>CM072925.1:167922521-169240855 GCA_036971965.1 Nyctalus aviator
GGGGCAGGAAGCCTGAGGCCTACATTCTTTTCTTTTCTTTTCTTTTTAAAAATATATTTTATTGATTTTATACAGAGAGGAAGGGAGAGAGATAGAGAGTTAGAAACATCGGTGAGTGTCATCGATCAGCTGCCTCTTGCACACCCCCTACTGGGGATATGCCCGCAACCAAGGTACATGCCCTTGACTGGAATCGAACCCGGGACCCTTCAGTCCCCAAGCCGACGCTCTATCCATTGAGCCAAACCAGTCCCGGCTCTTTTCTTTTTTTTTAATGGTTTTGAGAGTGAAGAAGCAATAGGAGATCCTAGGCGGGGCTGCTCTGGCTCAATGAGAAGGCAGAGGAAAGGGGGCCTTGGAGACAGGTCCCGGGGATCCGCCTGGGATGAGCTGCTGCCGCCCATGGCCCCCTGATGACAGGTCACCCGGGGTCCCTTAGAGTTCCTGTCTGGGGAGAGGGGGGAAGGGAAAGGTGCAGGCTATTCCCAGGATGGGGGCGGGGTCGGGGGGAGAGCCCTCACTGGGCCTGCATTCTGAAATGGAATCTCCAAGGCGCCCTAGGAGCTTAGGAAGAGGCTGACTTTAGGAAAGAGGCTGAGTTCGGAGGAGGCAGAGGAAGATGGACATGGAAGTCCCCTTCACACACGGTCTGCTCTGGCCTTGCCTGTTTGGCGATGAGGAGGCTCTGTCTACGTAGGATGGACTCCACAAAGGGCACCTGGGGCAGATCCCACCACGGAGAGTGGGGAGCACCTGACACCCGGGAGGTGGAGAGCATGATCTCGATTTCCCTAACCCGACTTAATTAAACCTGATCAAATACAGAAGTTTGGAGCAACTTGGAAAATTGCTGGTTAGAAAAGCAAGCTATGCTTGTGTGTAGGCTCATGTGTAGGCAGGGATTGGAAAGGGATGCACAAAAATGGACATATTTACTAAGATAACGTACTTTAAATGTTTTTTGTTTTTTCAAATAACCAATATTTCATTCTGGTTTTTTATATTTTTAAAAATATATTTTGTTGATTCTTTACAGAGAGGAAGGGAGAGAGATAGAGTTAGAAACACCCATCAGCTGCTTTCTGCACACCCCCTACTGGGGATGTGACTGCAACCAAGGTACATGCCCTTGATAGGAATTGAACCTGGGACCTTTCAGTCCGCAGGCTGATGCTCTATCCACTGAACCAAACTGGTTTCGGCAAATAACCAATATTTCTTAAAATTTTGGTACGTCATATTGACTGACACCATCTTTTTTTTTTTTTTTAATTTTTAAGAGTTTATTTGAACAAAAAATGGATTCAGATTGGGCAGCACCAAAGCAGAAGTAGTTAAGAGCATTCTATCAATAGGATTTTGGGGAGAGATTTTTTTTTTTTTAATTTATTTATTTATTAATTTTTACATATTTTAATGATTTTTTTTTTTGCCCCCCTCCCTCCGTCCCACACATCCCCTCCCTCCGCAGAGTTTTATGCCCATTGGATGTACTTATATGCATGTATACAAGTCCTTAAGTTGATCTATTATCTCCCCCAGATCCTCCTTCCTTCCCTGCTGAAATTTGACAATCTGCTTGTTGCTTTACTGTCTCTATATCTATCTTTTGGATTATCAGTTTATAATGATCTTTATTATCTACAAATGAGTGAGGTCATGTGGTGTTTCTCTTTCATTGATTGGCTTATTTCACTCAGCATGATGTTCTCTAATTCCATCCAAGTTGCTGCAAAAGATGAGAATTCCTTCTTTTTTATGGCAGCATAGTATTCCATTGTGTAGATGTACCATAGTTTTTGGATCCAATCATCTGCTGATGGGCACCTAGGCTGTTTCCAAATTTTGGCTATTGTAGATTGTGCTGCAATGAACATACGGGTGCATATATCCTTTCTGATTGGTGTTTCTAGTTTCTTGGGATATATTCCTAGGAGTGGGATTACTGGGTCAAATGGGAGTTCCATTTTCAGTTTTTTGAGGAAACTCCACACCGTTTTCCACAGTGGTTGCACCAGTCTGCATTCCCATGACACCATCATCTTTAATCTTTTTTAAAAAAAAATATATGTTTTTTATTGATTTCAGAGAGGAAGGGAGAGAGAAATATCATTGATGAGAGCGAATCATTGATCAGCCGCCTCCTGCATGCCCCCTATTGGGGATTGAGCCCACAACCCGGGCATGTGCCCTTGACTGGAATTGAACTGGGGAACTTCCAGTCCTCAGGCCGGTGTTCTATCCACTGAGCCAAACCGGCTGGGACCATCAGCTTTAGTATTCAGAACATCCATGCAAGTTTAAAAGTTGTTATCGAAGAGAAAATCTTAAATTGGTGTCTGGTTTTGATTGAATACCATAATCTTAGTGAAATCGCAACTTCCTTTTTCGTGTAGCTTTTCCAATCCTTAGGGTGTACCTGAAAACAAATAAGAAGATGAAAATAGCTCATAACCCCATTTTGTTAAAAAAAAAATTTTTTTTAAGGAGGATGGAAGTACCTGTATTTTTGAAAGCAACAAGAGTAAAAACATGCTTCCCACAAAACTTTCCCTTTCCCCGGAAGTCACCGGCCCCTGCCCAGGCGCTGTCCGTCCCTCATGCAGCAGGACATGGAGACATGTGTCCTTGACCTTTGGCTTGCTCTCCCCGCAGTGAGGAGCTGGATGAGCTGCACTACCAGGACACGGATTCAGACGTGCCAGAGCAGAGGGATAGCAAGTGCAAGGTCAAATGGACCCACGAGGAGGTGAGTGGCACGGAGGGGCGATTACAGCAGGAGTGATGGCAGCGGGGATGGGGTGTGTGTGTGTGCGCGCGCGCGTGTGTGTGCATGATGGCCTGGTGGGTGCGGTGAAGAGGAGAAGGTGATGGAAGAAGTGGCTGGGTCTTTGGTTCTCCCAGTGGCCTCTTCTCCTTGCATTCTTGGGGACGTCTGCTGGAGGGGGCACTTGTGTCTCTCAGACCTCAGGGCCAGCAGTCACTGTTGTGTCTCTTGGGAGCTGGCGTGTTCTGCATCCTGAACGATCATTGTGTTTCTTGTCCTTTAACTGCTCGGAGGTTTAGCCAAGCCTGCAGCCCCCTTTATTTATTATTATTGTATCTTTGGACCTCAAGTTCTGAAATTGGTTTTCTTGTTATTCTTTAGTCACCTTTATGGAAGTGTAATTTACATACCACCAAGTGTAATTTACATACCACCTTTTAAAAGTGAACAGCTCCACAGCTTTAACAAAACATCCCCTTTGTGTTCCATCGTTCCGTGTCCGGGCCGCCCTGCTCTGCCTCTCCGGCTCGCTTTATTTTGCCTGTCCTCCAATGTCCTGTCAGTGAAATTGTACAGTGGTGCTCTTTTCTCTCTGGCTCCTTTTGTTCTGCAAAATGTTGTGTGGTTCACTGATCTGTTTGCTTTTACTGCTGGGTAGTATACCGTTGGGTGGGTGGTATGCCACGTGCTTCCCGGGCTGGGCTCTTTCTAGTTGTGGCTGTTGTGGATGGAGCTGCTGCGAGGAGGCTTGTTACGTCTGTGTGAGGATTGCTTCCTCTCTGGGCAGATACTGAGGGACAGCCATGGGATGGGTGTAGGTTTAGTTTTGCAGAAACTGCCAGACCTTTTTCTGAATTGGTTGTACCATCTTAGGTGCCTGCTGGCCTTATTTGTTTATTTTACTGTCGGAGTTGTAAATCCCTTTTATATTATAAAAGATTAGAGGCCCAATGCACAAAAGTCGTGCATGGGTGGGGTCTCTAGACCTGGCTGGCGATCGGGTTTGGGCCAGAGAGGAGGACGTGACAGTTGCTGGACATTGACACTGTCATTGTGTGGTTCCCCGCCTCCCTCCCTCCTTCCCTTGCTGCCTCTGCACTGTGGGAGGTGGGGCCAATGGAGGCCTACCAGCCAGGGGAGGAATGGGGCATGGGAGGTTGGCCCTCAGACCCCCTGGGAAAGGGGCCGTGAGGAGGGACCACCGGAGGTTGGCCAGCTGGGGGAGGTTGGCTGTGGGAGCACACTGCCCACCAGGAGGGACCGTTCCCGCATTGAGCGTCTGCCCCTTGGTGGTCAGTGCGCATCACGGCGACCAGTCATTCCGGCTGCTTAGGCTTTTTTATATAGAGATGCTTCTGCAGAGGAGTGCTAGGCCAGCCTTTCTGTTCATCCCGTTGGGGACCAGGAAGTACTCAGCTTTTGTGGGCTTTGAAGAATCAGTAAGACGGGTCCCTTCCCCAGAGCAGCTCTCTGCTTGGGATGGAGAAGACTGCGCCCCGGCCCCTGGATGCACGGGTCTTCCTGGCGCCGGGAGGATGGGTGTCTGTTCGCACTGAGGCTCCTGGCACGCTGGAGGCACGAGTCATTGCCGAAACACTTCAGGGGAGAGTTACCGCCGTCTGAAGAGGTTGGGGAAGTGTCATGGATAAGGGTTCGGAAACTCAGCAGGCAGGCGGGTAATGGTTGAAATACCTTTAGAAGGAGAGGTTCCTGTTGTCTTGAGAGGCCGGGGGGAGTGTCCCGGAGAAGGGTTTGGAAATCCAGCCGCCAGGGAAGTGTGCAAAACCGTGGGCAAGTCAGAAAGGAAATGGGTTGTAGGTGGAGAAGAGCCAGCAGAGGCGCCCCGTGTGGCTGGAGTGAAGGATCCTCGAAGCGGGGGAGGGGGAGGAGAGTGGTTAGAAAAGATAGGTTAGGGCTAAATTCTGGAGGGCCTCGCCTGCCAGGCTCAGAATATGGGCTCACTCAGCCGGCGGTGCAGAGCCGTTGGAGGTTTTTAAAGCGGCGGAGGGACATGGACATCGCTGGGCCTCAGAGGAGCTCACCTGCTGTGTGGAGAAGAGGTTTGGGGCAGTGTGGGTCCCAGCGGTGGTGCTGGGAGCCGGGGAGGGCGCTGCCTGGGGCAGGGAAGAGACGATGCCGATGCCAATGCCGTGGAGAGCGAGGGCCGTACAGGGAGGAGCTCACAGGTGGAGGAGCGTCCTGGCTCTGGCGGAGTTGGAGGTGAAATGCGGTGTCTGTGCCGGCTGTTGGGGGGCAGTGGTGCTGGAGACGGACATGGGAGGAAGGCAGGGGTGGGCCTGGCCAGGCTGGACGGCAGAGGAAGCCGGGGTATCTGGGGATGGCTCGGTGTGAGCGGGCTCAGCTGTAGGATTTATGGAACGTGGTCCAGCGGTGCTAGACTGGCCAGGCTGCCGCTGAGGGCCTGGGTGTCTGCGGTGGCCTTTTTCTTCCGTCCAGGGGAGAGCCGGGGAGGGGAAGGGAACACATGACATTAAATTTACCGCTGTGCCACTTTTATTTTTGTGTGTGTGTGTGCCACTTGTAAGTGTGCCGTTCAGTAGTATTAAGTGTATTCCCACGTGTAACAAATCCCTAGAACTTTCTCATCTTGCAAAAAACAATCTTTATACCTAGTAAACACTAATTCGTCATGAGTGGAATCATGGTTATTTGCCCTTTTGTGACTGGCTTATTTCACTGAGCGTCATGTCCTTGAGGCTCATCTGTGCTGTGGCCTATGTCTGAGCTCCCTTTTGTTTCAAGGCTGGATAATTTCCCGCTGTACAGATACAGCACTGTGTACGTTCCTGGGCAGCACTTTCCCGTGCGTGCAGCCCTTCTGTGGCCTGCCCCGGGGACAGGCTCAGAGTGACCAGGCAGCGTTCCATTCCTGGGACAGGCCTGCCGCCGAGCAGGAGACAAGGAAATGACACTCCTGCTGAGGCTTCCCAAACCCCACCCCACCCCCAGGCTTGTGTGCTTCAAGTCACGTTGATTTCTCTCATTTTGGAAGCAGTTTTAAATACCTGCCACCAACGTTCTCGAGCTCTGCACACTTCTTGCTTGTTCATGCTGAAATGGGTCCGGGTGCATTCCAGGGAGGGGTTTTCGTTTCCCGGCCCCTGGTGGCCCCCCTCGAGGGCCAGGGCAGCGCCGAGCGGGTGGGTGCGGAGCCAGCACGTTCCATTCAGAAGTAACCGACGCTAGACTCTCCACAGGTCTTAGCAAACACTCCTCTGGCTTAAAAGTGGAATTAGCACCCAGAATTTATAGGTCCTCAAATGGAGTGCTCCCTCTCCTTCCCTCTCTTTCTGAAAACAAAGAAGTAGTGCAAAAGTCAGTAAAAAAGGAATTCACAGAATAGGGGTTGGGTTCAAAGGAGCAGAGACACCTTTGCGGAGGTGCCCTCGCTGCCATCTTTCAGCACCTCCGCCTTATAGGACGATTTCATTGCTCCCAAGCATCTCATGCTCCCGTGGCTGTCCATCCTGCCTCCCTCCACCCCTGACCTCAGACAGCCACCAACTGCCTTTTGGTTCCTATGGTTTAGTTCAGCGGTCGGCAAACTCATTAGTCAACGGAGCCAAATATCAACAGTACAACGATTGAAATTTCTTTTGAGAGCCACGTTTTTTAAACTTAAACTTCTTGCCCTAAGTTGGTTTGGCTTAGTGGACAGAGCATCAGCCTGCTCTATCCCAGGTTCGATTCCAGCCAGTGCCGCACATGCCCGGGTTGCAGGCTCGATCTTCAGAATGGGGTGTGCAGGAGGCAGCCAGTCAATGATTTTTCTCTCATCATTGATGTTTCTATCTTTATCCCTCTCCCTTCCTCTCTAAAATCAATAAAAATATATTTTTTTAAAAATTCTTCTAATGCCACTTCAAAATAGAATCAATCGCCCAGGCCATGGTATTTTGTGGAAGAGCCACACTCAAGAGGCCAAAGAGCCTCATGTGGCTTGTGTGAGCTGCGGTTTGCCCACCACGGATTTAGTTCATAGTTTCTAGAATTTCATATGCATGGAGCCATACAGTGTTTGTTGTTATGTCTGGCTTTATTTATTTATTTTTCCTTTTTTTATTTTAAGTCAAGGATATACTTACTGATTTTAGAGAGAGAGGAAGGGAGAGGGAGAGAAACCGAAACATTGATATGAGAGAGACAGAGAAGGAGAGAGAAACATTCATCGATTGCCTTCCATACTCACCCTGACAGGGGATCGAACCTGAAACCCAGGTATATGGCATGACTGGGAACCCAAACCCACAACCTTCTGGTGTACCGGAGGACGCTCCAACCACTGAGCACCCCAGCCAGGGCTCTGTCTTGCTTCGTTGTCACGATGATACTGAGACTCTGTGTTGTGTGAGTCATAGTTCATTTGCAGAATATTTGTGACAGACACCGCTTTGCCTTCTGACTGCTCCAAGTTCTGCCCGTGTCTCCCCGTCTCCAGAGCTGGGTCACTATCGTCTCTGGCCTGAGGGCCTGGAATGGCCTCCTGTTGTCCTTCCTGTCCTCTCCCAGCCCCTCTCCCTGCAGCTGCCCTAGTGAACTTCCCAGCAAGCTTGTTGGACTGGGTCCCCCAGTGCTCAGATGCATCAGGGGCTTTGCATCACATAGCACGGAGCCCCGAACCCATCCGTGTGTGGTCTGGGCCTGGCCGTCCCCTCCAAGAGCAGCTTGCATCTCTCTCCTGGGTTTCCTGCATTCCAGCCACACTGGGCTTCTCGGGATGGGCCTGTCCCTTTTCCTCCCTGACTAGGCAGTCGCCACACACCTCTCCCTGCCCCCAGCACCGTGGCTTTACTTCTGTCTGTGGGTGGGAGACTTGGATTGGATCCGTCTAATAGTAAGTTCCTCAAGGTGAGTTGTTGCTTCCGACGGTAGCACCTGGCTCCGAGGAGGTCTTGCTGAACGGCCGGATGAGGCTGTGCCTACAGCCGTGTGAGCTGAGCTCTCTCTCTCTGGTGTTGGCAGGATGAGCAGCTGAGGACCCTGGTGAGGCAGTTCGGACAGCAAGACTGGAAGTTCCTGGCCAGCCACTTTCCCGTGAGTGCAGCCCATCTGTGGTCTCCTGCCCCAGGGCCCGTTCTGAGTGACCGGACAGCGTTCCTGGGACAGACCAGCAGAAAACAAGGAAATGACATTCCTGCTGAAACTTCCAGCCCACCCCCAGGCCCTTGCCTCCCAAACTGGAATCCCAGGCGCCCTGATGAGGCATCAGCACGCGGCAGCCTCTGCGTGCCTGCGGTCTGCGGGCTCGGGCGCCTGCAGCTTGTGACCGTGGCACGTCCTCGGTGGCATGTTTGCATGTCTTCCTGTGCTGGTGTTCAGGTTCTCAGTAGGGAGCCTGACACTGAGGGGAGGTGGTACTTCCAACAGGTTTGCGGGGAGAGCTCCCTCAAGGGGTCTGTCTCCCTCAGGTCCCCCGCCCAGGACTGCAGGCGTCTGCTCTGGAGAGGTGTGTGGCTGGAGCTGCTGTCTGGCTTCTTTCTTTAAAAAAATTTTTTTTTTTTTTTAATATATTGATTTTTTTACAGAGAGGAAGAGAGAGAGATAGACAGTTAGAAACATTGATGAGAGAGAATCATCGATCAGCTGCCTCTTGCACACCCCCTACTGTGGATGTGCCCGCAACCAAGGTACATGCCCTTGACCGGAATCGAACCCGGGACCTTTCAGTCCGCAGGCCGACGCTCTATCCACTGAGCCACACCGGTTTCAGCCTGTCTGGCTTATTTCTTGGGTCACTCGGGGACCGAATCACCAGACCCCTTCTGCCCCACTCCTCATCTCCCTCCCATTGAAATAGCAGCTCAGGGAAACAACGCTGTCCCAGAAGCAAGCAGGCCAGCTGGCTTCCCACAGGGTTTCCTCCTTTGCCCAGTTCCTCCGGTCCCTGTAGCGAAGAAAAGCCATGGTTACTCTGACACGTGGCCACGGGGTGTGTGGTGGTTCCAGGAACAGGACAAGACCCGTCTGAGCCCCCAGCCCAGGCCACAGTCCCCCGAGCCCAGGGGTTAAGCATGTGCAGGGCTGCCCCCCCAGTTCTCACGATCCCTGTCCCCCCAGAACCGCACTGACCAGCAATGCCAGTACCGGTGGCTGAGGGTCTTGAATCCAGATCTCGTCAAGGGGCCGTGGACCAAAGAGGAAGACGAGAAGGTAACCAGTGGGACAGTGCCTTGCACGCAGTGTCCTGCCTTCACTTACCCGTGAGCCACGGGACTGCCAGGCGGCCCTGCCGGCGTCTGGCCGGAGCTTGGCCGTGTGTCCCCCGCCGGCCAGCCCGTCGGAGGCCCCGGCGTGGGACGGGGGCGGGCGCGCGCCTTCACCGGGCTCGTCTCCCAGGTCATCGAGCTGGTGAAGAAGTACGGCACGAAGCAGTGGACGCTGATCGCCAAGCACCTGAAGGGCCGGCTGGGGAAGCAGTGCCGCGAGCGCTGGCACAACCACCTCAACCCCGAGGTGAAGAAGTCCTGCTGGACCGAGGAGGAGGACCGCATCATCTGCGAGGCCCACAAGGTGCTGGGCAACCGCTGGGCCGAGATCGCCAAGATGCTGCCGGGACGGTGAGCGGCCTCGGGGGCCCGGGGACCGCGGGGAAGGGCAGGGGCGGCTCCCAGGCCGGGGAGAGCCGTGTGGCTGAACGTCCCTCCAGTCTCCTCTGGGGTTGTCCATGTCACCCAGACACGCATGCGTCCTTCAGACTGGTCTTTTTCTAGAGAATAGACCTCCCTCCTGCCTGTGAGGTCAAGGCCGGCATCTGGACGTGCCAACCTCTGCTCTGTTTTCATCCTGCTCCTCCCGGGGCCTGGTCCCTCCAAGCCCTGAGCCTCTTGGGATTGCAAGGAGCATTGGGAAGACTTGGCTCCATTTTTAAAAAATATATTTTATTTTATTATTGTTTTAAATATATTTTATTGATTTTTTTTTTTACAGAGAGGAAGAGAGAAAGATAGATAGAGAGAGAAACATCGATCAGCTGCCTCTTGCACACCCCCCACTGGGGATGTGCCTGCAACCAAAGTACATGACCTTGACTGGAATGGAACCTGGGACCCTTGAGTCCGCAGGCCGACGCTCTATCCACTGAGCCAAACCGGTTTCGGCTTGGCTGCATTCTTGCCAGAATCTCCCTCCGGATCAGTTCCCGGTCTCCGAAGTGGCTTATGGTGCCTCTGCATGTTCTCCAGTTTCTGGAAGCGTAAAACTGTTGTTATTGTCTTCTACCCTGTCCTCTTTGTCCTTGTGCCTTGTTACCTTGTTCTGCTTTATTTTAAATCCTTCTTTTCTCATGACACTGGCGTCCCAAGAGGTAGAGGAGGTGGACTGCCAGCTGCTGTGTTTCCCTTGAAGCACACACCCGTCTGCCTCACACTCGGACCCGAGCGTGCTGTCCTTTCGGAGCTCCTCCCGGCGCTGGGGCTGAAGACCCTCTTCCCCTCCGCGGCCTGTTGGCCCGGCTCACGCCCCCGGCCCTGCCTGGTCCCTCTCCGTTGCACACAGCGAGCTCTTCTCTGAGGTGCCCCCGGGCACCCCTGCCTGATGCCCATGTTCTCACCCTTCGGTGTTCAGCACGAGTGTCATTTCCTCAGAGAAGCTTTCTCCCTTCCGGCCTCTGGTGGGTCCCGCCTGTCCTCTGGGCAGCCTGTCCCCCAGTTGTAATGGGACCGTGGCGCCCGGCTCTCCTCCTAGAGGAGACGCTGAATGTAGCCGCCCATCCTCCTTGCAGTGTCCCCGGTGCCTGGAGAGCAGTGTTGGCCGTGTGGTGGGCACTCCGTAAACACAGGAGAGCAAGAGCACGAGGTGCACTGCAGCTGGCAGCACCCCGCTCTGGTCGCTGTGGGCGGGAGGGCTGGAGGTGTTTGGGGTCAGGTTTTCCTGGAAGGAACCTGACACGCAGAGGTTAAAGGTACAGGGGTGTATGGAGGGAAGGGGCTCGTGCCCGGGAGAGGAGGAGTGGGGAAGAAGAGGGCAGGGCCCAGCACGATGGGGATCAGAGTCTGGTCCCGATGTGGTGCAGGCTGTGTGTGGGTGTTTCCTGATGGTCCGCAGCGGAGTGGCCAGAGGTAGAGACCCTCCTCTGAGACTGGTCGCTCACCCACGTTGTTAATCTCTGTTCACAATCCACGGGCAGAGCGCTCTGCTTGAAGCTCAGAGGAAGAAGTGCCTTCTGTCTGTGAGCACTTCTCTGCTCCTGGGCACTGGGATTTAGCAGAGTTTGGTGGGAATGCGCTGGGAATCGTTAAGTGCTAGAAACGCGTGTGACTTCATCTTAGAGCTAAAAGACACCCTTGAGCCGAAACCGGTTTGGCTCAGTGGATAGAGCGTTGGCTGAAGGATCTCCGGTTCGATTCCGGTCAAGGGCATGTACCTTGGTTGCGGACACATCCCCAGTAGGGTATGTGCAGGAGGCAGCTCACCAATGATTCTCTCTCATCAATGTTTCTGATTCTCTATTCCTCTCACTTTCTGTAAAAAATAAATAAAATATATTAAAAATAAATAAAAATAAAAGACACCGTCGAGCTCCTCAGGCTGAACCCTCATGGACGGAAGTGGGAGCTCAGCTCAGGGTGGTCAGTGATGTGACCGGTGGCACCCAGGCCGTGGGGTTCAGAGGTCCCCCGTTTGCCCCCGCAGGACAGACAATGCTGTGAAGAATCACTGGAATTCCACCATCAAGAGGAAGGTGGACACGGGAGGCTTCCTGAGCGAGTCCAAGGACTGCAAGCCCCCCGTGTACCTGCTGCTGGAGCTCGAGGACAAGGAGAGCCCGCCGAGCGCCCAGCCCCCGGAGGGCCAGGTGAGACGGCTGCCCGGGCTGCCCGGCCCTGGCCTGGCTCCAGGTTGGTCGGTGGGGATGATGGCAGGGTTACCCATCGCCGTGTCGCTTAACACCTGTCTGCCCTTTGCTCTGCTGTGCTGGTTATTTAACTAATATGGCACGATCTTTACCTGGTAACACAAACCCCACCAACGGTGTGCCCTTGTGCCCATCAGGGCAGTCTTGGGGCCGGCTGGTCCCCGGCGCTCCCTGCCATGAAGGAAGAGGACAGCAGCGAGGAGGAGGCCGTGACAGCAGCCCCCGCGGAGGAGCCGGCGGCTGCCCCTGCGGAGCTGGGCCGAGCGGGCACCCCCGAGACCTTGGACAGCACCCCCAAGCGCGGAGACCAGGAGGGCTCCTCGCCAGAAATCGGCCTGCCGTATAAGTGGGTGGTGGAGGCGGCAAACCTCCTGATCCCGGCCGAGGGCTCCAGCTTCTCGGAGGCCCTGGACTTGATCGAGTCGGTAATGTTGGTCACGGCACGTCCCAGCGGGCCCAGAGCAGCCCCCGTGGGGAGCCCGCTCCTGGGCGGGCATCCTTGTATTCACTCGTCCTCCCAGTAGCATTTCCTGGGCAGATGCTCAGGGCCAGCCTGCAGCCAGGGCCTGGGATATGGAGCTGCCATAGGGCTCCTGCCCTCAGGAGGCTCCTGACGGGGTGGGGTGGGAGGGCTGCCCAGGGGCGGCTGCACTGAGTTCTGGGGGATGATGGCGGGGAGGGTGTTGGAGCCGATGACACAGCGCAGCTGAGCGTGGTGCTCGCAGCACCACAGATGGTTGGGAGTCCCCGGAGAGGGACCTGGGGCTGGTGGGGCTGGAGCGGTGAGTGGGTTCTGATTGCTCAGGTGCAGCCCTGCGGCCGCGCTGGCTGTGGGTTGTGCCCGGGAGAGAGCTCCGAGCGGGGGATGCCCCTCCGGGTGTGACATCCCAGCGCTCAGCCGCGTCAGCCAGGCCTGTGCGGTGGAGTGGCTTCAGGAGGTGATGGGCGAGAGGCCTGGCTGGTCACAGACGTCATTCCTCTTTCTCCATTAACATTTCAGTGTGTGTCCTCAGCACAGACATTCTCTCACGTACCCACAGGCAGCGACATCTCCCTCAGGAATCTAACGGGCACTGAGCTCCGGGGCAGTGGAGCTCGGTACATTCACCTTCATTACACTTGGCCCTGCCCCTCCTTGGCCACAATAATGACATTCATTGAACATCTATTAAATGCCAGCCTCTGAGCTTGGTGTACAGTCCACCCAGGATTCGGTGAGCTGTGTCCTTTCTCTGTTTTGTAGATGAGACTGAGGCTCAGGAAGGTCAAGTTGTGTACCCAAGGTCACACAGCAGGCCAGCTGGGTGATCCTGACCATTGTGCTGTGCTGTGCTCTCGGTGTGTTGCTTAATGGTGGTTGGGTGGCAGGGTCCCTGGGGAGCCATCTCTCAAACCCTCTGACTCGGGGTCTCATCTTTTAGCCCCGTGGCTGGGACTGGACCAGCTCCAGGGTCTGTCTGTCATGTCCCTTCCCCTCCAAGGAGTTTTCCAGCATCTTGAGAAGCAGGCCTGAGCGTTCTTCAGTCTGCAGCACCAGCTCCAAGGCTGCCGTGTGGGGCCCGGTCCTTGGGGGCCTTACGGGACTGTTGAGATGGGAGTTGTGCCCGGCGCTGTTGGCACTTCATGGTGTTGCCATCTCCATCCTCAGCCTGTTCTGCATCTTCCTCCAGTTCCCGGGCACAGAGGAGGGAGGGGAGCACCCAGGGTGTGGGAGGATCAGTGCTCAGTAATTACAGTACCTGACATTGGAGTGCCTGCTGTGTGCCAGCCTCGTTACTGGCTGCCTGCGTCCCTGCTCTCTGTTCGGCCTTTAACTGCCCTGTGCAGTGGGTGGGGGGCTCATCACCACTAAGGGGATCCCACGCTCGGAGGTCAGGAGGATTGTCTGGCATCACACTGGAGGGGAGTGCCAGGGCCCTGGGTTCAGGCCCAGCAGCCTATGAAGGAGCCACAACATTTGTAGGAAAAAGGCTCTCGCTCGCTCCCCTGCAGCACCTGCAGGAAGTCCTTGCAGGATGTGCTTACTACCGTGTTTCCCCGAAAATAAGACATCCTCCGAAAATAAGACCTAGCGCATGGAAAGATAAGACATCCCTGAAAATAAGACCTGGTGCAACTTTGGGAGAAAATATTAATATAAGACACTATCTTATTTTCGGGGAAACAGGGTAGATGCTATCAACTCCAGGGTCTCCCCTAGCCTGTGGGCTTGTGCGGAACGTGGGCCCGAGGCAGCACTGCCCTGAGCTGGCCTCCACCAGGAAAGGACTGCCCCACCTCCCTGCGAGCCTCAGGGGCCAGAATCCACCCCTGGGGTCCAGGCTCACGCAGGGCCAGACCCGCCAGGAACCAGAGTGGACGCTTCTGTCCCCGTCTTTTGTCTGGACCAGGCCTGGGGGTGCCTCTCAGGCTTGATGGCTTTTAAACACTGAGTGGGCCCCTCGGTGTGAAAGGGGAGGGGAGCGCTTCCCGAGCAGGCTGCTGGGATTGGAAGCGGCCTCTGAAGGGGCGAGGGAGCACCGTGAGGAGCACGGGAGCTGCCTCCCCTCCAGGAGTGTGGCTGCAGCCTTGCGCCCCTGACTTCCACACGGGGTGATCCGTGTTGACGGAAAGCCTGAGCATGCGGGAGAAGGTTATATACGAGGTGTTCGCAAAGCAGTTACATAACCGATAGAGTCCTACGATGGAGTATTTTGCAGTCATAAAAATCATTATGAAAGTTAGGGAATTTTCACCATTTATTCGTAGTAAACATTTAACTCATAGGTAATAGAATTAAGCCTGATTATTTCTGCTTTGCAGACATTGTAAATGGAGCGAAAAGCGGGATCTAGAAGTGATTTATACTAAGGTTAAAGACAGGCAAAATACTAGAAATGCATGATGACGGTAAATTCTAAATCCCAGTCGTGGTTTCCCCCGGAAGGCAGAGGGTGTGAGCAGGGAGGGTAACATGGGGTCTCAGTGATAAGGTTCCATTTCTTTAGCTTATTGGCAGATATTTGGGTCTCTTTGTATTTTTCTTGGTGTTTTTTATATTTTAAATAGTGCATGGGGACATTTTATTTTATTATTTATTTATTTATTAAAATATATTTTATTGATTTTGTACAGAGAGGAAGGGAGAGAGATAGAGAGTTAGAAATGTCGATGAGAGAGAAACATCGACCAGCTGCCTCTTGCACACCCCCCACTGGGGATGTGCCCGCAACCAATGTACATGCCCTTGATCGGAATTGAACCCGGGACCTTTCAGTCCCCAAGCCAATGCTCTATCCATTGAGCCAAACCGGTTTTGGCTGCATGGGGACATTTTAAAAATAACAGCCAGTAGCCTTACGCACAGCACACCCTCAGCGTCACTCACACACACAGGTACGCAGCCGAGAAGGTAGACCTTTCCTCGGGGAAAGGGAAGGAATTGTCCGTGTCGGCTGTTCTGGGCTGTGGGGTCAGACCGGGCGCTCAGTGAGGGCGCCCTCTCACGCCTGCTGGGAGGGAAGCAGACGGGCTGCCGCGATGACTAACCCCTCCTCTCTGGGCAGGACCCCGATGGCTGGTGTGACCTGAGTAAGTTTGACCTCCCCGAGGAGCCGTCCCCGGAGGGCAGCATCCACAGCAGCCCGGAGCAGCCCCAGCCCCCGCGGCGGCCGGCGGCCCCTTCTCCGCGCCAGCCCGGCGCCCCGGGGCCCAGCGTGACCGAGTACCGCCTGGACGGCCACACCATCTCGGACCTGAGCCGGGGCAGCCGGGGCGAGCTGATCCCCATCTCCCCCAGCACCGAGGTGGGGGGCCTGGGCGTCGGCACCCCGCCCTCCGTGCTCAAGCGGCAGAAGAAGAGGCGCGTGGCCCTGTCCCCCGTCACGGAGAACAGCGCCAGCCTGTCCTTCCTGGACTCGGGCAACAGCCTCACCCCCAAGAGCACGCCCGTCAAGACCCTGCCCTTCTCGCCCTCCCAGGTGCGTGGCCCGCCCCGGCTGCTCCCCGCGGTGGTTTGCGGACTCCCCGTCCCCCCCGCGCAGGGCCTCGCACGCAGGCACGTGTCCTCATGGGCTGTCTGCCGCGAGGGAGGGCTGGCGACGCAGGGGGAGCAGGCACAGGCCTGGCTTTCTCTCGTGAAGCTTGCATTCTGGCAGGGAGACCAGGGAATACTAAGAGAAGCTCCACAGCAACGTGGTACATGGAATGAAGGGAACGGTTTTCGCTGCATCTCGTCTGAGGGGGAGGGAGAGGGGGAGGAGGGCATCAGGAAGGCTTCCGTCCGGAGGAGGCATTGCTTGAGCTGAGAGGGTGGTGGGTGATACTGGGCAGAGAAGGGAAGGGGCTCAGTATTCGGTAAGAGGTCAGTTGACGGAGCGCCTATTTCTTACCAGCTCCTTGGTCAGCGGGGAGCAGGGGTGGGAAAGGACAGGACAGACAGCCCTGCCCTTGACGAGAGGGCAGTTCGTACTGGGGACAGGCTGGGGGTGAGTGCGCTGACGCAGGTTGCAGTGCGGAGAGCGCTCTGATGATAGCGATTGAGAGCGGAGTGTGCTCTGAGTGCTGCTCAGGAGGGGCCTGTCTTTCCTGGAGGAGGGGAGGGGCGGACTTTCTGGAGAATGGTGTCTGAACAGGTGCAGGTGGGGAGGGCGAGTGAGTGAGAGTGAAGTCCAGAGGGGATTGGGGGATGGGGGCAGGAGCCTTGGAGGGCTTAGATGTAACAGGGATATGTACTGCTCAGGGGATTATGGGGATGGGGCAGCAGGGCTTTGTGAGGACGCAGTGGACGGGGGAGGGAGAGCAGAGCTTAGAGTTCCCACGTCCCGGACAGGAACGGGTGTGTGGAGGCTCCCTCCCTCCCGAGAGGATGAGAGAGAGCAAGGCCAGAGGCGGCCTGTTTCGGGTGGCTACGCCACCACCTGCGGTGGAGAGACTGAGGCCAGGCCCGTGGTGGGGGGTGCGTGTTTGTCCGGGGGAGCTCCGTGTTCACCTGCCAGAGCTGCCGTGACGAAGAAGCACACCGTGTTCTTAGCGGAAGTTTGTCTCCTCAGTTCTGGGAGGAATGGGCAGGGCTGGTTCCTTCTGAGGCCTCTCTCCATGGCTTCTCCCTGTGTCTTCACATGGCCTTCCCACCATGAGCACTGCCGCCCGCCATGGCCGTCCCCTGTCCGTCATGGGCCCTTTAAGAGCTGTCCCCACACCGCCTGTGTTCTTTGTCCTAAGGGCACTGTCGGCAGGCTGGCAGAAGTGGGGACGGGCCATGGCAAGTCCGGTGATCCATGAACCTACCTGTGGGCGCCTGCCGGTCTGTCTCGGCCTTTTTCTCCGGCGCCTGGCTGGAGGGGAGTCTCCACGTCAGGAGGGCCCTCTGTTCAGCAGACGTGGGGGGGCAGGGAGTATCTGGAGGGTCTGGTCCCACCTGCCGGTCACCGCCCTGTCTTGTTTCCTTTGTCTCCCTGGCAGTTTTTGAACTTCTGGAACAAGCAGGACACACTGGAGCTGGAGAGCCCCTCGCTGACCTCCACCCCCGTGTGCAGCCAGAAGGTGGTGGTCACCACGCCCCTGCACCGGGACAAGACGCCCCTGCACCAGAAGCACACTGCGTGAGTGCTGTGGTCGCCCGCCGGCCGGGAGGGTGGGACCGGCCTCCCCAGCAGGCCGGGGCCAGGATCACGGGTGGGGGAAGGGCGTCCTTGGAAAAGCACCTGAGGATCTGTTACCGGAAGGCAGCCTCCGTCCGCCCCCTCTTCATTTTTGTCAGGATAACCTGGTGCTTTCCCTCTGCTCTGCTTCTTCTCATAGTTTAACCTGGTGGTTTTCTGATCTCGGAAATGGAGAGGGTCCACATTGCCATGAAAACCTTCATCTCTCTATCTTTATGAGTCTCAAGCACAAACCTACCGTTTGAGTGGCCTGAGGTGGAGGACGGACGTGCCTCCAGCTCTGTCTCTGCTCCGTCCGCGGGAAGGCTGCATCGGCCTGCCGGGCCCGGACAGGGTGTAGGCCTCCTTGTATGTTCACAATTCTTTCTCTTTTTCTTTTTTTAAGTGTTAGAAATTTTATTACCGTTAACATTCCACAAGGTCATATTCCTACAAATCAAACTGAAAAGATTCCAAGCACTCAAACTGTCATCTCATGTAACATTTGGTCTTTCATTGCAAATGTCAAAAATGGAATTGTTTTAAGGTAACAAAAAGCTTTTGGCAAGTCCGACCTGCTGTCCCCTCGTGTTAGATCAGAAAGCTATTGTCTTCATTCACTTTCATGAAGTCCGTGTTAATGTAACCTGTCTTGGCGGTACTGCCACACCATCCTTGTGGTAACCATTTTCCTCTTCTCCCCATGGTGGAGATTTCTCATTGGCAGGGCCATTGAAGACT
Organism: Nyctalus aviator; assembly: GCA_036971965.1. Lineage (NCBI taxonomy): Eukaryota > Metazoa > Chordata > Mammalia > Chiroptera > Vespertilionidae > Nyctalus > Nyctalus aviator. The sequence goes on from CM072925.1 coordinate 167,940,526, forward strand.
CTTCACGCTGACTGGGTGTAAGCGCTTCCACCTATATCTATTAACTATTCAGTCCCAAGATTCACATTTTTTGCTATAAAAATACAAACTTTTGCTAAGATTTTTTCCTCTCTTTTTTTTTTTTTTTAATATTTTTTATTTTTAGAAAGAGAGAAAGAGCCAAAACTGGTTTGGCTCAGTGGACAGAGTGTTGGTTTGCGGACTGAAAGGTCCCAGGTTCAATTCCGGTCAGGGGAATGTACATTGGTTGCAGGCACATCCCCAGGAGGAGGTGTGCAGGAGGCAGCTGGTCAATGTTTCTCTCTCATCGATGTTTTTAGCTCTCTATCCCTCTCCCTTTCTCTCTGTAAAAAATCAATAAAATATATTTAAAAAAGAAAAGAAAAAGAAAGGAACAGGGAGGGACAGAAACAGGGAGGAGAGAAGAAAATTATCCATGGGCAGCCTGCTCGCCCCCAACCGGGGAGCAAGCCTGCAATCTGGTGACCTCGTGGTTCCTGGTTTGACGCTCAGCCACTAAACAATACTGGTAGGGCACAGAGATTTTCTTTATCATTGATAGAACTCCAGGGTGCCAGTGTTCAGAATGGTCAGACGCATATGAAAGAGCTGTACTTGTTCAGAACCATCATCAACCAAAGTTAAATTTAATCTTGTTAAACTTGAGCCCTTTGGCAGATACGCTGCAGCTACGGAAGGAAGAGACACTTCTTTTCCTCCTTTTCCTTCTCATCTATGTTCCTGCTGCTGCTCCAGCTTCTGTTTTCCTCCAAAGGTCTCCATGCTCTTCGCTCCTCTGTAGGTCCTTACTGCCACCTGGTGGCAGGTTCCTTCCATACGCAGGCCGTCCATGGACGGTCTTCAGTGGGAGCCTGCCGGGGATGGATTCTGGCAGCTGAAAAGTTGCCTTCGTTTTTAAAAGCGTTTTTTGCTGGGTATAGAATTCTGGGTGACAGCCCCACTCCAATCCCCTTTATCCCCCCCCATGTTTTCTGCTGTTTCCCATCTGCTGGGACTTCTGGCTTCCAGAATCGCGTTTCTTCCATCTCCAAGCCATCTACGGGTTCCCTTCTCAGTCCGCCTCCCTCAGTTCTCTAACAGGCTTGTCCTGCCAGCTCTTGCTGACACAGTGACTTCAGGAGTTTCCCACGTTTGTTGTGAAAGTTCCGTGTCTCACACAGATGTTGGGGCCATGTCTCAGACTCATCCCTCGGAGCTGCGGTTGGAACTGGGAGGTGTTTCCATTTGACCGGCACTGACCTGTCGGCTCATCCTTGCGGAGGGCTCTGTGTGTGTCTGGGGTGGGATGTAACACGGATATGGGAACCGACGGACTGGGTGGTCCCTGTCCGATCTCTCAGTCCCGAGGAAGGAAGAGAAGAACGGTCTGTACTCTTCCGGCTTTGACCTCCCTGTGGAGTGGCTGGCGGGCCAGGGGAGTGGCTGGAGCAGCAGCCCCAGGCAGCGCTGTCTAGAATTGGCTACTGCCCCCCGGGCTCTCCATAATCTGGGGCGTTTCTCACGTGCGTGGACCCGCCCAGGGGAGGCTGTGGGGGTCGCCGTGGCGCTGCAGGGGGAGTCTGGCACGTGCCGTCTGCCGGGGTTTGCCCACAACCCACAGCCGGGCTGCGAGGCGCCTCAGAGGCTTTTCCCTCGCAGGCAGAAAGCACACACATCGGTGGGGCCACAGGTGCTAGAAGCTTCCTAGTGTTTCTGCCTGTGGACCGACCCTGCCTAGGTTTCTCTCTGCTAAAGCTTTCCCTCCGCCTTTCTGTCCCCCCTGTGGGCACTCTGAGGAGACGGTAAGTTCCGCCTGTGCGTTGGCCTCCCCACCTCACACCTGGCGATGCCGCCGCCCCTGGATCTCTGAAGAGGTGGGGGGAGGCACACGCCCTCCAGGATTCCTTCCTCCCTCCATCATCCCCCTCCTCCCCTCCCTGCGGGGCACAGCCTTCTGTGCTTTATTCTTTTACTCACTGGGTCTCCAGGACACTCCTAGCCTCTTTCCTGTTCCCGGGGACGGCTCCTTCCTCTCAAGCCCCTGACTAAGACCCTCTCGTGCTGGCGGACAAGAGCCTGTGTGCGGGTTTCCTCCCTGTTGCCGAGGCCAGAGGTCCGGGGGGAGGGGGGCTGGGAGAGCGCCTGGTGACTGTCCCCAAGCCTGTCCCTGAATCTCCTTCCCGGCACGGCAGGTTTGTGACCCCAGATCAGAAGTACTCCATGGACAACACGCCCCACACCCCGACCCCGTTCAAGAACGCTCTGGAGAAGTACGGGCCGCTGAAGCCACGGGTACGTGGTGCGGGCAGGCAGCGCGCGGGCCCCCGGCTCGTCCCGCCATCGGCGTTCACAGAGCCCTGCCAGGTCTCACTGGGTTCTTCCAGCAGCCCCGGGAAGGCGCCGCTCTCCCAGTGCTCCACATGGGGAAACCGAGGCCGGGTTACCCCTCAGCTCCCCGGGCCTTTCCTGAGCACCTGCCGCGTGCCAGGCCGGCACCCGGTGGGGGTGGAGACACGGCCTCACAGCGTCCCCGGGAGGCTCAGCGTGTGGGATGGTGGTGGAGGACACTGAGCACACAAGTTCACGAGGAACTAGACAGGTCCAGCGCGTTGTGCGCACCAGAGGGAAACGGGAAGTGCTGGGACAGGGGAGCACTTGCTACTTTGGGGATGTTGCAAATTATTCCTCTAGCTGAAGCCTTTGGCCCAATTGCTGGTTCTTCGCAAAGCCTGGGAAAGCCACTCCTGGGTGGGCTGGAGATGGCCAGTGAGGACACCCTGCCAGCTCCTCCTGCCCCCAGTCCTCACATGGCCATGCTTTCCCTGTGACAAGACAGCTGGCACCTCGGGCTCTGGATTTCAGTGGGAGGTGAGAAGGCTGGTCGCAGAGGAGCACTGGGCCTGTGAGCAGCCTGCGGCGGCCCCAGCTCCCTCTCCCCTCACTGCGCGGGTCCTCGCGAAGGCCCGGCAGCGGGCTGGGACGTCCCGTCCTGCGGTGCCGCTGGTGGGAGTTACACGGCCCGGGCCGGGTACGGGAGCTCTGCCCTCACTGTCCGAGGGGGATTAGGCTCCTGTGTGTGTGTGCTCTCCGGACGGCCTTGGGAGGCCCGTCTCCCAGTCTGACCTGGGCAGTCGAGGGACAGTGCAGGGGCTCAGGGTGACCTCTGAGGTGCCATTGCACCCCCCTCCCTCTAGGGGCGCTCTCCTCTCTCCGGGCTCTGCTGCCTGAGGCCTGAGAGTGCGCCTGAGGGAGGGGAGGAACCCAGCGTCTGTATTAGTGTGGGGCACGGGGGTGAGGGGGTTTGGGCTCTGAGCGGGTCCCGGTTCTGATTCCACGGCAGTGTGACCCCGGGCCCGGCTCGCTCTCTGAGCCTCCGTTTCTGCCCTGCGGGGGACGACAGCTGTGAGGGCTGCCGTGGTGACTGGCCGGGGGTTCCTGGCCCGCAGTGGCCCTTAGCGCGGTGAGGTCAGTGCCTGTTTGTCCAGGGCAGGCCGGTGGGCGGCACCGGACCTCCTTCCTGCACCGCCCGGGACGGCCGGAGCGTGGCTCTGCCCGTGCCCGGCGGCGTGGCGGCCTCACGCGGCCCTCTCTGCCGCAGCCCCAGACCCCGCACCTGGAGGAGGACCTGAAGGAGGTGCTGCGCTCGGAGGCCGGCCTCGAGCTCACCGCCGAGGACCAGGGGCGGCCGGAGAAGCAGAAGAGGAAGGCGGGGGTGAGTGGGCGAGGCGGGCAGCGTGGCAGGAGTCGAGGGAGGCGAGAGGCGGCCGGGGGCACGTCCGGACAGCCGGTGGAAGTGAGACGCCAGGACGCGGAGCCGCCCCAGAGCCTCGCTGCCCGGAATGGTTATCCGTGAGACTGGCCCGGGGAGGCCTGGGGCGCCCTCCCCTCCTCTGGGAGCTGCCCCTTACTGGTCAGCGTCGTGTCCCTGTGCAGGGCGCCCAGGCCCGGGCGTGGCTGCTCCCTCTTGGGGGTCAGTGGCAGACACCCTGGTGGCTCTGTGCACGAGGCAGAGAGGGACACGGAGTCTTCCAGGAGAAACCCTTCAGGGGGAGCAGCCGGTCTGGGGTCAGCAGGGTCAGCTCAGGTGAGGGGCGAGCTGGCGGGCGCCCTGGGCGGGGGCTCCTGGAGGCAGAGGCGCCCTGGGCGGGGGCTCTCCCAGGCCAGCCTCCCCGCGGCCCTTCCTGTGGGTTCCTGATGGCGGAGTTCATGTGCTCCTTCCCCAGAGGCTCTCCCTGAGGAGAGGCGGGAAGGGGGGGGCGGGTCGGGGGCAGGCGGAGGTTATGGGGAGCGAGTAGGGGAAGGTGGGGCCACGGGGTGTTGCAGGCAGAGAGAACTTGACCGCAGGCCTTTCTGGGTCTCTGCTCTGTGTCGGATGGTGGTGCTGAGACAGGACTGCACCTGTTTGGGGCACACGGCTGGGTCCCCCCAACCCCCCCAACCCGACTTGAGGACGGGCGTGCAGGGGTGTGGCTGGGGCATCCCGGCCACCAGTGCTGATAGAGGGCCAGCAGCGGGGCTCATGCCTCCATGGTACTGCTCGTGGCTGGTGGTGTTAGGGGGACTTGGATGATTGTTTCTGGGCCTGTTTGGTGGGTGTGTGTGTGTTAGAAATGGGGAGTCTGCCGGGGCCATGCAGGGGTGAGGAGTGGGTGTCTGGGCGGTGGTTGGTGTTTGTGTGCTGGCTCCCGTTGTAGCCTCTGGCAGGAAAGTCTCCCCTGGGTCCTCATCGGGGCCACTGTTGTGTCCCCTGAGCCCCGCCAGCACGGCCTCTCCAGCGGGGCCCCGAGGGCTCCCCAGCCCAGCCCTGACCGCCTTCCCCTCCCACCCTCCCAGCTGCGGCGGAGCCCCATCAAGAAAGTCCGCAAGTCCCTGGCTCTCGACATCGTGGACGAGGACGGGAAGCTGATGATGTCCTCGCTGCCCAAGACGCTGTCCTTGGTAAGGGGCCGAGCCGCCGCCCCCACCTCTGGCCCCGGAGCTCTGCCTCCGGGCCCTGAGGCGGGGCTGGAGCCTGGGGGTGGAGTGTCTGGTGGTTTTGGAAGTGACTTCCCCGGTGCTGCTCAGCAGGAAGTTTGACTTAACGAGTTTGCTAGAATGCTTGTGAAAACCATGGGTCTGGGTCGCCCCCACCTTCCCTGGGATCTTACTCATGGGGTGACCCTGGAGAGTCAAGGCCAGGCCTTAAGCACAGCCAGGAGGTGGGTGCTAAGCCCTGGGCTGGGTGCTCTCCAGTCCCAGCCGACCTCGGGAAGGGGCTGCTGCCCGCACACAGACGGGGTCCCCAGAAGCCAGGCCACAGTGTTGACTGAAGCGGGGATGGGCGCCCAGAGGGACGCAGTGAGGGGCTTGGGGGTCACATGGGTCAGGTTTCCTGAGCGGATCTTGCAGGTCACCACGGTCCTTGCAGAGAAACCTCCGTTTGGACGTGGCCTCTCTAGCCAGCCCTGCAGCTGGCGTCATGTAGGCACATAAAGGAACTGCCGGGAAGAAAAGACCGTTCGGCAGGTGGCTAAGGCACAGGGTGTGGAGCGGTGGGCCTGGGCTGATCCCGACCCAGCACTTGCTCTCTCAGATCTCAGGGGCCCCGCCTCGGGCCCTGCCTGTGACAGGGGCCCCGGGCCCATCGGACTGTTAGGAGGGGGAAGGCTGCGCTGAGTGGGGAGAGTGGACAGACCTGGCCGCTCTGGGCGGCTCCTCGTGGGCGCTGGTGGACTCGGCATCGCTCTGCCTGGCCGGGGACCCGGGACAAACCAGAGCACCCTCGTCTCCACCTGATGCCGGCGGGGAGGAGCCAGCCTCCTAGAAAGCATTCCTGAGCATGTGCTGGGTGCTGGGCTCTGAAACGGGCACTCTCCGAATACCGGCTTAATCTTGCTGTGACCTCCCGCCTGGGAGAGAACATTGGTCTCGGAGGCCGCCGTCGTGCCTCAGGCCCCACAGCCAGGGGACGGGACTGGGTGTTTTTGGAGTTTGTGGCCAAATGGTGAGTCTTTCACGTGGTTTTGATTTCAGCCAACACACGTGCCGTCCGGCTCCTCCAGCCTCATCCTGCCCGGCATCCGAGGAGACAACAGCCTGCTCAACCAGGGCTTCCTGCAGGCCAAGCCCGAGAAGCCGGCCGCGGCCCAGAAGCCCAGAAGCCAGCCCCCGCCCCCCGCCCCCGTGAGTTCCGTCCCCACACGTGGCGCCAGCCCCGGGGGCTGGCTCGGCGGCCGTCTCCCCGCAGGGCCTTTGCACAGGCTGTTGCTTCTGCCTGGATTCCCCATCAACTTAGGTCTCGGCTCTCCGTCCCGACGCCACTCCCCCCCCCGGAGGGCCCTCGTGCAGGCAGCCCCCGCCGCACAGGGCCCCTGTCCCCGGCGGGGGTCTCACTCGTCTCTGGATTTAGCTGCTCAGCACCTGGCTGTCTGGGAGGGCGGAGGCTGCCCTGGTTAGCTCCCGCGGGGGCACGTCTGCACGTGTGGATCCCTCCTCCCCGCCTGCACGGCTGTAGGTTCTCCCCACGTGGAAGCTGGTGCCACAGGGGGCGCGGTCCTGTCTGGTGGTCCAGCCTCCGTGCCCAGAGGCAGGAGTGACTTCCCCAGGAAGTTGGGGAGGAGCAGAGGGAGATTGGCTTCCAGAGGGAGAGTCACAGAAACGGCCCCCGCCCTTCCCAGGCCGGCTGCCACCGGGGCTCCCGGCTCCTGCCGGATGGTAACCTCCTTGCCTCCCCCCAGATGACCAGCGCCTGGAAGATGGTGGCCTGCGGGGGGACCCGGGACCAGCTCTTCATGCAGGAGAAAGCCCGGCAGCTCCTGGGCCGCCTGAAGCCCAGCCACACGTCCCGGACCCTCATCTTGTCCTGAGGGGCTCGGCGGCCAGGAGCCCTCGCTCACGTTTACAGGGGGCCGGGGACAGGCCGGCCTGTGAACCTGAGAACCACGCTCAGGGGACCGCCTGCAGGGAGCCTTCACTGCCAGCCCCTCCCGATCTCTCAGGTGGAGACGCAGAGCGCTCTCAGGGCCGCCACGCCTGCGGCAGCCTCTGGTGCTAACGGAACAGAGTCCCCTCCCAGGGCCACAGGGAGCCCGCGCTCTGGGGAGGCCCGGCCTCATCTCAGCCCCCTGCTCAGGACCGGGCACCGCCTGTGTGTTTCTGCTCATGGTTGGTGTGTGTTCTTGAAAGAATAAAATTGCCTTTTTCCTTGCAGTGATGGTGCTCCTCTTTCACCACCTTGTGGTGATTGTGTGTTTGCAGCAGTAGGTGAGGTGGGCCATAGCTGCTACTACTTTTTTTTCCTCTTAATATTTTATTGAGTTTTTTACAGAGAGGAAGAGAGAGGGATAGAGAGTTAGAAACATCAATGAGAGAGAGACATCGATCAGCTGCCTCCTGCACACCCACTACTGGGGATGTGCCCGCAACCAAGGTACATGCCCGTGACTGGAATCGAACCGGGACCTTTCAATCCGCAGGCCGATGCTCTACTCACTGAGCCAAACCGGTTTTGGCCATAGCTATTTCCTGAGGGCCTTGGAAGGGCCTTTTATCTGATTGTAAGGCTCCCTCTTCAGCATCCTCATTAAGCGGTTGTCTGACCTTGGAACAGATACGAGAAGTAACTTTCTGACTCAGCGGCCAGCTCCATGGCTGGAATAAGTGGGATGGAAGATTCTGGAATCCAGAGCCATGGTGACTGCCTGTGTCTTGATGGTTCCCCAAGACACCTGGCAGCTCTCCTGGCAGCTGTGGCTACAGCTCTGCCTTTGAGCCACACAGGTGTGGATCCGGCGTGGTCACCTCTAGCTTTGTCTCCTGCTGTGAGCCTGGAAGTCCTCGGCTGTGAAGTGGGGAGAATCCTTACCCTTTCAGAGCTGTGGGAGGGATTGGCGAGAACATCCTTGGGGCTCAGAAAACATGGACTCTGGATGTTATCATAGCTTTCCATTCCTTTTTTTTTTTTTTTTTTTTGCACAATAGTCCCTGCCAAGGCTGGTGTTCGTGCTTCTGCTGGGTGCTCTGAGCAGAGTTTATTTATTAAGTCACCAAGTGAGGACTTGAACCCAGTCCTGGACTTGCAGGCTGCCCTGGAATCATCTGTTTGATAGTTTCCAGCTATTATTGTAGAATGAGCTTCAGGTGTAGGGCCAGCTTTTAAAGGCTTTCCATGGAAGTGCAGCACATCCCAAGTGAACGACAGCTGGATGCGTTCCCACAAAGGACACATGTTACCAGAACCCAGACAAGAAATAGGACCTGACCAGCCCCCCTGAGGCCCCTCTCCACCCTGCCCAGGTTAGCCACCCTTCTAACCTCCAACACCACAGGTGGTTTTGCCTGTTTGTGTTTTAAATTTTTATTTGTACGAGAAACATTGATTGGTTGTTTCTACTTATTGGTGCATTCATGGGCTGATTCTTGTGTGTTCTCTGACCCAGGATTGAACCCATAACCTTGGTATGTGCTCTGACTGGGAATCGAACCCTCAACCTTTTGATGTGCTGGTTGGTGATCCAACTATAACTGAGCCACCTGCCAGAGCAAGGGACTCTTCATATCCGAATATTGGCAATAAAAAGACTTGCCCCTTGGTGTTGTGTCCAGAACATCTAAAAATACTATCTGCCAGGGACCTGGCCCCAGCGTAGCTCCCCTCCCATCCCTCTGCCATGCCAGGGTCCCGCTGTCCTAGGACGCGGCTTTCTGCTAGGCTCCCCCCCGCCAGGAATCCTGGGTAAACGTGGAAAGCTTGTCTGCCGCCCATGGCGGGTGGGGCTGCCGTCACCCAGTCCGTTGGCCGGCTCTCCTTTGTCATTCCATCGCTGGCACCCAGCCCTGCTGCGGTCATGTCACTGTCACTGTCAACAAGTGTGTTATGATGGCCCCTGCACGCGTGTGTCCACAGCAGACGTCTTCTGGAGCCTGGCCCAGCAGAGGCGAGGAATGAGGACTGGCGAGGGAACAGGTGGCTGAGATCCAGCTCAGGGATGTAGAGCAGACACTCCTCTCTTTCCTGGTCTCTACCCCACTCCCCTCCCCCTCACCCCCTTAATCTCCAGGCAGTTTTTAAAAATATATATATTTTATTTTTTTACAGAGAGGAAGAGAGAGGGATAGAGAGTTAGAAACATTGATGAGAGAGAAATATTGATCAGCTGCCTCCTGCACACCCCTCGCTAGGGATGTGCCTGCAACCAAGGTACATGCCCTTGACCAGAATCGAACCGGGACCCTTCAATCCTCGGGCTGACGCTCTTTCCACTGAGCCAAACCGGTTTTGGCTCCTGGCAGTTCTTGAGCCCCTGCATTTCTTTACTCTTTCTGAAACAGTGAAGGCCTTGAGGGGACAGAGGTCCGGTGGGGAACCTGCCTCTAGGGCTCTGTCAAGATGGTGCGGACTTCCGTTAGGTAGCGTCACGTTTCACATATTAACTACTATCTCTGGCTTAAAAGCATTGGTTAGTATTGATCAGAATGGACATGTACTTGATTTAGATAAATGAATGTTTTTAAGTAGGTGCTAAATCCTTTTACATTTATATGATTATTGACATAAAGGGCTTTTTCTTCATTAACTCTCCTGACTGATGTTACTGTTCCTTGTACAGGGTGGGCAAAAGTAGGTTTACAGTTCATATGGTAAATCCTATAGAATAAAGAGAATATGCAAATTGGCTGTCACTCCAACACAAGATGGCCACTGCCATGTGGTCAAAGATGGCCAGCAGGGGAGGGCATTTGTAGGCAATCAGGCCACCAGGGGAGGGGGATAGGAACTTGGTCAGGAGTCCTAAGAGCGTCCCAACTCACTAGTATTCATTTCCCGTTCTCCCTCAGGTACGGTGCACTCCCTCCTTGAGGGAGAAGACCCGAGTGAGATCTTGGCTTAGAGTGGGGGCTAAATGGCTTGGTCACTGCTCACGCGGGACTTCTTGGGCTCTGGCAGGACCTCACTCTGGACCGGAGGGAATTCTAGTGTCCCCAACCACGCTGTCTCCCACGAGGAATGAGAGGCACACGGAGTCACCCTCTCTGTACCCTCACCCACCCACTCTGGGCCATCTGTCTCCTGCTATACTTGTTAAATGGTAACTCCCACACCATTGGTGTGACAGAGAGCCTCTTTTCTCCAGGCCTGTGGTCCAGTATGAGGGCACGGTGACCCGGGCCCTCTCGGGAGTGAAGGCGGTTCAGCATCTGCTCTTACATGCCCCAGAGCCCAGCACGATGTTTATGGACAACACGGATGATGCTTTCGTATCCGGTCCCATCCCTTTCTCATGCCCATGACCAGGCTGGCCAGCCTCAGTAACCCGGGCATTTGTACGTCTGCGAATGGAGATAATGAAAGCCCTTCATCTGTCCTTAAACCTAGTGAGGAGCAGGGCATTAGCTGTTGTCCATTCCTGTGTGGCTGAGCACCCATTAGTGCAACGGTCCCACGTGCAGTCCATTAGGGAGAGAGGGGAGGCCCGGCTTGCTAATGCTTCTAATGGGCATCTTGAATGGCCCTCAAGCCTGCAGCCTTCTCCCGAGTCTGCTCCGAGCCTGGGACCTGACAGGTCGCTCACCATGGCAACCAAGGCAGGGAGGGGTGCAGACAAACCTGTCTGCACATACATGAACAATCATGCAAGCGAGGTCAGGCCTGCCTTCCGCTCACTCCCCTCCCACACCAATCGTCCTGAGGGATGCTGCCCACAGGTGGCTGTGCGGGCACGAAGGGGAGAAGGCCAGAGACATGCTTTCTGGACATGAGAGACGGAGCTGGCCAGCCAAGCCCGCGGTTACCATTAGGGATGGAGCCACAGGAGGATTAGAGTCCCCGTGAGGCTGAATCCTTCAAGCGTGGAGAGACTTCTCACACCAAGCCCCGTGCTGCTGCCCCCTCCAGAGCGGCCCTAGAGCAGTGTTTCCCAAAGTGTGGTGCACGCACCCCCAGGGGTACGGGAAGAGTTTGGTGGGGGTACGCGTTGCACCGGAGTTTGGTGGGGATATGCACTGCCCCGTGCTTAGTTGCGCCTAATTCTACATTCTCATGAGTACCCCTGTTACGAAAATTGCAGAAGGGGTGCACATATGTCAGAAGTTTGGGAAACACTGTCCTAGAGGATGCCCTAGAGACAAGGAGCCCTCTACCTGCAGGGGGCTCCCTGTTAGGTTCCGAACACTGAACTGCACTGGCCTGCCTCTCAGCATTCAGCAGTGAGAGTCTCCTCTGCACCCTCGGCCCTGAGAACATCTCTCCCAGGCACGCCGGCCTCACGCGGCGGGCCCATGGCTCCGGTGGGGGCGCCCACTACCTCTCTGGCTCCTTGTTCTCCTTGCTTGGGCAGCAGACAGGCCTGGAGGGGCCTGAGTGGCACCTGAGTTCTGGCCCCGGGCGTCCCCACGCTCCCGTCCGCGGGCCGCTTCTTGTCTGGGCTGCCCTGCCCGCTGCCCATGTGGGCTCCGGGGGCCCCCTGCCTGGAGGGCCATGTTTTGAAACCTTCCCCGCCGTGTCCTTGGGGACCTGGCCGAGGTGCCAGACTGAGCGGTTGGGGTTGTTTGTCAGTGTGTGTGTCACGGCCCGGCTAGGTGTGAAAAGGGACCAGAACGTATTCTCTCCCTCCGGTTCCTGGGCAGCTGAAAGAGCCTGGCAACAGTGAAATAGTTCTGTGTCGTTTCCAAGTTGGTTTCATGGTTCTCGACTTGTCTTGGTGATTTTGTTTTTCTGGAAAAGCAGCTGTTATGGGACGCATGGTGCCCTTCTCCCCTCCCCGAATTCACGTGTCAAAGTCCTCACCGAAGTGTGACTGCTTGGAGAGGCATGTGAGGAATTAGGGTTAGATGGGGTCCTAAAGGTGGGCCCTCATCCAACAGGACAGGCGTCCTCGCAAGAAGAGGAAGAGGCACAGAAACCTCTCTCTTTCCACGGGGACCCAGAGGAGAGCCGTGTGAGGGCGCCGTAAGCAGGTGGCCATCTGACAGCCACCTCAAACCCACCCCACAGCACCTTGACCTTGGGCTTCCGCCTTCAGATCTGTGAGAAAATGAGTTTCTGTTGTCTGAGACACCCAGTCTGTGGTATTCTTTTAAAAATATATATATATATATTTTTTATTGATTTTTTACAGAGAGGGAGGGAAAGGGATAGAGAGCTAGAAACATCAATGAGAGAGAAACATTGATCTGGGGATGTGCCCGCAACCAAGGTACATGCCTTTGACCAGAATCGAACCCGGCACCCTTCAGACCGCAGGCCGATGCTCTATCTACCGAGCCAAACCGGTTTCGGCCAGTCTGTGGTATTCTGTTATGGCAGCCAGAGCTGACTCATACACAGCATTCTCCACTGAATGCTCCAAATTAACCAGCAAACCTCATGTGTTTAGTATTCTCTTTCATCTGAAAACTCTCCTCTACCTCTTTGGTTAATTTTTCTTTACTTTACTAACGTGTTTTTGTATTCGTCTCCCCTCTTCTCCCCTTCCCTCCCTTACCCTCCCATCTCCTTCACCCCCCCCCCCTCTTTCTCTCTCCTGTACCCTCCCTTTCTTGGGCTTTTTTTTCTTTATTGATTAAGGTGTTACATATGTGTCCTTATTCCCCCTTTGCCCCACACACTCATGCCCTCCTCTCCTGTTGTCCGTGATCGCTGGTTAGGCTCATATGCATGCATACAAGTCCTTTGGTTGATCTCTCCCCTTTACCGCTACCCTCCCCTACCTTCCCTCTGAGGTGTGATGGTCTGATCGATGCTCCTCTGTCTCTGGATCTGTTTTTGTTCATCAGTTTATGTTGTTCATTATATTCTACAAACGAGTGAGATCATGTGGTATTCATCTTTCTCTGCCTGGCTTATTTCACTTAGCATAATGCTCTTCAGTTCCATCCATGCTGTTGCAAATGGTAAGAGCTCCTTTTTTTATCGCAATGTAGTATTCCACTGTGTAGATGTACCACAGTTTTTTAATCCACTCATCTGCTGATGGGCACTTGGGCTGTTTCCAAATCTTAGCCATGGTAGATTGTGCTGCTATGAACATAGGGGTGCATATGTCCTTTCTGACTGGTGTTTCTAGTTTCTTGGGATAGATTCCTAGAAGGGGGTGGTCATTGGGTCAAATGAAAGTCTCATCTTCAGTTTATTTGAGGAAACTCCATACTATTCTCCACACTGGCTATACCTATACTTTTTTCAAGTGTAGATATCTTACAGCTGTTTACCAGCAGCCATTTCTTAGATTTATCATTTCCACTGGCTTATATGTTTTCTCTTTCACTCATTTTTACTTTACTTCTCTCCCCAGGTTTATCTCTGGCTTCTTGTCTAGCTTCTGGAGTGGGAGACTTTACTTCCTCCCAGGCTTCCTTGTTAATGACAAACTCATTCAGAGCCGCGGGGAGTGCCTTGGTTCCAGCCCACGAATTTGCGTGTGGGGTTCCAATTGTCATCACGGTCTAAGAGGCTGATCATTGCAGTCCTTTCCCTTCTTTGACTTGAGTTATTTAGGGATACATGTCCCAGTGATTTAATTTTTTTTGCTTATTCTTTGGTTTTTAATTCCTGCTTTTATTGCATTGTGGTCAGATAATGTGGCCTGGAGAGGATTGCTTGCTGGTCCCACTGAGGTTTTCCTTGTGGCCAAGACCGTCATCAACTTCAGCCATTTCCTCACAGATGTTTGAGTGAAAGGCTGTTTCTGTTTGTAAGTTTGTATTAAACGAAGCTTGTTTTTCCAAGCTGACATTCCTGGCACGTGAGTCCACAAATCACCCTGAGAAGCACAGTCATTCCGGGTGGCTTCAACAGCAGAGATGGATTTCCTCCCAGTTGTGGAAGCTGGGGTCCCACCGCCACTCCTGGGCATCATCCTGTGTGCCAGGAAGTTGCCAATTTGATTCCAGGTCAAGGCACTTGCCCATGTTCCTGGCTTGATCCTCAGTGTGGAGTGTGTAGGAGGCAGCCAACTGATGTTCCATTCTCATCGATGTTTCTCTCCCCCTCCCTTCCTCTCTCTCTAAAAATCAATAAACTAGTCTTCAAAATAAAATCTCTCTATATAAAAGGATAATATGCCAAGTGTCCCCTTGGGAGTTCTACTGGGAGACTGGGAGTTAGATTGCTCTCCATGATGTGTGCTGACCACCAGGGGGCGGTGCAGAATGAAGGCAGGCCCTGGCCGGCAGTTGGGGAAGGGAGGCCCTGATTGCTGGCCAGGCCTAGGGACCCTTACCCACTAATTTTGTGCACCGGGCTTCTAGTATTAAAATAAAAAGCTATCTGGTGTTTATCTGATATTCACATTTAACTGGGCATCCTGTACTTTTACTCGCTCTATCTGGCAACCCGGGGTGGTTTATTCCAGGGGTCACTGAAAACAGCTGGCTCTCAGGTTTGATCTGGATTTCCTTGGAACCTCCGGTGGGAATGGGGAGTTGAGGACAAATATGAGATATCTTAATCAATAAAGGATTTTTTTTTTTTAAAGGATAGTACAGAAGGAAGGTGGGCAAGGGTCCCAACCACAGTGCTGAGTCTCCCAAGAATTACAACAGCGGGAGGCCTGGTGGTGGTCAGTGCCGGGGGACTGTGCTGTGGGAAGCCGGGGGTGGGGCACACTGGGGTCCATTGAAAACTGGGAGCATAACCAGAGGTCAGTGCACAGGACGGAAGCTGTGGCGGGGCCAAGGTGCTGCCTCAAACGAGACCCACAGAAGGAAGGCGTGGAAAGGAAACACCACCGTCTCTCTCCTCTCTCTCCTGCCTCCAGGCCCCAGAGGACAGCCCGAGAGGTGTCTGGTGGTGCCATCCACTGGGGCCGGCCGTCCAGGGCACAGGGCAGGGCAGGGGAACGGGCGGGGTGGGGGCTGGGGATGAAGCAGCACAGGCACACCCTTCTGATGTACGAGATGGGGAGACCGAGGCCCGGCATGGGGAGGACTTGCCTGAGGCCACATGGCGATGGAAGGGCAGAGGGAAGACGTGCAACCTTATTCCTGCACTAGAGCTCGTTGCCCCAAACGGTGCTGCTCTATTTCCTGAACACGCAGCTGTGTGTTCTCATTTTCAAACCTTATTATACCAAGAAATCAGGAAACGCAGAAACGTATGAAGAAGAAAATGGCACCTCGGCGCCTCTTCTTCCAGATCGCCTTCTCTGCATTGGACACACACACCTAATGAAGGTGGGAGGGGCTGGACAGGGCGGAGGAGGGAGGTTCCCGCGGGTCCTGGGTGGGGCCTGCACTTGATGAGGGAGCAGCAGGGCTCCTTGGCAGAAAGGCGCACCCAGAGGAGGAAACTGCAAATAGATAAATAAATAAACACAAGCCCAAAGTGGTCAGTGCTTGGGCCAGCCTCAGTTTCCCCAGTTGCTCCTTGGAGGAGTGGTGAGGAGGGTTTGATCGGAAGCACGGGAACAGCAGCGCTCCGTGAGTTCCCGCAGGCAGTTCTCGAACCCTCGGCCTCAGCATTCTCCTGTGCACCGGGCTAACCCGCCTGTTCTCTGGCCCAGGAAGCGCAGGAGCTAGCCGTGTTCCTTCGCGGGGACTCAGGGCTGGCGACGTCTGGGTCCTTAGGGCCGCCCAGACTGAGGGTAAACATATTGGACAGCAGATATGTGCAGGAGTCAACCCAGAACGGGTGGTGTCAGCGAATGTCTCCACTGCCCAATGCAGAGCCCCAGCTGCCTGCTGACGGGGCGCTAACGGTCCCCCGAGAGTAGGTTCATGCTGTTTTCATATTATTTAATCTCAGCCCAGGACACGCTGACAGCTGCCTGACCCAGGCCCCTAGCTACCTGCATGTTTCTGGGCATTTATCCAGATGTGTTCCTGGCCCTGCCCAGCTGTCTTATCAGTCGCCTAGAGCTCAGTGTCACCTTGATTGTCAGCTGCACATTTGTAACTGCTTTTCTCCTGCTGCCTTTTCTGTCTTTAATTTTGGGCATTTTAATTATGATGTGTCTGGGCATGGGTCTGTTTGGGTTCTTGCTTGGGGTTCATTCTCTGTGCCTCCTGAACTTGTGTGACTTCTTTTTTTTTTTTTTCCCCTTCACCAAGTTTCTTTGTCCCCTCAATGTGGCTGGCTGTCTGGGTTTATAACTGTATTAGGTAGATCTGCTACACCGCTCAGTCTCTAGTGCAGGACAGTCATAAGCTGCTTCTGACTAATTGGATCAGGCTAAGACTCTAATCCTCTAGAGCAGCAGTCGTCAATATTTCGGACCTTTCGACCACCAGTTGGCGACAACTACTCTAGAAACCACCTCTGGCAGCAGACTGATAGGATTCTTCTTGATCTGCCAGCAGGCAACCGTCCACAGGTGTGGCAAGGTTTTTTTTAGTAGGGTGGGGAAATTATTTCTGCCTAGAGGCTAATTGTTGTTCTCAGTCTTGTAAGGGGCAAGGTGTTTTCCAATAGGGTGGGTCAGCTGTCTTCCCCACAGGCAATGCCACCTGTAATAGCAATTGTCTGTGTGGGGGAAGATGACCTCCGAAGCCTGAGGGAATGGCTCAGCTCAGGAAACCCTGGAGTCTGCCTTCTGCGCTCTAACCCCATAGTCCTTTATCCTGGCTTCTGCTCACACAGCTCCAGTCCACTCTGCTGTCCCCCTGCCGGAGCACAAGGTGGGTGGCTCCATAGGGAATTTTATGCATTGGCCCTTTAAGAGGGTGCCTGAATTTCCAGCCCTCTCTCCCTGGCAGACAGCTACCCCAATGCTCTTCCCAGCCAGATACAACGTGGGTACCTTCTCAGTTCTGGTGCTCTCTGCGGGGGCCCAGCTCAGGAATTAGACCCCAGAGTTCTCAGTGGCAACCCCCACAGCTGCAGTATCTCCCCGCACCTCAGCTCTGTCTGTCAGGGCCCTGCCAGCCCTTTTGTGCCTTCGCCCCACCCGCCAGCCTCTGTGCCGGCTCCACTGTTGGTCCTCGGCTATCAGGTTCTCTCCAGCGAGACTTCCGTTGATTACTCTGTATTCTAGCTGTGATTCCAGTTTGGACCTGGGTCCGGAGCATGTCCGTGCAGCATCCACTCACTCCACCACCATTTTTAATCTTCAGCTGCACATTTGTAAATGAAATACGAAGAACAGGAAAAAATGCCTAAAGCTCATCTGTTCAGCTTAACACATAGTGGTAGTTCCCAGATTAAGGACAACTGGGGTCCAGGACCCCCACCACCTCTTCCCCCAGAGACAACCTCTATCCTCACTTTAATAATAATAATAATAATAATAATAATAATAATGTCGGTGCCGTTTTTTATAGTTTCTCCACCAGGGTCAGCCATTGCTTATTTTCGTTTGTAAAATTGTAATCTTTTTATTTAAAAAATTTTTGGTGATTTTTTTTTTCTACTTCTCATGCCTCCACCCCCACTCCCCACTCCCTGTTTATGGTGTAAGTGAAACTGTCCCCCCCCATCTACCGTGGGGATACAAGTGTCTCTTTTAAAATGAGTTATTTTGCATAAATACATTTAGGGAAAAAATTAAGTAAATAATAATAGTTCAGGTAGCGAACAAGATGGACAAAATATTGACGATGTCACCCAGTGAAACGGAGTTTGGGGACATTATGTTGCATTGATAAAGGGAAACGGGCCTGGAGAGGCGGCTGGAGTATTAGGGAACAGAACGCAGGCGCAGCAGCGCTGTGACCACCAGGGGGCAGCATGGCCCAAGCTTCTGCAGCTTCAGCGGCTTCAGCGGGCCAAGTGGGGTGGAGGGCTCAGTGCCCCAGGGATTCGAACTTGTATGGGGTTCACCGTAATCTAAGGATTCTCGGGTGGAGGTCCAGCATATGTTCCCTTCACAATGACCTGGGTGCTTGTTAACAATGTATATTGGGGGGCAGGGGTCTTCCGGGACCCACCCCATCAGCACCTTACAAGCTCCAGGTGTGAAGGTTTGGGCAGCGAGGTTGCCCCTGGGGAATTTTGAGACCTACTGTTGTAGGGAGGTGGGCACGCACTGGGCCAGAGTTTGGGTGTGGTGGGGTGTGGTGTGGGGTGTGGTGTGTTAGAGAGAGAGGGGGCAGGAGCAGAAGATGATCAAACACAGAGCAGGTGGGATTGATTGGTGGAAGGCTTGGGCTGACATTTTGGCCTCATCTTTTACCTGGACAGGTGGCAAGTTTTTCCATTTTTGTTTTTAGCACTTTTAATATATATATATATATTATTGTTTTTTGTTTTTTTTTTTACAGAGAGGAAGAGAGAGGGATAGAGTTAGAAACATTGATGAGGGAGAATTATCAATCAGCTGCTTCTTGCGCCCCCCCCCCAACCCCCCACTGGGGATGTGCCTGAAACCAAGGTACATGCCCTTGACCAGAATAGAACCTGGGACCCTTCAGTCCGCAGGCCGACGCTCTATCCACTGAGCCAAACCGGCTTGGGCAGCACTTCTTAACTATCCATTCTCCCCTTCCTTCCTCCCTCCTTTCCTTCCTTCCTTCTTTCCTTCCTTCCTTCCTTCCTTTCTTCCTTCCTTCCTTCCTTCCATACCCATCCATTCATTATTCATCACCATCTATCCACATTTTATCCATCATCCACCCACCCACCCACCTTCCATCCAATATACAGCATCTAAACTCTTACTTTATGTCCTTTCCAGATTCGGGGATACAGTGACAGACAAGACAGACACCACCCCGCCTTCCTGGAGCTCATGCTTTCCGGGGAGCCAGGCAATGGCAAGTAACTGGCACAGGTGACATGACACATGTTAGCGGCTGCTTTGGCGGCCGAGTGGAGAACTCATGGGAAGATGTGGGAGGTGCGAGGAATCCTTCCCTCCGGAAATTAATCATGTTGGATTGAGATCTGAAGGGGGGACGGCGTTAACCAGGCCAGATGCCAGGGGAGGAGGGCTTCAGGAGGAGGAATCTCATGTGCAAAGGCCCTGCGGTGGGAACTCGAAGAAGGCAGGCAGGCCGGCCGGAGGGAGGGAGGGAGAGAGAAGCAGAGTGGTTGCACTTGGGGTTTGGGCCTGGGCCCTCAGGTTCTCAAATTTCTCATCTTTAAAACGGGGCAGTCAAGTTGGTCTTGCAAAGATGACTGAGGCCAGCCATCTAGTCTGATGCTCAGTGCCCGGTTGGGGTGGGGAGGTGTGAGTGAGTGTGGGGGAGGGGCCCTGGGAGCAGCGTGGTGAGAGGGTGAGCTGGGGCAGCCTGGCAGGTGCAGGGCCGGCTGAGCAGCAGGTTTTCACCGCGGTGAGAAGTCCCGTTGGCACCGCGCTCCTGCTGAAAACGAAGTGAAATTGAGAACACGGTGTTGTCTTTAGCTCGGCCGAGATGACTAATTATCAGACTCCTTTTCTGAAGTTTACCATATACAGACATGCGATCGGACGGGGAGAGCAGCGTACGGAAACCTGATTCATTCTGAAACCCCAGTAGCTGGAGCGGGCGCAGGGCTTCTGAGCGTAATGACTGTGAGCGTTCAGGCTAACTCAGCTGTCACCACGGGCCTGACCCAAAGTGAAACGTGTGCATCAGCTCCGTGCAGCATCTTGGGGGGCTGGTGGCAGCGTGGGGGCGGAGGGAGGGAGGGAGGGAAGGGGGGAGGGAGGTGGATCTCTGCCAAGGTGCAAATGGTGTGCATGTGGGAGCGAGGGGTGGGGAGGGGAGGGTGCACCGGTCCGGAGTCCTAGCTGTGGCTTTGACCCTTAGTGACCCGGCGGCTCGGCCCTCGGGCCTGCGTTTCCCTCCCCGGAAGTAGAAGGGCAGGTGACCTCTGAGGCCTTTCCCTTTCTGTTCTACAGCCAACTGGGTCTCGCCGTCCCCATCACTTCCTTGACCTTACAGTTCCCTGAGAAGTCGGTTCATTGTCCTCCCTGATGGGTGCCTCTTCCTGGCAGCCCAGCGACTCACGCCCCACCCCAGCCTCCTCTGAGGACACGGGACACTTGTTCTCTCCCGGGAGCCAGGGCTTTAATCTGGGGCTGTGGAGTCCCCTGGGAGCCAGTCTGGGGAGGCAGACCCCACTGGGATCCCGTCCTCACACACACCCCCTCCCCGGGACCCCCGAAGGCCCTGAGCCCCTTCAGAGATCACTTCCGGGACTTGCCAGGGGCCGTTCACGGAGCCAGGACCAGGCCGCACACGGGTGCAGGGCTAGGCGCTGGGACATGGTGATTGCACACCCTTCCTGGGGCTCACGTGGGGGGGGGGTCCTTCCCACCTCTCAGAGGCAGGGCGCTAAGCGGTTTCCCCAAGCCACACCGTGAATAGGGGCCCAGGGCACATATGTGCTCAGGCCCATCTGACTGGAGCTTGTGCAGGAGGCAACTGATCACTGTGTTTCTCTCACATGGAGATTTCTCCGTGTCTTTCCCTCTCTCTTCCACTCTCGCTGAAAATCACTGGGGAAATATCCTTGGGTGAGGATTAAAAGAAAGAAAGAAAAAAAAAGATACCTGGATTCAGACTGTCCTAAAGATCGATTTGAGCGAGGCATTGTCTAGCAACAAACTTTTCCTGGCTCCATTGGGAGGGAAAGGGGGAGGACTTAGTCTCTCGGCAGGAGGAGAGACACGTCACTAGATGCTGGGCAGGGAGCTGGCTGTGCTCGGCCTCCCAGGGTTCTTGTGAGCTAAGCCTTCAGCCACGTGGCTTTCTCCCTGGAGTTCTCTCTCACAGGGTAGACAATGGGAAGTGACCCCCTGAGGACAGGATCGAAAACTCCAGATTTTTTTGGTACTTTTCACTCATGAAGTATTTCTCCCCTGGCTTCCTTGACATGTGGTCTCCTTTATTCCAACTGTGTGTACTGAAGACCTGATTTGTGGACCATGGACCCCCATGGGATACAGGATGAGGAAGACAGAGTTCCAGTCCCGCAAAGATGAGCAGCCGGGAGGGGGGTGTGTGTAGCAGGCGTGCAGCCTCGGAACAAGGAGGGTGACCTGCAGGCCAGGGAGAGACTTACTGTTTTCAGAAAAAAATGGTCCATATCATCAATATGCAAAAAATACAGCAAGGTGCAATAGATAACAGAAAGATACCCCCACACACACCCCAAAATATCATTCACATTATGTTTCCCTGTGCTGTTTCTAGGAGAGGAAGGTAGGAACATTTTTGTAAAATGGGAAACGTTTGAAAAATAAAAGCCATAAAATGCAATTTTACTTGACATTAACAAGGAAAGGGAAACCAAAGGAATTTCTGAACCTCAAACAACTATTACACAATCACCAGTGGAATTGTTTTCATAAAAGATCCCTCCGAGTATAACAGAGATCAGGGAAAACGCCTGGAGCATCCGGGCTCCCCGGCCACCGGGAGAGCGAGCAGGTGGGCCTGGAGCGGGGGGGAGGGGGACAGGAGGCCCGGGGCTGCTCTCGGACTGCGCCCCACGGTCAGAATCCCGCGGGGAGAATCTGGAGGCCTCTGACCCGTGGCTAACTCCATAATAAGGTGGCATCACCGGGGACCATCCCATAATAAGGTGGCATCACCGGGGACCATCCCATAATAAGGTGGCATCACCGGGGACCATCCCATAATAAGGTGGCATCACCGGGGACCATTCCATAATAAGGTGGCATCACCGGGGACCATCCCATAATAAGGTGGCATCACTGGGGACCATTCCATAATAAGGTGGCATCACCAGGGACCATCCCATAATAAGGTGGCATCACCGGGGACCATCCCATAATAAGGTGGCATCACCGGGGACCATTCCATAGTAAGGTGGCATCGCCGGGGACCATTTATGGATGTTTCCAGGGAGAAACGAGGAGGAATGCATCCGTTGAATAAGAGGACGTTCATTTATTACATCCTCGACGTCTTTCAAGGCTTTGAAAAACACACCCTTTTGTCTAATTAGTCATTGTGACCACATCTCCATAGAGACCACCTGCCTGTGCTCCCGGTAGGCACGCGTGCGGCCATTAAGGGGACACAGTCGCCGACGGTGAGCCGTGGGCCCGGGGTGGAGTGGCTTTTTACACGACCGCCACCGAGGCCTCTGCAGAGAGCGTCAGAGAGCCAGCAACTGCCGTCCGGGAGGAGAGATGCGGCTGGCAGCCCGGGCTCAGGGGAGGGGAAACGCAGGAGAGCGGTTTTCCTCCCGCTCACCGTGACGGCCTGAGGGACAGGTTACTCCTGTTTCCTTCTTTTATTTATTACTCAGCGTTTACAAACCCTGTGTCCGGGGCTGACTTTCAATAGGTCGCAGCCAGGGAGTCGCTCTGCTACGCATGGAACCCCGACTGGCCCAGAAGCAGGGCGTCCACGAGTGGCTTAGCGCCAGGCTCCCCATCAACGTGCGTGGCGTAAAGGGCGTGGGCGGTTACTTCTTTGCTGGGAGGCCGTGTCCAAGCTCTTTTTAAACCGCTACTTAACGAAGGGACCAGGAAGGTGTTAGAAAGTGGCTCCGAAGAGAATCAAGAGAGCAGACTGGGCCAAGGTGACCAGACGCCCCGCTTTTGGCAGGACAGTCCCGATTTTTAACAGTTTTTCCCACGTCCTGCGGCGTTTTAAAGAAGTCCCGATTTTATTTTTTTTTTTTGCCAAAAATCGGGACTTTTTCTTTCTTTTCTTTTTTTAAAAATATATTTTATTGATTTTTTACAGAGAGGAAGGAAGAGGGATAGAGAGCTAGAAACACGATGAGAGAGAAACATCAACCAGCTGCCTCCTGCACACCCCTTACTGGGGATGTGCCTACATCCAAGGTACATGCCCTTGACCGGAAACGAACCTGGGACCCTTCAGTCCGCAGGCCGACGCTCTATCCACTGAGCCAAACCAGTTTCGGCCAAGATCTTTTTAAGGTGTTCAAAAGTGGCTCCGAAGAGAATCAAGAGAGCAGACTAGGCCAGCAGGCCGGTGGCAACCAGCAGGGGGCAGATGTAAAACCGGCTTCTTCCAAGGGAGGTCATGGGACAGGGGGTTTAGTTTTTCATTTAAAATAATGGTGCCCGTGGAGGCAAGTGAGCGCCCTGATGGAGGGATGGACAGGCCGGGCCGGGGACTGGCCTGGACCCACACCACCCAGGCCTGCGCGGTGGCTGTGGCTCCCGTCTGCTTAGGTTCGAGTCCCCGCGCCCAGCACAGGCCAGAGGCTGTGGCTCCCGTCTGCTTAGGTTCAAGTCCCCGCGCCCAGCACAGGCCCAGGATAAGGCGAGGGAACTGCCCACCTGGGAGCCTGGGGGGAGGGTGAGGGTTAGGGCACGCCCAGGGCACAGGACACGGGCTCTGGCACAGGAACCAGCCCTCCCAGGCAGCACACCACGCTCACGCTGCCCCCGGACTGAGAGCCGCAGAGGGCTTGTGTTCTCCGGCTCTTTTGTCTGAGGGGCTTCAGGACTCACCACAAGGACCCGAGCAGCTTGTCAGGTGCTGACCCTCGGCACCAGCTGTAGAGATCCGACAGGAATTGAGACCTCAGGCCCTGGCCTGTGAGGCTCAGCTGGTTGAGCATCATCCCGTGCCCCGAAAGGTCGTGGGTTGGATCCCCTGTCAGAGCACATACCCAGGTTGTAGGTTGATCCTTCGTCATAGGTGTGTGCGGGAGCAATCGATCGATGTTTCTCTCTTCTTCTTTCTCTAAAATCAACAAGGGCATTTTAATCCCAGGTGAGGATTATATATATAAAAAAAGGCTATGGCCTGTATGGCTCAGTAGGCTGGGCGCCCTCCCATGCACCAAAAGTCCGCAGGCCGACGCTCTATCCACTGAGCCACACCGGTTTCGGCTAGTCTCCACTATTGTGTGGCTCCAGGCAGGTCGCGTACAGCGGTGCCTTCGTCTTAGAGAATCGGGAGGGCGGAGTGAACTTACAGGTAAATACTCATTGAAAATACCCCGCGTTGGCAGAGGGGTGAGCGGTGGTCGTTTGCATGGGGAGGTCTGAACAGACATAAGGAGGCTGAGAAGCCAGGCGGGCAAGGAGGCGGGAAGCACAGGCACAGGCCGCACTGACCTGCGGCCGCAGAGGCCCGGATAGGGGCGGGGAGGTAGCGGCTCCAGGGGCCGTGCCCTCTCCCTGGTAAAGCACAGCAGGTACAGATACCCACAGACAGCGAGCACGGAGCACTCAGGGGGTGATGGGAAACCCCCCCCCAGAAGCTGCTCTGCTCACGGCTCCACCCTCCCTCCAGGGGTTTTGCTTCTGGATCTGGGTGTTGGTTGCCTGGAGGATTTTGTTTTATGGAGAGTCAGGGAGCTGGGCACTTAAGAGAGGTGGACTTCCTGAATGCAGACGGGCGCTTCAATAAAAACGTGAAAATGTCAGGTATTATTGTTGTTGTTATTACTGTTACTATGGTAATGTCTTTTGTTGTTGTTAATCCCTACGTGAGGATATTTTCCCATGGATTTTTAGAGAGAGTGGACTGGAGGGAGAGAGGCACACAGAGAGACACATCTGTGTGCCCCAACCAGGGCTGGGGATCCAGCCTGCAACCGAGGTGTGTGCCCTTGACCGGAATCGAACCGGGGACCCGTCAGTCCACGGGCAGATGCTCTATCCACTGAGCCAAACCAGCTAGGGCACAATTGAGCTGTCTTTAAGCCTCTTTGCCTGAACGAGGGGGATGCAATCCCTTTCTTTGCAGAGTTGCTGAGGGAGACGGTGTTCACAGTCACACACTCATTGGTCCACGCAACTTCTCTTTGCCGAGGCCCTGCAGGCCCGGGGCTGCTCTCAGCGCTGGTGAGGAAGCAGTGAGCCGAACGGACAGGAGCCACGGCCTGTGCCGGTGAGGGAGAGAGGCAGCTGGGCGCTCCCTCACAGGGACCGGTGCCACTCCCACTGCGGCCTCTGGGCTAGGCAACCGCATCCTGGACGCATCTCCACTCCAGACAGTGAAGGTTGTTGTCTGTTTGGTTTGATTGCATTCTGGCTCATTAAATAATTAGCTGCTCTGGTACGAACGAGAGCAACAGAGGCCAGGCCCGGTGCAGCCAGGCCCGAAACAGCTCGCTCCTCGCCTGCCCCCGCCCCAAGCCTGCCTCTCAGACATGGCTGGAGACTTTGGCGGGAACTTGAGGGTCTGCTGAATCAAGGGATGAAGGCTTAGATCTGGATGTGTTGAGTTAGTATAGTGCTGGGGTGTTGATCTGTAAGCGCCTTGGGTGGGGCCTGGATGAGGTTGGTTGACCTATTTGGAAATGTCTTTTGTCTGAAGTGTATCATTGGGCATGTGGAGGTATTATTGATATGAGAAAATGCTAAGTAACTGATTTACTATCTGAAAAGGGACTTACTATCGAGGAAAGGGAGGGAGGAAGAGACTGAACATAAACTGTGCACCTATGGATGAGGACAATGGGGGATGGGGAGGGGGCGGAGGGTGGGGTGGGAACCTGGTGGAGGGGGGAAGAAATGAGGAACCTTTGTAATATTATGAACAATAAAGATTGATAAAAATAATAATAATAAATAAATAAATAAATAAATAATTAGCTGCTCTGTCCGGTGTGGCTCAGTGGACAGAGCGTCGGCCTGCGGACTGAAAGGTCCCAGGTTTGAGTCCAGCAGGTCAAGGGCATGTACCTCGGCTGCAGGCACATCCCCAGTAGGGGGTGTGCAGGAGGCGGCTGATCGATGTTTCTCTCTCATCGATGTTTCTAACTCGCTATCCCTCTCCCTTCCTCTCTGTAAAAAAATCAATAAAATATATTTAAAAATAAAAAATGATTAGCTTCACCTGTTATGAGATCTTGGATAGAACAAAGTCAGACCAGTGAAGGCATATGTATGGCAGGCACACTAAGGATTTCTGCCTGGGCGGGTTGTGCGTGTAAGAGATTAACCAAAGGACCTGCATGCATGCTTATTAGCATAACCAATGGACATGGACACGGGGGGGGGGGGGGGGCTTGTCCTGGGTGGTAGAGGGGCTGGGAGGGGCTGATGCGGGGAAAAAGAGGCATATGTAATACTTTAAACAAAGAATCTCTGCCTTTTCTAGACCTCTGGCTGCAGTTACATTGTGAGCTAGAGCAATTATCCTTCCTGAGCTGCAGTGTGTGTGTGTGTGGGGGGGGGGGGGGGGAGGGGGGCGCGGGAGGAATGGATGTCCCAGCAAAGACATGCCTTCTCCCTCCTGCTTTGAGGCACGGAGGTTTCTCGGCCCTGAGCCCTGCAGGCAGGAAAGCGTTAAGAGAGAAATGTGCATTTCCACCCAACAAGAAAATCAACTTAGAAGAGAAATGTGTATTGGAAAATATCTATTTGCCTGCAAAATAATGTAAAAATAATGAGCTCCCATTCCCCTTTGATGTGCAGCGCGCACGCTTTTAAGGAAAGATTCTGCATTTCTGAGATACTGGGCCTGGCTGTGTAATGAAGTGGTTGTTATGGCAACAACTTTCAAAAGCAAGTATTTTCACAGCCAGCCTGAGAGAGGAAAACATGAAAACAGAGACGGGGAGATGAGCTCCGCAGAAGGCATCAGATGCGGGGAGAGAGCATCTGCGCTGTCAGAGGGGGAGGGGAAGGTGCCCTCCGCACTGCCCCCCCCTCCCCCCCCCACCCGCCCCTGCACACCCCGGGGGAACCAGGCCCTGCCCGGGAGCGGTGCCTGGGGGGAGTGGGGGTGGGCGCAGAGGGGGTCGGGCCTGAGACTTGTCTCTCGTTGGAGATGTGGGCTGAGCCCGGGGTTCCATCGCCAGTCCCTCTCCAGGCCCCTCTTCCAGGCTGGCTCCTCAGCCCTCCTCGTTGTCCTCAGCTCCTTCCTGTGCGCCCTGCTCCGGGAGGGCGCGAGAGGCCCACTCTTCATTCCCGAGCCCGCACTTCCCACCGGCCTCCAGGGCCTCCCGTCCTGCTTCCTCACCTGCCTGCGGGCCCTGCCAGGCTGGAGCCCAGGGTGTGTGCAGACATGGCACCTGGAGCTGGCGTTCATCATCTGTGATCGTCAGAGCTCCCGGGGCCTGGAACAGCGCCTGCCACAGGTGTGGGCGAATGGTTTTTCTCTGGGGCTACTGCTGTCATCCCCGTTCTGCAGATGAGGAAACTGAGGCTTAGAGACACGTAGTGACCGGCCCAGAAGACAGTGAGCAGTGGGGCCGGGCAGCTCGCACCTCTGCACCGCGCTGCCTCTCCCTCTCAGCAGCCCCTCCCCGCCTCTCTGGCTCTGTGCGCCCTCTCCTGGGTCCTGGAAGGCCTGGCCCCAAGGCCGCCTTGACCGTGATGGTATGAAAATACCGCTTTTATTTTTATTTTTAAAAAAATATATTTTATTGGTTTTTTACAGAGAGGAAGAGAGAGGGATAGAGAGTTAGAAACACCGATGAGAGGATCGACCAGCTGTCTCTTGCACATGTGCCCGCAACCAAGGTACATGCCCTTGACCGAAATTGAACCTGCAGACTACCTTCAGTCTGCAGGCCAATGTTCTATCCACTGAGCCACACCGGTTTCGGTGAAAACGCCGCTTTTAAACTCGGCCGCGGGCGGTGTCAGGGCCAGGACAGGGGCTCATGCCGCCTGCAGGGGAGGCGGGCGGGGCCGCCAGGAGCAGAGCTGCTGCTGGGCCAGCTCTGTCTCGGCCACCGCCCTCCTCCCCACGCTGTGCCAGGCCCGGGAGGCAGGGCAGCCCCAGGCTGACAATTGGAACCCGGACAGTCCTGAGAACCCCGTGGGGCCAGCCGCTGGGTCTCTGCGGGCCGCTGGGCCGCCCCGGCCGACTTCCTTGCAACTGGGAAACCTGTCACCTCCAGCCCACGTTCGCCCGTGGCAGGGATCACGTGTGGCACACGAGTGGGTAAACGTGTGTGCGTGGCCTCCTCGGAGGGGGCTTGCTCTGGAAGGGAGCTGGGCTGCATCCATGTGTGCCTGTGTGGCCAGGGTGAGGGAGGTGCGTGTGTGCATGGCCCCGAGGGGTCTGCCCTCTGGAGAGGCTGGTGTCTAAACGTGAGGGTGCATGTTTCAGGAGGAAGCACTGTGTGTGTGTGTGTGTGTGTGTGTGTGCGCACGCGGGGTGTGAGTGTGTGTGTGTGTGTGTGTGTGTGCGCGCGCGCGCGGGGTGTGTGTGTGTGTGTGTGGGGGGAGGGTGTGCCCGGGAGCCTGGGGGTGGACTGGGGGGACGGGCGGATGCCTGCAGGGGCCGCTGCGTTCCCAGGTGCCTGTGGAGGAGCCCGCTGAAGACGGGCCGTGTGAGAGCCGCCCCGGCCAGCCTCGGGGGTCACGGGATGTAAGAGCTGGAGCTGGGGGCAGTCGCCTCGTTCTCTCTCTCACGTTGGGTCTGATGAAAACAGAGAGGGGAGGCCACCTCCCAGGGTCACACAGCACACTCAGGACAAAGCTGGAACGTGGGCTGGTCTCCGGGTCGGGGGTCCCTCACTTCTCTCACTCCCCCTCCCCCCCCCCCCCCCCCGTTCTCTGCCAGGCCCCCGGGCGGAGGGAGGGGGTTAACCACACACAGCGTAATTAATATCACACACCGGAGTATAATAACACGTCATTCCCACTTTAATTAGGGAACTCTTTTTTTTTTTTTTTTTTTTTTTAAACAGAAGTCTTCGTTGTGTCAATTAGTTGATTGAGCATCATCGGTTTCGGGGTTGGAGAAACCTGATCTGCGGTGAATGAATCTGTTTATCAGAGAAAAGGAGCCAGGGGAAGGGACACGGAATTCAATTACGTGGCAGGCGGCTGAGTGACAGGCCGCATTTGATAGGACTTTTAGCTTAATTGTTTATATTTCATTAAGAGATTTATTTATTCAGAGGATTCTTCGTCGTACCACCTCGGGCCCTGTCTGCGTGGCCGCTGGCTGTTTTCCTGCTTTGATGGAGGCGCTGCGGGGCCTGAAGGATTTCCTGGGACCTTCGGGACCCTCCCTTCTCCTGGGGCTGACCGTACCCCCTCCTTCCCGTCCCAAAGCCACATCCAAAGTGCAGCACGTGTCTGCATTTCCCGGGGGAGAAAAGCCCGTTTTCCTCTTTGGGTTTTCCAAGGCATCTGAGTCCCAAAGAGAGTAACTAACGCTCAGTGGACCGACCACCGTCCTGTTCTTTGCCGTTGCTTCCTGCCCAGAAACGGGTTTCATGTCACGCCCGTTTGTGAGTGGGTGTGAAGGCAGCGTGGGGACCCGCGTGCACTCTGCGCTTCCCGAAGCGGCTTGGAAACGGGGTCCTGGGGAAGGGAGCCGTCACCCCGCCAGCGTTAGTGTCAGGAGAGTGATCCCCGGCCGGCCGTTTTGCCGGGAATGTCCCACCGGCTGGCCGGCGGCACTGAGTCCGCGGGTACTGGTGTCCCGGACTGACCACAGGGAGGCAATGGACTGGGAGCTGTTCCCCCGGAGGCCGCCTGGCCTGAGGAGCCGCCGGGGCACACTCTGGCCCGGCTGTGGGAGGAGCACCTGCTATAAACGGGAACAGCGAGGCTCCGAGAGGGGAGGCTTTTCCCGGGACACACAGCCGGCTGGCGCAGAACGGGGAGCGCTGCTGAGATGGCTCTGGGGCGGGGGGGGGGGGGGGGCAGGGGGGGGGAGGTCATCTCTGGAGCTGCTGGGCTGAAGGCCTGCGGGGGGGGGGCGGGAGGGGGAGGTCAGCTGGCAGCCCTTCCACTCCCCCCCTTTTTAACTTTATTATTTAATAATTCCTTATTTTTTATATTTTTCTCTCACTTTTGACGTTTTATTTTTAAAGTTGATGTATCATTGAAAGGTAGCCTTCCATTAGAGTCCTTTTCCTTTTGCTCTATCAGGGCAGGGAAGCAGAGTGGTTAGGACTGCCATCGGCACCGGTGTTTGAATCCCGGGCCCACGGCTCCCTGTGTGACCTTGGGCAAGTGCCTCAGTCCCGCTGGTGACCTGAGGGTGGTGAGCTGTCTCTCTGGCTTGTCGGGAAGATTCCATGGGGGGTCCATGCCATGTACTTAGGCTGTACTCTGTACACAGTAGATGCTTCATACATATCAGCTGTGATTATCATTGTGCCTTCCAAGTAAGATTTCATTTGAAAAAGAACGATTTCTAATTCTTAGAGATAACTGAGCACCATCATTCTGCACCATATAACCTTCACAGCCCTCTCCTCGGTCTTAGAAAGAAATGATTTACCACAGACAATGGGCGGACTCAGTCCTGGTCTGTGCTGGATGCCGGGGAACCTCCTAGGCACTGGTGTTTCCGGCACTCCCCGGGACCCTAGGATTTTTACTTTCTCCTCTCCAGTAAGCATTTATTCATGGTTTTCTTTCTCTCCTCCCCCACCCTTTCCCCCAATTTATCTCTATCTTTTCTTCCTCCCCCTCCTCTTCCTTCTGTCCAGTGAGGAGCTGGTTGTCTATAGACTCATAAATGCCACTTCGGGGTGTCTCTTCCCAGCTCCGCCCTCACGCACTGGAGGCTTGAGACCAGTATTGGCGGGAGTGTGCACACCACAACTAGGCCAGTGCGAGGAAAAGCTTTGTTTGTTTGTTTCTTTGTTTGTTTGTTAAGATTTTAAAAAATGGGTTTTGAGAGATGGAGAGAGACGTGGATTTGTTGTTCCACTTATTTATGCATTCATTGGTTGATTGTCCTGAGCAGGGATCAAATCCATAATTTTATCAGGACAGTGCTCCGACTGACTGAGCTAGCTGGCCAGAGCTGTTTTATCTATTTTTCTTTTTAAGCTGTTTTCCAGATATCATTACATCCAACGATCCCTTTTTAAAATTAAAAAAAACCCCACACACCTGATTTCAGAGAGGAAGGGAGAGAGAGAGTGAAATAGAAGCATCAATTGATCAGCTGCCTCCTGCACACTTCCTACTGGGGACTGAGCCTGCAACGGAGACATGTGCCCTGACTGGGAATCAAACAGTGATGCCCAACCACTGAGCCACACTGTCGGGCACCATCCATCCCTTCTTCACCTATCCATCCCTTTGTGTGTCCAGACATTCATCCACCAAACCATCACCCAGCGACCCATCCATCCATCCACCATTTATTAAACACTTCCTGTGGGCCAGGCCCTGTGCAAGCCCCCTGGGGGAGGGCACAATTGGCGGAGCCTGCTCCCTGACCTTGAGGAATTGACAGTTTAGTGGAGCAGACACCTTACATCTGTCTCCGATTCAGGGATTGTCCTGGGCATCCTCTCACTGGATGAGCATGGTCAGTGTTGTTATCTCAGGGTAACAATTGCGGAGATTAAGGCTCGGAGGGGCTAAGTGAATTACCGGAGGTCATGCAGCTGGCTGCACCTTCATTTGTTTGCTCTATGACAAGGCATGATATTCGGCCTGCGAGGTGCTCAGACCCAGCCAGACAAGGTGGAAACAGATTTTCAAACCTGTCCTTCAGCAATAAAAAAATAAAAAATAAAAAATAAATAAATAAATAGAAAGGAAGAAAAGGAAAGAATAGAAAAAGTTATTTTTCCATCTTGCTTAGATGGGGACAGTTTTGAATTTATTTTTTCAGATTGAACAATCGCTCCTCAAATGGATAGTGATAGGTGATCTAAAAAATAATCTTTAAAAACGTCCCCGAGTCGGGCATTTCCTTGGGTGACATAACTCACTGTGACAGAACGCATTTAAATGCACCGAGGAGAAATTGAAAGGAGTGCGAGCTGCAAGGTGTTCGTGCGGACTGCTGCCAGCTTCTTAACCCTCTCCTCTCCCTTCCGCACCCCTTCCCCCCACCGCCCATGGCCTGGGGCACTCCCGCTCCCCCCTCACTGCCCCGGCCACATCTGCAAGGCACCGACACCGAAAGCATTTCTGTGGATCGGCCAGCTGATGGGCTGTGGGTTTCCTGATGGATGAAGAAAGAGGCGCTTGAACCTTTTTGGAAGATGATAGCCTCTCTCTCTCTCTCTCTCTCTCTCTCTCTCTCTCTCTCTCTCTCTCTCTCATACTTACTGATTCCCCATTGCATTTCTGTCCCTCCCACGGCTAATGCAATAGCAAGAAGAGGGCTTTGCCTTGGGAAGGGCAGGTGAGGCCGGGCGGGCTCAGGGACAAGCTCTGCTGTCCAGCTCAGTGCGCCGTGCCCATGGAGTCTGTGCCCGAGTCCTGCCTGCTGTGGTGGCTGACCTTCCCCAAGGGGCAGAGCGCCATGCTAGGGGTGTCGGCGAGACTTTTGACGGACAGCCTGGTACTCAAGGCACTAGAGCTGCTTTTATGCGAGGTTCGACACCCCGAGGCACAAAGCACGTTGGTTCCCTGTAAGCTGCTCTCTCTCCTCGGGACCCTGCCCGCCCCTGCGGCTCTGTGGAGAGGGGCTCTGGTCTAAGGGAGTGTTTAGGGCAGGTTTCCCCGAATCAGCCTGAGATGGGGAATCTTGGGCGTGTTTGGTGGCAGAGAAGTGAGCACAGCAGGGCAGAGGAAGGCCTAGGGCTAGGGTTAGGGTTAGGGCTGGGAAGAGCTGAGATGCTGCAGGCTCTGGTCGGCCACAGGAAGGGGATTTTGGACATCCTGAGCACCCGGCTTCCTTGGAAAGGATGGCTACGGTCCCGGTCAGAGCATGAGCTCAGGAGCCACATGTCTGCGGTCCAATCCTGGACCGGCCACTGCGGAGCTGGGAGGCCTCAGGCAGGTGGTTGAACCTTCAGCATCCACATGTTCTCATCTGCAAAAGGAGAACAAGAGGGTGCCTATTTCATACCTTAGTGTGTTCTTAGGATTAAATGAGTCGATCTATGTAAAGGGCTCATACCAGTGAATAGCACATAAGAATTTACAATTGTTGTTGAAGGGTTTTAATCAGGAGAGTCATGTGATAAGGTTTGTGCTTCTGGAAAACTACTGCCTGAAGGGAAACCAGGCCGAAGGAGGAAGAGTGCCCGCAGAGAGCTCAGAGCTCAGCTAACATGACGAGTACCCAGCCGCGAGGTGACGGGGGTCTAGCCCAGGGACCAGCAGAGGAGCTAGGAAGAGGGTGGACAGGATCTGGTGGTCTGTGGGGTGCGGCCTGTTGGGTGCGGCCTGTGGGCGGTAGAGGGAAGGAGAAGAAGAATCAGGGGTGACAGCAGGTTTCCAGGGTGCGTCTCTTGGTGGATGGGAGTGCTGGATTTCCAGTGGAAGCTGATGAGTTCTATTTTGGACACGTTGGATCTGACTTGTCTGGAAGACCGTCCAATAGAGGTATCGAACAGGGCTATGAGATGCGGGGAGCCTCTAGCTTATTGATGGCAATTAAAACCATGGCAGACGCCTGGCAGGTTAGAGCATTGTTCCTCCCAGGTTGCGAGTTTGATGCGCAGTCAGGGCACAAATAAGAATCAACCAATGACTGCATAAATAAGTGGAACAACAAATCGATGTCTTCCTTCCTCACTTAATATTTTTGCATACACTAAATTTACTTTAACTGCTGTGTAGTGTTCTATTCATGTGTGTGCTTCTGTTTGTCCAGCCTCCTGTTATTGGACACGTAGGTGGTTCCCATTGTTCTCTGCGCCAGTGCTTCGGCGAGCACCCTGCTCGTGCCTGCATATTTACTTTGTACCTGCCGAATATTGTTTTCCAGTTGGCCCTCTTAAGTTCTGTTGAAAGACGGTGTCACCATCGACTAAAATTAATGCTTTTGTCTCTTTCTCGCCTATCGTTATGATTCATATCTGGTTCTGGTCCTCTGCCATTGCTCAGAGATTTCAGAACAATAGTGAACGGCGGTGAGAAGGGAGGACAGCTTCGTTTTGTACTTGACATTAATGAGGCGGCCTCTTGAGTTTCACCGAGGATGGTGTGGGCTTTTGGTTGGAGAAAAATATTATTTGTCATGTTAAAGTATCATCTTTTTGTATCTGAGTTTACTGGGAGTTAAAGTAATGAATACATGTCTTTTATAAACTAATTTCAGTATTTTTATGATGTGCTTTTAAACTTTGAATTATTATAGCAATACACTTTTAATATCTAAATAACCTTGAGGTTTTGGATTGGAAGTATTATTCTTCCAATCTTTTCCAAGACTACCTTTGCCTATATTTTGTTTAGTGTTTTTGCCTATGAAACATATTAAGCGTAATGAACCTGCTGTTTTTTGTCTGTCTTTTGAGTTATGGCTGGAAGGTTTTCTCTTTCCGAACAGTGCATTATGGAGGTATAATCCTATATAATAAAGAGCTAATATGCTCTCGAGTCGTAATAACCAATCAGCAGGAGGCTGCTCGCACGACAGGCACGCGAGGGTGGGTATTTGCCTCTGGGGGACTTGACTGGAGGTGAGGGAGGGTTCTGGGTCCCGCCGCCCGTGGTGGTGGTGGGGGCAGCCATGGGACTCTCTCTGGGTGGAAGGGCCAGGCTGCGTGTGCGGGGAGTTGTGCCCGGGGAGGGATTCCAAGACTTGAATGATTTCACATGCCGGGTCAGTCGTTTATATACAATCAAAGGCACAAATCTCGCCGAAACCAGTTTGGCTCAGTGGATAGAGCGTCAGTCTGCGGACTGAAAGGTCCCAGGTTCGATTCTGGTCAAGGCATGTGCATTGGTTGCGGGCACATCCCCGGTGTAGGGTGTGCAAGAGGCAGCTGGTCGATGTTTCTAGCTCTCTGTAAAAAGTCAATAAAATATATATTTTTTTAAAAAAGGGCACAAATCTTAAGTTTACAACTTGATAACTTTTGAAAAGTCTATATCCCTAGTAGCCACCCCCCACATCAGATATGGCACATCCTCAGGGCCCAGGACGTCCCCCGGAACTCCTCCCAGGCCGTCCTCCACGCCCATCGCCGGCAACCACGCTCCCATTGTTACCACCAGACATCAGATGTGTCTCTCCTTGAACTTCATATAATTGGGATTATGTAATTTATACGTCTCTGTGTCTGGCATTTTTTCATTCAACATGATATTTTTGAGATTTATCCAAAACATTATGTCAATAGCTTTGTTAGCCTTGTAAAATGAACTAAGATGTAAGACTTCCAACAATAAGGAATTTAAATTTAAAATAAAATAAAATGAACTGATAAGACATGATTTTCATGCTCTGAAAGGGGTTTCTGTGACATGGAAATTATTTGCTCTGTGATAGGTTGAAATCATCTGAGGCTGGAAGCCATTTTAGAGGCAATATTTTGGCAATTACTTAAGATTTTCCCTCTGTTGTTGAGCTGTCCAGGTAGTATAATAAATTTAACTGAAGTTTTAAAAGTAGCTTATAATTATGCAGAGTCTTCATATGGTTTTAAAAGCCACAGTTTCCCTCATTGCATTTATAACACATATTTATGCTTCCTCTAATGGAGGAAACAAGGCTATTTCATGAACCAACCCTAAAATTTATCTATTAATTCTATGGGGTTTTTTTTGTGTTTTTTTTTTACTACTAATCAATAAGATTTGCTTTAACTGTATTTCCCAGATTTCTTTGATCTCCTATAAAAACCAAATTATTTTAGTGAATGTTTATTTTACCCATTTTCATTTTTATTAACTATGAAGGCACTTAAGGTTATGAATTTGCCTATGAGTCAGTTTTGCCTCATCCAATAAGATTTCCTATATGATTTTCTTTTTTTCATTGTTTTTAAAGAGCTTGCTGGCAGTTTTGAAATTTTCCCTCTTTAGCCCAAATGTTATCCAGGAGAGCAGTTAAATAATATCTGAGTAATTGTTTTGTTTTGTTTTGTTTTGTGTGTGGGAAAAGTATTTATCATTTCTAACTCTCCATTGCCATCTAGGGAGATGGTGCCTATATTTTTGTCCTTTGCCTAACATACAGATAAGAAAGATATCTTATCAAAAGATAAGCAAATTGGAGAAACAGACTAAGCGTTCCAATATCTAAATATTAGAAGTTCCAGAATGAGGAAACAGAGACAATGAAAGGGATGACAAATTTAGATAAATAATTCAAGAAAATCGCTAGGAAGGATGTGGAGTTGTAGATTGATAGGATCTCTTAAATGTTCAATAAAATAAACCCACGCCTTTAAAAAGATAATTTTTTTTTTTTTAAGGATGGTGCCTCTGAAATTTCTGGTTAACTCAGAAGATATTTGATCCTGCAGTTGGAGAATACAAGTTAAATTGTGATTTGCACGTGGCCAGACTGTATACAAAAGAACCTCTAGCTGCATCGGATAACATAACCGATTGGTATCATGCCAAGGAAACAGATATTCCTGCTGTGAAAGAATGCCATATGGAAATATAACATTCTTACTTGTAAAGTCTTCTAGATTACGGTGGGGAGGAAACAAGGGGAGGACACAAACAAATGAACAAATCACCTGTCGTTGTTTTTAGAGTTCCATAATTCACAGAGCACTGCCCCCTACGTGCGATAAAATATTTCCATTAATCCTAACAGTGTCTCAAGCGAGGCGCTGTGACTCCCTTTGGCAGATAAGAACGAGGCTCGGAGAAGGAAAATGAACTGTCCATGTCCACAGAGTTTGCAGGTGGCAGGGCTGGGCGGTAGTCCAGGCCAGGTAGCTCTGTTGGTTAGAGCATCATCCCGATACACCAAGAGCTGGGGTTTAAATAGAGGTCTCTGGTTTTCTGGCCACTTCAAGGTCACACGATAGGTGAAGGTCATGAGCTGGTTGAAGAAGGGAGGAGAGGAAAGCCTAAAACGCAAAGGACAAAAAATGTGCTCACTGAGGCTGCCCTGCCTTTGACAACATTTCTCTGAAGTCCATTGGCAATTTTCACTTACATGTTGTTCGCCAGGCGATGCCATGGGACCACACTTTTGGCAAAGGCAGCTGGGAAATGTAGCGTTTTAACTGGCTACATTGCTGCTCTGAAGAAACCAACGTTTTACAAGTATAGGAGATTTGAGTTGGCAACCACCTGTCTCGGTGGAAGCCAGGGATAGAAGCAGCCGATGCGTCCCTTCCTTTGGCTGTGGAAGCTTGTTTACATGGATGAATGAGGTTTATTTTCTTCTTCTTGTCTTTGGATGGTGTGCATTATTTTCACAGAACGGAATCAGGTTTTCAATAGAGCGCATGTATTTAATATTTAAATACCACACGTTGGCTGGCGTTTTCTCTCCTCGTGACAAGATGATTACAATGGTCCCAAATCCTGTTGAGGTTTAATCTGAATGGTCTGCCAGTTATAACGCAGTGATACCATGTAGTGTGTTAAATAACTGGAAAGGGGCTGCCCATCGTTTTTGAGGCTTTTCTTTCTGAGCTCTCCCCCCAGGCCCGCGTCCCCTGTCTCCTCTCTTCACTTCTTGTTCTCCTCCCCTAACCATTCAACTGCTGTCACCTCTGAGGGAGACTTCAGCTCACGGATGACAGAGAGAACCTCCAGTTGGGCCAGCCCAGGCTGTAGATGAGGGAAAAGACCAATGTGGTCTCTAGCAAGGATTATGTCCCCTGGCTCTGCTCAGCGTTCTTGAAGGAAGGTCAGTGATCCTCGTTTCCATCACGCGATGCAGAGTGAAGGCTCTGAGGTGGAAAAGAGGTGGGGGGATGTGAGGAAACAGAGAGGAGGCTGGTGGGCTGGAGCACGGGGAGTGAGAGGTGAATGGCTCGAGCCAAAGCTGGAAGGGACACTGTGGACCTCAGGAAGCCGAGCAAAGCAGGCCATGGTTAGGATAGGGGCTAGAGCAGGACCATCAGCTAGAGCAGGACAATCTGTGGTGTGGTTCTGCTTCAACTCTCCAAAGGTCCTATGACTGCTCAGTGGAGACAGTCTAGTGAGAACGAGGAACCCAACGCAGAACAGCGAGGCGTTACTGCAGTTGTCCAGGTGAGAGGCGATGGAGGCGGTTGGGTGGGAGAGAGAAGCAGATGGAGGGGAAAGGTAAGACTGTCAGGGTCGATGGCAGGTTTACGTATGAAGCCACGAGAGAGGAGCGTGCAAGGATGAATCCGAGGCTCTGCCTGTGCAAATGGTAGATGGAGCCCCACTGTGCTGGAGGCGCTGGAGGAGGAGGTTCGAGGTGCAAATCCAAAACTCACTTTTGCGCTGAGGCTTCTGTGATATGTTCTCATGGAGATGTCATCAAGGAAGCTGGATGTATGGATCATGAGCTATATTTTAAAAATTAAATTTCCAATTGCTATTGGTAGCATTAGTACATTTTGTATTAGATCATTTTACTGACCTCTCTCATTAGTTTGAATAGCTTTTCTGTGATATATATATATATATATATATATATATATATATATATAATTTATATTGTCTACAAATATATTTATATTGTCTACAAATAAGGATAAATTTGCTTCTTCCTTCCCAACAGGTTTACCTCTTTTATTTTTCTTGTCCTATCACAGTGGCTATAGCAGAGGTTCTTCTATGGTTATTTTCAATGGTAAAAATGATATTGATATTTGAGCAGCTGAGAAGAGCATGATTTTGAATAGAAGAAACTCGAGGCAGAGCAGACAGCTAAGAAATTATGGCAATAGTTTAGGTGTGGTGTGATAATAGATTGATAACTGAAGATGTAGAACTGGATAGAAATATCAACCTGCTCCCACTACCCTCAGAAACAAAGAATTTCCTGGTCATAAAAAAAACTGTCACTAGTGTCAAATCTAAAGCAAGGTGGTTGGAGTGGCAGACAGGAAACCAAGAACATCTAAACAGTAGATGTTAAAGTTGGGTACAGTGGGTACATCTGAAAAAAGAGAATAGAAAGGAAATTTATCAAAATATCTCAGTTTATAACCGTTCTAAAAAGATAAGATCTAGAGAGAAGAAAACATACATTTCCCTGCTCCCCCTGATATATTTCCATGGTTGAAGCTTAATCCATCTTCCAAAATATCTTAACAATGACAATTTATGTAACGCAATTTATGTAATGCATATAGGGTATCATTTGGTTCCCCAATACCTCTGTGATATGGGGAGTAATTCACCGTTATCCAGGACCTGGCTTTTTCAAACAAGCTTAGATTACCTCATGTGATGCTGGTATTCCCAGGGCTCCCTCCCCTGCAATTTAAGCTCCAATAAAAATCAATCTACTTCTAGTTCTTTCAACACACTCTCCTGTGCTCCCTCTACCAAGGGTCGTGCATGCCTGTTTCTCCTTCAAATCCCAATTCGAACCCAAGAAAAGACGATTGTTCCATTGCAAGAAGGGGGAGACCTGTGTGGACAGCGAGCTCTCTGAAAGAATCCCAGCCAGAGGGTATTGCACCACCTCAAATACACCACAGACACATCCCTTTTCACATTTTGGTGCGTACCGGCAGGAAGGCACATTGGCTCCTCTTTACCAGTCACCCCTCTACCAATCACCCCTCTACCAGTCACCCCTCTCGTGGGGCAGATGTAAAATCATGTGTCTCGTGATGCCAAAGACGCATGGGGGAGTTCACGGGGGTGCTGATGGGGTCTGGGAGCTGTCGCCATGGGGAATTCCCCAGCCTCCAGAGTCAGGGCAGTCTGAGGCTCTCTTGCTGGATGATTAGGGTTTGGGGAAAGAGGGACTGTGCTTGGCTAGACCCGAAACCTTCTGCAGTTTAGCTATACATATAAAAAGCCAGCAACTGGAACACCAGAATGACTGGTCACTCTCACGCCCACTGTGGCTGGCCAACCAGCCCAATTGGAGCTAGGCCAGCCAGACCCCACCCATGCACAAATTTGTGCACTGGGCCTCTAGTATCCTATAGAATAAAACTGTAATATGCAAATTGACCGAATGGTGGAACAACAAGTTGGCAGGGCGAGGGGCTGGCAAGCAGGTGGGGCCAGGCCAGCCAAGGTACACACCAGCAGGCAGAGGGAGGAGATAGGGGTTGGGGGTGTGTGTGGCAACAAGTGGAGGCAGTGGGGTGATGGGGGGCCAGGGCGCTCCTAGGCACACCCAGTCACCTCCTGCAGAAGGAGGGAGGCCAGTGGCAGTGAAAGGTGGGGCCAGCCACTCCCTGGCTGGTGCTGTCTCCTGATTGGCCTGCCTGTTGCCTCCCACAAAGGGAGGCCACCAGTGGGGCAATGGGGGGTGGCTGGCTGCTCACTGCTAGCACCGTGCCCTGATCAGCCCACTGGTCGCCTCCTGCAGAGGGAGGCCAAACTGCAGCTTAGGCCCGCTCCCCATGGAGAGCGGGCCTAAGCCATCAGTTGGACATCCCCTGAGGGCTTCCGGACTATGAGAGGGTGCAGGCCAGGCTGAGGGACGCCCCCAAGTGCATGAATTTTCATGCATCGAGCCTCTCGTGTGTGTGTGTGTGTGTGTGTGTGTGTGTGTGTGTGTGTGTGTGTGTGTGTGTGTGTGTGTATAGAAGAAGAAAGAGAATCCCAGGTGACTTGGTGGGTTGAGGAGGCTTCAAAGCTCTTGCTTTAGAAGCTCGAGCAAAACTTTCACCCTGTGCTGCTGATATAAAGCATTCTGTAAGGAAGCCTGGGCTTGGCCAGGCCGGGGGGGCCGGGGAGAAGGGAGAGCAATGTTGTCACTTTAATTGCATTGGCATAAATATTTGATATTCAATAAATTAGATCTGGAGCAAGGAAAACATTCTTGCAAATGGATTTTTTACCTGGAGCCCAGCCCCATTAGCAGAGGCGTGGAGGGCAGCCTGCCCCGGGCCGGTAATTAACTCAAGTGGAGCGGAACTAAGCATTTTTGACAGCCTTCCTGGTCTGGGATGAACTGTCACCCCCCGGGGAAGAGAAACTGCACTGTCACATCACGGGTTACAAGAGGCCCCCGTGCTGCCGGCTGACCGAGGTTAGTTATGTCTCTCCCCGGTGCCCCGCCATGTTTCCTCATCTTTAGAGACAAGCTTAAAAGCAACTAATGGTGTGTTTTATGTCCACGCGCCCGCACCGCAGATTCCACCCAAAGAGAAGGCATTAGCATGGTAATTCAATTTTTTTTTCTTTTTCCTTTTGACAGCTGTAATGAAACAAGATGCAGGAGATGCTGTTCTAAGTCACAATCCTGTGATATCGGGAGATAGTACCAGCTGGAGTTTCCTCTCCTCTCTGTGTCAGGGCTGGCTGACGGGGAGCCATAGCGTGGCCACTGTCTGTCTGTCCGTGCGGACTCCCCGGCCCCGCCCCGTGTTTATGAAAGCAGCAATTGCTTCTCAGAAAGGGCAAAACCGTTGGAGCCTGAAGCTTGTCTCCTTCTAGAAGCCACTGCTTGTCTCGTTCCGTGGAAACGGAGGCCGTGGAAACTGGCTCTGTGCCAGGCCCCACCTGGCGATGCTGTGCGCAGGCCCGTGTGTATGAGGTGGGAGAGCTCTGAGCCGGCTGGGCTGTGGGTGTGGGCACGCCGTCCCCCGTGATGGGCAGCCGGCTTCTGCAAGGAGAGGCTGAGCGTGCGCCCATGTGCGTTTGTGCGTGTGTGCTGGGAGGGTGAGTGATGCTGCGAGGACACACAGGTCATAGGCACCTGCTTGTCTTAGATGCTCCGTCTGCTTCAGAGCAGTGGAACGGATTCCCCCTCCTCATCACCGCACCCCAACGTGGACGCCCTCCTGTCCTACGTTCAGCGGGATCGCGAATCTCTCTCAATTTCTCCTCTTTCTGCTGTTCCAATCACTCTTTGCTTTCTGTCCGGCCTCACTGGCTCCATTACCTCTGAAGATGGGAGCATGCCCCTCCCATGCTTGACAATCTCTCCAGCTTTCTTTTCGGTGTCCCAACAGGGGTCCCCGACCCTGGCTTCCATTAGAATATAAGGAATCCAGACCGGCTGGAGTGGTGGGGGCCGAGGCTATTGGGAGACTCCGCTGGCGTGCCAGTGCCTGGCTCACAGGTCAGCCCCCAAGATCTTAGCCTGGTGTCCGAGTCTCCACGCCCTTCCCCTTGGGGCCCCGGGAATGTCAGGCCACACTCCCAGACATTCCTTTGACAGTGCAACCCCTCCCCCACTCTTCCCCTGGTGAACTTCCACTCCTCCTCTAAGATGCAAGCAATACCACCTCCTCCGGGAAGCTTTCCCTAACATCCCAGGTCACTCATGTA
This sequence comes from Nyctalus aviator, assembly GCA_036971965.1. Taxonomy (NCBI): domain Eukaryota; kingdom Metazoa; phylum Chordata; class Mammalia; order Chiroptera; family Vespertilionidae; genus Nyctalus; species Nyctalus aviator. Next base: position 167,982,303 of record CM072925.1, read on the forward strand.
CTCCCTCCCTCCTTCCCTCTCTCTCTCCCTCACTTCCTCACTCCCTCCCTCATTCACTCCCTCCTTCACTCCCTCCCTCACTCTCTCACTCCCTCCCTCTCTCCCTCCCTCACTCCCTTCCTCCCTCACTCCCTCACTCCCTCACTCCCTCCCTCACTCACTCACTCACTCACTCACTCACTTATTTACCAAACATGAACTGAGTTCCTGCAGGTGCCAGATGTGAGCTGTGTCCTGTAGATGACTTAGCAGTGAATAAAACAGATGCAATGGGGTCCTGGCTAGTGGGGAAGGTAGGAGCAGGGGGTTTGGGGGAGATGCACAGTGGGGGCAGGGCAAGGAGAGTCAGGGCAGGCTTCCTGAAGGCAGCGACATTTCAGAGTGATATGAAGGGTGTGTGGGAGTTAGTTGCAAGAAGGAGTGAGAGTAGGGGGATGGGAAAGGCCGTTGGTATAGAGAGAGTATGAAACCTGAGACGTAAACAGGCCAGATAAGCCCAGCCGGTGTGGCTTAGTGGTGAGCGTCAGACCATGCACCAAGAGGTTGGAGGTTCGATTTCAGGTCCTGGCACATGCCCAGTTTGCAGCTTGATCCCCAGCAGGGGCATGTAGGAGGCAATCTACCGATGTTGATGTCTCTCTCTCATTGATATTTCTCTCCTTCTCCCTTCCTCTCTCTCTAAAAAAAAATCAACAAAAACATATTTTTTAAAAAACCAGAGGCCTGCCGGGACCGGTTTGGCTCAGTGGATAGAGCATCGGCCTGCGGACTGAAAGGTCCCAGGTTCGATTCCGATCAAGGGCATGTACCTTGGTTGCGGGCACATCCCCAGTGGGGGGTGTGCAAGAGGCAGCTGGTCGATGTTTCTCTCTCATCGACGTTTCTAACTCTCTGTCCCTCTCAATCCCTCTCTGTATAAAATCAATAAAATATATTAAAAACACACACACACAAAATCAGAGGCCAGAGTCCATCCTGCTCACAGCAGTAGGCGGTGGTATGTCTCCCCAGTGGAAGAGGGCTCAGGAGGTATTTGTGGGTGAAATAAAAGGCCTTACCCTCTAGGGTCAGGCCTCCCAGCTCAGAGGGCTGGTGGTGTGGAGGTGGAGAACCAGAGTCAGAGGGAAGACAGGATGCAATCCCAGGAATACAAAGAGGGAGAGTCGGTGAGGCGGGTCCTTACACTTTAAAGGTATAGTGTACGTAGATAATTCAGGGCCCCTTGTGAGGAAGGAATGAGTGTCCTCACCTCGGATATAGAATCAGAGGCACTGAGCAGCTGATGAATATGCCCGTGGTCACTCACCTGGCAAGTGGCAGAGTGGGGATCTGAACCCGCAGCGTGGGCTCTGGAGTCCACGCTTTGATCCCTGTGTCACGCAGCCACGCCTGACCTGACTCCCACCAGACCTGGCGACTCCTCCTGTGCCTCCTCTAAGCAGCCCTGCCCCTGGCTCAGAGCCGGCTCCTGGGGGTGACTGGAGGCTGAGGGGCCTTTGAGCAGCCTGGCTCGCTGACTGAGTCTGTGTCACACCCGGGGTGTGAATCCTCCACAGCAGCATTCAAGAGGGAAAAAGCATTTCCGAAAAAAGCCTGCAGAGCCCTGGGAGAGAATAATGCCGCGGCCTGCTGGCTGTAGCATCCCCGCACTGGGAGCGGCGGGCGGTGCGGGAGGCAGTTAGCAGCCCTCTCCTGAGAGCCGCTGGGGGGTCCCTTGTTGCCGGCGGGGCTCCCCAAAGTGTGGCTGGCGCTGGCCGGGCAGGGGAGCAGTGTCCCACAGGGAGCTCCATGGCACAGAGTGACGTGAGAAACCTGCACATTCTGCTCCATGGTTTCTTTTGAAAAACCAACTTTATTTCGAATAATTTCATGCTTACAAAAACATTACAGAGAACAGAGTTGCCATGCACCCCACACCCCGTTTCCCCTCTAATGCCTCACATTGCCATAAGGCAGTCACTGAAACCAGGAGGCCAGCGTGGGGCCATCACGGTTAACCAAGCTCCGGGATCTCTGTGTTTCCAGGAATGTCCTCTCCCTGTCCCCGGCCCCAGGCAGGACACCGCTGTGTACTCGGTCACCACGTCTCCTCAGTCCCGTCTGGTCTGGGACCGTTTCCTTGATTTTCGTGACCTTGACCGCGTCGGGCAGGTGTCTTGTAGAAGCCTCCTCCGTTGGGGTTGCTCTGAGGCGCTGCTCCCGATGGGGCTGGAGTTACAGATTCAGGGGAAGTGCCCTCTCACCACTTCCTGTCAGGGGCCCACGATCTCCATGTGACTTATCACTGGTGATCGATGATGTTTTTACAGATACGGACAGAGGACACTTCTTCTGTTTGTCCTCTGTTGTATCTGTAAAAAAGTGCACGAGGGAGCTTTCCAGAAAGTTCCCTCGTGCCCTTTTTCAGCCAACTTCTACCTCCCGTTCCAAGGTGACCACCACACAACTACCCATCACTATGAGTTAAATTAATTATGCCTCTACTTGAACTTCGTGTTAGAGAATCATCAGATGTTCTCTTATTCTGTCTGGCTTTTTGTCCCCCTTCCATTTATGTTATTATTTCCCCCCATCGCCATGGATCCCCATATGCCCAACGTGCCAGATTGGTTTTGGCCATGCCTTTAATCCATTTGAGTAGGTTTTTGTGCATGGGGTGAGATACGTATCTTTAACGTTTTAGACTTGGCTCCTTGGGTCTTTAGCACATTTAAAAGAACTGGTTTGGAGGCTTTGTCTAGTAAGTCTAATATCTGTGCTTCCTAAGGGGCAGTGGTATTGGCTGCCTTCCTCCCCTCTATGGGCCATCCTTGCTTTTTTCTTTGCACGTCCCTTGATATTTTGTTGAAAGTTGGGCACTCTAAAGAATGCACTGTGACAACTCTGCAAATCAGATTCTCCCCGTCATCCTAGGGTTTGTTGGTTTGGTACTTTTTGGTTGTTTAGTGACTTTCCTGGACTAATTCTGTAAAGTCTGTATTTTTTTGTCAAAGCCCGGGCTTGTGGCCACGGAAGTCTCCTCTCAGCCTTTATGGTCACTGATTCATCGGACAGATATTTCCTGGAACCAGTGCGTCTCCCAGTGCTTGCGAAGGGGTCCTTCCTGTCTGCATGTCGGGCATGCTTTCTACGCTCAGTCTAGCGGTCTTACACCGCTGGCTTAGCCTTCGCTTCCTGCTGGCAGGGCGCCGCAAGCATAGCCTCGGGGCCTCCTCCAGTCTTTCCTGATCATGCCCATGGCCCTGGGCACGGTGTGGCCTTTTCTCAACCCGATGTGGGATGTCAATGCTCCAGCTTTTCCTTTTAAGTGTTTCTGGTTAACTTTTAGTTTGCCCAAATTGTTATCTATCGCTCCCTCAGGCAGCCAGGACGTTAAATAATTGCTACTTATTGTTTTTGACAAAAGCCCTCTGGGAAGGAAAAGCCTGTTCACACTGGCCAGCTCTGAGCCCGGGCAAATGAAGACAAACCTAATGAGCAGGGTTTTCCTGGGACAGCCAGACAGATCACACGCAGGGTTCTTTGAGGATGGAGATGTAGGAAGCGCCAACCCTGTTCTGTCTCCTCCTGTGGCTGCCCTCTGCTGTTTTTCCCTGTGATTATGGGCTGTGCGTTGTCAAGGCTATTGTGGGCTGGAGAGCAGGACGATGAAATTAGGGCAGGTAAAAACGCCACAAAGCTCACTGTTCTTATCAAGTTTTATAGTTTTTCTTTAAAAAAAATAAAAAAATAAATAAAAGTCCCCTTCCCCAGATTGCTGTGAACATTTGGTTAGTTTAGTGTTCTGAAGTAGTTAATTTTGGCAATTTAGCCAGTGTTCTCGTTGCTTTAACAGGGGAAAGGGTTCTTGGAAATTCTTACGCTGCCATTTTTTTTTTTTTTTTGACGATCTCTGTCCTTTGCAGACAAACTTAGTCGTTTTCTTCTTTGTGATACTGTTGTGAGCAAGGGAGCACATCCTTTCACTCTGCCAGGTTTATTAGGGAGATTTGAAGATGCTGGCATTGATGATTGGAGTGATGTGCCCACAGCCAAGGAATGCCACCAGCCACCAGAGCTGGAAGAGGCTGAGAATAGATTCTTTCCCAGAGCTCCCGGAGGGAGCACAGCACTGCCCACCCCTGCATTTCAGCCCAGGGAGACCGAGAGACCGATTACAGACTCCTGGCCTCCAGACCTATGAGAGAATAAATTTCTGTTTTTTAAGTCACCTAACTTGTTTGGCTGCTTACAACGTCGAGTCATTTTTGTGGTTTGAACAATGCCCTTGTTTTGTCTAAATTCTGGACTGTGGATTGAATTGTGTGTCCCCTCCTCCAAGTTCATGTGTGAAAGCCCTAACCCCCAGCGCCTCATGACCTTCTTTGGAAATGGCATCATTGCAGATGTAATTAGTTAAGACGATGCCAGTAGAGTGGGCCCCTCATCCAATAGGACCGGTGTCCTCGTGAAAGGGGAAATTGGATACAGAGTCGCACGTACAGGAAGGACACCATGCAAACATTGGACATCAGCTGACACCATCCAAGGACCTGCCAGAAACGAGGAGAGAAGCCTGGAACACGTCTTCCCTGTCACCTTCAGAGGGAGCTTGGCCCTGCAGACACCTGGATTCCTGCCTCCAGGACTGTGAGACCTGAACGGCTATTGTGTCCACTCGTGTGAGGCACGTGGTCAGAGCATTCCCGGCAAACACACACAGGTCAGGTGCGATGACAGAGTGGTCTTGCTCACCCGTGGTGCCAGAGCGACCGTGTCTGACGTGGGCGTTCTGTGGAACTGCTGATGTTCTCATCCAGCTCGGAGTGCCTGGCCGCCTCTCGCCCATGGCAGGCTGCTTTCCTCTTTCTCACCACAAAGCCTTTGCTCATCTGAAAAATGTTCCCTTCAGGTTGTCTTTAAGGCTTTTTACTAATTCTTTAAAACACACACACACACACACACACCCCGACGTGACTCAGTGGTTGAGTGTTGACCTATGAACCAGGAGGTCACGGTTGTGGACTCAGTCCCCAGTAGGGGGCGTGCAGGAGGTAGCCCATCAATGATTCTTTCTCATCAGTGATGTTTCTATCTCTCTTCACTTTTCCTCTCTGAAATCAATAAAAATATATTAAAAAACAAAATACACACATTTAAATCTTCAACCCAGTTGGCATTTATTTTGGCTGGAGGACGGGGCCCGAGGCGTAGGGCCTCTAGTAAGGGTCACGAGCGTAGAGGTGAATAAGGGGGTCTGAGGGATGCCCATGCTGAGGTCTGTATAGACCTGAGTTGCCCACAGGGCTAGCTCAGATCCACCCCTCCGGCTGGTTTGCGCACAGCAATACCCTCAGCACAGCCTTTCGGAGCACATAGGGTGTTGCTTCTCTCTGCTGGTTATCCCTGATCGAAGGAGAGGTGCCTGCACCTTTGGTTAGAACATGTCATTGCTGGGAGTGCTTTCTCGAGACAGCCATTAATTCGGAGGCTCAGCTCATCGGCAGAGAGCCCTGCCCAAGCCCACGTGCCCCGGACCGCTCCTCTATTTGGATAAGTGCAGCGGGGGATCAATTATGGATGAGGCTCGATGGGAGATGAGTGAGTGGGCTGTTGTCTACTTTGAAAAATTAATGGGATCTGATTAACACAGGAGCCTATTCCCTCTGCCTCAATCCAGAGAAACTCAGATCTCTGCAGCAGCTCAGGGCAGAGGGCAGCACCCAGTGTCTGTGTGGGATCAGATTTGATTCATAGAATCATGCTTTGGGATTATCTAGCCCCTTGAGAGAGGAGGATACTGAGGTTAAGTAATTTGACCAAATATATAGTATAGAAGGAAAGACGATTGCCAGTTATTGTTATTTTTAAAATGAAAAAAATTAATACGGAGATTTAAAAACATACAAAATAGATGGAATAATGTTAGGTAGCTGTTTTCAAAATTTTTGGTCTCAGGAATGTTTTACTCTTAAAAGTTTTTTGAGGACCTCCAAGAGCTTTTGTTTATGTGGATTACATCTATCGATATTTGCTTACCTTATTAGACATAAAAACTCAGACATTTAACAATATTTATTAACTCATTTCAAAAGAACAATAATTCCATTACATGTCAACACAAATAGCTTCTTTTTTTTATTTGAGAGAGAGAGGGGGAGAGAAACATCGATGTGAGAGAACTATTGATGGATTGGCTGGGGATGGAAGCCCGAAATCTGACCAGAAATGGAACCTGCCACCATTGGGTGTACAGGACAATGCTGCAACCACTGAGCCCCCCGCCAGGGCTCTGCTCCTGCATTCAGTCTGTTGTGCTCTCAGGAGGAGGAAGAGGAGGAGGAGGAGGAGGGCAAATGACACTGTATTATTTTTAGGAAAATCATTTTCACTTTTCAGACCTCGGTTTTACTGAACAGGATCAATCTTGTTTCATCTCTTCTTCCTCCCATGCCTCCCTTCATCGCTGGAACCAGAGCTGTAACCATGGATCATTCTGAGCATCATGGTGGGTGCTTTCCTGCGTGGTTTTCTCTCTCCCCATGACAACCTGCTTTATGAGCATGTACGGGTGTTTGGTTGTTCCTCAGGGAAAATTTCCCAAGTTCATGCCTCAGGGAGCTGATGTCACCCAGATGGTGCCTAAGTCAGATCTTTATGACACAGCCTGCTAAATGTGACTTTGGACATGGGAGCTGTTGGGGCTGCCACCTGCCAGTTCCTTTTCCCCACTGGGACTTGGGGGGAGGCTAAGGTTTTCCTCTCTTCCTCCTTCTCTCACATGTGGATGCTCCATCAGCAGACCTTTGAGTAGCCCTCTGGGCCAGAGAGCTGAGTTGGGTGCTGCCGTGAGAAGCAATTCTCGGCCATTTCTCTGGGCGGGAGCTGAGGAAGCGCTCACACTCTCCATTCAAAGCCCAGCGTGGGAGGGGCGGGGAAAACAGCTGCAGGACCCAGGCTGATGGAATTTGGTATGCTCTGCTCTAGTTTGATATGGGGACACCTCCACTCACTTCAGAATCATGGCGTCCAGAGAAGATAGGGCTCCAAGGTCATATAGTTCTGGCCACCCTCCAGGACAGAAACCATCTCTGAAATACCCCGCCCAAAGGCTGCCTGCTTATACACCTCTAATGACAGGGAACTCACTACCCGCCTCAGCAGATAGCCAATCCGCGGATGGCACTCTCATTGTTAGAAAACTACGTACATTGCTAAGCTTTCAGGAACAACCTGGTTGATGAGTTAGGAAGAACTCAAGATTGGAAGTTGAGGTTCTGGGTATGGGAATAGGGTAGACATGGATAAGTTCCATTCCCTCCAAAGGCTTTGATGTCTTTGTTGTGAAGAGAGCTGGTCTGTCTCTGGTTCCTTATACTGCTAACATCTGGATGTATTTTCTGATCTGGCCCCCTTTGCTCCTGGAGGAACCTTCAAGAATTTGGAGAAGCTAAGGTCCTCTTCAAGGGCAGGCAAATTCTCAGTTGCCCAGCTGGCCGCTATCTCCGGACACACTCTTGTCTGCCCTTGGCCTTCTCTGTGGTGTCTGACCCAGCACAGACCTCCAGGAGGTCCCCGAGCAGTCCTGGGTCCCCCAGATTCTGCTGCAGCACTGAACACCCAGGGCAGCTTCACCCACCTTCTGTGAAACACGCCCCCCAACCACACCAGCTGTTGTCTGACTTTACAGACGTGGTAACTATACAGTGCAGGAGGCTCTCCATGCCTTTGCCATATATCCCATTCGTTTTCAAACAGTGGGCCCTTCTGACGGGAAGGAGAGGCAGAAATAAAGTAGAACCACTTTCCAACCAGCTCACTGGAGGAGAGCTGGGCTCCGGCTGCCTCTTTGGTTTGTGGATATGGTGAATCCAGCCCTGGCCTGAGAGTCATTCCAGACTGGCAGGCTGAACTGCCCATCTCCATGGCAACTGTTGTTATTGGTAACGGAATAAGAATCTCTGACAATAGCTGTTGGAGCTGTTGGTTTTCCCTCCGAGTTGAAAGTGAGAAAAGCCAGGCTTGTTGCTGAATGATCCTAAGTGCTGGGTTCTTGGCCCCCATTTTGGGATCTTCAATTGATATTGGGCAAGGAGAAGGCATCCTTCCAGTTCTCCTCTAGCCTCGGTGGCCCAAGGAGCGGAACAAACGGACTTCACTTGTCTTTTCCAGCTTCCTTCTGAGAGGCTGAGGAACCCATTCAAGGGCACCCAAGTAGCAAAATCCAGAACTTCCCCTGACCTGCCTGATTCTGTAACCCATGCTTGTGACTAGAGTTGTGTGTTGGTCCTTTTTCTCTGAGATCATATGGAAACCTAGCAGCCCTTCCTTGTGATACTATTGGTCTGTCTAATTATTTGTGAGGCCAGGAAGCATCTCATGGGCCACCATGAGGGCTGTTCTAGAAGCTGTCTCACTTCATTGTCCTGGAAGAGGGTCAGTGAAGCTCAAGATGCTGTAGTACTGGATTTATTAGGTAGGCAGAGCAACAAGCTCCCCCAGACCATTGTTTCATACCGCCTGCTCTCCTGATCACTCTCTCTCCATCCTGGTGGGCGACCTGCAGACCTGCCTGAGGAGTGAAATTCAGACCACTTTTATGGAGGACCTTCAGGCACTGCAGCAAGTTTCATCACTTCTCTCTCAGTATATTCTTAGTTTACAAAGCATTTCAAGGCCTACTTCCATTTCAGGCTGATTTTCCTGGGTCAACTTTGGAATCATTTTGATCAGGACTTAGAACTCATCCATCCTGCTGAGATTTTGAGGGGAGTTGCATAAGGCTCATAATTCATAAAAGCCCTGCCACCCGGAAGTGAGAGAGGCCCAGAGTTTGGAACGCTGGCCATTTTTGTTCAAATTCTAGTACTTCTTCTTAAGAAGGACCCTCATCTCTCTTGTCTTGTTGGCCTTCACAGAATTGACCGCTCCCTCCATCTTGGAAGTTCTGGGGCCCTTGGTTTCTGCGATCTCACCTCTACCTGGTTTCCATCTTGTGTCTCTGGCTGTTTCTTCATGTTTCCTTTTGTTCTTCCTCCTCTACTTGACCTCTACATGTTGGAGTGGTTTAGGGTGACACCATCTAACATGCCATGGCTTTAAGTCCCACCTGTCTCCAGCTCATACCTCTCTTCTGAGCTCTAGACCTGCATTTCTTTCTTTCTTTCTTTCTTTCTTTCTTTCTTTCTTTCTTTCTTTCTTTCTTTCTTCCTTTCTTTCAAAAAATATATTTTATTGATTTTTTACAGAGAGGAAGGGAGAGAGATAGAGAGCTAGAAACGTTAATGAGAGAGAAACATCCACCAGCTGCCTCTTGCACACCCCCCACCGGGGATGTGCCCGCAACCAACGTACATGCCCCTGACCGGAATCGAACCTGGGACCCTTCAGTCCGCAGACCGATGCTCTACCACTGAGCCAAATTGGTTTCGGCTAGACCTGCATTTCTAATGCAAGACCACAGCTCTTTCTGGATGCCCCTAATGCATCTCAAAATCAACTCATCCAAAACTAAACATAACTCTTCCCTATTCTCTCTCCTAAACCTCCCACCCGTCCTCTGCCTCGTTCATCACAGGAAGTGATGTTGTTCACTCATCGCTCCTCAATAGCCTGGTCAGGAAGTGTGTGTGTATGTGGGGGAGTGGGAGGGGGAGGGAGGAGGGGTCATCCTGGACAGTTCTCTCTCTAATTCCTCACAAGTAATCCATAGCCAAGGCCTGTTGATCCTACATCCTTAGATGTCTCTAGAATCTGTCAACTTGTCTCTGTCTCCACTGCCATTGCCATAATCTGTTCACTTGTATAGCTTGCTTCCTTATCAGTCTCTTTGCCTCCATTCTGTTCCCTGACTATCTCTTCTTTACTCTATCTTAAAATACAAATCAGATCATGTTATTCCCTACTTAAATCCTTTCATGGCTTCCGCTGTTCTCATGATGAAGACCTGTGGTGGTTTAAAGACATGGCTGCAAACTAAATTTTCTCCCCTGAGTCTGGGTGGTGACTCTTTCAACAAACAGCGTGGATCTGTGTGACGTGAAAGGCCATGTGTTGTTGGTGGAACTTTAGCCTTGGACCCCTGAGTCACCGTGAGATGCTTTTTCCTCCCTCAGACCACCATGCTGGGAGGAAGCCCAAGCCATGGGGAGTCTACATGTTGGTGTTTTGGCTGCCAGTCATGGCTGAGCTCAGCCTTTGAATTATTCCAACCAGGAGCCAGCTACAAGCATGAAGAAGCCTCTAGATAGCTTTTGACCCTCATATCCAATTCAGCCATTGAATCACCTGCAGCCACTCATGTCTTCCCAAGTGACTCCAGACACTGAGGAACAGAGAACAGTCATTCATATTGTTCCCTGTTTGAATTTCTGACCCACAGGAAGCATAAGTATAATAAAATGGCAATGACTTAGGGTGATTTATTATGCAGCTGTAGATAATTGGTCCAAAACTCAGATCTCACAGATGGCCTCAAAGCTTGCAGGTCTTGACTCAAACTAATACTCAACGTATCATCTCATCTCAGGGCCTGGAATATTCTTTCATCCTTCTCCCTATCTCCTCAACTGGCCACTATGGACCCATCTTTCAATCTCAACTCCAACATCACTTCTGCTGGACACTCTTCCTGACCACCCAGACCAGGTCAGGCCCATCATGGGCTTCTGTCACACACCCAACTTCTCGTGAATGTGACCCTAGTGACCTTTGAACCACTTGTCTTAATTCTTCCCCCCACTGGACTGGGAGCTCCTGGCAGACTGCCTAGCACACAGTTGGCCCACAGTACATGTTAGATGAATGAAAGAATGGATAAAGCTACTGTTATCATTGATATTGTTTGGTGGGCAGGAGAGCTTCTCCTATTGGTTCCAAAATTACCTGGGGCTGTCCTGACTCAGTTTCCCAGTGTGATCAGGGAGCAGACAGGAAGGAGAGGCCCTGGGATATGTGGGTGTCAGCAGTGGTGGTGCCCAGGAAGGACGAGACTCAGGGCAGAGCAGTGATGGTTGGGCAGAGTGGATACAAAATCAACTGAGTGGGAGCAAAGCTCATCTCTGCCTTGACGGAGAATTTGGATGGGGTTCAGTCACCCTCCCTGGGCCCCAATTTTATACAGATGTTGGCTACGAGCCTAGTGGAAGCCTGCTCCAGCTCTGTGAGTCTGTGTATAAAGACAACCCGGAGACCAGGCAAAGGAGACCAGGCTCCTAGGAGGCTCTGTAATCCAGGCAAAGCCAGAAGGAAGGGTTGCATTTTGTAATTAAAAAAAATATATTAACAATTACATTCTCAATGTGTTTAATTCTTAATACCCTTGGAACGGATCTTTAGGCATCTAATTGACATATTTTACGAGACGTATTGGCTAGTTAGACATCAATTGACATCCTTATTAAATATCAATTAACACATTCCCTAACGATATTTAATTAGCTTGCTGTAGCTATTCTTTTAAAAGTCAATTAAATGCTTGGAATATTCTTACAAGTTGACTCCACTGATAGCAATTATATATGAATTCCTGTCACAAATAGTTTTTAGTTAATTGCAGGGCAAGCTGATTCTGAATCTACATACCAGGTTGTTCGATGAGAATTTTGAAATCAATCATTAGATATTTAATGAACCCTCCTCTCACTCTAATTATGAATCAAAGGCACATCTGGTTCTGGAGACTGCTGGCTATTGTCTTTTCAAACAATTGTAGAGACTCCTGGTCAAATAGCTCTCTAGGTAGAGTCATAATTCACTTTTTAAAAAATTGTGATAAAATACACAAAGCATAAATCTTACCACATGCAGCTCAATGGGGCTAACTACATTCACACTGTTGTGCAATCATCACCACCATCCATCTCCAGAACTCTTTTCATCTTGGAAAATTGAAACTCTGTACCTGTAAACAACTGACAACTGTCCCCTTCCTTCCCTTTCCCCCTTTCCTTCCTCCTCGCCTCGTTCGCCACCCTCCTCCCCACCCCCCATGGCCCCTGGCAACTTCCCTTCTACTTTCTGTCTCCATGGCTTTGACTGTTCTAGGAACCTCGTGTAAGTGGAATCTTACAGTATTTGTCTTCTGTGTCTGTCTGGCTTAGTTCATTTAGTATAACATTTTCAAGTTTCATCAATGTTGTATCATGTGTCAGAATTCCCTTCCTTTTTAAGTTGAATAATATTCTCTTGTATGTATAGACCATGTTTTAGTTACCCTTTCACCTTTTGATGGACACTGGGTTGCTTTTGGCAGTGTGAATAATGCTGATATACACATGGGAGTCCAAATATCTCTTTGAGAGCCCGTTTTTAATCCTTTTGGTTATATACCTAGACATGGAACTGCTGGGTCAAATGGTAATTTTATGTTTCATCATTTGAGGATACGTTTCATTTTTAAGTTATTCATTCCACGCATTCGTTGAGCATCTGGGCTAGTGGATTTCCTTCCAGCATCCTTTGTTAAGTAGGAGACCCATTTGTAAGTGGAGAAACTGAGGCTCTGAGAAACTCTCTCTTGCTGCTAAGAGGTGGTCAGGACCAGATCCCAGGTGGGCTGGTTGCTCCTTCATGCATCTGCCACCATTCACCTGATGCTTATTGAGAACCTGCTGTGTTCCAGGTGCTGTCCAGGTGTCAACGCCACAGTGAGAGTAATGTGGACATGACTTCTGCAGAAGTGAGGGAGTGAGGGAGCAGTCAGGCCTAAATATTTCTGGCTAACCATTGATGCCAGCATCAGCTGAGCTGTGGATCAGCTGTGATGAGCTTGAAGGGTAAAAAGAAATAAGATCCCGATACTCTTCTGGCTAATGATCACTGCTTTATTGGAGTGAAGGGAGAAGAAAAGATTGGGATGCCCTGAGCTCATTGATAGAGTTATAACACCCAGAATATGGGAGACGAGAGTCCTACTTGCTGCAGTTCTGGTCAGACCTCATTAGTTCTGTGTCCTTCGGGTAAGCTGAGCATGGGTCATTAGAACACATGCCATGGCCTACGGGGCATGACTGAAGGAGCTAGGGTGCTAAAAGGACTTTTCATCCTCCAGGTCTCAGCTTTAATGTCACCTCCTCAGGAAGTCTCCCTTGATTACTCACTCAAGGTAAGTCTCTTTCTCTCCCATCTTGCCATTCTCTATTTCAGAGACCTATTTCATTCCTTCGTAGCATCTCCATGATTGCTAATCATTTACGGTAGTTTGTTTACTTGCTTAATGCATGAATCCTGGTGGAGACCAAAATGTCTTGTTTACCATCTGTATCCCCAGGGCCTGACACATAGTAGGTCCTTAATAAACATTTCTTGCATGTTTATATGCATTATGTATAGATGTTTGTATGGGTGGCTGGGTGAATAGACGGATGGAGGGTGGGTGTGTGTGTGAACTGATGGATTACTTCCCAGGGTTTCAGATTCAAGCTCCTGCTCGCTCTGCTAGGACATCATCCATTCGTGTAAATTCTCTGTGGAGAGCCGAGCTCTCTGTGTGTTACATCTTCAGTTCCCGCGGACAAGAATTATGACTTGTCCTTGGAGATTCACTGCAGTGAGCCGATTAGGAGCTAATTACAAGAGGAAATTTTTATGTTTTCAACCCCAGCATTAACCACATGAACTTTGATGAGGAGGAATATCAAGGCCCGGGCAAGTTCATTAGTTATCGTTTAACATGCCCTTTCCGCGTGTAGGCTGCTAATAAACATGAATATCTCTCACGTCCAAATCCCCTCTACAGGGACCTTCCCGGGAGTCCCAGAGGCACTGCCAGCCTCTTTGGAGTGTGCCCAAAGACTTCTGGAAATAGGTTCACTCTGAGCTTTGTTAAAAATGCAGATTCTGGGACCCACCCAGACCCAGCCAATGCGAACCTTAAAAGTGGGGCTCAGGATGGGGAATTTCTGAAGTGCCTGGCGATGATCCAGGAATTCACCTGGACTCTGGAGGGTGCCAGAGCTGTGGCATGGGAGACCATCTAATACACCCTAACAGGGACAGCTTCAGAGAGGGGCAGTGAGCTCTCTGAGGTCACACAGCAAGCTCAAGGCAGAGCTCGGACTAGAACTTTCTCTTTCTTCTGCTAGAATTACAGCCTCTCCTCGATAATGGGCCAGACAGGATGGGATTTGGGGTTAAAATAACCATAATGCTCTCAACCTTAAAATTATATTTAACAGTTAGTCTCAATTTTCTACGAATAATGTCCATTCAATAATTAATGTTCCTTAAAATAGCCTGGGCTCCCTCATGCCTTTTTATTCTTGGAACATCAAACTCGTTCATATCATAATTAATTAAGAAGCTTCATGGCCCCACGAGGTAGACAGACACCCACAGCAGCTTAGTGAATACCGAGAGACGCCGTCTGCATGCCAGGATTTTCCCGATCTGAGGGCTGCGGAAGGAAGGAGGAGGGGGTGGGATGGGAGAGAGATGGTGTGGGTCGCGGTTCTTTTCACCAAACCTGGCACATTCTCTCGATTTCACACACGGAGGCCATGGAGGCTCAGACCCCAGGGCGGTCTCCCCAGCAGAGCAGCATCTGATGGGGAGGGAGAGCCCTGTCCCAGACTCACGCGCCCACCAGTGGGGGTCAGGCTGGTGGATTGCCCCACGCTGTTTGTAACACTCGCTTTGCTTGTGGTTTGCCTGGTCCTTGACCAACTTGGCGGAGTGGAGACTAGAGTGTCCATCTTGGGGTCAGCCATGGGGGAGAGGCGGAGGGGTCTGCAGAGCTGGGGTCTGGGCTTGGAGAGACCCTTCCTCCAGGGGAAGGCTTATCTGTAAGTCTGTTTTGTGTTCTTTATAAAGAACCTCCCCTCACATCCATCGAGGTCTTTATGGGCTGCGATGCACAATCACCCCCAGCGGTTGGTGCATTTGTTAATCAGCCAGTGTTTGCTGAGCACCTGCTATGTACCAGGCATTGCTGCAGCCACTGGGGAAAGAGCAGTGAGCAGGACAAACCCTGTGGGTGAGACAGACAACCAATCAGCAAGCACAGGAATTAGTTACCATTGTGGCCCGTGCGGGGAAGGGTCAGGGCACCCCGGGGTCAGGCTACCCCGGAGGGGTGGACAGGCGGTCACGGCCTCGCTGAGGGGTGACGGTTTTAGGCTGGAGCTAAGGACTCCAGGTCGGGGCAGAGGAGTGAGGAAGGACAGGGAGGGGCTGAGGGGCTGGGTGCTGGCAGATGGCAGGAAGAGTGCTCCGGGCAGGTGAGGGACAGCTCCATCCGTGTGTGTGTGTGTGTGTGTGTGTGTGTGTGTGTGACTAAGAGACTCACATTCCTGCCAGGTGTGGTGGGAGGTGGGGGGCTGGAGAGGGCAGGGCCCTCTGATCTGGGCTAGGCCAGCAGGATTGATTTGCATGAGGGGGGTTTGGCCCTGGGTGAGGAAATGGGGGCCGCTGGAGGGGTCAGAGCAGGGGGTGCCACACACTGACTCAGGCTGTACAAGGCCCAGAGCAGACTGGAGGTGAGAGGCGCGGTGGCTCGGTCTGGGCTGGGGTGAGGTCAGACCCAGACGTACGTGGTGGGGGGAGGAACACCACGAGAGCCGGCTCTGGGTGTCGGAGACCCCTCCGGGCCAGGGAGGGGACTCCTCTCCCATCTGATAGGCGATGTCCCCTCCTCAGGAAGCCTCCCCAGTTCTCCCAGCATGCATTGCCCTAGACAAGGCCTCTGTCCTCCCTGGGGTGTGGCTGAACCCAGGGACTTTGTCCCTAAGGCTGTGAGTGAATCCATCTTAGGAGCGATCCCCGTCCTGCAGGCATTGAGGGCTGACTGGGCTGTGCAGAGCGAGCCCTCGCTGGGCCGGACAAGGAGGCTCAGGGGGACGGGAGGGCCAGCAGGCTCTGCAGGAGCCACAGTCCGGGGGGAGGGAGGTGCGAGGCCCAGGCTGACCTAGTTAAATAACCGCTCAGCAGAAGCGAGGCCTGGCCAAGCCCTGCAGTGGCAGCGGAGATCCTCCCTGAGGGGGTGAGGGACCCAGGAACCAGAGCAGCAGCGGGGGCGGAGAGAGGCGGGTGAGAGCAGAGGGCGGTGGCCGTGGGCGGCAGTTGGGAGAGACCCTCTGGTTGAGGGCTTGGGGGGAGGGAGATGCTTTAAGATTGAGGATCGAACCGGGTCCCGGCTGGGAGGCAGGAGACCTGGCTTGTCTGTGGCCTCGGTTCTGCCCCAAGCGACCAGCGGGTCGGCGTGGCCAGCCTCGTCTCCTCCGCAGAGCCCTCCCCGCCCTGAGCCTCGTGGGGGTGCCCATGAGCATCCCCCACTCGTGGTGGAACCGGTCGCTCCAGCCCTCTGAGATGTATAATCTCTCTCGCTTCTTTTATATGGTAAAAAGCTGTTAATAATTCAGGCCAGCGTGCTATGAAAGACCGCACTCACATTCAGTACAATGGTGATATAGCAGAGACGATTTTCATCTTGCTCCTTCAGAAAGAGACACACGCAATTAATTTATTTTGAACTCAGTACGTAACGAACGGCACAGGTTGCTGACAAACTCGTCCTCGGGTGACGTGTCCCGTTGGATGTGGGGAGCGAATGCACATGAACATGTAGGTTGGCATTGAACCACGTGCTCCTCATTGACAAAGCATCAAGCTGCGTTCATGGCCTGATGGCAGGGATTTTTGTATTTTGTGACTAAAACGAAAGCTGTCGGCTTATTAGTTAATTTTGAGGTTTTTGTTTCCAAAATGACTCAGTAGGAAAAGGGCTTGGGGCGGGTGTTGGTAAAACCTAGTCCGGGAGCACACTGTGGGTCCCCCCCCACTCCCCAATGAGTGGAAAGTCAAGTGGACAATATTCGCCCCGAATTCCCTCTCTTTGTCATTGGTTTCCGGGGAAGCACACGGATGTGCTTTGCAAGGACTCTGAGGCGGTGACACAGGGAGGGTACCAGGAGGCACGAGCTCGTCCATCCGTGTTTCAGAGTCTCCGCTCCCGGGCGCCCCGCCTGGAACCGACGTTCTGTGGTGACTAACCCGACAGCGTGTGAGTGAGAACGTGAACAACGGGACTGTCATTCAGCCCAGATCCTGCAGACACACGTACAATCACAGCAGCGCTAATGCTCGTGAGATGCTTACCGGAGTGCCTGCCGTGGGCTCAGCGCCCATGAGCTGTGGTGACGGGGACGGCTGAGGCTGAAGGAAGGGAACGTGGTGTGGAGTGTGTGGAACACGGGGTTGGGTCCAGAGAGCCAGGCCTCGGGAGCCAAACTCAGGTGTGACCGTGAGTCACCTTTCTGCGCTTCCGTTTCCTCATTGGAAGCCTGGAGGCGGTGAAGGCGCCCGCTGCCTCCTGTTCTGTCCTGCCGTTTGAATGGATTGATACATGCAAAGTGCTTAGGATGTTCTGAGCATAGGGCACGGGCTCCACACGTTACTTTTTAAAAGCCATCACATCAGCGTTTTATGATCCTCCTCCTCATCATCATCATTTTGCTATATTCGTCAAGGGAGGCTTTCCAGAGGAAATGACTTCGAGCTGAGCTATGAGAGATGAGTCAGTGGTTGCGAGGCAGCTACAGGAGGGACCAGCATCCCAGGCTGGAGGAACCGCATACACAGAGCCCGTGGTGGAAGGATGGGGGTGCATTGGGGGAGCTGACTAAATCTACTGGGGCCGCAGTGAGAGAGGAGGCTGGCCAGGCCAGCTGGGACCACAGCAGTGAGCGCTCCGGGACCTTTATTAGGGCTTTTGGTGGTAACAGCAAAGGGTTTTCCTCAGGGGAATGCCAGGCCCCATCTGTGCTTTGAAAAGCTCCCTCTAGTGGCTGTGGGAAGAAGGGATGGGAAGAGCAGAAGGGGCTTTTGGTGGGGGTAGGGGGTGGGGCTGGCAGGGATGGAGAGATGACAGCAAACAGCCTAGCAGTGGGCCTCACCTGAGCTCGAGACCTGCCTCTGTGCACAGAGACCGCCTCCCCGGTGGACACGGGAGGGATCAGCCCGCTGGTTCTGTCTGTTCCAGGCTCTGCCTTTCGCTGCTGAGGCCAGAGGTCACTGACCCAGCCCCCAACCCCTCCCGTCTGTGCTGCGTCTGCCCACCAGCCCCTGTGCTCAGGACTGAGCAGGAGGCACTGACTCTGCTGGAGAAGTGGGTCAGAGGCCCGTTAGCTCAGGCTGGCTGTGCTGGAAGCCTCGGCCACCGGCGGCTGCTCGAACTGGCGTGCGGCTCCGGGATGAGCACAGCTGGGGTGCGGGCCCCTGAGAGGGGGCCCGGGGGCCTGGGACTGGAGATTAACCAGCTTCCTGGGCCCCGTGGCCAGTCCTGCCACCTGGCACTGTGCCATGCGTAAGCTCTGAGTGTCATCTCACTTAATCTTCTCAATGACCCCCATGGCCCCATGGGGGTCCACCCCCATGACCTCACCCAGCCTGATTACCCCCAAGGCCCCACCTCCAAGCGCCATCACATGGACTACTAGGCTTCAACTGTGAATCTGGGGAGGGGCGTGCACACATTCAATCCAAGGCCTCCTCGGACCTTCGACCTCTTACCATCCTCCATGTAATGAAACTCCCAACCCTCACCTGCCCAGCAGTGTGGCTCAGTGGTTGAGCTAGCCCCAGGAAACAGGCGGTCACGGCTGGATTCCCAGTCAGGGCACAGGCCCGAGTTGCGGGCTCGATCCCGTGGTGGGTGTGCAGGAGGCCGCCGATCAGTGATTCTCTCTCACCACTGCTGCTTCTACCCCTCTCTCCCTCTTCTTCCCTCGCTCTGAAATCAACAAAAACATAGTTAAGAAATAAAAACAAAAACCTAACCTTTCTGAGCCGTGGACCTCTTCTCCGAGCAAAGCTTTTAAACGCATGAAATAAAACGCATTCAATTACAAAAGGTTCCAATTATATTGAAATGCAGTTATCAAAATATTTATAAAACATTTTTGATTGAGTAATAAATGTGCTTCTCTATTAACACACCAAGTAACAGGAGCGAGGGACAGGTCTAATTAGTGCCATCATTTTGAAGCAGTGGGGAGCGCACACGCTCTTTCTGGATAGCTGTGCTGACAGCAACGCGACATAAAAATATCTGTGATTTCTCTTGGCGACAGAGTCCTGGGCAACGCAAAAGCCATCGCTTTCTGTCGGCCTTCGCAAGGGAAGGAAGGGCTGGGTTTTAGTGAGAAGTGAGTGAAGAGAAAGATGTAAATTTTTTTTTTTTACAGCTGAGTTTACCAACTCCCTCCACTAGATTACCCAACACTGATGGGCGTTAGCAAGCGAGCAGAGAAGAGCATGGGCCCCAGGCTTTTCGGAGCAGAGAGGGGCTCCTGGGGGGTGTACTGGCTACAGCTGACATGGAGACAGGAGGGAGCAGGCTCAGCAGTCAACAGCCCTGAGCACCCCAGGGCTCCCCCACGCCCTGCCTGGTGAGTCACCCACGTCCCTTCCCGGGAAGACCAAATATAAACAGCTCGGATTATCTTGAGAACAAGATGTTTGTTTACTTTTCAAAACTGCAGATATGGCAGAGTGCTCAGGCCCACAATTGCAATTAATAATAATTTAGGTCAATCTCTCCTGGGAGAAGCTGCTTCTCAATTTCAGAGACAGAAACCAATCTTTCCCTTGCTTTTGTGTTCAGGTACCGGTAGGTTGTTTATTTCTTCTTCGTGCCCTCCCCGCCTCCACACCCCTCCCGGATTATACAAGCAATGCATGCGCAGTGGGAAAACCTCCAAACATGACAGACAGTGAAATTTCCCCCATCTTAACTCC
Source organism: Nyctalus aviator (assembly GCA_036971965.1). Lineage (NCBI taxonomy): Eukaryota > Metazoa > Chordata > Mammalia > Chiroptera > Vespertilionidae > Nyctalus > Nyctalus aviator. The sequence continues at coordinate 168,002,016 of CM072925.1, forward strand.
TTCCCCAGAGAGAACCACTGACAATGGTGTGGAATATGTCACCCATGGTTTTCGTCACCATACATGTGATTTACACACATGGCGCTCGTGCAATCCTTTATTTCCAAATAGCATCCTATGAGAATTGTTCTACAATTTGTGTTTTTCACCTAATATGTCACAAGTATTATTTGTTTCCTCAGCTGGAGTTTGAGGTTTGAAGGGGGAAATACAGTCTTTTTTTTTTTTTTTTAAATCTTTATAAATCTAATACATTGCACAACAAACTGTGCAAAGTAGGATTCAATAAATGTCTGCTGAACTAATAACCAAACTAATGAATAAATACATTTTCCCAAAATGATAGCATAAATACATTTCTATGTTTGTCCTTTTTTTTTTTTAAAAAAAAAGAATATTTTATTTCAATAAAATTAACTGATTAGTTAATCCAAGAGCAGTTTGACTTTTATATATATATATATATATATATATTTTATTGATTTTTTTACAGAGAGGAAGGGAGAGAGAGAGATAGAGAGTTAGAAATGTCGATCAGAGAGAAACATGGACCAGCTGCCTCTTTCACACCCCCTACCGGGGATGTGCCCGTAACCCATGTACATGCCCTTGACCAGAATTGAACCTGGGACCTTTCAGTCCGCAGACCAACGTTCTACCACTGAGCCAAACCGGTTTCGGCCAGTTTGACTTTTTTCTTTCTTTTCATTTTTAAATATATTTTTATTGTTGATAGTATTACAGATATCTCCCACTGCCCCTCCATCTTCACCTCCCATCTTCACTACCCTTTTGCCTGTGTCTGTGGGCCATGCATATAAGTAGGTACGTTCTTTGGTTTACCTCTTTATGTTTGTCCTTGGAATAATACCACATTGTTTCAGAATAGCTGAGAATTAAGTGGTACAGACATGATTAACTTTTTAAATAATAACAAATGAATCCTTAGACTTACGTTATTTTCACTTTTTAAAGCTTATGTTTGTGGTGCACCAAATATCCTTATAACATCTGTGTCTTTGCATACTTCTTTATGTATTTTTTAGACTCAGGAAAAAGGCTTCTTTTGATAGCCATGGCCAAATTGCTCTTTCTATATAGGTCGGGTCAAATTACCTAACATTTAAAATATATACTTTGAAATTTCAAGCTTATGAAAAAGTCACCAAAACAATACAAATAACTCTCATAATTCTCCTCACCCAGATTCCAAAACACTTAACATTTTATCATCGTTCGGGCATGCGCTATCTCTCTTTGTAGTTCTTTCTCTGAATCTTTGGAGGGCAAGATGCAGACATAATATCCCAGCATCTCTAAACATTGCAGAGTATGTTTCCCAAACCACATCTGTTCTGTTACAGCTCCTCCACGCAACCCTCCAGGAACACCAACCCCCGCCCAAAGCGCAGACCCCGTTCAAATCAACTGTCCCAGCACCGCCCCTTTCCCTGTGGCCCAGGACCTTCTCCAAGAACAGGCATCTCCAGTTCCTTCCAACCTGGAGTAGCTCCTCCGTTTTACCCGTCTTTTGAGTCTTCAGCAGTTTGGAAGGTACGATGACCCTGAGATCCACCGGACGCGCCCTCCGTTCCAGTCTCGGGCCACGCTGGCGAGGCAGGGGGAGCACAGCACACGGAGGCGGCGGTGGGTGCTGTGCTCCCGCTGTGCCTGCGGCAGGTGGTCCCCGCGGTGCCCCCGGCATCCTGGAGATGTGAGCCTGGGTACCGTGTTAAGTCGCCGTCCGCTCCGTATCCCTGCCTGAAGCTCACCACTTCCACTTCGTAACCCGTCAGTCTGCTGTGGGGACTCTTTCTGAGTTTATGTCAATATTCGGCTCCCGCCATCCTCCCCCCGTGGATGACTCCCGCAGGATCAGCGCCTTTGGTGGCCGCTGCTGAACAGGACTTTCCGTCTCCATTTTTCTCACCGTACTCGTTAGGTTTCCGTTGTGAGGGAAAGCCTTTCCCTTGGACACATTTATTGGTGTCCCGTGGTTTCTTATTTTATAACCCTCTCTATCATTAGTTATTTTGATGTCCAGTTGTCCCAGATTTGCCCGGTAGGGAGCCCAGAGACCTTCGGTATGTGTCCGTCACTCATTAATTATTTCGTTACTTTCTGGCACAATGAGATAGTCTAGGTTCATCTTCTCATCTTGCACCTCAGTCTTGGAATCAATCATTTCTTTGATCAGCTCTGGTTCATTTCAGTGGAGGCTGATATTTAAAGCAGGGATACGGGCACTCACTATGCACGTGCTACTGAGGGGCATTGCCTCTGTCTAGCCATGTATGTGTGTCTGTCTGTCCATCCATCTATGGAGCTAAGTATCTATCTGTCTGTCTGTCTACCTATCTACCTACCTACCTATGTATGTGTATCTATGTATCTATCTGTCCATCCATCTATGGATCTTAGTATCTGTCTACCTACTTACCTACCTACGTACCTACCTACCTACCTATGTATATGTATCTATGTATCTATCTGTCCATCCATCTATGGATCTTAGTATCTGTCTATCTACCTACCTACCTACCTATGTATGTGTATCTATGTATCTATCTGTCCATCCATCTGTGAATCTAAGTATCTGTCAGTCTGTCTACCTACCTACCTATGTATATCTATGTATATATCTGTCCACCCATCTATGGATCTAAGTATCTATCTGTCTGTCTACCTACCTACCTACCTACCTATGTATGTGTATCTATGTATCTATCTGTCCATCCATCTATGGATCTAAGAATCTGTCTGTTTACCTACCTACTTACCTACCTACCTATTCCCTGGGTACAGAATTTAATATATCATATATACTCATTTGATTAATTTTACTAATAATTATATTATTTATATTCTTACTATTTTTGCGTTGATCTTTTATGTTTTTATATTATTTTTCAAATACAGTTTACATTTCATATTATTTTGAATTAGTTTCAGGTGTATAGCATAATAGTTAGACTTAACTATCAAGAACCAAGAGAGGAGTTAAAGTTTCCTACTCTTGTATTTCTATTGGCTTCACATTGTATTTATCAATAGTTTTTCTTTCCTATATTTTGATGCTACATTATCTGGAACGTAAAGTGTCATGACATGTATTGTCTCTCTGTTTTATATCCTCTGTCATTATGGGTGATGCTTTCTCTCATTGAATGACTTTTGGTTTCAATGCACCCTCTCCTGATACTCCTACCATGGATCCAGGTTTCTTTCACTTTGCGTTTGCCTGGCATATCCTCGAAAATCATTTTAATTTCAACTCCTGTCCAGTCCTGTCCTTGCCTCCCACTTTCTCTACTCTCAACTCAACTCACCAGTTACTGACAGTTTATCATATGTCTTTACTTTTTTATTATTTTTATCATTTTTATTTTTTGTCTTTACTTTTTTAAAAGTAACACACTCAAATCCCCATTTTTTGATTTATCAAGAAACAAAACCGTGTATAATAATGTAAATCAACTCTTTACTAAGAAAGATTACTAATATAAGGATTCATATTTTCTCCCCATCCCAATTTTGTTATGATCTGAGATTTTTATCAAAGTGCATTATATTCTATTTTAATTATTTATTTTTACATAATATAGATAGTTAAAGGAATTATATACTTTTCATTTTGACTTAAAATTAATGTTTACAGTTATGGGGCCTTACTCTTATATTTAAAAGAATCCAAGACTCAGTTCTTGTTCTTTCATTCAGTAGCTTCCTTATTTCTGACTTATTTTGAATTATCTTTTGGTTGTTTGAGTTTTATTGTAAAAACATTTAAAAAAAATTGTTGGTGGACCTAATGGTCCCCAAATGAATATAAATAAAAAACATTCTTGGGAATAAAATTCTTAAGTCATAGTTTTGTTCCCTCAAAACTTTGCAGATGTTACTTTGGTCTTCTGATGTCAAATGTTAATATGGAGAAACAGGGGATTCTAGAGGCTTACTCTTGATGATAACTTGGCCTGAGTGCTTATACAACTCTGTAAATCCTTTAAGACGAGCATCTTTTATTGCTTTTTAGAGAGAGAGGGAGAGAAAGAGAGAAACATCGATATGAGAGTATAACATCAATGGGCTGCCTCCTGCACACCTCCACCCGGGATTGAGCCTGCAACCTGGGCATGTGCCCTTGAGCGGGAATCACCCCAGCAACCTTCTAGTGCACAGGACGACATCCAACCAACCGATGGAGGGCAAAGTTGAGCGTCTTGATCAGACTATATCTTATCTATCATCTTCTTGTAATGCTTTTGCAATGCCATATACTCTTCCCATTGGCATATTCAGTTTTTTCCTTTATTATACAATGGATTATTTTTTATGATGCATTTGTTTTGTTCTCTTATTTAAGGCTGCTTCTCTGTATATTTCACTTCCATTGTCTGTCACCCACCACAATCATCTTCTCTAATAGTTCCTAACTCTTTGATCTGAAATTCATCCTAGATTCTTCCCGGCTTCACCATCCAACTATTGACCCTGTCTATGCTCTGTCCCACAGACTTAAGCTTAACTAAAAGCTTAATAACTCTTTGCACAACCGCCAATCTCTCTTGAACTCAGCTTTCCCATGAAGGAAGAGGCATGTATGTATCACATCCATGAAGTGTTTCCCCCCCCCCATCAAAATTTCAATCACATGATATATGCAGAACATACTATCCTGCATGATTTTTTCATGTTACAGTGTATTATGCATGTCCTTCTGTATCATTGAATATTCTTCTACCTAAGTGTTATGTGCTCTACAAGATTCCATTGTTAAATTATGAAATTGTTTGCTTTTTTGGTCATTACTATGGACACCACTGCAATAGACTTCCCAGAAGCTAGCTCTGAGCATGACTGTGACTGTTTCCCAGTCGTAAATTCCTAGCAATGGAATTGCCCGCTCGCAGGATACGTGCTTTTTGAGGCGGTTGCTGCATATTGCCAATTTGTAAAGGTCGTTCACTTTGGAAATTGAAACTATTTACCCAGTCACTCAGACCAAAACTCTTGAGTCATGTTGTTCTTTTGCACTTTGTGTATCTGTAGGATTTCTGTAGGACCCCTGGAAATGGGTTTGCTGAACAAAAGGGTATGCTCATTTAACATTTTGGTAAACATTGCCAAATTGAATTCTAAAAGTATTTACACAATCAAATATTCTTATCCATAAATGTCCCCCCCCTTCACTCCCTCCTCTCTTCCTCTCTTCTTCTTTCCCTCCCCTCCTTTTTCCTTCTTTCCCTCCTTCCTTTTTAACAATTAAATACTTTCATAGTGTTAGGCAGTTTTTCCTTTTTTCATATAAACCATGCATATTTATTTTCCAATTGATTATTGCTGGAAATCTAAGAAAGCCATTGATTTTTGTACTTTTTTGGGCCTTACTGAAACGATTATTATTCCTAACAGGTTTTTAATTGATTTTATTGTGTTCATATTTCTAGGGAGAAAATTATCTAATGTGCACATATTGATCATTTTGCTTTTTCCTTAATATCTACTGCTATACCTCTTATTTTGTTGTCTTCCCTGGTGACTTCAGTAGCACTTCAGAAGAGATTGCAAAAACGATGGTAAATATCAGTGTCCTTGTCTTTTCTCATGATTGAAGGGAAATGCTCCTGGTGTCTCCCCATTGAGCAGGATGCCAACAGTCAATTGATGGGCAGTGTGTAATTTTTTTTTGTTTATGCTACAAAAATACCCTTCTATACTAACTTTATGAAACATTATTCTCAGGGATAGATGCCATTTATTTATTTTTAGAAAGAGAGGGTGAGAGAGAGAGAAACATCGATGTGAGAGAGAAGCATTGATCAGCTGCTTCATGCACACCTCCTACTGGGGTTCCCATTGGACATGATGCCAACAACCCGGGCATGTGCCCCTGATGGGAAATCAAACTGGGGACTATTTAGTGCACAGGACAATGCCCAATCAACTGAGCCACACTGACCAGGGCTAGATGTTATTTATTTATTTATTTATTTATTTATTTATTTATCCATCCTCACTTGAGAGTATTTTTTCCCATTGCTTTTCAGGAAGAGTGGAAAGAAAGGAGGGGGTGAGAGAGAGAGGAGAGAGAACATCGATGTGAGAGAGACACATCAGTTGGTTGCCTCTCACAGGCACCCCAATCAGAGCTGGGGATCCAACCTGCAACCTAGGTACATGCTTTTGACGGGGAATTGAACCACCCTTTGGTGCATGGGCCGGCGCTCTAACCGCTGAGCCATATTGCACAGGGTGGCTAGCTGTTATTTTAAAACATTGTTTTTTAGGCATTTATTGAGATGGTTCTTGTTCTTCTTATGTTTACAGTATATCAAATTTTGGACAATCATCACTTAATTTCACATTTCTTCTATTGATATGCTATTTAATTTATTTGCTAATAGTTTACCTAGTCTTTTGCCAGTGTATTCATAACCGAGTCTGCGATGTTCCGTTTGTGCTTTGTCTGTTTTTTACATTGAGTCCTGCATAATTGACAAAAATAATTGAGAATTTTCTTTCAGTATGCATTGGTACTGTCTAAATGGCAACAGAATTCTATGGAAGTGAACATTCGAGAGGAATCTGCTTTGTCTGATGTTAACACGGTGGCTTTGCTTTTTTTGTTTTCATTCCCTAGAACATCTTTGTTTTTCCTCTTACTCATAATCTTTGAGTCATCTTGTTTTACTTAGTGTTTTGTTGGCTTACTGAAGCTGTATATTGTGTTTTAACTAAGTTTTTCATAAAGTATGTGTTTATTCCATTTTCATTTATTATCATAATGATTTCTGTTGTTTAGAAGTATTGTTAGGTTATTTTTTGTTGTGATTCATTGCGGAAAGATAGATTTGTATCTTTTGCTGTGTTATTTATAATTTTAAAAGTAATTTAATGGCTATATAGATTCTGTTTTTTAGATCCCTTAACTGAATAAAAATTAATCTTACATTCTCCAATTCATCAATTTTGTAAGACCCTGTATATTTTCTTTCTCTCTCTGAAAGAGGAAGAAAATGCCACTTTTAAATTAACCTTTATTCTCTCCTCTGTCAAGCTTAACTCCAAATCTAATCCACCAGATTTGTGTTTCCTGAATTCCTATCCCAGTGTATTATAATGAAACTAGAGGCCTTGTGCACTGGTGGGTCCCTCGTCCTGGCCAGTGCCATCTTGCAATCCGGGACCCCTCGGGGGATGTCGGACTGCTGGTTTTGGCCCGATCCCCTCAGGCCAGGCTGAGGGACCCCACTGGACCTTTAGTATGCATATAAGATCTTTGCTTAATTCCCCCCCCCCCACTTCCCTCTGAGATTCATCAGTCTGTTCTATGTTTTCATGCCTGTCCGTGGTGGTCCCAGCACATCAGAGTTACCGGTCAAACGGTCAAACAGTTGAATGGTTGAACAGTTACTTAGGCTTTTATATATATAGATTATTATCAATACTGTATTATGTTCCTTTCTCTGTCAAGGAATTTAGTATTTTCAGTTTATAACTATGTTTCTCACAGTGACTGAGCCTTATTTCCATGTTTAGAATTTGGATGGATCTGGCTTTCATCCCAGCCCTCCCACAACACAACTTTCATGTTTAAACATACTTATTCATTCAACTAGCTCTTGAGAAAGAGTGTTTAGGCACGCTCCTCCTTACATCTTCCAATGTTTAACATCTTGTCTGTTTCTTAGCAGGTGACTGGCACCTTGGGTGTAGAATTCTGTGATAATCCTTTTTATTCTTTTAAACCTTGTTTTGTCTTCTGACAGCAAATTATATAGCAGAAAAGCCAGAGCCCTGCTTCTTCTGCATGGATATTTACATGAAATGTAAATGAAATCATTTTTATTGGAATTTGACTTGGTCTTGTTTTTTTATTTTGTCCTTTCCTTGATGGGCTGCTTGGAGCTTCAATATGAGGTCCTGTTTTATAGTAGGAAAGATCTCTAAGTCTTGTGTGTTTCCAACACTACTTCTGTCCAGTATGTTCTGATCGCTTCCTTAGGAATATCTATTACCTTATGTTGACCGTTGTCTTTCCTCCATGGATTTTCTCATTTTTGTTCATTTGTCTTTATATTCTGCATTATTTTTCTCATGACTACTCTCTACTTCACTGATTTGGGTTTCTTCAATCAGAGTCTGTTTTTCATTGCTTCTTACACCATTAAAAAAAAAAAGTTACAATAGCCTTGTGCTATTTACTTTGTATTTTTTTTTTCCTTAGAATTCTGTTATTCTGGTCTCATTTTTCCTCTTTTTTTTTTTTTGAGTCCTTGATCTTTTCCCCATTCCAGAGAGAGTAGGAAGTAGATTGGCCCCAAATTTATATCTATTCTATGGGTTCACTTTTCAGAAATATACTCTTCATATTCCTGTGCTGCTGTGTTTATTTCATTCTGTTGTAAAGTTTTTGCTTATGTCTCCTTTATTCAAATTCAAATAGGATTCTATTCAGGATTTTAATTTGCCGCAGACTAGCATGGACAGATTTTCTTTGATGATTCCCTACACCTCACACTCCACCCCTATTTTTCTGAGTAGCTTTGAATTATATTACTAGAACCATATAAGTGTCTGTACATTTGGATGTATGTGTTTAAAGAAAGATTTTAAAGGGTACAAAACCAACAGAAAATATTGGTTACTTCAAGGCAAAATTGGAAGGAGAGAGAGAGAGACGAATAATTTTTTCTTTAAAAATCTCTTTTTTTAAAATAGACGAACACCATGAATATTAGATAAAATTTTAAGGGACTAATTACCATGTAAAAAGATGCTTGACCTTGCTGATCTCCAATGAAATGCAAATTCAAATGACACTGAAACATCATCTCTGGCACATCAATTGGAAAAACCATTAAAATTTTATGAAATCTAATATGCCAAAGATATGGGGCAAGATGAACTATTAAAAAAAAATGTTTTAAGGACCATATTATGTAACTTTCAATACTACGTCAGGCATTTTAAGATTGAGATGGGACTGTGGACAGAGTGTGTTGATTTAGTCTTTGTGTATTTTGTTTTCACTAAAGAAATATTTTATATGCTTTAAAGAACACTATGAACAAATTCAAGATCAGACTTTACTTGCCTTAGGATGGCCTTCAGTTTTTCTGGGCTGTTCTGTTTTGCCTAAAATGCCGATTCCTCCACTGCTTTATCAAGAGCTGGACTTGGCCAAACACATCAACATTATAAAACAGACACACACAGAGCCTGAGGGCTTCAAGTTCCTGTCAAGGTGACCTTGTAGCCCAGGTTGGGGGCTCTTGCCCTCAGACTCTACCCTGGAGAAACTAGAAATGTGAGGAATGGTTAGAAATCCCTGGGGAGACGGAAGGCTACCTTGAGCTGTGTGTGTACCTGTATGGTGTGTATGCGTGTTGTTGTGTGTGATGTGTGTGTATGATGTGTGTGCTCTCATGAATGTTGAGGGCAAGGGGAGAAGGCAAGCAAAGGCTGCGGTGGAGACATAGGGTGAGCAGCGATTCTCCATCCTGACTACACATTACATATTCATGAGCTAGATGACAATGTTTGTAGGAGGATGTCCTTGCTCTTAGGAGGTCCATGTGGAAGTATTAGGGATGAAAAGTTGATGTCTGCAACTAGTTTCAAAAGATTCAACCAAACAAAACGAGAGAGAGAGAGAGAGAGAGAGAGAGAGAGAGAGAGAGAGAGAGAGAAAGAGAGAGAGAGAGTACAAATCGGGCAACCTCCTGGTGAAGACCATACAAACATTCGTTGTACTATTTTTTTCAACTGTTTTGTAGATTTGAATCCTCCCCACTCCCACCCCATATACAACGTTGAGAAAATCTATATTTCTCTCCAAACCTCATCTCGGGCATTCTGGTTTTATTAGCCTGTGATGCAGCAGCATTTAAAGAAATCTTCATATGTGATTCTAATGCAGAACCAGGATGAAAACCCAGTGGGTTTTAAAAGTTCTGCTCCTGCCCTAGCCAGTTTGGCTCAGTGGATAGAGCATTGGCCTGTGGACTGAAGGGTTCTGGTTCAATTCCAATCAAGGGCACATGCCCGAGTTGCGGGCTTCAGGTAGGGGGTGTGCAGGGGGCAGCCAATCAGTGATTCTCTCGCATTATTGATGTTTCTCTCTTTCTCTCTCCATCTCCCTTCCTCTCTGAAATCAATAAAAATACATTTTTTAAAAAGTTCCTCTGCTTCCACTCCTTCTGAAATGCCCCGATAGCAACTCTGATGCCACTTCACAGTAGAAGTAGGAGCAGCAGCCCTGAGTCAGGTATCAGCGCAGTCAACAGCTGGGTGCTCTGTGGCCATTCTGGGACGTGGCTTCTCAGGCCAAAAGAACTGGACACTTCAAGTCCATCTCTCCTGAAAGCAAGAACCCGAGGACATTGCACTGAAGCAGAACTACTGAGACCAGTGGACCGAGAATGTAAAATAAGCATTATAAGAAGAAGGGAATAAGGGAAGATGTTAAGAATATGAAGAAAAGGTACGGAATTGATTTAAAAAACAACCACAAGTGGAGCCTGGCCGACATCGCTCAGTGGTTGGCATTGACCTAAGAACCAGAAAGTCCTGGTTCGATTCCCAGTCAAGGCAGATGCCTGGGTTGTGGGCTCAATCCCCAGTGTGGGGTGTGCAGGAGGCAGCTGATCAATGATTCCTTCATGTTTCTAACTTTTCTACATCTCCCTTTCTCTCTCTTTAAAAACCAATAAAAGACATTTTAAAAAGGGAGACACATATGAACAGCAAGGAAAAATTCTAGATGTTTTTGGAGATGAAGCAAATTTCCAACAAACAAAAATCAGACTGACATGAAGAGACTACAAGAAGTAATAAGGGAAATAAGGAATACATATAAATATTGTCAAGGTCAATGCACAAATAAGGGAAAATAAATTTGAGTGTGTAACTCAAACTAAGGACAACCACTACAAGACCAAAAGCTAAATGTATACTTTTGAGTCAGCAAAAGGAAATTCTCTTTATCCCATGGGAAGCAGAAAAGAGAAGCAATCAAATTCTTGTAAGTGTACATTGTAAAATATGTCCTAATGGAACAATAGTTGCAATAAATGAAAATGAATCAAACTTACTAATTAAAAACAGGGACCTAAAATTAGATTTTTTTTTTTTTTAAAAGAGTCAGTACTATGTGTGTGTGTTTTCAAAAATAAGAAACAAGTTCAGCTCAGCCGGCATGGCTCAGTGGTTGAGCATTGACCTATGAACCAGAGGTCACAGTTTGATTACCGATCAGGGCACATGCCCGGGTTGCGGGCTCGATCCCAGTGTGGGGCATGCAGGAGGGAGCCAATCAATGATTATCTCTCCTCACTGAGGTTTCTATCTCCCCCTCTCCCTTTCTCTCTGAAATCAATAAAAAGAAAGGAAGAAAGGAAGGAAGGAAGGAAGGAAGGAAGGAAGGAAGGAAGGAAGGAAGGAAGAAAGAAAAGAAGGAAGGAATGAAGGAAGAAAGGAAGGGTAATATAGTTAATATATTACCTATATTTAGGTAATATATTAACTATATATTAATATGTTAATATTTCTATGAAATATTAAAAAGATTGAAATAGAAAGTTAGACAAAGATTGGATTCCAGGTAAATATCAAAAGAGATCTAGGGGGCAATTTTAGTATGTAATAAAATAACATTGAATGTAAATATTTCATAGTGAACAAAGCAAGAGGTTGTAAACTAGAAAAAGGAACAAAGTAAGAAGAAAATATAACCAACACAAAAGGATATGCACTTTGCGAAAGGGGAGGTGGTTGGGAGCTGAGGGGAAAAGGTGAAGGGATTAAGAAGTACACACTGGCGGTCACACAATAGTCCTGGGGGTGTATACACAGCATGGGGGGCGTAGTCAATAACACTGTAACAACTATGTGCGTGCCAGGTGGGTACTTGAAATATCAGCAGGACCGCTTTGTAAAGTACAGGATGGCCTAACAACTGTGCTGCACGCCTGACACTAACACAGCCTGATATTGAGTGCAAACCGTAATTGAAAAGTGCACATTTTACAAAGTGTACACTATGAATATATGAAGCAACAACGGGGGAGGCAGGTTCGAGGTGGTTAGGACAGAACCTCAAGGAGATGTTGATTAGTCATTATTTACTGTTGGACATTTTCATATACCCCTCTCCGAATGGACCGGGTAGGTGGTCTAAAAGTGATCAGGAATATTTTAAAAATCTCCTCTTTGCACCTAGTGTTTTTGTTTATTTTTTTTCCTTTTCTTTTTCTTCCGGTGTTCTGAAATTTCAGGATGATACACTGCAGCAGGAATCTGCTTTTGTCCCCATCCCTGGGTGCTGATGACCCTTTTCAATCCGGGAACTGACGTGTTTCTCTTTGGGGCGAGCAGTCGTTTTGTTGCCGACCCTCCCTTTGTTTCTCTGGAATTCCTCTTTCTCGCAGGTGCTGTCTTTTGGACTTTTCTTTTCGTGCCTATTTTCTATATCTTTGTCCTTCTGATCTATTTTCTGGAAAACTTCCTCATATATTTCTTTCAACCCCGCTGTTGATTTTAAAAAACACACACATTTCTCCTATCATATTTTTAATTTCAACAGCATTTCATTGCTCTCAGAATGTTGCTTTTTAAAAAACAGAATCCTGTGTCTGTTTCATGCTTGCAATGCTTCATTCCTTTAATATTTTGTAAAAAAAAAGATTTTCTTCTTCCTGAATCCTATCTCTTTCTTTAAATCTCCCTGTATTTTTGTTTTCTCTTGCTGCTGTAACAAATTAACACAACACACACTGACTATCTTCTTATTCTGTAGGTTAGAAGTTTAATACAGATCCCACTGGGTTCAATCGTGTTGTCTGCGGGACCATGTTTTTCCCCGGGGTTCTAGGGAAGAATCTGTTTTCTTGCCTTTCCCAGCTTTTAGAAGCCACCTCATTCCTGGTCTCATAGCTCCCTTCCTTGCCTTCAAAACTAGTAACATCACACCACTCTGGTTCATGCTGACAGATCTCCCTCTGACCATGGCCACGAAGGGTTGTAAGCTTTTAAGGGTGCATGTGGCTAGATGGGGCTCATTTTAATCATCGAGGCTAATCTCATCTCAAAACCAGTTGACTGGCAACCCTAATTAAACCTGCGAATGTGCCATGGAACATAACTTACGTAAGCTCAGGTTGTAGATAAGGACATGGACATCTTACCTACCACACCCTCCCCTTTTTTTGTTCTCTTCTCTGATTTTCACATGAAAGGTTTTCCTCAGCTGTCTGGTAGCTCTTAATTACCTGAACATCTATACTGATAAAAGAGTAATATGCTTATTAGACTGGGTCGACCAGACATATTCTGGTCATCCAGTCCCCCTTCTGGACAAAGCTACAGCAGTGGGGGCCACGGCAGAGGTGGTTAGGGGCAATCAGGCAGGCAGGCAGAGGCAGTTAGGGGCAATCGGGCAGGCAGGCAGAGGCGGTTAGGGGCAATCAGGCAGGCAGGCAGAGTGGTTAGGGGCAATCAGGCAGGCAGGCAGAGTGGTTAGGGGCAATCATGCAGGCAGGCAGGTGAGGGAGCAGTTAGGAGGCAGTGGTCCTGGATTGCGAGAGGGATGTCCGACTGCCGGTTTAGGCCCAATCCCACAAACTGTCACTAAACTGGCAGTCGGACATCCCCTGAGGGGACTGAATTGGAGGGAGTGTAGGCTAGGCTGAGGGACCCCCCCCTGTTCCCCTCCCCGCCCCAGGAATCTTGTTCACTGGGCACCAGGCTTCTAGTATTTAATAATAGAGAACTAAGACATTTATTGGAAGCGTAAAATCATTAGTGAGCAGAGCTCGTTGGCTGTATTACGTTGGGTAGTTGGCCGTTTCCTGGGACAATCCCAATGTCAGGATCTTGGGGTCTTTCCCATTGGGCTGGTCAGACTCTCGGGGGAAGAGAAGACTGAGACAGTGCCCTGTCTGGGGAAGGAGGATTGACCACCGCCGTTCTGCCAGCTGAGAGGGGCAGAGGCTGGGGCGCTCAGGATCCAGGATGTATGTGTGCATTTGCTTCTTTTGTTTCCCCAGAGAGCAGACACTTAGCCTTGGGCCTGGGCGGGAAGAGGCAGGGAAGGGCTGGGGGGGTGGGGTGGGGGGAGAGTTCAGCTGGCTCTTCAGCAGACTTTCCAGGCATCCGCCACTTTTACTTCCAGAGATGCCAGACAACAATGGCTGGTGCTGGGGGGATTCTTGGGTGTAAATTAAGTTTGTTCTTGGACTTACTTCTTGCTGTCTTTGAATTCAGCTTTCTTAGTTCTGGGCTAAATAAGCTTTACTTTTCATCTGCTCTTCAGCTCCCAAAATATTGTTGTTGCTTTTTCTTCTGTTAATCCTTGTTAATACAGGCTTTATTTGTTGTTGATAGATTCCTGATTGTCACTTTAATAGAATTTCTAAGGGGAGCGGACCTCAAAGCTTGGGTTCAATTCATCATTTTTAACTTAAAGTTGCTACATTTTTCTACAGTTATTGAACCCTCTGGGTAACATGGAGCTGGGGAAGTGCCATAGCCATAGTAATATCCAACATCATATATGTTTAAATACCTGGCAACCAAGACTATTAAGCCCCAATCCATTTTCTAATTTACAATAGCCTCCAAAATTTTGGCCAACTTATATATCAAAAACCATTAGGGCATCATTGAAAAATAGATATTTACTTGTAAATCTTTCTGGATCAATTTCACTTACATATACACATTTTAACATATATGTTATATACGAATCTGATATACTGTATTTTCTACTCCTTTTAAAAGATATATATATTTTATTGATTTTTTTACATAGAGGAAGGGAGAGGGATAAAGAATCAGAAACCGATCAGCTGCCTCCTCCACAGCTCCTACTGGGGATGTGCCCACAACCAAGGTACATGCCCTTGACCAGAATCGAACCTGGGACCCTTCAGTCTGCAGGCTGACGTTCTATCCACTGAGCCACACCGGTGAGGGCTTTCCTACTCCTTTTTAAAGAAGAGGCGCTATTCCAACCCTTCACCGGCATCTGGGACGCCAGTGCCTGTCCGGACAGAGCGTGTTGGGAATCCTCCGACACCGTGTTCCACAGCGCATGGTCCTCAGGCCCGTTTGGGGCATTCAGGATGCACCATGTTTGGATCTGTGCGTTTGCTCTCACAGAGATTTCCATCCCAAGCCACAGGGACCCGTGATGTCAGGACGGGTTCGGGCTGTTTAATTTGCTCAGAGGGCTTCTGGGCATGATCTCCACAGACAACCATTTCCTGTATTGATTTCGATGTGAGCTCTCCAAGGCTTGTTTACGAAGACATCTGACACTTGCAATTCCGAGGTGCTACCTGCAGCAACAATTACTAAATCTCTGTCAAGTGTCTCTGCCTTCCTTATTTACTGATTCTGTCAGGTGCCATCCCGAATCATCCCAAACCACAGCTGATTGAGGTCATTGCTGGTTGATGTTTCTTCCCCAAACAGGATTTTTGTCCAAGATAAAGAAATTGGGAGCATGGTCTCCTCTGAGCCCAGAGTCCGGCCTGGAACGCCGGTCTGGTTGACCGTCTTTGACCCCACCTTTCTTCTTCTGCCTCCTTTGGGAGCTCTATTTAAAAATTACATATATATTTTTATTGGTTTCATAGAGGAAGGGAGAGGGAGAGAGAAACATCAAGGATGAGGGAGAATTATTGACTGGCTGCCTCTGGCACACCCTGCTCTGGGGAGCGAGCCTGCAACCTGGGCGCGTATCCTGACCAGGATTCGAACCGTGACCTCCTGGTTCCATAGGTTGATGCTCTTTACATTCCCACCTACTAGCCGGGGTCCCATGAAAAGGGCTGTCATACCATTTCTTCCTTGTTGTCAGGTTAAGGCGTGACACACAGATATGGAGTCAGAACCTGGCCACCCAGGGACTGAGGATGTCCAGGCGAGGATGACTGATGGCTGCTGAGCTGGAGGAGCCGAGATCTACAATTCTGGGAATAGCGTGTGGTCCCTGAGAACCTGCCCTCTCTCTGCAATGACTGGCATAGTCCCCGCATTTAGAGATCGAGGTTAGCACCCCAAATCCATCATTACACCCTGGCTCAGAGAACCTCGCTGGCTTCTAAATAAGAGACAAAGTGTAGTCTAACATTCCCATCTCCCTGGGATATGATCGCAGCTCACCTGTCCATTCTCCTGCACAGTGTCCGCCAGCATCGCCCATCCTTCTCTAGTACACCCGGACAGCCAGTCTGTGAGCCCGGACTTCTCCCTCGTGCTTCCAATGAGCACTCAACACAACACAGCAGACAGTGTGGGCGTGGGATACAGGGAGACCTGGCCAGGAAGTCAGTCCATCTCTGCCGTTGGCTAGCTGTGCGACTTTGAGAAAGCCACTTCAACTTCTCAAGTCTTATTAGTTTAGATTTTTTAAAAATATATTGTTATTGATTTTAGAGAGCAAAAGGGAGGGGGATGGAGAGATAGAAACATCGATGAGAGAGAAACATTGATTGAGCCCACAACCCAGGCATGTGGCCCGACAGAGAGTCTAACCAGCAACCTCTTGGTTCATGGGTCAACACTCAACCACTGCGTCACACCAGCTGGGTGGTTTTAATTTTTTTTTTTAATTTGTCAAAATGGGGACTAGTCCTACCTCTCACTCTCAGTGGTTGTGAGGTTTTAATGGAATAAGGTATGTGAAAGCTGTAGGGAATGAATTTTACCCGCCCCCACATTCCCGTGGTTGGGGGAGAGGCTCTCCATGCCAGTTGCCCTTTGGCTCTGTGGGCTGTCAATCATTGTAGCTACTTCCCAACTGGACCACAGCCCGGGACAGAGATCCTGCGGGGGCACCAGAAGCCTTCCTGGGAATTTTCAAGTTGGATGTCAGGGAAGAGGGGGACATCTTTCCAATGGGATAGCTTGGGAGATGTGGGGGAGGGGATTGGTGTATCGGTGGCCGGGAAAGCCAGTGTGGAAGAATGAAGTGAGGAGAGAGTCCAGGCGGCACTGAACGTTGGGTTCTGGTTATTTCTGAGGCAGCTCTTTCCTCCGTCAGCACACGTAGCCATCGGTGGGCCTGTTTGCCCAGGGTGGGTCACCCTAGGGTCCTGTTTCCTGCATCAAGTCACCAAATCAGGGCTCAGGGGGTGGGGACCCCTCAGCTGAAGGCTTTTGCTGCCTGCATTCCCTCCCCTCCTCAGCCCGGGTCCCTCCAGGTGTGTGGTCCTGTCCTCTCCGTGACATCTTCCCATCATGTCCGCGGCTATGTGCGAGCAGAGAAGCAGGCACCAGACATGGTCTTCCTGGTGAGCTGGCTTGCAGTTCCAGCAATGTTAGAGGATCTGTTGATGGATTCACAAGGCTCAGGCCACATCCGCAGGGCATCTGAGTCCTCGCTAAGGGGCGAGGATTCTTAGCAGCTCCAAGAAGGCTGCCCGGATTTCTGACAGCTCCTAAGGAGGGCTGGTTGTGGGCTCAATCAATACTTCTCCCTCATCAAAACGTCTATCTCCACGGACCTCCTTCATTTCCACTCAGTCCCACCACGTGTCTGGAATTGGGGCCTGAGCGTCCGAGGGTTTGCCAGAAAGCTTGCCATCCTCACGGCCACCACTCCAGTCGTGGCCAGGGCTGTCTTTTACGATGCCCGAGTTAGCAGTTTTAGTTCTTGCAACTCCTGAGCAGAGTAGCTGGAGAAAGTGAGCTCAGCTTCTGTGCTGCTGGCCACAGAGGCCTCCTAATTACAGGACCACACAAGGGTCCCGTAATTAGTGTCTGCTGTCCTGCTCCCAGGGCTGATTGTTCTGTGACAATGGCCGTGCTCAGCCCTGGGCAGCCACATCCCGCTCCGCTCACTCCCCTCCACATTCCATTCTCATGAGAGAAGAGCCCTGAGTTCTCAGCGCGTTAACCCTCTCCTGCCAGGACCCTGAGGACTGGCGCTGAAGTGGGGGAGGGTCAGGATCTGGGGGGGAGTGGGGGAGAGACCCTGGGTGAGGGAGCACTGGGGGCAGCTAGCCTGTGGCCTCTGAGGCTAAATCTCACTCAGAACTGACAAAGCGCACCTGTGGGGGCTGAGGCTCAGCAGCCTCTTGGGCGGTGGTCGGCAAACACAGTCAGCAGAGGCAAATATCAACAGGACAACGACTGACATTTCTTTGGAGAGCCACATTTTTTAAACATAAACTATATCGGTAGGTACATTGTCATTAACTTGATTAGTGTACTCCTAAGCTGGCCTCTGCTAAAAACTCAAGGGGCCAGAGAGCCGCATGTGGCTCTCGAGCTGCAGTTTGCCGACCACTGCTCTTGGGTCTTCCAGGATTGGAGCTCACTGGCTAAATCCTCACCTCTTTCAAGCTGAAAAGCTGGCTAAGGGGGCAGGGGACTGACTTCTGACACATTTGGAGCTCCCTCTGGGTAGCTCAGTTGGTTAGAGCATCATTCCCATAGGCCAAGGTTGTGGGTTCGATCCCCAGTTAGGGCACATATAAGAATCAATCAATGTATGCATAAATAGGCGGAACAAAAATCTCTCTCTTTCTCTCTCTCTCTCTCTCTCTCCCTTTCTTAAAAAACCCATACAGTTGGTCCTGAAACATGTCAAATCGTGGCTGCCAGTTACCATCTATGTGTGTTTAGAACATTGTCTAATCTCCTAGCTGCAGATCCCTCATCTATACAATGAGGATGAGAACACCCCCTCTGTCTGTTGGATATTCAGCTTGTTTCCACTTTTGTCCCTTTTTTACAATGTTCTTGGCAGTAAGAGTTTAGCATTCAAGATTCTGACCAATGGATATGCTTGGGGTGCCCACCAAAGCCATCGGGGACACTTTTTCAGAATAAAGACCCAGGTCCACTGAGCGGAATTGATGAGGGAAAAACTAGCTCAGGAGGGGGCATTTGGAGAAGTTCTGCAGGCCCCCGATAGACATGGTTTTTCAAAACCCATCTCTGAGACTATATGCACCCCTATGTTCATAACTTATTATAATTTATAATAGCTAAGATGTGGAAACGGCCGAGTGCCCATCAGTAGACGGGTGGGTAGAAAAAGCTGTGGTCCATCCACACCATGGAGCACTACGCAGCTGTCCAAAGGGATCTCTTACCCTCTGAGACAGCATGGAGGCACCTGGAGAGTGTTGTGCTCCGCGAAAGAAGCCAGCCCGAGGAAGATAAATATCACATGCGTTCACTTACCTGTGGAATCTAATGAACAAAAGAAGCGGACAGAATAGATTCCAGAACATGTGGGGGGAGGGAGAGAGGAACCAAAGAACTTGCATGCACCCTGGTATATGTATAACCCATGGACCCAGACATGCGTGTGGTGAAGGCCCGGGGAGGGGGTGGAAAGGGGAGGCGGGGGCCTGTGGGGGAGAGAAAAGGGGCCATCTGTCATACTTTCAACCACAAGGATACATTAAAAAAACAAATGGGAACATCACAAATCACAGTCTTCTCGGCCACTCACATCCGCCGCCTCTCAGAGGGCTCCGCCATGTGGCTTTGCCTCCTCGGTGGACCGGGCCTGCTGGTGCCGGACGCAGGCGGAGCGCTGGCATTGCAGCCCGTGACCCCCAGGAGCTGTGCATCTAACGGGGGGCCCGAAGGCAGTGTCCACAGGGAGACAGCCTCTGACTGGCACAGCCTGGGTCAGAGCAGCTGAGATCGGGTGCCCTTTTGGCCTTTGGTTTTTTGTGCCGGGCCAAAAAAAAAAAAAAAAAGAAAAAAAAAAGAAAAAAAGAAGAAGAAGAAGAAGAAAAAGAAAAAGAGAAGAGGGTGTGGGGGGAAATCTCATCGTAGAGGCTGTTCTTTAACCCACTGTCACTTGGGAAGGGCCAATTGGATTTCTGATGGAAAGGATGTCTGGGCCCACCTCCAGGACAAAGGGGAGTGCCATGAGCACAGGGACAGCGCTGATAGTGTCCGAACACGTGTCCAGAGATCTGTACTATGTAGCCAGTTGCTGAGCATGATGGAAGAATGCCTGACGCAGCAGGGGGAGCTGGCCAAGCCCCGCCCGCGGGGCTGGGGACCCAAGGCCTCTCCTCCCAGCTGCTGGGGAAAGGAGATGCAGAGTCCCAGAGGCTGCCTGCTGCCCTTCCCGCGTGGGGCAGAGCCGGGATGAGCAGGCTGGCTGCCAGTGTCAGTTACGTCTGAGGCCGTGGGTCAGAGGAGCTCCCACAGGTGCCTGGGTTCCAGTTCTGGCTCCCCCTGCTTGACGTTGCTTAGGGCACTCTCTCTGAATCTGTTTCCTCATCTGTAAAAAAAATGAAGGTCAACCTTAGGGTCATTAATTTTTGTACACCTGAAAATTGTATAATGTTACAAACAGTGTTATCCCAATACATGTAGCAATAATATATTTTAAAATATATTTTATTGATTTTTTTATAGACAGAAACATCGATGAGAGGGAAACATCGATCAGCTGCCTCCTGCACAACCCTCCTACTGGGGATGTGCCCACAACCAAGGTACATGCCCTTGACCGGAATCGAACCTGGGACCTTTCAGTCCGCAGGCTGACGCTCTACCACTGAGCCAAACCTGCTTCGGCGATACTTAGAATATCTTGATCATGCATGCTATCAATTAGTCATTGATGGAACAGATATTTATAGCTCATGTACCATGTGTGAGGAGCAGGGCTGAGCATCTGGGACCCTGTTCAGATTCCACCCCTATCCTTTGAGAAGACCAGGGTCTGGCACCTGAGTCCAGCTGCTGGCCTGAGGCCTTATTCTCCTACCTTGGGATCTAGTCCATCCAGTCTTCTGGTTCCGGACTTCGCTTTCTCCAGAGACCATCCAGCCTCACTGCCGAGGATGCACCAGAGATGGTCTCCCCTTAGTACTGCCACTCGCCCACCTGGAATTCATATGCCCAACTTGTAGGCCTCTCTGTGTCACCCTCAGCCTTCTCACTGTTCCTCCAGCCCCATCCCACGGAGACTTCCAAAACCAGAGCCTCCTCCCTTTCTCGGAATCTGCCCCCATCCTGCCTTGTCTTCTCTCTTCATAAGAGCTGACTGGAAGGCTGAGAATGTCCACTGCTCCTTTGCGAATGCCTTCCCCCGCTGGGGCAGTTGGCTGGAGAACCTGGGTGGACCGGGGAGGGGTGCGTGTTCAGGCATCCCTGGCAGCGCAAGCGGCCCCTCATGCATCTCCAGGGCCTTCTCATTTGTCCTGATTCTTGCCCCGCCTCCTTTTGGACTTGATCCCTCCTCCCTCCAACACGCTCTGTTTGAAGATTGGGCTGAGGACACTGGTGCCCAGCCCCGGGAACAGACGCCTGAGTTACCCATGCAGCGCGCTGCGAGCTGACCTTGGTGCCTCTATAAGCGGAGGGATTCCATGGGCCACGGGCTAAAGTCAAATGCAGGCTGGAAGGCAACTCCACGCATCCCCTTTACACAGCACACGGCCACTGTGCACGGTCCTCCTGGCTTCCGGCCCCAAGCCTGGCTCGTAGGGTCCTCCCGCTGGCTGTGCCTCTGCAGCTGGACCCACGCCCTCCCCCCAATGCCTGGTGCTCTCACCAATAACCAGCTTCCGGGGAGCAGGGACGGTTGTACACAGCAGGCCACCTCACACCACTCTGCCTCAGCTCCGGCTGTCCCGTTGACCGCAGCATTCCTCTTTGCTCAGGGAGCTCCTGGCCATTCTTCGTTTGGGAGTGTCCTCATCCTGGAATTCTTTCTGGGCTCCTCACATCCTTCCTTCTCGCCTCCTGCAGCCTCCACCCCCAGCTCCTACGGATTCTGGGTAAGCCCCTCCCCGCCCACTGGGGGTACTCACTGCCCTCACCTGCCCACACATCTGTCGGAATGCAGCCCCTGTCAGCAGGGGCCACATCTGCCATCTTGGTAGCCTTGCCCAGCTCTGGACCTGACAGCAGAGGACGGCGGGAAAGGGAGTCACATGAGGAAAATGGCTTCCACCTCCAGGAGGGCCCGATAGGGTGAAACGAGTCTGTACTGATTCTGTAGCCTCATACACGCATGGGTTATTGGTGCAACACATCCTTTCTGGGCACCGGCTGGGTGCCAGGCAGTGTGCTGGCACCGGATGCACAGGGACTGAGACAGACACCGGTCCTGCTTACGTCGGAGCTCCCGGGTTCACATCCACACACAACACTGTGTCAGAGAGAACTAGGAAAGATGGGCTGGTGGGAGCAAAGGAAAGGGGGCTACAAGAGTAAGGCGACCAGATGTCCCGCGGCATTTTAAAACAGTCCCAATTTTTTTTTTTTTTTAACAATTTGTCCCGCGCCCAGCGAAATCGGTACTGTCCCGCCAAAAGCGGGACGTCTGGTCACCTTATACAAGAGCCTCCAATGGGCTTAACCTAGAACCCCATGGATCTGGCAGCAGCAGGAGATGATGGCCTGTAGCCGGGCCCGGGGCTGGTCCCTCCCAGCCTGTGACCTTGAAAAGCCTGGGCCTGGACGTCTGCATGCTGGGCCCCGGCTTTGCTCTCAGGGACCGGGTCGGCCAGCGTGGGAAGGCGCTGCCCCTTGGCCTTCCACGTTGACAGAGACGGAGAGTCCACGCTGCGGTGGGGCCTGCCCTGAGTGCCGGCCCCTGCTTGTGCGCCTAGAGCCTATTCAGAGCCAGGGGCCGTCAGGACCGCTTTAGGGCCAGGGCCAGGCTGCTTGCTAACATGTGAACAGCCCACTGCTGCTGGAGTTGCCATTTTTAATAACCACATTTAGGAGATTCTCAGTCGGTGCTTTTCTTTTCGGGAGCACGAGTGGGGCCCCTTTGCAGGGGTTTTTGTACGGCAAGCAGCACAGAAAGAGAAGAGAGAAAAACAACAACTTAAAGATGCCCCTAATAGGGGGTTTCTTTCCCCGTTTCCCTGTGGAAGGTTGTCAACCGCACAGGCATAATCGGGCGGGCGGCTGCCCTGCTCGGAGTGGGACGTGTGCTCCTTTGTTGCGACGGGCTGAATAGGATGTCCCTGCGCCCGGACCTGGCCTCCCGGCGAACAAAGGGCCCCTTTGTCACCCCGCACAGAGTGCTGCAGAGGTTGCCACAGCAACTCAGGGACACAGGCTTAACGTGCGAGTGACATTTCAGATGGGGAAAGCGGGCATTCAAAATTTTCAAATTTCTTTATGTATAAAGGTTTCCTTCTCTGGATTTTTTTTTTTTTTAAAGGAACCATATAGCAGACAAAGGAGGGAAAAAAAAGCCAACAATAAACACAGAGCCAAGCAAACAAACATCATTGCAAGCCAGCCTATTAGCTCCTCCTCCCTTGCTGGAAAACTTGGTGAAAGGCCTCGTCAAGGGCGTCCATGGCTGAGGCCCTGGGTGAGCTGTGGGCTCTTGTTTTCCAAAAGGCAATTGGACACCATTCAAGAAAGTTGGGGGGGGCGGGAATCTGGAATTCCACCTGCTGGACACAGGACACTTCCCTCTCTGTGTGTGCTTTCCCTAAACAATGCTCGCAGATCCCCTGCACGCCAGGCCAGGGCTGGGGTGGGGGACACAGACAAATCCAGTGCTTGCTGTCCGAGGTTGCTGGTAATGGGGTTCCTGTGTGCACGTGACCTCCTTATAATTCCATGTGCTTTCGGGTGCGGTCTGAGCGGCTGCCCGTCGGCAGGAGTAACTGATCCTGCCTGGGGGAAGGGGCTGAGCAGGGCTGGATGGGCCGCTGTGGAACCTGAGAAGGGATTTGCTGCCAGGCCAGCATTCGACGTTGTTGCTATTTGCTGGATGAAACGAGGGAGAAAGGCAGAGAAGGAAAGAAGGGCTGTTTTAAAAGGGAAAACATCGTACATACCGTGTTTCCCCGAAAATAAGACATCCTCCAAAAATAAGACCTAGCGCATGGAAAGCTAACACATCCCCTGAAAATAAGACCTAGCGCAACTTTGGGAGAAAAAATTAATATAAGACACTGTCTTATTATCGGGGAAACAGGGCAACCTCATACACATTCAGGCATACGTGTTTGCACACAATCGCCAACCACAACATACAACTTTCTTTTAATGCTCTGTTATGATGGTTGAATAAACAATCATAGAACATTTTACAGTGAGGGCCTGCATATCCACCACCCAGATGCTGGCCATCAGCATTTTGCTCTCCTGCCTTTATCACATAATTATCCACTTAGCCATTTCTCTACCCATCCATCAACCCATCATTTCTGTTGTTGTTGCTGTTAAAATGAATTTCAAACACAGACATCCTTTAACTCCCCCTAAAATACACCCAACCACATATCATTAATTAGTCCAATATTTGTTTACATGTTTTCTTTTGACTTGAAATTTATATGCAATGAAATGTACACATTTTAAGTGAACATTTGCTGAGTTTGATAA
Source organism: Nyctalus aviator (assembly GCA_036971965.1). Lineage (NCBI taxonomy): Eukaryota > Metazoa > Chordata > Mammalia > Chiroptera > Vespertilionidae > Nyctalus > Nyctalus aviator. The sequence continues at coordinate 168,026,370 of CM072925.1, forward strand.
TTCCATCTGCCCGTGTAACTCAAAACTTTATCAACATATAGAATGTTAGGGTTACTCCAGAAAGTATCCTCATCCTTCCTAGGCAATCCCTGACACACACACACACACACACACACACACACACACCATCATCATTTTGTCATTTGCTTTTCACTTACCATTACAGCAAAATACTTTTTCTTTTCTTTTTTCCTCATTTTTTAAAAATTAAGATATTATATGTGTACATATCTTACCATTGTCCCCGCAAAATACTTTTTCTGAGTTCCTTTATATATATTTGTATATATATATCCATTGAGGTTATATATTTTTCTGAGATATATTAATACTTATACATTAGGTGAATATATTATGTACTATATATATATTTCTCAATGTGTAGGAATACTATTATAGTTTTGAATGTTTATCTTATATACGGGAAACTTATTAAACACTCCTATTTTTAAAATAGTTTTTCTGTAGAGTCCTTTGGATTTTCTCTACAGATTATCATGTTATCTATAGAGAGAGAGAGGGAGAGAGAGGAAAGAGAGAAGAGTTATTGATTGTGCTCTTCCTTTCCAATCATCTTACTATTTCTTTTCTTGTCTTTTCTTATCGCGATGTCCAGCACTCCTGAGAATGGATGTAAAATAGAAATGTTAAAGTCAGTCATTCTTATATTGATGTTAACTTCAATAAACACACAGCTTATGTTTCATCATTAGGTCACTAAGTAGGATACTTATTCTACATTTTTGGTAATCTTCATCAATTAATAAAGTTTATTGGCACAATTTGGTTATAGTTTACAGTGCTTTCTTAGCACCTATTGAAATGATCTGGATTTTATCTTCTAACCTATTGATATCATTTATTATATTAGTAGATATTATTCATGTTAAACCATCCTTGAATTCCTGAGATAATTGTCAGAACTTCTAATGGGTTGTAATTTATTTTTTAATATGCTGAAAATTCCATTTGCAGTTATTTCATTAAGAATTATTTTGCCTCTATGTTAATAATTGAAATTGGTCTTGAATTTTTTGTGCTGCTGTTGCCAAATTTTATGTGTCAAGGTTATACTGATTTTGTCTGAGTTGGGGAAGAAAATTTTTATAATTGTTTCAACTTCTTAAATTATATAAAACATCATTACATCATGTTTTTCTTAAGCACATTTTGATAAATTATAATTTTCTAGAAAGTTGTCTATTCCCTCTACCTTTCAAATATATTCATGTAAATATATTTATAGTATTATCTTAGAGTTTTAAAACTCTCCTGTATCTATTACCTAAGACTTTTCTCGTCTTTTCTTAATTAATTAACTCACAGTTTGTCTAATTCATTAGATTATATTTTTCTATATTCTATATTTCCATGGTTTTCCAAATTTTCTGCAGTGACTAATTAGCTAAAAAAAGAAATGATTAACTTTTTTTATTGAGTAAGGTATTACATATGTGTCCTTATTTCCCCATTGACCCCACCCTACTCCTGTACATGCCCTCACTCCCCTGGTGTCTATGTCCATTGGTTAGGCTTATATGCATGCCTACAAGTCCTTTGGTTGACCTCTACCCCTTACCTCCACCCTCCCCTACCTTTCCCTCTGAGGTTTGAGCATCTGATCGATGCTTCTCTGTCTCTAGATCTGTTTTTGTTCATCAGTTTGTTATCATTATAATTCACAAATGAGTGAGATCATGTGATACTTATCTTTCTCTGACTAACTTATGTGTAAAAAACAAAAAACAAAGAAAATCTATATAAAGTACCTGATACTTAGAAGTACCTGTCAAATATTGGTTAAATTGATATCTAAAAATATATATATATTTAAAAAATATTTTTATTGATTTTTTACAGAGAGGAAGGGAGAGAGATAGAGAGCTAGAAACGTCGATGAGAGAGGAACACCGACCAGCTGCCTCTTGCACACCCCCTACCGGGGATGTGCCCGCAACCAACGTACATGCCCCTGACCAGAAATGAACCTGGGCCCCTTCAGTCCTCAGACCGACGCTCTACCACTGAGCCAAACCGGTTTCGGCTAAAAAATATTTTTGAGCACATATCAGAGACTAGAGATTCAACTATGATCAAGACATAATTTGTGCTTCCAAGGGGCTCACAGCTGAACTGGGGAGACAGGCAAGTAAATAATCAACGAAATACAGAGCAGTAAACACAGAAGAGGTGAGGACAAGGTGGAGTGGGAATACAGAGAAGGGCTTTGGAAGGAGTTGGTGCCCTGACTGGGAATTGAACTATGACCTCCTGGTTCATAGGTCGACATTCAGCCACTGAGTCACGCCGCCAGGCCAGGCAAGTTGATTTTAAAACTTACATGGAAGTGCAAAGGTCAGGAATAGCCAAGACGGTCTTAAAGGAAAAAAGTGGGTAGACTTTTCTAGAGGGCAGTAAGACACTCAACGGTTATAGCAATCCAGACAGTGTGGGAATGGCACCAGGAGAGAAAAATAGGTGAGTGGACCAGACTACAGAATTCAGAAACAGTCCCATACACACATGGAATACTTGATCTATGCCCAAGTTACCACTGCAGAGACGTGGCAGGGGGAGTGATCTTTTCAACGCATAATGCTGGGTCAGTTGGATGTTCAGATGAAAAAAAAAAAAAAGGAAAGGAGCCAGTGGGAAATTCCCTCCGATGAAATATGGCAATGTGTTTCTAGAAACAATGACTGCTGACATTTATTCACACGTTTTTTCCTTTCGGAGCTGTAATTTCCCGCTGTTGTTCCCCAGCCTTTGGTGAAAACGTTTCTCACTCGCATCTTGCATTAATGGATCCTTATGGCCACTGTCGACAAAATAAAGTCCAAATCTACATAAAAACTTTATAAGAGTTTATTTGAGTCAAATCTGAGGCCTGACCCAGAAGCAAAATCTCAAAGCATGAAGAAAACGCTGTAAAGAATGGCTGCTTTGCAGTTCTTTTTATGCATTTAGAATGAAAGGAGAGAGTGTAAGAGAAGTCACATGAAGTCCAGTGGGTAGTAGCTTAAGGAAGTGGAAGGAAGCAGAGTGGGGAAATCTCTAGGACTGGGAAAAATTAAATGGAGAGACACATACTTTTTTCACATCGCTGGGCACGGGATACCGTACGTGAAACAATGAGAGCTATTAGAGGGGTGTGTAGGCCACCAGATGACAATGCGGGCTCTCTGTTGGTTTTGTGCTCCGGTGCTGGTGGTTGTGTCTCTGAGGGATCTGGAAGAGAAAACTAACTCTGACATTTCAAAGGTATGTCACCCTTGATGCACAATAACGGACAGAGCTTGCTTAAGGTAACAAGGGACCTTGCTAAAGAGCGATGGGCCTGGAATGTTCCTACCCACCATGATATAATCAGGAAAGTACGATCACATCAGCCTGTGTGGTCACTTCCAGCGCTGGGTTAGTCAGGCTTGCCTTGTGCCTGCCCTCCCACGCCCACTCCCACGTTCGCCCGTCAGGTCTGCCATGGAGCACCTTTCACCTTCACCTCGCCAACAGAGGGCCAGCATGGCTCAAGCCACAACCAAGGCCCCTTTCCTTCTCTCCAGATAGCACCCCTGCTCCATCCTGACCCACTCCGCCTCCTGGCCCTCCCAGCCTGGCAGTGGGGGAGAGTCCAGGGGAGGTGAGGCGTGCAGACCGCAGTGCAGACACTTCTCGGATGGAAAGGGAGGAGCGACAGAGCAGCTGCCCACAGGTGATGTGAGGAGTGAGGGGGTGCGGGGGGAGCGGGCCTTGTCTCAGTCCCCTCCAGCCCTGCCATGGGGGCCATCCCATGTCTGTCCAGGACACCATGAGGGGGCAGATTCCGGACCCCTCCTCAGAACCCCCGTTTCCAGACCATTCCCCTGGCCCCTCTCCCCCAGGCAGGAAAGGGGACAGCATCCTTCTGCCTTCTCCCAGGGGGTTTCGTCTTGGAAACTCTGGAGGCAGCGGGGCCGGTGCACCCGGAGCTCCATCGCTGACACACAAGTCCTCGCCTCGGTTCGCTCTGATGGAAGGTGAGAATAATAGAAGTCCATTCGCAGGGACTCAGACTGGGGGACAAGCAGGGAGCCCCTGGTCCCCACCAGGGGACAGACAGCACGCATCTCCCATCTCCGAAGGCGTTCCTCCCCGGGTCCCGCACCCGAGCCGCGGGGGCTCAGTGTGGCCTTTGCTATTGGGGGGAGAGGGGGTGGCGGGGTCTGTCCTCCCGCCCCCGGGGGCCACAGGCGGGCGCACAGGGTCCCCGCGGCGGCCGGGCCAGAGGGGCTCCCGCCGCCCGCCCCGGGCCCCCACCCCTGCCCCGCGCTGCGCCCGCGGCCGGAACAATAGCGGCGGCGGCGGGGCGGGCGGCGGGCGGGCGGGCTCTCCTCCGGCGCCGCCCCCGGCCCGCCCCCCGCGCTCTCCGCTCCCCGCGCCGCCGCCGCCCGCACTGCCCGCCATGGACGTCCGCCTGTACCCCTCGGCGCCCCCGCTGGGCGCGCGGCCCGGGCCCGAGCCGGCCGGCCTGGCGCCGCTGGACCCCTTCGCCTGCGGCAAGGTAGGCGGGTGCGCCCTTCGGACCCCGAGCCCGCAGCCCGCAGCCCGGCACCCCGGCCGGAGCGGCGGGGGCACCGGCGGGGCGTCCTCCGGGGGGACCCCGGGGAGGGGGTGCCGGCGGCCCCAGCGCGGGGACACGCGCCCCGCCGCCCGCCGACGGGCACCGCCGCTGCCCCGGACCCGCTCCCACGCGCGCCCCGAGCCGCGCTCATCGCCGGCAGAAGTCACCCCGACAGGCGCTCCCTCCCGCGGCGACAGGGACGCGCACCCTCAGCCAGGGCCCCCGACAGCCTCTCCTTCCTTCCTCCATTCATTCATTCATTCATTCACTCATTCATTCATTCATTCACTGTCCGGCGGACCCGCTGCCGCCCGACAGCCCCGCGCCCGCCCGCAGCCCCGCCGCCCCCACGGCCGCCCTGGCAGCCACGCACCGGGACCCGCGCCCTCGCACCCCGCATCCCGCACCCTGCACCCCGCACCCCGCACCCCGCACCCCGCACCCCGCACTTCGCACCCCGCACCCCGGCCCTGCACCCCAGCCCCGCACCTGCTCCGCGCGGCCGCGGGCACCCGGGCACGGCCGGGGGCGCACAGAGAAGGCGCCCGACAGCCGCCCGCGCGCTCGGGACGGCGGCTCCCACGGGCCGCGGCCACGCAGGGCCCCGCAGGGCAGCCCGGGCCCCGCGCGCCCCCCCCCCCCGGCCCCGCCGCACTCGGCCCGTCCAGGTCCAACTTGTCCGGCTCCGGGCGCTCACCGGGCCGCTCTGATGGGACCGCGGGGCCGCGGGCTCCGGGGGGCGATGGCCCGTGCTGGCCGGCCCGGCCCTGAGCGCTGGCGGCGCCCCCAGGCCGGGTGCAGGGGGCCCCCGCCCTCCCCACCGGCTCCCCGCCGCCCCCGACCGCCGCCCCCACCCCGCCAGGCCCCGCGCCGCTGCCCGCCCCGCAGCCGGCCCGTTAGGTGCACCTGCGCCCCCGCCTCTGGCCTCGCCCGCCGCCCGCCGCCCGCCGGGAGGAAACTTCACAACTTAGTTAGGAGCCGGGCTGTCCGTGTCCGCGGGGCCGGGGCCTCGGGCCGGGAGGCCGGGCCGAGCGGCTGTGGGTCACGCGGAGCCCGGATTGGGCGGCGCGTGGGGCACCCGCGGCCCCGGGCGGAGGCGGAGGCGCTGCGGGGTGAGTGCGGGCGCGCCGGGCGGTGGATCGCAGCCTCCCGGGGTCTCAGCTCCACCCCAGCCCCGGCTTTTCCTCCGCCCCGGCTGTGGGGTGGTCCCCGCTGTGGGGTGGTCCCCGGCTGTGGGGTGGTCCCCGGCTGTGGGGTGCTCCCCGGCCGTGGGGTGGTCCCCGGCCGTGGGGTGCTGTGGGGCCGGGCTCCCCGCGGCGGGCCTCTAAGTGGCCCAGAGGCCCCGGGGAGAGGCTGGAGCGACCGGCAGAGCCTCCCGCTGTTTGCCGCTGGCGGGGCGGGTGCGGGGCTGGGGCCTCAGGGCCTGGGGCGGCCTGGGGGCGGCCAGTGAGGTCTCTCCGGGATGGTAGTGATTGTCTTTTTGTCCGGTGACCGGCAAAGTTGGAAGCCGAAGAGAGGTGTGTGTGTGTGTCCCGGGGAGCAGGCGGGCTCTCTGGCTGTGTCCGAGCTGACGGAGGAAACATGGACTAAAAGCAGCGAGTGGAGTCTTCAGGGAGGAGAGGACAGTTGGGTGTGGGGGCAGCAGGTCTGTCGCCTGCTCTTGGTTTTGTTATTTTTTAAAACACGAAGTGGGCAAGGCTCCAGCCTCTGGTTTGGGGATGCGCCCGGGGGTTGGGGATTTGTGCCCCCAGTCTCGGTGGGTGGGTGGGGGGGTGCCTCGGTCAGGGAGCCCTCCTCTGGGGGCTGGTGTGTGTGTGAGCCTCTCCAGAGCAGGTCCCATACGGGGCCTTCGGGAGGCAGCATCGGCGCAGGGCCCTGCTGTCCTGATGTCCTGAAGCTCTGACTCAGCACCGGGAACGGGTGTGGAAACCCCGCTGGAGGGAAAGACACAGGGAATGAGAAACGGGCGATGCCGGCTTCTGTCTGTGTGGTCTGGGGCCCCGCCTGTCCCGGGGCTGAGGGTGTGTCCAGGTGGAGGGAGGGTGTGTCCGGGTGGAGGAAGGTGGCCAGCGGAGCCACGGGGATGGGTGAAAGCAAGGTCTGACCTTGCCCTTGGACGTGAGACAAGCTTCTCCGTCCTTCGGGCTTATGACGTGGCAAGCCCCTTGGCTCAGCGAGGGGTGGGCCAGAGGCCTGTGAGCAGCAGCAGATCCCACGCGGACGATGGTGGTGGTGGTGTATTCATTGTATTGTGTATATCCACAGTTTGTTCCATGCTATTGCTAAGTTGTATTACATTGTATGCTATAGCACAATTGCATTATCTGTTCGTTATGACCAGAAGCTGAGGGTGAGGGGTTGGGGAGGGGAATGCCCGGGCTCCATCCTTCAGCTGGTCACGGTCAGAACCACAGCCACACGCAGGGCCCGTAGATGGGGCTGCAGAACCGGGACACAGGCTGCACGCTGGGGGCCGGGTCCTCGGTGTCCGGACAATAGGCTTGTCCCCAAGGGACCCGGGCCTGAGAAACACGAGGGCAAGCATTTGCCCAGGCGATACCGGACAGTCGCTGCGCAGCTGACCTGGAAGGGCCCTTGGCGACTGGCCCCTTAGCGGTCCTCTCTCTGCACAGAGATTCCAGCCTCTTTACACCGAAGCCAGGAGCAGCGGCTGTTCCTCTGGTGTCTCTTGTTTGAGAAAACGCACAATGGCAAAGCGCCGCCATGGCTTTCAATTTTGCTTTGGATGTGTGTTTTGTTCATCAGTAATATTAGCATGCATTTAAAAAACAGCTTACCGGCTAGGAGGCAGGCACGTTACTCACTGCACGTGATAACGGCGCTTGGTGAGCGGAGGTGCTTGTGTTCCTGTGGCCCCTAGGATCCTGGGGCACCATTCTGGGAACCCTTGATCCCCTCCTTCCTTGCTTCACAGAAGGGGAAATTGAGTCAGGGAGTCGTGTACTCCAGAGGTTACAGAGCAAGAAGAGAACAGAGCGGAGGCCCGAACCCAAGTTTCTCGACTCCCAGCTTGACAGGCATCTGGCCTTCCCACAAGCCTCTGCTGTGGTTGGGGGGCTCGGGGGCTGTGACAGCCTTCCTAGGGTAACTGTGAGCACCCTTCCTTCAGATTTGGGCAGGGCACTTGACCACCTGGCATTGCCGGGGGCAGACGTGTGTAAACTGGCCCTTGGCTTGGGCACACCTGGGTCCACATCCATTGTGTCTTTGTGACGCCAGGGCCAGTGACATCTTAGCTCATTTTTTGTTGTTGGGATGTGGTGTTCCTCCTATAAAATGCAAAGTTTAAGTGGACAGCAGTTTTGATGGCACCACCATCCCATTCCAGATACAGAAGCATTTCCATCGCCCCAGAAAGCCCCCTCGTACTCCTTTCTAGTCTACACCCCTTCCTCCTCCTCCAGAAGAAACTGCGTGTCTGATTGCTGTTATAAAGCATGTCCAAGCTCGGTTCATGTGCACTAAGTATGTTTGAGTTTCAGAACTTCCTGTGCAGCAGATACATTTTCGTCTGGCTTCTTTTTGCTCAACACCGAGTCTTTAGGATTCCTTGTATTGTGTTTATCCATAGTGTTTGTCCCGTTTTATTGCTGAGTTACATTACATTGGATGCTGTAGCACAATGGCATTATCACTTCACCTGATGATAGATATCAGGTTTGTCTCCAGACTGAGCTATTATACATAAAGCTGCAGTGAACATTCTTATCCGAGTATTTTTGTGGGTGGGACAAATGATTTAGTATCTCCGAGCTTCATTGTTCTCTCAGAGGTTTGGGAGGGTTAAATGAGGATGTAGGCTAGGCTAGTCCTTGGCACATGCTAGCTATGAATTACCTGATGATGGTACCAACCACCTGGAAGCTATCCCGGTGAGAGGCTTAGCATTCCCGCATTTCAAGCATCTCTCCTCACCGGTGCAGACATCCTCCATGGCCAGCCTGGGGATGGCTTTTTCCATGCAGCGCTCCATGGCCACCCACCTTCCTTCTTCCCCCATGCCGCCCCCAGACTGGCACTGCACGGGATGGATGTTCTGCCATCCATCCATCGGTCAACAGTTCCGGAGCATCTCTTTGTGCTAGGCCCTGTACCGGGCAATCGATGCTATAGCACTGAACAAATAGAACCCAGCTCGCTGCCCTCAGGAGCCGATATGTAGTATGGAAGTCAGTAAGTACATGGGTGCACTATATGGTATTGTGACCAATGGCAATCCAGTTATGGGGGAAATGAAGCCAGGAGGAGGGCCAGGGTGCCGAGGCCAGGTGCTGGTTTGCACGTGGGGGGCTTGGGGAAAACCTTGTGGTCTCAGCCAGCGGTTCTCAAATGTCTGTACACATTAAGAATCTTGTGGGCCTGGCTGCTGGTGTGGCTCAGTGGATTGGGCATCATCCCATGCAGCGAAAGGCTGCCAGTTCGATTTCCAGTCAGGCCATGTGCCCAGGTTGCTGGCTTGATCCCTGGTAGGGGGTGTGCAGGAAGCAGCTGATTGATGTTTCTCTTTCACATCGATATTCTCTCTCTCTCTCTCTCTCTCTCTCTCTCTCTCTCTCCCTTCCTCCCTCCCCCTCCCTCTCTCTCTCTCTCTCTCTCTCTCTCTCTCTCTCTCTCTCTCCCTTCCTCCCTTCCTCCCTTCCTCCCTCCCTCTCTCTCTCTCTCAAAGAAATCACCTGGCAGGATTTTAAAAACAGGTTTCCGGGCTCCACCCAGAGATTCTGATTCGTTGGCCGGGGCCCTGAGAACCTGCATGTTTAATGAGCTCCCGGTGAGTCAGTGGTGGTTTGGTTGTCTGTGGCCTCGCAGAGGCAGGAACCATGGCCAGCGCCTGGCACAGCGCCTGACCCAGAAGTATTCAGGAAACGTGTGCCGGTGTGTGAATGAGCCAACGCTTCACCACCCACACAAACGGCTCTGGAGACAGCCTCTGGTCCCTGGGTGGGAGCTACGCGCGTCTGGCCACGAAGGATCGGCGTCTCCTGGTGCTAACAATCCACGGAGTCAGCATTGCTGTTCCCACCTTATCTGGACTTGAGCCCGTGGGGCCTGCTCAGTGTCCCTGCGGGGTGAGGGCCCGCAGCTGCTCCCCACAGGGGCGCAGGGGGACGTGGGGGGCAGGGGGGGAGAGATGTGGGAAGAGCCCTGGGCCCGGGGAGCTCTGAGCTGAAATGGCTGGTCCCAGGGAATTCCGGGAGGACGCCTGCATCTCTGTTAGGCATTTCTTTTTTATTTTCCATCTACAGCCCCACCCCAGCCTGTCCTAAAGGGTCCTCTAGGATCACATTTCTGTCCCTTACCTATCTCAGGAGGGGTAGCCCGGGCCGGTACTGGCTATTGGGTGACCTTGAGCATGGCAGTGGCCTTCTTTGAGCAAATTGGTGACTAGGAGCCTCTTGAGACGGGAGCTGTGGTGTGGGAATAGAAGGACATAAAGGCTGGGCATGTCCTTTATAACTGCAGAGGGCAGTGCACCCAGCGAGGAGGAGGAGGAGGATGCTGAGTCCTCCCAGGGCAGTCACCACTATCTCTGCCTTACCTTTCGTATCCCCAGGGCTGGGCTGGCACATAGGTGCTCCCTACGTACAGGGTGGGCAAAAGTAGGTTCATAATTAATCAGTAATAACAAAAGAATAAACTCGGTTTCCCATACTCACAACTGTAGACCCACTTTTGTCCCACCCCGTATGGACTGAATGAATGGATGAACGAATGAATGAATTCAGGGTAGCCTGTTGTACCCTGTGGCTTGAGGAACTTAGCATCTGTTGGGCTCAGACTCGGAAGGCTTTGTGGTGAGCACAGCGGGTCCACAGCAGGGCAGGGCCGCTGTCTTTGGCTGACCTGGCATTCCCGGAGGGCCGTCCCTGACGGAGGAGGCCGGGGGGCAGAGCCCGGCACAGGGAGCGGCCAGCGAGGCGGGATGAGCAGATTGGGGTCTGTGCACGCAGGACAGGGCCCCACGCTACGGCCTTGCCCTGAGGACTCTCCTGCGGTGTGACTGTCAGCTCCGTGGGACTCCGTGGGGCCATCTGCTTTGCTTCTCTGATTTACTAGCACTGGTCCCAGGATAGGAAGGCAGGGTATATTCTGGAGCCCGGCAGACTGGGTTTGCCTGCCGCCTTCCCGTGGCCGGCACAGGCACGTGAATAAACTCCTCGGGCTCAGTCTCCGCTTCTGCAGAATGGGCACGCCCACCCCCGCCCCCTGTGGGGTCGCCCACTAAGGGGCTGGAGACCAGGCATGTCCAGCATGTCGCCTAGCAGGGAACGCCTTCGTTCCTGTTCACAAAGAGCGGCACAACCGTACGTTACAATGCCAGGGGGGCCCTCGTTCCAGCTGGGGCTGGGGAGGACCGGCCACCCCTCCGAAGGCCAGGGGTTTCCGAGTCTTGGTCTGTGGATTGGATTTCCCCGAGCCTCCCATTGAAGAGGTCTCCTGTGTGCTGCTCAGGATGATGTGTTGGCAGGGAGCTGCTCACTCCCTCTGCGTCTTTCTCTTTCCTTCGTGGACCTGGGTGTGAGCGGAGGCAGGCGGGCGGGCTCACCTCGCAGCTGCCCCGTTCCCTGTGCACATCATGTAGCCGCTCCGGGTCTCGGTTTCCTCACCTGCACCAGGGGACCTGATGCCTTTTTCATTGTATCGCTAGGCAGTCCAGGTTGAAGTAACAGATATGGGAGTTCCATTTATTATTTTAAAAAAATATATATATATATTATTGATTTTTACAGAGAGGAAGGGAGAGGGATAGAGAGTTAGAAACATCGATGGGAGAGAGACATCGACCAGCTGCCTCCTGCTCACCTCCCACAGGGGATCTGCCTGCAACCAAGGTACATGCCTTTAACTGGGATCAAACCCGGGACCTTTCAGCTCACAGGCTGATGCTCTATCCACTGGGCCACACCGGCCAGGGCAGTTCCCTTTAACTTGGAACAGTGTTTCTCAGCCTCAGCACAGGGACATGTTAGACCTGATAGCTCCTTGTGGTGGCGGTCACCTCATGCTTTATGGGATGTTTTACAGCAGCCCTGGTCTCGGTCAGTTAGAGGCCAGTCGCAGCCCCTCTCTAGTGATGGAAACAATGTCTCCGGACTTTGCCCATTATCCCCTGGGGGAGAAGATTGCCTGAACCACAGAGCTAGGCAGCGTGGTGTCGGTGAAGCAGACAGCGAAGGTGATGAGCGTGCCAGAGCTTCGGGGTTCTTGCTCTCTCTCCAGTATTTTAGTTCCGTGTCTCCCTGTCCGTAAATTCTCTGTGTGCTTGACAGTCCTCTTATTTACAAGGACCCAAAACCTACACGAGGGGGTTTTCAGAATGGTTAGGAGCAGCAGTAAAAACACACGGTGCGTCATTATTAACTTAATGAGTCGTGGTAAATTATAATTTTATATCTTATGAAAACATGGCGTGCAACACGGGATAATAAATTCTCACCAATTACCCTGAAGCTTGAACTTGCTCCCGTACAATTGTGATTGCTGGTGTCTGCTGGAATGAGCAATGGTGCGAGTTTTCGATATGCAGTTCCCCGGTGGCTGCTGGCTTACGGGTGTCCAGCAGGTCTTTATTGAGTGCCTACTGTGTTGCTGGGGGTTCCAGCCACGTCCTGAAGGCTCAGCGGCTCAAGGGGACACTTGTCCTTCCTGGATGCAAGGCTGTGTGGATCTGTAATTGTATTTCATTTCACATGTAACGCAAAATGTAATTCGTCATTAAACATGTGCTTGTCTGGGGAAGTGCCCGTGCCAGGGGCGTGGGAAGGCATCACAGGGCAGAGTCTTACAGGAAAGGCCAGGAGGCCACAGGGGGGCGGGGGTAGAGTGGTGGGAAGGGGTTCTAGGCAGAGGGAGCAGCTGTCCCAAGGTGGCGCGGGGGGTGGTGTGGGCTGCTGTCAGCCCAGGGCGGGGGGGCCGGCCTGCAGGGAGCGGAGACCCCCATGAGGCGTGTCTCAGGCAGGCGGGTGGGTTTTAAGTAGCAGAGAGCCTTGGAGCCCGCAGTGAGGTGCAGTGTGGCGCGTTGGCTGCTGCTGGATTCAGACTGTTGTCAGCCGCTGCGCCTGGGTCTTCTGCTGGTGGGAAAGCTCAGTGACTTGTGTTTGACTTCCCCCAGCAGCCAGGGCTGCCCTGCTGAGTGTGACAGAGGGCACCGGAGGGCAGTTAAACGGACTGCGGGGCGTACCCTCAGAACTCTCAGGAGGGCTGGGGAGGGGCTGAACATGCGCTCTGCGAACAAGCCGATGATGTCATTGCTGGTCCGGGAGGCACACGTAGATTGCGCGGCTCAGACTGGAGTGTGGGAGGGTGGTCCCCCCTTGCCTTAGGGCCATGGGGAGGTACTGCTGCTTTGGGCAGGTAGCTGGATGTAGCTGCTGCTTTGGGCAGGTAGCTGGATGTAGCTGCTGCTTTGGGCAGGTAGCTGGATGTAGCTGCTGCTTTGGGCAGGTAGCTGGATGTAGCTGCTGCTTTGGGCAGGTAGCTGGATGTAGCTGCTGCTTTGGGCAGGTAGCTGGATGTAGCTGCTGCTTTGGGCAGGTAGCTGGATGTAGCTGCTGCTTTGGGCAGGTAGCTGGATGTAGCTGCTGGTTTGGGCAGGTAGCTGGATGTAGCTGCTGCTTTGGGCAGGCAGCTGGATGTAGCTGCTGCTTTGGGCAGGTAGCTGGATGTAGCTGCTGGTTTGGGCAGGTAGCTGGATGTAGCTGCTGGTTTGGGCAGGTAGCTGGATGTAGCTGCTGGTTTGGGCAGGCAGCTCTGGCTGGGATACGGTCCGGCATCCTGGACACTCCTGCCTTCCTCAGGCCCCCTGCGGGTCATGGGGGGTCTCCTTCACCTGGAGAGACTCTGACCTTGGGTTCCCCGGACACAGACTCTGTAGGAGAGTGGCTGTGGGAGGGTCCTTTGGGGGGATGTTCTTAGAGGTGCACCTCGAAGGGAGTGAGGAACGCGTAACTGGCCAGAGGGGGATGCTGGCCCAGGATGTGGTTGCTGATGACGGCATCTCGCAGGGAGCTCTGGAGCTAGGCCGGCTTTTCAGAGTGGTCCCCGATGGAGGCCGGGGGCGGCCCAGGCCTTAGGTTCTTGCCCTCCCCTGCCAGTGCTGCGGCGGCTCCCTGGGGCCGGGAGCAGTGCCCAGGGGGAGCCGTAGCTCTGAGCCCAGCAATATAGCACTGCCAGCAGTTGGGGGCTGAATGCATAGAAAGGGGAGCATCGCCATGTCAAGGGGAGGCATCTTGGGGAGAAAACGTGCCTTCCCCTTGTTCCCCAGAACGACGAGTCACCCACTGAGGGCTCTTCTTTATTTCACGGTGTGAGTGAGAGCTGCAGGGTAACGGCTTCCCGGGTCCGCGTGGAGTGAAAAAGATCACAGTGGGATTTTCTGGGGCCTGAGGAGATTCTCCTAACGCTGCATGGTAGGGGTCTAGGTTCTTGGGCTGGGGTGTCACACATTTCCTGTTGGCTGCGGAGGAAGCCAGGCTGGTTTCTGAGGAGCTTCGGGGACAGGCCCCCGGGGGTCACCTCCGGGCAGGGGACCAAGGCTTTCTCTTGGGGCCGAAGTCCTGTCATGTTCTTCCACAAGAGGCTCTGGCCCTGCCTCTGCCTTCATGTAGGTCCGCGTCCGTGGCTTTGCCCTTCCCCATCTCTGAGCTCCCAGGAAGGTCAGAGGCAAGTGAGTGGGCCCGTTGGAGCCATAATTACAGGGTATCATTGCACCTCTTTTACTCATTACTTACTCCTGATTGCATTTCATTCTTCTATCATTTCCCCTTTTGTCCGGCGTACCCCCATTCTTTATTTTAAAGGTTGTTTTTTGGCCCTGGCTGGTTTTCTCAGTGGTTAGAGTGCCGGCCTGCGGACCAGAGGGTCGTGGGCACGATTCCAGGTCAAGGGCACGGTCCTGGGTTGCAGGCTTGATCCCCAGCCCAGGTCAGGGTGTGTGTGGGAGGCCACCAGTATATGTGTTTCTCTCACATCCGTGTCTCTCTCTCTCTCCCTCTCCAGTCTCTTTAAAAATATCAGTGGAAAAAATATCCTCACGTGACGATTAGCAACAACAAAAATTGTGTTTTGTTCTCCATGAGATACACAGAAAAAAGACATTAGACCATCCAGGGGAGGGCGGGGGTCTAGAAGAGAGGCAAGGTAAAAATGTATGTGCTGCATCTGCCATCGTGAACTCAAAGTCCCCGCTAATGGATTTTAATTTTTAAAATGTATTCTATTTTATAGAGAAAAGCGGGATAGAAATAAGCACAGATTATTCTCCAGGCTCTCACCGCATCTCAGGTACACTCACTCATATTACCTCATTAAGTCTTCATGGGAACGGTGGTAGGCACACATGTCCCCATTCTGTGGTGAGCTCCAGAGGGGTCATGTTACACAGGCGGTAGAGGAGTGGTCAGCAGAGCCGGGCTCAGCCTGTGCACTCTGCCCTTCCGGCCCTCAGCCTCCGCCCGCCCGGTGCCCGGAGTGCCACCCTCTGGGGGAGGAGTGGGGTCGGCTTGCCCTTGTTTTTGCTGTTGGTGCGTTGGCTCTTCCGGGGGCCCGGGGGTTTCCAGCGAGGCCTCCCGCCTCGGTGTTCCACTGCAAACATCATTTGCTAATAGAGTGCCTCCACATTAGCGCTAATTAATACGTGCTTATCTCCAAGCGGGGCCTCATTTGCAGGGATTATTTAAAGACTTGTTGGAAGTGAATCCGACTCAGGAGCATCGCCCGGGATCAATCTCAGGCATGCTCTGCGCTGCTCCGTGGTGCTGTGTTTTGAACTGAACTCAATCACGTGGAAGATGGACTCGGGGCCTTTCGTTGCTTATTTATTCTGCAAATGTATCGAGGGCCTATTGGGTGTTGCCCACATTCTTTAAAAAGGTCCCTCCACCCCCATGCTCTCTCTGTCCTATAAGTCCCCCCTGAGCTGTAAGCTAGTTTCTATGCACAGCCAGATAGCGGATCCCAATGTGCCTTTTGAGTTCAGTGGAAGCACCCAGGTTCCATCCTGGCACTTGCAGGCTGTGTGGCTTCCCACCTGGCACTTAAGCCCCCGTTTGCTCACGTGACCTCCACTGGCACCTCGGAGTGTGGTGAGGCCTCTGGGACATCGAGTGAGTCGTCCCCTCCCTCCCTCCTGCTGCCAGGTGCTGTTCAGGCCATCAAGGCCCGTCGTAGGGCAGCGAGCGCGGGTTCATCCCAGTTTTGTTTTTTGTTTTTTTAAAATAAACAATAGAGTCCAAGGAGCTTCCCAGCTCAGAACAGGTGTGGTGCTCCTGGCGGGGAAGGTCTCTTCTCTCCTGTATCGGTTCCCTTGGTCTCATTGCAGCTCCCACAGGGACCCTTTAAGGTTCTGTTAAGCGTTCAGACTCACAGGACTCACCCAGGTGACACTTGGTACCTGTCTCCTCCAAGGAGCTGGGACAGGAGTCACTGCCTGCCATCAGGGCACATGATCCATTCCCCGGTTTCTGCGGTAGCCCACCGAGGGGGCATCTTTGCCAGGCTCCCCACCCCCGCTCCAGGTTTTAGTTCAGGGCCAAGGGAAGGAGACCCACAGAGGGTGAGCTTGGAAGCCATCCTGGCTGAGAAGCCAGTTTCCCCCAGAGGACTCATACTGTGTGTTCCCGTTTCACACAGGTCCCTGCAAGGGGCGTGCCGGTTTCAAGAGTCACTATGGCCGAAACCGGTATGGCTCAGTGGATAGAGCATCAGCCTGCGGACTGAAGGGTCCCAGGTTCGATTCCGGTCAAGGGCATGTACCTGGGTTGCGGGCACATCCCCAGTAGGAGGTGTGCAAGAGGCAGCTGATCGATGATTCTCTCATTGATGTTTCTAACTCTCTATCTCTCTCCTTTCCTCTCTGTAAAAAATCAATTATATATATATATATATATATATATATATATATATGTGTGTGTGTGTGTGTGTGTGTGTGTGTGTGTGTTTTAAAGAATCACTGTGCTCAGGAGATCCTACAGCATGTCTTCTCTATCAGATATTTATAATTTATTTATAGTTCCTTCCCGTCTAGATGCGACTCACCAATCAGGGGTCATTTGTACATAAACAGAGTTGCCTAGTAACATCATTAACATCCCAGCTTCACCAGATTTCCCAGGGAATTATGCTAGGCAATAACAAAGGTGAGATTCTCGTGCAAAAGGGAAAAGGGCTTGGTTAGCTTTTCACTCAGATTTCCATTCTATTTCTCCCCGACGGATGGTGTTTTGGGGCATCTATTGGGGAGGAACGAATCCCTCGGTGTATTTTGTCTTATATCCAATGTTTCTGTACAGCTTCCGGCTGATCCATAGGAGATACACACGCATTCTGGCCAAGAGCTATGCTTTGGGTTCATTGGCCTCGGATCCAATCCTGGCTTCTTTGGTTCATTCATTTGCTCAGCTGCCCAAAGAGCATTCCCTACCCGCGTCTGCAGGGCTGTGCGGTAGATGCCAGGCATGGGAATTGACTGACACCTGGACCTAGCTCCTGAGGAGCCAGTGTCCTAATGGAGAGACAGGCAAAACTAAACAGTTCCCACTGGCTGAGGGGCCATCACACCGGGCCGGGAGTAGTCAGGGAGGTCTCCTCAGAGGAGGAGACACGGGGCCTGTTTGGAAGGTGAATTTGCCACATGAAGAAGGTAGAGAAAAGCATTCCAGGTGGAAGGAACGGTGTGTGCAGAGGCACAGGAAGAGAGGACGGTGTCCAGTGATGAGGCTGGAGGGGGAAGCGCGGGCATTCAGAAAGCTGCTTTATAACGCTGGACCTCAGCTTCCTCGTCTGCAAAATGGGTTAGCAGTGCTTTCTCCTGCTTACGAAACTAAATGAGATAACAATGCATGTGTAAGCACCTGGGGTAGTTCATTTTAGCTTCCTTTCAGAATATGTCTGTGGCTGCCTAAGGGCCAGGCTTTGGTTTAAAAAAATAAATAAATATTTTATTGATTTTTTTTTACAGAGAGAAAGAGAGAGGGATAGAGAGTTAGAAACTCCGGTGAGAGAGAAACACCTATCAGCTGCCTCCTGCACACCTCCTACTGGGGATGTGCCCGCAATCCAAGTCCATGCCCTTGACCGGAATCGAACCTGGGACCCTTCAGTCCGCAGGTCGATGCTCTATCCACTGAGCCACACCGGTTTCGGCCAGGCTTTGGTTTTAACTCCGAAGGGCCTGGCCACCGCCTGCGCCGTGCCAGGACGTCCTCCTGTGGCTCTTCCGTGAGCCGGCCCTCTCTCTCGGAGGGAGCACTAAATGCTGGCACGCTACGTTGGCTTATGTCTCACAGTACCAGCGAAGCACATGATGGTGTTTTCCTAATGGCTCGACATTAACAATACGCCGTGACCCTGCCGAGGCGTTCCCTGGACGGCTTCACGTCTGCTGGCAGCCACCATCTGTCCGACGCCTGGTCACCGCGTCCTGGCGTCGGCTGCTCCGTCCTGCTTTTCTCAGAGGTGGCCGGCGGGAGAGGCTCAGCTTTGGGGCACTTACTCTCCGGTGGCCACGAGTCACACATCAGGAGGAGCCGAGGAGCCGTCCGGGCCACGATGGAGATCCTTCTGATGTGTAAATCGGATCCTGTCATTTCTCTGGGCAGTACCTCCCCGTGGGTCTCCCGTGTGGCTCGGTAAACTCGTACCAGCCTATCAGCCCTCTGCCTAAAGCCTCCTGGCGGTTTCCCCTCGTGTGTAGCTGACACCGGAGGCCTTTCCTGGCCTCTGGATTCTGTGTGACCTGGCGCCGCCTGCCCTCCAGCCGGTCCAGCACACGGTGGACGCCGTGCCGGGCGAAGCCAGCCTCCCTCTCCGCTGTTGATGCCAGTCTAGCTCCCAGGCCGGGTGGTGTTCCAGATACGCCCCCCCCTCCCTACTCTCTATTGCCCGAGGGCCTAGCACAGGCTCTTCCCTTCGTGGGCACGGCTGTCTAAGCCTTATCCTCATTTCCTCAGAGACTCTGACCCCCGCCCCCCATCTATGCAGCTGCCCCGCTATTCTCTATCACAGCCCCCAGAGTGTTTCCCTCCCCTTGCGTGAGCTGTCTGTGAGGTTACTTCAGTGTCTGCTCCGCCTCGAGGGTAGTGAGCTCTCAAGCCGCTGGCGTCGTGTGTGCTGGCTGCCTCCCTGACTCCCGGCACCTTAGCACGGTGTCCGTTTGTGGCGGGTGCTCGGTAAAAAGCTGCTGACAGAATGAAGGGATCAACGTGGTGGCTGACAGAATGAAGGGATCAACGTGGTGGTTATAATTTCCAGGGATGGCCACTGTCACCTACCCCAGGCTGTGTGTTCAGGAATCATCCCCTCACCCTCTCTGGGCCTTCCTTATTGGGCATCGTTGCCAGGAGGATAAACAGGTCTGTGTGAGAGGCACGGTGCCAGGGGGCTGCAGGTGCTGGTACGGGTGAATCGGCACTGGAACGCCATGCCTCACCGCCAAGAGGGTCGATGTTCGAAACCCTCATCATTGTGGTTCTTAATGCTGGACCCCGGGGCCAGGGCTGGGGGGCCTCAGCGCAGCCGCCCTGTTTGCCCACCTCCTTCTCCCCGAGGCCAGTGACCTTGCCGTTGGCAGGGGGAGGGCATCGCTCCCGGTTGCTCGGGTTGGGGTGTCTGGGGCACAGCCAGAGCGGCCTTCAGAGATAACACACCTCTCGCTAGTCCGTGAGGATGTTTCTGGTGAGCAAGCAGGACTTTTGGGGGGGACTTCTCTCCTAAAAAATGATCACCCTTCCTTTTCATTAAGCTGTCAACGACGAAGACTGCCAGTAGGAAATGGGGAGAAGGGACCTGTTACTACCCCCCCAGGCAGACTCAAGAACAGTGTTTACACCGAAACCGGTGTGGCTCAGTGGATAGAGCGTCGGCCTGTGGACTGAAGGGTCCTGGGTTCGATTCCGGTCAAGGGCATGGACCTTGGTTGCGGACACATCCCCAGTAGGAGGTGTGCAGGAGGCAGCTGATCCATGTTTCTCTCTCATCGATGTTTCTAACTCTCTATCCCTCTCTCTCATTTTCTCTGTAAAAACTCAATAAAATATATTTAAAAAATAAGTTAATTCTCAAATATACAAAAATCTTAAAAAAAGAAAAAAAAAAAAAAGAACAGCGTTTACTTGGGCACTTCCCTTTCCTAGGATTTAGCGCTGCACACTGCGCCACCCCAGCCTGGTCCCCCAGAAATCTCTTCCCCATCTTCCCCTTCTCCCTTCCAGCGTGTGTGACTTACCTATTTATCACGTTTAGTTTATGTCCCACCCCCACCTCCAGCTTCACGGGGGGAGGGGAGCTCTGCCATTTGCTCATGGATGTATCTGTGGGAGCAAGGCTCACTGCCTCTGGTTCCGGCATTTCCCCTGACCTGGAAAACTCCTGCAGGCATGCTTTCAAATTTCTGCCCGGGGACACCCCCCTCCGGAGGCCTCCGCTGCCCTCCCCAGGCCTCTCTCCTCCCCCACCCCGGCGCCCGGCGCTCCAGAGCTCCTGGGAGCTGGGCTGCTCTCTGACCCAGGGGATGGGGCCTCGAACGCCGTGTCCAGGAGCTTGGCCTGTGCCTCAGGGATGGTGGGCGTTGCGGTGTGTGACATTTCAGAAGAATCTGTGTGGCTGTCCAGGAGGGAGACACTGGGTGGAGCAAGAGTGGATGTGGGAGGACAGCTGTGCAGTGGTCACTATGGCACAGGAGCGGCCCAATGTTGGCCGGAGTTGCCCTAACCCAGTGGTCGGCAAACTCATCAGCCAACAGAGCCGAACACCAACAGGACAACGATTGAAATCTCTTTTGAGAGCCACATTTTTTAAACTTCTTCTAACGCCACGTCTTCAAAATGGACTCACCCAGGCCGTGGTATTTTGTGGAAGAGCCACACTCAAGGGGCCAAAGAGCCGCATGTGGCTTGTGAGCCGAGGTTTGCCGACCACGGCCCTATCCAATAGGGTAGCCACTAGCCACATGTGATGATTTAAATCTAAAATCCAATCAGATTTCATTCCTCAGTCGCACTAGGCATCTTCCCATGCTTTATAGCAAGCATGTCAAACTCGCGGCCCAGCCAATATAATGGCATGTAAGAAACGTTTCAGTAAGAATTTCGTAACTTAATTTGTACAATATCCTATTACACATAATTATTAGTAATGAACTACAACGCTCACTAATGACCGATTGCTATAATCGTGCTGCATTCATTTCCCTTATGTGCCTTATATGCGCAGGCACACCATTTCTCTCCACTAATATCGGCAGTGAATGTTCTAGCAGCCGATGGCCATCAGTCTTGGACTGACTGGTTTGGGGTGCGCAAGAGGAAATATTTTGCTTTTGGAGGACAAGAAAAATAGGTTTATTTGTGTGACGCTTATTAATTTGTGTAGTTATTTAGTGTCCGGTATGTTAATGTTCAAGAAAAAAAATATTAATTTTTATTAAGATGCCCTATTCTTTTATGATAACCATGACTCATTTATTTCCGCCCTTTGTATTCAGCATGTCTCTATCGAAATAAACGTTTCCGTTTCTATGAAAATGGAAGCTTTTGTGTGTTTTTTTGGGGGCCCACATCCACTTACACCTTGTTTATTTGGCCCGCGTTGGCCTCTGAGTTTGACATGCTTGTCTCTAGGCTGGCCCCTTGGGGGCCGTGGAGATACAGAGCTCTCCCATCACCATGGAAAGCTCTCTGGGCCCCTTCCAGCGAGGCATGTAGTGGAGGGTGGGACTGGAGGCTCATGGAGAAGCGTGGGAGACATTGGGAGTGAGAATGTATGGGATTTGGGGTGGGTTGGATGTGGGGTGCTATAGAGATGGGGTGTCCAGGGTAAGAATCAAGCTGTGGGCTTGGTGCCGAAGCAGAGCTCCCGTGTCAGAGGAGCGAGCGTTTTTGTGGCTCTTGGTAAGGGTGTCATGCCGCTTTCCCAGAGGGCCCTGCCCGTTCAGCAACAGCACGAGAAAGCGCCCGGTCTATGGCACTCTCTGGCATGGCTTACTACCTTTTGAAAAACCTCCCATTGCGTATACACCTCTTGCCAAGTCTGCCTTCCCTTCAGGTCTAACCTGTGGGCCAGGCGGTCTTTGCGATCAGGGAATCACATGTCCGTGAATGCAGATTTCAATAAAAAAAAAAAGGGTTCTGTTTGCCATTGTGGCACAGTCCGATGCTGTTTAAATGCCTTTGGTAATATCTTCAATCAGATGGCAAACAGAACACAGGGAAGTTCTTAATAAAAAATGAATTAGGGCGATTAGCAAAAGGTGAGCCGCTTCCCTCCTCGGGCGACAGGCGGAGTTGACGGAGCTTGCAGGGCGCCTCCTGTCCAAACACACGTCTGGGTTATTGCCGACGCGGAGTGGCCCTGGGGCCTGCTCCGCACACAGGACCTGGTTATTGCGTTTGGTTTGCAAAGGTCACGGACATTCCCTCAGAGGGAGCTCCGGGGGCTCACGCCCCGGGGTTGGCGGGAGTGGGGCCTTCGAAGAGGGGTGTCTGACTCAGGGCGGCCCGGGTGCTGCTGCCTCCAGGTGGGAACACCAGCAGCCTCGCTCCCCCTCCCTCCATCCCGAGGGCCCTGAGGACCCCTCCCACCCCTCCTTCCAGCACCTTCCCCAGGGGTGCTCTTGGGGAACCTTTCCCATCTACCCAGCCATCTGGGGTTGGGGGCGGAGGCCTTTCAGAGGAAGGCAGAGGCCTGGCTGGTGTGGCTCAGTGGACTGAGTGTCGTCCCGTGGACTAAGAGGTCGTGTCTCAATTCCCAGTCAGGGCGCATGCCCGGGTTGCAGGCTCGATCCCCAGTAGAGGGTGTGCAGCCCATCCGTGTGTCTCTTTCATCGGCGTTTGGCTCTCTCTCCTTCTCTCTTCCTCTCTGAAATCAATAAAAAAAATATGTTTCAAAAAGAATGAGGTAGAGGTAAAGGCTTTAATGAATGAATGCAAACACTGGGACTGGTTTCGGTGGCATCAGAGAGAAATAGAGCCGAAACCGGTGTGGCTCAGTGGATAGAGCGTCTGCCTGCGGACTGAAGGGTCCCAAGTTCGATTCAGGTCAAGGGCATGTACCTTGGTTGCGGGCACATCCCCAGTGGGGGGTGTGCAGGAGACAGCTGATCGATGTTTCTCTCCCATCGATGTTTCTAACTCTCTATCCCTCTCCCTTCCTCTCTGTAAAAAAATCAATAAAATATATTAAAAAGAGAGACAGACAGAGAGAGAGAGAGAGAGAGAGAGAGAGAGAGAGCGCCTGTTGACTGAGTGAAAAGCGTGTGGGTTTGGAGCTCAGACCAGAAGCACACGGAGCTCCCGCCTCGGTGACTGGGGACTCACACTCCCCCGGAGCGGAGTCCTGGAGGCCGCTGGTGGTCAGGGGGGTTATGCCCGTATCAGCTGGCTCACCTCCACCGTCCGTGGTCGGGGTTGGGTGACACCCACGTGAGCTGTGATGGACAGGTTAGTGCCATCCGGGTTAGGTGACCTTCCCAGTGGGCTGGTCATCACCGCCCTTACGCTGGAGACCGTCAAACCTCAGTATGCCCGTGAACGGCACGAGGTCTTGTTAAAATGTGGACTCTGATTTGGTAGGAATGGGGTGGGGCCAGAGAGCCCGCGTGTCTCACCAGGCCCCAGGGACGCGGGGGTCTGTGTGCGGTCGAGGTGGCGTGCGGACCTCAGCGGCTGGACAGTCAGGGTGCAGCCACCGCTCCTCTTTACCAGGCCCTGATGTTCCAGGAGCCGTCGTCCTCAGAATAAGCAGAAACCATGGCAACCGGGATGCACCACGTGGGGCCCGCAGCCCATCCCACCGGCCGGGAGAAGGGCCTGTACCGGACGCCTACTGGGCAGTGGACCTGCCTACGGGGACCCCCTCGGCCCTCCCGCCCTGCCTGAGGTAGAACTGAGAAGTTCTGGGAAGATCAAATACTTACTTTGGGTTTCTAGTCAACTTCAAATTTTATTACTTAATTTCATTTTTCAGTCCTGTCTGGAATGAGATAAATTGGAGCAATGCTCCTCTCCCCCCCCCGCCCCCTGCTTTCCCCCTCCCTCTGTCATCTCTGGATGGACACCCTGGAAGGAGCTGCTGGGACGATGCTGGAGGCGGCAGGGGAACGCTGGGCACCTGTGGGAGGGAGAGCACCAGGCCGGTGGGCTCTGCAGTCTGCACACACTCTGGGAGGGCGTGGCATTCACATCCCACGTTCCGGGGACACTCACCCTTACCACGGGCACGGTGGGCAGGTGGCCGAGCCGGGATCTGAACCGGGTCTTCCTCCTTTCACACGCCTCTGGCCGCGCTGGGGCTCAGGCCACCGTGGCAGGAAGGAGTGCATTCTGGCTGAGGAGGGAGAACATGGGGGACACCAGGTAGACAGACCCCCGGGCCAGCTGGGGGGCCTGGGACTCCTTCCCCACTTCTCCCAGCCTCGCCTTTGGCTTTGCTTGTTTATTTCTGGTCACTTACTCGTAAGAATGCATATGAGGTATAGAAGTATATGTGGTACCTTACAAAGGAGATATAAAATCAAATTCCAGGTGGGAAATGCACGCAGCTCTGTCAGCTCCCTTCTCAGCTCCTGCACCTGGCCTGCAGGTCCAGCTCTGGGCTTCCCGGCAGACAAGGGAAAAGGGAAATGGGTTTGCTCCGTGACCTCTCCACCCGGGAGAGGGGGCGTGGCGCCTCCCGCAGGAAGCACAGCCCCCCCTGGCGTTTGAGAGAAGAACCGTCTCTCCCCAGCCTCATGCAGGGTCTCAGACCTCGGTCTCCCACCTGTGAAACGGGGGCCGAGACCCTGCCCCTGGCCTCCCTGGCTGACCCTGGGGATGGCGTGGGCAGACAGTGCCTGGTGCGTGCCTGCCTGGTGCGTGCCTGCCGGGTCGTGGGCCCCCGAGGGCCGAGTTCTCATCCCTCGGCCCCATCACTGACCGCTAGCTCCTGTCCGTGTCTGGGGAAAACTGAAGGCAGCACAGGGTCAGCCGAACACACCGGCCAGGCCCCAAGTACAGGCCTGCTGTCAGGACCCGGGCAGGGGAGGGTGCGTGTGACTGTGAGTGTGTGAGTGTGAGTGAGCGTGTGAGTGTGTGTGTGTGAGTGTGTGTGAGTGTGAGCGTGTGTGTGTGAGTGTGTGAGTATGTGTGAGTGAATGTATGAGTGTGTGTGTGAGTGTGTGTGTGTGAGTGTGTGTGTGTGAGTGAGTGTGTGTGAGTGTGAGCGTGTGTGTGTGTGTGTGTGTGAGTGTGTGTGTGAGTGTGAGTGTGTGAGAGTGTGAGCGTGTGTTTGTGTGTGTGAGTGTGAGTGTGAGTGTGAGTGAGCGTGTCAGTGTGTGTGTGAGTGAGTGTGTGTGAGTGTGAGCGTGTGTGTGTGTGTGAGTGTGTGAGTATGTGTGAGTGTGTGTGTGTGTGTGTGTGTTGGGTGTGTGAGTGTGAGCGTGTGTTTGTGTGTGTGTGAGTGTGTGAGTATGTGTGAGTGAATGTGTGAGTGTGTATGTGTGTTGGGTGTGTGTGTAAGGGTGTGTGTGTGTTGGGTGTGTGTGTGAGGGTGTGTGTGTGTGTGTGTGAGTGTGTGTGTGTGAGTGTGTGTGTGTGTGTGTGAGTGTGTGTGTGTGTGTGTGAGTGTGTGTGTTGGGTGTATGTGTGAGTGTGTGTGTGTGTGTGTGAGTGTGTGTGTGTGAGTGTGAGTGTGTGAGTGTGTGTGTGTGTTGGGTGTGTGAGTGTGAGCGTGTGTTTGTGTGTGTGTGAGTGTGTGAGTATGTGTGAGTGAATGTGTGAGTGTGTATGTGTGTTGGGTGTGTGTGTAAGGGTGTGTGTGTGTTGGGTGTGTGTGTGAGGGTGTGTGTGTGTGAGTGTGTGTGTTGGGTGTGTGTGTGTGAGTGTATGTGAGTGTGTGTGTGAGTGTGTGTGTGTGTGTGTGAGTGTGTATGTGTGTGTGAGTGTGTGTGTTGGGTGTATGTGTGAGTGTGTGTGTGTGTGTGAGTGTGTGTGTGTGAGTGTGAGTGTGTGAGTGTGTGTGAATGAATGTGTGAGTGTGAGTGTGAGTGTGAGTGTGAGTGTGAGTGTGAGTGTGTGTGTGTGTGTGTGTTGAGGGTGGGGGTGTATTGGGGTGTGGGTGTTGGAAGCTGCTTAGTAATAGGATAGATGCCCAGGCCGGTGGGCAGCTGGACAAAGTGAAGCCGGCACACGCGTTGTGCATCAGCCCCACAGAGCAGAGGGTGGGGGATGAAGGAGGGCCTTTGGTTGATGTCTGTGTGAATTGGGTTCTGGGAGGGCTGCGGGCAGAGGGGGGATCACAGAGGGCGGGGGGAGGCCAGGCTCTGAGTCCAGGCGGGCAGCATGGCCCTGGGGTGTGGGGCTTTGTCAGCGAGGAGGCACGCGGGTCCCGGCGGGCACCTGAGGGACGCACAGTGGCTTCCGTCACCTCCCTCGGGTGAGATTGTTTAATAGAAGCTGTGGCTTCTCAGCACTCACAGGTGCTGACGGGGCCTCACAATATTGTGAAATGAGGCAGCAAAGCCGGCGTTGTTTCCAGCTTGCTTGGCAAGGAGGCAGCCACCTCCGTTAGCACGACGGCTGGGATGAGCGTGGCAATTACCGCCCGGGAGCGCTCTGGGCGCTGGGAAAGGAAGGTTCGGTGGCAATCAGCCCGGTAATCACAGGGTCTAATATTAGTCAGTTCTCTTAAGGGTGCTCTGTCAGCACGCGCTTCAGGGTGGGAGAGGAGAGGGCTGGAAACCTGGGTTCTGACTGTCT
This sequence comes from Nyctalus aviator, assembly GCA_036971965.1. NCBI lineage: Eukaryota > Metazoa > Chordata > Mammalia > Chiroptera > Vespertilionidae > Nyctalus > Nyctalus aviator. Next base: position 168,052,716 of record CM072925.1, read on the forward strand.
CAGATTCCCCTCTGTTCACCTGCACCAAGTAAAAAAAATAAATAAAAAATAGGACAGCCGAAACAAGTTTGGCTCAGTGGTAGAGTGTCGGCCTGCGGACTGAAAGGTCCCAGGTTTGATTCCGGTCAAGGGCATGTACCTTGGTTGCGGGCACATCCCCGGTGGGAGCTGTGCAGGAGGCGGCTGGTGGATCTTTCTCTCTCGTCGATGTTTCTGGCTCTCTGTCCCTCTCCCTTCCTCTCTGTAAAAAGTCAATGGAAGTTGTTTAAAAACACACACACACATGACACCAGGTGCCAGATGGAGGTGTGAAAGGCTCCGTGGTGCTATCGTGGTGCGGGGCAGTCCTCTGAGCGCTGGCTCCGTTACAAGTCCTTTTCTCCTTCTGGCCGTGAGTGGGCGCACCCTCTGCCCAGCTTTTGGGTCTGCTCCGGACCTGTGAGCAGGTTTCCAAGCAGCGCCCGGCCCTCCCCCGCCTGAGATCGGGGCCGAGAGGAACGCAGCTCTGGCTGCCCTCCCGGTCTCGGGAAGCAGTGCTGGGAGGAGGCTGGCGGTCTCTGTGCCCTCCATGGGGTCATTCTCATCCAGCCTCGACCAGACTGTTCCAGCCACGCCAGTCACCGCGCCCACTTTGCAGACAGAGACGGCCAGAGGCCGGGGGGCCTTGGCCGCCGGGGCGGGGAGAGCCGGCCAGGAAGGTGGCGCTGTCGCAGAGTCGGTTCCAAGCCGGCCTGGGGGGTGTGCGTGGACCATCGCGAACGGGGAGACAGAAACTCAAGTCAGCTCGCGGCTTTGAGCCTCAGCTTCCTCATCTGTAAAACGGGAGCTTGTGCCGGGCAGAGCGAGGATTGCCTGAGGTCGTCCAGGCACAGTGGCTGTGGTTGGGAAGAGGGACGTTTACTGTCTGTCTGCTCTGCGCCAGGCGCTGTGCCAGGCTCTCTCCGAAGGCGAGAGGAAGCCTTAGGTCAGCGCAGGCTCAGAGAGGGCGTCCCTCGGTCCAGGTCCTCTAGAGAGTGGGGCCAGGGCCAGGATTCCAACGCGGGGGTCCGGCACCCCGGGCCTGGCCGCTGTCCCTGCCCCTCCCCCTGGGACCAGCTGGCCAGGAAAGCAGGCGGCCTGGCTGAGCCGCCTCTGTGGCCCGGCAGAGAGGAGCGTTCGCACAGAAATCTCTCCTCCGAAGGCCTCTCCTCCGCAGGAAGCTGAGTCATCTCTCTCTGCTCTGAGCCACCGCACTGCCTCAACATCCCAAAACGAAAACGAAAACTGAAAGGTGCTGAGTTCCATCAGGGTGGGCGGCCCCTGCCTGGCTTCTCCCCAGAAGGGGCCGAGCTGAGGGTCTGTGGGCCGGGACCCCCTCCGCCCAGCACTGGGCTCCGGGGCCCACGCACTGCAGAAGGGAGAGACCCGCACACGGGTTCGCCCTGCTGCCTCCGCCGCCAGGCGGGCTCGGCCCAGCCCTGCCTGCCCCATGGGCGGGGGGGGGGGGGGGGGGGGGGGGGGGGGGGCCCTCCCGGAGGGAGTGCCCCAGCTCAGGACACCGCTCTGTCACTGCACCCCTGCGACAGTGCGGCCACCCCCCAGGGCGCCTCCATCCAGCACCCATGGCAGAGTCACGGCCAGACTCCTGTCACCAGGCTCGGCTCCCACGGACCCGTCGCCTGCCCTCGCCGGCATTTAGGAAGTGATGAGCGTGCGGGGACTTGTCCCTTAGGGTCCCACCTCTGCCTCTGAACGTGCTTCCTCCCCGCTCTCTCTCAAACTCCGCCCAAATCCCAGCTGGAGTGGCACCATCTGCACGAAGTCCTCAGTCAGCGGGTGGCCCCGGGACTGTCGCTGTGAGCACGGCCTCCCTGACATCGTAATTTCTCACCTCCTTACCTGCGCTGGGAAGCATGTCTCTTAGGGCAAGGCCAGTTTCCATGTGGCCCTATGTGAAACAGGGAGTAGGCAGAGGGAACAGAAGATGTTTGTTGATTGAATGAATAAGTGATGATGGGAGGAATTTTACCTTCGTGCTTTCTCTGTAACTATTCGTTATGTCTTTTGCTTCTCAGAGTTTCTGGTTTACAATGAGCAAGTTCACCATTCCACAAGCAATACGGGCCTCTTTCTATCTCAGTCAACACTGGTCATTTTCCATGGCTGCCTAGCATTCCACCGTGCAGGGAGCTGTGATTCATTTAACTGGTCCATGTCAATGGATTTTACTCTCATTTCCATTTTCTTATACATAACGAGGGGCCCAGTGCACAAATTCGTGCACCTTGAAAGGAGCTGTGGGCCACGAGGCTGGGGTGGGCACAGGGCAGGCCTCGGCTCATCCTCTGCACCCTTGCTCCGCCCTCCCCTGCTGTGGCCCCTAATCCTCTCTCTGCTGGCAGCCCCTCTCCCGCTGCCGCTCCCAGTGCTGACAGAGCCGGCCCCCTCGCACCCCGGACAGTGCAGAGCGATTGGGGCCGGCTCCGGCAGTGGGTGTGAGTAGGGTTGGTGCCATTAGCAGTGGTTGCTGCCCTGATGGCCCCTCAGGAGCAGAGGGAGGTGGAGAAGTCCTCGGGGCAATCAGGGCATCCGCTGATGGTGCTGAGTGATCTGGGCTGTGCTGGGCGCCGGCAGTGCATGTGAGTGGGGCCGGCGCTGGCAACCGGTGTGAGCACTGGTGGGACCTTGGTACAGGGGAGCAAAGGATTTTCAGTAACTACCAGAGGCTCACCCCGATGACAGTGACTGGTGCCCTGCCTTTGTCTGGCACCCCCACTCACCTGCTCCACCATCCTGGCATGGCCAATGTCCTCCATGTTCTGTGCTCTGCCGCTTGCTGCCGACACACGCCATGTTCTGAGCGCGCCCCCCTGGTGGTCAGAGCACGTCATAGTGACCGGTTGTTTGGTTGTTCTGCAGTTCGGTCTATTTGCATATTAGGGTATATATATATATATAGAGAGAGAGAGAGAGAGAAAGAGAGACTAGAGGCCCAGTGCATGAACTCATGCCTGCACCCTCTCCAATCCGGGACTCCCTCAGGGGATGTTCAATTGGGTATCAGGCTTAAACCGCCAGTCAGACATCCCTCTCACAGTCCTAGATTGCTGGCTCCTAATTGCTCACCTGCCTGCTTGCCTGGTCGCCCCTCACTGCCCACCCCTGACCCCCCTGCTGGCCTGGTCACCCCCATCTGCCCCCCTCCTGCCGGCCTGGTCGTCCCGCGCAGCCATCTTGTGAGGGTGTGAGGGCTAACTTGCATATTACCTCTATTATATAGGATGCTGCAATGAAAAAATAGATGTCCTCATTCATATGAATTTGGGCCTGCAACATCTTTTCCCACCTTAAGCTCTCATACGTACTCATGGGTGGTTTCTTCTCTCACCCGTCCAGCTTTGTGTGTGTGTGTTTCCAAATCTTCAGTACGTCTGAAGCTTCCATCCCCCTTTCTGTCACAGTGCAAACCCCAGCTCCCTTTCCTTCAGACAAGCTCCCTGTGTGTGGCTCCTGGCCTCGGACTTACAGATTATGTGTGCTTTCTATTTGCTATGCGTCTGTTGTGCGTTAGGCTCTGTGCGAGGAGGTGGGGCCTGGAGATGAACCAGACAGGTCATCCTGGCCATCACAGAGTTCACAGTACCGTGAGGAAAATGAGCAATAGACACAGAAATACAAACCATCCACACAAACAGCCAGAACAGCCAGAAGCCATCAGCCGGACGAGCGTGCCACGAGGATAAACCCGGTGTGGGTGAAACCAGAGGCGCCCTCTCTGGGGAGGGAGGAGGTAGATGAGCAGGAACCAAGGGTGAAGAGTCAGTTTGTGAAGGTCTGGGCAGGCGCGTTCCAGGCAGAGGGAACAGCATGAGGGAAGCACAGAGGCATGGATGGAAGCAAGACTTCTTTCTTCCTGGAACCGTTTCTAACCTCCCCACGGCCCCCTCACTCTGACACACGGAGTCAGCCTCTTGTCATGTGGTGCTGGCTGTCTCCCAGGCCCTTCTCTCTGCACCTCATTTATTTATTTCTTTAAAAGGAAGTCTTTTTTTAAAAAAAATTATTTTATTGGTTTTTTACAGAGAGGAAGGGGAAGAGATAGAGTTAGAAACATCGATGAGAGAGAGTCGTCGATCAGCTAGCTGCCTCTTGCACATCTACTGGGGATGTGCCCGCAACTAAGGTACATGCCCTTGACCGGAATCGAACCTGGGACCCTTCAGTCCGCAGGCCGATGCTCTACCCCCTGAGCCACACCAGTTTCGGCTGGGCACCTCATTTACTATTGTTACAAGTGCCCAGTAGTGAGGCGTTTCCCCAGAACTCCTCTTAGTCAGTCCTGGGTGCTCTCTCGTCCGCGATGCTGCCTCGGCTGCCTCTGGTGCTTCTGAAACATATTTAAAAAAAATTAAAATCGGTTCAGGAGTGCCAGCACAGTACAGGACACGGCAGGGGTCCTGTCACGCACGTTTCACAGATGAAGAAACTGAGACGTTAACAGGTCCGGCAGGCAGAGCCGGGATGAAGCCCCCTCCTGTTTTTATTTTAAAAGCTCGCCTTCTTTTTGGATCCCCAGTGTAACCAACCGCTCTGGACACGGCAGGGGCCTCCCTGGAGCCGGCGCTGTCCCACGCTCGATCCGGGCTGTGGCAGGTGACCTTGGCCCTTGGCCTTCAGAGGAGCGGGGAGGAGCCAGGGGAGGCTCTGTGTGTTGACTTAAAGTTACAAACGTAACACATGCTTGTGGGGAAATTAAAAAGAAAAGGAAACAAGAAAGGAAAAAGCGACCGAAAACACCTCCTCCTCCCGCTCCCGGGCGGGAACCACTATTAACAGTTGGGATTTTCACGGTGCATCGCCAAACACACCCCCCCCCGCTACTGTCTTTGTACAAACTGGGGCATGCCCTTGGCTTTCTCCCCACGGATTCCAAGCCAGCAGCTACAGACCTGCGTCCTTTCTTCCATCATTTTCCACGGCACAGATGTGTTCCAGTCCATCCCCCTGAGCCGGTTTCAGACGTTTACCTGCCTCTCTTTCTCTGTGCAAATGTCTGTGGGCGTGCATGGAGCACACGCGTACGGGTATCTCTGCGGGGAGGGTGCTCAGAGCCTCACTGCTGAATGAAAAGGCGCACGATTCCCACACACGGACAGGCGCTGACCCCTGGCCTTCCGCAGCCTCTCCCGTTTGGCGCCCACGGCCCTGCTCCCGGCAGCCGGGCGTGGAGACGACTCTCAGGCCACCGGCAAAGCTGCGCCGGCTGTGCGTGCAGGCTGCCTCCTCTGCTGCTGCCGGAGCTCTGAGCACGCGGCCCAAATTGGGGATAGAAGATGGATTTTGATAAGAGAGGTTAAATAATAGGTTTTTCCATTTCACCTTACAGGAATGGGATGGGGGTGGGGGTGCTGGGCCTTCAGCCAATAGAGGACCAAGCGTTGTCAGGAGGCTCACAAAGCTTGCTATTTCTGGCAGCCTTTTTCTCCTTCTCTGCTGATTATGCAGCAGAATTGCACAGAGGCTGCCGTGGGCACGCACTCTCGCTGTCTGGGCTTCTGTGGAAGGAGGCTCGGGCTCCTTCTGCTTGAGAGACACGGGGGCACTGCGGGCGTGTTCCAGCAGAAGGTAATCGGGGGGCCTGCCGTCTCCTGGGGTGGAGGGGGTCAGATGATCGCTGTGGGATGAAGAGATAGGCGATGATGCCTGGCGGGGGGGGCGGGGATGAAGGGGGGAAATGGGACAGGCGGGGAGCTGGACTGATGCTTGTCACGTTGCAGAATGAAGATGTTTTAAAGGCCCAGGAGGCCTGCAGTTGCCCCTGGACAGCAGGGCGTTGGTGGCCAGAGTGTAATGGGTACCTGGCGTGCTCAGAAAGCATGTGGTTGTTCATTCATTCATTCATTCACTCACTCACTCATTCAGCATTCCTCGCAGTGGGCCTGGCCAGGAGTGGGTAGGGCCTCCAGCCCAATCAGAAGCAATGATCGGGACAGCATGTGACGGGAGCCCAGACAATACCCGCGTGAGGTGTGGGAAGGGCCCTGTAAGGAAGGCGGGGGGAGGAGAGGCTGGGGACGTCACCAGGAATGAAGCTCCAACGGCCTCTCAATTGGGTGTTGGAATGTGTGGAGTCCATGAGTTCCTCCCCAAATTTGGCGGGGGCCACCCTTTTCTTCTGTCCACTGAGGCTATCGGAAAAGAGCCGGTTGAGGAGGAAAGGACAGCAAGAAAACGAGGAAGGACTTCCTCACAGATCTGAGGACAAACACATCCGCCCCCCCCTAAGAGGCGGCAGCTTTTGGATGCAGGAACCTAACGTTAATGCTCGGTCCCCAGCCAGAGCCTGCCTTGGCGATGGGCGTTGTCCGGGCCGGGAGCGGGCCTGGCGCGTTGACAGGCTGCACCAGAGCAGCGGGAGGCTGACCTCTTCTGGGCTGACCTCCCACAGCCCTGGCTGAGCATCCGAGTCAGGCACGTGCGTCCCAGGATGGAAGCCACCCAGTCAGGCCTGCTCCTCCTCACCCGGAATACCCCGGGCAGACCAAGAGAGACCGGAAACTGGACCTCTGTGCTCCACTTTCCCCACCCTGGGCCTGAGAGCAAAGACCCCCCCGCCTCCAGGCCTGCAGGGAGGCGTCGGAGCCAGCCAGCCAGCCGTTGAAGAAATGGCTGTGGCGTGTCCACCGGGTACAGGGTCTGGGATAGCGTTCAAATCCCAGCTGGGCCCCAGATACGATGAATGACGTAGCATAAACTTCTTGAGCTCTGCAAGACTTAACTCACCGCATCCATACAAAGGGCACCCCGACGCCTACTTCCCTCTGTGAGGATGATGGTGTGTGTGTGTGTGCTTGTGTGCACACACACACACACAGCCTGACACTGTGCATGCTGCGTGGTAGGACCTTCCTAAATGTGAATGAATAAATGAAGGAATGAAGGAATGAATGACCAGAACACCCAGCTGTGCTCCGGAAGAGGATGTCGTGGCTCACCCTGTGTGTGTGTGTGTGTGTGTGTGTGTCCTGAAGAGCTTTCCTCTAGTGCTTACAGCCAGAGACCCCATGTTCTGTTCTTTTTTGGGGAGCACGACTGTATGGGTCCCCGTCTGGCGGATACGACTTCCTCCGGTTACTTTCACGGGCTCTTGGCTGGGAGAGGGATTGACAGGGACGTACTGGCTGTCTGGAAACAGAACGGACTCTTACTTTGGACATTCTCTGGCTAGCTTGCTGAATACCAGTCACCGGCGTTGCGTCGCTGCGGTCTCAGGAGAACAGATGGGCACAGGACCGGTGCGTGCTGCGAGCCCGGGGCTGGCTGGGGAGGACGGCCTTGCCAGGGAGGTGATTCTGGAAGGGAGGGTGTGGCTGGAGCATCCACCCTCCCACCTCCGAGCATGGGGAGCAGACACCAAACCCACGCTTAAGACGTGGCATTGAGCCCCAGCTCTGCTCCTGGCTTGCTGTGTGACCTTGGCAGGTCGTCTTACCTCTCTGAGCTGGGTTTCCTTGCCCACAAAATGGCGGGTTGTTGGGTGGATTGAATGGGTGGACTGAATGGGATAAGATAAGAAGACACAGGATTGGTGCTTAGTAAGTAAAGCTGTGCTCCCCTCCCGGGGAGGGGGCCCTGGGGAGCCTTTGGGAGGGGCGCAGGGTGTCGGCGGGCACAGGTCTTGCCCACAGGAGGCACCCACTGGGCATTTATGGAGAGAATGAAGGTGCCAGGGAGCAGGAGGCTGGGGGTATGGGCGTGTGTCCTGCTCTGTACCTGCTCTGTGATCTCCGGCAAGTTCTTCGCCTGATCTCTGATTCTCTCGGAAAAGCAATGCGGGCTGTCCCCACCAGCCCCGGCTGTTCTGCTCCACGCTGGAAATCGGGACTGTGAGTGAGCGTCATGTCTGAAATTCATTTCCTTCCTCGGTGAGTGGCATCCGTGAGGACTCTTCTCCCTGCTGCCCCGTGCGTTCAAAGCCAGCCGTTAATGAAATGGGGGCCCGGGAGGCAGCCCTCAGCGGCCCCGATGTCCTGGGAGTCCCCGTCTCCCTCTGTGCAGTCTGGCCAGTGTTCCCATGTGTGGACAATCGCCAGCGAGGCCCTGGCACGTCAGGGACCGGGTGTGGATTCCGGCTCCTCCCAGGCCCAGAGGCATTTCCCAGAGTGGGCACGGGGTCTCCTCCTGCCGTGTGTGCGGGGCTGAGCCCTGGCGCGGGATCAGAGGGCCTGGGTCGGCAGGCTCCGCTCTCTTGCCTTCTGGCTCTGAGACCGTAGGCAGCGTGCTCACTCACCTCCTCGGGTCTCACCTCCTGGGCAGAGCCTGGAGCCGCAGGAGCCTCAGCCCCTTGAGGAAGGGGAGCGTCTGAGAGGCCGCTCTGATCTGCACATCCTCACCCACGAGAGCTCGTCTGCAGGAGACATGGCGTGAAGGGGTCCCTTGTCTCCACGCACACCCCCTGCCCCAGACATGCCCTCCGCCATCACGCCTGTTTGATGAGGGCCGTGGCTGTCCACTCCGTGGCTTAAGGCAGCCTCAACCTCCCTCTCTGTCCCACTCTCTGCAGGTGCCTCCTTCCCTGCTAGCACCACCTGCAGGGCACAGCCCTTTCCTCCCCCGTCACCTGGGTCCCTACGGGGGCCTCCTGACCCCTCCCCCCTCACAGCAGCCAGGGCCGTCTTTGTGAACCACGCCCCTGCCTGCAGCCTTGGATGGGGTGCCCCGAGTGGCCTGTGGGATCTGTTTGGATGCCCTCTCTATGCCCACCTGGGGCACAGGTCTGATTTCAGTGTCTTCCTCCCTCCGAAAGCCCCCTTCCCGCTGACCAAGCTGCCATGCTTCTCAATTTTGTATGTGCAGCCCCTTTGTCTAGAAGCAGGATGCCCCCCATCCCTCCGATCACCCCTGTCCCACCTCCAACAGTCTGGGCCAGGGACCCTTTCCTTAAGGTGACCAGATGTCCCGCTTTTGGCGGGACAGTCCCAATTTTTAATAATTTGTCCCGCGTCCCACGGCTTTAAAAAATCGGGACTTTTTTAAAACGCCGCGGGACAAATTGTTAAAACTAAATCGGGACAAATTGTTAAAGATCGGGACTGTCCCGCCAAAAGCGGGATGTCTGGTCACCTTACCTTTCCTGTGCCCACCCTGTCAGGCCCTCCCAGCGCACCCGCGATGATGCATCTCTATCCTCCCGCCTCTGGGGGCCCGGAGAGCACCCAATTAGTTGCTTGGGAACATTCATTTGGTCAGAAACGGAGGAGATCCTTGCAAATGAAGTGTCTTCCGACCTCAACAGACTGGACTGTAATCCCAGCCTGCGGTCTGACCCCGCTGTGTGGTCTCGGACAGGCCCTCCGCCTAACCTTTCTGAGCGCGGAGGGCCAGGAGGAGTGACGAGATGACACCGACAACCGGCGCCTCCTCCTTTCCCGCTTGTCCCCGAAGGCACTTAGGACATTTGCCCTGAGCAGAGCAAACCCAAAGAGGGGCCCAGCCCAGAGGCCCCCAGAAACTGTCCGCAGCAGAGCCCTGCCCCGAACCCCCCGCGGGAGCAAAAATAGCAGCCCCAGGGCCACCGGAGGTGCGGAAGCCGCAGGAAGAAGCCGCAGGCCGAGCGGATGTCAGCTGCTCGGAGGCCCCGCTGAGGTTCCTCCTGTGTGTGCCGTGTGCGCGGCGGCTCTGCAGCCTCAGCCCTGCCCTCGCAGGCTCCTCCAACCGCAGCATCAGATAAGGCCTCGGAAAAAGCGCCGGGGAGGGGTAATCTAGTGCCATCTGCGGGGCACGCTCCCTCCCCTCCTGCCTCTCCGCCTTCTCCTCCCCTCGCTCCCGGCTTGCTCTGCCCACCCTACTGATCTCCACGGGCACCCTCCCACCCAGGGGGGCCGCTCCTCCCCCACCTCCCCGCCTGGCCCGCTCTCTCACCTCCTCCTAGGTTTCGCTCAACGGTCACTTTCTCAGGGAGGCCCGCCTGGACCCCCCAGTGTCACTGGCAGATCCCCCATTCTGGCACCTCTGTTGCTCTTGGAACCTTCTGCCAGGCTGTGCAAGCGACTTACTGACCGTGCTTTTTGTTTGTTTTCTGTCTGCAATGCAAGAGGGAAGCTCCAGGGACCTCTAGTCCCCACTGTGTCCAGAGGCCGGGAACAGGCCTGGCACCCAGCAAATGCTCCATACATGTTCCCTTAGGATAGGGATGCAGGAGTGAAGGGAGAAGAGCCAGCCCAGCAGAAGAGGGTCAGGCCGGGTTTGTGTTATTTCATGTGCATGCACACACACGGGCACATGTACACACTCACTCACACGTCCCCAGCCATTCGGAGCCTCTGAGAGCTCAGGACGGGGCTGGCCTGGGGCTGATGGTCATCGGGTGTTTGGAGGAAGGGAGGGGAGGGGAGACAGGCAGCAGTGCCAGTGCACAGGGACTTCTGCTCCAGGCCCAGCTCCGTGGCACATCCAGGCCTGGCCCTGCTCCAGGAGAGTAGCGCTCCAACGGGAGGTGAGGGAGGGATGGGGCGGGAGCCTCGGCAGGGCCTGGGCACCCAGGGGAGAACGTGGGCCTCCACGCTGACAGCAGGGCCTCTGGAGGGTTGTAAGCAGGGGAGTGATTTAGAGATGATTTAGCATGGACCTCTCCTGGTCTGTCATTAGGTGCAAAGACCCAGTCCTTGTTCTTCTGCCCTCTCAGCATCAACTCTGGGCCAAGAACCTCTTGGCAGTGCTTTTCACAAGGTTTCTCTCTCTTTTTTTAAATTGATTTCAGAGAGGGAGGGAGCGGGAGAGAGAGATGGAAACATCCATGATGAGAGAGAATCGTTGACTGGCTGCCTCCTGCATGCCGCCTATCGGGGATCCAGCCCACAAGCCAGGCCTGTGCCTTTGACCGGAATCGAACCTGGGACCCTTCAGTCCCCAAGCCGACGCTCTGTCCACGGAGCCAAACCGGCTAAGGCCACATGGTTTCTTCCCCTTCTTCTTCTTCTTCTTCTTCTTCTTCTTCTTCTTCTTCTTCTTTAATATATTTTATTGATTTTGTACAGAGAGGAAGGGAGAGAGATAGAGAGTTAGAAACATCGATGAGAGAGTCATCGATCAGCTGCCTCTTGCACACCCCCTACTGGGGATATGCCCGCAACCAAGGTACATGCCCTTGACTGGAATCGAACCTGGGACCCTTCAGTCCCCAAGCCGACACTCTATCCATTGAGCCAAACCGGTTTCGGTCACACGGTTTCTTATGAACCCATTCCATAGATGAGAAAACGGAGACAGAATGGAGTATCAGAGACCCATCCTTCAGGTGGCAGCCTGAGTCACCGTTTTGCTTGTTTGTTGCCTGCCTCCCGCAGTGGACTCTGAGGCCTGTGGGGGCCGGGGCCGTGCCCGTGGAGGACGCAGGGAGCTCTGGGCCTGTGCGGGGGGGCCAGATGCTCCCGGGTCTGTCTGAGGAGACAAGCGCCTGAAGAGGAGCAGCCCGATTCCTGTTACACCTGATCTCAGCCCGGTCCTAGTGCAGCCCGTAGTCACCATAACGGGAAAACTCTGCCTGGCGTTGGAGCAGCCCGAAGGGCCCACCCATCAGATCTGGGTTCGAATCCCAGACCAGCCACCTAATAGACAGAAGACCTCCGGCCGTTTCCTTTACCTTTCTCAGCCTCAGTTTCCTCATCTGTAAAATGGGGATATAGAAGGATGGTCTCCCGACATGTGTGCCCACTGCTTGATTTAGCACTAAACACCCTCCTTTGAAATCCGGAGTCTGGGTTCTGACTCATGGTCTGTGGGTCTGTGTGCTGCCCCTGAGGGCCTCGTGGGGCCCGGGGCAGAGCCAAACACCTCGCTTCCTCTCGGGTTCTCAGCAACCAATGTCTCCTTAGTCTCCTGGGGTTACGTTGGGCTTTGTTGGCTCAGGAGCAGAGGTTAAAGCTTGGGCAGAATGAGCCCAGGTGTGCAAGCATTTCTGGTTTGATTTAAAAGGCAAAAAAAAAAATAAATCTTTTTTATGAATCATCAGAAAAAGCAATCAGAAGGAAGTGTGTGACCAAGGAGAGGAAATTAGGGTTTGCGAGCGGCATGAGTCACCCCCCCTTCTGACTCCTGGGGATCGCTTGCTCTTGGCACTTTTCATTCATCTCTGAGACGCTGGGTTCTGCATTTTGGAAAACACACTGGGGGCTGTCCTGGTTTTTAAAACATTTAAAAATATATATTTTATTGATTCTTTACAGAGAGGAAGGGAGAGGGATAGAGTTAGAAACATCCATCAGCTGCCTCCTGCACACCCCCTACTGGGGATGTGCCCACAACCAAGGTACACCCCCTTGATCGGAATCGAACCTGGGACCTTTCAACCCGCACGCTGACGCTCTATCCACTGAGCCAAACCGGTTTTGGCTCATGGTTTTATTCCGGCCCCCTTCCTGCCACTGATGCAGATCTCTCTCTCTGAGCCACGGCCACGCTGTTTTCATTCTTACTGCTCTATCGAATGTTTCTTCCCTGCCCAGGCTCTGCTCAGGGTCCCGCTTCCTGGTCCCAGCCGGATGATCGCAGCTCCTTCTGCTTGGCTTCCTGGTCATGCTCCAGCCTCGCCCTCCCCAACCCCCTCTCCTCCATACTGGAGCCAGAGGCCGGTTTCTAAAACGCAGCTCCCCAGGGTGGCCCCGAGCGCTTGGAATAAAGTCCTGTTTGCTCTGCATCTCGGCTCTCTCCGCCTTCCTCTCCAGCAGGAGCCTCCCCTCCGGCTCTGGGCCTCGGCAGAGACTGTTCCCGCTGCCCTCTCCCTCCCATTTGGTGCTTTCCACCCTCGCCTGGCGAATTCTGTTCGGCCGGCAGGTAGATCTGCCTGGAAGCCGCCCGCCTCCTCTGATCGGGCCCTGGGCTCCCGTGTCCTCTGGTCCCCAGGATCCTTATTGCCCGTATCTCAGTCCTGTTCCCCTCCCCACGCCGCAGCTTCCGGAGGACAGAGGCTGTGTCCCTCCGTCACCGCCGCCCTCCCCTCTGGCACTCAGGACAGACGGTGCTCTAAGCAAGACGGAGTGGGCAGTCCGCGTTGTGGGCATGGGGGTGCGGGGTGCCTCCTGAGGCGGCGGGCAGGGGTCTTGGGTCCTCGTCCACCCTGCTCTGGGCCTGGGGGGCGGGGTGGGGAATGGGGGATGGGGTAAGGGGGCGTGGCCACGGTATTGCTTCCCAGTAGACTAGAGAGTGTTTTCCCGGGTGGCGGAGGTGGGAAGGCTCCGTGTCACTGTAATCTCTGTGTTTTAGGTACGGTCCCTTCCCCCCCATCATCGAATCAAGTGCATGTTTTCCTCCGTGTGTGTGTGTGTGTGTGTGTGTGTGTGTGTGTCTGGGTGGATTGGCTCCTGCGTGGCTCTCCTGCTGAGGCCGTGTCTCTGTCCTTCGGCATCTCGCTGTCTCTTTAGTTTGACGGAGCCATTGCTGCACTGTGTATGTATTAACTGTCTCCTCGTTGGTGCTATTTTCTTAGTCTGATGTCCTTTTGCTGTTTGGCTTTATTGCGCTTCCTCCTGCAGGAGATGTTAACGCGTGTGTATTTGAATCTGTCAATCTCCCTTCCCTCCGTGCCTGCTTCGAGGGCTGGGGAAGTGGTCCCGCCGCCGCGCATCTGATAACAGCGTTCCGCTCTGTTTTCTGATATTCCCCTAAAACACGCTTTTCACGTTTAACTCTTTCGTCTGTCTCGAGAGCATTTCGGTGGGTATCTAGTTCAGGGTTCCGAAATAGGAACAGACTGTCAGCCCGTTAGCCCCATTCTGCTTGTGAAGTAATTGGTCTTTGTCCCTCTGTTTTCCGGAGGAGAGACAATAGGGTGGTGGGGTGGGGGGGTGGGGGGGTGGGGGAGATCGCACCGTGCAGAGGGTGGCTCTGCCCTCTCTGGCTGTGACCCCGGAGCACGCTGCTTCGCTCAGCTCTTCCTCTCCGTGGACCGGATCCTGATGCCGCCTCACGGGCTTGCAGACGGCGTGCAGTGCGGGATGGAAGCTCTGTGCGTGGGAACGGGCACACAGCTAGCGCCCCCTTCACCGCAGTGTGCCTCCATCCAGCGTGCCCGACTCTGCACTTCCTCCCCTGTCCCCTGGTTTAAAGTTCTCCGTCAGCAGCACGGCCACATGGCTCCGATGACTCCAGGGCTGCCCGCAGAGCACTGTGCTTTCCGGCCGCACTGGGCACCCGGCAGGAGTCTCCTTTCAGAAATACTGCTTCCCACGCTCACTTTCCCCCCGCCCCCAGTGAATGTTGATTCCCCATCTGCTATGCACTGTAGCCCCACTTCAGTGATTTCTAGACAGCCCTCCCCCCAGCATACACCCCGCTTTCATCCTCCTCCCAGCTGCCGAGCCTCGGCTCACTCTGGTCCTCCGTCTGAGAGGGGCCCATCGACTACCGTCCCCCGGCCTAGCTCCTGCACCCCCGGCGTCACCCGTGCTAATGCCTCTGCTACGCGCCCCGGAGATGTGTTCTGTGCCCCCCGTCCCTCAGAGGCTGCAGGGGGCGGGGTCCCTCGTGGGTGGCCCCACATCCTCGAGCTGAATCTGGCTGCTTCCGGACACACGGCCTGGGGACCTGGTAATGTGGCGGCTCACACCCTTGCCGTGCCATTGCCGGTATCTGCGGGCCATCGACCGGGCCTCGCCTCGGTTTCCCCGGTGGGATCACGAGGAGGCCTCTGAGGCCCTGTTAGCCTGGCTCCCGATGACGTATCCTACACTCGGTGGTGAAGATGAAGTAACAGAGTGCGTTGGCATCTGGCTTCCTTGGGGTGAACTTTGCTCTCTGTCTGTTTTCTGGAGAGAAAAGGTCGGTCAGTACCGGGCCCGCGCCCCCCCCCCCCCCCCGCCCTCCCAGCTCCTGTGGGGCAGGGTTCCCAAGGAGAGCTCAGACCCAGGGCAGGGTGGTTCCAGTCAGGAGCAGAGGGCAGCTGGGGTGCTAGGAGGGTCCCGCTTCTCTGGAGCACCTCAGTGTGCCCACACACTGCCAGGCGCTATGGACACCCCACCAGCTCCAGTCCCTTCTTCTTCTTCTTTTTCTTTTTTAATATATATTTTATTGATTTTTTACAGAGAGGAAGAGAGAGGGATAGAGAGCTAGAAACATCGATGAGAGAGAATCATCGATCAGCTGCCTCCTGCACACCCCCTACTGGGGATGTGCCCGCAACCAAGGTGCATGCCCTTGACCGGAATCGAACCCGGGACCCTTCAGTCCGCAGACCGACGCTCTATCCACTGAGCCAAACGGGTTTCTGCTCCAGTCCCTTCGTACAGGAGCGGAGTCTGAGCGTCGGCGAGGTGGGACCCCGCCATGCCACACAGCGGCTCTGGGTGCGGAGCCGGGCGTGGGCGCAGGGCCACGGGCTCCAGACCCGGGCTGCCCGGTGCCCTGTGGGCCCGGGCCGGGGTTAGCAGCGCTGACACGCACAGCGCCGTGTTTACAAACACCGTTTCCTCTGCCCTCCGGGCTGCCAGGAGGAAGTGAGCGTGGGGCTGTCTGCGTTAGGTTTTGGGGTTAGATGCACAAGTGCCAAGTTCAGATGACCTAGAAAACCTTTCTAGGTCAGATTGCACTTTCAAAAGGTTTTTTTTTTCTTTTTTTTTTTTCTTCCCCTTCTTTTTTTAACCGCCCCACCATTGAACGCTGTCGTTGACATATTTCCCTCCCAACAATACAAGCCCTTTGTGGCATGATTGCGGCTTGTTGTGTAGCGCTGGGGAGAAAAATATCTCCCAGATCATCTGCTTTTCTCATTGTCCCCAGCCACACTCTCCTCCCCCACCACCTCCCCCGCCCCACCCCAGCCCCGTGCCTCAGTCCCACCGACGCACGCTCCTGTGGCTGTGAGTTCATTGTCTTTGGCAAGGAGCCGTTTGGGGATGTATTCCCAGCTGCTCGGAGGATAGATCACTGTCAGGCACAGATTCTGGCAGCGCCGGGTGGCCTGAGGCTCTGGACCGCTGACCGCTGACCGCAGCTCGGCCCCTGGGGAGGAGGCTGCACGCGGACAGCTCTGTGTCCTTGCGAGGCGGCCCGGCGAGACCGCAGGAGCGGCGTGGCCTGGGCTCTGGAGTCCCCGCTCCGGGGTTCGAGTCCTGACTCCATCCATTTGGACAAGGCCGCTTAACCGCATGTGCCCTCAGTTTCCTCCTCTGGGTAATGGGAGCCTTGGGGAGTGTACCTTACCTCATGCGGCTGTTGGGAGGATTGCAGGAGCTGATTTTAAAAAAAATACATTTTATTAATTTTTTTACAGAGTGGAAGAGAGAGAGATGGAGAGCTAGAAACATCGATGAGAGAGAGAAACATCGATCAGCTGCCTCCTGCACACTCCCTACTGGGGATGTGTCACAACCAAGGTCCATGCCCTTGACCGGAATCGAACCTGAGACATTTCAGTCCGCAGGCCGATGCTCTATCCACTGAGCCACACCGGTTTCGGCAGGAGCTGGTTTTTGTAAGCCAATTAAAAGCGCCCCTGGCTTTTGGTGAGTGCTCTGTAAATGCTGTCCAAGTGGGAATGAATGATCACCGCTGGGGGAGGGGGTGTGCTGTCCTAAGTCACCCAGAGCTCTGCCTGACGGAGACACTCACTTGGCCAGCCGGCGAGGACGCTGGCTGTGGCTGGCTCAGGGCTGAGCCCCTCTGGGCATTGCCTGTGGCAGAAGGAGGGGGCATGCCCCAGGTTGTCAGTCACCCTCCGCCAGGCGGCCTGGACCGGGGACTGCCCGCTGGGAATGCAGCGGCTCGGCTTTCTGCCCCCACGGGACATCTCCGCAGAGCCGCCCGGCCCCAGGCTCCGTGCGGGTTGAGGCTTCTACCTCACGGTCCCTCTGCCCTGTCCTCCTCACTGCCTGCCGGCTCCCCCATGAACTTCCCCCGTCTCAGCGTGTCTCCCGGACCGTGCCCTACAGCCTCAGGTGACCATAGATACTGAGTGGATCTATATATATATATATATATATATATAATGTCAGAGAGGAAGAGAGAGATGGAAACATCCATGATGACAAGGAATCATGGATCGGCTGCCTCCCGCACACCCCCTACTGGGATCAAACCCACAACCCGGGCACGTGCCCTTTACTGGAAGCGAACCCGGGGCCCTTCATTCCGCAGACCAATGCTCTATCCGCTGAGCCACACCAGCCGGGGCTGAATGGATCTTGATATTCATTGAAAAGACACATTCCTCTCGCTTGCTTATACTTCCAGAAGCCCTTTGGGGAGTAGCCTTAGGGTCCTGCACAGTCCCTGTGCCCATCTCTGGGTCTGTGCCATGTACGGTGACAGACCTGCCCTGGCCAGCTCGCTGTGCTCTGGGGGGCCTGGCTGCACGTTGGAAGGCAGGTTTTTGGGCACTCACTGTTCGAACGGAAAGAGGAAGGTCCGGCTCCGGAAAACCCACAGAAGTCTAAACTCACCCAACGGACCGGGGCCCAGAGCCGTGCCCAGTCAACCCGCTCCCACAAATGAGGACACAGAGAGAGGAAGGCCCAGTTCAAGGCCACACAGCGAGCGAGCGCCTCTCTCCAGCTTCAGGGTGGGGTGGTCTTAGAAGCGGACGTGGGGCAGCTGGTTACGGTGCTTTGGTGCAGGCAGTGCTTCCGTAGCTGGTCCCCGGCAGAGGGGCAGCCCGTGGCCTGGGACGGGCGTGGCAGTGGCTTCCTGGTGGGGGCAGCAGGGGAGCGAGCGGAGCTGCCAGGGAAGGAAAGAGAAGGCGGTGCAGGGGGAGCACAGAGCTGTGGAGGCCTGGACGTGTGGGACTTGTGGTCCATGCAGCGATCCCAGGACATCTCAGAGAGGCGGAGCGGGGGAGGGTAGGAGAGGCAAGGAGGCCAGCCTGGACAGCCCAGGTGGCAGGGGCAGGCTCCCACACGCACTGAGTGCTACAATAAGAATTGGGACTCTTCCTCGGGGGGAGAGGGGGAGTTGGGGCTTGAAGGAGAGAGACAGGGGCAGAGCCAGAAGGGGCCTTCTCTGCCGTGATCCTCGCCAGCCCCTCCCTGCCTGGCCAGGTCTATGCGCAGCGGATAGCGGTGGGATGAATGACTGAGTGACAGGAGGGGGGATGGAAGATTGCTCTGAGGGAAGATGGCTTCAGCGGCAGAGGAGGAGGGGCAGTGGGAGCAGGGAAGAGCCCTACGGCTTTGAAGAAGCAGCTCCCAGTGGGAATGGGCTGATGGGTCAGAGCTGGGAGTGGGGGCCCCAGTCCCCTCTCCTCCCATCCCGGAGAGGCCCGTTGGCACAGCTTAGGTGAGACTCGGCACAGGTGGGACGGGCTGAGAAGACACTCTGGCATCTCCTGCAGCAGAAGCGGGTGGGGCAGGGTCACTAAAGCCGAGAACCAGACCGGAAGGTGTCCCGGCCCTGCCCTCTCCCCCCCGGGTGGCCTCGTCCGCCGCGCCCTGACCCACTTCGCAGGCCCGGCTCCCGCCCGCGCGGGCAGCCCCGCTGGAACCGGTCCCCCTCCGAGCGGCCAAGCGAAAATGTTTGTTGAAAACAACATGTGCATAATTAAAGCTTAATGAGCGCTTGTCTGTTTGGAATGTGCAATTAGATTTATAATCGGGGACGGGAGCGCGCTCCAAATGGCTGTAAATGGAACCGGGAGAGAGGGTAATTTTGGCCATAAATCTGCGGTAACGCGGACGGTAGACAGAGACGCGGGCGGCCGTGCGGTGCCCACTGGGCAGTCCTACCAGCAGGCCCTCTTGGCGGCTGCAGCTGGATGATGGCCTTTGAGGTGTATCTGCGCTGGGTTGGGGCTGGAGCCCCGGTCTGCAGTCTGTGAGCTCTGGGGTGAGAGGAGTTGGTGCCAGTCCAGCTGCTCTGGTCCAGGGGGATGGGGGATGGGGGGTGGGGGGGAACTTGGCCAGGCGAGGAAGCCGGCACCGTCACCATGTCACCCCCGCACCGGGCTGTGGCCCCTGTTTTGTTCTCCGCTGGGTCCCCGCACTTAGACTCAATGAGCATTTGTTGAATGCGTGAATGCCCCGTACCAGACTCCTGCCTTAAACAGGTTCCTCTCCGTCTGTGGGCCTCCGTTTCCCCGTGTCTGTCTCCGTGTGATTTGGATTCAGCTCCTGCTGGTGTGGACTCTCCTGTCTCCAAGGCTCTGGGGGTGGAGCGGAGGGTGGGTGGGGCGGCATCTAGATCAGCTCTGTCCGGTAGAAATATCATGCAAATGGCATGTGGACCTGACAACTCTCTAGCAGCCACGTTCAAAACAGGAAAAAAGAAATAGGTATATATGATATATTTTAGTGAACCGCAGCTACCCAAAATCTTATCATTCTGGCATATAGTCAATAGAAATATGTTGGCGAGGAATTCTGCATTCTTTTTAACACTTTTGGCGAGGTACGTCTCTGAGACCCATGTACAGGTTACACTTACGCACATCGCAGTTTGGACAAGCCACGTTCTGAGGGCTCAGCAGCCACACAAGTCTGGTGGCCGCCATTCTGGACAGCGCAGGTCTAGGAGGAGCGTGATGCGGTTGGAGCCAGGTGGGAGGGCTCTGCTTGCTCCCCCGTAATCTGGGGACCGGGGCTCCCACATCCTGGAGGAGCCTCCTGGTAGCCATCAGTGGCGCTTACACTCTCTCAATGCTTTTTCTCGACTAAAACAAGAGGCACCTTTCGAGGAGACTGTTCTCGGCAATGGGAGGGGGTCCTGCGTGGCCACACTCTGGGCTTGCCCAGGAGGCGTGCTCCCAGCGCCTCTGGCAGGCTGGCCCCTCACAGGCGCACAGAGCCCCCGGCCCAGCGTGGTGAGGTCACCGGCTTGCAAATGGGAGTGTAAGCCAGCGTGGGCTGCTGAGGGGCCAGCGGCCCGGACTGCAGCCTCAGCGTGGGCAGGTCCTGGCTGAGTGGCCTTGGGCAGATCCCCAGCTTCCCTGGGCCTCGGTCATCACACTGGATTGTAGTTCTCACCGGGCAGAACAAGACAGTGTGTTATGTCTGACAAAGCAGGACCACCAGTAAAGAGAAAACTTTTTTTTTTTTAAAGAAGTTGATATTTGAAGTGTAA
Organism: Nyctalus aviator; assembly: GCA_036971965.1. NCBI lineage: Eukaryota > Metazoa > Chordata > Mammalia > Chiroptera > Vespertilionidae > Nyctalus > Nyctalus aviator. Next base: position 168,072,738 of record CM072925.1, read on the forward strand.
AGTCATCATCATGGGAAAAATCAGGTCTCAGTTGAACTCTCTTATGTAGATTTTAATTTATGGATTTTATTTCAAATTATATGTGGCGGCTAGAGGCATCAGAGGTCTATTCCATGCTTAGAACCTTAAAAGTTTGCTTGAAGCCCCACAAAGTTTCTTCATCTACTGAAGAGGGGCAGTTATAGCACCCTGAGAGGGTTGTTGTGAGGATCCAATAATGATGTAAGTAACAGCTAATAATTACTAAGTGTGTCTCTGCACCAGGCAATGTTCTAAGCACTTCCTGTATATTACTGTATTTAAGCTAAAGGATAGTTATACCCATTTTCTAGATGAGGAAAAGGAGACACGGTAGCTTCGCTAAAAAGCCTCACAGCTGGAAAAGCAAGCCAGGTATTTAAACCAAGCAGCCTGGCAGCGGAGCCCGTGTGTGTAACCACTGTGCTACATCCTTCTCCAGGTGCTTGTGAGCCTGGAGGGAAGCACGCAGGGCCTGGTCCGGGTGTGAGCCGGGGGCTCTGTCCCTGCCCCATTCCATCCGTGCAGTGCCTCTCTGCCCCCCGCCCCCAACCTCTCCTGGTCCTGATGTGCATCTCTGTGAGATTCCCACCCAAAACCGCACTCTCGGCGGGGCCCAGCGTGCAGCTGCACGGCCGCTGCCTGTCTTTTGAACGTGCTTTATCTGAGCAGCAGGCGTGTTCTCATGGCCCCGTGTGGGGGCTGGAGGGAGCGGTGCATGCGGCTTTGATTGTTTCCTCTTCAGATCTCCGTGAGGCTCCTCTCTCCGTGTCTGTGACCGGCTGGGCTGAGGGCTGTGCATCCTTGGCCTTTGATCTGTGTGTCTGTGCAGAGGGGAGGGGCGGCAACGTCTACAGAACAACTGTTGCTTTCATACGTGGGGTCAAGGCCAAGTTCATAACAGACTGTGTGACTTGGGGCAAGTCCCCCAACCTCCCTGAGCATCATCACCTTGCTCGTCTCTACAAGGGGCTGGTCATGCAACCTTGGGATCTGGGCGGGCTCCAGTGGGACAGCATAAGGTCTGGTGTTCAGGGGTGCTCACATCAGCCTTGAATGTCATGCTCCCTGCCCTTCACCTGGCCGACTCCTGGGTGTCCTCCATGTTCCAGGTGAGGAAACTTAAGGCAACGAGATGGTCCCACACAGTTAGTAAGTCGTGGAGCCAATCCATACTCTGATTCAGCAATCAGTGGTGCTGCCCAGTATATCACACTAGACCAGGGAGTTGAATTAAGTTCAAAGCTGACTTGAGATGGAAGCTCTAAGGTTGGGTCCAAAAATATGGGTTTATAGAAGCAAGCAAGACTGTTAAGGTTGGAGTGCGTTGCTAGAAAAAAGAAATGATGAGACAATGTAAAGGCACGGGGTGGGGGAGGGGAGTGGTGAGGGGGGTGCCTGGAGGCTCCTGCAACTCTGAGGATGCGGTAGGAGCTGAGACTCGGGGCCGGTTGTCATGGAGCTTCCTGGATGCCAGGGTTCATGATGTGGAGCACCGCAGGGTTTTGATCTGAGCCGTGGGCTGATTGCCAGAAGATCCCTCTTGGTAGCCAGGGTGGACGATGGGTTGGCTGTTGAGGGTGGGGTTGAGGGGAGAAGCTGAGCAGAAATCTTCTGCAGGCGATTGGATCAGGAGGATGTAGGATAGAGGGGGTCTAGAGTCACCCTGTGGCGCTGTGTGAAGGTGACACCTTCTCTTATGATGGCGGAGAATGAGCAGGTCTACACATATGTCATGAGTCCAGTGTCGGGTGGGTGTGTTGAATTTAGGATGTTCATGGACCATATGGGGTGGATGTCCAGGGGGAAACTGTATCTTAGAATCTGGAATGAACTCAGCTAAAGATGAACATTTGAGTCAGTGACATGTCATAGCCCTGAGAATCCGTGACATTGTCCAGGAAAAGTGCAAATAGAGTGAGGAGGAAATATCACACCTACTTATCTACCCATGATTCATCCCACCCACCCATTCAACCCATTTCATTCACCCAGCCATCCCAGGCATCTACCCAGCCATCCCTCACCCCCACCACACACATCCCAACCATCTATCTGTTTATCCCACCCGCCATCTCAATCTTCTTCCCATCCACTATTTCTTCGTATTCACCCAGCCATTCCATCTCATCCACTACCCACCCGATAATCCCTCCAATCCCAACTATCCAGTCCACACATCCCAACTACCCTTCTGCTTATCCATCCATTATTCCACCTACCCGTCTCATCTTCTGATGCCATCTACCCAGCCGTGGTGTCATCTCTTTATCCACCTCCTGGCCCATCTCTCCCATTCACTCCCCAAACCATTCACCTTCCCCTCCCACCCATCTGCCCATTCATCCATCCAACCACCCGTACACCTACTGACCATGCATTCACTCATTTTATCAGCTACGATTATTCCTGCCTTATGGCAACCACCATCCACATGTGACTTTTGAGCACTGTGGCTACATTTAAAATGACTTATGTGGCTTTGAGTTGTATTTCTACTGCTGATTTATACCATCCACCACCCATCCATCTATTTATCCACCCATCCTCCCTTCCTTCCATCTGTTCATCCACCCACTAACCGTATTTGTTTATCCCACAGATATTTAATTTATACCTATTACGAACAAGTGGCTCTGTAGGCCATAAGAATGAGGAAACTGAGGCTGCAGGCAGTTAAGGAGCTTGCCCGAGGTGGCTCAGGGAGAGCCAGCATCATTTGACTAAGATCAGGGCTTCTTGCCTTTCACTTTGGCTGCCTATTTGCTCCGTTTCCTTAAAGATTTTTTTTTAAAAAAGGATCTATCTTGGGTGGGGGCTGTTGGAACAGGGGCCCAGGGGCCCCTCTGGCCAAGGGGACTGCACAGCGTGGGGAGAGAAAACCCCCTTAGAAGCCTCTGGGAACTGGGTGCCTGGTGGCCGTCACGAAAGGGTTATCCCACACATTCGATGTTTGCAGAAATGTGGGTTCTTTCAGATTCCAAAACTCATTTCCATGACAAAACTCTTGGGAAGAGAAGACGAAGGCCTGGCTTTTGCAGAACAATCTTCCAGCTGTAATGAGGACTGAAGATGGCGATGGGAAAGGGAATTATAATTAGAATATGAAATGGGGAAAATTAATCTATTCCAGTCGGTGCTAAGAGGATGTTCTGGTGCTTCATGGAAATTCTTAGACCCATCTTCCCCTCTATATTTTTCTTTTCCTATTTGAAAGCATGCAGAAGGCTGGTGGTGTGAAAAGAGGTTTTTGACGGAGGGGCTGATGAGTGGTGAGCTATGCACAGGATTTAAGTTCATGGGCATCTTTGCTTCGTATGCCTCTACCTGCTCAAGCCGTACGTGTTTTGGTGCACATCCGTGTGTGTTATATCTACACGGCTGCACATGATGTGTTTACACACCCCTGGGCCTCCCCTCCTTCCTATGTGTGCATGCTGTGTATTGTGTACTCAGGCCTGTAAATGGTCTCTATGTGCACACTCATGCTTGTGCATGGACACAGTTTTCTGTGTTGGTTTGTGTAACCCACGGATGTGGTACATGCGTGACTAAGTGCTGTGTTGAACGCTGTGTTCAGTGTGATATGGGCCCCCCCCCCTGGTTTGTGGTGCATATGCGGTCACCATGCGTGGGCACGCTGTACACGTTGTGTGCCTTTGTGGTCACACACACTGAGCATTCGCTGTGTGGAGGGGGTGGATGTGGGGTGTCCATGATGCCTGTGAGCACAGAGGCTGGCTGAGTGACATCCCCGTGGCCTGTAAGTTCTTTCTTTCCAAAAGGACCCTTCAGGAGGAAGGCTGAGGGGCAAGCCAGGCCTCAGTGCCCTGGAGGCTAAGCTCGAAGCCTGGAAGCCCTTGGGGTCTCCCTCTCTTTCTCTCCCCTGTCCTCCCCGCTCCACCCTAGGCAGCGGTGGACAGAGAACCGATGTCCCCCCATCTCACGGCTCTGCTCATGGCCGCTCAGTAGACAGGTCCGGAGCCCAGTGTGCTCCCGGCGCCCCTCCCAGGCACTGGGGTAACCAAATGGGGGCTCACCCAGGCCCTGCCTTGAGAACCACCACCAACTCCTCAGGCCCCCTTAAAAGCAGGAAGCAGGCTCAACTCCCACATGTGGAGGGGACCAGCGAGTGAGTAAGCCCACTGGGGACAGACTCTGGCGATGTTGGGGACCCACTGCCCGGCCGCCTTCCTACGCCCAGCACACACATCACAGCCCAGGTCTCTCCTGCTCACGTCCCCATGCCGTGCCCCTCTGCTACTGTGGAGAAGTCCTCCCTCCAACACCACTAGGGCATCCTCTCCAACACCTAGCGTGTGCCAGGGCAAGCTGGTCATCGGGTGCTCAGTGCGGGTGCGGCAAAGCGGGTCCCCGCTGCCAAGGAGCTCCCAGCCCAGAGAGCGAGCCGAAGAGGCAAACAGACCCTCAGGAGCCCGGCCTGTCCCCACCTGTGCCCCCGGCAGCTGCTTCTCTTCTCGGGCCGCTGCCTTGGTTTTCAACAGGGAAAGTAGTGCCCGCGGCTCTAGGATGCTGCAAGGTTTGAACGAGACCTTTGACAGAAAGTATTTTCGATGGGGGGTCCACTTGGTGTTTGTTGAGTGCCCACTGTGTGCGTTGAGGGAGAAGGCACACAGGGCCCCTCCTTCATGGTGGCCTTTAACAAATGGGCCACAGCACGGGCCTGAGCCTCACTTCTGTCAAAGTAATAGAAGGCCCTGGGGACACCCAGGGGCTTTGGTTGGGAGCTCCCTGCCCTGCCCGTTTCACAGACCCATTCCTGCCGCCCATGGCGGGTGCCGGGGGACCTGGAGATGACCAGAACACTCGATGCTGCTCCCCCCACAGGGGCAGAACACAGACGTGCAGACAATCCATGTTGTAAGTCACAGGAGGTGACAGCATGGCAGACCGCCTGGAGGAGGTGGTCTCTGAGCGGGCCTTGAAGCATGAGCTCTATGTCCCATGTGTAGACGGAGCCGTGCATTTGGAGTCAGTGCCCAGATCCTAGGCATGGCACGGCCTTTTCTTCAGCCAATTCAGCCGCCACGGAAGGATCTCTGCCTGTCCCTCTGCTGGCAGGCATTTGGGTGTATCCACCAATTCCACTGCCTTTGATGGGAGGACTGTCCTAGTAAAGATAATGTGCTCCATCCATCCACCCATCCACTCCCAATCCATCAATCCACTCATCTACCCACCCACCCATCCATCCACCCATCCATCTATCCACCCATCCATCCATCCACCCATCCATCCATCCATCCATCCACCCATCCATCCATCCACCAATCCATCCATCCACCCATCCACCCATCCACCCATCCATCCATCCACCCATCCATCCATCCACCCATCCATCCATCCATCCATCCATCCACCCATCCACCCATCCATCCATCCACCAATCTATCCATCCACCCATCCACCCATCCACCCATCCATCCATCCACCCATCCATCCACCCATCCATCCACCCATCCATCCATCCACCCATCCATCCATCCACCCATCCATCCACCCATCCATCCATCCATCCATCCATCCATCCATCCACCCATCCATCCATCCACCAATCCATCCATCCACCCATCCATCCATCCACCCATCCATCCATCCATCCATCCACCCATCCATCCATCCATCCATCCACCCATCCATCCATCCACCCATCCATCCATCCACCCATCCACCCATCCACCCATCCATCCATCCACCCATCCATCCACCCATCCATCCACTCATCCATCCATCCATCCATCCATCCATCCATCCATCCACCCATCCATCCATCCACCAATCCATCCATCCACCCATCCACCCATCCACCCATCCATCCATCCACCCATCCATCCACCCATCCATCCACCCATCCATCCATCCACCCATCCATCCATCCACCCATCCATCCATCCACCAATCTATCCATCCACCCATCCACCCATCCACCCATCCATCCATCCACCCATCCATCCACCCATCCATCCAACCATCCATCCATCCTGCCATCCATCCATCCACCCATCCATCCACCCATCCATCCATCCATCCATCCATCCATCCATCCACCCATCCATCCATCCACCAATCCATCCATCCACCCATCCATCCATCCACCCATCCATCCATCCATCCATCCATCCACCCATCCACCCATCCATCCATCCATCCACCAATGCACCCATCCCCCCACTCATCCATAAGCATTTATTGAGTATCTCCTGTGTGCTAGGCACTGTTTTAGGTGTCTGGGAGCCTCTATTTTAGTATGTGTGTGTGGGGGGCTAGCTATAAGCAGTGAACTTGGTAAATCATGCAGATGCTAGAAGACAACTGGGGCTATGGAGCAAAGAACAAGGAAGAGCAGGGCTGCTGCTGCTGGTGGAGGAGGAGGAAGAGGAGGCTGGCCTCCGAGCCAGCTGTGAGGAAAGCCTCTCCGACTGAAGTGGGTCTGGATGAACGGACCTCCTGTGCCTGAGGGTGGGTGTGGCTTTCACCGCCTCCATGAGAGCTGCTTGGCAAGGTTTATCGCTGTCACAAATGCGCTCACAGCTGGACACAGCGGTTACTCAGACTATGCCTGCCGTGCACTCACACCCCTGCGGAGCGATGGATGCACAGACTATTCATAGAAACAACTCAATTGCCCATGTGCTCAGTTAGGTCCATGTCTATTTTATGTCCGTCCTGTGCAATACTAGGTACCAGAAGACAGAGTTCTGTGCTGATACATAAAACTTCCAGCCTAGCCAGCGTGGCTCAGTGATGGAGTGTCAGCTTATGAACCAGGAGGTTGCTGGTTTGATTCTGGGTCAGGGCACATGCCTGAATTGTGGGCTTGATCCCCACTGGGGGGCATGCAGGAGGCAGCCAATCACTGAGTCTCAGCGTTGATGTTTCTATCTCTCTATCCTCCCCCTTCCTCTCTCTATCTCTAAAAAAAAAAATTAATAAAAACATATTCCAAAAGAAAAAGAAGCCTTCCCAGATGTGTTGCTAGGAGAAACATAAGGTGCAAAACAGTGTGTATAACATGCTGTCGTGTGTGAAAGAAGCGGCTGTGACATGCAGACACGCGGGCCATCCCGGGAGGATAGGAAGGAAGCCGGTGGAGGCAGCGATGCCCCTGGGAGGGGCGATGGGTGGCCGGGCAGAGGGGAGGGAAGAGCGTTTCCACTCTGTTGCTTTTTGTCCTTTGGGAATTCTGAACCACGTGCCTATCACCTAAGAAATAAAATAAAATGTTCAATGAAAATGGCCAGCTGCTGTTGGTGCCCCGCCCAGAAACGTCACTAGCTGGCACAGCCAGCCTCCATCTGTCGTGAGCGCTGGCTGCAAATGGCTCGCAGTTGGCACAGGTCTCTGGAGAGCGGTGCTCGGTCACACGGGGCCGTCCTACTCGGAAGGCTATGCCTCCCCCTGTCTGCTGAGGGCAGCCCGCAGCCCGCGGAGCTACAAGAGGCCAGACCCTTGCTTCCTGCCGGGACTAGCTCGATGGTGCATTTCATGGGCAGAGCTCCCCATGGGACCAGGCTGCAGCAAGTCTCCGGCGGAGACCACATCCTTTGCTTTGCTCCTTGCACTGCCCTGTCCTCCCTCCCTCCTTCCCTGTATGGTTATTCCTAAAGGAAACTTCTCCCAGACCACATGCATTTGAATGTTTGACCCAGGCTCTGCTTCTCGGGAACAGGGTCCAAGGCACCTGTCTTAAGGGAAGGGAACTACCTCCTGGAACTGAGCCACGTGCGCTGCGGGTGTCAGTGCGGCGTCCCAAGAAGAGGGGCTCTCGTTATCCCTGTTCGCTGAGTGAGGACCCTCAGAAGTCTGTCACCAGCTCAAGGTGACACTGCAGGGAAAAGGGCAGCTCGTGGCCCCAGAACCCACGGTTCTCCCACTGCACGCGCTCCCTCACGCTCAGAGCTCCTCCTGAATGCAAACCTGGCAGCTGCTCAGAACACAGGACTGTAGTTCCTATACGTGGTGCCTACCACGGTCCTCCCTGCCTCCACCAGCGGTGGCCTAGGGGGCAAATGAGAGGGGGCAGAGCACCTTAGGACGGTAAGACTTGGAGGGCAAGTCTGGGGCAGGCTGTCCTGACACCAAAGCTCAGCCTCCCTCCATCATGTGGAATTCCAACTCTCGCTGGTAGCCCGAGGTCATCTTAGCCAAGAGAGATATTCCCATACTTCCAGAGATGGGGAGCTCAGCATCAGGCAAGGCAGGCTGCCACATCTGTGGACCAGGTATGAAGAGCAGAGAGGTTCTCCTCGCTTCATCCTTCGTGTGCGGAGTGATGCTAACCCCCACCCTGGAGGGGTCCCTGCTGACATGGAAGCCTGGGCTCAGTCTTTGCTCCTCCCCATTCCGTGCATTCAGTCCCTGATCCCCTCTGGCTTCTTCTCCTGGGCCTTCTTGAGAACATTTTACTCAGAGCTGCTTCTCTCTCTGTGTTCCAGTTTGATGGTGACAGTGCCTACGTGGGGATGAGTGACGGAAACCCAGAGCTTCTATCAACCAGCCAGGTGGGTGCCCCGTCCTTTCTGAGTTGGGTGGGGGTGTAGCCTTGGGCTGGCTGGAGCCAAGCTGCTTCTGGGGTGGGAGGGGTACAGAGTGGGGGCCATGGCCTACCACTATCCTCTTTCAGAATAATTAAGAATATCAGTTGGATTCCATTAGAAGGGATGATCAAACCAGGACTATAGTGGTTTCTGTAAATCACCTACTATTATTAACAACTAGAGGCCTGGTGCATGAAATTTGTGCAAGTGGGAGGAGGGTCCACTCAGCCCAGCCTGCACCCTTTCTAATCCGGGACATCCCTCTCACAATATGGGACCTCTGGCTCCTAACTGCTCCCTGCCTGCTGGCCTGGTCGTCCCTAACTGCTGCCCCTGTTGGCCTGGTTGCCCCCAACTGCCCCCTACTAGCCTGGTCGCCCCCAACTGCCCCCCCCCCGCTGGCCTGGTCACCCCCAACTGCCCCCCCCTGCTGGCCTGGTCACCCCCAACTTTCCCCCCCCCCCCGCCCCCCCCGCTGGCCTGGTCTCCACACATAGCCTGCTGTTCAGTTGTTTGGTCATCCCTCACTAACCTCCCTGCTGGCCTGGTCGCCCCATGCAGGCTGCTGTTCAGCCGTTACTGTGAGGGCACCCTGACCAATTTGCATATTCCTCTTTTATTTGTATAGATTGGATAAAACTCAAAACGGTTTGTCCATATTCCCCATGCACAGAGGGGAAAATGTCAGCAACAGGGAACAGAGATGTCACATGTCCCCCGGTGCTGCCGGCCCCATGCTACCACACGGCACCCATGGGGGCACATGTTAGTGTGGAGGCGAACACCTCCTGCAAAGGCACGTGGGCTTCTCCTGCTGGAAGCCAGTTTTCCACGGAGAGCCTGGTCTCTGAAAATTAAGGGTTTTTTTCCGCTGGGAGCATCCTCATCCACTCTAATGCCGGGAGTTTCCTTCCCGCAGGCTGGGACTCCGGGGAGGGGCCTCACTGCTGGCTGTCTTGAGGAGGAGTAGTCATTGTTATTAACCCTGTTCTATAGATCAGGCAACTGAGGCTCAAGGTTGGTTGCTGACTCATCCAGGAAGCAGGGCAGCTGGCGTTTGAACCTGCAGGGCTGGAACTCAGCGCTGCACACGTTACCTTGCTGTGTACGTGCAGAGCTCCAGTCCCACCTCGAGGCTGCCACCAGCTTGTTTCAGCCTAACTGTCACTCTTCGCAGAGCTCTTGTTGACCCCAAAGTCCAGATCAGGTCCCCTCCGCACAATTCTCTCTCATGGCACCGTGTCCTTTTAACTCACGACTTCTGCCACTGTTTGTGGTTGTCTGCTTACTTGTGTAATGACGTGGCTAGCATCCGATTTCCACTCCAGACTGTGACCTCCAGGAGGGCAGGATCTGGTCTCTCTTTTCCACTGCTGTGTCCTCCAGTGCAGCACAAAGCCTGGCATATAGAAGGCCCTTAAGAGAGATCTGCATAATGAGTGAATGTGGCTCCTTCTTTGATCTGACTTCGGTTTTCCCAACAATGGAATGAGGTGGTTGGATTCACAAGAGTCTTCCCAAGTCTCCTGAGCCATCACTCAGAGATTCTCCTTAACTTAGAACTTTGTAAAGAAGACACCAGTGTCCCCTGAGACTGACTAAGTCCACCTGGTGGCATGAGCAACCTTGTTGGGAACAGATTTGGTGATTATAATATAGATTTCTTATAGTGTACCAGTTAGCTTTTGCTGCGTAACAAGCACCCCAAAACTTAGTTTCTTAAAACAATGAATATTTACCTACCTCATAAGTTCATGGGTTGGCAGTTTGGTTGGGTTCAGCGAGGTGGCTCTTCTGGTCATGGCTGGGATCATTTGAGTGACAGCAGGAAGCTGCCAGGTCAGCTATAAGCTGATTAGTATGAGGGACTCACTTCTACTCAGATGGTCTCTTGTCCTCTGGCAGGATAGTCTGAGGTTGTTCATGAAAGATGAGACAGAGGGGCCGGAGACTGGGATGCCAGGATGCAGGCTTTATTGGTGGAGAATATCGTTGCTGGGCTACCTTCCAAGGAGAAAGAGCACACATGCCGGGGTGAACATGCCTTTTGAGTGGAGGAAAAGGAAGGGACAGGGCTTAGGGCATTTAGCACACACTGATTGGTGGTTTCATGTAAGGCACATGATTAGGGACCTGGGGACTTAGGAATCAGGGGCTTAGGGTATTTGGCAGGTGCTGATTGGTGATTCAGTGTGCAGTCCATATAAGGTGCCTGATTAGGTGCTCAGGAATGTTCGGACTGCAGGTGGAGTTTACGTCATCCTCCGTCCATCAGTTGGGGGAAGGGAGGACCTATCGGTTCATGCAGTGGGAGAAGGTCTCCCAGAGAAGCAAGAGCAGAAGCTGCAGGGTTTCTTGAAGTCTGAGCATAGAATGGGCACATGACTACCTCCAGCGCATTCGATTGGTCAAAGCAAGTCACAGGGCCCGTCTAAATTCAAGGAATGGGGAAACGGACTCCACCTGTTAATGGGAGGCGCTGCAAAGTATTGTGGTCTTTTCACAAACTAGCACGTGGGAAACATGTGGCATGTGATCCATGCCATTTTGCTGAAGAATAATGGGCTCTTCTGGGACCTACAGCTCCCAGTGGCTTGGCTGTGCTCCACTGGCCTCTAGTTCTTAATGGCAAAAACTCTGTATATATCTCTCCAGTGTTTTCCCTGGAGTGCTTGCTTGAGCTCACACACGACATTTGCACACAAACATGCAATCACAGTGTGTTGCCTCATCCGCTGCAGGAAATGTGTTCTCCCCGCTACTGAAGGATTGACATAAACATGTGGCAAAATGGAGGCCTTGTAGCCAATAGAGGATCCAGAAGATAAACACTCTAAATGGCATAAAATGCAGTTTATAAACACAGTTAAATGCAATGTTTATCCATTTAGCAAATGTTTATTGGGCAGCTATTATGTGCAAAACTCTGGACATAAGCTGGAAGCCATTTCTGGGAGATGTTTGCTTTTAGAACATCCATTTTCATCATTTGAAAACCTGCTCTTTCCTGAAACCCCGTCTTCTTTATTTAGAAACTGCAGCTGAGACAGAGGTTCTGACAGGATATACATCAGCCAACTGTACCCTCCTTTAAAAACGTTCAAACCAGCTCTTCTGGGCTTGAAGTTTCTTTTGCAAATTCATGCTCCATTGTCTGTTTTTTTTGCCAGTCTCCACAAAATCCCTGCCTAGCAACTTGAGCGTTTATATATTACCACTTTCCCCTCCTCCCTGGAGCTTGCATTTCTTTTGTCCTGGACTTGCCTGGGTGGTCTTGGACCTGCTGCTGTTGTCAGGCACAGGTTCTGGCCCATCAGCATCTTCTGGGCGCGGAGAAGGCCTGGTAGAGGTCAGCTCTTCCCCAGCTGGGGGCAGACCCGGCCGGAGTTACGGGGGTTCCTATTTCCTGGTTACGTGACCTGGGAGGCTTAGAAAGAGGAAAGGAAGTGGCCTGGGACCTCAGCATCCCAGAAATCCCAGCTCTCCCACCGCCCAGCCAGGAGCCCTCAGGTAAGTTAGCCAGCTTCCTGTGCCAGGGGAAGAGCCACACCCGCCCCAGGCTGGTGTGAGAGGTCCCTGAGGCGTGTGTGGTGATTCTGGTGTGCCTTCACCGGCCAGGGCAGCTCTTCCCAGCTGCCCGCTCTCGAGAGCACTGGCCTCTGCCGCATGGGCTGTGGGACAGTCTGGGACAGTCTCAAGGGGAGACGAACTCTACAACCCGCCATGGAACTCCCGCTGAGAACGTCCTGGCTCAGCTCCTTCCCTGCCCCACGCTGCTCTCTCCCTTCCTTTCTTCTGAGCCACTTCTCAGTGAGTCACTGTCACAGCAGTTCCCGTCTCAGGCTCAGCGTCCAGGGACTCTGACCGAAGGCAGTATGTATAGTACCCGTGTTCCATAGCACTGGAGAGGACTTATTTCTATTGTGTTTTATTTTATTCGTAACTTGATTTGCTGTCGTTTTTAATTATTTGAGGATGTGATTTTTATTATTTTTTCATTAAAATGTGTTTTTTTTTCCCCAATTACAGTTTACATTTCTGTTATTGTGCATTAGTTTCAAGTGTACAGCCTAGTGGTTGGACAGTCCTATACTTTACAAATATACTGTAAAGAAAATACTGTTATTTCCAGCATCCACCTGGCACCATGGGAAAGACATTTTTATGCCTCCAAGTCTTAGAAAAAAATACTTTAAAATGTGACCATAAATTAATGAAAAAACTTTTGCATGGCCTAAACAACGTACGTAAATCAAAAGACAAATGAAAAATTGGGCAAGAACATTTTCAACTCACAATACAGTCAGGGAACTAATTTCCTTAATATGTAAAAAGTCCTTAGGAATCAATTCAGAAAACCCAGGAGAAAAACAGACAAGAGCTATGAACCAAGTGTTTACAGAAAAAGAAATACAAATGGATCTTAAATATATGAGAAGATGCTGGAAACAAATTAATTCCCACCCCCCCATCAGAGTGGCAAAAACCCAGAAGTTTGATAACATAACACACTCATTCTGCTGCAGCCCCTTGTGGGGAATCAGGCACTTTCCACATAATGCAGGGGAAGTGGATGGTGTGACCCTACGCAGGGCACATTGGCAACATCTATCAAAATTGCAAATGCATTAACCTTTCACCCAGCAATTCCCTTCTTGGAAATATATCCTACAGATATCTTTGCACACATGAGGAATGACATATTCAAGATTATTCATTTTGGTATTGTTAATTATGGCAAAAGATTGGAAACAACCCAATTTGCAATAAATATGGGACTAATTAAAGAAATTACATACATCTGTCAAGTGGAATGCTGTGTGGCTGTCAGGAAGAAGGAGGATATGGAAGTTGCTTAGATACATTATTTGCTGAGAAAAGCAAGGCTGAGGACAATAAGTACAATATGCTATCACTTGTGCAGGAAAAGGGCAATAAGAATGTATGTTTCTTACGTGCTCATATTTGGTTAAAGCAACTCTGGAAGGACACATGGAAACTAGTAACATTGGCTTTGTACATTGTGTGTGTGTGTGTGTGTCTGTACTTGTGTACGTGTGCATGTTGTATGTGCATGATATGGAAATAGGGCAGAAAAGAGACTTTTTCACTGTACCTTTTTACACTTCGGGGGTTTAAAACCATAGGGATTTGCTATAATTTCAAAAAGTTATGTAAAACTTAAACAAGAAAGAGAGGCTCAAATGCTTATGAGGGATTAGCTGAGATAAGAGTCAAAATGTGTCTTAGGAAAAGGAAGCTGCCCAGGATCACAGAAAAAGCAGGTTATTTTTGTTTGTTCTTCTTCTTTTTTTAAATTTTTTATTAAAACTTATTTTCAATTTTAAAAAATTAAAACTTACTTTCGAATTATTTTCTAATGCTAGAAATATTACCAGATAGGCCTTGGTGTGAGTTCTTGACTTTAGGCAGGAAAGGTTTCCCAGCACAAGTATTCTTCCAGCTAGCTGATTTGGGGAGTATGGTTATGACAGCTGGGCAAGTGAAGTGAAGGAAGGCTTTAGGATAGAAAAATCAACGGTTGAGAGCCTAGGTGGATTACTTTAGCTTTTTAGAAACCTTGTAAGAAAGAAGCGAAGGCCACATGAGCTGCGAGAACTCGCTGAGAAATAAAAGCACTGTGGCAGAAGGGAGCCAAGCCGGGGTTGCTGTTAGCTGACTTCACCGTCAGAGAAAAGGGGCCCTGGGAGACAGGTTCGGGCGTTCGTCTGGGACGAGCTGCCTCTGCCCGCTGCTCCCCTCGTTGCAAGTCTTGAGGGGAGCCTGAGAGTTTAGGAGGAGAGCAGAGATGCATGCCTACGGGGGAAAGGCATGGGTATGCTCTAGAAAGAGAGCCCCGGGAGAAAAGGCAGTTGTGATGGGCAGGGGATGTGTAGGCCCCAGGGATGTTGTGAGGGGGGAGGAGAGGGAGGTAAGGGTGTAAGCTGTAAGTACGGACACCTGTGGGAGAGTGGCTGTGGGGACATGGCCGAGGGCCTTCACGCAATGAGATGGGGACTCCTTAGAAGACATTTGTTTTTGAAGGGCAAGAAGGTCTTTAGGTTGTTTAATCATTGATAGAAGGAGTCCCGAAGAGAGGGTAATGCTCAGGGTCCAAGAGAGGGAAGGGTTAATGGATGGTTTACGTTTTGGGAGAAGGCGGAGCGGGTGGGCGCTGCTCAGAGCTGGACAAAGGAGCTTTGCAGACGGGTGGCTCAGAGCAGAAGGCGGCTGCACCTGAAAGCAGGTCTCCTCCGAGGGGCTGGTGGGCTGGCGCTGGAGGCCTGAGGGGCGGGGAGGTCTGGGATATTGGTTGTGGTGCACTCAAAAGGCTGAGCTGTGGGTGCAGGGCTGTGGGTGCAGACAGTTGGGTGAATCCAGAACAGGGAACTTGCCAGGCACGGTACCAAAAGGACACAAGCTTTTCCAGGGAATCTAGGCTGGGCAAGGAGAGAAGGAGAGGGAGGAGCTGGGTGGTGGGGACACGTTAGTCACAGAGTGGAAGTGGGGAGGTGAGCCAAAGGTGAGCAGCTGTGGCCAGGCATTGATGGGCTCCTGGGTGTGTCCAGGTAGAGGGGAGCTGACAGAGGGGAGCCTCGGAGCCCAGAGCCCAGCAGCAGCATGGTGGCTGCTGAAGGGACCCAGGATGGTGCTGGCGTGGGGTGGGTGAGAAGCGGGAGCCCAGAGCTGATGGCCGGAAGCACGATGGGGAAAGGGGACACGCAGGAGCTTTGTGGGCAGCGTGCATGGCTGAATGCTGAGGGAGCGGAGTGGGGTGGGTGGGTTTGTAGGGAGGGTGATAGTGGGCTGGTTGAGGCAGTGGGGAGGGAGGAGGAAATCAGTCCTGCCTTCCAAACGGAGATACATGGGCAGCCGGGGAATGGGCAGCTCATCCCAGACCATGTGGAGGAGACAGGTTCCTGCTGTGGTAGAAGATGGAGGGGAAGGTGTGTGCTGAGAAGCATCTGGAGAAACAGGGGACCTTGTAGTTCTTAGCGTGGGAGTCCCAGTGGTCCCGGTGGTTGTGTGCTGGGGGAGAGGTACCGCACAGCAGAGTATAAGGTTCAGGGGGCTCCTTGGGCAATCCTAGGCCCATGGAGCGGTGATCACCACCATTAGGAGCTCTGCCAGGTGTGAGCGGTGCCCAGCACGGGCCCTTCCGAGACGTACCAGCAGAGCATGTGCTGGAGCGGAGTCACCGTATCCTAGAGGCCAAGGTGTAGACCTAGACTTAGTCAGTGGCATAATCATGCGGCCATAATCAGCGTTAGGCCTCCAGGCCCCGGGCACTGTCCTTACGGCCTTGAAGGCACATCCTCCTTCCAGCAGGCGGCGGTGTCAGATGCCCAGCCTGGGGAAAAGAGCCGGGCATGCTGAGTTCAGGTTCAGTCCTTCTCCACACCCTCTTCCGGTGCTGGTATCTCTCTGGGCCTCTGCTTCCTGATGTAAACAATGAGGGTAGGTGGCCTGTTGGCTTTTTCCAACCCTTAGCAGTCATGATGCCGACCACAGTGACATGCACGGTGCAATGTCTTGGGCTCAGGCACTGGGGCTGCATGTTTTCCATCGCTGGTCTCGTCTCACCCTGTGAACTCTATCGGGTAAATGCCGTTGCTCTCCCATTTTACAGACGAGGAAAGACAAGATTGGTGATGGAGTATTTTTTTTTAAGCAAACAAAAACGTTTCCCATCAAATGCACTGAGAGGCGGGCGGGAGGCTCTCCCGCCATGGGAATGGTGGAGATCTAAGATTCTAGGCTCGGTGGCTCTGGCCTCTGAGCCCGGGTACCTCCGAAGGGCAGAGACCTCGGGGCCTCGGTGGCTTTAATTAAAACCCGGGCGAAGGGCTCCCGCCGCCTATTAAAACCAGATTGTGTTCCGCCCGCCGTGGTGCAGGGAAGGGAGCGGCAGCAGTTACTGCTGAGATTACAAACAATCACACCGAGACGGCCCTCTGCAAGCCTCTCCTATTAGAGCCCAAACATCACACTTTAAAAACAATTACGGCTGTGCGTTCGGAGCGTGATTCATGAATTCTGAATAGCTGTGAGGAGGGGCCTTAAGAGGAAACGGTTTCGGGGCCATAGATTTTTGCTCAGATCTGATGAAATGTAACATCGTGGCGCAGGCTGGAGAACGAGACGCGAGGAGGGGGAACCCCGTCCCCTGTCTGTGGAAAGAACCGAGTGGATGTCAGACCGAGCTAATGGGCTTCCCCGCATCCGCCCTCACACGCGGGCTCGGAGAAATGGGATCGCCGTCCTGGCTCCCAGCCGCTGGGAGGGAGCCGGGGCTCGCACCTCACCAGCCCTAGTTTTGCATTCCAGTGGCTGAAAACACATTTCTTGTGAAGCCCCAGACTCCCGGCGGGGGGTGTGGAAGTGTCGGAGGGGCACGGGCAGGCAGGCATGAGGGGGCAGGTTTGGGGGAGGGGGCCTCTGCGCGTATTGCGGCTCCCCCGCAGCACGGACATTTCTCATACAATGCGGCGCGTGTTTACAGCCAATGGTTTTGTTTCCTTCCAACTATTATGAGAGAAATTGAATCCCTGGAAACATTCACTCTCTCTAAATGGCATGGAAACAATGAGAATGGCGCAGGAAGTTTATGGGGTGGGGGAGGGAGCAGCAGCGAGGTGGAAATGGGATTTCAAGGATTTTCTTTAAAAAACGGCGTGCCTCTCCCATTCCCAGCCATCTCTTCCACCGGGCCCAGGTCTTGGCCAGGGCGGGTGGAGAGTCCCCGGCTGAACACATTTACTCAGCACTACACACGTGATCAGGAAGTAGAGAGCAGCCGAAACCGGATTGGCTCAATGGATAGAGCGTCAGTCTGCTGAAAGGTCCCGGGTTCGATTCCGGGCAAGGGCACGCACCTTGGTTGTGGGCACATCCCCAGTAGGGGGTGTGCAGGAGGCAGCTGGTCGATGTTTCTCTCATCGATGTTTCTAACTCTCTATCCCTCTCCCTTCCTCTCTGTAAAAAATCAATAAGATAAAGTACTTAACCTCCTTGGCCTCACTTCCCACCTCTGTGAAACGGACGTGTTACTGCCTCCCCTGCAGGTGAGCTAAGAAAGCCATAAGTGGATGCGGTCTAATGAAGAAGTGTAGTTTAGTTAGACTAGTTAGGTGAGTGTAGGTTCCCTAAGAGGACTGGTTAAGTGGGTATTACATAACCAGTTCAGCCAGTGCTGCTTATGATAGGACCTTGATAAAGTTTTTGTTGTTACAATGTGCAGTTTAGAGAAGAGAAGCACATGCATGAGGAGCGAGGACAATGCCTGGCAGCTCCTGCTTTCCGTGGCCGTTCTTCCTGTAGCACTGGGCGGAGGGAGGGAGGTCGGGCTTGCTTCTCAGGGAAACAGAAACCCAGCCCAGGAGCCAGCCCTGAGGTGCCCGGGTCTCACCTGGTGGCTGATTCTGAACCTCCCCCGGGGGGCACTGAGCCGGGTGTCCCAGGAGAGCTGGGTGCAGGGCCGGCTGGAGGGGAGGTTTGCCAGCCAGAAAGGGACAGGGAGAGGGACCGTGGGGGGAGGGACAGGGAGAGGGACCAGGGAACGCCTGGTGGGAGGGAGACGGTCACGTGGGCTTTGGGGAGGGAGACGGGGAAGGAGGGCCTGGCGGAGTCCTGCTTTGCACTGAGCTGGGCTTGTCCTCATCCAAGTCCCCGCATGGAAACCTCACTGCTCCGTGTAATAGCTCAGGGTGTCTGGGGGGGCCTGTGCCCTCTGGCTGCTCCCTGCTGGGTGGCCCTCGGGGCAGGCGGTGTATCTGTGCGATACGCACACACGGAGCAGCTGTGATGTTACTCCCGCTGCTGGACTCGGTCAGCAGAGGTAGCCATGGGAAGAGTGAGCAGCAGAAGGGTGGGGAGCACTTTGATTTCTGGAATACCCCACCCCCTCCCCTAATGCAGGAAATGGGACAGAGCAGAATCACCACATGGCAAGGATGTGGAGCGGCTGATGCCCCCGTACTCTGCTGGGTGAATTTGTACGGCCACTTTGAAAAGCTGCCTCAAGCTTTGAGACCCAGTAATTCAGCTCCTTGGGGTTCCCTCAACAGAAGCGCAGTCATCTGCCCGCCAGAGTGTGTAAGAATGTTCACGGCAGCGCTTCTTATAAAGCACAGAACCGCAAAAAACCCAGTGCCCATCAGCGGTCGATTAGGTAAAGGATTGCAAAGTATTCTGACCCCGTGGAATACTATACAGCGATGAGAATGAGGGAGTTCTAAGGGAGTTCTAACAGGCAACCATAGGGACGAGTCTCACAGACACAGGCCGAATGGAAGGAGCTGGCACCAGCGCAGCACATTCTTGTGGTTCTGTTCACCCGGAGAGGCAAGGCGGAGCCGCGGGGATAGACCTCTGCCGGTGGCTCTGCCGGTGGGATGGGCACTGAGGGGCCTAGCGGAGCCTCGGAGATGCTGGTAGGGGTTTCTCTCTTCCTTTGGGTGCTGGTTACACAAGTCTGTTGGCCTGGGCGAGATTCATCATTGAGTTGAGCACTTAGGACTCGTGCATTTTCTACCTGCATTCTCTGCTTCAACGAAGAGTAAAAAACGCCATGAAGGTATTTGCACAGATGTCTGTGCTTTGAGAGGTGGCAGGCCGGGGAAGGGAGCCTCGCCGGATCAGCTCATTTGCATCTGCTGTCAGTCAGCGGCTCCCCCTCCAGGCGTGGATGCCTAGCCCTTGGCAGTGGATGGAGCTGCTGGGAGGGAGGGCTTGTCTCCACCTCCTGAGGGAGGATGAGCTGTGAGATTCCTCCAGCCTCGGCATGCCCCAGGGAAAGAGGGGACATGGGGTTCCCCAGGATTGCTCAGCTCTGAGGTTTCAGAAAGGTCTGAAAACATGACCACCTAAAATCTAAAAGCGCGTGTGCCTGGGTGTGTGTGTGTGACCCAATAGCAGGGCGCCAAAAAAATCTTGATTTTGGAATATTTGAAGATGTCTCTGGAAAAGTGCCTCCAGGCGTGCACACACCCACACACACACACCCAAGCCTGTATGCAAACACGTTCATGCACACCTATGAGCACACGTCCGCGTCATGCTCACACAGGCATGCTTGCTGGTGTTTCTTTTCACACGTTCAGCATCACTCTGTGACTCTGGGTGAGTTACTCAGGGCCTCAGTTTCCTCAGTGAAATGGAGATAATGATGGCACCTGGATCCAGGCTATTGTGAGCAGTGTACACACACACACGCACACGCACACACACACACACAGGTAAGATTTTTATTTGTGTGAAGTTTTTAACGGTTGCCTCGCTCTTAGACTGTTGGTTTCACAGGTGCAGGGACTGGCATATTGTAGGAGCTGAACTAATACCTGGTGAGGGAAAAGGGAGTGAGTGAATGAATGAACAACTCTTGCAAGTCCACTGGCACACGTGCTGGCATTCACACACATTCACATACACATTGGTACATGTGTTTGTACCTGTTTGCAGGCACATCCACTCACAGGTATAGACATGTATGGGGATATACACATGCACACACACCCAACATGCAGCAGGCCTAGAAACTCAGGAGAGGAGGGTGGGTTAGCTGCAGTTTCGAGGCTCCGGACTGGAAGTCAGAATAGCACAAGGTTCTGTTTGTGGCTCCAGGTCACTCTAATTTGTTACGTGGCTCTTTGTCACCTCTCTGAGGTCAGGGGTTTTTAGCTGGGATGTGGCAGAACTGGAATTTGAACCGTGGTATGTCTGGGCCAGAGTCTGTGCTGTCCAGGGTGACCCATGGGCCAGCAGCATCCCCTCGGGCCTGCTGGACATGCGGCATCTCGTCCCCACCCTGACCTCCTCAATCAGAAAGAGGCAGAATCTCATTGTCATTCAGAGTACCAATTCAGCCGAAACCGGTTTGGCTCAGTGGATAGAGCATCGGCCTGCAGTCTGGAAGGACCTGGGTTCGATTCCAGTCAAGGGCATGTACGTTGGTTGTGGGCACATCCCCTGTAGGGGGTGTGCAAGAGGTAACTGATCGATGTTTCTCTCTCATTGATGTTTCTAGCTCTCTATCACTCTTACTTCCTCTCTGTAAAAAATCAATAATATATATATATTTAAGAGTACTAATTCGTGAGCAGACTTTTTACTTTAAAAGCAACATGCATTAATTATCTGGCAGTTCCTGTGGGTCAGAAATCCAGATGTGGCTTAGCTGGATGCCTCTGGCTCAAGATTTCCCGTGAGGCTGCAGCCAGCATGTTGTCCACGGGCTGTGATCTCATCTGCAGGCTTGACTGAAGGAGGATTTGCTTCCAAGCTCATGTGGGGTTGCTGGCAGGATTCAATTCCCTAAGCTAGACTTTTGAGTGGGAGTCCTGGCTCTAGCCCTTCCTAGCTGTGTGACTTTCAGCAAGTTCCACATCCTAGTGGACCCGTTTCTGCCTCCATGAAGTGGATATAACAGCCGAAACCGGTTTGGCTCAGTGACTAGAGCGTCGGACTGAAAGGTCCCGGGTTGGATTTTGGTCAAGGGCATTTACCTTGGTCGCGGGCACATCCTCAGTAGGAGGTGTGCAGGAGGCAGCTGGTTGATGTTTCTCTCTCATCTATGTTTCTAACTCTCTACCTCTCTCACTTCCTCTCTGTAAAAAAATCAGTAAAATATATTTTTTAAAAAAGAGAAAGAAATGGGTATAATAATAACACCTGCCTCAGAGTTGTTGTGAAGGCTGATAAATTCATGTTGAAAGTCCCTACAGCAGGGGTGTACCTGGCACAGGGTAAGTGCTGTATAAATTCTTGATGTTATTTTTTCCTCACTCCAAGCTGCCCATAAGCAGGATAGCACAAGCCTGGCTCACAGAGGGAGATCAGTAATAAACCTTAAGGTGTGGCTGGTGTCTGGACTGCAGTTTCCTGATGGAACGTTCAGGGGCATATTAATAGGAGCATGGGGTTCAGGCTGTGGGAGGAGGCGTTCTCCAGTTCTGCTCAGAGCAGGCGTGGAGTCCTGGGCCCAGTCCTTGGTGCTGCCAGCTGGGGAGGCAGCAGGGTGTGACAGTCCTGAAGGTGAGTAACATCGCCTGGGCAGACAATGGCTTGCTCACAGGGCCCAGCACCCCCAGGGGCCTGGCGATCCCAGCACATGCAGTGTCTGGGGGCTGCAGCGGGCGCACTGTGCCTGTGTCAGGGTCGTTGCAGGATCCGGTCCAGGCGGCCTCGGCTGCCAGACAGACACCGGAACGCGGCTCTGAAGGCGGCGGGGCTCGGGAGGGTCTGAGCAGGCCAGGGTCCCCAGAGCAGCGTGGCCTGGAGGCTCTCCTGCTCAGGGCAGACTCACAGGACTGCAGAAAGGCCCGCCTCTGAGGACCTCAGCACCTCATCCCCAGGCAGCTGGCTGGCATATTTTTAGGCGATGCTACTTCTGTAGTTTTCAAAAGGTGGAAATGGAAAAGAAAAAAAGAAAAGCTGCAAATAGACATAATTTCCCCCAGAAGCTATTTCAGCATGGAAACAACCGGAGAGCCTACTCATCATTTTAAAAAGCTTTCACCGTCAGCGCTGCCTTGTGTCTGGCTGCTCACCTGCAAACCAGCGGTACAGACATGAATTAAAACCCCTCTGCCCACTCCCTCCTCCACAGGTGGTGTCATGAGGCCCAGAACGGGGCGGAGACTGCCCAAGGTCACGGTCTGTCAGGGGCCTCGCTGGGACTCAGACCTTCATGGGGCGATGGTTTCTGTGAGGAACCAGGGGACCCTCAGGAGTCAGGTTAGGATGTATTTTTAAAATGTATATTTTATTGATTTTTTTTTTTTTTACAGAGAGAAAGGGAGAGGGATAGAGAGTCAGAAACATCCATGAGAGAGAAACATCGATCAGCTGCCTCCTGCACACTCCCTTCTGGGGATGTGCCCGCAACCAAGTTACATGCCCTTGACCGGAATCGAACCTGGGACCCCGCAGTCCGCAGGCTGACGCTCTATCCACCGAGCCAAACCAGTTTCAGCTCAAGTTAGGATATCTTTGTACTGAGCAGCATCTCTGAGGGGAAGGCCCTTCCAGACCTTCTCTGACCTCTTAGAGCTCACAGGGAAGGTGGTGCGGAGCCTACCCGGCCCTGTGTCCCCGGCAGCATCAGTAAACTAACTTGTGCATTCATTCACTCATTCACTCATTCATTCATTCATTCACTCGAAACATATTTGCTGAGCCCTCACAGTGCTCTGGGCAGTGCTCAGGGTGCTTGGATATAACTGTGAGCATGGTGGTCCAAAGCCTCTATTAATCATTCATATATTATTTTATTTAGGAAATGTTTCTTGAGGGCCTCTTCTGTGCAAGGTCCTGCCTTTGTCCCTTGGGATAGTCACCGACCAAACAGTGAGTTTATATTCCATAAGAGGAACAGGCAATATGTGTATTTTTAAAATCAAGTCTATTTCCTTTTAGATGGTAAAAATTATATGGAGACGCAAAAGTACCCCTAGGAAGGGATCAGCAAACTAGGGCCCATGGGCCAAAATCTGGCCCTCCGCTCGATGTTTGTTAATAAAGCTTTATTGGAACTCAGCGGCACTTGTTAGTTTAAATATTGACTATGGCCCTAGCTGGTTTGTCTTGGTGGCTAGAGCATTGGCCTGCAGACTGAAAGGTCCCATGTTCAATTCCGGTCAAGGGCACGTGCCTGGGTTGCAGGCTCAATCTCCAGTGTGGGGTGTGCAGGAGGCAGCTGATCAATAATTCTCTCTCACCATTGATGTTTCTATCTCTCTCTTCTTCTCTGAAATCAATAAAAACAGATTTTTTTTTTAATGACTATGGCCGCTTTCACGCTACAAGGCAGAGTTGAATAGCTGTATGACCCACGAAGCCGACAAGTGTTTATTATTTTGACCTTTGCAGGAAAAGTTCTCTCCTCTGGGACTCTAGGGAGAGTCAGAGAGGCAGTTGGAAAAGGGAGCTTCTTTTTCTGTAAAACAGGGCGCGACTGCCCGGTGCTCAGGCCCCAGGTCTCCCCCGGCCTCGTTCCTTGGGTTCTGCTGGGATTTTCTCCTGAAGAAGGAGGCCCACTGCCAGCCGCTCATTTTCTCCAGACCTGTCCCCTCCACAGTGCGTCAGTCCGGGAAACTTAAAATGACTCAGATTATTTTCTGAGCAAGAACACCCGGGGATTATCACATTTGTTCCAGATTCAGTTTTCGTAAACAGCACGCATGTCTAATGGGACTGTCGTTGTCCCAGCCTGATGCCTCTGTCCGCTCTGATGCCAGCCTGTCAGGATCCTCTCGGCAGCGGGGAGGGCGTTATCCGGCCTCCTTCACCCATGTCGCCCCGGCTTGGAGGCTCTGCCTGGAAACAGAGGCTTAAAAAGCTACTAGATCTCCACCCCAGAGTGGATCTCCTCTTCCAGAATCCATAGAATTCTAACAGGAAGGCGTTCTCGCTCCTGTTTCGTTAAGGACTTCTGTTTTGGCTTTTTTTGTGTGAGTGTGTATTTTCTTAAGAAGCATTTTTAGACCCAGAAAATGACAGCCCCACAAGAAGGCATGTGGCTGTACCGATTTTCAGAAGTGTGGCGATGCTGCAGATCGGATGCACAGCGAGGCTCGAATCAGATTCTATTAAGCATCCTGGGATGGGCGACACCGGGATGTTATCCAGGATGATTAATTCTCCTCGGTTATTATGGACACGGACGAGCCTGACAGAATTGCCTTTCATTCCCCACTGACTGTAAAATCACCGTGCACGCCGTGTTACCGTGCGGGGCGCCCGCTCTGCTGGGCTGGGTTTCGGGTTTGGACGAGGTACCCTTTTCCTTGTTTTGAGACAGAGTCGGCAAACACTGAATTGAAGGGCTTCTAGCTGAGATGTTCACAGATTTGTGTGTTCAAATGGTAGGATGGTAGGGTGGCCATATTATTTGTTGTCCAAACCAGGACGATTTTAAAGTGAAAGTAGGCATAGATTTAAGTTATTCATTAAAAATTACCCTAGGCCCCGGCCAGTGTGGCTCAGTTGGTTGGGCATCATCCCGTGGACCGAGAGGTTGCCAGTTAGATTCCTGGTTAGGACACAGGCCCAGCTTGCGGGCTCGATCCCCAGTAGGGGGCGTGCAGGAGGCAGCTAATCGATGTTTTGCTCGTGCATTTGTGTTTCTCTCACTTCCTCCTCCTCTCTCTCTCCCTCTCTCTCTCTCTCTCTCTCTCTCTCAAATAAATAAAAACATATATTTTTCAAAAATACCTTGGGGCAAGAGGCCAACCCCAGGCGTGTCCTGGGCTGGTGAGGACTGGTGTGTGTGAACAGTGGTGGGGCACACGCTGGCTTTGGGTAGTCAGGGCCTCTGGTCCCTGTTTCCATACATGCTATCCATGTGACGTTGGCTAAGCCACTTTGCTTGTTTGGACCTCACCTTCCAAAGTGGAAAGGATTTTTAGCACGTGTGCCTGCACCTCGGGGCTTCTTTCCCCTTCCCTGCGTAGGGAGGAAGGGACCGTGGTGACTGTCTGTCCTGTGTCTTCACATCTGTTTCCTCTCGGCTGTCAGGAGTCCGCAGGTGGGAGAACTTGCCAAAAGTCCCTCCGCAATAAGTGTCAGGTCCTCCTTTCTTTGTGTGGATCCAAAAACATAGCACTCGCTGACTATGAATTCTAAGAATCCTCAAGCTTTTTTGGGGGAAAATAGTTGAAATACTAAAAAGCATGTGGACCCCCTCAGTCCTCTGTGAGCAGAAGGGATTGCCGTGGTCACTGCTGGTTGTCCAGCGGGCTGGACTCCACGGGGCATAAGAAAGCTCCTCCCTCCCCAGCTCCCGGTCTCGGGAATCTGCAGTGAGGACCGGGGTGGTCCTCTACGACTGCTGGGGTCCCTGGGGCCAGGACAGGGTGCAGCGTCATTGAAGGACCAGGGCCAGCCACTGTGCTGACTGGCACTGCGGATGGCCTGCCGCTGACGGCCCGCCACTGGTGCCCGCTGTCACAGGAGGCTGTTTTCCATGAGGCACGCTGGACTGGGGATTCACTCTGCAGCTAGCACACCTGCTGACATGCCTCCTCCTGCTGAGGTGCCCAACTCTATAAGGCTGCTGGCTTGAGTGGGGGGCCTCTAATCGACTTCTGCTGGCTGTCTTCCTTAGCTTTCACTTGCCCCTCAGCATCTCCCACCTCTTTGCTTGGCAACCCATGTCCGTGCAGATTGCTCTCTGCCTCTCTCTCTCTCTCTCTCTCTCTCTCTCTCTCTTTCTCTCTCTCTCTCTCTCTCTTTCTCTCTCTCTCTCTCTCTCTCTCTCTTTCTCTCTCTCTCTCTCTCTCTCTCTCTCTCTCTCTCTCTCTCTCTCTCTCTCTCTCCTCTCTCTCCTCTCTCTCTCTTCGTTTCAGGCAGCTCCTATTATCCTCCCGTCTTCTAAAACCTCCCTGTGGCGGTGTCCTCCTGAGCCTCTCAACTCTGGGGATGCAGGCTCTCTCCTCCTGAGAGCTCCCTCTCACCAGACTCTGCCGGGGAATGCGGTGTCATTTCCCCTTTGTGCTGTCCTTGGAGTCCCCACGAGCTGTGCTACTGGGGCCTTTCACACTTGAAAGAGGGGGACAGGATGGGAGAAAAGTCAAATCACCCTCCTACAGTTCCCTTGTGAATCGTCTGCCTTTCTCTTATACAGCGTTGGGGTGGGTGATGGAAAAGGATAGTCCAAGTGTCCGTCAGAGAGCCTTGTAGTAACCATTAATGGGGATAAAGTAGGAAGCCATGGAATAATGAAAGTTTTACTTCCCCAAGAAGATATGATGATCATTAATTTATAAATACTTAACAACATACCGTAGATCTGAAGTAAATGAAGCAAAAAAAAAAAAAATTGGACAGAAATACAAGAAGCAATTGATAAAGTTACAATCATGGTGGACATTTTTAACATACCTCTTTCAGAAATGGATCAAGCAGAAAACGAAAATCCATAGTCATTTAGAAGATTTAAACAACAGAATTAAGCTGGAAATAATAAACATTTATGCAAACTATGCCTTACACTGTGTTACAAAAGAATTTCTCAATGATTTTCAAAGAATCAATATATTTTTAATTCCTTTTAGGGTATCTAAAGAGGAATGAAAGAGCCATTTTTTTTTCTTCTGAGTGGCTTACTATTTTGTTAGCCTTTTCCAAAAAACAGCTCTTCCTTATAGTATCTAAGATTTGTTTTGTTTTATTACTCTTTCTTCAACTGACATTTAGTTTACTTTGTTATTCCATTTCTAGCTTCTCGAGATGAGTGCTGAGCTCATTTATTTTGTATTTCTTATCGTCTAGTAAATGGATTCAGGTAAAAAGTTATAAACTTTCCATTGTTCATCTCTCACAGGTTTTGCCTGGCAGTGTTTTCATTATCGGTAATATCAGTTGTGATTTCCTCTGTAACCCAAAGCTATTTAGAAGATTGCTCTTAAAGCACCTAAGTATTTAAGAGCATCTGCCTCTCTCCATTTTTGTTCTGCTCCTTTGTTCTCTACCTTCTTTGGTTTTTTTTGTTGTTAAAAACTAGATTAGTGCGTTTAGATCCTAGAGTGTGGTCTATATCAATTCAATCTTTTGAAAAATTCGAGATGATCTGTGAGTCTAGTACATGATCATGTGTTTTAACTGTTCCATGGATATTTTCAAATAATATGTATTCTTTAAATATTGGAGGAATTGTGTTATGCAAGTCTTCTATCCTTACTCATTTTTAAAAATATATTTTATTGATTTTTTTTTTTTTTTTTTTTTTTTTTACAGAGAGGAAGGGAGAAGGATAGAGAGTTAGAAACATTGATGAGAGAGAAACATCAATCAGCTGCCTCCTTCAAACTCCCTATTGGGGATGTGCCTGCAACCAAGGTACATGCCCTTGACCGGAATCGAACCTGGAACCCTTGAGTCCGCAGGCCGATGCTCTATCCACTGAGCCAAACCGATTAGTGCCTTCCTCATTTTTATCTGATTAATTTGTTCATTTTTGCAGAGATGCGTTAGTGGTTTTATTAAATTCTCTTTGTACTTTTAAAAGTATTTTATATTTTATATTCCTGTGGTTTATTAGTGAACATAAAATTTTTTTTCTTTCAGTTCTTTTTAGTGGATTATATCATTTGTCAACTTAAGTATTCTTCTTGGACTCTGTAATGCTTTTTGCTCTAACTTGTACTTAATTTGTTATTAAATTTTCCATTTTTGCTTTTTATTTGCCTGAAATATTTGCTAATTTTTAACCTTTTGTGTCACTTTATTTTATATGTGGCTATTATAAATTTCATATGATAGACTTATTTATTTTAATCAAAATATTAATTTTTATCTTTTAATGAGGGAATTAAAATATCAATATCTATTGTTATTGCTAATATTTAGTGTTAGTTCTGTCATTTTATGAAGGTTCTTTATTATCATGTTTCACAGTTCATTCCTATTTTTATTTCTTTTCAGATTTTTAAATTGATTAGGTTCTATTTTTTCCCCTTTCTGTTTATTGTTTGTTTTTCTAATGGTGTGGAATTTCTTTTTTCCCCTTAAAATTGCAATAAATCACTAATAAACAAATTCAGCAAAGTTTGAAGTGTAAGATCAACACACAAAAATCAGCTGTGCTACTACACATCAGCAATGAATAATCCCACAAGGCAACTATGCGAACAATTTCATACATAATAGCATCCAAAAGAATAAAATCTGTAGGAATAAATTTGACCAACAAAGTGGGAAACTTGAACACTGAAAACCATAAAACATTGCTGAAATAAAGAAGACTAGATAAATGGAAGGCATCCCATGTTTGTTGATTGAAATACTTACTATTGGTAAGATGGTGATGCTACCCAAGTGATCTACAGATTCAATGCATTTCCTATCAGATTTCCACTAGCCTGTGGGGGCAGAAATGGAATAACTGATCCCAAATTCATGTGAATTGTAAGGGACCCTGAGTACCACAACAATCTTGAAAAATAAGAAAAAACTTGGATGGCTTACACTTCTGCAGAGCTACAGTATTCCAAACAGTGTGGTTCTGGCATAAGGATAAACATATAGAACAATGGAATAGTAATAGTAAACCCCAGAAATAGTAAATCCCAATATCTGTGGTCAATTGAACTTCATCGAGGATGCCAAGACCACTGGGTAGGAAAAGAACAGGCTCTTCGTCACACAGTGCTAGGACAGCTGGTTAGCAACATGCAAAATAACGAGGTTGGACTCTACCTCATGCCATATACACAGGCCCATGACCTAAGTCTCAGGGCTACAATCACAAAATTCTTAGAAGAAATCATAGGAGTAATTCCTCATGACCTTGGCTTTGGCTGTGGATCTTAGCTATGACATCAAAAGCATGAACAATGAAAGAAAAAATGGGTTGAACTGGACTTTATCAGAACTTAAAATAAACGTTTGTGCATTAAAGATCATTACAAAGAAAGTAAAAAGACAGCCTATAGAATGGGAGAGGAATATTTGCAAATTCTATATCTTACTAGTATAAGAGTCTGGTATCTATAATACATAAAGAAGCACCTTACAATACAACAACAGAAAGACAAACAATCTAATTTAAAAATGGATGAAAAACCTCAGTAGATATTTCTCCAAAGAAGACATGCAAATGGCCAAGACACACATGAAAAGATGCTCAACATCATTAGTCATTAGGGAACTAAAATCAAAGCTACAACAGGATACCACCTCACACACACTAGGATGGCCATAATGAAAACAGTGGCCCTACGTGTTGTCTGTGAGGATGTGGAGAAATTGCAACCCTTCCTGAATTGCTGGTTGGATATCAAAAGTTTAATACAATTAGTTAAAAAAAAAAAAGTTTAATATAATGAGTATGTTTAACTCTCAAAAAGTTAAACATACAATTACCATATGACCCAGCAAATTCACTCCTAGTTATATACCCAAAAGGGTTGAAAACAAGGACTCAAATGTACATACTGGCTCAGGGGAAGTGAGAAATGGGAATCTTGGAGTGGGAAATGCTGGATTCAGAGTCACGGACCTGGGTTTGAATCCCACCTAAGACTCACTAGCTCTGTGACAGCTCCACGCCTTAAGCTTCATCTTTGCAAAATGGAGAGAATCGCCACTTCTTTGCAGAACTCATTCGGATTACATGGCCAGTGTGTGTAGAAGAGCCGGGCCTGGTGCCTGGCACACAGCAGGCTCTCAGTGTGAGTCTGTAGCAGAAGGGGTTGGTTTTCAGGTGACACAAATTCGAAGGAGGCATGCATGTGTTTGCATGTCTAATTATTTTTAAGTGTGTGCTAATTGCCTCTTTAAATGAGTTGTCATAACTGTGTTATTCCAATATTTTGATACAACATATGCTCACATTTGCAAAAGGCTTCTGGCTATTTGGGCCGGTTCCAGTGTGCTGAGGGGTAGGTTTTGAAGTGAAGGGAATGGACTTGTGCGGTCATTTAGTATCCGCTGGTCACGTGCTGTGAGCCAGCACCTGTTCCGGGTGCTGGTGGGCAGAGTGGAAGGTGGACCTTGACAGACGTGAACAATAGGTCACGTAGGGACTTAGGATCTGTCCGGAGGGGTAGGTTTGAAAACACGTGGGTGAGGTCTAAGCCTAAAGCCTGGTGTGCTCCCCCGTTTCATGTGCTCATTTAGCGCCTTCTAATTGAGCACCTACTGAGAGCCAGGCACACCGGGACAAGACAGCCTTAGCCCCTGTCCCTTGGAGCCAGAGGTTTGAGGCAGCAAAGGGTAAGTCAAGAATCAGAAACAATTTCAGGAGGCGATGGTACTATAGGGAGCACATACACCGGGCTGCGAGGGAGGATGGGAGGAGGGGAGTCTTATTGTGGGATGGGCAGGGGGCTGGGGAGGGCTTCCTGGAACTCTTGTTTTCTGAGTGATATGATGCTGGTGGCTGAGTCCCATCTGAAGAAAATCAGCCCCAGCCCATCTTCGTGATTAGATGAAGACAGACCACCTTTCGGTGCACAGAGCAGTGTTGTGAGGAGTTAGGAACACTCACAGCGGAGAAGACAAGTGAGGATACTGAGTGCATGGGCTGCTGGGTGCTCGCTCTGTGTCCTTGGAGAAGTTTCTTAGCATCTCTGAAACTCCAGGCAAACACAACAACGGCAGCACTAACAACCAACACAGAGAGCCGGCTATGTTTCAGTGTCCTGAGCAATTTGCACGTATTGCTCAGGACACTGGAACATAGTCCTTTATTGCAAGTCTGAGGTATGTACTGTTATTACTCTCTTTTCACATACGAAGAAACAGGCACAGAGAGGTTAACTGACTTGCCCAAAGTTACACAGCTAGTACACAGAAAAACCAGAATTCAGGCCAGGCTCTCTGGCTCTTAACCACTTGCGCTATGCTGCCTCCTGAACAACATGGACAGTAACGCCCATCTCTGGGGCATCATGAAGGTGAGGTGGGATGCTGACGTGCATGCTTATGGCATCTGCCTTAGGAGCTGGCTCATTCATCCATTCAACTAATTTGTTTTGAGCTCTTACTTTGAGCCAGGTTCTGGAAAACAGGACATACAAGGACTGTCCTGGCAGAACTCACATTAACCATCTACACTAATAAAAGAGCAAGATGCAAATCGACCGTACCTTCACGACACCCACCAGCCAATCAGGAGTGACTATGCAAATTAACCCAACAAAGATGGTGGGTTTCATTTGCATATGCTGGCACCCAGCAGCCAGGGGCTGGGTGGGATGCTTGCATTGTCATGGCAGCAGAGCAGGCATTGCACCCCGGCCCAGCTGCTCCGGGGCCTCTGGGCAGTGTGTGAAGGCAGAAAGGCTGCTCCAGCTGGAGTGAAGGCAGTACCAGCAGCCAAGGGAAGGAAGGCCCATTCTTGCATGAATCTTCATGCATCGGGCATCTAGTTAAACAAATAATTATACAATAAGTTAGTTAGCGACAAGCTCCATGAGTGCTTCCCAGGAGAAATGCAGGGCAGCCTGGGGGTGTACGGTGGGATCTGACCTACGCTAGAGGGTGTCAGAGAAGACATTTACACCAACCCTGCTGAGGCGTGAGGAAGAATGAGCCAGATCGAGGGGGAGCAGGGGGTGGGGCAGAGAGTTCCCGTAGAGGGAATGCTCAGCATTTCTTTCCAGCGTTGTATCGGGACATCTTGGTCTGAGCAGCGATGAGGGGGAAAATGAACAAATCAGGATCCGAAAGGAAGCTTTCTAGTGTGCTCCTGGCTTGTGCTCCTAGGAGAAGGTTGCACTGCTCACCAAGGCGGGAAAGACCAGGAGGGAGCCCGCTGGGCCGGTATTGGGAGCGCACAGAGAAAGTCGTCCTGCTGCCCTGGAAAACCTCAGGCCTGGAGTCAGGACACGTTAGCTCTGTCTCCAACTCTGCTGTAACCCGGGGTGATCCCCTGTCCTGCCTGGAGCTGAGTAGTTCTCCCGTCTGTAAGATGGGTGGGTGTGGGGTGGTGGACTCATGGTGGGCTGTCGTGGGCAGACCTGGTGGGAAACAGAGAGCAGGTGGGCAGGAGCTGGCCCCACCAGGAGGGCAGGTGTTTGTACGCAGGAGGATGCGCCCACGGGGATGGGGCAGGAGCCTGACCAGGTCAGGCAGCCATCTTGACCGTCTGCCTTGCAGAGGGATCTTCTCCTCTCTCCGTTGCCATGCACTTGCGACCACCATTGTTATTGGTGCCGTCGAGCATGTCCCGCAGGTGTAAGTCACTGGCCCTTGACAACGTGCCCTTTGGATGTTTCAGACCTACAGCAGCCAGCACGAGAGCAACGAGGACTATGAGATCCCCCCGATAACCCCGCCCAGCCTCCCGGAGCCGTCCCTCCTGCACCTGGGGGACCACGAAGCCGGCTGCCACTCCCTGTGCCACAGCCTCGCGCCCAACGGACTGCTCCCGGCCTACTCCTACCAGGCCATGGACCTGCCGGCCATCATGGTGTCCAACATGCTGGCCCAGGACAGCCACCTGCTGTCGGGCCAGCTGCCCACGGTGAGTTGCTGTTTCGCCAGAGCTCCCGCCCAGTTCCAGTAGGGAAGGGAAGCGGGCTGGAAGGGGGGCAGAGCTGTGGTGCCGGGATGAGGACCCTGTGCCCGTGTGCAGGGTCTGGGCTCCGGGCTGCCTGCGTGGGCATCTATGGGGATGGGCACGGAGGAAAGAGTACGTCTTCACACGGCTCGCTTCTGGAACTCTGCTTGTAACCCTCGGTGTAGCGTTCTCTGCAATAGTATAAATCACCTGGATTTTTATTTTTGACAGCTTTCTTGATATCTAATTCATATCCCATGTAATTCGCCACTTGAAAGTGTACCGTTCAGTAGCTTTTAGTATGTTCAAGTTGTGTCACTATCAATACAATCCGCTTTAAAAAAGAAAAAAGAAAAAAATCTGGGTGAGAAATAAAAGGAGGGAAAGGAGAGGGGAGGGAAGAAAGGAGTGAGGAGGGAAGAAGCCAACCACTCAAGATCCACATTTCCTACTGCTGGAGGGCTGGCTAGAGAGCTGGGTGGGAACGGATGCTCCATCTCTTGAGGAACCATTTTCTGCGGGCCCATCAATAATGCAGGGCCCGAGCTTCCTCTGCTCCCTCTGAGAACTGAAGAGACCACAGCGCCTGTGTGGTTTTCGTTCCACTGTGTCGGAATGCTTATACCTGAGCTGCTTGGCAGCCCATTTCCTAACAACAGCTCTCCCCCTCCCCCGCCCCGCCGCCTTTAGACTGTCCCAGTTCGGGATTTATGCAAACACGAGCCAGGGCAGGGCTGTGAGTGCAGGGTGAGGATGGCTGTCCTCCGGGGCCGCGGTGTCACTGGCCTTTGGTGCTCGATGGCGAGCATGTGGCGCCGTGTGCGGGCTCCGGCGTCCCGCAGACTTGCCTGAGATCTCCGCTCCTCTCTCCCAGTTCACTTCCGTGGTCTCAGAATCATCCAGGGCCCACCTCCTGGCTGCCGCAAAGTGCACCTGAGATAAGGTGGGCTAAGACTTAGCCGTGTCTGCCACTGAGCAAACATCGGGGGGATGTTTGCTATTCGTAGCAGTAGCAGTAAAAGTGAATTCCCACGGTAGCCGCATGGCACTGTGTGCCTGCCGGTCGCATTCAGCTAAAGGAACAGGCTCGCAGGTGCCTCGGCAGGGTCCCTGGTTAGTATAGCGCTGATAATTAAGGAAGACGTTATCTGTTTATCGAAGATGACCCCCTGATGGCTCCTCCTAGGAAATGCTTCTGTTGGGCCCGGTCCAAATAGCCACTTTGCAGTCATTTTCCAGATTTCTTTCAAACAAGCTCCTGTTAGAGACGCTTCACAAATTCAGATCGCTCTAATTCTTC
This sequence comes from Nyctalus aviator, assembly GCA_036971965.1. Classification (NCBI taxonomy): domain Eukaryota; kingdom Metazoa; phylum Chordata; class Mammalia; order Chiroptera; family Vespertilionidae; genus Nyctalus; species Nyctalus aviator. The sequence continues at coordinate 168,106,618 of CM072925.1, forward strand.
CATTAGGCAGAGTTTTCAAGGGCCCATTGGGTTTTATATTCCCTTGTTAAGTCATGAAAGATAAGCCGAAGTCTTCCATCCAGGGAAGGGCCACTGGGCCAATTAGAAAACCAGGTAAGAGCATGCCCATCCCTCGGGACTCAGGCAGAGAGACAAGCACTGTAAAGACAAATTCTTTAATATATATATATATAATTCTTTATTGATTTTAGAGAGGGAAGGAGGAGAGATAGAAACATCAATGATGAGAGAGAATCATTGATTGGCTGCCTCCTGCATGCCCCCTCCTGGGGTTCAAGCCTGCAACCCATGCATGTGCCTTTGACCAGAATCGAACCCGAGACCCCTCAGTCCGCAGACTGACGCTCCATCCACTGAGCCAAGTCGGCCAGGGTGAAGACAAAGTCTTAAATGTGTCTGAGCTGCAGGAAGCAGGTGTGTGTCTGTGTGTGGACGGATGTGCGTTCTGTGTGGGTGATGCTGGAATGTGTGTTATCTCCTGTTAAGAATCAAGCACCGTGCCGAGGGCTTTGCAAACATCTTCTCCCACAATGCTCCCAGCCCCGAGTGAGGCAGGCATTACTGTCGTGAGGAGATGGAGGCTCAGAGCAGGTCTCAGTGTCCTGTGGCTGCGCTAACAAACAGTCACCAGCTCGCTGGCCTAAAACAACCAGAAACAGACTTTCTCGTAGCTCTGGTGGCTGGAAGTTGGACTCGGTCTGACCGGGCCCAGGCCTGGGTGTCAGAGGGTGAGCTGCTTTCGGAATCCCTGGGGCAAACCTAGTCCTTGCTGCGTCTAGCTTCTGGCAGAGGCCACTGTTCTTGGCTTGTGGCCGCATCTGTCTCACCTGCCCTCACGTCACTGTCCCCTGCTCTTGTCAGTGAAACCTCCCTCTGCCTTTCTCAGAAGGATGCTTGTGATGACACTGGGGATAATTCAGGAGCATCTCCTTGGCGCTGGAGTCTTCACTTAATCACACCCACAAAGACTATTGGGTTTCCCCCCACAAATACAGGGACACGTACAGGCTCCAGGAATGAGGACCTGAGGTGCGTAGGGGGCTGTTTTTCAGCCTCCCGGTGACCAGCTGTGCGGCAGCCTAGGGCCCCGGCACTGCTCCGAGCCCGGGTCTGTGAGAAGCCCTTGAAGGACTCCTCCCGCAGGCGGAGACACGGGTGAAAACTCCGTTTCTGGAAACGTAAACGCTCTGATGGGATCGTGTACGGTGCGCTGTGCACCCAGAAGGGGCACCTTGAGGAAGGCACGGCCTGCCACAGAGTAGGCTCTCTGAGTAAATGAATGAAGGTCACACAACTATGAAGTTAAAAAAAACAAAAACAAAAAACACAAAAACCAACAGGACGGCCAGTCCAGCTCTGTCCCCTACCCTGCACCCCTCAGTTTTACCAGGTGTCTGAGGGCTAGGGCCGCTGGGCTGGGAGGACACGGTGCCCCGATGGGCAGGATGCCGCCACAGACCCTGTTGGCACAGACTGCAAGGCATATTGTCCCTGGAGAGGGGGGTGGGGCTAAGGCATCTGACACCCATCTCGTGAGTGCCGGGTCCCCGAGGCTCTGACCCGGAGGCTGCCCTGGCCCCGGCGGCCTCCTGGCCGGCCCGGGAGTCGGTCCTTCTGCGTTAACGCATGGCTGCGGGCGGGGATCCTGTGCCGCGGGGGAACTGGGCCCCTCGACAGAGTTAAATCTGCTTCTCCCTCGACTTCTACGTCTTAACTGATTAAACATTCATTTCCAAGACAAAAAGAGTCAATTTCGTATGAAAGATATGTTTTGCCGGTTTAATTTAAAGCACTGCACCTCCATCTGACCCCTATTTTCATAACTCAATAATTTTATCCCATGTTGATTGTCTCATTTTGAGAGAGATATTGTATGTATAAATCAGCTTCTAAAATACCCAAAGAAACCAGAAGAGGGGAATTTATTAAGGAGCCTCGGGTAAGTCTGAGATAATTTATTTTGGAGTTGTCCTTGGGAAATGTTCGAGCTGATAGTCCTGGTGTACCCGGGAGAGGAATTATCCTGGTGAGGGACAAAGCACGGTGCTCCCAGCCCAGTTCCCAGGGGACCTCGCACCTGGGGCAGGACCTGGGAGAGCCTGGGGCAGGTGGAGGCGGGGCCTGATGAGCTGGCAATTCTCTCCGGGTACCCGTGTGGGTGCTGGTGACTCAGGAAGTATGGGTTTCCCAAGGCGGAGCCCCGGGGTCATGGGGAGCTGTGTGGTCCCGTCTCCGGCCTCGATTAATATACTGGACGGTCCCAGCTGTCATTCAAATCTCTCCTCCAGCTCTGTCTGCTTCCCCTGGGATCTTAGACAAATCACTTCTCTCCCGGCCCATGTTTTGCTATCTATGGAATGGGAATTGGGATTCCGACTCTGGCGAACTCACACACAGGAAAAGGGGAAGAATGGCTTTGTCAGCGGACACGCTGGACAAGTGTATGGGTGTGAGGTCCGATAACCTTCCTGGCATCATGGCACACGTTACTGATCCGGGAGGTTAGATCGTATTAACTTGGATCAAAACCCTGCAGGCTAGAGGAATTACCCTGGGAAGGGACAAAGCCTGGTAGATGCTCTGTGCTCTGGGCCCCTGTCCCAAAGCATGGTGCCAGGACCGGGCCTGTGGAGAGGGCAGGGGCCGAGAGGTCTCTCCAGGCTGGTCTCCTGGGGCAGACTGTGGGAGGCAGGCCTGGTAGTACCTGAGCAGCCATGTCACCCCTTGCTTTAGAGATGGTTCCCGTGAGCGAGCCTGGTTAGGGCGTGGCGCCTGGGGGCAGGGCGCAGGGCTCAGAGCCACAGCCTGGGTGCTGACTCTGGGAGCTCCTTTAAATCCCCCCTAACACCTACCCTCCTTGCTCCCTGTGCTCTGCGTTTCCCCTCCAATCTCTCCTCTTTCCCCTTCCTCCTCCTCCCTCCTCCCCACAGAACACTTGATCTGTCTCTGATTCTCACAGGCTGAGATGCAGGAGGATCCCCTCCCAAGTCTGAGGAAAGAGGTCAAAAGACCCTCAGCGCTTGGAGGTAGTTGAGATTCCCCCACCCCCATCACACCTAGCCATCTTAGTGCCCTGAATGCTTAATGCTTTTGTTTTGATTTAGGGCTGTATCAGTTTTTGCTGTGTAACTAAACCACCTCAACACTTAGTGGCTTAAAGCAAGCCATGAACTTTGACTGTTTCTTGTGATTCTGAGGGTCCGCAAGGTAGCTCTTTTGTTTTGTTTTGTTAATCCTCACGCTAGGATATTTTTCCATTTATCTATCTATCTATCTATCTGTCTGTCTGTCTTTAGAGTGGTAGGGAGGGGGCTAGACAGAGAGAAACATTGATGTGAGACAGACACAGCAATTGGTTGCCTCCTGCATGCACACCCCCCAGGATCAGAGATTGAGCCTGCAACCGAGGTACGTGCCCTTGACAGGAATAGAGTCCGGGACCCTTCAGTCCAAGGGCCAGTGCTCCATCTACTGAGCCACACTGGCTAGGGCAAGACAGTTCTTTTGACTTGGACTGGCTCGGCTGGTTTCTGTGTCAGCTGACAGCTCGGCGGGGACTGCGTGGTCTGGGACGGCCTCATTCACATCTCGGCGATCGGCCCGATGTCAGCTTGCCGTGGGGATGACATGGTGGCACATCTGTCACCCGTGACAGCCTGGGCTCGTTCACAGGGCTGTGATCGCAGGGTTTCCAAGAGCCTCAGGTAAGGGGAGGCCCCATATGCAAGCACTTTTCACATCTGTGCTTGCTGATGTCTCATTAGCCAGTCTCATGTCTAGCCAGAGTCAAGGGAGAGAGAAATGGACCACACCTCTTTTTTTAAATATATATATATTTTTTTTTATTTCAAAGAGGAGAGAGAGAGACAGAGAGAGAGAGAGAGAGAGACAGAGAGAGAGACAGAGAGAGAGACAGAGAGAGAGACAGAGAGAGAGAGAGAAATATAAATGATGAGAGAGAACCATGGATCGGCTGCCTCCTGCACCCCCCCCGCCCCCCAGGGATGGAGCCCACAACCCAGGCATGTGCCCTTGACTGGAATCAAACCCAGGACCCCGCATTCCACAGGCGGAAGATCCATCCACTGAGCCAAACTAGGCAGGGCTGGACCCCACCTCTTAAAGGAAGAAAGGGAAGAGTCACAGAACAGAAAGGCATGGCAGGGCGGCAGGGATGTGTAGCCATTTTTGTAGTCTACTGTGATAAAGTTTTGCTTCTTTGTGTGTTTTTGTCTTTCTGACGTATGGCATCACCTAGTAGTTAGGGACGTGGGCTTTGGGGTTAGGCCAACCCAAGTTCACACCCAGCTCCTCCACCTGCTACCCTCTCTTCCTGGGCTCAGTTTCTACCTCTGTAAAATGGGGGCAGTATTGTCGCCTCATAGGAAGGCAGGAAGGTTCCATCATCAGATGCAGGAAGAGCACTCAGCCCAGTGCCTGGCGCGCAGCAGGCGTTCAATCAGCGTGAACCGCTCTGTGTATCCATTGGTCCATTTACTGACGGGGTTTGGGTGGCTTCAGCCTTGTTTGTCCAGTCTGACCTGCTGGGGTCGGCTTTTGCTGGGGCAGGGGTCAGGCTGGCTCCCCAGTGGGGGGCTGGTCCGAGAGGTGGGTGTAGGGGTGGACCAGACACTGAGGAGGTTGGAGTTGGGGAGAGGGTACCATCTGGGGGGCAGGGGTGGGGGGAAAAGGGCATATGACGCGCACTAGGACCTCGGTCAGGGCGCGGAGCGTGAGAGCAGCAGCAGAACGATAGTCCCCTTTGCTTCCCAAGAAGAGGAGACGGTCCAGACCCCAATTCTTCCTGCTCTGTGACCAAAGGGCAGGACCCCTCAGCGAAGGCAGGGGTGGGTCCCCAGGGCACTTCCTGCTTGGCCTTTTCCTGGTGCCATGCGTTGGTCTCCTTCCCCTCTGGAAGGGGGACAGGGAGTGCTCCCCTCCCAAACGGGCCTCTGAGGACCCCAGGCAGAGGGGTAAGCCGAGGCCGGGCTTCTTTATGCTCAGCAGCGTCCACGTGAAACGCCCTCCCCCCTCCCACGTTCCAGAGGCAGTAAGCGAAAGAAATATGTCTTTTTACATTTTATAAAACTCAGAAAAATGACTTTAAACAGCTTTTGCTCCCCTGCTATAATTATTTATTTCCAAACACTCCTTCAGGGCTCGGCTCCGTTTTCTTATCCTGCACTCCTCTTTCTCATAAATGAACCATCACTTCAATAAATCATTATGAAAACAGAGACTAACACCGGCTCTGGAAGGTTGAAAGATTTATGTAACACATTTATGTTTCCCATTTTCTCATTCTGGTACTCGGCTGCAAAAGCTAAGCTAATAAAAGCTGCTATTAATATTTCTTGTTGCCTAGCAACCCCAGAGCGGGAGTAATAGCTTCAGCTAGAAAAATAGATGACCGATAAGGAAAAATTCAATTCTTTTATTATCTCAGGGGGAAATGGCCTTTTACTGGAACATTATGATGTACGAGTGCGAAGTTGAACACAAAAGGGTTTTTTTTTTTGTGTGTGTGTGTGTGTGTGTGTGTGTTTGTTTTTCTATTTTTAATGAACATTATTTTACCTCCACTAACTCTTTTAGGGCACTTTTTGTTTTCTTTCCCTTGCCCCCTCCCGCTCACCCCAGCCCTCATGCTTAATTTAGCAGCTATAGTAGTTAAGAACCTGTCAGCATTTTTTAGTTTAAAAATGGCTTTTTGCAAAGGTTTAGAACTCGGTCATAAAAATTCCCTCCCTGGGAAAACCCAGGCCGGCGATAAGCCAGCGCGGGCCGGCTCTCTGCGCGCGGGCCCGGGCGTGCGGGGAGATAAGGCCCCGGTTTTCACGGAGAGAAAGGTCGGGGAAGAACAAAGTGTGTTCTTTCCCGTGGCCCAGTTTCCTCTGGAACTCTGGGATGCTGTCTCTCTGGAGAACTGTTTAAAGTTTGACGTGTGTGTCCAGAGGGGGGCAGGACGGGCCGTGGACGTTTGCTGAGCACCTGCTGTGCACAGACGTGGTATCGCTGCCTCTTTCCAACCACCCTCTGAACAGGAACGGTTAACAGCCCCATTCTTCAGAGGCAGAAACTGAGGCTTCGAGGGGCCAAGACATCCTGCTGCCATGGGTTTCCCATCTTGGTGCTCCGGCATAAGGTGTCTCAGCTTAGCATTACCAACGTTTACGGGTGGGATACTTCTCTGCTGAGGGATGTCCTGTGCCTCGTAGGCCATCCAGGCCTCTGCGCACTAGTCATGGGCTCCGACAGCACTCCTCCAGTCGGCATAGAAATGTACAACGTCTCCAGTGGTTGTCAGATGCCCCTGGAGGACAGAGTGACCCCCGGCTGAGAACCACCGCCTGCTGCTCCCTCTGCCTGACGGGCTCTTCTCCCTTGTCAGCCAGGCGAGCTCCTATTCCTGCGTCAGAACCCAGTTCAGAAGTCATCTTCCCTCTGAGGCTGTCCGGATGCTCTGGGCTGGGAGGAGGGTGAGGAGAGGGAGGCACTGGTCTTGGTCACAAAATTTAAGGGCGTGCCAAAGCACTCAGTAATCAAGATAAATAATATTTTCATGCTGAAACCGGTTTGGCTCAGTGGATAGAGCATCTGCCTGTGGACTGAAAGGTCCCGGGTTCGATTCTGGTGGGCATGTACCTTGGTTGCGGGCACATCCCCAGTAGGGGGTGTGCAAGAGGCAGTTGATCGATGATTCTCTCCCATCGATGTTCCTAACACTCTATCCCTCTCTCTTCCTCTCTGTAAAAAAAAAACAATAAAACATTTTTTAAATAATATTTTCATATACTATTTTATAAATAAAACTACCATAAAAAGCCATGATGAACAGTAAACAAACAATTTGCACAGAGGTGGGATCAGCCTGAATTCATGACAGCTGGTAGTTGTCCATTTAGCTTCCTGACTGTGCCACCAGCCTGGGACGGCCGGAAGGCCAGGTCTGTGCTCTGTCTGTCTCTGGCACCAGCATCCAGCGCAGGCAGGCCTGCCTAACAGCTAACCCTCAACGGCTGCTTACCCACGGAATGAATGGGAGGAGAGGGGTGGCTCGTCCGGGGTCACACAGGGAGAAAAAGAGTGGAGCTGGGACTTGACCCTGGGCCCCTCGCTCCAAGCCCAGCGCTCTCTGCACCCTGTAGGCTGTGTTCCGAGTGGATGGAGGCTGCCTGCCGAGTGGTGCGTCAGCCACGGGCGGCTCAGAGGTGTCCCGGGGCACGCACAGTCTGGGGGAGGGGAACAGCTAACGGCAGCCACGTGCGCACTTGGCTCCCTTCAGCCTTTCAACCCTCATGCCAGGCGAGAGCTGGCAGCTCCCTGAACGTGGAATGTCTCCAGGAATAGAACCCTGAGGTCCATGCCCGGGAACCCTGCCCGAGCTCACGGCGGCACAGTGTCCTGATCTCTGGAGGGTAAGGACCCCACTTCGCGTGACCCCGTATCCTCTCGGTGAACTTTCCCTAAATGGATGATGGATTACCAGCAGCTGTCATGTGCTGACATTTATTTGGCACTCATTAGGTGCTTGGCATCCGGCTGAGTCCTTTTTATCTGCATCTCATCTAAACCTTCATCCTGGGAAGGAGCTGCGACCACTGCTGCCGTTTCACAGAGGAGACATCAGAGACCCGGGGAGGCGAACCACCTGATGACACAACTGTCGTGGTGGCGCCGAAATTCGAACCCGGGCACGCTGACTCCCCAGCTCACCTGTGCAGATTTCAAATGAATGCGTGAATGAAAGCATGAGTGCGCAAGGGAATGGTTAGGCCAGGGCTGAGACCCACTTTATCTGACGCTGAGTCAGGCCGTTCCAATGCATGAGTCACCACAGCATGAAGCCTAAGGTGCTCGCTAGGAAGGAAAAACAGATGAGGACTGAGGAGCTCGGAGGTGAACGGTAGCCGGGAAGGCTTCCTGGAGGTGGTGGCCTCGGGGCCAAGCCTTCGGAACCAGAGGACAGCAGCAGAGACCTGCGCGGAGGGGGCGTCACACCTGCCTCCACTTTCTCCGTCAGACCCCACGCCGCCCTGCCTGCCGGGTTCACAGAGCAGCCGGTGACGGAGTGTGGTCGCTCCGGCGCCCTCTGGTGCCCATCCTCTCAGCCCCTGCCAGGCCCCCATGGGAGTCCTGACCCTGTGGCTGGGAAGGCTGCCCAGGCCACACATTTAGCGTTCCTTCTGGGCGAGGTGCCAGGCTCGGCGGAGAGCTGGCTTCTGAGGCATGAGGGAGAACTCGGGGAAAATCGCGGCAGCATGCGGCAGCTGCAGCTTCGATATCGCCCTGCGAAATGGCTCTTCGCTCCGGCCGCATGTGCAGTGCCGTGCTGGGGAATGAGCTTTTAATGTGCCGCCGGCATCGCCGGCTCCGCGGAGCGTCTGGAGCACGTAACCCGGAGATCTATGGCCTCATTGCCCTGCTCCGCTGGATGATAAAAGCCAGGCCCGGGCTCGCCCTCCCCGTGCGGCTCTGTCCATTGGAACCCGGTGTCTCATCAGCGCCAGCGAGGCAGATACAGCTCGTCTGCCTGGGAAAGCTCCCGAGGAGGGGCTCCGTGCCGCAGGGCAGGGCCTTTCGAGGAAAGGGGTGCGGGAGGGGGGCAGGGCACAGTGGCCCGGTCGGGCCGTGGCCCTGCGGTGAGGGCGGCACCTGCTGTCCACACCTTGGCACTTAGCCGGAGCCCGGAGCACTTATCCTGTCCCGCCGTGCTGGCTGCTCTGGGGCATTGCTCTCTCTCTCTGAGCCTGAAGTGAGATGCTGTCTCACCCACAGGGTGGCTGTGCTACTGACATACTGCTTAGCTTTGTGTCCGGGGTGAGGCAGGGGCCTGATAGGAGTTTGTTGGCAGACAGACGGAAGGAGCACACGGATGCATGAATGAAATATAAACAGTTCCTCTGTGAGACGTCAGGAACCGTAGAGTACTGTCCCGGGTGGCCTTTTCTGTCTTATGGCAGCATCCGCCTTCTCTCCTCTACCCCTCCTGCGGACCTCAGAGGAGATGGGATTGTTCCAGGGGTGTCTCTGGGACTCAGAGGGCCAGGGGCTGGTCCAGAGACGCACAGCCAGGACCTTGTTCTCTTGTCCTGAGTGCGTTACACCCTCCTGGGGCAGAGGCAGCTCTCAGCCTGCCCCGGGGCCTCTGAGCGGGGAGATGGGGCCGTCTCCTTGTCCTTCCGTCCGTCGTCCGTCCGTCCGTCCGTCCAGTGTGAGGTGGTCAGAGCTCTCCCTGAGACAGGCGGGAGGTGAGAAACATCAGCCTGGATGGCTGTTTGCCAAAGTCTCGGTGGCAAAGGAAAAGGGGAGGAGCTTGGGGTGAGGAGGCAGACCCTGTCTGTGGGATGGAGCGTGGGCATGGGGTGCTGGCGTCCTGAGGAGTCTGTCCAGAGTAACCCCTTGCTGGTTCTTCCAGAAACGGATGGGGAGACTGGAGTCGGGAAACCTGGGCTCCCGCCCTGTCCGCCATCACTGACAACTGTGTGGGGCAGGTCCCTTCCTTCCCAACCTCCCCTGCTTCCTCTGTTGGTTGGACAGAGCCCCGATGGCCACGGGGAGCTGTGGAGAGGAGGGAGAGCGGTCTCTAAAGCATCTCATGAGTGGGCCCTGCGGGGGTGGTTGTCACTGGGGCGGCATCTCAGAGCCCTGGGCCAGGAGAGCTGTGGGTCGGGAGGGGCCAGACAGCTGCATGTGCAGCCTGCTGAGGGACCTTAGCCAAGCCACTGCCCTCTCGGTGCCACAGTGTCCCCTGGGGCTGCTGCAAGGAGTGAGTGAGACATCCAGACGGTGTTCAGATCCGTGCAGGAGCGGGAGGCTCGCCTGATCCCACAGGGAGCTCTCAAGCACGAATTAGACCACAGGGTTGCCTGCATTTGTCCCCCGTGTGAGGTGTGAGTCCGTCGTGGGGGACAGGCTGGAATGGGAGTGTGCCGCCTCATGACTCTCCAGGCAGGATGGCGCTCCTTGGCCAAGGGCCGCTCTTGGGGGGGAGGCAGCTGTGAGCCCCGACAGCCAGCGCTTCCAGGAGTTGATCTGGGCAGGGGACGGGGACTCCAGCAGCATCTGCTCTAACGTGAGGTCCTAAGGCCAGCGGGGTCCGCCTCACCTGGGAACCTGCGCCTGGCACAGCTTCTTACGCCCGCCCTAGACCCGAGCCCCCCGTTTAAGCAGGAAGCCAGGGGCGGCCGTCACCCTCAGCTGCGCCCTGAATTCTCCAGCGTTCTCAGGGCACCCGGAGCTGCCCCCGTGCTTCTGTTGGCCTCGAGGATTTCAGCACATCGGCTGCAGTTGCAAACCTTTCCCCGGGAGAAATCAGAGGACCCACAGCTCTGCCTGTGGTTCCTGGCTCCTCCCAGCCCCCCGTGCCTCCTATGGGCGCAGGCTTTGAAACAGACAGCCTGGCATGGCCATCCCCAGCCTGTGGTGAGAAGGGGGCCAGGCCATATCTCCCTGGATTGTAGCCCGTCTCATCCTTAGGAGGCTCCATGGGCCGCTGTGCACCATGGGCCGAGGCAGGATTAGAAATACAGTGCAGGATCTGGGGGAGAAAAGAGATCAACCGAAGGACTTGTATACCTGCATGTAAGTACAACCAATGGACGCCAAACTCTGGGGCGGGAGGGCATGTATGGGAGGGGGAGGCAATGGTAAGATATGTACACAGATAATAATTTAATAAATAAATAAAATAATAAAATAAAATAAATAAAAAATATTAAAAAAAGAAAAGAAGAAAGAAAGAAAGAAAGAAAGGAAGGAAGAAAGAAAAGAAAAGAAATAGAGTGCGACAGAAGAGAAGAAAGCCCAGGACGGGGAGATCGCTGGGGTCTCTGCATGCCAGCAGGGTCTGAGGTTCCCACCCAAGAACCTGGGCCCAAAGGGTCAGCCTGAGATGGTCACTCCCCACCCCACAGGACTCCTCTGCTCTCTTGGGAACCAATACCTCGGCCCCATGTCCTTGCACCTGCAACCCCTCCTCCCTGCTCTCTCCTCTGCCTCGTGTATGAACTTGGCGTAGTCTTACTTGGTAGCCAGCAAGTTGGCCACATCCTTCTGCAATTGTCCGCCATGGGGACCTTGGTCATGCTGCACTGGAGCTGTATCTTCCCGTCACTCCCTCCAAAGTGGTTCCCACGGTCGGAACCATGTTCACGGGGCCCCAGCCCAGGGCAGAGGGCTGCAGCTGAGCCGGTAGCAGCAGCACCGGTGACCTGTGTCCAGCCAAGGACACAAGACAATACTCTTTTGGGCTTGACTGCCACTGCGGTCCCTTGATGTGGGCACCCACGTTGTGTCCCTGCCCTGCTGAGAGGGTCGGTACTTTGCCAGAATTCCTGTCCCTGGCCTTGGCCTTGGAGAGACCCGGATTTAAGCGAGCTCCTCCAGCTGCTTGCCGTGCTGAGCACGTTACCCACCCCCTCTGAACTTCAGTTTCCTCATGTGTACCGTGGCTATGTTAATAATCCTTGTGGGGCTGTTTTGAAAATTAAATGCTGTAATGCTTACACAATGCTCAGCATGGTAGCGGTAGCAACGCTATCATTTGTCTCTAAGCACTTGGTGGATGAGCTGCCTTTGTTTTTCTTCCCTGCCAATCCGCATGGAGAACTCTGTATCCTTCCTAGTTCCCCCCAAGATGTTCATCCACCAATGTATTGATGGACAAGGTCAGTTCCCTCGGGGCCTTAGGGGTTCCCGCCACAGGCATGCGACCTATGCTCCCAAGTAGAATTTCATGCAAAAAAAAAAAAAAAAAAAGAGAGCATTTGTGGGAAGTTTTAATTCGTTATTTTGAGGAAAAAGTTATCTTATACTTCAGGAAGCTTCTGGTGAACATGCTCCATCTCAAGATACTTGTGAATGCTGGTTTAAACGCTTTAAAAGTGAGGATTTTATGTGAAAGACAAAGAATGTCCAGGTGAACCAAAAAAGTTTGAAGACCAACAGTTACAAGCAGTATTGGATGAAGATGCGTGTCAAACTCAAAAACAACTTGCAGAAAGATTAAACGTTGCTCAGCAAACAGTTTCCTGCCATTTACAAGCAATGGGGAAGGTTCTAAAGGAAGGAAAACGGGTGCCACGTCAACTGAACGGAAGCCAAATGGAAAACCGAAAAGTCATCAGTAAAATGTTGCTTCGGCGTGAAAGAAAGTCTTTTTTACATAGAATGTGGCTGGCAATGAAAAGTTGGTTTATTTTGAGAATCCCAAATGCACAAAATCATGGATTGATCCAGTTCAACCATCAACTTCGACTGCCAGGCCAAATTGCTTTGGAAAGAAGACACTGCTCTGCGTTCGGTGGGATCAGGAAGGTGTGGTGTCTTATGAGCTTCTAAAACCAGGTGAAACCGTTAATACTGATCGCTGCCAACAACAAATAGTCAATTTGAACCATGCTTTGATTGTAAAATGACCAGAATGTGCCAGTAGACACGGCAAAGTAATTTTGCTTCATGTTAACACACCATCACACACTTCAAAACCAGTTAAAGACACCTTAAAAGATCTTGCCTGGAAAGTATTAACCCACCTGCTGAATTCACCAGACCTTGCTCCTTCAGATGACCACTTGTTCCAATCGATGGCACACGCACTGTCTGAGTAGCACTTCAAAACGTACGAAGAAGTGGAAAATGGGGTCTCTGAATGGTTTGCCTCAAAACAGGAAAAGTTCTATTGGGACGGTATCCACAAATTACCTGGAAGAGGGGAAATGTGTAGCTTGCGATGGATATTACTTTGAATAAAGCACTTTTGATGTTTCTCTTGAAATTATCGTGTTTTATTACAAAATCTGCTATTATTAACCGGTACACCTAGTATAGTTATTACCATTGAATTATATATAGTATTATCTTATAATTTTTATAGGTTTATCCCCCTCTCATGTCCCTAAAATTGTGTATTATAATTTCTCTCTTATTTCATGTATATTTTCACCAGAGCTTTAACCATGTTACTTGCTTATCTACTTTGTTTTATTAATGTTATTTGGGAAACCAGCCATCAGAGTTGTTTCAATTCTGTTACTTTTCTCTTTGCCTTAACTTACTCATTTTCTCCTTGTATGTTTATTAATCTTTTTGTAGATGTTTAAATGTTTTATTTTAGATTCTTTAGTTCACTTTTATTGTTTACCGTTTAATAATAAAACACTTATGGCTGTCCATCTTTTTAGAGTATGGCTTTGGCTTTATTCTATAAATTTTGAAATGAATACAGAATTCTCCCCCCCAAAAAACATGGCTTTATTGATTTTTCTAAAAATAGCACACGGAATAAAAAAATATTAAAACACAAACACAGACAAATAAAAGATCATTAAAACCGCACCATCCGCAATAACCAGGATTACACCCCTCTCCCCCCATTTGCTAAGTATCTTTGCCATCATGCCTTTGTGCGTTACACACGTACACACACACCTGACATACCTGGGGCCATGCTCTGGTGCCTTCTCCTCTGCTCCCTAGTCTGTTCTAGACCCGCCCACCTCCTGCAGGTCTGTGATGGATGCGTTTTCCTGTCTGCAATGATAGGTCACGCCCCATGTCACAATGGAAGTTTCGTTGTCAATGTAAGTGATGTCCTATTGGCAGACAGTTAGGCAGCTTGACTTTCCTCTGTTATAAAGTTCTCTTGGGACGGCTTCCTGAGAGCTGTGGAAACGACTTCCTGAGGGTGTGGTGTCAGGGGAGGGAGGAGGGGAGTGCTCTGCCTGGGGCAAGTGTCTTAGCCCCTGAGTCTCCGTCTTCCCGTTTGTAGCAAAGGGGATCGTCCCACTGTCCGCCTCAGAGGAGGGGGTGGGGGTCCGTGAGGATCTGTTTGTGGAGCTTCTGAAACTATTTACAGCCGGTGGGGGGAGGGGGGGGCGGTCCTAATGCTAACATCGGGAGAGGGGACACATGTCCCTCTGCGCTGGCTGTGGAAGGGGTGGGAACTCTGGTCTCTAAGGCTGGACTCAGCCTGGATTCTAAAACAGCCTGTTGCCCAGAGCGGCTGTACCTGCTCTGGCAACGTCCGGCCATTGTCCTGAGGTGGCTGGACTCCATGGGATGCCTGGCTTCCTCTGTGCTCCTCACGCTGTCTCAGGGACAGATGGCCCCAGGCCTCCGCACCAATTCACGTGCGGCAGATCGGGCAGCGGGAACCACCTCCGAGCTCGGAATCCCGTCTGCCGTGGCTCCGCTGTGCGACCTCAGGCCAGTCCTTGCCCGCTCTGGGGCCTCCCAGCCCTGGACCCTTCCGGCCTGACCACCCGAGGCGCTTCCAAGAAGGGATGTTGGAGAGCTGCCTGCGGCCTGCGGCCTCTCCTGCGCATTTCAGTCTCGCCTTCACCGGGCCTTCCATGGCAGCGCTTTTCTGGGGAGTTCATAAACCCATGTAAACACGGGCGAGGACACAGAATACTGAGCGGCCGGGCAGTAGCACACACCAGGGTTTGTTGTGCTGATTGAATATTCATGAGCTGCCTGTTTAAATTACAGTTCACAACTGTTGCAGGGCCTGTGAATAATTTAAACGCGGGGTGGCCAAAGAGACTTCAGCGCCGCGTCAGCCAACTGCTCGGGATCGGCTGCAGAGGATATGTAATCAGCTTGGAATATCCTGTAATAAATTACTGGGAAAGATGGTTTTAATTAGCGTGTGCGCTAATTCACAGTGGAGAACGGTAAGCGTTAAGGAGGAGATAAGTAACCCTCCCCTTTCCTTGTGTCTCCCTCCTGTGCGGGGTCCGAACACCTGCCAGGAACCTCTGAGCCCCGCTGAGCTGCCTCCCGAATCCCTCCCGCCCAGCGCCCCGATCCAGCCCCTGCCCATCCCAGCTCAGATACCGTGGCCCGGCTGGTGCGGAAGTCTGACCCGGTTCCTCTGCTTCTGTCTTTCCCCGCTGGCTCCTTCATGAGCTGGTTCGTTCCCCGTGTAGCTTCCAGACTGCAAATCTGATGCCCCTCCTGCCCCTGGTGGAGCCCCTCCAGGGAGAAAGCCCAGGCGATGGAGTGGCTGGTCCAGGCCGTCCAGGTTTCCGGGTGCGAGAGGAGATGTGTGGGGACGGGTGCGGCACCCCGGGCAGAAGGAACAGCAGAGGCAAAGGCAGAGAGGCAGGAGCACGCAGTGTGTGGATGGCCATAAGGAGCAGGACTTGTGCCTGCTTCTCTAAGCTCATCCGTCCCCCTTTCCTCACCCCACCCACTGCCCTTTCTGGGTCCCCAGCCGCATCGGACCCCCTTACCGCAGCCTGTGGCTTCCCTCCGGGCCCTCCTCACCGCTGTGTGGATGTGGGCGGGGAATGGATCGGTGTCCGCACCCTCAGGAGACGGGGAGCTCCCTGGGGCCTCGCCTGCATCATTCGCCGTGAATCCCAGGGCTCGGCACGGCGCCTGCCACAGGCAGCAGCTTAATACACACCGTACAGACAGACGCAGTCCCGAAAAACCACAAAATGCCAACAACAACAGCTTACAGGGAAAACGGAGCGGGGGCAAACCTCTGAAGGGCCATACAATTGTGTAACCAGAGCACTAACTGTGAGGACTCTAACGCACATCCCCGCGCAGCTAAAACACAAACAAACCCAGAGTCTTAAGTTCCCGCTGAGTCCTCAGTGGGAGCTGGGAAGGTGGCTGGGCGGAAGGGGCGCAGGCCGTCTGCCACTGGTGGGTACGGAGAACAGGGCCGGTGCACAGAGCTGAGGAGAAGTGCGTAGTTCAGTGCTGGAGGCTGAGCGAGGGCTGGGGTCCCTGGGATCCCCCCGAACCACACCCTTCGACACTGCAGACATCTGGGCGGGTTACTCTCCATGGCGGGGCTGTCTGTGTAGTCTACGGCGTCTGGCCACATCCCTCGTCTGCTACCCACCAGATGCCTGTCGCATCTCCAGATTGTGACCGATCTCTAAATATTGCCCAGTGCCCCATAGAGGGCACAAGGATACCAAGCTGGAGGAGGGTCCTGAGGCGGCAGCATGCCTGGTTTGAAGGGTAGAGGAGGTGAGCGTGATGGTGTGGAGGGGAGGGGGAGTGGGGGGGAGAGGAACAGAGGGGAGAAGGCCAGAGAGGCACCGGGTGGTGATGGTGGTGGTGGTGGTGGTGGTGATGGTGGTGTTGGTGATGGTGGTGGTGGTGGTGGTGGTGGTAGTGGTGATTGTGATGGTGGGGGGGGGGGGCGGGGTTGTTCTAAGTGTCTGTTGCTTGTAAGGCCTTGGGATCTTCTCGAGGGAAGCAGCGAGCTGGTGCGGGCGCCGAGCAGAGCGTGGGCCCGTGGGCCAGAGGGCCACAGCCCCCTCCCAACCCGAGCAGAGCCTCTCGCCCCGATGGCGCCGGAAACCCCAGACCGGTGTCTCAGAGCCCAGGGTCTGCAGACCTTCTCTCCAGCACCACACCGGCCAGGAGGGACAGACTGCTCTGCGTTCACGTCCTTCCCTGCTGGTGCCTACATCTCCAGGGGGGTCCGCGTAACCAGGAGAGGGTCTGCCGCGTCGGAGGATAAATTAGTCCGACTCTTAACTCGGTAATTAAAACTGCGATGACGCGTGGCCTGCGGGGATAATGTGCCGTTATTATCGTCGTTTGTTTCAATTAAATGCTTCCTGATTTTACACCAGCAGCTGGGCACCTGTGCACCGCAGCTATTACTCCGAACAAGACATCTCGCACTCCGGGGGAAATTTGTCAGCGTGCGAAGAATCTCGCGCCGAGCATGAACGTTTATTAGAAATACTCACTGGCAAGGGTTCCGGGCAAAGGGAGGGCTCCCCACTGGCTTTCCTTCCTCCTCGTTGGTGCTGGGATTTTCCTTTCTGAAGGGAAATAAATGGCTTTCGAATAGTTGCCTCTGAAAGCCTGAGGACACCTCGGAGAGCGGCGTGCCCCGGGAAGGCTGGCGTGGAGGGGCACCTGGGGCGGGGGGGCGGAAGGCTGAATAAAACCCCAAGAGCCCCCCACACCCCAATCCCTTGGGCCTGTGTGTTACCTTACGGAGGGCAAGGGGTCTGGCAGAGGAGACTCAGTTGAAATTCTCGGGACGTGGAGATTCCTCTGGACTATCTGGGTAGCCCAGGGATGCAATCACAGGTCCTCCTGAGAGGGGACTGGAGAGTCTGCTGTAGGCGCAGAGCTCACCCGGCGTCAGACCTGCCGCTGCTCTGCACAGAGTGTGAGAACGGGGACCTTGTGGGAAGCTGCTCTGTGTCCCTGAGCCCCGAGCGCCCATTCGGCCAGGCGAGCCTAACGAAGCTCACAGCGGCTCCTCGTTCCCGTCTCTCCTGCTTCATCTCCCCGAAGAGGCTGCGCGGGGCTCTGGGACGCGGCCATATGCTGCCAGGAGAGAGCAGGAGGCGTGTGCCGTCGGTTACCAGACATCTCGTTAGTGCCAGCTGTGCACCGGCCTCCTGCCCGGGGCTGGGAGGCACGGATGTGTCTGCACACAAGCAGATGCTTGGCACCGTGCGGAGCCTGGGAAAGGCTCGGGAAGAGCCAGCAGCCAGAAGAGAAGGGAGGAGAGAGGCGTCAGGGAAGGCTTCTCTGAGGAGGTGGCGTTTCAGCTGCGTCTCAGACGGTGGCCCGGGGGAAAGGGCCAGTGGGCGCCGGGGAAAGGTCCGTCCCGGAGAGAAGTGGCATGTCCCCAGAAGCTCCGGGAAGGCGCTGGAGAGGCCAGGGCCAGCGAGGTGCACGGATCTCTGCGGGCATCTCACAGGGCGAGGACGAAGCTAGCAGCCGCTGGGGGGTGAGAGAAAGGTTCTGAGAGGACGGAGACCTTTCGGATTCCAAAGGGGCTCTCTAGCGGCCAGCATGGCACCGAGACTCAAGGGAGCCAGGCAGGAGGCGGAGAGAGGGCTGGGTCTCTCTGGGATCTCCTCACTCAGACCCTGACACACAGGTTTGGGACGAGCATTCTGCTCGGGGTGGGGAGCCTGCAGGAAGCCCGTGAAGGAGGAAGGCAGGTGCGATCGGAGGGGAGGAACAAACGCCAGCGGAGGGTGGATTGGGGAGTGGTGACCAGCATGGCACCCGGGATGCAGTCCCGCTGCAGGCCCTCCTGGAGGCCTAGGGGACACGCTCAGAACCGTCCCGTGGAGGGGCGTGGAGGCGGAGGCGGAGGGCGGCTCCGGGAGCCGTCATTGCTCACCGTTCCCGGCAGGGAGAGGCAGGGAGCCGTCCACAGGGGCGGTAGCCCGCCGCAGGGAATGGGGGTTCCTCCGGGGTCAAAGGGCAGGACCTACACGGCATCAGCGATCGCCGATGAGGACAAAAGCCAATGGCTGCTGGGCATGCTGGACAGAGCAGGGCGGGTTCTGACTGGGGAAGGGGCTCTGTGAGCTAACGGTGTTCTAGAGTGTGCGAAGGGATGGCCGTTGCCTGGCCGCGTCTGAGGGGCCATCCTGTGAGCTCACTTGTTTTGTCTTAAAGCCCGACCTTGGCTTTGAATGGGACACGCTCTTGGGTGAGCTATCAGCGTGTGAAGGTGCCACCCCCTGCCATGCAGCAGCCACAGACTCCAGGCGGCGGTGAGCCGGGGCTGAGGGTGTAGGAAGGAAGGGGGTTGGAGAGAGCCCAAGGAATGCCAGCGCTTAAGGGTGGCCTGAAGGAGACCAAAGCAGGACTGGCCAGAGAGGCAGCCAACAGCCCAGAGCTGGCCCCGGCCAGAGGGGGGAGGGCCGTGAGGGGAGGCAGCAAGCCCAGGAGTCAAGGACAGGGGGTGCCTCGGGGGAGACAGCGTCGCTGCGAGAGGAGGTGGATGGCCCGGAGAAGCCCGGCTTCCCGGTGGCGGCCGTGTGGCCGGGGGCCGGCGCTGAGCCTCTCTGAGCCCTGCCTCCTGGGGTGGCCGGGCGATTCATGTGTCAGAGGGAGAGTGAGCCCTGCTTCTGGCACGGAGTAAGCGCTTAACGCCAGCTCCTCCGGGAGGAGGGTGGTGAGGACGATGTACAGACAGTGCTGAAGGCACGTGCCGGGCGCCTGGCTGATGGAGGGGCGGTCCTGGTGGCCGTGAGGATGATGGTTCTCGGGAGGAGGCTGGCTGTGTGTGGAAGGAAGTTGGGACGGAAGCTTTTAGACCTGGAAGTGAGGGAGAGTTCCACTCACAGCCGGGACGGGGTGAGCGGGATTGGACGCTGATGGGGTGCAGCCCCCAAAGTGGGGCAGGACTGATGGGCCTGGTGGAGGGTGAGGGGTGAGGCCCCTCTAGCGGAGCCTGAGCTGAGGGTCCTTGTGAACCTCGTTCATCGAGGGAGTGCGCTCAGGAGAAGGGGCTGCAGGGACCGGGTCTGCAGAGGAAGGGCCCCGCAGGGACTGGCCTGGGGCGCGGGGAGCTCCGGGGCTGGCCTGCACCGCAGGGGAGGGCTGGCCTTTGTGCCCCTGTGTCGGTGAAGCGGGCTGAGGTCTGCTGCAGGGCGCAGCGTGGGGCGCGGGGGGTCAGCCTCTGGAGGAAGGCAGCCCCGTTGGGCCATGGCACTTGTCTGCGGACGGGCACAGCGGCACGGGGAGAGGAGGGCCAGGCCCTCCAGCGCCTACGCGGTGCTGTCCCCGGACCTCACGTCCGGGCACACTTTTTACCTCGGAGAGATGAGGACAGAAACCTTTAATGCCCCAGGAGACCTAGGATGCGGAATGGCTGTGCCCATGTCTTGTTGGGTGTATCTGTTGATAACCAGCCGCACGGTCTCTGTATGGAGGGGTCTGTCTCCCTGGTGAACTGTGAGGCCCTGAGGAGCATTGTGTGGGGTGGGGACGGGGTGGGGAGGGAGTGGGGAGAGGGGGTGTGACTCTCTCATTCCAGAGCTCGCCTGTCTGCTCATGTCCGTCACAGAGCAGACATCCATGGAAGGCCTGGCGCTTGTTTGTGAGAATAGTTTTGTAACCAGGAGGGAGGTGGCCCCAAGTCCCGCCCGCCCTCCACAGGGGCCCTGGGCTCGCTGAGCTGGATGTGACGTCATTCCCAGACCACACCCCGTTCTGCTCCTCTATCTTTAATTGTATTCAGCAGGACCAACACGCATTTGGTTTTTCTGTGTGCAAGGTGCTGGTCTAGTTATCAGAAATAGAAATAGGTACACGCACCGAAATTATACTTCCAAAGGAGGTCCACTCCAGGAAACGGGGGGGAACTGCTCCTGATTTACAAACTTCCATTATGTGGAGCCCCATGAGGAGAAAAATGTGAAATCAGGTAAGATTGTCTTTAGAGAAAATGTGTGATTATTGGGCTTTAAAATGCAGTGGAAACCACTGCAGATAATCAGATAATGAGATTTTTCTCCCCAAATCCAAGGGGGACATCAAAGAGCTCAAAATTATGACTGAAAAGATAAAAGACCCTGATGATTCAGAATGTATTTTTAACAGGAAAATTCTTTTCACATGGAAAAGGGGCAATAATCCAAAAAAAATAACAATAGGAAATATCACTTATCTGAAGAAAGTGGGAATTATTCAACTCAAAAGAGCTTACCAAGCATCAGACAGAATTAAATAAATGCGGCCTACATACAAAAATAGCCTCATGCAAATGTTTCTTATTTCAAAGAAGCTTTGGGTTAAAAAATTACTTAGAGAGGCAATTACCTTTGATTGAGAAATGAATTAAAATAGATCGAATATGTGGTATAAAAAAAGCAGTGCTGTGAGCAATGAAAATAGCAAAATGTAAGTTAATGTCTAAGTACTGTTGTTATCATGGTATGAAACATAATACAACTGTCAGAATAATGATTGAAATATTTAGTGAAAAGCAAAAAAAAAAAAAAAATTCATCTGGAACCCAAACCCACTGATGGAGAGAAAAATTAAAAGCTTAATTTTTCTTCTTACATGAGGAACTAGAGAAAAACCACGAGATAAAATTTGATCAACAAAGGAAAGATGAGGGAAACTCGAAGAATCAAAAAAAACTCAACACTGTAATATCTATGAACAAATGATTCTATCTTTATAATAAACTAGAGGTCCGGTGCAAAAAATTTGTGCACGGGTAGGGTCCCTAGGTCTGGTTGGCGATCAGGGCCAATCAGGGCCTTCCAGCTGCTGGCCAGAGCCTTCCTTCATTCCACACCGCCCCCTGGTGGTCAGCACTCACCTAATGAGGGACCCACCAGGAAACCTCCTGCCACTTCTCACCTACATGCCCTTCCCCAGAGACCCCTCGCAATTCAGATATGAAGATGGGCAAGACGGTCCTTTCTCATTCAGAATGCCCTGTCCTCCTCTCTCAGATCCAGGAGATGGTGCACTCGGAGGTTGCTGCCTACGACTCAGGCCGGCCAGGGCCCCTGCTGGGCCGCCCTGCTATGCTGGCCAGCCACATGAGCGCCCTCAGCCAGTCCCAGCTCATCTCTCAGATGGGCCTCCGGAGTGGCATCGCTCACAGCTCCCCGTCGCCCCCGGGAAGCAAGTCCGCGACCCCCTCTCCCTCCAGCTCGACCCAGGAGGAGGAGTCGGAAGCGCACTTCAAGGTAGGCAGGCAGGGTGGCCGTGCACAGCCGTGGGGTCCCTCCCCGTTGGCAGGAGGACGGGCCCTGCATGGAAACGGGCATCGCTTACCAACAGAAAAGACGGGAGAGTCTAACCGTACCCTTGGCTGGAAAGCAAGGAGGTAGAGGGTTTGGGGAGAAAGGGAAGTCTTACTCCAGAATGGCCTGTAGGTTAGGTGACCAGACGTCCCGCTGTTGGCGGGACAGTTCCAATTTTTAACAATTGGACCTGCGTCCCGTGGCGTTTTTTAAAAAAAAAAAGTCCCGATTTTTGGAAAGAATCTTTTAAATCTTTTGGACTTTTTTAACATGCCGCAGGACGCAGGACAAATTGTTAAAAATCAGGACTGTCCCGCCAAAAGCGGGATGTCTGGTCACCTTACCTGAGGACCATTTAGGTGGCATATTCTGTGTGGTCCAGCAGAGGGCGCCTCTGGGCAACCCTGACCTCGGGATGGGGCCCTAACAGGGACCCCTCCCCTGGGGACGTGACCCCTGTGCCTCTCCCAGCACACGTGAGGATGTGAGCTTCCCAGCTGCCCGGGCTCTGGCCCTGGTCGGGCTTTGCCACTGCCCACGGCTCCTTCCCTGTCGGAGAGCATCTGCTGTACCCGGGGCAGCAAACGGGCCCACAGGGCCAGCGACAGACGTGCTCGCCAGGAGCCTCCCCGTGAGCCGGTGGCAGAATCAAGATCCAATCCCACACGCCCTGCCTCTTTCTCCTGTCCACGTGGCGGCCCCGCAGAGGCCTGAGCAGTAGCCGCGGTGCCCACGCCATCTGGCAGAGACCCTGGCCTCCTGGCCGGGCGGAGGGAGGTGCCTCTGGATCCTGGTCCCGCTCCGTCACCGTGATAACATGGTCTCTACCACAGGCCGGGCACCTGGTCCGGGGGATAGGAGAGCTCCGGTCGGACCCAGGCTCTGAGAGCTGGCGGACAAGAGGGCCGGAGATGTTCTCTCGTATCTCACAGAGAAGGAGGCAGAGGCCCAGAACGGCGGATTCGCCGGGGAGCACGGCTGGGAAGCAGCCGACGTGGGAGGGGCCGAGCTTCCCATCTCACCGATGGGCAAGCCGAGCCCAGGACCAGCCCCTGGCTCCGGGCCTCTCACCCCTGTCCTTTCCTTGTGTGTTGAGAAAGCGTTTCTAACACAGTTCCCACGGGCCAGCGGCCTGAGCACCTACGCACAGCGCCCTGCGGCAGGCGCCGCAGCGCCCTCCCCTCGGCGGATGGGGAGGCTGAGGCCGGGAGAGGTGAAGCGACCTCAGTTTGGTTTAGTCCTCGTTACCGATCGGGGTAGTTTATCCGCTGTGAGGGTTAGCCCGAGGGGAAGGGGGTGGCGGCGGCGCGTTCTGATGACAAGGCAGGTTCACTTTTCCCTGTGGAGGGGCCAGGGAAGGGTCCGTCCCGCAGAGAAGGTGAAACTGAGTCCATCTACAGGGCGCTGGCCCATTTATCTCTTTGAGTCAGCTCTACCGTCATTAATGAGTTAAACAAACAAACAAAAAAATCCAGGGCTCCTGTCCGGAAGGTGTGTCTGTCTGTCTGTCCATCCGTCCGTCTGTCCTGTCTGCCTGTCCATTGCCCCCACCCCCCACCCCCAACCTGGGGGGTGGTTAGCCCGACAGTGTGTCCCAAGCTTCCGTGTTCTAACCCGGAATGGCCAGTACCAGGGAGAGAACAGGGCCTGCACCTATGAGTGGGCCTGTGAGCCGGAGGCTGGAGGGAGGGAGAGGGGGTCTGGGGCGGGAGTCCCTGGCATCTCCAGTTTTGACTCCTCTCGCCCGGGCAGATGTCGGGGGAGAAGAGACCCTCGGCCGACCCGGGGAAAAAGGCCAAGAACCCCAAGAAGAAGAAGAAGAAGGACCCCAACGAGCCGCAGAAGCCCGTGTCCGCCTACGCGCTCTTCTTCCGGGACACGCAGGCCGCCATCAAGGGGCAGAACCCCAGCGCCACCTTCGGCGACGTGTCCAAGATCGTGGCCTCCATGTGGGACAGCCTGGGCGAGGAGCAGAAGCAGGTGGGTCTCCATCGCGCCCCGGGGCCCGGAGCCGAGGACCGGTGAGAGGGGCCCAGGGCCGGGGCTGATCCTGGGCTGGGTGTGCCAGCGGTGAGAGGGGAAGCCGGGTGCCTCCCCCGTCTGCTGTTTCCCAGCCGCGTCCACGGGCGACTCCGCTGGTCTGGGCCTCCCGGTCCCCCGAGCCCTCCGGCTCTCAGAGTCTGGGGTCAGGCCAGAGCTTCCCTGGACCCTGACCACGCGCCTGCGGCCCTCGCTCGGGGCTTCCAGAAACAGCTGAGAGGCCAAGGCCAGCCGGCGGCAGCGTGCCCTCAGGCGGAACCCTAACTCTCCCTGCCTGCTCACGCCCTGGATCTTTCAGGCCTACAAGAGGAAGACCGAGGCGGCGAAGAAGGAATATCTGAAGGCTCTGGCGGCCTACCGGGCCAGCCTGGTCTCCAAGGTAACCCCTAGAATCCTAGGCACAGCCCGGAGGGGTGGAGCGGGATGGAGGCCGCGGTCACTCCTCCAGCGCGCCCACTCTGTGCTGGGCTCGTGCCGGCCACCTGGGGTGGACCTCGTTCCATTTAGTAATTCTCCCAGCAAGAACCCGGGGCTCGGAGAGGGGAAGCACCTCGCCTGACGTTGCACCGTGTGTCAGGTTGCGGTACTGAGAGTCAAACCCAGGTCGGCCACGCCTCCCAGTTGGCCTTCCCCCCTGACCGCGCTGTGGGCCTCCCCGGTCAGCCCCAGCACTGCAGGCAGGAGGCTCGGGTGGCGGCGGACAAGTGGCCCAGGTGGGGGCGGGGAGCTGTCCGGAAGCTATCACAGAGGACATGCACCTGGGTCACGCCGCAGAGGGCCGAGCCGAGAGGTGGCTCTAAGGCAAGGGAACAGCACCTGCGGATGCACAGAGGCTGGGCAGGAGCATAAACAGAGGACAGCCCCGTTGGGCGATGCTGGCCTCACTGGCCAGGCTGGGGAGCACGGGTCCCCCATCGGCAGAGCCCCTGATAGATGAAATAGAGAAGGTAGCCGGAGACCGGGATGGCAGGACACACACAGGCTTTATTGGAGGGAAGGGTACCCTTGCCAGCTGCTTCCACAGAGAGGGGAGGAAGAGAGCGAGGGCCTGGGTACAGGCACCTTTAAGGAGAGGGGGCGGGCTTAGGGCACTCAGCACCCGCTGATTGGTGATTAGGGACCTAGGGACTTCGGAACCGGAGGCTTAGGGTATTTGGCAGGTGCTGATGGGTGGTTCAGAGCTCAGGAATGTCTGGCCGCAGGTGGGGTTTACGTCTGTCCATCAACTGGAGGAAGGGAGGATCTATCAGCCCCAAGGATTGAAGCAGGGCTGGCTGGATGGTTAGAGCTCAGTGCAGGGAAGACCCAGAATGATCTCTGTGAGCCCACAGATGTCCCCGGAGGGGCCGGAGAGCCGGCCGGGGGTCCACGTCCGCGTGGGCTGCAGACCCTCCTGGTCTCACGGCCGGAGTGACCGGTGTCCGTCTGTCCCCTTGCAGAGCTCCCCGGACCCCGGTGAGGCCAAGAGCGCCCAGGCGAACCCGCCGGCCAAGATGCTGCCGCCCAAGCAGCCCGTGTACGCCATGCCGGGCCTGGCCTCCTTCCTGACGCCCGCGGACCTGCAGGCCTTCCGCGGGGGGGCGGCCCCCACCGGCCTGGCCCGGACGCTGGGCCCCAAGGCGCTGCTGCCAGGCCTCAGCGCCTCCCCGCCGCCCTCCTTCCCGCTCAGCCCCCCGCTGCACCAGCAGCTGCCCCTGCCCCCCCACGCCCAGGGCGCCCTCCTCAGCCCGCCCGTCAGCATGTCCCCCGCGCCCCAGCCGCCCGTGCTGCCCACCCCCATGGCGCTGCAGGTGCAGCTGGCCATGAGCCCCTCCCCGCCGGGCCCGCAGGTGAGCAGGGCTGGGTGGAACGCGCCCCCCGGGGGGCATCTTGGGACTTTAGATACCAGCCCCGCCGCTCGCCAGCTGTGTGACCACGGCCTGGGCACCGTCCCTCTCGGAGCCTCAGTCTCCAGGCCAATGAAATAAATGGGTCTGGTCACCTTACCCAACACAGACGTGCCGGGGCAGGGCGCTGCCCAGCTGCCGGGAGATGGCTCAGACCCTTAGATGGTCCAGGCCCTGCCTCTCCCGTCCTCTGTCTGCTGCTGTCTGTCTGGCCGGAGGGGCTGCGGCCACGGCGGCTCCTGCCAGCTCAGCCCCGGCCCTGGCCCTCCCCGGAGCCTTCGAGGCCTGACCCCACGGATGGTGCCACAGACACTGTTCCGAGACTTTTTTTTTTAAGAAAGTTTTTATTATTATTATTATTATTATTATTACTATTATTTAAATATATCTTATTGATTTTTTTTACAGAGTGGAAGAGAGAGGGATAGAGAGTTAGAAACATCGATGAGAGAGAATCATCGATCAGCTGCCTCCTGCACACCCCCTACTGGGGATGTGCCCTCAACCAAGGTACATGCCCTTGACCGGAATCGAACCCGGGACCCTTCAGTCCCCAGGCCGATGCTCTATCCACTGAGCCAAACCGGTTTCGGCCCAAGACCTCCATGAGGTCCCTCAGCCCAGTAACGCCAATGTACAGATTGGGAAACTGTCCTAAAAACGGAAAGGTCCTGAGAGCAAACTCCCCTCCCCCGCCTCCATGCAGCTGGGACAGGGCTGAGTTTCGTAAAAGGCGCTCCGCTGGGAGAAGGAAAAGCATGCGGGGCAGAGCGGGGGGCATGCCAGCCGGAGGGCATGCCCTGTGCCCACCTCGGGCACAGGTAGTCCCCATCCCCCATCTTCTCCCCCACCCCCCCCCGCCCCCACCCCTCGGGCTGTCTGAGACAGGCACCGGGCTCTCTCCTTCGCTCACCGCCGCCTCCTCCCTCCTCGCAGGACTTCCCGCACATCTCCGAGTTCCCTGGCGGGTCCGGATCCCGCTCCCCGGGCCCGTCCAACCCCAGGAGCAGCGGCGACTGGGACAGCAGCTACCCCGGCGGGGAGTGCGGCATCGGCACTTGTAGGTCCGTCCTCGCCCCGGCCATGGGGTGCCGCCCTCGGCCCGGGAGGACGGGACGGGACAGAGCCGGGAGGGACAGGTGGGCAGGCGGCCCTCTCAGCGGCGGCGCCCCCTGCCCCGGCCCCAGCTGCCGGCCTCCCGGGGCCTCGCCCTGCCAGGCCCTCTGGGGGGCGCACAGACGTGGCACGTGCCCCCCTCCTGCCGTGCCTGGGGAGGGGATCTGCCTGGCGGGCTGGCGGCTCAGCAGCGATGCCCTCCCCCAGCCTGAGAGGTGCAGCTCCTCCCACTGAGCCCGCCCCCGGAGCCAGCGCGCTGGGCGGTGGCGGGGTCTCCAGTGGCCCTCACAGCACGTCCGGGCTCCCCCCACAGGGAGCCAGACCCCAGCGGCGCCCTGGTTCATGTGTGGTTTTCATGGCGATGCCAGTGGTGAGGATCACGGTTAGTGTCAGGCGGACAGCGGGGTGATTCCGTGTTTGTGTGTGCTGTGGCATGGTGCTGAGTCCGTGCACACGGTCAGCGCGCAGCTCTGATGGCGTTTCCTCTCGGAGGGCTGTTAGATCCGCGGCTTCACGCAGGCCGCACGGTGTTGGCGGGGTCCCCTTGCCGGGCCTTACCGCCCAGCGCCTTTCACCGCCCTCTGCTCTCCGCCACCCACCCAGCCTCTGCCACCCAGTCTGCTCTGGGTCTCCATGAGCTTGTTTCGTTTTGTTTTTTGGGGGGTGTCATTGTCTTTCCCCGTCGGACTGCTTTTACTGAGGATTGTGCCTTCCAGGGGCGCCTGTGTTGTCATACAGGAGTGCCCTACTTTAAAATATTTTTTTAAATATATTTTGTTGGTTTTTCACATAGAGGAAGAGAGAGGGATAGAGAGAAGCGTCGATGAGAGAGAATCATCGATCAGCTGCCTCTTGCACACCCCCTACTGGGGACGTGCCCACAGTCCACAGGCCAACGCTCTATCCACTGAGCCAAACCGGTTTGGGCTTAAAATATTTTTTAAAATTTTAAATTTTTCAATTAAATTTATTTAAGAAAGAGAGGAAGGGAGAGAGAGACAAAAAGAGAGACATTGATTTGTTGTTTCATTTGTTTATTCATGTATTGGTTGATTCCCATATGTGCCCTGATTGGGAGGCGGGGGGGGGAATCAAACCCGCAACCGCGGTGTAGCTCTGACCAGCTGATGCTCTGACCAGCTGACACCGATCAGGGCATGAGCGCCGGATTTAAAAACCACAGGAAGCACCTGCTCGCCTTTAACTCAGCTGGAAATTCATAAAAGAAACACTGACTAGGAAATCCACCTAGTGACGGTGGTGTTAGAAGGACACACTGCTCCCCTTCCCCAGCATTGATGACGGGGAGGTTCAGAGCGGGGAGTGGGGGTTGGGGGGGAAGCTGCTGGGATCCCAGGGGGGCTGCATCCAGGGCCGGGGTGAAGGGCAGGTGAGCAGCTGGCCCAGGGTCCAGGCCCCCCGCGAGCCCGTGGTGCCGGGCGGGGCCACCCGAGCTCTGACCACCCTCCTCTCTCCACAGCCTGCTCCCCAGGGATAAGGCTCTCTACCTCACCTAACCACTCCCTCTCCTCCCGAGGCTGCCCACCCACCCAAGGGGCCGCAGCAGGAAGGAGGCCTGGGCAGGAAGCGGGGCCCGAAGAGAGCGCGGGGGCACGCTGAGGCCCCACGGCTGAGTCTCTCCCTCGACCTCTCACAGACTCTGCAGAGGCCGCCCCGCGCCCGCCGCCAGCCCACAGACCCCGCAGGAGCCCCCCGCCCCCTGACCGCCCGCCCGGGGCCGCCGCGGACCCCTGCTCGCCCTGCACAGCGCACCGCGTCCGGCCGCCCCTGCAGGGCCGCTGACCGACAGGAACCCCCCGTGCCCGATGCCCGATGCCCGGGGCGGGCCGGCCATGGACGTGCCCGGACGGTCCAGCCTGAGCCGGAGGCCCGGCGCCGGGCGCGGCCGCTTGTGTGAGTAGTGACACGTGTTTAGAGTGTGCTGCACACGTCTGTGAGGGTGCTCTGTGGGGGAGGACGGTCGTTTCCTTTACGGCCAGAAGCCTTTTTCGATGGCCCTCGGCACCTGTTTTTTTAAGTTTTCTCTGAAGGGGGACGTGCCCGGAGCAGCCGCCAAACCGTCCCAGCGTCCGTGCGGCCCCGAGCGGCCGCTCAGCCCCCGCGGCTCCGCGCTTCTCCTCTTAGCATCGCCCGGACGGCGCTCGGTCTGCGCGGCCGAGGACAGAGGCCCGGGGCCAGGACTGTGTGCGGGCGGGCCTCTGGTTGGGGATGGGGTTCTTCGTGTCTGCAGCTGTTTCCCGGCCCCGGCCACCACCGGGCCCCGCGCCCAGCGCTTCTCTCGGACCCTTTATAATAAAACCTCCGAAATGCTGAGCGTGTCTGTCTGTCCGCGCTGCGTCAGCCGGGCCCGCCTCCCGGAGGGCAGTGTGTGGGGGTGGCCTTGTCCGGACGAAGGGCCCCCCCCCCCACCGCCCGTGTCCACAGGTTCGGGGAAAGTCTCACGTTCGCCCGCCCCGAGGGGCTGCGGGTGGCGGGCCTCTCTGGCCTCAGGGCGGGGTTGGGGGGGAGTGTTGACCACCAGGGAAGGAGGATAACAGGGTGGGAGCGCATAAGGTTCCTGTGATGATTGAAAGGGTGAGGGCAGCTGAAACCGGTGTGGCTCAGTGGATAGAGCTTCGGCCTGTGGACTGGAAGGTCCCAGGTTCGAGTCCAGTCAAGGGCATGCACCTTGGTTGCGGGCACATCCTCAGTAGGAGGTGTGCAGGAGGCAGCTGATCGATGTTTCTCTCTCATCGACATTTCTAACTCTATCCCTCTCCCTTCCTCTCTGTAAAAAATCAATAAAATATATTAAAAAAAAAAAAAAAAAAAAAAAAAAAAAAAAAGAAAGAAAGAAAAAAAAATGTTGTCCAGATACACCAAGGGTTAGGGTTCAGGCCCAGATCAGGCCACGCGCCAGAATTAACCCATGGCCCCCGCCGGTGTGGCTCAGTGGGTAGAAGAACATCGGCCTGTGGACTGAAGGGCTCCAGGTTCAGTTCCAGTCAAGGGCCCATACCTGGGTTGCAGGCTCAGTCCCCAGCCCTGGTGGGGGCACGTGCGGGAGACAATCCATCCATGTGTCTCTCTCACATCGATGTTTCTCTCTCTGTCTCTCACTCTCAATTCCACTCTCTCTAAAATAACCAATGGGAAAATATCCTCTGGTGAGGATTTACAACAACAAACAAGGATCAACCAGTGAATGCATAAATAAGTGGGTGACAAATGTATGTTTCTCTCTCTCTGCCTCTGAAATTAAAAATTAAAAAAGAAAACCTAACCAGCAGACAAAGCAGCACGCTGTCCTGGCGGTGACAGGTTCGCAGCAGGAAGCATCAGTGATTCCTGGGGCGACAGTCCCCTTCCTCTGAGGACCTTGTCAGGACGTGGGCCTGAGACAGTTTAATTCCCACTCCTGCTCCGCAGAAAACAGCTCGAAGCCGCACGGTGGGACCCGGGCTCTGGGTTCCTGCCTCCTCTCCCCCCCGCCCCCCCAGGCAGAGCCCTGCCCTCCCTGCGCCCCACCAGGTGCCCAGGAGATGGCCTCAGCTGCCCGGGACGCTCAGAGGCGCCCTCAGTGCGTGAGAACGCCCAGCCTGCAGAGGGCAGGGGCTGCCAAGCGGGGCGTCTGGTGGCCGGAGAAAACGGGAACAGACGAGGGGCCCGCGGAAAGTCCGGGAGCGCTGGCTTCGGGGCTGTGGAGTGAACTCCGCCCCCACCCAGGTCTCTCTATGGCAGGGCCGTCCCCCGGCTCCTGAGCATGGGCTGTTCGCCGCTCAGCCGCCCACTTTGTCCGGTCCTTGTCCTCAGGGCCCCCTCCCCCCAGAGCTGCCCCAGCTGGTGACCAGGCAAAAGAGCAGCCACTCCCCGTGCCAGTCCCACCCCAGGGCCCCGGGTCAGGCTGCGGCCGCTCCCCTCCTCTGTCCCCTTCTGCACGCCCCTCCCCATACATGCGCCTCCTGACCGGCATCCCCACCGGGGCTCTGCCTCCTCCTGGGGACGGGACCTTCCTCTCTCACTGGCTCGGGCCCCACCAGGGAACACAAGCCTTCCCGCCCCTGGGACCAGCCCGCGCCTGGCAGAGGGGGCCGGGTCCCGCGTGTTCACAGAGAGTCCTCTCCCCCGGACGGGTCTGCAGCGTCCTCTCCAGGCCATCCGGCCACGGGGATGGCCACGACCCGGGGAGCGTCACACCCGCCAGGAGAGCACCGAGGCCTCTGCCACAGGCGATGCCCCGCCCCCGCCCCCGCCCCTGTGCTCCCAAAGCTGCCACCCGGGGCACCCCCGTCGGCCAAGGCGAGGCCGTGGTCTGTGCCCGCCACACCTCCCGGCCTCCTCCCTCCACCTGGACCCCAGACAGGGCCCTGACATTGGGGGGGTCCTCAAGCCCTGTCTGCAGCCCGCCCACTGTCCACGGAGCTGGTCCGGGGACCAGACCACTTGCCCTTCCCGCTGAGGGCACCACAGCTCCCCCCACACGGGCATGGGAACCCGCACGGGAGCCACAGCTGGGCGAGAGGCCAAGCCGTCCACCTGAGAGGAAGGCGTGGCTGGTCCTAAAACCACCCCGCCATAATCCCTCCCAGACGGGTTTCCACATCCCACCAGAAGGGGGGAAAGAACTCATATGCAGCCAAAACCGGTGTGGCTCAGTGGATAGAGCATCAGCCTACAGACTGAAGGGTCCCGGGTTCGACTCCGGTCAAGGGCATGTACCTTGGTTGCGGGCACATCCCCAGTAGCGCAAGAGGCAGCTGATTGACGACTCCCTCGTTGATGTTTCTAACTCTCTCTCTCTCCCTTCCTCTCTGGTAAAAAAAAATCAATAAACTATATTAAAAGAAAAAGAACTCATATGCAGAAAAGATCTGACATGCTATTACAGGTTCGAATTTTTTAAAAATGCCCCACACACCAGTTGTTACGTAGCTCTGCTCCCCAGATTGCCTGAAACTAATAAGCCCAAGCCCACCAGATGCTGGAGAGCAGCCTTTCATTGAGAAGGGGCTGTGTGGGGAAGGGGGCCGTGTGAAGACAGGGAGGGAGAGGGGGAGGGAGGCTTAGGGCTCAGCCTGCCCCGGAGAATATCAACTCTGCTGCCTACGCGTGGTGTGATCTCGGGCAAGCTTCTTGCTCTCTGTGTCTTCCTGTGTAGCTTGGGGAGGGTGGCAGTTTCCTTCTCAAAGGTGGTTGTAGCAATGAGTGAACACACACAGAGTTCTTAGAGCATAATTGTGATTGTTGTTATTGAACCTCTACCCAGGAGGTAAAGTTTCTTCTGTTAGGTACTAGTCGGGATGTGCTAGGGTCTGCTGCTGTAACAATCCCTGCCCCCTCAGTGACTTTAACACAGAGGGTACGTCCGGCTGTCTCTGCCCCACCACACACTGGCCGGACGCCCCCATGGTACCATGAATGGAACGCTGCCGTCAAGAGACAGGACGGAGTCCAGCAAATACCGGACAGGAGGCCGCAGTGGCAAAGCAGCTAAAGGAACGGCTTTGAGGAAGTCCCAGTCAAGAGAGAAGGGACAGCTGTGATTTGTCTGTGGGTCGCCTCCCGATGTGGACATGGAGCCTTTGGGTGGTGCTTGGATCTAGATGAGGTCATGACGGTGGATCCCCGTGACGCACTGATGCTCTTATAAGAGACACCAGAGAGCTTCTCTCTGTGTGTCTCTCTGTCTCTCTGTCAGTCTCTGCCAGACACTGATCATTGTCTCACTAATTAGAAAGATGTGGAAGGCTGGTCAACCTTGAAGCTCCGAAAGGTCAGAGCCAACCTTATGGAAACAATGGTAACTGAGGCAACTTCCCCACCAAATAAACACGTAAACCCTTACTGATGAGATCATCTGCCTGCTGCTGCAATTACCTGCCTAAGAGCTAACCCTAACCCTAACCCCAACCCTAACCCTAACCCTATGGTGCATCCTATAGTCTCAATAAAAGGGATGGCAGGGCCAGAGCCTAGCGGCAGTCCTCCCAGCAGAGGTGGGCTCCCACCTGGCCCCCAATGCTCCCAAATTAATACTTTTCTAGTCTCTTTCATTTGTGGGCGGCCTTCTGCAGAATCCGAACCCTGAACCAGAACCCTGAACCACGCAGGACGTGAAAGGGGTTCCCACAAGTCTCTCCCCCTCTCTGCCATGTGAAGACACGGAGGAGACAGCCACCTGCCACCGGAGTTCTCACTGGAACCCGTGGCTCCTCGCTCTCGGACAGACAGCCTCCAGACGGTGAGGCGATTCCCGGCATCTTTATGGCGCGTGAGCTGAATGACCCCTTTCCGGACTGGCCAGGGCTCTGGAGGGACAGGACAGTGGGGCGGGGCCTGTGGTGCTCGGAGCGGCCGGACCCGGCGGGCTCAGCAGTGTGAAATCGTGCCCGTGGGACGCCAACACAGCAATTTCATGCTGTTTCACAACAGCAATTAGCATCTACATGGGAGGGAGAATGGTCAAGTCCAAGGTCCTTGACTTCCATTTAAAAACCTCAGTACCACACACACGTAGCTTCAAAGCCCGCCATGCCACGCAGCTCACAGCACACAGCTGGCCTCCCACCCGCCCTCCACGCATTCCACTCTTCAAGCTCGTCCCTCAGTGACTTAACAAATAAAGATGCATAGCCTATTTACTCTTTATCAAATGCATTGGGGTGACATTGGTTAATAAAATTATATAGGTGTCCGGTGTACAATTCTATAACGCATCTGTCTGTTGTACTGTGTGTTCACCACCCGACCCCAAGTGTCTCCACCTGCTATTTCTATTCATATTGTTTATGCACCTATTTTATCCTCCATCTAAGGCAGTGGTTCTCAACCTTTTTAATGCCGCGACCCTTTAATCAGTTCCTCACGTTGTGATCTTGCTACCGTTGTGAACCGTAATGGATATATCTGTGTTTTCCGATGGTCTTAGGCGAGCCTGCTAGTGGTTTTCAACCTGTGGGTCGTGACAAAATTACAACAGCCAAATTACAGTTATGAAGTAGCAACGGAAATAATTTCGTGGTTGGGGGTCACCACAGCATGAGGAACTGTATGAAAGGGTCGAGGCCTTAGGAAGGCTGAGAACCACTGATCTGAGGGGACACCTATAACACTACTGAGTGCCAGGTGCTTATATATCAAGTCCACGTCGTTTGCTGTAGAAAAGCCCTGTGAAATAGCTGCCATTGGCCCCGTTTTACAAACGAGAAAACTGAGGCACAGAGAGAGGGAATGACTGATCCCAGAAGAAGTCAGTGGCGGAGCCAGAGTCTGACCCCCACGTCTGTGGTCCTCCGGATTCACACACGCGCCATCCGGTCTCTGAGCCGAGCTCGGCATGACCGACACCTGGGGCTGGTAACGCTTCGGGGAGGAGTGAGGGTGCGGGAGGCGCTCTCCGGGGCACTGGAGGAAGTTTAATGGCATCGCTGGCCTCTCCGCGCTGGACGACAGTGGCACCCGGTGCCCCCGGTGTGACAACCAAGCATCTTCCCGGACGCTGCCAGCTGCCTCCGGAAGGAAACGCCACCCCAGCCGAGAACCACGGACGTCTCGGAAGCTTCGGCCGGGCTTTCCGTGGCTGCCTTAGGCCAGGAAACCGGAGTCTGCCTTTTGGGGGTCCCGGCCTAATGCCCTCCCTGCAGGGTTAGGGGTCCGTGGAGCCGAGGAGTCGGCCACCGGTGGCACTCGCCTTTCTGAGCCATGCTGCGTGTCCCAGGGCCTGCGTGGGCGTGCGGCCAGCTCTCCCTGCCCCGAGAGGTGGCCACGGTGCCGTCTAGGGCAGAGGGCCTGGTGTGCGGAGCTGGGCGTGCACACGGGGTGGTCTGGACAGGCGCACCCAAGGCCCCTCCGCTGCAGGAGACTGGCCGGAGGGGAAGGGAGGTCGTGACCTCTGGGCAGGGCCTCCCTTTGCACCTTGACTCACCCCGTAAATACGAGGCCCTGGTCTGCTCCAGACCCCGCTGCTGGTGCCACTGATAGGCATATGGGTATAGGCCACTCATTTTTTAAATTTTTTTTTTTTGTAAATATATTTTATTGATTTTTTTTACAAAGAGAAAGAGAGAGAGAGAGAGAGCCAGAAACATCGATGAGAGAGAATCATGGATCAGCTGCCTCCTCCTGCACACCCTCTACTGGGGATGTGCCCGCAACCAAGGTACATGCCCTTGACCGGAATCGAACCTGGGACCCTTGAGTCCGCAGGCCAATGCTCTGTCCACTGAGCCAAACTGGTTTCGGCATAGGCCACTCATTTTTGACACCTCAGTTTAAATGTGTTCACTTCTTTTTGTGGAGAGAAGAGGATTTAGTGCTCACACACCCCCCTCTTGGCTTCCTCTTCTCCTGTCCTCCTCAGGAAGCTCCCGAACAGGTGTGGGTGAGTGAGCACTCCAGGGTGACGCCATTATTATGGGAACCAATGTGGGCTGATGGGCCACGTGGAGTTCTTTGCCATTTTTCTCTTGAGTAAATTTCTGGGTTTTGTTCTTCTCGTGTGTAATCTTTCCACGTCCCTCTTCTGTCCCCACATCTCACGGGACTAGGCATTCACTCTGCCTACGGACAGACACCCGACGCCCCCATGTTCCCTCCTTCTCACAGCCTCCCCGCCATCACCAGATGTCACTGAGCAGACCCCTCTGCTCCTCTCCACCGGAGGGTCTCTCTCTGGATCCCGTCCACTCCTCTGCCTGGTTTTGCTCCGTGTGCTGGAGCACATCCGCCCGTGGCTTTCCACGGAAAGGGAGGTGGGGAGTGAACGCGGAGGCCTGCCAGCGTGCGCAGTCTCCCCGCACGCGGGGCCGCTGGTTTGACCGGCGAAGATGTCTGCGCTGGAAGTCACCTTCTCTGCGGATGCAGAGGCCTCGCTGCCCTCTAGCTTCCAGGATGGCTGCTGGAAGACCTGATGCGGCCCTGCCCCCTCTTCCTGGCACGCTGCGTGCATTCTCCCTGTCTCGGTAGCGTCTAGTTTTCTCGTTGTAAAGCCCTGAAGTCATCGCGAGGTACCTTTGGGTGGGTCTTTTCACTCTTCAGGCCGACGGTAGACCCTTCCAATCTGAGGAGGGACAGGTGGCCCTCCCTCCAGCTTCTGTCTCGTTCCTAGACCAACGAGGTGAGGACTATCACTAAGCGGAGAGGGTCTGCCCAGCCCCAGAGCACTTAAGTGCCATGCGTTTCAGGCACCAGGCTGGCCAAAACCAGTCTGCCAGCAAAATGCAGCTCCAAGCAGCTAGTCTGTGCCATCCGTTGAAGACGTTATGTCTCAGGTTCGATTCTGGACAAGAGCATGTACCTGGGTTGCAGGCTCAATCTCCAGCCTGCAGGACGCGTGCAGGAGGCAGCCAATCACTGCGCTTCTCTCACATCCACGTTTCTCTCTCTGTGTCTCCCTCCCTTCCACTCTCTCTAAAAATCAACAGAAAAATATCCTCAGGTGAGGATTTAAAAATAAGAGCATGGGCTCTGAGGACAGACAGACAAGCAGACTGGCCTGGTTTTGAATCTTGGCTTCTGTAAAATATAGTCAAATCATAGAGCTGCTGTAAGGAATATATGAAATAATGCAAGTAAAGTCGAAACCCGTTTGGCTCAGTGGATAGAGCGTCGGCTTAAGGACTGAAAGGTCCCAGGTTCGATTCCGGTCAGGGGCATGTACCTTGGTTGCGGGCACATCCCCAGTAGGGGGTGTGCAAGAGGCAGCTGATCGATGATTCTCTCTCATCGATGTTTCTAACTCTCTATCCCTCTCTGTAAAAAAATCAATAAAATATATTTTAAAAAACTAAAATAAACAATGCAAATAAAGTGCTTACCTGGCATGTAGTAAGGAATTAATTTACAATAGCTGCTATTATTGTGGTGAATCAGAGAGGAGTAATGGTGTTGGATTTATATATATTAAAAGGGTAATATGCTAATTAGACCAGATGTCATTCTGGATGTCCTTCCAGATGAACCCGGGGCTGGAGTGGAGGGAAGCTGGTGCCAGCAGCCAGGGGAAGGAAGGCTTACCCTTGCACAAATTTTCATGCATTGGGCCTCGTGTGTGTGCGTGTGTGTGTGTGTGTGTGTGTGTGTAGGCACCCTTCTCTTGAGCCAATTCATGAGATCCCTCACATTTGGAGCAGTGGCGCCACCTCGTGCTCATCATTCAGAACTGCAGCGCAGTGCAGCGAGCCTAACAGGCTTCAGAGCCAGCTTGGGCTTTCGGGTCAAACAAACAATGGTTTTCATCATCTCGGAAAAGAAAACCCAGAAGCTTTGAGATGTTAAACCAGCGACGTGATTTCCTGGCTACCGCCCCAAACCACACTGCTGCTCTGCCACCACATAGCAGCGTCTGACCCACAGCCACCTGCCTCCATCCAATGGGGGCCTTCCCTTCTCCTGGGGGGCCAGCCAGGCAGGGGCAGAGGGGGGGAGAAGCGGGAGAAGGTCAGCCTCCACGGACACAGTCAGAACTTGGCACAAAGAGAAAGAAATTAAGAGCCTATTTTAATGTTGACATACGAGCAAGTTTTATGCCGTACAGTCCAGGCATTGTTTGCCTTTTGTACTGTTTGTAGTGCATGGTAGAGGATGCTCCATATCATTTTTCCCATTTAAGGTTGTAATCTGGCTGGTTCTCTGTTACATGCAGCCAAAGGCACCTCTTCCAGCACAGCCGGGTCCTCTGTGGCTCTATCAGAGGTTATGAAAATGTCCTTCTTGCCACAAATCCAAAATCTGAACGCCACAGCTCCAGGGCTCCCTCCCTTTCTCTCCCGTGGAGGAGTCCCGCTGAGACCCCACGCCAGTGTCAGTGG
This sequence comes from Nyctalus aviator, assembly GCA_036971965.1. NCBI lineage: Eukaryota > Metazoa > Chordata > Mammalia > Chiroptera > Vespertilionidae > Nyctalus > Nyctalus aviator. The sequence continues at coordinate 168,143,998 of CM072925.1, forward strand.
TCATGGGCCTGGGTATTGCCCACAAGGTGGTTTTTGGTTTCCCTCCAGCACAAGACGCCTCAAATCAATCCCAAACCAAACTGCCTGGAGCTGCCACAGGCCTGGACGGGAAAAGACACCAACCAGGCTGCTGCTGGGCCACCAGGGGGCGCCCGACTCCGACCAACCTTCCCTGACTCCCAGGTTCCACTCTTTTTAAACCATCCAAGGTGATTTTAATATAGCCAACCTGCTGCCCCTAACCCCCTCTCTCCATTACACACACACACACACACACAGCCAGTCTACAGACCAGCCAGCTGGGCCCACCCTTTCCTTGTTGAGTATATTCTCGAAGTCCCGGGGATTAGAACTCTCTCCTCATTCCACTCCCCCAAGCCCACTCCTGCAAGTCCATCCTTCTTTCTGGTGATCCTGGGGTTTTGAAAACGTCTTTATCACCCACAATACACCTCCTGCGACGCTCACAACTGTGCTATCCGTGAACACGGCGATGGCACAGACTTGAAAAGAAACGGAGGCACAGTCAGATGGAATGACTGGCACACAGCGAGCCACTGGTGGCACCGGGGAGAGAACCAGGTCACCGACCCACGCCTGGGCCTGCCTGGACTCCGGCCCCTCGATGGGCGAGCGATGCTCTCCGACACCCATGTCACCAGGGCTGCGTCTTTGAGAGGAACCTAACGGGAAGGGACGGCTGCTCCCCTGCCTGGCTGTGCCACCTGGGGCAGGTCTCTCTGCGGAGCCTCTGACGATGGCCTCCGGGCCCCCCTCTGGAACGTCCTGTGGCCGTCTGATTGGGGCAGAATCAACCCACCCCTTCGGGCCTTCCAGGTCATCCATCAAAACGCCCGGGGCTAATGACCACACACAGCGCCACAGCAGTGATGACACCAAGCTGAGCAATCTCATTTCTCAATGCTCTCTACAGCTGGGCTCCCCATAAGCGCCAGTGCTCAATGCAATCCTTACCGCCTCCCCAGGAGCTACCCCATTCTATTACCTTTCCATTTACCTGAGGACATACAGAGGGGGGTGGTGGGGGGGTGGTATGCCCTGACCCAGAATCAAACAGATTACCTTTCTGTGCACAGAACAACGCTCAACCAACTGAGCCACTCCGCCTGGGTGCCTTCCCCATTGTACAGATAAGGAAACTGAGGCTCAGAGAAGTAAAATTGGTAGGTGAGCGAGATTGGAGCCCGTGAAGACCTGACCTCAAAGGGTGGGCTCTTCCTTCCACCATCTGCTGCTCAGGGAAGTTTCTGGAACTCGGCGTTAGAGATTCAGGGTCTGCCTGCAAAGGTCTCTGAGCTGCCCCTCGCGAGGTATTGTGGGAACTCTGAGAGAGGGAGCCCAGACCAGCATGGCCCAGGGCCCCCAGCCTCTCACACTGCCCTCACCAGCCCCGGAGCCCAGGCCCGCAAGCAGACACGCAGCCCGCCGGAGTCTGTGAGCAGATGCAGGTTTATTATAGCACAGATTGCAGCGTCCTGAGCCCTCGCCCCAAACCAAGAAACCTGGACGACGACCCGGAGCCCAGGCCGGCAGCCCGGCCGCCCTCAGCAGCGCCGGGCCGGCCCCTCACTCCCTCGGAGTCCAGAGAAGCCCGCGCAGAGGCGGAGCCACGGGCCTGGCGGGCGGAGGATGGCAGGTCCGCAGGCTGCTCTCCGCGGGCAGGCGGTCCACGGCCCAGCCACGCCGAGGGCCCCGGGCTTAGCAGCACGTGTGAAGCTGGACAGAGGCCCCAGGTACTGAGGGGACAGGGAAAGCACACCCATCAGAAGGCACTTCGGGTCGCAGAGCTGGCCTGGGGGCGCCGGGACACCACGCCCAGGCCACCGGCCCGCAGGCACAGAGGGAGGAGAGCAGCGGCCTCTCCGCTCTTCTGGATGTCACTGTCGCCTCCTTCCTGCTGGGGGCCTGGGACGTTCACCCCATCTGCCCAGGGGCAGCTTCTGCAGGCCCTCTGCGTCTACCCATCCCGGCCAGCACAGGGCCCAGAGGCCCGGGGGGGGGGGCACCACACATCCGTGACGAGCTGCATGCAAACCTCTCCGCACGCCAGCCGGGGGGCCGGCCATCGCACAGGCCGCTCCTCTCCCTGGGGGAAGCAGCGGGTCTTCAGCCCTGTCTGCACGTCTGCCCCGGGGAGTCTGTCCGGGCTCCCAAAAGCTTCCATGCGCATCGTCTCCTGAGCCTGCGGCGGGCCCTGGCGGGGGAAGCAGCCAAACAAACGCAGCGGGCACCCCGGCGGCTTGGCCTCGCCAGCCCAGGCCCCGCCCGGTGGCCTCTGCAGAGCACGCTGGAAACGCCAAGTGCAACGCCAGCCTGGGGCTGACGCACCAAGCACAGGGGCCCTCTTCCCGCCCCCGCGCCCTGGCCATCGGGCCAGCAGCCGCCTAGCCGAAGGCTCCCGTCCCTCCCGCCGCCTCCTCTCCCGCTGGCCCGGAGGGAGGCTAGCTGGACAGGCGGGAGGAGGCAGGAGCACTGCGCTCTGGGATGTTCAAACCGAGCGTGCCCACTTCCTCTACTGCCCTCCCGAACCCCTGTGAGCAGGGGACGGAGTGCGTGCTGGGCCAGGACCGCCTGAGAGCGCTCCCTGGCTGCCGGCCACTAAAGCGGGGGACGGGCGGCAAGAAGGGCCGGGGATTTCGTATCAGTACTCTGGTTTGGTGACTCCTCCCGACACACACAGAGCCCGGGGAGGGGGGACCTAGGGACAAGGTGAGGCGGTGGGTGAGGATGAGGGACAGGAGCCATCAGGGCTGTCCCTGCCCCCGGGCGAAGCTCCAGGAGGGTTTCCAGCACGTTCTATCCCGCTGGGCCCCTCCGTCGCCCAGCACGGGCGCCACAGAAGGCCTCCTTGAAAGCCCGCAGGGTGGCTGTGAGCTGGGACCGGGGCTCCGGGTCCAGAGTCCAGGCCTCCGCGGCCGCCCTGCCCAGCACTGCAGAGAGGCGGGCCTCTGTGTCCTCAGCAGGCACTCCGGGCTCTGCAAAGAGACAGCGAGAAGGTCAGGTGGGCCGAAACCGGTTCGGCTCAGTGGATAGAGCGTCGGCCTGCAGACTGAAAGGTCCCGGGTTCGATTCCGGTCAAGGGCATGTACCGTGGTTGCAGGCACATCCCCGGTGGGGGTGGTGCAGGAGGCAGCTGGTCGATGTTTCTCTCTCATTGGTGTTTCTAACTCTCTATTGCTCTCTCTTCCTCTCTGTAAAAAAAAAAAAAAAAAATCAATAAAATATATTAAACACATTTCAAAAGAAGAAGGAGGAGGAGGAGGAGGAGGAGGTCAGGTGAGGGTCAGAAGGAGGCTGCACGGAGGCTGGACCAGGTTCACGGCAGGGGTCGAGCCTCAGGCTTGATCTTCTCTGGGGCAGGACACCTGCTCCACAGCCTGACTCGATGGGGTCAGACACAATTCGCTGTCCTCCGGATGCCGCCCCCGCTCACGTGCAGGCGCGGTCCCCTTCGCCGGTTCCCGCTCCCTTCCTCTCTCCTCCCGGCTGCCAACGGGCCCCGCCCCCTCCTCTGGTCCCTGCAGTGCTCACTCCCAGCCCCTGTGGAACACAGCATTTACCCCGGCAGCGGAGGCACTGCTGCTCCTGCTGCCATCGCTGTGCACATGGCGACAGGACAGGGATCCCTTCTCCTTCTCTGGGCCTGAGACGGGTCCCCAGCCCACACTAAGCTAGGACCGAGGAGGACCTGGGAGAAGGGCCTTTAGTGGGGGCAGCAGGAGGCCCCGTCAGTATCCCCAGGCACGGGATTTGCCCTGGAAAGACTGGTCCTATCAGGAGAACGATGCTGTCTGTCTTTTAGACACGTCAGCCTGAGACCCGTGAGGACCACCTGGCCTTTATCCCCGCCCACGTCACCTCCTCCTCACGGGACCGTGCCCAGACCGCCCTCCCAGCCCCGTCACTGGGAGAAAACCAGTGGACCGGACCAACTGACGGACAGCAGGGTGTCAGCAAGGCTGGGGCTGGGGGCTGGGGGCTGGGGGCTGGGGGGTGAGAGAGAAGAGGGCCAGCCGTCCCAGCTGAACTCACTCCAGGCCTGTGAGAACCTGGGAAGCCAGGGGCACAGCTGTGAGGCTTTTACATGAGGAGCCGTACATGTACTCCCACTGGGCTCACCCATGGCTCAGGACAGGAGGGAGTCCCTACTGCCCCCCGAGATCCCAGCCAAGCAGGTGCTCAGTGAATGCCGATCAAAGGGATGGATACGGGAGAGAAGCCCCCAGTGCTCACCTGACAGAAACCAGGTGCTCACACATGTGGAGCAAATGAGTACGAGTGTGTGTGTGTGTGTGTGTGTGTGTGTAGGGCATGACCTATCAAATCCACATTCTAGATCCCTGCCTCTGGTGGGGGATGTGATAGATTAAATAGAGAAGGTAGCCGGAGGCCGGGATGGCAGGACACAGGCTTTATTGGAGGGAGGGTACCCCTGCCAGCTGCTTCCACAGAGAGGGGAGGAAGAGAGCGAGGGCCGGGGGTACAGGCACCTTTAAGGATAGGGGGCGGGGCTTAGGGCACTCAGCACCCGCTGATTGGTGATTAGGGACCTAGGGACTTCGGAACCGGGGGCTTAGGGTATTTGGCAGGTGCTGATGGGTGGTTCAGAGCTCAGGCATGTCTGGCTGCAGGTGGGGTTTACGTCTGTCCATCAACTGGAGGAAGGGAGGATCTATCAAGATGGGCCTCAGTGAACCACAGAGCGAAGAAGGCCCAGGAGGCAGCAGGCCATTTTCCCCAGCAGTTCCCTCACCCTGGCGCCCAGAACGCTCCGTGAGCCCCCAGCCCCTCCCCCCGCCTCACCTGGCGGACGAGGGTCAGGTCAGCAGGTGGACGAACAGGATGGCCAGGCCGATGTTCAGCAGGATCACCATGCAGATGAGGACGGTGTTGGGCACCTGGGAGCCAGGGGGAGAGGCCGCCTGAGTCCCCATGGCCTCTGAACCTCCCCTCCCTCCCCTCCTCCCCTCCCCGTCACTGCGGGGCGGACAGAAAAACGGGCGCCCTCCGAGGGGCCCTCCCGAGAGCACCCCCGCCCGCTCCCCGCCGTGTCCACCAGCACCGGGACGGCAGGCCGTCAGAGCGGGAAGAATTCTCGGAAACAATGAGCCGAACCACTCAGGGTCCCGGGACGGGCATGGACGCGTCCCAGCCCACGGCGGGCGGTGCGGGGCCTGGGACCGGGCGCGTGGCCTCCCCCCGAAGCTCTGGGGGCTGCACCCATCCGTCCCCGGGAGCCTGGCACCACGGTCCCTGCCATTCCCACCCAGATCCCAGCCTCCTCCGTAAGGTGATGCCGGGAGACGCGGGACAAACGGTTAAAAATCAGGACTGTCCCGCCCGAAGCAGGACGTCCGGTCACCTTACTCCTCCGACAAGCCAGAAGGGCCAGAACCCCCGCCCCAGGGGGCCCCTCCTCCGCCCCCAGGAAGCCCTCCCTGCTACACCCTGTAGAAGAGGATCCCCCCCCCCCGCCCCCCGGGCTCTGCAGACGCACCCCTCCCTCCCTGCCAGCTGCTCAGGCTCCCAGCTGCCCCAGGCTCCAAAGAACTGCCCCCTGCTGACCCAATAAGGGTCCAAGGGCCAGGCCAGCCGAAACCGGTGTGGCTCAGTGGATAGAGCGTCGGTCTGAAGGCTGAAGGGACCCGGGTTTGATTCCGGTCGAGGGCAGGTGCCTTGGTTGTGGGCACATCCCCAGTGGGGGGTGTGCAGGAGGCAGCTGGTCGATATCTCTCTCTCTCTCTCTCTCTCTCTCTCATCAATGTTTCTAGCTCTATCCCTCTCCCTTCCTCATATATATATATATATAATTTATATTTATATTTATATTTATATTTATATTTATATTTATATTTATATTTATATTTATATATTTATTTATATATATAAAAGGCCAGGCCAGTCCCACCGTGGGGGCCTCTGCAGTGTCACAGGCTCCCACGTCTTACAGGGAGCAGGCTGTCCATGCCTGAGCCCACATCCCTGCTGGGGTCCCCCGGGCCAATCCTGTGTCTCTCCCCACCCCCAACCCACACACACACACACACACACACACACACAGCAAGCCGCCACCCTCCGGACCCTGCCCGCGCCGGGCACCCGCAGGGAGCGCCTGGCCCGCAGCCCTCCTGAGCAGCGGCGGCAGCAGCGGCGGCCTCACCTCCTCCACCTCCACGTCGGGCCCGGCCGCCTCCCTCCGCGGCTTCCTCCTGCCCCCGGCCTTGCTCAGCCCGCGGGCCTCCGTCCTGCGCGCCTTGGCCTTGGGCTCGCCCTTGGGCACGATGGGCTTGGGCTCCAGCCTGGCGGGGGGCGCGGGCTCCGGGGCAGCGGGCGCGGGGGGCGCGGCGGGCGCGGCGGCCGGGGAGGGCGGCGCGGAGTCGGACCCCGAGGCCTCGGACCCGGGCTCGGGCTCCTCGGGGGGCGGCCCGGGCCCGGTGCGCACGGCGTAGCTGTGGTAGCCGCGGTACAGCGCCGCCTCGGCCTCGGGCTCCCGCGCGGGCGGCGCCTGCAGCGCCTCGATGGCCATGTGCTCGGGGCGCGCGGGGCGCGGGCGGCCGGGCGTGGCGGGCCGGCTGCCCGCGGCGTCCCGCTCGCCGTTCCAGGCGCCGGGGCCCGGGCCGTCCGGGGCCGCCGCTGCCCCCGGGCGGGGCCGCTTGGGCGGCGGCGGGGTCCCGGCCGGGGACGGGGCGCCGCCCTCGGGGGGCCGCTCCGGGGCGCCCCGGCCCGGCGGCTCCAGCAGGCTCTCCGAGTTCTCCAGGATCTCCTGCAGCAGCCGGCGCTTCTGGTACTCTGGGCCTGCGGGGGCGACAGGGCCACGGGTTCGAGTCCCGGTCCCACCCTCCGGCGCCCTGGGCGAGCTGCTCCACCTCCTTTGCTGGCCCGGCCAGCGCCTACCCATCACCTACCTACCGTGTGCCCAATATTTCCAAACGCTAACTCGCCTGCCGGTTTCAGTGACCCTGTAGGTCCATGTTATGTATTCGCCTCTATTTTACAGAGGAAGAAAGGGGGGGCTTCGCCGAAACCGGTTTGGCTCAGTGGATAGAGCATCCGCCTGCAGACTGAAGGGTCCCAGGTTCGATTCCAGTCAAGGGCATGTGCCTTGGTTGCGGGCACATTCCCGGTGGAGAGGTGTGCAGGAGGCAGCTGATCGTTGTCTCTCTCTCGTCGATGTTTCTAACTCTCTCTTTCTCTTCTCTATGAAAGGGGGGCTTGGAGGAGTGACACCACTTGCCCAAGGGCACCAGATACCAAAGGGCAGAGCCAGGACGAGCATCTGGGAGTCTGGCTCCAGACTCCGTGCTCTTACGGCCACGCTGGTCTCTTTCCACCCCCTTCTCTGAAATATTGGCCTAATCAGGCCCATTTCATAATTACTAGGAAGAGGATAAATTAAATGCAGGGCCTGTCCCACGGGGACAGCGATGGCCTGACCACCAGCCAGTGTCTCTCTCCCTGGGACCAGCAGGGGGAGCGCTGGGACCAGAAGCAGCTTAGCCTCGCAGGCACAGTGTCCCTGCTCCCGGCTCTTTTATCTCAGTTTACCCTTGGTCTCCTTGCTGCAGCCAGGAGACCAATGCTGAGAAAATAAATCTGATCAGGCCACTCACCTTAAAACCCTTCATGCAGAGAACAACTATACCCAACGGGGGGGTAGGGGGGTCCTGGCCCGTCACTCTAAGTACAAGGTCCGTACAAGGTCTCTTGTACAAGGTCTAAGTACAAGGTCTAAGTACAATAGCCAGGAGGTCCTCCTTCCTCTTCAGGGAGGAGAGCCGGCCTGGAGCGGGGCCAGCCGGCAGCTGGGGCCCCTGATACCCCACCGCAGTCTCAGCACGAGCCTGTGCCAGCCATCCCACACCTGTCATGCCCCGCAGCTTCCAGGACCCACAGCCTATGGCCGACACGGCTTGGGCACCTCGGCTTTCCAGCGAAGAAAGAAAGAGGAGCGTGTCCACCCGAGGGGACCTCCCCGCACCCGGTCCCAGCAGTCCCGGCCTCGGCCGGCCTACCTGGCTGGTAGAAGTCCGGAGCCAGCTCCCTGGCCAGACCGCGGGCGATGCTGCACTCCTGGTTGGCGGCCAGGGCGGCCTGCTCGGCGGCCTCAGCTTTGGCCTTGGCGTGGCTGGTCCTGGGAGACAACACGATGGAAACTCAGCATCCTTCCCGAGGACCAGCCCTCTGTCCCTTCTCCCCGGCTCACGGAGACACCTTGGACTGGGCATCCATCCACCCGGGCCCTAAGGGATACTGACTGAGCCCTGTGGCCCAATACTGTGCATTCCCCAGGCCACTTCCTCTGCTTTCCGGGCATACCGGTAGACATTTCCCAGCCTCCCTTGCAGCTAGGCATGGTCAGGTGACTGAGTCTTAGCCAGTGCATGGTGGGAAGGAGTGATGTATGTTCTTTCCTGTCCTGGCCCATAAAAAACATCTCCCGCGATTCCCTGCTTCATCTTTTTCCTCCTGTTGCTGGTGAAATGCAAAGGAGGCCCAGGCCCCAGAGCAGGGTACTTGATCTTTTTTTGTGTCCGGCCCCTATGGTATCCGGTCACGCCTATGGACCCCCAAGAGGGGCGGCGGGGACAGCGAGCCAGGGAGAGGGAAGAGCTGTGCAGAGGCCTGAAGGGGGTAAGAGCGAGAGGGGGTGAGAGCTCTGGGGAGCTGAAAGGTCAAATCTGCGCTCACGTATACAGGAGAGTTGATTCCTCCGCCAGGAGAGGCACCTGTGTCTCTGAATCGCAGCCTCCAGCACGGAATGGGGCCCCCAATGAGGGAAGTAAGTTTTACTAAGCTCCTACCACATGCCAAGCCCTTTATGGTGTCCCTTTCGATCCTCAAAACCGCCTGGGAGGTAGTCTTTACTGTCCCTGCTTCGCAGGTGGGAAAACCGAGTCTCAGACGGGTATCCTGCCCCAGGATGCAAACTAACAGTGAACACACAGAGTGTTTACTGTATGCCAAGGGCTTCCCAGAAATCCACTTATTTAGTTCAGTAATGGCCTGTGGCCGGCGTTATCACCATCACACACACACACACACACACACACACACGTTACAGAGGAGAAATCCGGCACAGCCGTGCTTTACAGCTCTCGCCCACCCCTCCACGGCCAGCAGGGGGCAGAGGGAGGGCTTGAGCCAGGCACTCCCGGAGCTAGTCTGTGTCCTGAACCACCGGCCGTGCTTCCGCTCAACAGTGCGGAGTGGGGCGGCCGGAGTGGCTCAGTTGGTTGAGCATCATCTCGTGTACGAAAGGCTTGATTCCCGGTCAGGGCACAAGCTCAGTTTCAAGCTCAATCCCTGGCAAGGGCCCTGCAAGAGGCAGCCGGCAGCCGGTCAGTGTTTTGCTCTCACACTGATGTTTCTCTTTCACCCCCTCTCCCTTCCTCTATCTAACTCAATAAAAAAATATTTTTTTTCTCCCTCTCCCCCTCCCTACGTGGAGTCTGTACTTGTTCTTCCGTAAATCACCACCTTTGCTATATATATATATATATATATATATATATATATATATATACCAGTAAGTAGTGGAGTTCAAGCCCAGAGCTATGTGATCCCCAAGCCGCTGGCCTCCCCGCTCCCCAGGATGATACTTACTGAAGGAGAGCACGTTTTACCGAGTGAAAGCGTACGCAAATGCATGCGCCATGCACATAGGCACAGGCAAGGGGGCAGCATAGGGGACAGCCAAGCAGCCCTGCACTGCAGGTTTGGCTCTGCCAAGGCTGGGGCCAGGCTGACGCCAAAAGCCATCCACCCCGGCTCTAAATGTAGGGGATGCAAGAAAAAAAAAAAAAAAAGTGGTAATCGAGATACATAATATTTTAATGAGATATTTTTAAAAGTCAAAACCCATGCAAAGAAAAGTCCTTGATGACTACGCTGTGGACAAATTTAAATAAAGACCGGGTCAGACCCAGCGCCTGCAGGCGCCCCCCTCGCTCTCCTCACTATGTCCCAACACCCCTGGGACTCTAGGCTCCTGGGTGTGTGGCTTCTTTGCCTCTCTGTGCCTCAGTTTCTTTAACTGTAGGGCAATAATCCTCCTCCCGGAGGTGCTGTGCAACCGAGAGGCAGCGTATGGGAGTGTGTGACAGCCCAGGACGGGCTGAGGGAGGGTGATGATGGTGATGATGGCGATGATGGTGATGGTGGTGTTGTCAGTGGTGGTTGTGGTGGTGCAGGAGGAGGACGGTACAGGGGAGCAGAGGACTATACAGGGGAGCAGAGGACTGTACAGGGGAGCAGAGGACTATACAGGGGAGCAGAGGACTGTACAGGGGAGCAGAGGACGGTACAGGGGAGCAGAGGACGGTACAGAGGAGGAGGAGGACGGTACAGGGGAGGAGGAGGAGGAGGAGACATTTGTGACACCAAAACTCACTGTGCTACATGCACATCCCAGGCTGTGCTACATGCATGTGCCGGCCCGTGGGTATGTGTGTGATTCAAAGTTCTAAACTTTTCAGAAACACGTAAGTCCCTGGGAACCTGAAACCCCAGCTGGGGGGAGCAGGGAACGCTGGGCAAACCTTCCAACTGAGAAAATGCCCTTTTTTGGTAAAGTGAGCTGGGTGAGCTGGCTCCGGGGCTCTGGGGCTCTGCTGCGGCTCCTCGGGCCCATGGCAGCCTTCACATTGTGCCCTGGAGGGCTCCCGGGGGGGCCGGGGGGGGTCATCTGTGGACCCTCCACAGAGCCAGAGCAGGCAGCCACACAGCACACTCCTCTGCCCATGTCCCACAGTCTGGCCAGAGGATTCCTCCATCAGCCCCCTCTTCACGGCCCGAGATCCCTGGTGTGCTGGCTCCCCAGGGCCCAGCCTCCTCACCAGGAGGCCCAGCATCCTCCTGCGCCCTCCCTCCCCCTCTCCTCCCAACACCCACGGCCGTCCGTCACCACCTCTTGTCTCTATGGCTCTTGAATTTGCCTGTCTCTCCATTCCTCCATCACTTCTCCTGCAAAGTACTTCTCCCCCCCATTTCCCCCATTACCCTCCCCTCCCCCCCCCCCCCCCACCCCCCCCCACCCCCCCGCCGCCCCTGCTCCCAGCCCGCATCCCTGCTCCCAGCTCGCTCCCTCCCACTGACTGCACGCAGAGGCCCTGGTGGGCGTGGTGAGCTGGCTTAAACCAGTCACCTGCTGCTTCAAATGTGTGCAAGGCTTCCCGTGGTGCTCAGCGTAAAGCCCTGATTACTTAGCCGGCCTTCGGGCTCGCACCCTGGGCCAGAGACCGTCGTGATGGAGTGTGACTGGCAGCTCACAGTGGAGACAGGCTGTCACCCCAGGACCCTGCTTCTAGTTCAATGCCTCGCAGTGTGGTGCACGCGCCCACCCCCAGCCTCCCAGCACCGGGAGCTGGTTGGGAATGCAGATTCTCGGGCTCCACCCCAGACTGACTGGCTCGGAATGTGCGGGAGGCTGTGTGTGAGAAGCCCTGCAGGCGCTTCTGCTGCCCACGAATGTCTGAGAGGCATGTGCGGGGCAGATGGAGCGACGTCCAGCTCTCCTTTCCGCAGTTCCAGCTGCTCACCCCCTAGGAGCCGGTGGGGGTGGGGGTGTGAGGGCGGGGGATGTTTCTTTAAGCGCCAGGATCTCTCCCCGTCCTGCTGGGCAAATGCAGGAACCATTTTTTTTTCTTTTTTTTTTAAATATATTTTATTGATTTCTTACAGAGAGGAAGAGAGAGTTAGAAACATTGATGGGAGAGAATCATCCATCAGCTGCCTCCTGCACGCCCCCTACTGGGAATGTGCCCGCAACCAAGGCACCTGGCCCTGAAAGGAATCGAACCCCGGACCCTTCGGTCCCCAGGCCGACGCTCTATCCAGTGAGCCGCACCGGCTCTGGCAGGGACCGTTTCTTCTGCTGCGACCACGCGCGCGAAGTCTGAGAGGAGTCCCCTGGGCGAGGATGTCTCTGACCCCGCGGGGCGCAGGGACGGAGCCCTAACTGGGGCAGAGGGAGGGGCAGGGATCAGCCACTCTTCTTGATTTCATCGGGATTATCTTTCCTCTCTCCCGTCAGCAGGGTTAAAAATAAGGCCAGCGGTTCGGGGAGAGGGGCAGGGTCTGAGCCCCAGGGAACCACTCCCGGAGCACCCACCCCCTCGCCTGCCTCCCGGCCCATCCCGGACCCCTCGCTGCCTGGCCACAGCCGGCCTGCTGCCCAGCTGTCTCCCCGGCACAGACGGCTTCTCTGGGCTCACCCCCACACCCCGCTGTCCTCCTTGAATGCTATTCCCCTCCTTCCAACGCCCAGCCCTAAAGAGCCGCCCACGACCCTTCTGTGGGCGGATTCATTCATTTCATACAGCTTCACGGAGGACCTGCCTGTGGCAGGCACTGTCCTGGGCCCTGTGGCCACACTAACCAACCAGGCATCGAAAAATCCCTGTGGCCGAAGCCAGTGTGGCTCAGTGGATAGGGCATGGGCCTGCGGACGGGAAGGTCCCGGGTTTGATTCCGGTCAAGGGCATGTGTACCTTGGTTGCGGGCACATCCCCGGTGGGGGTTGTGCAGGAGGTAGCTGATCGATGATTCTCTCTCATCGACGTTTCTAGCTCTCTGTCCCTCTCCTTTCCTCTCTGTAAAAAATCAATAAAATATATATTTTTAAAAATCCCTGTTAAACTCCCATTCTTGTGCAGATCACAGTGGCAGGCTGAATCCAGCCAGCTGCCTGCTTTAATACCGCCTGTGAGCTTGTAATGGTTTGTATATTTTTAAACAGTTGGGGGTAAAAAAAGCAACAAGAGGGTAATATTTTCTGGCACGTGAAAATTTCATATGACGTTCACATTGCAGTGTCCATATAAATAAAGTTTCACTGGAACACAGCCACACCCATCTGTTTATCTATTGTCTAGAGTTAAATAGTTGCCATGGAGACTGTATGACCTGCCAAGTCAAAAATATTTATACTCTGGCCCAGCTGATGTTGCTCAGTGGTTAAGCATCAACCTATGAACCAGATCACAGTTCAATTCCTGGTCAGGGCACATACCCAGGTTTTGGGTTCGATCCCCAGTGGGGAGTGTGCAGGAGGCAGCCAATCAATGATTCTCTCTCATCATTGATGTATCTATCTATCTCTCTCTCTCTCTCGCTCTCCCTCTCCCTTCCTCTCTCTGAAATCAATAATAACATTTTAAAATCTGAAGGGAATATCCTATTTAAGAAAAATCGCAGTTCGGCCTTTGCAGAAAACTTTTGTCGACCCCTGTTCTCATGTATTTACTCAATGACTGCCTCTTCTTCTACTATTGTTAACTAGAGGCCCAGTGCACCAATTTGTGCATGGGTGGGGTCCCTTTGCCTGGCCGGCAATTGGGGCCAATCAAGGCCATCTCACCCAGCCCTGACTGAGGCCAATCAGAGCCGGTGATGGGGAGGAACCTAAGGAGGGACCCGGGGTTGGCTCCAAGGAGTGTCTGCTCTCATCTCACCCAGTCCCGATCAGCTGGACCCAGCAGCAAGCTAACCTACCAGTTGGAGCATCTGCCCCCTAGTGATCAGTGCACATCATAGCGACTAGTCAGTCAACTTAGCATATTAGGCTTTTATATATATAGTTAATCATCTGTTATCCCTGGAGCACTTTGCCCGGCCTTTACACATCTTACCTCAGAGAGGTGGAGTCACTTTCTCCAGGTCACACCTAACTCTGGCCAGGCCTTCCCTGTCCTGGGACCAGGCATGGAGCGGACTAGGACCCAGCCATGCAATCTCTCCGAAAATCAACGAATGGACAGGGGCGTGGAGCCCGGCCTCGGGACCCCATAGTGGAGTGGCTAAGAAGGGGGAGCTCTGGCCAGGTGGCCTGGGTGCGAGACCTGATTCTGCTTCTCGTATCTTCGGGCACGTCTGAGTCCCCTGAGCCCCAGTCTTCCGTCTGTAAAGTGGGGGTAATAACAGCACCCATCTGGGGAAATGCTATAAAAAATAAGCGAACAGTCCTATGGCCCTTAGCACAGTGGCCAGGACAGGATGTGCTACAGAGGTGCATGCAAACAAAGTAAATAAGAAGCACATAGCAGTACGTGTTTTGGGAGAAGGAAGACTAAAGGAAAATCCCGAACGTACTCAATGCCACTGATTTGGTCGCTTTAAAATTAGAAAAAAGCCCTCAGTACAAGTTGTCCACGGTCGGTGTGGAGGCGATAATCTGCAGGCTGCAGAGGTGCTTGGCAGGGCCAGGACTGCCAAGTGTCTTCCTGAGGTGGGATGCTTCAGATGCCACTGCCCGCCCCCCTGCTCCCAAAATAGCCTCTCGCCCTGGCTCTGGCTGGCCACAGCCATTTCCCGGAACAATCGGGGTCAGATAAACCCGAGGAGGAACCACAGCTGGGGTGTCTAGCCACCTGCCCAGAGCTCCCTGCGAGAAAATGCCTACCTGCCCAAGGATGCTGGCATGGGCCCAGCGAGAGAGCCCTGACAGAGAGGACCTTCCTCCCCACCCCCACCCCTGGGCCCCATTTGGCAAATGTGTGCTAGGTCCCTGCCCAGCAGGCCCTCCCCAGAAGGGCTAAGGGCACAAGCTCAAGTTCAAATTGTGGCACCACCTGACCTTTGCTTTCTTGGCTTCAGTTTTCTCAACTGTGAAATGGGCATAACGGCCATTTCACAAATTCACTAGGCGTCTGAAATGAGATGACACGGAAGCGCTTAGCATAAACTGAGCAACTTCACAGATGCTGGCTATCATTCCTTTCGCAGTGTTTGTTATTATTATAGCGATGCTTACCAGCAATTCCCTTCCAAAATTCTACGACTGCCAACGAGCTCGGATGCAAACATTGTCTCACGGTTCTCCCACCTTGTGTCACATACCCGTACTTCATGCCTGTCTATCGTCAAATGATGGTCCGTGGGAAGCCGCCCGTGGTCTTCACCAGCAGAGAGGTGTGGGCCAGGAGCTCGGAATGCTGGTGAGCCCTGAGCCCTAGCAAAGGTCAGAGCTGTGCACTGGACTGTTTAGTTGAGACAATGGTAGCTGATGGTCATGTAAATCCTTACTCATAAGATGGTCTGTTGTTGGAAACTGCCTGCCTTTCCAGGAGGGCTAAGGCATATCCCGAACTGAATAAAAGGATGGCAAGGCCTGAGCACAAGTCCCCCTGATATTTCCAAATTATTATTTCTTGTCTTGTGTCTGTCATTTGTTCACAGCCCCTCATCCAGAGCCTGAACCCTGAACCAGGTGGGAGAGTGAACACGGAGACAGACACACATGGCGGGAGAGGTAAGACAGGTGAGAAGTTTTGAGAGCGGACCAGACAGAAGGTTACAGGGCAAGAGAAAGCCCAGCTGGTGGGTTACATGTTCCTCATTTGTAGGTTGTTATTTTCATATAGTATAGACATATATAGTTTAAAATTATATGGCTTCATCGTCAAAAAAAAAAATTGGAAAGCTAAAAAGAAAAGTTGCCGTCACCATTCCGGCATTTCAAGGTGGCTGTGAGCTCAGCTGAGTGCCTGTGGGTCACGTACATGGAGTCTTAGTGCTGCAATGTTTTACATCCGCAAAATGGGGGCGTGAACAGCCCCCACCTCACAGGATCGCTTGAATTACAGAGCGAACTAAATTGTACAGGAAGTATTTAAACAGGGCCTGGCCCGTGGTAAGCTCTGGGCTTACTATGGGCACGTGTGTGAAAAATTTAGAAAGTGGGTATGTTCTAGTTGAAGTGTGTGTGTGTGTGTGTGTGTTGGGGGCAGGGGGTGGGAGGTTATGGGTTCGGAGTCCGGGGTTGGGCTGTGGCGCCTCCTCGGGCACAGAGGAGAACCTCCCAGATCTCAGAACCGGCCTGAGATCGCAGGCCACTGCGGCGGCCGCTCTCAGCTCATCGTGTTTCATGGTGGCCCTTCTCCCTTCTTAAAGGAGGCCGGCCTGGCTGGACAGCCTCCTCCACAGATGGCGGGTGCGTGACCCCCGCCCCGGCCTGAGAGGGGGCGCAGAGCAACCGCGCTGCTGTTTACCGAGTGTCCACGGCGTGGCTGACACCGTACGGCCCCGAAGATAGCTGGGCCCCAAGCCCTGGACCTGCGAACGCGGCCTTATACGGCAGAGGAGGCCGGGCAGCCGTGACGAGGCGCGGGGATTAGCCCGGATTACATGGGCAGGCCCTTGGAGAGGGCGGTGGAAGGAGGTGTGACAGCTTGCAGGAAGGCGGCTGAGGATGGAAGCAGAAACCAGGGCGGAGGGCTTGGGAGATGGAGGGAGGGGGCGCAAGCCAGAGAATTGGGTTCCCGCCAGAGCCTCCTGAGGACCAGCCCTGCCAGCACCTCGAAGTCAGCCTGGCGACACCGACTTCGGACGCCTGACCTCCGGAGCCGGCAGAAATAATACATTCTGTCACTGTGAGCCTCCCAAGGCGTGGCCGTTGCTTATGGGAACAGCAGGATGGACCTCCTGTCATCCTCAAGACGGCCCCCTCTGCAGGAGGAGGAGTGGAGGCTCAGAAAATCCTTTGCTCGAGGCTCACAGCCTGGAAGTGCCGGAGCCAGCCGGACCTCAAAGCCGGGCCTGTCTGGCCCCAAAGCCGCGGCTGATTCACGGCTTTGCCAGGCTGCTTCGGTTCCAGCCCGCTTTCTAGAGGGCCCCGGGCTGGTGGGCACAGCCCTGGTGTCTTACTCCCCTGAAGGAAGGCCAGTCCCTCACCTATGACCGAGGTCCGCTGCACTCGGGCAAACCCGAAGGGTATTACCACGGTCACTAAACAGACAGGAGAACCAGGCTCCGAGAGGCAGCATGGCCGAAGGGCGGCCACATGTCAGGCAGGCCGAGGGCTGGGGCTGGGCCCCGGGTCCTGGTTTGGTCCCAAGCCCGCGTCCGCCAGCCTGCAATGGGCCTCAGGGGGCATTCCAGCCTCACCCCCGCCACCCTGCAGGGAGAGGGCATGACCGGGGCTAAGACTAGGGTTTCCTGAGCGGGTCCTGCTCTATCTGAAGTTCTCTACTGCTTTCCTGGAGCTGGAGGGCTGGACTGAAATGTGGGCATTGGGGTGATATTGAAAATATCCAGCAGCCAAAACCGGTGTGGCTCAATGGCTAGAGCGTCGGCCTGCGGATTGATTCGATTCTGGTCAAGGGCATGTACCTTGGTTGCGAGCACATTCCCGATGGGGGGTGTGCAGGAGGCAGCTGGTCAATGATTCTCTCTCATAGATGTTTCTAGCTCTCTATCCCTCTCTCTTCCACTCTGTAAAAAATTAATAAAATATATTAAATATTTATTATACACACACACACACACACACACAGCCAACCAATGGGAATCGTGTGGAGGCCCCCTGCTGGCCGTGTGGTTCACTGAATGCTGGGTCCCGGGAAGGTCAAGGTCCCGGGCAAGAGGCCCCGTGAGCAGGGCGGTGGTGGGGCGGCTGGAGCGCTGAGGGGGCTCAGGGCAGCTGCTGACTACAAACCGACTCAAACTGGGGTATTTCGGGCTTCTAACAGCTGGCGTGGCGTTACTGGAATGCCCCGCTGAATGCTAACTCTGGATGTACATTTCCTTCTTATCCCCCATCTGGTCCCGGAAGCCTTTCCCAGAGGCCACCCTCAGGACATTTGAACTTGATCTTCTGTCCTTCCCCGTGCCTGAAGGGCAACATGAAAAGGTACATATGACTTCATGACCCAGCTCCTGCCAACCCGGCCCTCCAGACGGTCAGAAAACAGTTCTTCCCGTGTGCCCCGCTGCTGACACCGCTGCAGCTTCTACACGTGACCGTTCCTCTCCGGGAACTCCTGTCCCCAGCCTCACCTTTACCTCTTCCTTGGGTGAACAACTCCTATTCATCCTGCAAAACCCTCCCTGGGGAAAGCTCACCTTGACAGCCAGCTCTCTGCTCTTGCAGTTCCCTGCCCTTAGCTGCCAGGTCACTTTGTCTCCCGCTGTGAGGCCCGCAAAAAGCAGAAGCCTCTGCCGAAACCGGTGTGGCTCAGTGGACAGAGGGTCGGCCTGCGAACTGAAAGGTCCCGGGTTCGATCCCGGTCAAGGGCATGTACCTTGGTTGCAGGCACATCCCCGGTAAGGGGTGTGCAGGAGGCAGCTGGTAGATGATTCTCTCTCATTGATGTTTCTAGCTCTCTATCCCTCTCCCTTCCTCTCTGTAAAAATCAATAAAAACATATTTAAAAAAAAAAAAAAAAAAAACAGAAGCAGAAGCCTCCCTGTTGTGCCGCTGTCGCCAGAACAGAAGCTGGCACCGAGCAGGTGCTCAGTAAGTATCGGTTAGGTGCGTGTTGTGTTGGACGGGTCACACGTACTTGGCTGTGAGGCTCGCAGAGCTGGGAAGAACCTCAGAGAGCACTTCCTCTCACTTAATAACAACCCGGCAACTCAACGGGGAAACGGAGGCGCGGAGAAGCCTGTGTGGCCATTTCCCGTAACTGACAACTGGTCACTGCGATGGTTCCCGGTCACAGACACGTTAGAAGGGTCGCTGACCAAGCGCTCACACGTATTTCACCCCTGAGCCCAGACAACGACTCCGTAAGCGAGAGCCGCCCGCTGCCATCCCCGGGGTACCGGCGCGGACGAGGAACGGCGGCTCCGGGCTTTTCCCAACAACTTCCCCGCGAGGACACAGCCAGCAAGGGAGGGACCCCAGGCAGCGGATCCAGAACCGTGTGCTCCCGCGGTCCTCTCTGCTGCCGCTCCACAGCGGGCCACAGGCACCGCCCAAGAGCAGCGGCCCTGCCTCTGTCTTCTACGGAGACCGCCCAGGCCCGAGCACACGGCAGGTGCTCAGGGAATCCCGGGCCATCACGGTGACACAAGAACACGGGTGTGTGCCAAGGAGGGTAAAACCCTAGGAAACCCGGGCGGCCTCAGGGGGCCTAGGAGTGGCCCTCTCCAGAGGGCCGTGGCTGTCACTGCGCTCCACGGGGGACGGAGCCTGCTGCCGAACAGCCTCACCTTTCTCCCGCTCTGCTCCCCGGGTCCAATCCAGCAGGGAGGATGCTGAATTCCCTGGGGCCCAGCCTCCTCCGCCTCCTCCTCATCATCAATAGGCAATAGCTGTCCAGTGTACCAGGCACAATGCTAAGACATTTGCCTGTTTGATCTCAGTTGGTCCCCGCGGTATTCTCCAAGGTAGATATCACCATCCATTCCCAATGCACAGAGGAGGGAGCCTAAGAGTGAACAGGGTACGTGACTCATCCAACTCACACAGCCCGTGAAGGGAGAAAGCCAGGCATCCCAGTGAAACGAAAAAGAAGTAAGAAGACGGAAGCACTGTTCGGTGTTGGAGTCAGACAACCTGGTTTCAAACCTCAGCTCCCCCCCTTCCAAGTTGCGAGTCACAGAACTTCTGCAAGTCTCAGTTTCCTTACCAGTAAAATGGGTTAATAGTAGCACTTCGTTGCCACTAGGATTAGTATGAGGATCTGTGGGAAGCATATAGGTATTGGATCGTGACCGGTATCTACTAAGCACCTACTGGGTGCCAGGTCCGGGCTAGATCTGGGGATGCAGCAGCGAGCAGGAGAAACTCATCTCAGGGAGCTTTAGAGACTAGCTTGTGTGGCGCACTGCACAGAGTAGGTACACCTCAACGGTAGCTGCTGTTTTTATCATTATTACTTAGAGAGTAAATTTTTCTTCCCACCCTGGAGAGCCTGCAGCGTTGGCAAGCAGAGCTGGCTCAGGGCTTGCACCCCCCACTTCACCCCACCCCGCTCAGGGATCCGGCCTGCGATGGCATCCCACAGGCGGAGTCAGCAGACATCTCCTGCCTAAATAAGGACAAGGCGCCCAGGAGAGCTTTCTGTGAGCCCGCGGAATGTGACAGCTGAGCCCTCCCCGCCTGGCCGCAGCCCCCGCCTCCGGCCTCTCCCAGGTGGGACTCCGCCTCGGAATTCCAGCTCTTCCCAGAGCAGCCCACACCCCCGCAACGCTCCAGGCTGCTCTGCTGCTCTGACAGCCGATAGGGGCCTCAGGAAGGAATGCCAGGCAGCTACCTCTACTCCTGGGGGCTGGCAGCTGGCTGCCACAGGGAGGGGCCGGCCCTGGGTGGAGAAAGCATTCCCAAGGGTTCTCTGTGGCCCCAGGAGCTGTGCCAAGCATGAGGTCTCCAGAGGAGGTCCGGACCCCGCCGCTATCTTCTTGTCACAAAACCATGTCTCAGCAGTCAGACCGGGATAAGCCCGTGGCCCCGGGGAGGGGAGACAGGGGACACACAGCTAGCCCAAGCATGGGAGAGGGAAGGCCTCCGAGAGAAGTCCTCGCTGAGACTGTGGCTGAGCAAGAGAACTCGGGCACCAGATGGCCTGGGTTCAAATCCCGGCCCTGCTTCTAATCCTGGCTGTGCGGCCGTAAGCTGGTTATTGTACTGCCCTGGGCCTCCGTTTCCTGTCGGTGGAATGGGAGAATAGCAGCACCGACCTCACAGGGTTAGCGAATTAAGAGAATGGGTGTTTGCAAAGTGCTCAGAGCAGTAAGAGGACTTCCGTCCTCCTGCTCCGTTTGGAATTTTCCATTCACACCCGGGCACGTGAGGGTGAAAGGCGGCTGTTAGTAATATCGAGCAGGAACCGGGGCAGTTGCGCATGGGGTCCTCCCAGCCCTGACCACACAATGGTACCAGCTGAGGCTGGAGGTCAGCGGCTGTGTCTGCCTCTTCTGTGGCCCCCGTAGCAAGGAGCACCTGCCCCCCACATCCTCGTAGTGGGCACGTAGTGTTGAGGTTTTGTTTCTTTTAACAGATATCACCTTCATATTTCCCAAGGGAAAAAATAGTAATGCTTACAATGAAGAATGTCAAACCGAGACTTGAGCTAGAGGCCAAGGAAAAGTCGCAGATGTTCATGCATTAATGAAGAGGTATCTATTGAGCTCTTTGTGTGGGTCTGTCCAAGCCTTGGGACGGCAGATGGTGGAGAAGGGAAAGAGGTGTCTAAGGGAACAAAATAGAGGAGGAGAGGGTTCCATTCCTGGTGACCAACCGTGGCTGGAGAAAGAGGAAGGATCTGGGCCGGGCCAGAGACAGAGAAAAGACACCATCAGGGAGGGGCCCGGTCACGACGGGGCCTGAGGGGTGCATCAACGGGAACAGACCAGATGGGCAGAGGGCTCCGTGGGGAAGGGCATCGGGAACAGCCTGAGCAAAGGCAGAGAAGCGGGCAGACGGGGGCCTGTGGGCAGGGCAGGGCACGTCACAACGGCTAAGAATCAGACGCCAGGGTCCCAGTCCCATCGCCACCCTTGTTGCACCAGCTGACCTTTGGTAAGTCATGTGACTCTACTTCTCCTCACTTCCCGCGGCAGCACAATGGAGCTAATAATACCACAGCCCTTCAGGGCTGCTCGGACAGCGAGTGCAATGGTGCCTGTGACATCCTGCTCAGTGTGGGGCATGCTGCAAATGTGAACCGATGGGCCACACGAAACGGATTTTTGTCTATTTTGTTCATTGATTCATCTCCAGCGCCTAGAACCACATCTGGGCCATAGCAGGTGTTTAATAAAAATGTGCTGGCCGAAACCGGTTTGGCTCAATGGATAGAGTGTCAGCCTGCGGACTGAAAGGTCCCAGGTTTGATTCTGGTCAAGGGCATGTGCCTTGGTTGCGGGCACATCCCCAGTGGGGGATGTGCAAGAGGCAGCTGATCGATGATTCTCTCTCATCGATGTTTCTAACTCTCTATCCCTCTCCCTTCCTCTCTGTAAAAAATCACTAAAATATATTTAAAAATAAAAAAAAAAAATTTTTTTAATGTGCTGAATGAATGAACAGCAGCCTTTACTATTACTGTAGTTACTATGCAGTGATAGGCCTGACGTGGTGGGAGCAGTGGAAAACAAAGGAGACGCTCTGACAGATAAGGAAGCAGGTCATACTGCCATCAAGTCACAGACCAGGAACTGGCTTCCTGGCCAGGATCTCCAGCCCCATCACCTTCCGTCCTTTTTCCTGCCTGCCTTCTATACGCATCTCCTAGGTGCCTGCCTACCGAGGAAAGCACGTGACAATGCAATAGGGCTAGAAAGAAACTCGGGATCGGAATTCTGGCCATGGGAGCTTATAGTCAAGCTGAGAGGATCTATAAGAAAACAATCCCATTCGGAACGTGCAGCTTCTAGAACAGGGAGCCCAGTGGGAAAAAGAAGCTGGCGAGCTTCCCTGCAGAAGAGACCTCTGAGCTACAGCTTGAAGCAGAACGGACACACAGAAATCAAGCCAGGAGCCAACGGGGCGCTGGAGCTGCTCACGAAAGCCCTGCTTGCCAAGAGAGCAGCATCAGCATGTGGCTTCCCAGCTCTGCAGTCAGTGGCTGGTGCACTGAGAGCTTGCAATCAGCCACAGTGGCAGTATTTACACCATGGAAATTGGCAAACCCCAGGAAGCAGGGTTCTCTACACACACACACACACGCCCATCCCCTCTAAGGGCTATTTAATAAGCCTTCGCCCATGCTGGTCCCTCTGCCTGCTCTTCCAGGGCTGCCTCGGCCTCCGTCGGGGCTGAAGTCATCTCCCAGAGAAGCCACGGCATCCCTGGCTGCACGTGGCTGGGGCATGGGAAAGGCCAGGCAAGGAGGCGAATCTGGGACAGCTGTTTTCCCAAGGACGAGGCAGAGAGCTCAGTGCCCCAGGAAACGGAGGCCCTTAGAGGGTCGGACTTGCCCAAGGTCATTCAGCAGTCAGCTGTGGGGCTTCTCACCCTCACGCACGGTGGAAAGTGTGAAGGAAAGGAGCCACATGCTAACCTGACAGCTCAGGGGAGGCCTGCGTGGTGGTCTTGCAAACTCAGAGACCTAAAATAACCACCAAAGATGGTTTGAAAATTAAATATCTAACTACAAACAGGTTATAGTGGGTAGTCATGTCCCAGATATTTTCCCAGACAAAGATCAACTTAGATCTTTCCTGAGCCCATTTGCCTTTTTGCCTCTAAGATAACATATCTGTGAGGTGTCTGGGTAACTTGTAACTTCCCTTTTTCCGGAGCCCCTGGGGAACAACCAAATGTGGTGGGCGCCAGGACAGATGCCTTAGATTCCTTCGTTATCGTGTTAATTGTCCCTGCACTCACTTAAGTACACGTCCCTCATTTTACTTTTTATCCAATCCCGGGGGTTTCCCACCGCTTTGCTTTCTCCCTCCTCCTTACTCCATCACCAATGGATTTCATGTCACCCACCTATGTCCCTCCTTTGATTGCAATGTATAAATAGAAATGCAATCCGCCATTCTGCGGAGCATTATCTCAATCCACTGAGGTTCTGCTTCCCGGCATATGTCCACAGTTTGGCTCAAATAAACTCACTAAAATTCTTCACAGGTTTCAGTGGTTTTTTCGTTTACAAGAGGAAGATAAAGAAGGACAGCCACTACAGAGGTCCTTAGGCCAGTAACCGCACTTCAGGGAATTTATCCTAGAAATACACTAGTCCGTGGGTGAAATGCTGCATCGACAGCTTTTCCCTAACGGCGGCATTCTGGAAACGAACCAAGCAACCCTGCTCTGCAACAGGGGTCCGGATCAGCGCATTATGTGTATAACGGAACACGACGCAGGCGTAAAAACTGGTGGCGCTCTACATTTGGAAAGATGTGAGATGCGGAAAGATCCCTGATGTATACCCAGTGAGGGGAAAACGGCAAGAGTCAGAACTGTACGCTTAGCACGCGACCTTTCCTGTAAGAAAGAGGAAAACTGGCATCGCAGCGTGCATTTGCTCACTGCAGGTGGCACTGTATGAAGTCTGTATTTTGGAAGTCAGACGGGGTCAGATACGAACAGGTTCCTTAAGTTCCACCGTAAGACAGGCAACAAGTACCCTCGGGAGGGAAGACCCTGCAAACAGTGGCTGCCCTGGGGGTGAGGAGGTGGCACAGGGGAGGGCGGGATGGGGAGACACTTTGCATTTGTGTAACTGGGGTTTGGAGCCCTGTGGACGAGTAACCCATGAACAAATCAAGAGAGAAGCCATTAGGGCTCCAGGCGGCTTCTCGGCCGCACACTGCTTGTCTCCGCTTCCGCCCAGCGCAGCCAGGAAGAACTCTGCAGTCTGTGAGCCTCTGACACAGGCCCAGAAGGCCCCCTGTGCGCGTTCCTGACCCTCCACCTGGTGGGTCGGGGCTCAGCGACCCCCCAGCCCCATCCTGGCCAGGCTCCCGGCAGAGCCACAGCCGCCCCCTGCGGGGCCACAGTTTGGGCCGCGCGCAGCCGTGACCTTGGGGTAGCACCCGCTCCCCGGGCACGGTTTCACGGGCCTGGCGGGTGGGACGGCACTCGGCGGCAATGTGGGAGCGCGCGCGTGGCCCGGCGGCTCTGGAGGAGCCCCACGGCAGCCTTCCCATCAGCAGGTCAGAGAGGCGGCTCAGGGAGCCTCCGCAGTCCCACCCACACCCTCCTCCACGGGGAGAGGGGCTCTCCGGGGGGGACGGCCGGGATTGCGGAGACAGGCGGCGATCCCAGCAGTTTTCAGCTGATCTGGGCTCTCTGGTTCTGCACTCAACGCCAGGAGGATCCGGCGAAGCAAGGGCAGCGGCAGTTATACTAATAAAGCGGCGTCCGCCACTCCTGAGCAGTCCGTTCCCACGCGCCAGGCGAAGGGGTTAGTCCCTTACGGGGGATTATCCCACTTTCCCTCACTCCCTCCGCAGTAAGGACTACACTGATTCCAGCCTCATGGCACCTGCTGGGAAACTGAGGCTCAGGAAACAGAGGCTCGGGAGGGCAACTCGCAGAAGGAGCCAGTGGTTTCCCACCCCCAAACCTCTGCTCTCGGTCACCAAACCCGTGCCTCTGTTTCTCCACGTGGAAGACGGAGGAAGTGGGCAGACGTGAAAAGGGAAGCCGGGAGAAGGCCCGGAGCAGCGGCGATCAGGGAAGACGCTTGGGGCTGCTAAGGTCACACTCTTCACTCTAAGGTCACATCTCTGCGGGGCTGTCTCTGCAGACACCGCTAGCCGCTCCCCGAGCACCCATCCTCCCCGTAAACCCCCACGAACAGCCTCGTCCTGTTCAGGAAAGCGACGTGTGGGCTGAAAACCTTCACCTCCCGGCCGCCCTGCCTCAGAGGAAGGCCCTGTGACCCACTCTGGAGAAGGAGGTACAGACCCGGGTGGGCGTTACTTCCCCCGAAGAGACGTTCTGCATTTCCACCCCTGCCCTGGAATACAGGGGTGAAGCCAGGGGTACAGGGGCCATCTCTGGGTAAGAGACGGGAAGCCACGCTCCCAGGAGAGCAGAAGGTGGAGGTGGGTCCCTGGAGCCGCCCCTCTGATCTGCTGATGAGAAGAAATCCCGGCGGCTAAGACACTGCGGGCAGGTTCTGTTCCCTGCCGCTACTGACCAGTTCTAAGGACACAGGCCCGGGGGGCAGAACGGGGACCAACGCTTAGAAGCTACAGAAGAGGCAGAACGTCCTTCTGGTTTTAGCTAACCAGCAGCAGAGCCGTCCGAAGCCGGCCCGGACTGTCTCGGGAGGTGGTGAGTTTCCGTGCCCGGAGACGGAGGCGCACTGATCGCAGGGCTGTGTTGGCAGGGAGGCTGGGAAAGGCATCCGGACATTGTCTGGGGCCGGACCAAATGGCCTTGCGTGCTTCAATCATCCCCACTTTGGGAGGTGCGGAAAGGACCCCAGGATGGGTGCCCAGTTATGCGTGGGCCAGGCTGCTGCCTGCCATGAATGACCGCAGGGCCCTGCTGAGGCGTGTCCCGCAGACTTTGAGCGATGAGGGAAACGTCTGCTAGCGTGTCTGTGCCGTCCGAGCACTTGACCTGTGGCCACTGCAACTCCAGAATGGAACTCTTAATGTCTTTCATTTCAATTAATGTCTATTTAAATTGCCCCATGTGCCAAAGGCTCCCATACTGGCCTAGTGATCTGTTCCTCCCTCTTCTTCCCCTTCCCCCCCCTCCTCCCCGCCCGCAACTGCCTTTCTCTCTTTCTCTCTCTCTCTCTCTCTCTCTCTCTCTCTCTCTCTCTCTCTCTCTCTCTCCCCTTGTGGTCTTGCCCTCCTCTCCCAGCCCACATCAGCCTTGCCGCCTCCTGGCTGTCCCTGGAACATGCCGGCCTGTGGCCACCTTGGAGCTGTCTCCTGGCTCTGCCCTCTGGGGGGCTGCTTTTCCCCCAGGCATCCCCTCGGCTCACTCTCCCACCTCCTCCGTGTCGCTTCCTCAAGGAGGCCACTTATTCCAAGAGGCAACGTGCAGCCCCTCGTCGGGTAGCTCAGTTGGTTAGAGTGTCACCCTGATACACCAAGGTTGTGGGTTCGATCCTCGGTCAAGGCACATTCACGAATCAACTAATGAATGCATAAATAAGTGGAACAACAAATCAAAGTTTCTTTCTCTCTCTCTCTCAAATCAATAAATTAAAAAAAAATAAAATAAAATAAAGAGGCTCCCTAGCCGGTTTGGCTCAGTGGATAGAGTGTCTGCCTGCGGACTGAAGGGTTCCTGGTTCGGTTCCTGTCAGGGGAATGTACCTTGGTTGCAGGCACATCCCCGGTGGGGGGTGTACAGGAGGCAGATGCAACATCTCTCTCATTGATGTTTCTAACTCTCTATCCCTCTCCCTTCCTCTCTGTAAAAAAAATCAATTAAAAATGTATTTTTTTTTAAATAAGTAAATAAATAAACAGGCAACTTGCTCTGCCGTCTATGACGTCTGCTATGCCATCTCCCCAAACGGAATGTAAACTCCGCCTGGGTCAGGGCCTTTGGGTTTTCTTCCCTAAGGGCCTGGGACATGACTTAGCATGTAGTCGGTGCTCACCGAGTGTCTGCTGGCTGTGTCTGAGGCTTAGCGAGTCCAATGGAGGGCGCCTCCCATGTGCGATGACTGAGACCTAACGCCAGTCACCCGCCATGCTTCCTGAGCCCCACGCATGTGCGGGTGCTGGCACCCAGCAGCGAGCATGGCACACAGGGCCCCTCTCCTCATTAGTGCAGAGCCGAGCAGGCTAACAGAGTCAGTGCGGGCCGTGGGGGAGGCGGCGGGGGAGGCGGGAGTGCCAGGCACATGTAACACAGGGGCCCAGACCGGATGGGGCTCAGAGCTCCCTGAGGGACACCTGAGCTGGCCGAGGCCTGATGCACAGGACGGCGTTGGCAGGACAGAGAGCCAGGAAAGAGCCTCTCGGGCGAATGGACGGCGTGTGCAGAGGACCACGGGCAGAACGGAAAAGGGCCCTTTGGTGGGACCGTGGCCGGAGTTTCTTCCCCGGGCACTTCCTGTCCCAAGAAACTCTCCGCTGTGTGCCACAGCCTGCTCTGATGCTGGGCGAGGCCCCGAGAACAGCACACCTCTAAGCCCCGGGGGGTGACACGCCCCCCGGAGAAATCTCCCGTGAATGGGGGGCTGGAGCCGATGGGTAATGCTTTGCCCACCCAACCCCACCCCACAGGTGCGCCCTCTGGAGGTGCTCTGTGTGCGGTCCCGGCCTCTGGCCTTCGGTGACCTCTCAATAACAGACGTTTATAGCGGCTTCTCCTTCTTCCCGGGTCACTCTCCCCGCTCCCTTCCTCTCGACGCCTCCTTCCGGCATCACCTCCCGCTCAGCTCACCTGCACCCGAATCCTTGTCTCAGCTCTGCTTTCAGGGAAACCCGGCCCAAAGACCCCAGGAAAGCTCTGCTCCGGGCGTGGCGTGGCCAGGCTCATGTTCTGGAAAGCTGAGGAGCAGAGCACAGGGCGGAGGAGGGGCCCGGACAGGGGTGTGGCGAGAGGGGCTGGGGGCAGGAGAGACCAATGAGGGGCGCGTTGTTCCCCTCCGGACCAGAGGCCCAGAGGCCAGGGGGGGTGCCGTGCACGCCTGGACCAGGGCCTCCCTGGCTGGGACTACACCCTCGCCAAGCTCCATCCCTCTGGCCGGCTGGCTCCGGAGAGAGACCTGGGGCAGGGGGGCTATTTTTAGAGCGCTGGGTGTTTACTTGAAGGAGCTGAAGGCCGGGCTTTATTTTTAACTCCTCTCTCAATGGCACAGC
Organism: Nyctalus aviator; assembly: GCA_036971965.1. Classification (NCBI taxonomy): domain Eukaryota; kingdom Metazoa; phylum Chordata; class Mammalia; order Chiroptera; family Vespertilionidae; genus Nyctalus; species Nyctalus aviator. The sequence goes on from CM072925.1 coordinate 168,171,976, forward strand.
TCGCTGGTATGAACGTAGGAAGTCCAGTGGATGTCAGACAGGGCTTTGGGAAGCCAGGGGCACAAGAGGGATGGCCCTGGGGGGAGACGAGGCATGGAGGGAGAGCCTGCTGGCCTCTCTGAGCCGCCGGGTCTCGGGGTAAGAAGAATGGTGGGAACACTGGCCACGGCCTCTCCGTATCCAGCACCCACTGAGCGTCCAGACCACGCAAAGTCCTCCACACACCCCATCTCAGCCAGTCCTTCCCGCGATCTGGGAGGCAGGCTGTTACTGCCCCGTCCTATCGAGGAGGAGAGTGAGGCTCCGAGGGGGCCAAGGACACACAGCCAGCGAGCAAGAGCGGGGTCTGTACCTCACTTTCTCCACCTCCCCGGCCTGTGATCTCAACAGCTCTGGCCTGCACATAAGTGTGGACCAGCCAGCGCCGAGGTCCAGGCGGGATAGCCACCTTCCCTTCCAACGGGGAACGTGAAGCCCGGCTGTGCCAGTTAAGGTGGGATTTGGGGCCAGTTTCCTCATCTGAGCAATGGGTCAATGTAATACATGGCACCTCCCTCGCGAGGATCACATGCAATGATGCGACACAGGGAAGTGGCTCAGAGCCTGGCACTCGGCGGTGAGAACGGGGCATTGAGCTGTGCCAGGCATTGTCCTTGATCCTCTCATATGCCCAACGAGGCAGGTTCTTGTGTGACCGCCATCTTTGAGATGAAGAGTTGGAGGCGCAGAAAGTCACTTCCGGCAAGTGTCCAGGACTGGGAAGAACCCAGGCAGCATGGCCCCGAGGCTGAGCCCTCGAGCCCATACCCTGTGCCCATACCCTGCGGCAGCCCCCGTCCTTCTCCCTGTGACTGTCAGTCTCACACCTCTGTCTGCACCCGTCTGGCGTTGGCCCCCGAGTCCCTGACCCTGATCGGGGCCAAGCACTGGCTCCATGCAGGTGGACCTCTCACCGAGACGCAGGGAAACCCTGACATTGGGGGAAGGACGTTTTCTCTCCCGCTGCAGGCTTTTGGTCTGTCTGTTTTCCAGCTCCGCTGTTTAGGCTGAAAAGACCAAGCTGGGAAGGCTCTGGAGCGGGATCGTAAACACATTTCGTAGAGTGTCGGGGCCGAGAGAGACAAAAACATTCCCTCCCGCCTCCCAGAGCCGTCCCCTGCCTCGCTGGTTTTCTCAACGTGACCCAGAAGCCAGCGGGGGTCTCACCAGGCCCTCTGGCCACACTCCTCTCTCCGCTCTGACCCCGAGTCCCTGTTCCTTTCTGGGCCTCAGTTTCTCCACCTGTAAAGTGAGCACATCGGGCTGCATCTTCCCGAAGGTGCATCTCCTCTCTGACCAGCTTTCTCTGAGGGCCACTGGGAGCTCTCAGCGTCTTTCCTCCAGCTCTCCGCTCCCCGAGCCTGGAAGGCCTGGCTCCCCTAAACATGTCGTCCCTGTGTTTTGCCAGAGACCCAGGGAGGCTCTTCTCTCTCTCTCCCCAGACACTCAGCTCAGAGGCCGGCCTTGGCGTCACAGCGGCCTCGTGCGTGTCAGGAGAGCCTGGCTCTGACAACTCGGGACATGCCATTCACCCGGGTCTCCAGCTTCTGGGAGCAGAGGGATGCTGCCCATCAGGTCATTCTAGGAGGAGGGACGCGATGGACGGCAGGGGTCTGGGGTGGGGTCCAGCACTTCACGGGAGTTTCACCCCATCCGCAGAGCCCCATATCCAGGAACCTCTGGACAAGAGCCAGAAAGAGAGAGCAAGGGCAGTGACGGATGGCCTCTATGGGCCTGGGCAGTGACAGATGGCCACGGGCTCAGGGAACGCCTCACTGTCTTCAAACAATTTGGCAAAAATGAAAAAGACTGATAGTGCATGGAGCTGCCGAGGGTGTGAGGAAAGCAGTCCGCTTTGCCCTATTGGGGGGGGGGGCAGGGTAGAGTATAAATTGGGTGCTACCCTCTGGAGGTCAGGTGGAGTTCTGATAACAGTGGAAGGGCACATTCTGTTTGACTCGGCAATTCCATTTCTAGACATGTGACCCATTCAATGTAGATCTGTGCAAGCAGGGACGGGCAGAGACATGGGGTCGCCCCAGCAGGCAAATAATTTGCACCCCGTGGGACAATCATTCTTCAGTTCTCATTGCATATCTACTAAGAGTCAGGAGTCAGTCCCTTATAAAGGTCTGGATTAATTGCCATTCTATTTCCAATAAGTTCCAGTGATATGCGGAGGTGTCTGACTGGAGAAGGCGCCTGGCTGAGCCGTCCCTTTAACCAGCTCCGTGAGCAAGCATATGAGCAGCATGTTCCCTGAAGCCTCATCCGTAACCACGAAAACCCAGGGTCTTCAGAAAACCGGCCAAAGGTCAGGCTGGTGAAGAGCATTCTAGAAACGGTTTGGACTGCCATCGAAGGGAGATCCAGCACGTGAGTCACAATACACCCACGCTATGGAATGTTATGCAGCTAGTTAAGAGAATAAGGCAGGTCTGTGTGCATAAGATGAAAAGGTCTCAAAGCAGAGGAAGTAAAAAAGGCGAGCTGAAGAATATAAGGACGGTGGTACTAGTTTGGGGGGATAGATGGGGGCAAAATAAGTGGGAAAATGGCATAAATGAACTGTTAACAAGAGTACTTCAGAGGTTCAACTTAGGTGGAAATAGGAGAGGGGTTTTACTATTTTCTTTCTCTTATTATCTTGAATTTCCTTAGAGTTGAGCAAGAATGCTGTTCTAGCCCTAGCTGGTTTGGCTCATTGGATAGAGCGTTGGCCTGTGGACTCAAGGGTCCCAGGTTTGATTCCAGTCAAGGGCACAGGCCTGGTTGCAGGCTCCATCCCCAGTGCGGAGTGTGCAGGAGGCAGCTGATCAATGATTCTCTCTCATCATTGATGTTTCTATCTCTCTCTCTCCCTTTCCCTTCCTCTCCAAAATCATTTTTTAAAATATATATACATATATTTTAAAAACAGAATTCTGTTTTGAACAATGTAAAAAAGAAAAAGAAAGCGAAGAGAAAGAGAGAAGCTCACTAAATTTGCGTGGCAGAACAGTGTAGTGGCTAAGAACATCCAGTCTGGGGCCAGAATCTCGGTCCCAGCATTTGCTAGCTGTGTGGTTTGGGCCCCGTTAAAAGCAAGGTCTCTGTGTGCTGCCGTGAGAATCAGGTGAGTGTGTTCAGCTGAGCGCTCACACCGCGCCCGCCACATAGTAAATCTGAAGCTCCTTAACCTGGCGCTCACAGCCCGTCCTGACCTGGCCCCAGGCGGCCGTCCAGCTCCTCTCTAATCTCCCTCCCCACACACGCCAGCACCCCAGTGACTCGCTGCTCCCAAAATACACCACACGCATTCCTACCTCCGTGCCTCTACCTGGCGTGACCTCTCTCTCCCTCTTCTCCAGTTGGCAGGCTCTCAACCGGCGTCATCCGTCTGCCCTGCCAGCCCACCCTGGGGCGGTCAGTCACTCTGCTCACGCCTCCCTGGCCCCCACCAAGATGCTGTCCCCTCCCTGTCTGCCTTTGCCACTAAGATGGCAGTCCCCAAGGATACGGACCACCGGGTGTCCGGCGCTCAGCACAAGCCTGGCACAGCGTGAGCACTCATGAAAAAGTCTGTGAAAGAAAACCGGCCAAAGGTCAGACTGGTCAAGAACATTCTAGAACCAGGTCTCCTGGCGCTGGGGTCTCAACTCCCAGCTCTGCCGTTACTCGGCTGAATGACCTTGTTGGAGATTTAACCTGTCTGTGCCTCAGTCTCCTCATCTGTAACATGGGAATAAGAGGACCTTCCTCGGGGTTGTTGCCTGTAAGTCATTATATGTAAGGTAATTAGAATCCTGCCTGGAACCCAGAAATAAAGACGATATGGGTAGTTATTAAATAAAACTAAATAAGCAGGCCATCACCAAGACCCTCCCTCAGAGCCGGCCCAGGGTCAGGCCCCCGGGCCCCTGGGTGGTCTGCGTGACTGGTGGTGCGGGAAATGGGTGCCGGCAGTCCACAGCCTGAGCTGAAGTGGCACCAGCTCCATTCTCCTTGTGAGAGGAGACCTCGGCCAGGTGCCCACAGGGGTTCCATACCTGCCCATCTCTTGCCGATGCTGCTTTTGAGCAAAAAGAGAGCAGACTTGGGGCTCCGCCCCTCCGGCACTGAGAGTTCGGCCTCAGGCTTGAGCAGTGGCGTTCTCTTTTCCGAATTTCCCCAGTTTGGGTCTCCCACTTGGACCAGCGACTCAAAAGTCTTCCTTTTCAATAAACGCATGTGTTTTAAGTAAGTTGAATTAAAGACAGAACTTAAACGGCAAACAGGGGGAAATGGCAAGCAGAGGTGGTGCATGGATTTAACAAACTGTGCAGAAGATGTCAGTGTGGAAAACAGGTGCAGGGACTGAGAGAGAAGACAGAGCCTTCCCTCGGGGGATTCATTCTCAGTGGAGACGCTTTAATGAGCACAGGATTCACAAGAACTGCTTCTACCTCCCTGCACGCCTTCAGAGCACGGCCCTTCAACAGGCTCTTTCTTTTACTCTGTGGCCATACTGTGAAGGAAGAATTAATACAATTCCTATTTGAGGAATAAAGAAGAAAACGGGATCCAGAGAGGTGAGGTGACTGGCTTAAGGCCACACAGCTTACAAGAAGTTGAAACCAGATTCAAACCTGGGTCTGTTCTGCTCCACAGTCCAAGCTCTCAGCTACTGTACCACCGGGGCTCCTGTTCCCCTGAGAAACCCATTTCTCAGTAACTCGCACAGCCAGCTCTGTCCCTGCTCCAAACCTGGGACTTCCCCGGGCGAGGCTGGGAGGCGACGGAGGTGTGGAGGCGGAGAAGCAGAGGACAGACCAGGTCAGGGTGCCCTGTTCTCAGGGCCACACTGATGCCACCCGGATACAGAGCCGATGTCCCCAGCCTCACTCCCCGGGACAGCTGGGAACCTGCAGGCCAGCCCCGCCTCTGCTGCCGGGACACAGAACAAGAAAGGCAGACAGAGGCAATCCCAGCTCTCATGCATGGAGCACTTCTTGCTCCCAGCCCTGTGCTGAGGACTTCACACGCAGTCTCTGACTTAACTCCCGTGAACACCCTTCAAGGTAGAGATCGTCATTCTCTCTCCAGAGATGAGAGAACTGAAGTCTGGAGAGAAGGCAAGAGACGATAAGCAAGCGCGAGGCAGACCCAAAGCCTCCCTGTGAGCCACTCCCTGTGCTCCTTCCAGACTGGGAGCCATCCATCAGGGCGTTGGCATGACAACCAGAAAAGTTTAGACACCTTCCCAAACATCCCAGCTTCCCTCCCAGGCTCAGTGCTTATGACCTTAAAAGGTATTACAGAAAGGGCTCTTCACCACGAAATCAGAGGACAGGAGGCTTAGCTCCCTACCGACCACGTAGTGGCTAGGGTTCCTTTCCAGACCTCAGTTTCCCCATCCGGTCCGTGAAGGGGCTGGCCTAGCTTCTGGGGGCCTGAGTGGGTCTTTTTCCTGCCCAGGGCCATGTGGATATTTATGACACAATTTGCAAGCCATCCGAAAGTACCAACTTAAAAATCAGCCTGCTATATTTGGTCAAACGTTTAATTAACTCACCCCGAACGCCTTGACCGAGCCAGACTGAGTGATTTCCCAGGCCTTATATGGCCCACGGGCTGGAGATCCCCAAACACTGCCCAATAAAAATGCAATGTGAGGCACACCTGCCATTTTAAAAGTTTCTAGTAGCTACATTCAAAAGTAAAAAAGAGGCAGGTGCAACTCATTATAATAATACATTTTATCGAACCCAATATATCTAAAATATAACCATTTCAACATGTTGTCAACATAAAAAAAAAAAAACCACAATGGTTCATGGGCTACTTTACATTCTTGTCTTCCCACGTCTGTGCAGCCCAGTGCCTGTTTCACGCTTAAAGGGCAGTTCCATCCCAAGCGGCCCCAGTTCAAGAGCTCAGCAGCCGCACATGGTCTAGGATCTTTTCCACGCCATAGCCTGTTTTAGCGGGGAGAGACATGCCCCTAACCGAGAAGCCTTATGGAAGTTACCCATCCCTTCTTTCCTTCTTTTATATATATACTTTTATTGATTTCAGAGAGGAAGAGAGGGGCAGAGAGCGACAGAAACATCAACAATGAGAGAATATCATTGATCGGCTGCCTCCTACACGCCCTACACTGGGGATCTGCCCGCAACCACGGTACATGCCCTTGACCAGAATCGAACCTGGGACCCTTCAGTCCGAAGGCCGACGCTCTATCCACTGAGCCAAACCGGCCAGGGCCCTTCTTTCCTTCTTAATGATACTAACTGCTCACGCATTCACAGCAATTACAAGTTTACGAAGGTTAGCGACACTAAGATGTGCCGGGCGGAGCCTGGAATCAGAAAGCTAGGGCTCCCCGTGTACATGATCTCACTCATCTGGGAGAAATGATAAAGGAAGGAAAAGGAAGGAAGGAAGGAAGGAAGGAAGGAAGGAAGGAAGGAAGGAAGGAAGGAAGGAAGGAAGGAAGGAAGGAAGGGAGGGGGGGGGGGAAGGAGAGGGGAGGGGAGGGGAGGGGGGGAGGGGAGGGGAGGGGAGGGGAGGGGAGGGAAAGGAAAGGAAGGGAAAGGAAAGGAAGGGAAAGGAAAGGAAGGGAAAGAGAAAGAAAGACACAAAGAAAGAAACAAAGAAAGAAACAAAGAAAGAAAGAAAGAAAGAAAGAAAGAAAGAAAGAAAGAAAGAAAGAAAGAAAGAAAGAAAGAAAGAGAAAAAAAGGAAGGAAGGAAGGAAGGAAGGAAGGAAGGAAGGAAGGAAGGAAGGAAGGAAGGAAGAAAGAAAGAAAGAAAGAAAGAAAGAAAGAAAGAAAGAAAGAAAGAGAAAGAAAGAAAGGAAGAAAGAAAAAAAGAAAAGCAAGCTAGGGGCTGGTTCTCCCCCCTGCTTGCCGGGTGATCTTGAGTATATTATCCTTCCAGGGTCTCAGTTCCCACATCTGCAAAATGAATACACTGAGTGACAACCAGGACAAATGAGGCTTACTGAGCCTTTGCTGGGTGTCTAGACTGTAATGGATACTGTCATGTGCCACGCCGTTCCCCCCTCAGGAGGAAGACATTATTTCAGAGTGCTGCTGGCTGTCAGCCCTGTCCAGGGATTGCCCTCGGCTGAAGAGAACCGTCCCGCCCCAGGTCACGCCCCTTTCCAGAGGGCCGCCTGCATCCAGCGGAGAGGATGGAAAGATCCAGCTCCCTCACCTCAGCTGGACTCTGAAGGTCACGCCACCGGAGCACGGCTCTGTGGTGGGCACAGGCCTCTGTGGGGACTGCCCCGTCTCCCTCTGGACTGCCCCAATCCTGCTTCCCTCGCTTCCCCACGAGTGCTGGTCCTCAGAGCGCTCCCCAGAAACGTCCAACACACTCATCCCCGTCCTGAAGTCGGCTTACCAAGGAGCTCATCCCACTACGAGGCTGTGAACCAGCCCCTGGACCTGCACCCGTCTTTCTCAGCCCTTAGCCCAGCCCCGATTTAACGGATGACACAAACGGAGGTTGAAGAGGAAAACGGACCGGTCCAAGAACACACTGCTGAGCAGCAGCGGTGCCTCGGATGGGGAAACGGAAGCTCAGACAGGCGAACCGATGTGCCAAGTCTCTGAGCTAAAAAATGTAACGCCAAGATCTGACCCTCGGTTTGCTTTGCTCTGAAGACCACCGTGCCACAGCCTCCAGCCCAGCCCATTTAGAGCCACAGGCAGGATTGCCATGGCACTGGAGAGGCAGGTACCTTTACCATTGTCTTGCCACACCCACTGCTTCCCTTCACTTCACCTTTGCAAAGAGGGAATGGCAACTGTACCTACCTCATCAGGTACCTACCTCATCAATAGCTTTTAAAGATAGGATGAATTTATATCCGTAAAGACCTCAGAACGATGACTGGTACATAGGGACCCCTCTATTAAGTTATAGGTTAAAAACAAGTCACCTAAGCAGCATAACGTTGCTATAAGACATTCTAAGATGTCCATGTAGCTGAATAATAGTCCATCTGTGACAGTGACTGAGCATCATTAGTTCTCTAAGTGGTTCAGGTTTGCCGAAAACGGTGTGGCTCAGTGGATAGAGCATCAGCCTGTGGACTGAAAGGTCCCAGGTTCGATTCCAGTTAAGGGCATGTACCTTGGTTACAGGCACATCCCCGGTATGGGGTGTCAAGAGGCAGCTGATTGATGATTCTCTCTCATCTATGTTTCTAACTCTCTATCCCTCTCTTTTCCTCTCTATAAAAAATCAATAAAAATATATTTTTAAAAAAAAAAAGAATCTGACTTTCTGTTAAAAATAAATAAATAAATAAGTGGTTCAGGCTTGACCTGAGCTCTGAAGAAGTAGGAATGAAGGGGCAAGAGGAAAGACGAGCCGTCCAGACAAAGGGACCAGAAGAACCAAAGCCTTCTGGCAGGAGAACTAAAGAAAACTGATAAAAGGCCAACATGACTGACACAGAAAAAAATCCAGGGCCAGGTCAAGAATGGTAGAAAAGGAGGCTGAACAGGAAAGTAGGAACTAAATTAGGAAGGGCCGCTTACTACATGGACGATTTTGGACAAGCCACCTTATCTCTCATTTGGCTGATCTGTAAGATGGAAATCTTACAAGGCTCCTAAGGAAACAGAATGAGTCAATGTTCGTAAACCACTTAAAATAGTGCCATGCACACAGTAGATGCTATAAATGTTCGAAGACACATTAGAACTTTTTCTGAAGTACAATGAGAAGACATAAAGATGTTAGAATATGGATGCAAGGAGGATGGATGAAGGCAGGGCTGGCATATGGGTAGGTGAGAGCTAGTTGTGTAAATGGAAGTGTGGATGGATTGTTGGATGGAGGAATGGTTGGTTGGGTGATGGAGGTGGTTGGTTGGATGGATGGATGGATGGATGGACGGACGGACGGACGGAGGGATGGATGACTGGGTGAGTGGCAGTGGATGTTGTTTCAGTGGATGGAAACATGGTTGGATATTAGGATGGGTGCCTTGTAGATGGAAGCCGTTGAGTGAATGTGCGTCGTCGTAGATGAGGGGATGGATGGGTGGTTGAAGGGTGTCTGGATATTTGGGTGGGTGTGTGGATGGTTGGGTAGGTAAAGAGATGGTTAGTTGGATGTATGGATGAAGAAACGGTTGAGTGGATGGGTAATTGTTCAGATGGATGTTGGAGAGGTTGATTGAGTAGGATGATGGATGGAGAGGTCGAGAGAATAGAGGGTTGTTCAAGTGTTTACTACAGAAGTTAGGTGAATGGAGGGGTTGGGCGGACAGATGAGTGACTGGGTGGCTGGATGGGTATCTGGGTGGTCGGGTGGGTGGCTGATGACTGGAGAGTTGAATTGGTAAACAGAAAGTGGAATGGTTGGGTGCGTAGGTAAGGTAGGGTGGATACTTTGGTGAAGAGTTGGCTGTTCAGGTGAATATCAGAAAGGCTGGGCGAATGGCAGGCCTCAGTGTACGGAGGGGTTGGTAGACGGGTGGATGGGGGCAGCTGAGGGACAACAGATGCCACCACACCTGAAGCGCCTCCAACGAGCCCTCTAACGGTCCTGGAGGATGCCCTGATGGTGTTTTTGTCTGTCTGTTTCTAACGGGCAGAATCAGGGGTGCAGCCACGGCCTCCTATCCTGGGCGGCCGGTCCCAGGACCCCCTTCCTCCACGGGCCCACCCCGTCCGCGCGCCCGCCCGGGTCCTACCTGGAGGCGGCGATCTCGGCCTTCTGGCGCGCGATGGCGGCCGCGCGCTGGGCGCCCTCCATGGCGCGCTCCACCTTCTGGCGCAGCCGGTGGCCCCGCAGCGGCAGCACGCGGCGCCGGGGCCCCTTGACCAGCACGTTGTGGCGGTACTTGCCCTCCTCGCGGCGGCCGTCGGGCAGCGTGGTGCAGCCGTAGCCGTGGCGCAGGTTGTCCAGCCACTCGCCCTCGTAGCGCAGGCCGCTGGAGCGCTCGCTCACGCCGAAGCCCGAGCGCCGGTCGCTGCGCCACTCGCCCAGGTAGGTCTCGGTGGTGGTGGCGTCGATGTCCGCCTCGAAGGCCGCCGCCTCGTCCGCCGCGTCGGCCGCCTCGCCGCCCAGGCTGGCGGAGGAGCTGTCGCTGGCGCCCGAGCCCGGCTGGCTGCGCTGGCTGCCCAGCGACGCGCGCGACTCGGCCCGGCGCAGGCGGCCCAGCAGCGGCCCGCGGGGCAGCAGCCCGGCCCGGGCGCGGGGGCCGCCGTCGGCGCGGGCCCGCAGGCTGAGCGCGAAGCCGCCGCGCGGGATGGCGGGCGAGGGCGGCGGCGGGCCGTCGGGCGGCGGCGGGGCGGGCGCGTCCGGGGCCAGCGCGCCGTTGCTGTGCTCGCTGCGCAGGGACGACAGCGACGTGCGCAGCGGCGAGCGCACCACCGCGGCCATCCCGTAGGGCACGCTCTGGCGCACGCCGTAGCCGTGCCGCATGCCGTTGGCGAACTGGCCCTGGTAGGTGCCTGCGGGCGGAGAGGCGAGAGGGCAGGTCAGTGCGGCGGCGGGAGGGGGCCCCGAGAGCGCGCCGGGGCCTGGGGGGCCAGGGCGGGAGGGGCAGGGCCACGGGAGGGCAGGGCCATCAGGGGGGTAGGGCCATGGGGGGGGGGCAGGGCCATCGGAGGGCAGGGCCATCGGTGGGGGGAGGGGGAGCATGGCCATCGGAGGGACAAGGCCATTGGGGGGCAGGGCCATCGGAGGGACAAGGCCATCGGGGGGCAGGGCCATCGGAGGGACAAGGCCATCTGGGGGCGGGGCCATCGGAGGGCAGAGCCATCGGAAGGCAGAGTCATGGGAGGGTAAGACCATTGGAGGGGAAGGCCATCGGAGGGGAAGGCCAGTGGAGGGGCCAGGCCAGCTGAGGGACAAGGAGGTCAAAGTCATGAAAACAGGCCAGGCTCCGAGGGTCATGGTGACCAGACATCCCGATTTTGGCGGGACAGTCCCGATTTCTAACAATTTGTCCTGCGTCGGTGTTTCAAACGCCGCGGGATGCAGGACAGATTGTTAGAAGTCGGGACGTCCGGTCACCTTAGGTTACACGCATGTGCAAGCACATGAGCGGACAAGCCACGAGGAATTGGTGCGATGACTATTCTCATGGGTGGGAACACGGCAAGGCCACAAGCGTGTGAGGTAGTGAGGCTGGGAGAATCAGCGTCCGTGTGCAAAGTGGCGTGAGCAAGGGAGGCCCGGGAGTGAGATTAAATGTGCGAGCGTACGAATGGGCAAGCCGGAAGGGGTTTGCACGGCGTGGATGTTTCTGTGTGTGGGGGGGGAACACGCCGGAATCTTTAGTGTGCAAGACAGAGCAGGGCTGAGGTTAGCAGTCCGTTTTAACAGTGAAGTTGTATGAGCAGGGGAGACTGTGTGTGTGTGTGTGTGTGTGTGAATTGAAATGTGTGCACGGATTTAAAATGGCACAGAAGAGAAGGCTGGTGCAAGAGCGAGGAGGCAGACACGGGGTTTGCACGGCAATGTGAACGTTTACACTGCGGGTGGGCACACGGCCGTGGGAACGTGGACAGCCACGAGTGTGCCAGGCAGAGAGAGCACAGAAGGCGACCGCTCTGTCGTAACGATGTCACAGAAGCTCAGGAGAGCATCCGAGGCCTTGAGTGCAAGGACGGGCAACGTCGACGGAGGCTGCAAGACCGTTAGAGGGTCGGAGCGCAGCGTTGTGCAGCACGCGAGGCTCTGCCGGGTGTGAGGTTCAACGTGCGTGCGTGGCCACGGTAGAGCGCAAGGGGATGTGCGTGTCCACGTCCACGAATGAACGGCAGTGAGTTTGCAGCCGCGTGAACGTCGGAAAGCACGTGACTGTTGGAGAGCATGGGAGAGGGTGTCTTTGTGCAAGGCCACGTCACTCTGTGAGAGCATGGGGGAGGGTGTGTTTGTGCAAGGCCACGTCACTCTGTGAGAGCATGGGGGAGGGTGTCTTTGTGCAAGGCCACGTCACTCTGTGAGAGCATGGGGGAGGGTGTGTTTGTGCAAGGCCACGTCACTCTGTGAGAGCATGGGACAGGGTGTGTTTGTGCAAGGCCACGTCACTCTGTGAGAGCATGGGACAGGGTGTGTTTGTGCAAGGCCACGTCACTCTGTGAGAGCATGGGAGAGGGTGTGTTTGTGCAAGGCCACGTCACCCTGTGAGAGCATGGGGGAGTGTGTCTTTGTGCAAGGCCACGTCACTCTGTGAGATCCTAAGTGTGCCATGCAGTGTATCTACAGTGGGGTGAGCACCCAAGGTCCCACGGGGATGTGAGAGGGTCCGGGTGCTCAAGCCAAAGCACACTGTAAGGAGATACTCCAGGATAAATGAGTGTGGGAGGTTGTGGGCGCCAGTGAAACGGAAACTATGAAAAGCCATGTGGACGCAGGAGACCTCGCGTGTCCGTGAGTGGGCACGGGGGCTCCTGGGGATGATACTGTGAGCGGCCGCCAGGTGCAAAGAGGCAGCACAGAGCCGTAGTCCTGGAGCACAGACGGCAGAAGCTAGGCTGCTGGGTCCACATCCGCCCCCCCCCCCAATCACTGGCAGTGCAACCTTTGGCACGTGACCTACCCTCTCTGTGCCTCAACTTCCCCATCTGTCAAACAGAGATAAGTGCCTCTTAATTCATAGGGCTGTTTGAGGCTTAAATGAGCTAAGATCTCTGAAAGTTTCAGGAGGAAAAGATGTGCCTGTAATAATGGGATTTGGAACGCTGTGCTAGTGTGTGAGGTCACCTGAATGGTAATGACAGGTCGATACAAATTCCTGCTCCACCGCCATCCTGACGTGCTGTGCTCCCCAGGGCTCTCAAAGCCTCCTCCCCGTCCTCCCCGGGTGACTGAACCGTCGGGTTTTGATAACTGTCATTGATGCCCTGCGGACTCCCCTCGCCCCAAATATATCTCCAACCCCTTCTCCCCTCTGTAGCTCCACACGTCAGCCTGAAGATGGGAGCCCCCGGGTGTGACACAGCTGCCACAGACTCATCACCTCCCCCTACCATAAGGTGACCAGATGTCCCGATTTTTAACAATTTGCCCCACGTCCTGCGGTGTTTTTAAAAAGTCCTAATTTTTTTTTTTTTGCCGAAACCAGTTTGGCTCAGCGGTAGAGCATCGGTCTGCGCACTGAAAGGTCCCAGGTTCGATTCCAGTCAGGGGCATGTACGTTGGTTGCGGGCACATCCCCAGTAGGGGGTGTGCAAGAGGCAGCTGGTCGATGTTTCTCTCTCATCGACGTTTCTAGCTCTCTATCTCTCTCCCTTCCTCTCTGTAAAAAAATCAATAAAATATATTTTTAAAAAATAATAAATTAATTAATTAATTAATTAAAAGTCCTGATTTATTTTTTTTTAAAGAATTGGGACAATCGGGGACTTTTTTAAAACATCGAGGGATGCGGGATAAATTGTTAAAAATCAGGACTGTCCTGCCAAAAGCGGAACATCTGTTCACCTTACCATACCATCACACACTGTCCACCTTCTCTCCCCAGCAGCACACTGAAAGCCAGCTCCCCGCCTTCATCTTCATGCCTCCAGCACATAGAGCAGTACCTGACACAAGGCTCACTGAATGGGGGGGAAGGGGAGGGGGGAACCCAGGGCTTTTGTTTTATTGTTTTATTTTATTTACTTATTTATTTTTAAATTTCTTTATTGATTAAGGTATCACATATTTGTCCTCAACCCCCCCATTCCAATCCCCACCCCATCCCCACTCATGCCCCCACCCCCCTATTGTCCTTGACCACTGGTTAGGCTCCTATGTGTGCATACAAGTCCTGTGGTTGATCTCTCCCTTTTATCCCTACCCTCCCTCTGAGGTCCAGCAGTCTGACCCACGGCTCCTTCTCTCCAGGTCTGTTCTTGTTCATCAATCTATGGTGTTCACCATCCCCCCCTCCTCCCCCTCGATGAGTGAGATCCGCTCATCAGGGCTTTTGTTTTAAACACACGCTGACCCTTCCCCCTGGTTTACCAGATAATCCCAAACGGCTGCCTTCTTCCCACTAAATCCTCCGCCCCCCGGGGGCTGGGTAACCAAACGGCCAGCCAGGGAGGGGGACCCCAGGTCAGCCCAATGGGCCTGCGCCCAGAGGGGCCTTCGCGTGGGCTGGTCCCTTCGTCTGTGTCTCTTTTCTTCCGGATAACTGCCCCGTTTGCTCCTTCAGGAGCCCCAGCCTGATTGCCGTCTGCCCGCACCCCCACAGGCACCCGGACAGCCCCGGCCTCTTCTTACTTTTTTTCCTATCGCAGGCATTACCTGTTAACATGGCAAAGGATGGGCCTACTGTGCTTATTGTCTTTCTCTTCCTGCCGGAATGGAGGCTCCGTGAGGGCGGGGACCTCGCCTGTTCTGCTCTCCGCTGAGTCCCCAGCACCCGGGACAATGCCTGGCACCGATATCTGCTGACCGATTGTCTGAGCCCGCACAGAGACGCCATCTCGCTGTGTGTGTGACACTGAGCAGCTCTCTGCTCCTCTCCCGCCCTCCATCGCCCTCTCCGCCAATGACGAGGCTGGACATGAAGCTCTCTGGGGTTTGGCCTAACGTGTAGGGCTTCTAGAACTCGGGGCCCTGTGACTGTGGAGGGGGAGGAGAGCGTATCCACGTGACTGCACGCTGCCTGGTCCCCCTCCCCCGGCACAGGCGGCTCAGTTCAAGCCCCCTCTCCTCCCCCCCCCCAGCTTTTCGCCGTGAAGAACCCCATCAGGACCATGCACAGGGTCAGGAGCTCACGTAAACCCCTCCGGGCCCTGTGAGGTGGGTCCCCTGAGGATGCTGGTTTGCAGGAGAGGAGGTGGGTAGTCGGAGAGCTAAGAAGGCAGATCCAAACCCAAGTCTTCTGGCACCCAGAGCTCCTGCCCAGAGCCGCTGGTTCTCAGTCCTGACTCCCACCCTAGAAGTTCTGAGAATAAAATACGGATCCCCCAGGCCTCACCACCGGAAATTCGGCTCTAACGTGTGGGAGAGGGACCCTGGTGCCTGCAGCCCCTCTGTCCAGTGGGCAGGAGCAGCCCAAGGGAAGAGGGACATCGGGGCTCCCCTCCCTTCCATGACCGGCCACACGGGGATGTGAGTCCCATGGAGACATGGACTCGTTCTTTTTCGTCCTCAGTGTGTGGGACAGTATCCACTCGATGGATATTGGTTGAATGAGTGAATAAATAATGAACAGCATGCCTTCGATAACTGTTTACTCTCTCCTTTCTGCTCTATCCATCAGAAGGGAGCTCTGTGACAATGATCTTAGAGGTATTTAATGATTCCTGTAAGACTCCCTCAAGATGATACAGCTAATAAAGCACCAGAACCAAAATTCACATCCATGTCAAAACCGGTTTGGCTCAGTGGATAGAGCATAGCCTGTGAACTGAAGGGTCCCAGGTTTGATTCCAGTCAAGGGCATATACCTCGGTTGCGGGCACATCCCCAGTAGGGGGTGTGCAAGAGGCAGCTGATCGATGATTCTCTCTCATCGATGTTTCTAACTCTATCCCTCTCTCTTCCTCTCTGTAAAAAATCAATAAAATATATTTAAAAAAAAAAAAAACTCACATCCATGTCCAGCCGTGTGCATTTGTCTCAGAAGAAAGGGGGTGTGGGTGCGGGGAGAAGGAAGAGTAAACAAGAACAGAGCAGAGAAGGTGGTGAACTGGGAGAAAGAGAGAAGACATCTAATCTCTGGGTTGGACAAGTTGGTGACGTTAAGTCAACCCTACCGCCTTTCGCTTAAACTCAGCGCGAGATGGGCCGACACAGCCCCTTTAAGCCGGGAAAAACTCAGATTGCGACAGAAGAGCGGCTCTGTAGCCCGTTGAGGAAACGGCCGGCTATATTAGGAAGCTTACCAGCCAGTGTCCAGAGGCACCAACACCCGGGGGAGGCTGGGAGGGAGGCGCTCTGGGAAGGACGGGAGAAGCCAAGGGCTGGGGCCATCGCAGGCTGACTCTCTCTAAGACAGGAGGGTGCCCGCTGGGGGGCGGGAGGATGCATCGGAAGAGGGAGAGAAGGGGGACCCTGCGCAATTTTCCAGCTGACGGAGTTCCTCTGAGGAAGGGAGTGCCTCCTGATCCCCATCGGGCTGGCCCCGCACTTGGCCTGGTAAACTGCAGGCTTTCCCACTGCCCTCGGGGGAAGGAGCGAGATTCTGGGCAGCCTGTGAGGCCAGGCATGGGCTGCGGCTGCCCACCGGTCCTGACTCGTCTCCAACAGCGCTCTGGCCACACGCGCCTTCCTGCCTCAGGGCCTTTGCACATGCTTTCCTTCCTCCTCAGCGTGTCTTTTGCCTCCCTCCTCCCCTGGCTAACTCTGCTGGTATTTCGAGCCGTGCTTAAGTGTGATTTCACCCAGGAAGATCGCTGGAACTCTGCTCCCTGAGCACTGCCACACGCTGTCGTGTCACCCTGTGCTTCTTCCTGGCACTTTCCCCAGGTGCAGTTAGAGACTTAGGTTGATCATTTGTTCACCTTAAGCCTTTCCTACCGAACTTTGGCTTCCAGGGGGCAGGAGGGGAGAGCGAGCCGTGTCTAGGCAGTCCTGCTGTGATCCCAGCATCTAGCACCGTTCCCAGGTGCCCTCCGTCAGCACCTGAGGAATCTGTCTCTCTCCTGATTGCCCCCCTATGTTCTCTCAGGGGCAGAGACCACAGCTTCCTCTCCTCAGACTCAGCACCTGGCACGTGCTCAGTAGCGATTGGCAGTGACTGCCACCCTGGTTCAGGGCTTGAGGCTCAGCAGCTCAAACTCCGGGAGTCACGGGGACACTGACAAAAGGCTAGTGAGGGCCACAACCGTGGTACATACCGTCCAGCCCCTCAGAGCAGGCTCCTACATGTAATAAAGCCTGCTATCGCCTTCTCTCTGCAAGTGCCCTTCTGGCTTAGTGGAGAACGACCCCAGTTTTAACCTTAACTCTGGCATGGGCTAGTTTTAAAATGGGCATAATTGAGTTAAACCCGCTGAGCCTTGTTTTATCCTAAATTGGAGGTAATGACACTGACTTCTATTTATTCCTTTGAATTCCACAGCGGTTTGCCACGGATCCCCCAGTCTCGGCGCTAGGTGCTGGGGCCACAGCAGTAAACAAGTTGGCATGTCCCTGCCTTCAGGGGCTGGGCATCCAGCGCCAGGGGCGGACGACGTTTAACCAACCAGCGCAGAAAGGAAGGTTAGACAGCCACGGCAGTGGCCCGGGAGGTGCTGGGCTGGGACTTGGCCGTGGAACTTGGAGGGTTGGGTTGATCAGAGATTAATTGAACTGCATGGGAGGCAGCTAGGACCAGGGAAGTGCTCCATAAAGGCTGGCTTTTTAAGGAATACTTTTATTGATTTTTTCATTGATTTCAGAGAGGGGGAGGGAGTGGGAGAGAGAAACGACGTGAGAGCGAAGCAGCGACAGGCTGCCTCCTGCATGCTCCCTACCAGCCCGCAACCGGGGCGTGTGCCCCAGCTGGGAACGGAACCAGTGACCTTTCGGTGCGCTGGATGGTGCCCGATCCACTGAGTCACACTGGCCAGGAGGAAAGGCTAGCTTTTTGACCGGTCAGAGCCTTTGCTCGGAAATGCTGGCCCAGGAAGAATTAACTGGAAAGAGGAAAAGGACCCAGGGAGGACAGAGAGGACTCAGAGGGAGGGAATGAGCCCACCCCCCATTTTGCCTCGGTCTGCCTGTTTGTAAGAAAGCAGCCTCGGGCCCGGGAAGGCCCAGCTTTTCTGGTTTGGGCACACCCCTGGCGAAGGGAGAAGGAAGTGTGGGGTTTATTCATCAGGGAGACCTGCCTCCACATCCCCTAAGCACGCACATTACAGAGTAGCTTCTGGAAGTCACGTCTCCAGGGCAAGACCCACCCGCCAAGCCAGGGATGATGGTTTATTGATGTGACTACTGGAGTTTTTAAAAGCACCGTAAGTGCGAAACCGGTTTGGCTCAGTGGATAGAGCGTCGGCCTGCAGACTGAAAGGTCCCAGGTTCGATTCCGGTCAGGGGCATGTACCTTGGTTGCGGGCACATCCCCAGTAGGGGGGGTAGGGGGGTGCAGGAAGCAGCTGATCAATGATTCTCTCTCATTGATGTTTCTAACTCTCCATCCCTCTCTCTTCCTCTCTGTAAAAAATCAATAAAATATATATTTTTAAAATAAATAAAAGCACCGTAAGTGGTTCTAACATGCCGCCGGGAGCAGAGCTGTGAAACCTCTCCGCTAACCTCCAATTAGGCAGCGTGCTCCGTTCCCTCTGCGAGACCTGCTAACGGGTGCCCTTGGCCCCTGTGCTGGCGGGCAGGCCGTGTTCTAACGGCCCGCACACTCTGAGACCACGTGGAGATGCGTGTTTATTTAAGACTGTTCCCCGAGTCAGCTGAGCTCATTACAGAAGTTATGTGATTTACTAATAGTTACCTCTAAGCCAACGTGTTTAGAATTTTTTTAAAGGGTTTTAAAGAAAAAGAGGGTTTTATTTCTCTGAGAACAAACTGAATGCTTTTAGGTGTCCATGAAGGACAGTCCCTTAAAAAATTGCCCTCAAATTCAGTATTAATAATTATAAAAGATTGGGATTGAAATTGTAAAAATCTAGACATTTCCTACACTGAGATCGTTCAGCAAGTGCCTTTAACTTCTCACTCCACTCTAAAGAAACCAGCAGAAACTGGATATTGTAGATGGCAGACAAATGCCAGGTAGTGAGAAACGCCATCAGCTCAAACTGGGGAGGACAGGGGAGCAGGTATCGTGCCAGTACTGTGAGTGACCCACCTGCAGCTCTCCTCTCTGCTGATAGACCCTCCACACTGCTCCAGGCTCCAGTCCTTCTCCACGGGACTCCGATAAAGGTCCCCAACCCAGGGTAAATCCCAGTTGCTCTGATCCAGACAGTTAGGCCTATTCACGTTGCCAGCGATTGGATCAGATATGACCATGCGATGAAATCGCATTGAAACCTGAGGGAACGTTGGCAGGATGGGTAGAGACAGGAAAGAGGTCTTATAAAGACAAATATAGCCGAGACTGGTTTGGCTCAGTGGATAGAGCGTCGGCCTACAGACTAAAAGGTCCCAGGTTCGAGTCTTTGGTTGCAGGCACATCCCCAGTAGGGGATATGCAAGAGGAGGCTGGTCAGTGTTTCTTTCTCATCAATGTTTCTATCTTCCTTCCTCTCTGTAAAAAAAAATCAATAAAATATATATATTTTTAAAAAGACAAATATATAGGGAAACATGCCCTTTTCTGCTGCCGGATGTTGTTGTGTGTGAAGACCCCAGAGCAGTGGCAGCCATTTGGGGCCATGAGGGGAGGTAGCTGAGAACAGAGGTGACACTGTACGAATGGCAGAGCCTGAGTCCTTGTTTATGCTGTTGAGCTCCCATTAACCTCTACCTCTGAATTCCTGTTCATGTGAGATCATCAATATCCTTATTGGGTAACTTTGCGTTATCCAACATGGTAGTCACTAGACACATGTGTTTACTGAGCACTGAATTTCAAAGAATCGGTACAAACAAGAAGGTAAAATATCTCACTAAGACTTATATGTTATAATGATAATATTTAGCAATGATGATATTTTGGAAATCATTAAATAAAATATCTTACCAAAATTAATGTTACCTTTTTTTAATCTGGCCATTAGAAAATTTAAAATTACATACATAGCCTACATATATTATATTTCTATGGGAAGTGCTGGTTGTAAGTCTTTTAGAGTTAGCTTTCTGCTGCCTGCAGGCCAAAAAAATATATATATATACAGGCGTGAGCAAAAGTAGGTTTATAGTTTGTATGGAAAGTAATGCAATAATTAATCAATAATAGAAGAATCACCCATTTCATGTATTCACAACTGTAACCCTACGTCTGCCCACCCCTGTACATGCTCACAGATACAGGTTAGGATTTTAGAGTTGGAAACAGTGAAACTGAGGATGTAAATGACTTGCTCACGATCACCTGAGTATGGCAGTGGTGTTGGCCTCAGACAAGGGACTTGGCCGGTGCTCTCGCCCCTGCACCGCTGCGAAGCTGAGAACACCCCTTGCAAAGCTGAGAACACCCCTTGCAAGCCAAGCCTCAGCTCCGAAGAAAGCACGGCCGCTCCGGAAGCCCGGAGGAAGACTAGGCAAGCCAGGGCTCAACTCACTCTGAGGCAGAGAGGAGAGGCCTGGCCAGGCCAGGGACTCTGCCTCCAAAGAGAGAATGGACACAGAACGCCGCCCTTCTGGCCAGGGACACCCGCCTATTTCCAGAAAACGGTCTGAGGTCCAAAGGCCAGTGTCCCTGGAGGGCCGGACAGAGGTGGAGAGGAAGGAATCGGGACAAGCCCTTCTCCAGGGGTCTCCGCGGCCTCTGAAGTCCTTACCTCACAGCCCGGGGTCTTCCTGGCCTCGACCCCTCCTACCGTTTCATCTTTGTCTTCCCATCTCTGCCAAAGCCCAGCTTCGAAGCCACCTCCCTTAGGGTACCTCCCAGGCCACCTTCTCCCACCACGGGCTCCTCACTTCAGACACCCACCACTTCTTACTTCCTGCGGCAGCCATCGCGTCTGTATCGCGCCTATTCCGTCTCATAGCCATCCTGGTCCTTCGCTGGCTCAGGCGTGGGAGGACCCCGGGAGCATCTGCAGGTGTCACCTGGGTCCACAGTGGCGGGTGAGCACCGGAGGGTTCTAGGGTCAATGGCTCTGTCCAGGCACAACCAAATCAGACCCGGCGAACCGGGAATGTACGTGGTGGTGAACATGCCTGCCCCTGCCACAGTCACCCACACAGATCCTCTGAGGTTAGAGGGCCTCTCCGAGCTTGGCTCCAATCCGCCTTGATAAAGGCCGTGGAAGCCAGCATCCCGGAGAAAGCAAGTCAAGCCTGGGACACATTTGGGGGCAGCAAAGAATCATGGCAGTCGCCCGGGCTTTGGAAACAGATAGACCCGATTGTGAATATCCCTTTCATCCCCCCCATTTCTCTTTATTCCCTCCCATCCACCTAGCCCAGGCCTCGCCAGCCCTCCCTGGTTGATTACAGTAGCGTCTTCCCCGGTCTCCTGCCTTTCCTGGTGCCTAATCCAACCCACCCTTCACTCCACCAGCCTCATCGCCTTTGTAAGACGCGGATCTAACCTGGTTACCCCCTCACAGCCCTGCAGCAGCTGGCCCAGGGCCTCGAGCAGGATTGCCGTGGGTCCTAGAGCACACATCCTGAGACTGAGCTGGAGTGGGGGCGATTCTGTGGTGAGTGCTCTCAGGTCAAACACCTGTGAGGAAGGAAGCAGGAGGCCACGGCGGGAGAACCGGGACAGTGGCTACCAAGGCGTCAGCTGGTCCCATGAGGACCTCTGGCCCTGGCCCTTCAGAGCTGTCCAAAATCAGAGCAAGAAGGCTGGGCCTTTGCCTTCTGGCATCAGCCGGTCTTCGGCTATGGGCTTCCCCTGAGCGAGGCACCGCTCTTTTTTTTTTAATTTTTTTAAATATATTTTATTGATTTTCTTACAGAGAGGAAGGGAGAGGGATAGAGAGTTAGAAACATCGATGAGAGAGAATCATCGATCAGCTGCCTCTTGCACACCCCCTACTGGGGATGTGCCCGCAACCAAGGTACGTGCCCTTGACCGGAATCAAACCTGGGACCTTTCAGTCCGCAGGCCGACGCTCTATCCACTGAGCCAAATCGGTTTTGGCAGGCACCGCTCTTTGACAGCGGGCAATGTCCAGAGATGGGCCATCAGCCACTGAGGGAACGAGGACCCTGGTCCGACGGGGCTCTGAGTGTGTCTTACACCGTCTATGTGAGGATGAGGTCACACTCCTCACCGTGACCCTGGGCCCTGCCGCCTTCCCAACCTCATCCACCCACTTTCCTTCTCAGTCCCTGTGCCCCAGCTTTTTCTTAGACACAGCAGCCTCCATCCTCCCTCCATGGCTTTGCCCAGGATGTGCCATTTGCCAGGCACAGGGTGGCTCTCCCGGCGCCCGGTGAACCCCTGTCTGTTTCTCTGTGTGGCTAAGGAGGCCTGGCAGGCCCACTCTGCGGGCGGCTGTGGCAGTGCATCCAGCACTGTCTCTGTCTCTGAAAGGCTGGCTGTCTTCAGTGCATGGGGACGGACCGCAAGTGACAGTCATCCCAGCTTGCCTGAGACTGAGCTGTCCCCCCGTGTGAGACTTTCCGTATAAAAGCAGGACGGTGCCGAGGCAACTGATTTGGGGATGGCTGGACGCCCTAATCTTGGTGGGAAGGAGAAAAAAAGGGCATTTCATAGTAGCACAGTGTCCAGTGGTACACTGGTAAGACAGCTCTTTGCGAAAAATAAATAAACACCCTTAGCCAATTTCCAGCACAGAAATATTCCCATTATTGCCGGTCAAGCTACCACCAGCTGAACAGCCAACTTGCGCGAGTCTCGCAAATTTAACAGCGGAGCTGGTAGGAGCTGGCGCCAGCATTCGTGTCTAACAGACTGCCATGTTCCTGATATCTGCAAACAGGCAGCATGTTCACACACAACCTCAGCCTGGCAGGAAGTGAGGGCGTCTCCATGCCAAGGTCACTGCTGTAGTGGGCCTTGGAGACCATCTAGTCCAAGGCAACACTTAGTCTGCCCCCTGGACCACCTCTTCCCATGCTCTGCCCACAACAGACGTCGCTACTTGATCTTAGTGCTGGACCTTGCATTTCAGCATAACGGTTATTGCTTGTCTCATTTTTTATTCTTATAAGTATATTTCCAGTAGGACATGATCTCACTCATCTAGGGGAAATGGTGAACAACATAGACTGATGACCAAGAACAGACCCGGAGAGAAGGAGAAGGAGCCATGGGTCAGACTGTTGGACCTCAGAGGGAGGGTGGGGAAAAAAGGGAGAGATCAACCAAAGGACTTGTGTGCACACATATGAGCCTAACCAGTGGTCAAGGACAATAGGGAGGTGGGGCATGAGTGTGGGGGGTGGGGGATTGGAACCGGGGGGGGTTGAGGACAAATATGGGATACCTTAATCAATAAATAAAAATTTTTTAAAAATTTTGTACCTTCCTAATGTGGTCGTGCTATCTGCCCTCGACACACCTCCAGGCAGACACAGTCAGTGAGCTGGTGTTGCATACGAAAGAAAATCCACTTACCCTTAGAAGTAAGTGGAGTTCAGCCTCTCATTCTACAGAGGATGAAGCTAGGGCACAGAGGTTTAGAGGGACTTTTCCAAGACCACACAGCCAGGCTCAGCTGGGACTAAAGAACAGATCTTCTGTCCTGATTGCTCTTCCATCGTCCTTGCTTGGAAGAGCCGAGTCCCACAGTGGAGAGAAGAACGATTCTAGATCCTAGATTCTAGAGAATTCTGCTTCGACCCCCTAAATGCTTGTTATACCCTGAAGGTCTGTATATAAATGTTATTTATATGTTGGGAGGAAAGACACTTTTTAAAATTATGTAAGTCATATATGCTTTTTGCATAAGAGTCTAACAATAGAGAAACACTAAAAATAACATATCATTTCTCCAGGGGTAATCGCTGTTAAGAATTTAGGTCCTTCTGGGCTTTTCCCCCTCTCATTTACAAGCCTATACAAATGACAAACAGACTAAATGGTTAGCTGTTCCCCACTCTGCCACTATCCCTGCCACGGAGAACACTGCCTAGCACATGCTAGGCACTCAGTAAACACCTGCTGAATGGTTCTTGTTCACTTTTTTTTTTTTTAATATATTTTATTGATTTTTTCACAGAGAGGAAGGGAGAGAGCTAGAGAGCTAGAAACGTCGATGAGAGAGAAACATCGACCAGCTGCCTCTTGCACACCCGCCACCGTGGATGTGCCCGCAACCAAGGCACATGCCCGTGACCGGAATCGAACCCGGGACCTTTCAGTCCGCAGACCGACGCTCTCCCACTGAGCCACACCGGCTTCGGCTCTTGTTCACTTTGAATGTCTTACATTCTTCCCTAGGGTGGAGGTGGTCCACCTTGGTCTTCTCGCTGGATCGGACTCCACAGCACGGTGTGAGGGAGCTGACGGTCCCGGCAGGTGAGCATTTAGACGGAGCTGTCTCCCCGTAACAGCCCCGAAGCCCAGCGTGTCCAACAGACATCTGTGCCCAACGCTGAGCTCCTGGCCTTCCCTACTCAAACCCTCACCCTGTCTCAGTTCATGGCAACACTGTCCCTCCGTGCCCCGGGCCAAAGCCACGAAGCCATGCTTGACTCTTCTTCCCCTCGCCCCCCGTCCAATCCGTCAGCAAAGCCTGTCGGCTCTGCCTCCGCAGAGCGCTAGCTGGCTGAGGTGGCACCGGGTCCCTTCCCCTGGCTCCCAAATGCCGCCGCCCATCAAAACGCCTCCGTCTCCGGTGTCCCAGGGTCGCCACTAGAAGGCCTCGTGTGGAGGAGCTGATGACAAATGTCACCGCTCCAGGAGCAGGGTCAGGTTGCAGGGATGTATGCCAAGCCCTGCAGCCTGCAGGGCTCCAACCCTCTCCGCGCCCCCCTCCCTGCCCCCCATCCAGAGGCTGCTGCCTCACAGCGCGCACAAGGAGCAGGGGATTAACCAGGTGCCAGCGCCTGGATGCTGACCGCCTGGAAGCCCGTGCCCTGGGTGAAGCCCCTCTGCCAGGCGCTGGGTCAGCGCAGCGACCTGTGGGCCCTGGAAACCAGAAATAATTGTGTCTGTGAAGGGGAGAAGCGCAAGGGATGGAGGGGAGCATGTCTTGGTTCAGAAGGAGGCCCCCCAGTGGTCATTCAGGCCCCTGTGTCCAGTCCTCCCCACAGCCCACGTGTCCCCATGGCGTGTCCCCGTGGCCTCTGCCATCCGCGATGACCTTCCCTCTTCAAACCCTCGTCCTATGTCAGTTCAGGGCCACACAGTCCTTCCATGGCTGAAGCCAGAGCCATGGATCCATCCTTGGCTTTTCTTCCTCTTGCTCCCCATCCAATCGGTCAGCAAAGCCGATGGCCCCTACCTCCAAAGTACGTCCAGAGCTCAGCCACTTCTCTCTGCCCTTGCTGTGCAGGATGGGGGCCCAAGCCACTGTTGCTTCTCATCTGTCTTATTGCATAAACTCACTAACAGGTCCCTTTCCGCACCACCTTCTCTCCCCCAGTCTCTCAGAACGGTAGCCAAGCCCGGCCAGCATGGCTCAGTGGTTACGCATCGACCTATGAACCAGGAGGTGACAGTTCAGTTCCTGGTCAGGGCACAGGCCCGGGTTGTGGGCTCTCCCCCCAGTGTGGGGCGTGCAGGAGGCAGCTGGTCCATGATTCTCTCTCATCATTGATGTTTCTCTCTCTCTCTCCCTCTCCCTTCCTCTCTGAAATCAATAAAAACATTAAAAACAAACAAACGAACAGTAGCCAAAGGAATCCCTTTAAACCAAGTCAGATCATGTCGCCCTCAGAGCCCCCACTCTCCCAGAGTGGAAGCCAGGTGCCCACGGCGGCCTGCAGGCCCCCAGGACCTGCCCCACTCCTCTTCCCGGCAGGACGGGACGTGGGTGATGTTCCGTCCCCCCCTCTGCATCTCATCCAGGGCCCTACTGTCAGGTTCTCTTGTCACTGATGCTGTGAGATTTGATCACTTTGTGAAGATGGTATCCATCAAGGATTCTAATTCTAATGCCATTAAAAAATAAAAGGAATACGCCGAAACCGGTGTGGCTCAGTGGGTGGAGCGTCAGCCTGCGGACTGAAAGGTCCCAGGCTCAATTCCGGTCAAGGGCATGTGCCTTGGTTGCTGGTGCGTCCCCAGTAGGGACGGTGTGCAGAAGGCAGCTGATCGATGTTTCTCTCTCATCGATGTTTCTACTCTTTATCCCTCTACCTTCCTCTCTCTAATAAATCAATAAAATAAATTTTTTAAAATAAAAATAAAAGGAATAGAAACTATTGTGCATGCCAAACAGCGTTTCCTGCAGGCCTCAGTGAGTGCCCCCGCTCTGAGCCGTCAGCAGCATGTGCTTGAGTACTTTCAGATTCAAGGTGCTCACTACCCAAAGGGCAGGAGGGGGGGTGTGGAGTTCTCTCTGCCCCTGGATGGCTCTGCGGGTCCTGTCAGTGAGGTCTAGATCCGCCAACTCCCAGTTACACAGGAGCTCCTGAGGAGGGGCCCTGGAGGCTGTGCTCGGGACCAGGCCTAACTGCCCACCTGCTTAGGAAGGCTGGGAGACATCAGGACAACGCTCCGGGGTCTACGGCAGGAAGCCAGCCCCACCCCCCGCCCTCCACCCTCCGCCCGCCCGGCCCTCAGAGAATGAGGCTCCGCATTCTTTGCAAGGGTGTTTCGCGAGGGCTGGTCCCGGAACAGCTGTGGGGACACGGAATTAGCAGGCCCTGGAAACTCAGCAAATCCCCGGAGACCAGCCTTAGAGGAGGGCCTCAGCCAGGTGGACACATGCATCACAGAAAACAAGGCCGCAGAGAAGAAAGAGTGATTGCGTCCGCTTCCCTGTCCTGCTGAGGGTCCACTCTGCTCTCCCCCTATCCTCCTGTCCCAGAGAATGCCAGGGAGCTGGCATGACCTCAACTCAACCGGCTGTCACGCTGACCCCTGGCTGTGAACTGAGCCATGAGATTTTCAAGATGAGGTTACATTATGCTGATTCCACATTCGAAATGAAGCCGTGCCTGGCCTGGATCCCATCTTCACTGGCAGGACTCAGGGCAGGGCTAAGTGAGTCAAAGTCTTGGCTTATTAACTGCTCCAAAGCCAAAGCTAATTTTTTGTGCTGAACTATTCTCTCCAAAGCAAGAACAGCTGAGATACAGGCCATCCTGAATTAGTTCGCCCTTTGGATTGTGCACAGAAATACAGAAAGGAGAATATGTCTTCGCATTCCTATGTGATAAGCATGATGCTAAGTTCTCTTTATGTGTCATCTCATTTCATTGTTTCAGTCATACATTGAGAAGGATTTTGGCATCCTTAATGGGGGAAAAGGAAATGGGAGCTCAGAAAGCTTACACAATGTCCCCAGGTTCACAGAATTAAGAAGTGTCACGGCTGGGATTTGAACTCAGATCTGGCTACTCTTAAGCCCTAAGTGCTTACTAGTAAGTACCATGTGGCTCCCTTTAGTACTATCAGACTCTCTTAAGACTTCTACACATGGTGTTTAATAGCAATAAGAAATTTTCTATTAAAAGATGTTTTTCTAAAATCTGAAAGTCAAAAAACAAAAATCGTATTAGAATGGAGAAATTAATTTAGCAAGGTAAAAGGATCCAAAGCCTATATACAAAAATAATTGTTTCTATAACCTAGCAGTGAACAATTAGAAAAATGAAATTTAAAATTTTTTACTATATTATAAAAAGTACTTAATTTTATTTAACAAAGGATGTGCAAGACACTGAAAACTACAAAACATTGCTGGGTGAATTAAAGATCTGAATAAATAGGGATGTATACCATGTCCATGGACTGGAAGACTTATTGCTGTTAAGATATCCATGCTCTCCAAACTGATGCATAGATCAAATGCATTTTTAATAAAATTCCCAGCAAATTTTGTAATAGAACTCTACAAACTGGTTTTAAAATGTAAATAGAAATGGAAATAACCTAGAATAAAACAAACTGTCTTGAACAAGAAGAGCAAAGTTGGAGGATTTACTCTGATTTAAAGCTTGCTATAAGACTCCAGTAACCAAGGCAGCATGACATTGGCTTAAAGATGGACAAATAGATCAATGGAAAAAATATTCCTTTGGGGAGCAATTAAATAAATAAATATGGACGCTGATTCAAGGAACACATATCACAAGCCCAGATAATGTGACACCAGGCATCACTGCTTAGGACTTTATCCTGGCAAGTCCAGTTGGCTTCTATGCTCAGAGTCAGTTGGGCTAAAATGAGTTGAAGTTATCCACTTTGTGGAGGAGAGAAAAATTGAGCATATTTAGAACATAGAAGCTTCGGTTTTTGACCCAGTTGTCATAGTTAGACACATACCGGTAAATATAATTTTTCCAGCATGTAATAACCGTAAAAGAGCTAAACAGATGCCAAACTCTGTCCTAAGTGCTTTTACATATATCAGGGCATCATTTAGTTCTCTCAACAAGATAGCATAATAGTTCTCTATCAACAGGATCGAGGAAAAGAGAAAATAGCAAGTACTGTACTGCATCAAGAAAGGGATGATCTTATGATGAGCATTTTACACTTGTGTGTGTGTGCATAGAATCAAAATATGAAGTGCATGCCCCACAGTGGGTTGCAATCATGAGCATCTCAAAGCTGCGAGTGTAGTCAATGAGAGAGCTGTTAAGAAGCCTACATTACACAATGCATGGAAGGTCTTAGCACAGAGCCTGAGCTTCGCACATGTTCCCTGGGCAGCGGCACGGGGCCCTAAGCTCAGAAGGCCCTGACCCTGGTTCAATGCTCTGCTGTCGCCACCGGACGTCCTTACTGATTTGGTAGAAGGGCCCCACATTCTCATTTTGCACTGGTAGTCCTGATTCTTTTCTGTAGTCATTTATCATTCATTAAAATACTTACATTGTGAAATATTATCAGGTATTATCAAATTCTACCTCTGCCTCTTGTTAGCTAGGGGGCTGTGAGTGAGAACACTTAAAACAATCCGTGTCTAAGTTTCCTCATCGTTAAAACGGGGGTAATGCAGTCGCTATAGAAAAGCGGTATGGAGATTCCTCAAAAAGTCAGAAATAGAGCTGCCATACTCCAGGAATTCCCCTTCTGGGTATTGACATGAAGAAAACAGAAATACTAATTTGAAAAGAATACTAATATGCACCCCTAGTTCATGGCAGCATTATTAGTCACAGTTAAGATATGGAAGCAGCCTAGATGTCCACAAATAAACGGATGGATAAAGAAGATTGGTGCGTATATACAATGGGATATTATCCAGCCACCGAAAGAAGGAAATCTTGCCATTTTCAACAACATGGATAGATCCTAAGAGCACTGTATTAAGTGAAATAAGTCAGAGAAAGACAAATTCTGTACGACAGCACTTACATGTGGAACATTAAAAAATGAATAAACAAAACAAAACAGAAGTAGGCCCATAGATATAGAGAGCAAGCTGATGGTTGCCAAAAAAGAGGGGTAAGGGCATGGGAATTTAAAAAAAAAAAAATGTAATACAAGAAACAGAGAAAATATAGTTCTTTCAACAAATGGTATTACCTAAAAATAAAACAAAATAAAAAATTAAAACCTTTCATCTAATACGAAAGATGAACTCATTCCTTAGTCGTTTCTTTTCCTGGTCAATTAAACCAGTTATTTTACCTTTTCCTCATAAAATAAGGTAAAACAAAAAAGGAGTGATAATAGCACTTCCCTGTAAGGTTGCTGTGAGAGTTTAAGTAACACGTGTGTCACATGCCAAGAACAGCACCCTGCACATTGTACACACTTCCCAAATGTTAACTACTATTATTTTTTTTAATATATTTTATTGATTTTTTTTACAGAGGGGAAGGGAGAGGGATAGAAAGTTAGAAACATCGATGAGAGAGAAACATCGATCAGCTGCCTCCTGCACAACTGCCACTGGGCATGTGCCCACAACCAAGATACATGTCCTTGACCGGAATCGAACCTGGGACCTTCCAGTCAGCAGGCCGATGCTCTATCCACTGAGCCAAACCAGTTTCTGCCAAACGTTAACTATTATCATCATCATCATCATCATCATCCTATGGAAAAGCTGGTTTCCCCACTGCACACTTGGGGGAGGGGATTATTGAGTGAGATCGATGGTTGGGGAACTTGGTTGAATGACCTGTTTGATTCCCAGGTTACTTTGAGACTCTGAGGCTTTCTGAGGATCAGCTCCCAGAGGAACGCAGACAGTCCATGCGCGGAGGCACGCATCGTGCACTGCACACAGCTCGCCTCGGCTTTAGGGCATTTGTGGCCTCTGAGGCCACGGCTGGGGGCCCAGGTCCACAAGCTCAGAAAGCATCGCTCCCCGAGGCCCTCCAGTCCTGAGGTCTGTGGGTCCCTGGGAACAGCCAGGCCGGGGGCATGCTTGCTTTGGAGTTTTAAGTCAGCGGCTATTTTTAGTGTGGCTATATATGGCCAGGGGAGTGAAGGGCTATAGGCGGTGTGTGTGTGTGGGGGGGGGGGGGGCGGCCAAGAAGCTTACAGCAGGTTTAGGAGGCCAGAGCCCCTGCGCCTACACCACCCGCCCCTTCCCACCGGAGAACGGGAGAGACACTTTAACACCATGATTTTCAAACGTTCTGTCCGTGACACAAAAGTAATCAATAGTGAGAAATAAAGTTGATATTATAATACACACATACATATAGACATTTTTATACACACACACACGTATACCTCCAGCTGAACAGATATTTTAGGAAACCGTACTTTATCTTATTCTGCATGAAACGTGATATTTTCTATTCTATCCTATTCTTTCATTTAAAAAAAAAAAAAAAAATGGCCGAAACCGGTTTGGCTCAATGGATAGAGCGTCGGCTTGGGGACTGAAAGGTCCCAGGTTCGATTCCGGTCAAGGGCATGTGCCTTGGTTGCGGGCATATCCCCGGTGGGGGGGGTGCAAGAGGCAGCTGATCGATGACTCTCTCTCATCGATGTTTCTAACTCTCTAACTCTCTCCCTTCCTCTCTGTACAAAATCAATAAAATATATTTTTTAAAAAATAAAAATAAAAAAATAATAAAAAAATAAATGCATGTCATACCCACTGTCTACCTATGAATAGGTTGACACCTCCAGTTCAGAAGAGTGCTGCTGTTGTTGTTGTTGTTGTTTGTTGATGTGTTTTTGTGGGTTAGAGCAATAACATGTGACTGCCAGGGAAGGTGGCGAGTGGAGGAAATAGGCACCTGGTCCCTCTGATCGCTACATCTCAGAACTCCAGATAAGATGCACACTTCCGCTCCATCTCCGGTTGGACAGCAAGCTTTGGACCTCGGGCTTTGGACCCTCTCTCCCCCCCTGGAGCCCTCGTCCTCCGCCTGTCACAGGGCTGACTCCACACCTAGCAGCCTGGCTTGCCCCTTGCTCCGGGACCGCTCCCTGAAGGCCTGTCTGGCCAGCTGCCTGCCTCTGGCTCCCTCAGCCTCCGGCGGGCACCCCCACGCCGCTCCGTGTAGTGTACAGCTGGCTGGATACATTTATTGCCGAAACCAGTGTGGCTCAGTGGATAGAGCATCGGCCTGCAGACTGAGGGGGTCCCAGGTTCGATTCCAGTTAAGGGCATGTACCTTGGTTGCGGGCACATCCCCAGTGCGGGGGGGGGGGGGGGGGGGGTGCGGGAGGCGGCTGATACATGTTTCTCTCTCATCGGCGTTTCTGGCTCTCTATCTCTCTCCCTTCTTCTCTGTAAAAAATCAATAAATTATATTTTTATAAAAAGTACACATTTACTGAATGTACTAAATGATAGCTAATACTAATAATGGCAACTACCATTTATTTATTTATTTATTGTTCCTCACCCGAGGATATTTTTTCCGTTGATTTGTTTTTAGAGAGCGTGGAGGTAGGAGAGAGAGAGAGAGAAACATCCATGTGAAAGAGACACATTGGTTAGTTGCCTCCCACCACACCCCGATCTTGGGCTGGGAATTGAGCCTGCACCCGAGGTATGTGTCCTTAACCAGGAATCAAACCCTGGACCCTTCGGTCTGCAGGCTGAGGCTCTAACCACTGAGGAAACCAGCCAGGGCAGCAGCTACCATTTACGGAGTGCCCATTTATCCCATGAGCAGCCGTAGCAGAGATTAGGATAAACTCACTTTATGGACGGGGAAACGAAGGCTCTGAGAGATTAAAGAACTCGGTGGAGCCAGGATGTGTGATGGCCCAGGGCTACCCGACTCCCAGCTTCCTAATCGCAGGATCTCAATGGCCCACATTCTGCCCAGCGCTTCCCAGAACGGGGCAGAGGGCAGGTCCTCAACAAACCCTCGGGGAACCGATGACAGGTTGATTAAAGAGATTTTCCAAAGCGGCGGCCACATCTAATTTTGGAGAGCTGCGCCTGGTGTGTGGGTGTTGGGAGAGAGGATCTGCGAGGTTTCCAGGCTGCCGGAGAGTGGGGGTCTCTCCTCTGGGGAAAGAGTCTGGACTGGGTCTTCTGGTCACCTGACTGCAGCTCAGACAACACCCAGGTCCCTGCAAAGCTGCCTGGATCTGGCCCGTGCCCGCACCTCCCGGCCGCTCCCGCCTGCTCCCCTCAGTCCCTCTGCTCCTGACTCCCTGGCGCTCAGCTGTTCCTCAGGCACCCACGCCCGGGCCGCCTCAGGGCGTCTCCCAGGCCATTCCCGCGGCGGGAAGTCTTCACTCTGGAACCCTGCATCCTGCTTCTCAGACTGCCCTATCCAAAAGCATCACTCTCTCCCTTCTTTCTCTTCTCAAAACACTCGGAACTTCTGGAAATGATGTGTGTTTGTTTTCCAGTTTATTTCTGTCTTCATGAGACTGGAAACTTCCTGAGGACTTCGCTTGTCCCTGCCCCGGCCCCTGGAATCCGTGAGGATGGTGCCTGACATTAGATGATGCTCTGTAATATTGGCTGCATGGATAAATGGGCCTCCCCTCCCCTGCCCCCCCACCCCCACCCCCGCCGGCTCCCTTTAGATATATCAGGAAATCAACCTCTAGCTTCCCCCAGATCTGTGTCCCTGTGGCTCACACACGCCTCGGTCTGAGGGGGGGGAGAGAAGGAACATTTGGCCCCCGTGCTGCCCCACTCTGCAGCGGTAACGGGCGCCTGGCAGGCGATCCAGGGTTATCTCCGTCTGCCAGCCAGAGAGATGGGGGCCTGTCCCCCCATCCGCGTGTCCCCGGTGCTTAGCACGGCACTGGGCACAGACACCAGCGAATCGCATCGCCCTGAACAGCAGGAGCCCAGCGGCAGCTCAAGGTCACAGACCTGGGAAGCGTGCGTGGCACACAGAACGAGGAAATGCGGTGCCACAACCTGTCCTCAGCGCTGCCCGGGGCCAGCCAGCGCCCTGTCGCTCCGGGGACAAACCTCGCTAACAGCCAGACACTTCCGAGGGTGGACCCTCGCCAGACGGCCACCGGCCGGCAGCCCGTCCGGCCCATCCGGCACCGGGGCCGCGCTCGCTCTGCACGCCCAGGGCCTCCGCTCGAGCAAACCCTGGGCGGACCGTGCCCTTCCCGCCCGGCTCCCATGTCCCCTGGCGCCAAATGCCCGTGTTTCCCTCAATGAGCCGTCGCTCTGAGTTATCGGTGTCAGCGCCTCTTCCCCGCAGGGCACGTGAGCGGGGCGGAGAGTGGCCCTGGGCTGGGAGGACCCTGGATGGAGCCCGCACGCTCCTCCTGCCGGGGAACAGCAAGCCTTTCAGGCTTTGGGGCCAAGAGACGAAGTTGAGGAAGCCCTGCAGGGGCGCTCCTACCGTTTTCACGGATAGTCTTGTTCTTTTTGACTTCTTTCCCCAAGCATTTCGACATGTAAAACGACGGCCAGCTCCCAAGCTGCACAAAAGCGGGCAGCAGGCCAGCGTGGCCTGCGGTCGAAAGCCTGCCAGCGCCTGTTTGAAAGCGCGGCTCCTTAGCTGTAGCGCGCGCAGAAGCTGCTGGGTGGGCTCACGACAGAGGCCTGGTGGACCCTCCGATGCCGAGTGAGCAGGTGGAGGGGGGCCCCTGAATCTGCATTTATTTCCGATGCTCCCTGTCCACAGACCACGTTTTGAGTACTTATTTGAAAATAAATATCCCATTTTATGAATGAGGACACTGTTCAAAGTGGAGGAGGTGATGGTGTTTATTCTGCCAATCGCCCAGGGCTTGTTTTGCCACAGAAAATTCCTCTCCATTCCCTGAGCCCACCGAGTTCTCTCCTGCTTCCGAGCTTTTTGCTCATTTTTTTTTTTCTCTCTCCCACTCCCGCCCTCACAGACGCAATCTCCCCATCAAGATCCACCTCCAATGTCCCCTCTTCTGAGGCAGCCCTCTCTGACTGCACTCTGGGCGTTCTTGTGTGTAACCGTGTGCGCACAGCCTATCTCGGAAGCCCTGGGCTGTGTCTCATCCCTCTTTGTGTGTCCCTTCGCCATGCTTGCCAGCAGGAGGCACCGCAGAAATGGGCACCGAACAAACGGATGCGTGCGTGGACGGGCGGGTGAATGAATGGATGCGTCATGATCTACTCCTTGAAAGTCCCTTTCTTGGCAACGTGGAGCCTGGACCCCACTTCTCCTTGAGTGCAAGCTACCATCTGTCCCGCGGCCGATGGGAAGCCTGGCGGGTGGGCAGGGGCAGGCACCTCTGGATGAAGGTGTGCTGGGTGTGTGCTGGGTGTGTGTCCCGTCTTCCCCGCAGCCCTTCCTAACAAGCACATGGGTCCTAGAGAGGCAGAGTGGTTCGCCTGAAGTCACAGGGTAGATAAGCCCTGGCCCCTCTGCTTCTGCCACAGGGCCCCTTGCTCCTCCGCCTCCCCCCCCTCCCCCCCCCCCTGCTCCTGCACCCATGTCAGCGCCCCTCCCCCAGGCCAGAGCCCCTCCCCCATTCCAGCGCCCCTCCCCCAGGCCAGCGCCCCTCCCCCAGGCCAGCGCCCCTCCCCCATTCCAGCGCCCCTCACCCATTCCAGCGCCCCTCACCCATATCAGCGCCCCTCCCCCATTCCAGCGCCCCTCCCCCATTCCAGCGCCCCTCACCCATTCCAGCGCCCCTCACCCATTCCAGCGCCCCTCACCCATGTCAGCGCCCCTCCCCCATTCCAGCGCCCCTCCCCCATTCCAGCGCCCCTCACCCATTCCAGCGCCCCTCACCCATGTCAGCGCCCCTCCCCCATTCCAGCGCCCCTCCCCCATTCCAGCGCCCCTCCCCCAGGCCAGAGCCCCTCCCCCAGGCCAGAGCCCCTCCCCCATTCCAGCGCCCCTCCCCCAGGCCAGCGCCCCTCAGGGCGGGGTCCCCCCCTGCACCCCCCCCGGTCCCCCCCCCCGCAGCCCGGCGCCCACCTCCGTCGGCGTAGGTCTCGGTGCCGTAGCCGTCCTGCAGGCCGTTGCTCCAGGTGCCCTCGTACTTGGCGCCGCTGCTGCTGCTCTGCCGGGCGCCGTAGCGGCCCTTGAAGCCGTGCGTCCACTCGCCCTTGTAGAGCCAGCGCCCCTTGGTCTCTACGCCCAGCCCGTGCCGCTTGCCCTGCGCCCAGTAGCCCTCGAAGGTGTTGCCGCTGGGCCAGGTGTACACGCCGGCCACCTCGAAGCCGAAGTTCCAGGAGCCCGAGTACTCGCCCTGGCCCCTGGGGCCGGTGCACAGCCCGTGCCCGTGGGCCTTGCCGTTCTCCCAGCCGCCGCAGTACGCCCCGCCATCGTCAAAGTCAAAGCGGCCGCCGCTCATCGCATCGCCGTCCTCCAGCTTGTCCGGCCCGGGGCCCGGGGCCGGGGCCCTCAGCACCGCCCGCCCCGGCGCGCGCGGGGGAAGCCGGCTGCCGCCGGAGGCCGGGGGAGCCCGGGAGCCCGGTGCGCGGCCCGGGCCATGCCGGGGCCCTCAGGCGGCCCGGGGAAGGCTGCCGGCGGGGCAGCGGGCGCGCGGGAGGCAGGCCAGCCCCCCGCAGGGCACCCGGGGCCCGGCTGCCATGGGGCGGGAGGGGAGACGCCGTGATCCCTTGAAGAAGCACCAGAGACGGGCTGGGGTGGCGGGGCCCCGGTCCGGCTCAGAGAGGGCCAGGCCCCTCGCCGGCAGGCTGGATCCCTGCAGCCCCGGGCTGGGTGCGGGCTGTGGCTCTCCCGGCAGGCCGCCCCGCCCCTGGCCGGCCCTGCCCTTCTCCGGGACGGAAAGGTCAGCGTTGCCCTAACAAGGCCATCGGATCTCAGAAGCTGCTCCCAAAATAGCCCCCTGGCCGGCCGGCCGGCCTCCTTCCGAGCGGGAGGGGTGCTTCAGACGGGCCGGTGCTCAGACCCGGAGCGGCTGGAGGGAGGAAGGGAAGCTGAGAGCCGAGTGTGGGCCGCCGGGCGCCCGGAGGGCTCCTCTCCCCCCTCCCCGGGAGGAGCCCGGTCCAGCCCGGCTCCCCGTCCCCCCTGGGCCCGTGGGAGGGGCGGCGGACAGCGGGGAGGGAGGGGGACAGCAGAACAGGCCGCGCTGGCACTCCGAACGCCCAGAGCAACGCTCAGCCCGCCGCCCGCCACTCACATGCCCTCCCAGGCCCGGGCTGCGCCCCTGCCAGCCCCAGAAAGGAATCCGGTGACGACGGGGGAAGGAAGGGGCCTGGCTCCACGGGAGCTTTGGACGCAGAGACGTGAGGGTCTCTCTGCAGCGGCGTCGGAGGTGCAGCAGGTCCGAGTCCAGAGCTCACGCACAGCCCCGAGCTCCCTCCGCCCGGGAACCCCGAGACGCCCAGGGGACCGCGTGCAAAGGTCCCGGTCACCCCCTCTGGCTCTCCCGCAGGGCAGATACCTGCTCCGGAGGGCGAGGGGTCTGTCTGCCCTCCGTCTCTGCCGCACGGAGCTGCCAGTGGTGTTGGAAGGAGTTCATCTCAGAAACACTCAGGGATCATGATTTTCTTTTTTAAAAATTCTCTTTCCCAGCTCTTCTGCTCTGGCGTCCTGAGAGCCGGCCGGGGCAGCCAGATCCATCACGTTCCCGGGCGGGTCAGGCTCCCAAGCTCCAGGGAGAGGGGCCCGTAAATCTCTGGGACATGGAGCCGGGCCGGCCAATGCCTGGGAACCCCAGCTGCGCCGGGTCAGCGGGAGCAGAGCGACTCCCGGGAAGGTGGCAGCCATCAAGAGCAGGAAGGTCTGTGTGTGTGAGGGGGCGTGGGAGGAGAGAGAGAGAGAGAGAGAGAGAGAGAGAGAGAGATGGGGGAGGGCAGGATAGAAACCATGAAGAAAGCAAGCACAGGAGGTTCCTGAGAACATCACACGATGATCTGATTTCAAACTTCCCATGCCCAAACTGCAGGATGGCCTAGGCCACCTAAAATCACTGCAGAAGTTCTGTTCGTTTCAGAAACGGAGAGAAAATGCTTTCTCCCTTCCTCCCAGCCGATTCCTAGTTCTTAAGTCTTGGCTCCGTCACCGTTCGCAGCCCCCTGCCCTGAAGGGCCCATCCTGTGCCCACGCTCCCCCCTCCCCAGCAGAAACACCAGCCTCTGCGCGCACTGCCGCTGGCCGCTGGCCAGGCTGACGGGGAGAGCAGGGGATGGAGACTGTGCACGTCATCTGGGTCTTGTCTCGCCGCCCGCCAGGCTGGCTGACAGCCTGCGCGCACACCTCCCTGAGACCAACACCTCAAGGCTGTCGGCGGAGGGCTCTGCTTTTGCCACTTCTCACCTCGGTCCCTGGAGAACCCCACGTGTCTTTCCAGCTCGGCTCTCAAGGCGAGGGGAGGGGAAAGGACATCTCAGACTGGAGCCCTCGGTAGTGAAACGCTGAGCACATCGCCATCATCCCGTCCTAAGGCTGCCTGGCTGCCATGGCCCAGAGGGCTGTGCACCTGCATACGTGTAGCCACTGCTCACCCGGGCGGCTCCCTGCAGGGGTTCCCTACCGAGGGCCCTGCACACAGCAGTCACCAGCAGAACCTAAAAACACGGATTCCAGACCTCACCCCCAGCTACCGAATTCCATTGTCCTGGGAGGGGGCGGACAGTTAAATTATTGTTTTTTTTAATATACCTTATTGATGTTTTACAGAGAGGAAGAGAAAAAAATAGAGAGTTAGAAACATCAATGAGAGAGAAACATCAATCAGCTGCCTCCTACACACCCCCTACTGGGGATGTGCCCACAACCAAGGTACATGCCCTTGACCGGAACCTGGGACCTATCAGTCCGCAGGCCGACGCTCCATCCACTGAGCCAAACCGGTTTCGGCACAGTTAAATTCTTTTTAAAAGATCAGACAAATCTGACTCTCGTTCCTGGTTACCGCTGTCATGTTGTCAAATGAACAAAGTGTTTCTTCATTTCCATACCCGTGTTCATGGATTTACTGACATAACGTGGGCTATGCATGTTACCCATGGAAGGGGCTCACTGCCTGGGGCACTTTATTAAGAAATGAGGCACGGGTGTCCCAGGGAGTTTTGTTTACTTGCAGCAAGCGAAGAAGACGGGGGATTTATAGCCAAAGCTCTGTCTCCTGGAAGGCAGGGTTAGCCATTGCTCAGACACACTATTTGATTACTTTCATATTGTGTGTTTGTTTGTGTTTTTTTTTTTTTTGTGTGTGTGTGTGTGTGTAGTTTTGTTGTTGTTGTTTTATTTTTTTTTGCAATTGGCTACTTCCATCCCCTTGAGTTCTTGTCAGCTCATCCTGTTTACTGTTACATCTGCAAAACACTGTGCTGCATTTTGACATTAAGCAAGAAACAGCATTTATTAGGAATGGCCCAGCTCTCCTCCACGGCGCTGCCCACGGAGGTGGCCGCCATCTCTTCCCCGGCACCCTGGCTGCCCTCAGACCCTCGTGAAACCCAAGATGGCCAGAAAGAGGCCAAAGAGCTCACCCGGCACCAGTCAGACCGATTAGCCAAAATGAAGCGGGTCTGGCGGAAACCCAGGGGCACTGACAACAGGGTGGGCAGAAGGTTCCAGGCAGATCCTGATGCCCAGCATCGGCTGTGGGAGCAGCAGGAACACAAAGCACGTGCTGCCATGGCTTTTGGAAGTGCAGTGACTCTCACTGTGCTGCTCAGACTGCTCACAGCGTCCCCCAAAGACCCGCCCAGCGGGCCCTCAGTCACCAGTCCCAATGCAGGGCTGCGCAGCGAAGAGAATGGATAGACAGGTTGTGTGCACATTGTATGTGTGTTAATAAAATCATAAAATTCTGCCATCTGGCAAAAAAAAAAAAAAAAAAAAATGGCCCAGATCTGGAGAGCCTTGTCCTATCTAACACAGAGGGTAAATAATTGTGGCCTTAGATATCTGTTCAAATTCTAAGCTGTGGACATGGAACCAACTGTTAATTTCTCTAAGCCTGTAATTTCTCTTCATCTGTAAAAGTGCCTTTCTCAAAGGGTTCTTAATATTAAGGCTAACAGTATCTACCTTATATGACTGAATATGTGTTTAAAAAGGCCTAGAACACACGACACAACCAATAAACGTTAGGTATTAATAATGTTATCTTCACCTGATGTCCCTTTTCAAACTATTGTGCTTAACAAAATAGTCACCAAAGCGGGAAGCGATCGCTCCCTAAATATTACTTACTTTGACATTGAAGTACTCCTTACTCTTCCCAATATGTGTTTACATTACCCTGTGGTTTTTCATTTTTTAAACTGACAAACTATGTTACTGTTAAAGGGACTCTTTGACTTCTTAAAAGTTTAAGTAAATTCTTTGCTAAATTTGCTGCTGGCCTTACCGGGACCGGGTTGAGCCTTTTTTTTTTCTTTTAATTTAATAAATCTTTATTGTTCATATTATTACTATTGTTTCCCTTCCCCTCCCTCCAGCTTCCTTCCACCCGGTTATCACCGCCCCCCCTCTGTCCTACCCTCTCCACCCCCCCCCCCCCCCGCCCCCCCCCCCCCCCGTCCTCATCCATAGGTGTACGATTTTTGTCCAGTCTTTTCCCACACCCCACCCACTCCTTTCCCCCCGAGAATTGTCAGTCCACTCCCTTCCTGTGCCCCGGACTCTGTTATATTCACCAGTTTACTCTGTTCCTCAGGTTTTCACAGGTTGAACTTCTGGATCCCACCGCCACTTTTGGGCCTGCCCTGAAACCAGTGCGGATCAGGGAGAGGGAGACCTCTTGTGGCCAGAGATGCATTCAAACAGCGTTTCCTTAGGAAAACCAAGTTCTTCCCGCCAACTGGAATGCACGAAAACGTGGGGTGAATGTAAGCTGTTTGAAAAAGCATCGGTCTCCTTCCTCTTTTCCCCGGGTCTTTGCTTGCTCCATGGCTCTTTGTCAGGTGGGGGAGTCGCTTGTGTCCTATGTTTCCTTCTCAGCGTAAGCGTCACTGCAGCCTGGGAGCTGGGAGAGAAGGGAGCCGGAGATCCCGAACAGAGATGCTGCACCTGGAAACCCACCGGCATTCTCAGCGCCGAAGGCTCAGCTAAAGAAGCCTCATCTCCCCAGACAAGGCTCCTGGCGAGGTCCACAAGCATGGGGAGACCAGCCCCGCTTCAAGACAGCCATGGGCCTCCATGAGCCTAGGGACCCCCATCGCCCCCACCATGGGGCATCTCACAATGGGGTGTCCTGCGACCCTCACCGCCCCGTCTCTTAGCTTTGAAATCGGGGCAGGGGTTGGGGGGAGACCTGTGTTAAGTCCCCCCAAAAAAAACACTTTTCCATTCCGGGAGCACTGTCCTGCCCCCTCCGGGGTTACTTACTGGTCGCCGGGCCCTGAGGGCCAGCTTTCTGCCTCATTGCTGGGGAAGGCCCTTCCTGGAGGACAGGGACCTTCTTGCTGGCGTCCAGTCTGGAGCACGGGGAGGTGGGGCGTTTGTGTCCACTTGAGACCCTCGTCCTCATTCACGGGGCCCCAGGGCCTTATCCACTGGACCACTTCCAGCTGTTGACCTGGCCCCAACCCATTCCTCACCTGACCCCTTTCTGGCTGATCACCTGGCCCACCCCCTTGCTTATGTCACTGCTACTGGCTGTTCACCTGTCCCTACACACCGTCCTTCTCCTGATTAAGTCTCAACTTCCAGCTGATGAAATGGCTCCACCTCCGTTTCTAACATACAGGTAATTGGGCATAGGTAAGCATTTTGCCCAGCCTGTTTAATTTTATGCTTGCCTCCCTGCCTTGGTAACAGGGTGCCATGCCTGTGCCTTCTGCATTTCCAGCACTGCCATTCACCTGCCTGGCATTTAGGAACAATGTGCTACTTTTGTGACAGGTCCAGAGCAGAAAGTGGTGCTTCCTGCCCCTGGAGCTGCCAGTCTCCCTGGGGGAGGCTCAGGAGAATGAACCTCAGTCCTGGACATCCTTCAGGACAACCTGTCCCCAGAGCTCACAACGCTGGCAGGTTTGCACAGCACTTTGGGGTTTAGACGTGAGAATCGTTTTCTCGGTAACTGCCGTATAATTTTAATTTTAAACCCTCAGTGTTCCACAGGGAAGAACACACTCCTGTCCTAAGCCTCACTGAGCACCTTCCAGACACTGCCCTGCCAGCCTTGCAGGGGTCGGGGGAGGAGAGGCTGTGGGACCTGGGGCTGTAATGGACCTTCTTACCCAGGGGCCCGGGAGCCGGGCCGGACTTTCTCTGAAGCCGTCAGTGCTGTCTCCTCAGGAGGGTCCAGGCTGGAGCTCAGAGCGGAAGCCGGAGCCTGAGGCTGGGAGGAAGTGAGAATCCCAGGACCAGGGAGAGCCCCACTGTTTTGGGGGGGAAGCCGGTACTCTGCTCCCCAGCCCACAGCACTCCAGGATCTCACTCTTAACAGACTCGCTTAAACTTCCTTGGGATAACTTAATTTTCTCCAAAACAAGAGCGTACAGTGAACCACAGGGGCTCCTGAGAGGAGTTTGACCAAATCCTGCATTACCGGATGTCTGTTCTTTCTTTCGTTAGAATTTTCTCGTTTCAGGATTCTTACTCTAAAGCAGCCCTATTCTCACTGCCCATCCATCCCTGGGAACTGGCGGAGACTGATCTCTCCAAGAAATCACTGAATGCCCTAGTCGGTTTGGCCCAGTGGATAGAGATTTGGCCTGCAGACTGAAGGGTCCCAGGTTCCATTCTGGTCAAGGGCACATGCCTGAGCTGCAGGCTCGATCCCCAGTGGGGGGTAAGGAGGAGGCAGCGATCAATGATTCTCATCATTGATGTTTATATCTCTCTCTCCCTCTTCCTTCCTCTCTGAAATCAATAAACATATTTTTTTTAAATCGCCGAAAAAGACACGTTGGTACCCAGTAGGGGAGAGAAAAGGGGAGGCATGGCCCTGCTTTCTCTTCTCCGAGAACTTGGCGTGTGTTGCATGTACAGTGACAGCGAAGACAACAGCTATTTAAGCTCTTCCTGTATTAATTTGTACCGTCCCCCTAATCCATTGAGAGGCTACATTATTTGCCCAAAACCGCACACGCATCAACCTACAGGATCCTCAAAACCAGGTCATTTAACGAAGAAACTAGGCCTGCTTGTTTCAAATGCTCCCAGCTTCCCCGCAAAGATCTACTCACCCGTCTTCTGTAGCTACTGCAGCCCTTGGAGTTTCCATCAGTAGCATTCGCCTCTTTTCCCAGGAAATATCACCCTCGAGTGCTCACTCAGATCCCGTGTTGACAGAATGCCCTGGGAGCAGAACGCCGGGTTCTGCTTGGTCGGGTAAGAGCCGTGGAAGGCCATTGGGCATACCTTCACCTTTCCTTCGTTATCAGAGGGAAGGACCGGCCATTTCCATTTTTACTGAGATTTG
Source organism: Nyctalus aviator (assembly GCA_036971965.1). Lineage (NCBI taxonomy): Eukaryota > Metazoa > Chordata > Mammalia > Chiroptera > Vespertilionidae > Nyctalus > Nyctalus aviator. The sequence continues at coordinate 168,214,282 of CM072925.1, forward strand.
GCACACACTCCCCTCCTCCCTCCACCAGCCCCAGGTGCTTCAAATGCATCTAACATGACTTTCACGGATATTAAAAAGCAGCTCCAACCCCAGCCGGTGTGGCTCAGTGAATAGAGCGTCAGCCTGCGGACTGAAGGGTCCTGGGTTCAATTCCAGTCAAGGCACATACCTTGGTTGCAGGCTCAATCCCCATCAACGTCTCTCTCACATCTCTCTCTCTCCTTCCCCTTTCCACTCCCTCTAAAAATCAATGGAAGAATATCCTCGAATGAGGATCAACAAAAAAAGTAGCTTTAAAAGCTACTTTCAAGCTTTTTTGTTCTAGACAAAAGACAAGTTTCTACATTGGTAAGCTGTTGACTAAACTGAAAACTGACATAAATAATCACAAAACAATGTTAAGCAAAAGTCATCATTTTTATTGGGTGCTTCCATTTGTATCCTATATAATTAGTGTAATATGCGAGTTGACTAATGGGGAACAACCAGCAGGCGGGGAGCGGAACTGGTGAGCAGGCGGTGTCAGGCCAACCAAGGCACATACCAGCGGGCAGAGGGAGTGGACAGCGACTGGAGGAGAGGGGGTGGTGGCGACCAGTGGTGGCAGAGGGGCAATAGGAGGTGCAGGGCCAGAGGGAGGCCAGATTGCGGCTTACACCCACTCCCCGCGGCCAGGCCAAGGGCCCCCTCCCCCAAGTGCACACATTGTCGAGCCTCTAGTGCAGCATAAAAGCAGCAAACCAGCTGTGGTGCCCGAAGCTGGTGGTGGTGACTTACAAGTAGGAACAAGGGGACCTGTGGGGACCCTGGTGTTTCTTTTCGGATCCGGGCCGACTACAGAGGCTACGGCTACGGCTCACACGGTGCGCTTCCAGGGCCTGGTGCCATTGTCTTGCCCGTTTAGGAAAATATGAAATCCCCTCCTTCGCACCTCCAATAATCTCTGCTCCTCCATAACCTCCGTAGTACGGTCCGAATTCTTCTGATGGTCAGTCCCCTCCATGTCTGTTCCCCTGCTCTGCTCATCTTAAGTTGACCGTTACACTCTTAAGAATCCCGGTGACACGGGAAGCTGTATGGAAGTTTAGTGCAACTTCTCCAGCCAAGGACACAATGGAACCCGTTTCCTTCGATTTGGGGAGGGACTGCAGCTTCTGGCCTCTCTCGGCCCCAGGATTGGACAGTTGCTGTTAGTGGGGGTGAGGCTGTAACATCTATTTTCTCTTTAATATTTTTCCTAGAGGCTCAATGCACAAAATTCGTGCAGGGGAGAGAGGTGTCCCTCAGCCTGGCCTGCACCCTCTCACCACCCGGGACCCCTCACTCCTAACTACCCACCTGCCTGCTCCTTAGCACTGCCGCTGAGGCGGGAGAGGCTTCTGCCACTGCTGCTGTGCTCGCCAGGCATGAGCCCGGCCTCTGGCTGAGTGGTGCTGTCACTGTGGGAGCACACTGACCACTGAACAGCTCCTGTGTTCAGTACCTGCCCCCTGGTGGTCAGTGCGAGTCATAGCAAACAGTCGTCTGGTTGTTCCACCTTAACTGCCACAGGGCTTTTATAGAGATTTCAGAGAAGGGAGAGGAAGAGAGAAATAGAAACATCAATGATGAGAGGGAATCACTGATTGCTGCCTCCTGCACAGCTGACCATGCCCACAACTCAGCCATGTGCCCTTGACCAGAATCAATCTCAGGACCCTTCAGTCCACAGGCCAGCCCTCTATCCACTGAGCCAAACCAGCTAGGACAATATCCATTTTCTTGAGATTCCCATGTATTTTTAACCACTTAAATGTAACTCATTCCTGGAATTTTTCTTTTTTCAAATTGTACTATAAGAAAATTACACTGCACACTAAATCATATAATGGAATGAGTATTTCATACTTCCAAGTTGTATACTGCATGCATGTACATGCTTTCTGGGTCACACCTGTTCTATAAAGACTAAAATGTCACCACTTCCTCAAAGGGCTTATTCTTTGAGTAGCAGCCAAAAGGGTTCCTATAAAAGTGGTTCACTAAAGATCACACTTACTGAGCAGCCCAGCAGGTATACACATTATTGTACTTGGCAATATATTTTTATAGTCAGGATACCTTACTTAAGGGGACTTCTTTATATAAAAGCATTTATTAACCAGTTAACTATCTTTCTGCTTGGTTGCTAATAGGGCTTGAAAAGCTTGATGCATGAATCCTATACAATAAAAGGCTAATATGCAAACAGACCGAACAGAACGACCGCTCACTAAGATGCACACTGACCACCAGGGAAGACACATAACGCAGGAGCTGCCCTCTAGTGGCCAGTGTGCTCCCACAGGGGGAGTGCCGCTTGGCCAGAAGCTGGGCTGATGGCTGGCAAGCTCAGAGGCAGCAAAAGGATGTCACTAACGGCTTAGCCCACAGTCCCTCTCCCCCTCTCCCCGCCCACCCCCACTGAGTGCACCATTTTTAAGCACTGGGCCTCTAGTACTTAATAAAATAGCTTTATAAGTTGATTAACATTTGAAATAAAGATAAAATAGGTTTATAAAGTTAAATCCAACATAAAGCATCATCAGTATGTGGTAGCTTTCTCCTATCCACTTTTTAGGTGCAAAATAATAGATTATCTCCTACACATTTTGCAGAGTGGGTTATGAGAATTAAATGTTATCATGTTTGCTTCTAGACAAAATTTTAATTAGACACACAAGTAGGAGAAAGCCACTTTTAATTGAAAAATAAAACAATACATCTCAAATAAAACTCTGTTTAACAACATAAACAGTAATTTGTTGAAGAAATAGCTTCCCTAAGTGATAGTGTGAAATTCCGGGATGAGTATCAATACAATTTCCCTCCTTTATCCTGACTCAGTTACAAGCATATTAAAAATAAGAACTTTTTAGGGATTTAAACTGAAAATCTGTAAAGCCTAACCTTATTTCTAATCCACTGACAAGAGGGGATATTTTAAACAAACATTTCCAATTCTGAAGAGTTCCCAGATAATAGCAAATAGTCAAAATTTCCTTTATGAAAAAGCTTATATAAAAGACACACAAGACTATTAGTGATACTGAACTAATCCACAAAATTTCAAAACACAATTTCATCAAGATGATCTCTACTACAACTTTCCTTTCAAGCTCTCATATCCCAAAATAATTTAACTTGACATACTGGGAAGTATTAAATTTTCAAAGAAAGTACTAACGTTATTGCTTTAAGTTAGAAAAAAATCTATGGTCAAGTCTCTTATTAAAGAGTTAAACAGCTATTCTTACAATTACACTCGTGTAACTGCAGAAAACACTTCCAGCTCGCAGTAAGCATCACTCTTCCGAATGACAAAGGCATCAGCTCATTGAGATGCATGGCTTTGGTGACTGTTACGACCCATAAAGTCATCACTGGTTGTTTACAAAACTCCAATTCCAAAATTAACATTTTTATTAAATCAAGTTTAAAAAAAATGTTCACTGTAGAAAAAGTCAACAAGGGTTTTAACAAAACCAAAATATCCCTTTTTATACAACGCATGTACATATTAGCAATTACTTCTGAAATTTTATATTCTTTCAAAGAAAGCATAAACAATGCGTATTAGCATGGAATGTCAGCTAACCCACTCTTCATCGTTTACTCTGTGATTTGGGGCTTCCGGTACAGGTTATTTTATGATTCTCATTAATGAATACTAAGAATAAACAAACCCAGTCTGACTAAAAAGCAGTGAAACAGAGCGGCTGGAAAATGTGTCACCACTGCATCATGCATTATCATGAGAACAAAGAGCACCATGAAGACGGTAATTGTGTGTATAGACTCAATTTTTAAGGTGTAACAGCAGCCAACTAGCCCACTTAGCACTGGGCTGTTACCTTTTAAAAATGTGATGTACAAACTTTTAATCAAATCAAGTAAACACTTAAATCCCATATTGCTTATCTATTTTTAAAATCTGAATAGAAATCCTGTATATAAACTGCATGCGTGTGTATTATACATATGCATCTTTAGCTTTGCTTGAATTTCTCAACTGAGATCATGAAGCCAAACTTCTCACTTAAATATATATGTAGAACATACAACAGAACCACCAACTGAAAACTTTTCTAATAAAAGTTTCATCTTAGCTAGTGAGAAAACACTGGCTATTGAAAAATTCTGAAGCCAAAGAGCTGTAAATTCAACTTAATATACTTTAGGCTTATAAATTAGTCAGCCAAACAAACAAGATTTGAAATTAGCAACTGCCCGCCAAAGAAATATATTTCCTTCTAATAGCAAAGGAAAAAGGAAATATCCTCACATTGAGCTTTTACTTTTTAAAGTTAAAATTATTAAAGAAATCTCACTAGTCTTCAAAAATACTAAGTGTTATATAAATACCGTGTTCCTAGAGTTGGATTCTTCAGCTAGGATCCATATTAAAACGTTTTCCTTTGGAGTGTTTCTTCAGCACTTCGAGTCTCCGTCCCGCAACGCTGATGACTGGCTCAGGTTTGTTACGTTCATCCAAAGTGTACACACCTGTCTGCACTGGCCACTGTGCTACCTGTGTTCAACAACGGCCCTGGGAGGAACCGCACCAAATTCAAAAGCAACGTAAGGAGAAGTTCCAGAATGTAATATAAAAAAGATAAAGTACACAAGAATTCCCTTTTCGCCATTACATCAGTGAAACAGAATCCTTTCAGTGTTTTTAGAGATACCGTCCGAACATTCATTTTTAACTTTTCGAGAGAGAGATGTTTAGATGGCCCACCTTTATTTTTCAATTTAAAAACTGAAACAATAGACTGAATTGCTTTTATTAATATACACATCGTTATTGAAATGGTGGCTGCATGTAGTTTTCTCCTTAAAGATGGCACTTGCAGGTACAAAGATGCTCGGATGTCTGTAGCCTTCAGATGTTTACTTGAAAAGATTCTTCAACAGCAGTTTGATACTGGGTTTCCTCATCTAGCTGAAGATTCTAAAAACAACATTAACATATCAATAGAAAAATATATTCCACTGTTCAATACTATGCCCAATATATTACACATCTTAACACACACTACATATAGTTGAAACAGTTTGTTACAACATATACCCTTTTAAATAAATGAACTATAATAAAAATTAAGTTTAATTATAATTATTTAAGAATAATTGATAAACAGAAAGGATCAGCAGAGAAAGTAGAGAATTAAAAGTGCCTTATGATGGCCAAAACCGGTTTGGCTCAGTGGATAGAGCGTCAGCCTGCGGACTGAAAGGTCCCAGGTTCGATTCCAGTCAAGGGCATGTACCTTGGTTGCGGGCATGTCCAAAGTGGGGGGGGGGTGTGCAAGAAGCAGCTGATCGATGATTCTCTCTCATCGATGTTTCTAACTCTCTACCCCTCTCCCTTCCTCTCTGTAAAAAATCAATAAAATATATTTAAAAAATAAAATAAAAGTGCCTTATGATAAATCACAAATTCAAAGTACAGTTAAGAGTGAACTACAATCATACATTTTGTGTGATTTCTGGAAAAGGGTAACAATGTCTGAAGATAAAATAAATTTATTTTAGAAAAAGTAAGCATTTATTAAATCAGAGTTAAATAAGTTTCTAAACCATCACATGAAGCTAAAAATTATAGCTCACTCAATCTTAAACTACTAATCCTTAACTTTAAAAAGTCTACTTGCTGTCGATTACTAACATGTCTATGGGTTTGCTTTAGAATAAATAGGCTTCCACTGACAACCTCAAGTAATGAAAATGATGTATTTCTCTCTGGCAAGGTAAAACCACCTGACAACAGATCCACAGTGGTCACCAAATACGTTTTTGTTTTTCCAGTTACACAGATCCCCAGACACAGTAACCTTTTTTTAAAATATATACGTATTATTGTTTTGTTTTTTTCAGAGAGGAAGGGAGAGAAATAGTTAGAAACATTGACCAGCTACCTCCTGCACACCCTTTACTGGGGATGTGCCCGCAACCAACGTACATGTCCCTGACCGGAATCGAGCCCGTGACCTTTCAGTCCGCAGGCTGACGCTCTATCCACTGACCCAAACTGGTTTCAGCCACAGTAACCTTTCTTACAATGAGAATTTAAGAATAATCTACAATTACTTCATAAAAATGCTAAAATTGTAAGAGTACACCTAAATTTTACATATGTTTGAATTGTTATTTTGAAATAGTATGATTAAAAATGCAAATTCCACAAAATCAACACTTATCAAGAATAACTATAATTCTGCCCTGGCTGGGATGGCTTAGTTGCAGTGTCGTTCTATACACCAAAAGGTGCAGGTTCGACGTTTGTCTCTCTCCCGTCCTCTCTCTCTCTCTTAAAATCAATTAAAAAAAAAAAAATAATAATAATAATAGAATTGCACATGCTTGTGTTAACCTACACTTGAAAACAACTACAGTATCAGCTATCCTCTGTTGGAATGAATGTTAAATTAGATAAAGTTTTAATTCACTAAAGTGAATAAAATGCAATCTCACGACAAATAAAACAAGGGCCACATCTAATTTTTTAAAAATCATGACACATTTGGAAGGCAAAAATTAACCCCTTGTTTTGCGTTAGGGATCCATTTTTACATTATGAAACTTCGCTCACTCACCCTGTAAAAGCATCAACTAAGGCCAAAATCTACAATTTAACTGGCTTTACTTGATAATTAAGCTCCCTCATTTTAAAAAATGTGTCTCCCGCCGAAACCAGTTTGGCTCAGTGGTAGAGCGTCGGTCTGCAGACTGAAAGGTCCCAGGTTCGATTCCGGTCAAGGGCATGTACCCGAGTTGCAGGCACATCCCCAGTAGGGGGTGTGCAAGAGGCAGCTGGTCGATGTTTCTCTCTCATAGATGTTTCTAGCTCTCTATATCTCTCCCTTTCTCTCTGTAAAAAATCAATAAAATATATATATATTTTTTAAATGTGTCTCCCATGCTAGATATATCTATTAGAATGGGTAAAACTTACACTACATGAAAAATACACCCTCCTTTATCTGTTGTATCAACTTTACTTCTCTAGCAGTTAATTTTCCCTTAGACCAGTGGCTCAAGAGCCACAGTTTGCTGACCACTGCCTTAGTCTCCTGTAACTCATTTTGTTGATCTGAGGTTTTGCTCTTCATCTATTAATTATCTTTCTAATACAGGAGGTGGACAGTATATTAAACTTTTTATCACTTCCACCAACCAAAATTCACCTAAATTATAAAAACAATAGAACTTGCTCTGTAACCATCTAATACTGATGGTTAGTATTAAACTGATACAATAGTTTGCCTCAAAACTAGTCTACAATGAGAAAGTTAATTTAACTTGAATACTTAAACAGTATTTTCTTAATCTCGAAGAATTCACTTACCACAAATTCTCCATAATCAAACTGATGTCTTTGATTTAGATGACTAACGAAATTCCTAGTAATCTGGCTAGGATCGCCCCAAGGAAGAGACACACAAATAGGACATGTCTATGAGAAACAATGTTTTAAATAAAAAACAATGAAAACAAAGCGTTATAATTATCAAAGGTATTAAAACACAAGCTTATATAACCGAAAACACACCTACATGAAAAGCATTTCTACAAGCCAAGTTCCATGATTAGATCATTTGCCTACCAAATGACCTTAAACTACACAAACACAACACAATGAAAAGAGGATCTTATACATTCAATTACTTAAATCTTCAACTACACAAGTGTTTCAAGAGAAACACCACATCCAGCCGTTAACAATATTAATTGTAATGGTAGTTATCATTAACCAGTATGTAAACTCACTTGAGCCACACAATAACTGGTATATAATTATTATAAGCTTTATTTCACTTATAAGTAAAATGAAAGGATAGTAAACTTTAAATTGTATCCTTAAGGTTTTAAATGAAGTACATCTTAAAAAATGAATGGATGACATACTGAAATGAAATAAAAAAGAACTTTAGTAATTGAACTCTAGCCAAAGTCTATGCTATATTGAATATAGTGTAGAAACAAAAATTTGCTAATGCAATAAAAAACAAAATCTCTTCAATACAAGGTTTCTCCTGGAGATAGCTTTGGCACTTCTATTGATTTATTTAACAGTAACTGACCCCGTGGAGTCTCCCTTAGTATCATGAGAAAGTTTATGGACAGCCTCAATAATTACTGAGGCATAATCTTTCACATCCACTAAAACTACTTAGAAATATCTACAATCCTTATTTTATTTTTAACATTTCCTTCTATCTCAAAATGGACAACTGAAAGGGAAGTATCTCTTGTAGCTCATTTCTCCTGCTTCACCCACAACTGAAATCACTCACCTGTGGAACTCATGTTCCAAATGAGGGGTTGCAGAGGTACTAACACAATGCTGAAATCCTGTACTCTTATCTCCTTCACTCACCAAAAAGGTCTCACCACTTTCTTACCCTCCAGATGGTATATATATAAAAAAAAGATACATATGCACCAAAAAGAAAGTATGATTCCTTTCCTTCCTTGCTGTATGAATTCCGCAAGGATACTAGATTCTGCAAGGATCCAAACCTAAAACACCTAGTGACTTTATTCTTACATGTGGTTTTCACTGGTAGCCGATCCAGACCGGGGTGAGCTGACTGCATCCGCCGCAGACCAAGACACTGAGCAGCCCTATAGCGCTGGGGCGTGGCCCCTCGGTAGTGAGTCCCCAGTTCACTCTCATTACTTCCCTCTTCTCTAGACTATTCTCCTACATAACACTCACAACAAGCATTTCTCTTCCGTAAGTTACTGATATCTCATTTGGCTTCAGACCTTTCGTCTTTTGTTGACAAAAATGTACCTTACTGATAATGACCCTTCCAAATTTAAAACTACCTTGCCTGTTGTTCACACAAAGTGAAATAAATGAACAGCATCCTTTAAGCAGAAGGCTGCCGTAAACACATGTACTTACCACAGGAACTATCTGAAATAGGTGATTACTGTTACAGTGATCCAGTAAACGCTGTCTGGTAAAATTTGATTCTTGACACAAGGGACACTTAAAGGTGGGATGCCCAGAACTGTAAAACAATTTTAAATGAAGTATACTTAAATTTGAAATCACAACCAAAACACAGAAATAAAGCTCTCCTGTTTTTAAGTCAATTACTTATGGGGGTTTTTTTAAGTTATAATAATTAGACTATTCAAAGATTCTCTAATTTTGAAAAATAAATGTTTTTGATAAATAATCTACAACAGATGTTCCCAATCTCAGTTTATAGTAGTATCGTTAATGTCTCAGTAAATTTTTTTTATGATGCCTCTAAGCCAAAACAAAAACAAACAAAGCTGTTCCATGTACTGAGTAGAGGTCCAAAGAATTTAATTCAGTCATTCATGTGAGGCCAACAGATGTCACTGAATGTATCCTGAAATTTTAAATATCCTGTGGTGGCCCCAATTGAAAGCCCCCTATATAGGAACTTAATTTTGAAAAAACTTTCATCAATATCTATCACAGCCTCTAGGAATCTAAATACAAAATTCCTAGGAAAAAGTGAAAAATGAAAAAGCACTAATTACCAGAAGGATCAGTATTTTAATGAACTTATATGCATACTAGAAGCCCGGTGCATGAAATTTGTGCACAGAGGGGAGGGGGTGTTGGTGGTATCCCTCAGCCCATCCTGCACCCTCTCTAATCTGGGACCCCTCGAGGGCAGTCAGACATCCCTCTCACAATCCAGGACTGCTGGCTCCCAATTGCTCGCCTGCCTGCCTTCCTGATTGCCCCTAACTGCTTCTGCCTGCCAGCCTGATCAACCCTAACCACGCCCATGCCAGCCTGATTGATGTCTAACTACTCCCCTGCCAGCCTGTTTGCCCCCAACTTCCCTTCTCTGCCGGCCTGGCCACCCCTAACTGCCCTCCCCTACAGGGTTGATCGCCTCCAACTGCCCTTCCTTTCAGGCCTGGTCCCTCTCCGTGGGGACCAGGATAACCCATGGATAGACAATAGTGCGATGAAGGTCTGGGGGAGACAGGCTGGGGAGAGAGGGGGAGAGAAAAGGGGTCAATGGTGAAAAAAAGAGGATACCTATAATACTTTCAACAATAAAAAATAAACACGATGGACCAAAAGGGGGCCGGGGGGAGAAAGAGAAAGAAAGAAAAGCATCCTTTCATAAAACACACACACACATTTTGAGGATCATGCTTCACTGGGTTGTAATGCCTCTGAATTTTGGCAAGAAATGGTTCAATATTGACAACCTACCTAAACTATGCATGGAAGAAACATCACCACGGTGAAGGAAGAGGGCTAAAGACTTTTCTAACTTAATGTAAGCCCTAAAATCAGCAACTGGATCATTTATTTCTAAACTACTAAGTTCTAGCATAATATCTGGTGATTTGAATGAATAGAAAAATTTTAATTTAAAAAAAAAAAGTAGCAGGATTTTCAAAAGCTTACCTTGTATTCTCTTGATAAGTTTCTATGTTATCAGATGTAGATGTTTCACTCCTATTACTTAAGAAGCAAAGGGGATAAAGTTAATACCTCAAGCTTATAATAAAGCACATTATAGATTCATTAACTTGAACTGCTAATGAAGGCTAGTCCAAATTTGTTTTAAAAGCCTGAACTTCAAATAGTTCTGAACAAAAAGGAGGGCATTAATTACTTTTCAAATAAATTCTGATAACTGTTCATTGTGCTTTTATGTCCTTCAAATTTAATTTACGCAGTTACAAAAGTATAGAGGATATAGAATGTTCCCTGATTACCTTAAATCTCCAGCATGATAGCATTTCCCCAGGTCCTTTAGACTTTAAAACTATGACTACCTCTACTTCTATCCAGGTAGTAAGTATTTGAATGCTGGGACAGACTAAAAAATTCATGAGCTTTTTGATTTGTAACTAGGATAAGGTTTAAGGTTGTGGCCTCCAAAGTAGAGTAGGTTTAAGAAAATACCTCAATGCACATTTCCCAAAAAGAAACTAGACTCTCCAACAATTAACACATAGAATAACCTGACATCCTCATTCAGACGCCATGCTTGAGACATGTGTCATATGCAGTACTGGAGAAATCCTGAGGGAAGCGTGGGTATTCCATACAGGGGCATTACAGATTCATCAATGAGGTCCATTTTATAAAAACAAGGCTTTTCTTTTAATATATTTTATTGATTTTTTACAGAGAGGAAGGGAGAGGGAGAGTTAGAAACATCGATGAGAGAGAATCATCCATCAGCTGCCTCTTGCACACCCCCCACTGCGGATGTGCCCGCAACCAAGGTACATGCCCTAGACCGGAATCGAACCCGGGACCCTTCAGTCCGCAGGCCGATGCACTATCCACTGAGCCAAACCAGTTTCGGCAAAACAAGGCCTTTCAATAGCAGAAATGTTAAACAGAAATGAGATAGCTAGTGAACAAAAAAACGCACCACCCAGGTTTAAAGGAAGTTGTTAAACTTAGAAACTGGTTATTCATTTTTCTTTTACAAGAAGACAAGCAGCACAGCCAGTCCTCTCTACCCAAGAATTTGCATCCACAGATTCAACCAACCATGGATTAAGAATATTCATAGGGAAAAAAACCTCAGGAAATTCTAAAAAGCAAAACTTGGATTTCCCACATACCAATCGGTGGCCTCCGGCCACCCCTTATCTGGGATTGAGCCCTTAACTCAGGGCAGGTGCCCGGCTGGGAATCAAACTGTGACCCCCTAACTGGGGTGGACTCACCGGCGGGCTGCCCTCACAGTTTTAACTGAGGAGCAGGGGAAAGGCCTGTGAAACAAACTGCTACTAATAACAAAGTCCTAAGAGACTCTGCTTGGCCTACTGTCTCCGGGGCCTTTTTATAACAGGGCCTATATTGCCTTTTTTTTTTTTTTTTACACACTTGTGTGCACTTGCTATTGAGTTTTTAAAAATTAAACACTTCATTGTTCAATTGGATACACACAGCGATGGTAATACTAGAAAGAAAGGGGAATGACCCAAAAAGGAGGGCAGTGGTTACCTCTGGGCATATGGGACTCAGATGCTCATGGGTTCAAAAGGAGATTGTAAGGTGCTAAAAAATGTTTAATGTCTTTTGACCTGGGTTTGTGGGTAACTAGGTATTTATCACTATTTTTAAACCACACAGGCATTTTGGCCATTCTTCTATATGAAACACATTTCCTAAAGTATCTAATGTACAGAAATATGAGATAATATGATACAAATCAAGCCAAACACTAATTAAAAAAAAAACAAAAAAAAAACTGAGACTAAAATAGAAGAATTTACTTGTACCAGGTCTCACTTTTACCTGACATTTAATAGCCAGAGTAGAAATCTCAAACAACTCTATTTATTAGATAGCAAACAAGAAGATTCCAGTTTGTACACTACTGAAAGGAATTTTTTCCCCCAATTTTTTAAATTTCAGTTGCAGCCGAAATGGGTTTGGCTCAGCGGTAGAGTGTGGGCCTGCGGACTGAAAGGTCCCAGGTTAGATTCCGGTCAGGGGCATGTACATTGGTTGCGGGCACATCCCGGTTGCAGGCACATCCCCCGTACATTGGTTGCAAGCACATCCCCGGTAGGGGGTGTTGCAGGCACATCCCCCGTACATTGGTTGCAAGCACATCCCCGGTAGGGGGTGTTGCAGGCACATCCCCCGGTAGGGACCAAGCAGCTGGTCCATGTTTCTCTCTCATCGACGTTTCTAGCTCTCTATCTCTCTCCCTTCCTCTCTGTAAAAAAATCAATAAAATATATATATTTTTTTAATTAAAAAAAAAAATTTCAGTTGCAAAAGAATATAGTCTTTAACTCAAGTCTATTTTTTTATCCAAAAACGTGTCAATTTTCCTAAAATGATTTTTAAATAACAGAAGCTTGCTTAAGTATATCATGTCTAATGCATAGAAATCTGAGACAATAAGATACAAATCAAGCCAAACTTAGTTTTAAAAAAATTGAGACTATGAACATAAACTGATGAACAAAAATAGAACCAGAGACAAAGAAGAGTGAAGGAGGGGGTGAGGAGGTTAGAGAGCAACCAAAGGCCCGTATGCACGTATATGAGCATAACCAATGGACACGGACAGTAGGCGGATAAGGGCATAAGCTGGCGGTGGGGGCCGCCAGGGAGAGGTTAGTAAGGGGAAAAAAGAGACTCGTGTAATACTTTAAATGATAAAGAATTTAAATTAAAAAATAATAAATTAATAAAAATAAAAATTGAGACTAAAATGGAACTAAGAACTTACTAGTACCAGAATTCACCAGATCATCTAACCTATCAGGTGTAATCTTTTATGTATCAAACTTCTGAATATACAAATGATATAATTCTCATATCATTTTACTTTAAACACAGACACACAAAGAAAACAAACCTTATCATATAGCTCCCAAAATAATTTCAACTAAAAGATTCTCTTTTTAAGAGTAAATATTGCTTACCTGTTCCCTACTGAGTCTTGAGAAATCTGAAAGTTTGGAATGATAGCAGAAACACCATATTCATCTTGATACTTCTTACAAGATTTGTAATGATGTCTCATGCGATAGAATTTAATCTGTAAATCATTAAAATTTAATGTGACTTTTATTTAAAATAGAACTCACAAGATTTGAGATATTGTCAAAAGAGAAGATAAAAATAGATAACTAAATGCCCCATTTAAACAAGAGGTTCTATTTAAGTAAATGGTTTAATTCTTAATTGTTTCTGTCCATTAAGTGCAAATGAAGAAGCATCATCAGTCTGTAAACTCACTGCAAAAAATATTAAGAAATAACTTATACTTCAAACAATACTGCTAATGAAAGACAAATAAAAGTACTATGAGGCTGGCTAACGATATTGGGCATTTCTTTATTCTTTAACTACTGCAACTCAGCAGAGTTAGGAAGCATTTTTTTTTTTTAATTATGTTTCTCAGTTAAAACTTTTTCCAGTTTCTCAGTGAGGAAGAGAGACAAAAATCTCTCAAGTATATTTTCCAGCTTTACTTCATTGCCCTGTCAGACCTTCCTCAAAGAGAAGGAAACACAGACTGACTTGTAAATGCATGAAATAGGAAATGGTTTACTCACTGACTGTATTAGCTATTTGAAAAAGTGGCTGCAATAAATCCATAAGCATGTGGCTTCACCATTTCACTCCCTCTCCAAATGAAAGAACAATAAAATCCCAACTGGAGAATTAATGCCCAGTTATTAATACCTGACTTTCCCACTTGTTCCAAAAAACTTAGGCAAAGTCTTCTAACAGATATATATTTTTTTTAAACTTTTCTTTCTTTTTTTAAAAAAAATATTTTATTATTTTTTTAAAATATATTTTATTGATTTTCTTACAGAGAGGAAGGGAGAGATAGAGAGCTAGAAACATCAATAAGAAACATCGACCAGCCGCCTCTTGCACACCCCCTACAGGGGATGTGCCCGCAACCAACGTACATGTCCTTGACTGGAATCAAACCTGGGACCTTTCAGTCCACAGACCAACGCTCTACCGCTGAGCCAAACCGGTCTCGGCTCTAACAGATATTTTGTGATTCTTAGATAAAACATATAAACACACAAGTAAAATGGGCTGTTAATGACTTCTTAACTACACAAATCCATTTGGCTATTTCTATGTGCAAAATTGCAATGATGTCCTAGCTGGTGTGGCTCAGTGGATACAGTGTTGGCCTGCGGGCTTAAGGGGATGTGCCCAGGTTGCAGGTTTGATCCCCAGTGGGACCGTGCACAGGAGGCAATGATTCTTTCTCTTCATTGATGTTTCTCTCCCTCTCCCATGAGAAAAACTAATGGTTGAATTTGTACCAGAATGGGGTTTAAAGGAGTTAAATGCCAATTTGCTCATTTAGTTCATTTTGTAGACAATTACTTTGATAAAAAGAAACCATGATAAAAATTATGGCAAAGTCAGAGACCGAATCTTTCAGTCTCTGCTCTCAGTATGTCTATAATCTACTAGAGGCACTGTGCATGACATTCATGCACTTGGGAGCCGAGGGGCGGGGTGTGTGGTCCCTCAGCCCGGCCTCAGTCCAGGAGCCCTCCCTCAGGTGATGTCCGGCTAACACAGTGGTCGGCAAACTCATTAGTCAACAGAGCCAAATATCAACAGTAGAACGATTGAAATTTCTTTTGAGGGCCACATTTTTTAAGCTTAAACTTCTTCTAATGCCACTTCTTCAAAACAGACTCGCCCAGGCCATGGTATTTTGTGGAAGAGCCACACTCAAGGGGCCAAAGAGCCACATGTGGCTTGAGAGCTACAGTTTGCCGACCACAGGGCTAATGGATGTTGAACATCCTTAGCACTGTGGTGGATGCAGGCTGATGTGCTCCCCAGCCATCAGCCCAGCTTGTGGCTGAGTAGTGCTCCCTCTGTGGGAGCACAATGACCACCAGGGGGCAGCTTCTGCATTGAGTGTCTGCCCCCTGGTGTTCAGAGCGCGTCATAGGGACCAGTTGTTCCCTTTTATTATATAGGACTAGAGGCCCGGTGCATGAAAATTCATGAACTAGGGGGTAGGGGAGTGGGGGGGGGGGGTCCCTGAGCACGGGAGCCCTCAGGGCAGGAGGCAACCCAGTGACCAGGGGAAAGCGATGTCCCCATCACACCTCTGCTGCTGCCACTGCCGGCAGCGCAAGCCTCAGCCGGCCCGGGTTACCTGAGCCTTGGGTGTCTCTGGGTGGCTGGGCAGCTGCCATCCGAGGCTTGCCTGCACCTTGGACCGGCCTTGGGCATCTGGGCGTCTGAGGGGACTGGGGGACTCCAGAGGCAGGCGCATGGGGCAGCCGCGGGCCTACCGCCCCCATGGGCTGAGGAGACTGGGTGCCACCATCTTGTGGCTGTGGGTACCGCCATCTTTGAGGGCAGGGCAGTCAATCAGCATTGGCTTTGGACGCCACCATCTTTGCAGCAGTGTGAGGGTCAATTACTATATTCCTTTATTAGATAGGACTGGGCCCAGTGCACGAATCCGTGCACCAATGGGGTCCCTCGACCTGGCCTGCAGGATCGGGCCAAAACCAGTTTTCCAATGTCCCCTGAGGGTTTCTGGTTGGCAAGAGGGCGTAGGTCAGGCTGAGGGACCCCACCAGTGCACAATAAGGGCCAGGGAGGGATGCAGGAGGTTGACCAGGTGGGCAGGGACTGCAGGAGGGCTCCACTGTGTGTCCAGCCTGTCTCGCTCAGTCCCGCTTGGCCAGACCCCACCAGCAAACTAACCTACTGGTCACAGTATCTGCCTTGTGGGGGTCAATGCACATCATAGCGACTGGTCGACTGTCTCCCCACTGATGGTCAGTGCATATCATAGCAACTGGTTGAGCAGCCTTAGCATATCATTAGCATATTACACTTTGGTAGAACAGACGACACTTAGCTTATTAGGCTTTTATTATACAGCACAGCCATCACTTTTTTTTTTTTTTTTTTTTTTTTTGCATTTTCACCCCAATTCCCAATCTAAATGACTTCTTTCCTTCAAAACAATACCCACCAAGAATATTCAGACAGGAACTTCAAGACAGAAACTTGACTTGCAAGAGCTATTGCACACTCACTGTACCTGTTTTGCACAGCATCTGCAGCTGCCAGATAACTTCCTCATGATATTTTCAAGGTCTAAGGCCCGCTCGGGACATGCTCTTTCTCTTCTAGTCACATTTCCACGGCAGAGCGGACAATGTATTCCACTTTCTCTCATTGCAGTCAGGAAACATTTTCTACAAAAACTAAACCAAACAGTTGTGACATGTTAACTACAGGAGAAAAGTAGTCTTTTCATTGCTATAATTAAACACAAACAAGCAGTTACAGTTATGCATTCATGCTAAATAAGTGAGGCAATACACATATACATAAATCTCAGAATTTTAAAAACTGCACGTGCATTTCTCAGAGTATATGGGAATATAAAAGAAACTACAATCAGTAATTTTTTAACATTATGAAAAAATAAATATTATATCATTTAGTAGTTCTGTGACCTCACACTCCATTCCTTTCCCTTATAAAATCAAAGAATGGACCATATCAGCTTTTGTCTCAAATTGACGCATATCAAGATGTTCCATGGGATATGAACATGTCTACTACAGAACAGCACACAAATTGATCTGGAAAATTATAGGATAAACAAAGTTAATGGTATCTTTTTTTTTTTTTTAATCTTCACCTGAGGTTTTTGTGTGTTTTTTTTTTATTGATTTCAAAGAAGTAGGAAGAGAGAGATAGAAAATCAAGAGAGAGAATCGTTGATTGGCTGCCTCCTGCATGCCCCCTACTGGGGATCGAGCATGCAACCCTGGGCATGTGCCCTTGACAGGAATTGAACCCAGGACCTTTTGGTCCGCAAGCTGACACTCTATCCACTGAACCAAACCAGCTAGGGCTTCACAATATTTTTGACATTTAGGAAAGTACTCAATAAATGGTAGCTAATACCTTTAAAGTATTAGAAGTGACTACCAATTATTAAGACATTAAAAATATTCACCAGCCAAAACCAGTTTGGCTCAGTGGATAAAGCGTTGGCCTGCAGACTGAAAGGTCCCGGGTTCGATTCCGGTCAAGGGCATGTACCTTGGTTGCAGGCACATCCCCAATGGGAGATGTGCAGGAGGCAGCTGATCAATGATTCTCTCTCATCGATGTTTCTAACTCTCTATCCTTCTCTCTTCCTCTGTGTAAAAAATCAATAAAATATATTTATAAAATGAAGTAAAAAATAAAAAATAAAAAAATCAATAAAACATATTTTAAAATAATAAAAATATTCACCAAAACAGTACAAAAATTAAAAAAAACACACACAACAAAAAACTCCACAGAGTGCCGAAACCGGTTTGGCTCAATGGATAGAGCGTCGGCTTGGGGACAGAAAGGTCCCGGGTTCGATTCCGGTCAAGGGCATGTACCTTGGTTGCGGGCGTATCCCCAGTAGGGGGCGTGCAAGAGGCAGCTGATCTATGACTCTCTCTTATCGATGTCTCTAACTCTCTATCTCTCTCCCTTCCTCTCTGTACAAAATCAATAAAATATTTAAAAAAAAAAAAAAAAAACTCCACAGAGTAATACTGTGATGCCATTTTTCAATTGTCAAACTAAAAACTAGTTTTAAAAATAATAACTAGTGTTAGAGTGCTCCACATACTTGGATAGCAATTTGTCAATCCTTGAAGAAAGGTGTCCCAAAAGTCTGAGTGCCATTTTAAGCTTTAATAACTTCAAAAGTATAAATAATATGAAGTTCAAAAACCAAAACTAGCCGAAACCGGTTTGGCTCAGTGGATAGAGCATCAGCCTGCGGACTGAAAGGTCCCAGGTTCGATTCTAGTCAAGGGCATGTGCCTTGGTTGTGGGCACATCCCCAGTGGGAGGTGTGTAGGAGGCAGCTGATCGATGTTTCTCTCTATCCCTCTTCCTTCCTTTCTGTAAAATATATATTTTTTTTAATTAAAGTTTAATTGTTTATATGTTTTCTAAAGGAGAGGAAGAGAGTTAGAAACACTGACGAGAGAGAATCATCGATCAGCTGCCTCTTACACACCCCATACTGGGGATGTGCCTGAAACCAAGGTACATGCCCTTGACCAGAATCGAATCCGGGACCTTTGAGTCTGCAGGCTGACGCTCTATCCACTGAGCCAAACCAGTTTCGGCTGAATAATACATTTTTAATTTAAATTATGTTTCAGTCAACGTTTCATTCTTTAATCAGAGGAATTAGAACAAAACAAAACACTAACTGAAATAATAGGCTAGACCGTGGTCGGCAAACTGCAGCTCGTGAGCCACATGCAGCTCTCTGGCCCCTTCAGTGTGGCTCTCCCACAAAATACCACGGTCTGGGTGAGTCTATTTTGAAGAAGTGGCATTAGAAGAAGTTTAAGCTTAAAATTTTTGGCTCTTAAAAAGAAATTTCATCCAATTTTACATGATATCCTTAAAATGTTAGAAATTTCTTCTCTCCAGTCCCAGTATCATTACCTTGATTCAGGTTCTAACCAATTCCCTCTTTGACAAGGCAATGGATGGCTTTTTAACTAGTCTCACCAATAACAAGCTGGACCCTGTACTAAAGAGAACTTACTAGCCCTGGCTATAACCTACTGGCCAGGTAGTTCAGTAGGTTATAGTGTCGGCCCAATATGCCAAAGTTGTGGGTTCGATCCCTGGACAGAGCACATACAAGAATCAACCAATGGCCCTGGCCAGTGTGACTCGATTGGCTGAGTATCATACCATGCACTGAGAGGTCAATGGTCAGGGCACATGCCTGGTTGCAGGCTCAATCCCCAGTAGAGGGTGTGCAGGAGGAAGCCGATCAATGCTTCTCTCTCACCCCCTCTCCCTTTAGCTCTCTCTAAAATCAATAAAAAACATATTTTAAAAAATCAACCAATGAATGCATAAACAAGTAGAATGTCTCTCTCTAAAACTCAGTAAAAATAAATAGGTGGAACAAATCAATGTTTCTCTCATCCTCCATCTTTCTAAAAACAAATTACAACAAACAAATAAATGAGAACTTATTAAAACTGAAATGCCACTCCCCTGCCAAAATTACTAAATTGGTCTCGATGGCTTCAGTAAGGAGTTTTGGTTTGCACAGTAAGTTCCTGCCAATATCTCTCAGCTCCATCTCCACCTCACTCACCCTGTGGCTTCAGCCAAACTCTGTAGTCCAGCTTTGTCATCCTCTGTAATCCCTGCTGGCCTCTGCATATGCTAGAACCCTCATCCAGGAGGTACTCAGCAAACCCCGAGTACCAAATGTGACCTAACAGTACCACTTCCTCCAGGAAGTCTCCCCAATCCCAGGCTGAGTCAGATAGTACCTGTTCTCAAGGCTCACATCGCACTTTCTGCTGAGCCTCTCTCAGTAACCACATTCATGTACAGGTCTTCTCCATCAGACTGCTCAGCAGCAGCCCCCGGGAACAAGCACTCTGTACGCCCTGTACCTGACCTAGGAAAGCACTCAACAAACAGGAGTTTGTATGTTGGCCAAGCTAACCTAATAAGGAACTTGCTCTTTGCCTTGAATAGCAGTGGGCACATCCTCTGAAACGGACTCTGGAGCTAGCTGTAGGTGTGTGTAAAGGCACAGGTTTTCTTTGGAAAAGGGAAGAGCAAATCTAGGTTATTTACGACGGAATTCCATTTCTCCACAACACTGCTTCCACCAGCCAGGCACTGCTCCACCATGACCACCCCTCCCGGTAAACTTCTGCCCCTCTGCTTTCGGAAATTCCTTGTGCAGCCAGAACCGGGACCCACCGTGTGTGCGGGGTTTGGAGGAGAGTGTAAAACAGTGCTCGCTCCTCTCATCCACATAACTGCTCTATATTTATTTCATTTCCATTCCTAGTCCCAACACATCCAAGCCCAAGGAGTTGCTTCGAAAAAGGCTTTTTCATAGCCTTGAGGTCAAGTCAAATTTCAGTCTGACTTTATCTGAGGGGAGCTGCAGAGGACAAGTTCTGCAAGGTCAAAACCCCAGAGGGCAGCTGAAATTATTCTGTCCAGAAAGCCGCCTTCCTCTCCCTCTGCCCCCCATGCCCTCCCTTCCCTCCCCCGCTGCCAGCCAGCACAGGAAGGGCACCAGGTCCTGATAGCGGAGACTGACAGGCTGAAGGCCGAGAAGCACACTGTGCTCTGATACATCTCAGCATGTTTCCTAGCCATCTGCCTCTGCGCTCCGGAGACAGGCACTGCGCACTGTCACCATCTCCCTCAAACAAGCGGCCTAACTTCCACCAAAGCCACACACCCGGCCTGGCTCCCGGGACAGGAATGAGGCAGGCGCTCCCGTCAGCGCTGAAGAGCAGGCTGAGCAGGATGGGCACCGGGGTCAGAGGGTCAGTCCTCCCACCTAAGGTCTCGGGTTCGATTCCCGGTCAGGGGCAGGGACCTGTGCCCCAGACCGGGTAGGGGCGCAGGAGCGCGTGTGGGAGGCTCCCCATCACTATTCCTCTCTCCTCTCCTCCCTCCCTTTCATCTCTTTTCCCCTTCCTTCCACTCACCCTACCAGTCAAGGGAAACAATATCCTCAGGGGAGGATTAAGTAAAAGCAACAATTGCCGAAACCCGGGTGTGGCTCAGTGGATAGAGCATCGATCTGCGGACTGAAAGGTCCCAGGTTCGATTCCGGTCAAGGGCATGTACCTTGGTTGCGGGCACATGCCCCGTGGGGGGTGTGCAGGAGGCAGCTGGTCGATGTTTCTCTCGCATCGGTGTTTCTAGCTCTCTATTCCTCTCCCTTCCTCTCTGTAAAAAAAAATCAATAAAACGTATTTTTTAAAAAGTAAAAGCAACCATTGTCCTGAAATTTCTGATTAACCCAAAATTCATTCCATTCTTTACAAAACTACAGAACCTCCCTCTCCAAAAAAAAAAGGGGGGGGGGAGGGGAAGGGGTAGAAGGAAGGGGTGGGTGGAGAGAAAGCCATGTATTAGGAACTTGTCTGATTCTTCTCAGCTACCTGCAAGCACCCGGAGCCCGTGTCTCCTCTGGAAAGAGGGAACCCCTGCGCAGGTGGGGGCGCGGCCTGGGAACCCCGTGCTCACTGAGAACTTCCCGGGGCTCCCCCTTCCGCCCCGCCCTCCCCCGCCGCCCGCAGCCCTCCGGCAGGAGGAGGACCGAGCCCCCAGCACCCGCCGGGCCGGCCGGGCCGCACAAAGGGACCCGCTGCCTCCCCGGAGCCCGTCCCCGGGGCGGAGGCGGGCGGGAGCGGCCCCGGCCCCGCGGCCCGGCTCTCCCCCGGGGCACCGGCGGCCGCTCCGGGAGACGCGGGCCGGGCTCCGGGCGCGCTGACACGCACCGGCCGCCGCGCACGTTGCTAGGAAACAAAAAGGCTCGGTCCCCGCCGGCGCTCCGGGCCTCGGGCCTGCACCGCCCGGGAGGCCCGGCCCGGGGCGCAGCCACGAGGGCCCGCGGCCCCGCAGCGCAGCCCGGGCAGCGGGCCGGGGCGGCGGAGGGCCGAGCTCGGGGCCGGGGGCCGGGGGCCGGGCCCTCGGAGGCGGGCGGCGGGCGGGCCGGCTCCTGTCAGGCCGCGGCGCCCCGCGCCGGCTGCGGGCCTCGGCGACCCCCGCGCGCGCGGGGAGGGCGGGCTCACGCACACGTGCTGGCAGGCCGCGGTCCGCACCGGCGTCTTGAGCACCTCCTGGCACACGGGGCAGTAGAAGTCGTCCTCGCTGTAGGCGGCGGCCGCCGAGGGGTCCTCGGCCATGGCGGGGGCGGCGAGTCCCGGCGGCGGCGGCCGCGGTGGCAGTGGCGGCCCGGGCCCGGCTCCCTGCGCGAAGCGAACCGGGGCGGGGCCTCGTGTGAGGAAGCGGCGCGCGCGGGGGGCGGGCCGGGGCGGGGCCGGCTGGAGGGGCGGGGCTAGAGGGGCGGGGCCGGTGGGAAGGCGGTGTCGGTGGGAGGAATGGGGTCAGATGGGCGGGGCCGGTGGGAAGGGCGGAGTCAGATGGGGCAGGGCCAGTGGGAAGGCGGTATCGGACGGGGCGGGGCCGGTGGGAGGGGCGGGGTCAGATGGGGACGGGACCAGTGGGAAGGGCGGGGTACAGTGAGGGCGTGGCCCGAAGGAGGGGCGGAGTCATAGGGCGGGGCCAGCTGGAGGGGCGGGGCCGACCGCGCAGACACTGCGCCCGCCGGAGCGCCCTCCCCAGGTGCTCCTCCCCGCGGGCGGCCGGTGGCCGGGCGGCCGGCGGGCGGGGCGGAGGGACCTGCGCGGCTTTCTCTTTCACTTGCCCCCGGGCCCCGCGCCCGCAGAGCCGCTCCCCCGCCCGCCACCCCGTCACCGGGACCGGGACGCGGCCCCGGCTGCAGCCCCAGCCCTCCGCCTGCTTCTCTCCCGGTCCCCTTCTCCCGCTTCCGGCTTCTGCTCCCCCACTGAGCTGGACCCGGCCGTCGGGTCCCCGCCCCGGCCCTCGCGGCGTGCACGCCCGTGGGAGCCGGGGCTGCGCCCCAGGGAGCCGCCTACCCGCACGTGCGGGCGGAGAGCGCGAGCCCCCGCGCCCGCCCCGGGCCCGCGCCGCCCGGGCTCCCCCCGCAGCCGCGGCGGGGAGCGCCCTGCGCCTTCCTCATCCGCCCGCGGCGGGCCGCGTCCGAGGCTCACGGTGCGCGCGGCCGCTCCGCCGCCTCCCGCCGCTCCCCCGGGGCATGGCGCCGCCGTGGCTGCCGGCAGGTCCCCGAACCCGGGCGGGCGGCGTGGGGCGCGGTCTCCATGGCAACGGCGCGGCGGGTTGTGACGTCAGCAGCCGCGGGCCCACCTGCCGGTTCCTTCCCGGCCGCTCCCCGGCCGGCGCCACGGCTCCCTCGGCGATCGTGGGCTTTTCGGGGGTGTTTTCTCAAAAGCGGCCACTCCCTGACGTTCACGATTCGGCCCTGACCGTCGCCCTGTCCCCCCCCCACGTGCTGGTGTCAGATGTCCCGGGAAGCAGTCCTGTCCGCGAAGGGACGCTCATCCTCCGCGGGAGGGGAAAGGAGCTCCTGGTGCGGCGTCCCGTGGCCCGTGCAGCCAGGCGCCCACACCTCCTGTGTGGTTTTGACAGCTCTGAGGACAGGGGAGATGGAGACGTGGGTCAAGACAGTTCACCAACGTTGGTCACTAAATGCTTTCTTATTTTTTTAAATATATTTTATTGATTTTTTACAGAGAGGGAGAGAGAGGGATAGAGAGTTAGAAACATCGATGAGAGATAATCATCCATCAGCTGCCTCCTGCACACTCCCTACTGGGGATGTGCCCACAACCAAGGAACATGCCCTTGACCGGAATCGAACCGGGATCCTTCAGTCCGCAGACTGACGCTCTATCCACTGAGCCAGACCGGTTTCGGATTATTTTTTCTCGTTTAAAATATTACATATAGCCGAGACCGGTTTGGCTCAATGGATAGAGCGTCGGCTTGGGGACTGAAGGGTCCCGGGTTCCATTCCGGTCAAGGGCATGTACTGCGGTTGCGGGCATATCCCCAGTGAGGGGTGTGCAAGAGGCAGCTGATCGATGATTCTCTCTCATCGATGTTTCTAACTATCTCTCTCCCTTCCTCTCTGTACAAAAATCAATAAAAATATATTTTTAAAAAAATAAAATATTACATATAGAAGTACATATATCTCCTTCCGTCCCCCCCCCATTGACCTTCCCCACTCCCTGTCGCATGCCATTATTATTATTATTATTAATGTTGTTGTTGTTGTTGCTGTTTTATTATTTAGAGAGAGAGAGACAGGAAGAGAAAGAGAAGCATCAATTTGCTGTTCCACTTATTTATGCATTCATTGGTTGCTGCTTGGTTGTGCCCTGACTGGGGATTGAACCGTGGTGGGAGGGCTCCACTCTAACCAGCTGAGCTACCGGCCAGGAGATGTTTTTATTTTTATTTAACGGGCCCTTAATGTACAGGTATATCCACTTCCTCGGCACAAACGTTCTATGTCACCGGATTTATGGACGTGCTGACCCCTCTTGGTTCTGAACAGCCTAAAAAGTCATGTACTCCAGGTCCCCAGCCTTCAGCGCCCCCCTCCACCCACCAGCACACCTTTCCCCCACTCCTCCTCTTCCAGCCACTTGCCTTTCACTGGAAAGAATGGACTTTTCCTCTCGCTACTTACCGATGATGGGGCCCTCCCATATGCAAAACTCTCTAATCAAATCCTCTAGGCCCGCTGATTAGCATCCTAAAGGGGACCATAAAGGAGGTTAGAAAGTTTAGTTTCTTCTCTGACAAAGCCTGGCTCAGTGGTTAGAGCCGGAAAAGCCTGTCTTCCTTGAGGAAGTGATCGGAAGCTGGCGGGTGGGGTGAAAGGGAGGCTCAGGATTCACTATTTGCCCTTCGCTGTCTTTTTAACGTTGGTACCAGGTGCAGTGTGGACATGCAGCCGGTCTGCACAAACACTGCTCTGCTAGTCCTGTTCACCCTTGTCCCTCTGGACTGGCCAATCGTTTGTCCAAAATGACCACGTGTTCATTACTCTTGACCATCACAAAAATAAACCTATTCAGAGAAGGCATATCATTTCATTGTCCACGCCTATTTTGGAAACCTTTACTAATTCTTTTCATTCCTGTCGAAGCAATACTAATTCCTTCTGTTCCCCACCTCACCGTGTTGCCTTGTACCCCGAATCTTCCAAAGGACGCCTCAAGAAGTGGAATTATGGAGTCATTTATTAAAGGCCGGCGGCATGCGAAGGGCAAAAGCTCCAGATCTCACAGCCCCAAAAAGCTCGCCACATCTGGCTTATATGCAGAATATCACAAAGGTATCGATTACATCTTTGGGCTTGGAATGAGGAACCTGGTTTGCACAGAGCTGTACAGAGGTGAAATTGAGCAAGTTAGTTTTCTATAGTTCTTGGGTCTATGGGTCACTGAATTAACAGAAGCACATCATCTGGGGCCACCAAGGCAATTTAGAATAAGTGTGCTGTCCAGGTTCCGGGACCACTGAGACAATCGGAACACATTATCTGTAGGCAATTTAGGGTAATTGCGCTGTCCTGGTCCCAGAAGAATGTGCTTTGGTAACCAGTGAGATCACCTTCAATGGGATATTCAACCCAACATCCATGGAGTATTCAATCTATTGGGATAGCATCCATAAGTTCAGAAAATCAAAATAACTTTCCTATTGTTTTAGCAAGCAAATGAGTACAGAAGCCAAACAGCAGGGTTAAAATATTAAACAGCAATTTTTAGCCAAGCTTGGTTCCCACTGCACCTAACACAGACACAGACAGGTGGACGTCCCAGGCCCAGGAGGAAGGAGAGACGAAGGAAGAAGCCAGGGTATTTCTCCCTCTGACATTGGGACGTAGAGCACGAACTATATCGGCCTGGCCAGGTGGCTCAGTTGGTTAGAGCATCATCCCGACAGGCCAAGGTTTCAGATTCCATCTCTGGTCCGGCACGTCCATGAATCAACCAATGAATGCATACATAAATGGAACAACAAATTGATGTTTCTGTCCCTCACTACCTCTCTTTAAAAACCCATTTAAGCCAAGACCAGTTTGGATCAGTAGGTAAAGCGTCGGCCTGTGAACTGAGGGGTCCCAGGTTCGATTCTGGTCAAGGGCATGTGCCTCGGTTGCGGGCACATCCCCGGTGGAGGGTGTGCAGGAAGCAAATCGATGTTTCTGACTATCTCTCTCCCTTCCTCTTTGTAAAAAATCAATAAAATATATTTTAAAAAATAAAAGAAAATGTTTAAAAAAACATTTAAAAACTGCGTGTGTGTGTGTGTGTGTGTGTGTGTGTTGGGTATTTGTCCCCATTTGTGGTACGGAGCTCCTCAAACCTTTGGAATTCCCTAAGTGACGTGAGTGGTAAATGTATCTTTTACGTTAATAAGGTGACTTTTCAGCAGAAGAAGCAACCTTGTGATTGAAGGGTGGAAATTTAAGTCCATCACTCAGACCTCCAGGGAAGAGAGGAGCTGGAGACAAGTTCAGTCACAGATGGCCAGTGACGTGATGAGTGAGCCTGTGTTGGGAAGGCTCCACCAGGGCGTAAAGGACGAGGTCCACAGAGCTTCTGGCTGGGGTGGAGGAGAGGGTAGCCTGCTCAGAGAGCCCAGAGCTCGGCCCCCTCCCCCCACACCTGGACCTGCCCCCTCTTTGTCCCGCCGTTCCTGAGTAATACCTTTTGTAGGAAACTGTAATCCAGGGAGTAACCTGGTTTCCTGAGTCTGGTAAGCTGCCCCAACAAATAAATTGAACCCAAGGAGCGGAGAAGGGAACCTCTGATCTATCGTCCGTCAGCCTCACTGTGACAGCCTGGACTTGCCGCTGGAGTTGGCATCGGAAGGGGTGGGGATGGGGCAGTCTTGTCAGACTGACCCCCCACACCTGTGGGATCTGACACTCTCCCTACGTAGAGAGTGTGAGGGTTGCATTGAATTGTGGGACAGACACCCAGCTGGTACCCAAGACTTGCTTGGGGTGTGGGAGGCACCTCTTTACCATCCAACGGAGCTGGGAGACAGAATGTCACCCCCCCACCCCCTCTCTGCTTCTGGCAGTGACTTCATTTCTTTCCTGGTTTCGGCTTCTGGGAGACTGGGAGGCGGCCGGCCCTTCCCTCCGTGGCCCCAGCCCCTCCTGGGCAGTAAGTAGCCTTTGCTCGGTGGCTTCTGTGGTTGCCTCACGGTCAGTCACACTTGCTCTTTCAGCGGTCCCAACATCTTTGTAATCTGTCACAGCAAACGCCCTCTTTTGAACTATTTATTGATAATTCTACTTAAAAAAAAACCAAAACACTCTTTTATTGATTGCAGAGAGAAAGGGCTAGAGAAACATCAATGAGGAGAATCATTGATCAGCTGCCTCCTGCACGCCCCCTACTGGAGACCAAGCCCAAATCCCAGGGCTGGTGCCCTGACCTCAAATCTAACCCCACCTCCTGGTTCATGGGTCGACATTCAACCACAGAGCCACACAAGGCCGGCTCCTGACCCGTTTCCCTAGCTCAGTGGTCTGTCGGCACACTCATCAGTCCACAGAGCCAAATATCAACAGGACAGCGATTGACATTTCTTTGGAGAGCCACATTTTTTTAACTTAAACTTCTAACGCCACTTCTTCCAAATGGACTCGCCCAGGCCGTGGCGTTTTGTGGAAGAGCCACACTGAAGGGGCCAAAGAGCCGCATGTGGCTCGCGAGCCTCGGCTTACAGACCACAGACCGAACTAAGTCAACACTTTAGGAGAGGGAAGGGCAAAGGAGACACAGTGAAAAGGTGTCTCTTCCTCCCGAAGAGGAGGACGGAGCTGCTCTCCGTTCTAAGTCTCCATTCTCCTCACAACTCTGCAGATCGGCACGATGGAAACTCAGGAAAAGCATAGAAAATAAAGGAATGTGCCCTTCCCTAGGCCACCCCGGGTTGGGTCAGTTAAATTTCCACACCTTCATACATGTCATTATGAATGTGCATTCTCATGCTGTTGGCATTTGATTTATTTTTTTAAATATTTTTTTAATAATATATTTTATTGATTTTTACAGAGAGGAATAGAGAGCTGGAAACGTCGATGAGAGAGAAACATCAACCAGCTGCCTCCTGCACACCCCCTACTGGGGATGTGCCCGCAACCAATGTACATGCCCTTGACCAGAATCGAACCCGGGACCTTTCAGTCAGCAGACCGACGCTCTACCGCTGAGCCAAACGGGTCTCGGCGGCATTTGATTTTATGTCAGCTGTGCTTATGGACTGGCGTACACTGTCATTTGTAAGCCTATCAGCAGCCTCCGGACCCTATATTTCCCGTGGAAAAAAGCTGAAGATAAAAGATCCCTTGGCCCTGCCCTCCCCCCTCTTTCTCTCTCTGTCTTTCTCTCTTCTTCCCTCTTGTTATTTTTTCTTTTTCCTTTTTTTACCCCGTTACTTTACACATTTATTGGCATCCTCTGGTCATTGTTCTAACCTGGCGCCTAGCCAGGAAAAAGGCAACTACAACAAGACTAGCGGCCCTGCCCCTGAATCCATGGGCCAGTAGCTCCCTACCGCCCTCCTGTAGCTCCCCCTACTGTGCCCCCTCCCTCACCCCCTCCCCGCTCATAGCTTGGTGCCCTGTCCCCTCCTGTAGCTCTCCACCGCTGCTTGTAGCTCGCTGACCCCACCTCCTGCTGATCAGTGATCTGGTCCTTACACAGTCGGTCGTTATGCTTCAAGGCTTAACAACCATTTGCATATTACATCTTTATTACATAGGATTAGTTCCAGCCTAAGAGTGGAGGCAAAAGCCTGGCACCAGTTTTAAAAAGCAAACAAAGCCTAGTTTTTTGGGAAGTGGAGCCCTGCCGCATACATACAGCCTCTTTCTGTGCCTGAAGTTCTGTCAGCCCTGCCATTCCTCTCACAGTGCCTGCCGCTCACTACTTCCTTCAGCGGAGACCACCTAATCCCTTCCAGCTTGCTTCTCAGGCAATGCCATTTTCCAGTCTAATGCCTCTTACTTTTATCTTTAATTGAATCTTAATCTTTTCTTTAAAAATATTTTTTTAATTGATTTCAGAGAGAAAGGGAGAGGGAGGGAGAGATAGAAACATCAATGATGAGAGAGAGTCATTGATCCCCTGGCTGCCTGCAGGCCCCACCCTGAAACCCGGGCATGTGCCCCAGCTGGGAATCGAACCATGACCTCCTGGTTCATTGCTTGATGCTCAACCATGGGTCCATGATGGCTGGGCGAATCTTAATCTTGAACATCTCATAATCCTCTAGCCTTAGACTAAATCATAAAGGTGATTCCTATCAACCATTTCTTTCTTTTTTTTAATGTCCAATTAATAATTTATTTTTATTTATTTTTGTTCTTATTTTATTGCTTAAAATATTACAAATAGTGGTATATATGTCTTTTATTTTTCCCAATTGACCTTCCCTCAGGCTCCCCTACCTCCCCCCCCCCCACCCACACACACACATACCCTCACCCCCTCCCAGGGTCTTGTGTCCACTGGTTATGCTTATGTTCATGCATACAAGTTCTTTGCCTATCAACCATTTCTGAGTACCACAATGCAGAACAAATGCAACTAGAATGAGAACTTGCATTGAGAACCTGGAGGAAGGAGGAGGAACCACAGGATACGTGCTGTCTGTTGCTGGGCAGAGGCAGTGAAGCAAAGCAATGTTCCATTTAGTTGACTTGGTAGCGGTGAACATTCTACTGCTCACCATTCTGGCCGGGACTGTTGCTATTGTCCAAGAAGTGCCTAAAAGAACGTGAGAGCAGCTGACCCCGTTTGGGGCGAGAGGAGTGGCATAACTCATTTACAGCTCACTTCTTGTTGAAGGTGTTGGGGTGCAAAAATGGCCCGCGGCCTTCTAAGGGATTAGGACATTCTGCAGGATTTCCATAGATCAAAGAGCCGTTATACAAGTTGGGCCTTTCCCGGGCCTGCAATTCTAACAGGCACCCATCAGTCTCACTTTAGGAGAACTTCCAAAAAGCAAACACCAAGTCTGCAGGCTGTTAAGTTGAAAAACCGAGAATGCAGCTACACCTACAGACTTTGTCTGTCACCAGTAACTCTGGGGGCAACACAGACCCAGTTACCCTGACAGACTTCGTCTCAGAAGATGAAGAAAGTTGGCTGAGCCGAAGCCGGTTTGGCTCATTGGATAGAGCGTCGGCCTGCAGACTGAAGGGTCCCGGGTTCAATTCTGTTCAGGGACATGTACCTTGGTTGCAGGCATATCCCCAGTGGGGGGTATGCAGGAGGCAGCTGATTGATGTTTCTCTCTTAGATGTTTCTAACTCTCCTTCTCCCTTCCTCTCTGAAAAAAATCAATAAAATATATATTTTTCAATAAATAAA
Source organism: Nyctalus aviator (assembly GCA_036971965.1). Lineage (NCBI taxonomy): Eukaryota > Metazoa > Chordata > Mammalia > Chiroptera > Vespertilionidae > Nyctalus > Nyctalus aviator. Next base: position 168,244,636 of record CM072925.1, read on the forward strand.
ATACCAGATGATTGTCCAGTAATAAGATAAAAATGTGCTGAAACCGGTTTGGCTCAGTGAATAGAGCGTCGGCCTACAGACTGAGAGGTCCCAGGTTTGATTCCGGTTAAGGGCATGGACCTTGGTTGCGGGCACATCCCCAGTAGGGAGTGTGCAGGAGGCAGCTGATCGATGTTTCTCTCCCATTGATGTTTCTGGCTCTCTATCCCTCTCCCTTCCTCTCTGTAAAAAATCAATAAAATATTAAAAAAAAAAAAAAAAAAAGAGAAGAAGATAAAACATAAGTATTTCTTAGCCTCAAGGATCTCAGGTTCAGCTGTCCCTCTGTAATATTTTGTCCCATTTACTTCCATAAAGGTAGCCTAGGAGACAATGCTAAGTCCTCCCAAACCCTCCTGGGTTCCCCCTACCTTGCAGGATGCCACTCATCATAGGTCATGTCAATAACCCCTTTGTCCTGGCCTGTACCTCGTGTGAAAAACATCTAAAAGCTTTCCTAGGTTTGAGCGAATCCTGAACTGGGGTACACATGACAGGTTCAGCCGCCTAAAACTTAGTCCGTATCCAGCAGAGAGGAAGACAACGAACTTGTGTACATTTTACCTTTTAAATTCCAGTGAAGCCCATTGGGAGCAGAACCAGTAACTGCATGGTGACCAGCATTTCTGTGGCCTAAACCAGGGTTCCTAAGCCTCGACACGGGTGACAGGAGGGGCACGGTGATTCTCTGTCGTGAGGAGGCTGCGCTGGGCATCGCAGAAGAGTGAGCATCATGTGTCCCGGCCACTGGTAACCCAGTTAGACAAAAATGTCTCTAGGTATTACCAAGCGTTCCCCGAGAGGCCTGCGTGACATTATATGTCTGTGCTAGGTGCTGCTGAATGACAACTTCAAAAGCTTATCGGTTTGTGTACAAAACGTATCAAGGTCAATATTTAAGAATAGACACAATAGATATTTAATAGACACAAAAGATATTTACAGCAATGGTCCTGCCATTCTTTATTTCTCACAATACATTTTTTACAGAAGGGAAAAAAACAAAGCCCTGCACACTTTAAATTCTGATCATGCAGGTGTGTTTTTACAGTTGCCCAAGGAAAGAATGAACCTCTTTGTGACTTTTTAAAAATAACGTCCATGCCTAACGGTACAAATCATACACTCGGCACTCGGTAACCGGAGTGAGCTTGCTCCCACGGGGAAGACGGAGCACCCCAGGAATGTAATGCAGTGACATCGCTGGAGCGGGATCTGTGACCCAAGCTGTCTTAATAGAGGTTCACAGGCTCGAACCCCAACTTCTAACCTACGTCCACAGCCCGGGTGGAAGGCCAGGAGAGGAGAAGCCCCCCAGGTTTTTAGGGTTTGGAGAGGTTGGCCTTGGAGAGAAACAGGTGACTCCGATCTCCCTGCTGAGGCCTCGGGAAAGCTGTGTCTGAGGCGCTGGGGACAGGTGACACTTTCTGTGAGGAGTCAACAGCTTCCAATACTGGTCTCCACTTGTTAAAACAATGCGTTATAAGATTTCTTTTATATATAAAAAAGGTTAAAGGCACCGTGAAAGAATGGATATTTGCACTTGATCATTTTAGAACTCAAAACAACTCAGAAGGCAACGTGATGCAGGCGCCAGCGCCCGCTGCTCCCCGGGGGCGGCGCTCGCCCTCAGCGGAGCCCGGGGCCAGGCAGAGCCGCTGCCCTGGCTCCCGGGACTTAAAGCTTATTTAACACACGGGACTTAACGCTTTGACATGTTTTTTCAAGTGTTACAGATTTAAAGAAGCTTCCTGTACTGCTCTACATGAGCAAGGATTTCTTCTCTGGATAGGCCTGGTGCTCAGCAATTATTTTTTAGGGATAAAAATAGATCTTCGGTCTAATGATGACCTCCCTCCTCTGGCGCTTTGTTGGGTGACTCACCCAGCGAGGAGGAAGAGGCTGTGAAACTGAACATCTGTCCCTGCCCACAGCTGGGAGGCCGGCGGCTGAGAGGAGGACGGAGGCCCTCACTGCACCGGCTTCCCGTGGTTCTAAGCCCCTCGCAGTGGGTGGCGGGGTCGTAAGCAAGCTTCAGAGAGAAAGGGGCAGTCTGCTATGGATATTTGGACACCCTGATTACGACGACATTTATGTGTAAGAAACAAAACAGTGTATAACTGAGCACAATTTAAAAGCTTAACTGCAACCAAATAAAATTTTGACTAGTCTTCATAGCTTCTTTGCTTGCTTTCAAGACAGAAACATTATTCTATGTCCTGGATTCATCCTTAAAGCGTCAGATATGAAAAACAGCCAAACTATCAAAGCAGGACTGGTGGCGAGCACTGAACACAGTTACTTGGAGAACTAAGACTAACGGGGAGGAGGGAGAGAGTGTAGTATGTGATTCCATACAAAAATGTTCTGAAAATGTTGATATAGTACAGCTTTAAGAAGTAGGGGAGGAGAGGGAACACAAATAAAAAGCGTTCCATTGTTTTCATTACATGTTGGTGGTAGCTGTATTAGCACTGTTATTCTGAAGTGTAAGGTAATGAAAGAAATGTGATATTCTATCATGGCCCGTCTTGGAAAACCAGAATTCTCAGTATAGAAAAAATTGGAAATACAGTTGAAAAGAAAAAAAAAAAAAATAGGATTAGATTGTAGTACTCCATTTGACTTGAAAGTATCAAAATAAACTCATGGCCTGGCCAGTGTGGCTCAGTGGTTGAGCGGCCCACTTATGAACCAGGAGGTCATGGTTCGATTCCCCATCAGGACATATGCCCAGATTGGGGGATCCATCCCCAGTGTGGGTGTGCAGGAGGCAGCCTAGCAATCATTCTCTCTCATCATTATGTTTCTCTCTCTCTCTCCGTCTGCCTTCTCTCTGAAATCAGTAAAATATATATTTAAAAAGAACCATATGAAGTGTCTCTTATCTTTAAAAGACACAGTTATTTCTTAGCTCCGTCCCAGAAACAATGGTAAGTCTAGTTGCAGTGAGTGAGCACGCTGACCTGTGCCCTGGTCTTCAATCAGCACAAGACAGACGGCGGGATACCATGATTCTAAGACCAGGCTCTCCAACAGGTGCAGTTTAAGAAGAAGAGAGAAGGGGGAACGTGTAAAACAGGATAGAAGCCCTAACTGGTTTGGCTCAGTGGACAGAGCGTCGGCCTGCGGACTCAAGGGCGTGTACCTTGGTTGCGGGCACATCCCCAGAGGGAGGTGTGCAGGAGGCAGCTGATCGATATGTTTCTCGGTCACTGATGTTTCTAACTCTTTATCCTTCTCCCTTCTTCTCTGTAAAAAAAAATCAATAAAATATATATTTTTAAAAAGGGTTGTAAAAGGTACATCTCATAACAATTTTAAATGAGTACGATAAAAAATAGTGTGCAGAGATACACACTTGGGCAATAAAATACTAAAGAAATACAAGAGAGAGACTAGCACTGAAGTCATTGTGATGGTTACTTTCGTGGGATGGGGGACGAGCACTGTGAACTGTGACAGGACACGCAGAGGACATCTCGGGTGGCTGACAAGAGTGTTTTCCTGCAAAGATGTGATGAGCAATAATTCTGTTTGGTTTTCAGTATTTTTTTTATAGTTTTTCCAACGGGTGAAATAAAAAATAACATCAAGGCCCTTTGGATTTTCCGCTAAGAATTATGGATGTGAATACCTCTACTATACATAACAGCTGGTGGTTCTTAAGAACTTTCCTACATTATAGAAATAGTCCTAAACAATAAGCTACAAACATTTGAAAAATAGAATAGTAAGTTCTTAACGTATGCAGTTATAAAAAGTAAAAGAGTTAGGCATACATTCCTAACGTGAAATTAATTTTGTTACATTATGCTATACAATTTGGTTAAATGGACTGTGTCGACTTCCAAAATTTTCCTTCCCCACCATACAAGGTTATTCATGTTATTCTATTAGAACATGATCATTGGAACAGATTTCCTATTTCCTTGCATGTCCACAATTTGTCTCACTTCCCACCTTTTTACATAGACCAAAGACCTTGCCCTACCATGATGGTGCTATGATTAGTAAGTAGCATTACACATACTGTCATCCAATTTGCAAATGAAGATCCTTCACCCACAAATCCCAGCCTATGTTCTCTTTCACATATTAATGGGCTAATAGAGACTATTTTTGTTTGTTGAGCATCTAAAAAGATCAGGGATGTAAAACAGATTTAAGCCATCAAGATAAATGCAGTTTTAAAATGCAGCAGAACTGGGTTATACATTTCTGCCCATCGAACATCCACAATTCCCCTCCAGCTGTTCCAGCAGCATCTTAACAAATGGCGCAACTGTATGGTCTCCTTTCTTCTCCTTTTCTCAACATTATGTGGTGTTTGAGTGACTCACATATTCCAGAAGTGACCGGTCTAATACCCTTCGGATAAGAGCTTCTTCAATTATATTAAAATCCTACAAGTAAGAAAAAGAGTTAGAAACATACAATCAGAGACAATTTTCACAAACTGAGAAGATCCCCGAGTTCAGTGGCCTGTCCAATCTTCCATCAAAAAAACCTGTCAGGGAACCTAGCACTTTGGTTCGGGGACAGTGCATCTTCTATTTTATTTGACTGCCTACGAAGTGACCAGTCATTGTCATGGCAAAAGAGTCTTGATTTGGAATTTAAAGTTTTGGATCTGATCTAATGAGTAGTTCTTAAGCATCACTACAAACACTGGCAGACAGCTAGGTTCCACATAACATGTCAAATAAAGTCAGGACATTTCCATAGGACTCAGCAATCTCAGCACAACGACTAAGTATCTACCTGAAAACTGCTGAAAGCAAAACTCTCTTTCTCCTTGCCTTCCTGTGGTCAAAATGGCATTCAAAACTTTGTCAGCACATTCTGTAAACAAGACAAAAACTATCAAGAGCACTGTCCTTTGCAATTCATCTCCTCTTCCTTCAAAAACAAAACAAAACAACAACAAAAAAAACTAAAAAAAAAAGAAAAAAAAAAAAGAAAACCAACTCGTAAATATGTGTTTAAAGTCCATTCTGAAACATCTTTCTATATAAAAGCCTAAGCGACCATTGGACCGTTCAACCAGGAGCTATGATGCGCACTAACCAACAGGGGCTGACAATGCACAGGCTTGAAAACATGGAACAGAATGATGAATCTCAGAGGGAAAGGGGGCAGGGAGGAGGGCAGGAAGAGATTAACCAAAGGTCTTAAATGCATACTAGAGGCCCAGTGCATGGATTCATGCACTGATGGGGTGCCTTGGCCTGGCCTGCGGAGATCAGGCCGAATCCATGCACCAGGCCTTTGATATCCCCCAAGGGGTCCCAGGCCAGGCTGAGGGACCCCACCGGTGCACAAATCTGTGTACCAAGCCTCTAGTAAAACCATAAAGTCAAATAAATAAAATCCAAAGGAAAGCCATAAAGAATAGAAGATTATAATATCTGGGACTCAATACTGGTTGTTTCTTAGGCAATGTATTAACCTTTGAGCTTCAGGTATTTCATCCCTAAGTGAGGATAATAGAGTACTCCCTTGACAGTAGTTGTTACAAGGAACAAAATGAGGTAATATGCGTGAGGTGCCTCCCATGGTACGTGGTAGCTGAGGAAACAAGCAAACAAACCAGCCGAAGAACACTGTTTCAGCCTCACTTCCATATCCAAGGACACGGTTTTGAGTGGGTGGAAAGTATTCTCACCAAAGTGGTTTCTCCTTGGATTCATACTTGGAAAGATCTTGAGAAGAATGGACTGAATGTGAACAGCTAGAACGGGTGATGGCTTTCAGAACATCTGATGGAGCTAAAATAAAGAGGAAGCCCTCCCTGTGTGCGGTGAAACATGAGAACACAGACCAGAGCCAGGTCCTGTGAGGCCTGTGTCCTTTGGGGACCAGAGACACTATTTGAGGGGCGGAGCAGAGCCCAGGAAGCTCTGGGGTAGCCTGTGCAGTTCCTCAAGGGGTCCTCATATTCCCACCTATTCTCTCCCACCTCCAACCTTCCTGAGATCCCTGCCCACTCTGCAGAGCACTTGATTTGGATTCCCTCACTCAAGCCTCTCAAATGGACCTTGAGAGCTTGTGTGGAGGTTCTAGCAGGGGAGCGGAGCTACTCGGATACCCTTGACCAAAGACCGGTCCTCTCCTCTTGGCGGAAAGTCATCCTCTTCGACCGAGCATGCAGTTTTGGGAGGGACACACATGGATTGGTGAGGGAGGAGGGGGACACCTGCCTAGCCAGCCAGGTCAGCCGAATCAACCCTGGCAATCAATGGGGTGACAGATGTCGCAGCCAGATTGCCCTCACATCCAAGCCTCTCAAAAGCTTTGAGGAATAGGTGCTCTTTACTCCCTTCACTTAGCAAATCAACAGAGGCTCAAAGGTCAACAGCCTGCCCAAGGTCACACTGTTGTCACAGAGCTGTCACTTAAATCCAGGCCAGAACCCAAACTCCTCGCATTGAATCTGGGTAATCAGAGTGCATAGGTCACAAAGCAAAGAGAGGACTGTCAAATGAACCACTTTTAACAAATCTATTGTTAAATCCATTGAGCCAAACCAGCCTTGGCACTAAGTTCTATCTTGAAATAGCATAAAAAACAACGTCAGATTATCTGCAAATTCAAATTTAGCCATTAACAATCCTGTATTTAGAGGAAAGTTAACAATAAAATATTATGTTTCAGACCATAGCTCTGAGTGATTTCCCCTCTTACAGGCTGCAAGGGACTCAGGATAACATACTACCCTCCCATGACAACACATGGACCAAAGCACAACAAAGGCTACACTTTTTGCTTGTTATCCTCATTTCTGTTCATGGGATATACAGTCATAAGCATTGGGACTATTGGTGCAATACCTAACTTTTCTTGCATTAAAAAAAGTCATTATAGCTGGGACCGGTTTGGCTCAATGGATAGAGCGTCGGCTTGGGGACTGAAGGGTCCCAGGTTCGATTCCGGTCAAGGGCATGTACCTTGGTTGCGGGCGCATCCCCAGTAGGGGGTGTGCAAGAGGCAGCTGATCGATGACTCTCTCTCATCGATGTTTCTAACTCTCTATCTCTCTCCCTTCCTCTCTGTATAAAATCAATAAAAAATATATTAAAAACAAAAAAGTCAATATAACGAGATTGGTCATGAGTTGGTAGCTATTGATGCGTAGGTGATGGTTCTATGGGGGATTCATTATACTATTCTGTCTACTTTGTGTACATTTAATATTTGAAAGAATTTATGTTTAGCCGGGACTGTTTTGGCTCAGTGGATAGAGCGTCGGCCTGCGAACTGAAAGGTCCCGGGTTCAATTTCGGTCAAGGGCACGTACCTTGGTTGCAGGCACATCCCCAGTGCGGGTGTGCAAGAGGCAGCTGGTCGGTGTTTCTCTCTCATTGATGTTTCTGGCTCTCTATCCCTCTCCCTTCCTCTCTGTGTAAAATCAATAAAATATATATTTTTAAAAAATTATGTTTAAAATAGTTCAATAAATAAATATTGTTTTATAAAATGTAAATTAAAAAAATAATGCCTGTGTGACTTACTACACAGATAATGTTATATCTGTGAACAGCCATTCAATGTATTATAAAAGCAACTGGCTCTGCTGGTGTAGCTTAGTGGTTGAACATTGACCTATGAACCAGGGGGTCATGGTTCGATTCCAGTCAGGGCACATGCCTGGGTTGTAGGCTCGATTCCCATTGGGGGTTGTGCAGGAGGCAGCTGATCAATGATTCTCTCTTATCATTGATGTTTCTTTCTCTCTCTCTTTCTTTCTCTCTCTCCCTCTCTCTCTCTCTCTTCCTTCCTCTCTAGAATCAATAAAAACACATTTTTAAAAATAATTGGATGCACAACAAACTCTCTGAGTCATTTCATTATTGATGTGATTGTATCTCAGCTATATAAGTTTTCAGGTTCACAAAAATTATACATGGGAGGAGTAAAGTAGAAACTAAAATAATTTGAAGGTGAACTCTGGCTTCTTATACAATGGATAATTATACGGATCACACAAAAATAGTTTTGTGTAAGGCAGATAACTGCTTTAATATTAATAGCCAAATTTACAAAACCCTCTATTTTTATGATTTCTTAGTTAATGCTAATACTTAACACTTTGGCTATATATGCATTTCCCCCTCTTTATTTGCTTGGATTAAAAAAGTAAGCTTCACACAGACACATGAAGACAATGTAAAAATAAATACTTACTAAGAAATCCTCATAGAGCTGAGTGTGATTGACTTGCAAATGTCTTATCAAACTGCCATTGAAGCTGCTAGGGTTTTCGGTAGGTATCAAACGGCAGAGTGGGCAGAACTGGAAACAGACAAGACCAAGAGTTCAAGAAAGAATTTAAAACAATCACTAATGTCAGAATTAAAACATCAAAGAGCCAACTACTCAGCCATAAGAAAGGATAAAATCCCGCCAATGGTGACAACACGGATGGACCTTGAGACTATGCTAAGCAAGAGGAGGCGGTCAGAAAAGCAAAGAACCATATGATTCCCCTCCCACGTGGGATATAAGACTGAAACTCATAGACACAGACACCAGTCTGGTGGTTATCAGAGGGAAAGGGATGGGCGGTAGTAAAGGGTAAAGGAAGCCAGATATATGGCGACAGAAGATGATCTGGCTTTGGGTGGTGCAATGTAAGGATCATGTATCACAGAAATCTATGCCTGAAACCTATATAATCTTATTAATCACTGTCATCCCAACAGATTTTAATTAAAAAAATACATAGCCATTCAATAAAGTGAAATTTAACTCGACAAATCTATTGGCCATGCCTCAATTTTATGTTTTACAATTTCATAAACATTGAAACAACATTAAACAAATAAAATGATATTTATTCTTGTATAAATTTCTTGTATACATATTATTGTATAGCTATTTTTTCATAGTTATTAAGTGATTAACTAAATAATCGTACAGTTAGTAGACACACTCTAATGTACTTAATTAGTTGCCTACCTCTGGAAATAAGTTTTTTGTATGTAGAAATTTTATTATTACAAATGATATTATCTATAGTGTTTATCTTTCGGGGGGTTATATTTTTAGGATAAATGACCAGAAAAGATGAATCATAGTCAAAGATTATGAACATTTATGGTTCATAATATCTATCGTTCTAAAGTACTTTTATTACCATCAGCAATAAAGATTATAACACACCAGCATCAGTAATTAGTATTTACATGTATTTCCTAATTTAATAGCTATGAATAGCTCTTCAAAAAAACCCTTGTCATTTTGAAATATTTATAAACTCCCAAGAAATTGCAAAAATAATTCAGAATGGTCCCACGTCTCATCACCCAGTTTTCCCAAATGGTAATATCTTACATAACTATAGCCATTATCAAAATCAGGAAGTTGGTAATTAACTAGACTACAGATCTGCCTTAGGTTTCACCACTTTTTATATGAATTCAGTTGCACGCGTGTGTGCGTGCATGTGTGTGTGTGTGTGTGTGTGTGTGTGTGCGCGTGCGTGCGCGCGCGCGCGCACGTAGTCCTATGAAATGTTATCATGGATATAAATTCATATACTCATCAACACAATCAAGATACAAAGTGTCCTGTCACTGCAAAGGAGCTTCCGAGTGCTACCCCCCTACTACCTTCCTCTACCTACCCTGGTGTTCACCCATCTGCTCCCCATTTTGTCATCATTTTGAGAATGTTAAATAAATCCAATTATACAGTATTTAATCCAGTCATATAGTACTTAATCTCACAAGCTGCTAATCTTGTGAGATTGGCTCTTTATCACTGAGCAGAATGACCTTGAGACTCATCCAAGTTGTTGCTTGTATCCATAATTCCCTCCTTTTTATTGCTAGCGGTAAGTAGACCATGATATGGATGTACCACAGTTTAACCATTTACTTTCTGAAGGACATTTGTTGTTTACAGTTTGAACCTCTTACAAATAAAACTTCAATGAACATTTGTGTACAGATAGTTGCAAAGATGTTTTTATTTCTCTAGGATAAATTTCCAAAAATTTGATTGCTGGTCATATGGTGAGTGTTATAGTTAACTTGGAAAAAAAAAAAAAAAAAAAAGCCAAAACCAGTTTGGCTCAGTGGTAGAGCATCGGTCTGTGGACTGAAAGGTCCCGGGTTCGATTCTGGTCAGGGGCATGTACGTTGGTTGCAGGGACCTCCCCAGTGGGGGGTGTGCAGGAGGCAGCTGGTCGATGTTTCTCATCGACGTTTCTAGCTATCTCTCTCCCTTCCTCTCTGTAAAAATCAATAAAATATAAATTAAAAAAAAAATCTCTTTAAAAAAAAAAAAAAAGCCTTACCTCACTACTATACAGCAATAAAAATTATAAAAGACAAAGCCACACCATAAAGTAGAACTAAAATGCCAGATTGAAATGAAAAAAGACAGCACTCACTCTGAATCTAGGAAATGATGAGCAATATATGTATTTAATGCACAAGCATGTGGATATATATGAAATAAACTAATAGTCTGATTAATAAAGATAACGACTTTATGCTTTTCTTTTTTTGATTATTTTATATAACTTTCTACTTTTCATTTCTAGTGTATTTTCATAACTCTATTTGGATTATTTAAAAATATTTTTAACCTAGGATGTGACCATGGTTATTACACTAAAGTTAGATCTTAACTGTGCATTTGGGATATTCTTAGTTGATTATGCCCAGGATGATCTATAAGAGATAATGACTAATTTCATAAATGAAAGAGTGAATGCACATTTGTAATTCTTACCAGTTTCAATTTAACACTTTCACATTTTGTTAATGTCATAAAATTACCATAACCTCGACATAAATTATCCTGTATAAAATATCTATAAACAGAAGCCTATCGAATGAATTTTCTGATATATATTGAACTTAGACACTGCAGAAATGTACAGTGACAAAAATCCTTACCACAGGTCTCCTTTCTGATCTGTGATGATTAACACAATGATCCAGCAAGCTGTCTTCATCCAGTTCCTTCTGGCAAAATGGACACACACACCTGGAAATTGCATAGAACAGAATATCACTAAATGATTGGCAATGAGTTAGTAGTCACTTAACTACAGAGGTAAAAAAACAGGTCCAGTTTCCAGTCCTCATTCTTTCTGAACTGATATAATATTTTCCAATCCTGATGATGGTCTTGGGGCCTAAAGTTCTCCTGAGGGATGTAAATGCGTGTCCTTCCGGTGAGAGGGGAGAGAACCAGCTATAGTACACTCGAAGCACCATTCACTGAGAAACAGCACTAAGTCCACCCACCGGTCCCTGCGTTACTTTGTCACTTTTCCATCCTCCCTTTCCTAATTTTAATTTGTTTTTTATTTGTCCTCAAACTCTTCTAGCACACATATAGGGTGGGGAAAAAGTAGGTTTATAGTTGTTTGTATGGAAAATAATACAATCCTATATAATAAAGAGTTAATATGCAAATTGACCCTCATGCCCTCACACAAGATGGCCGCCCCCATGTGGTCAAAGATATCTGCCACAAGATGGCCAGCAGGGGAAAGTAGTTGTGGGTGACCAGGCCTGCAAGGAGGGCTGAGTCACATATGTTATCACCTGTTGGGAATGGCTAAAGGCATTTCCCCCAAACCTGAATAGGATGATTGTTTTCTGCCAGACAGCTCAGGGCATCTTAATGTACATGTTATTAACTCCTGTGGGCCAAACACCTCACCAGCCGTAGGCTATTCCCCATTTTGACAATGGATTCTGTACCTAACCCTACCCTTTGATTTGTATCTCTCCACCTTGCCTTAGGACAATTTGTGCTAATAAAAAGCAAGGTGTCCTGAGACAAGGAAAACTTAGCTCCTTCTGCTAGGATCCTCTGACCCCCAATGCCTTCCAAAATTATCTTTGGACTTTGAGTTTGAGAAAGAGTTTGAGAAAGTCTATGCACAGCCTTTCTCCAGATTGCTGAATCCTTCTTAATGCTGTAACAAGAACCCCCCCTATCCATCTTCCAGCACCCAAAGTCATAGAATACAGATGCCTGCTGAGGCCTGTCCCTCCTTGTTAGAACATAAATGGAGATGTATGGAGATCTGACTTCCTGCTTTCTAAGGAGAACCAGCAAAATGAGAGGGAATGGACTGGGAACTGGGCAGTGGTGGTGGAATTGCTCAGTAAAGATGAATAACCTCTTTTTTTTTTTTTAAAGATGAATAACCTCTTAATCACGATCTACTTCAGGGCTCTATTAGTCAGAAAGCAGAGCCTAGAAGAAGAAATGAGCAGTTCCGCATTGCTTGTGGGTCTTCCTTAATATAAACCCGTCTGAGGGCGTTTCCCTAATCTCTCCAGATCTTGGTTGGTGCCCTCCATGCAAAGTGTTTAGAGCAGAGAGAGCAAAATTCTTCCATAATCAGTGGTTGAGCATTGACCTATGAACTAGGAGGTCACGGTTCCATTCTCAGACAGGGCACATGCCCAGGTTGCAGGCTCGATTGCCCAGTGGGGCGTGCAGAAGGCAGCTGATCAGTGATTCTCTCTCATCATCGATGCTTCTATCTCTCTCCCTCTCCTTTCCTTTCAGAAACCAATAAAAAAAAACACAACATACTAAAAAACAAACAAACACAAAACAAATGGCATGATGGTTAAGAGCCTGCACATAACTAGGTTTCCACAATAAAAAAAATTTAAATTTCCCATTCAATTATTTGTTTTCCTTTTCTGTAACATAACATATAAAAATGGTTTCCAATTACAATTTACATTCAATATTACTTTGCATTCGTTTCGGCACTGAATTCTGTACAGACACACCGAGGTTAGCACTAAATGATGCTCTACGGAAACAAACCTTGCTGCTGTCTCCCCAAGCTCCTGCAGAGGTCCATATTTATCTATGTACTTCTGACAGCTTCTCACGTGCGCCCTCATCTCGCTGAGGCAAACCTACCGGAAAGCAAACGCAACATGAACCGGCTGCTGAGAGGGAGCTCAGTGCAGCCCGCGTGGCCCGGCCTGATTGCTGCTTTCATCGTTTCACACAAGGTCGCCGCGGGGGCTAGTGGGCTTTACAGGGATGCATTCATGAGGACAGCGCAGCAAAGCGGGGCGCCCTGCAGAACAGCCCTGCTTCCCAACTTCCCTAACACTCTGAAGGCCCGAACGCCGCGCGATTGATTTTGGTTCTTCTAGAAAGCACTTACTTTCTTAAGTGGAAAGACGTAGATGAGCTGAAATGGACACTTTGGGAATGCCACTCCCTAAATTGGTGATGGGGAGAAGCAAGTGGGAAAGAAAAGGGAGAGAGGAAGAGGGAGGAAAGAGAAGGGGAAAAAAAGAAAGACAGAGAGAAACATATAATAAGTGGGTGGATTCTGGGAATATCCATAGTAAGTAAGAAGAAATGCCTCGGGAAAAGCTATAAATACCCTGGTTTTCAATGTAAATGCCCTGGTTTTCAATGTATGTAGTATCATCCCATGAATTCACAATGCACAGCACACTTAATGGCCCCATTAAGAGCACACATGAAAGGAAGCTCTCGCAGTCCATTTTTATCAAGGCCGAAGAAAGAGCCCTTGTTCCTCCAGATATACATCCAGAGCCCTCACCATGAGGATCTGTGGCTCAAGGACACACATTGGACTCGGTGCTTCCGTAGGAACTCTGTAGGCCCGCCCGGTGCTGGAGGGGGCTTTCGCAGCTGCGCTAAGGCGGCGGCCCCCCTGCTTCCCGCTGCCCACGCCACCGGAGGGAACCCTCACACTTGAAACAGTGATAATCGCTTCACAAAAGACCAAAAATAAGAGCAGGTCCCGGCCTTCGGAATGTCTCTGTGAAAGATGGGAACACTGGGACTGGTGTACTAGCCGCCTTGAAGAAGACGGTTACACCATCTCCAACACCCAGCCCTGCCCGCCAGGGCCCCCTCCTCTCTCCTCTGCCTGGGTGAAGGGCTCTTCCTTCCTCTGTGAGCTCCTTTATCAGCAAAGTTAAAGGGTTCTTCCCATCAATCAGCCATCTGGGGGCCCTATATACTGACCAGCGCACCGCTAAGTTCATACGGTGGCCACTCTAGAGACAAAAGCCGGTGAGGCAATGTATGAGATGACAGGAGAGACATAAATCACTGTGGCTGGCCGGCTGGCGTGGCTCCGTGGTTGAGTGTCGACCGATGAACCAGGTCACAGTTCGATTCCCGGTCAGGGCTCATGCCCAGATTTGTGGGCACATCCCCAGTGTGGGGCGTGCAAGAGGCAGCCGATCCATGATTCTCTCTCGTCGTTGATGTTTCTATCCCTCTCTCCCTCTCCCTTCCTCTCTGAAATCAATAAAAACCTATTTGAATAATAAATAAATAAACCACTGTGCTTGCTGTAAAGCTGCTTCTAATCTAATGGAAGGGGGAGAGATGTTGCGTTATTGATTTTGGTTCTTCAGAAAGAACGAAGACAAGCAGGGAGGAAGCTGATCCTGGGCACGGAATACGGAAGCCAGGGTCATGGGATGGAGCTCCGTCCTGGGTTCGTCAGGGTAAGTAGCATCTACAATGGCTATAGAAGGAATGGCAGTATCCCTGGCAGGACAAGGAATGGAAAACGGAAGAGATGGATACAAGAAATACCCCAAAGAGAAAATGCAAAAATGCAGAAATGGGTGGGGAAGGGCGGGAAGGGGGATGAAAAAAGAAAGGGAATTTCCACCCAGAATAATTGAATGTTCTTGTTTCTGACGGACACCAAAAGTGGGATAAAGAATGGGATGACAGCCCTAACCAATTTGGCTCAGTGGATAGTAGCTTGCGGACTGAAGGGTCCCGGGTTCGATTCCGGTCAAGGGCAGGTGCCTTGGTTGCGGGCACATCCCCAGTAGGGGGTGTGCAGGAGGCAGCTGATCCATGTTTCTCTCTCATTGATGTTTCTAACTCTCTATCCCTCTCCTTTCCTCTCTGTAAAAAAAAAAATCAATAAAATATATTTAAAAACAAACAATAGATGACGAAATAATACCCTGAGTTTGACTTGGGACATGTTAAATTTTATACGATGGGGGGGAAAATCAAAGTAAAAACAAGCAATAGTCTATGAGGATGAGGTGAAATCTTTTGACTTGGAGCATTCCTCGTGTTTCAGACCACGCTAACAGCCACGTGCTTTCTCATTCACCATTAAAACCATCCTGTGACACAAACATCACCTTTCCCTCATTTTTCAGAGGTAAACAAAAACTCAGATTAAAACGTGTCCCAAATCACAAAGAATAAGTGAGAGAATCGGGATGTTTGACTCCAAAGGCCATGCACGCATTCTATAGCCAGGCAGCCATGAAGAGATTACGGAGTCTCACCGAAATATGAATTACAAACAAAACTGCAGTAAGCACTTGCTATGTGCCGGTCCCTTTTCAAAGTGCTGGGAACACAGCTGCCAATAAAACAGACACAGTCCTTACCTTCTTGGAACTTAAGTCTGGTGGGAATAACTGATATTCAACTAAAAAGTCATAAAGGCACAATAATAAGTGGTGGAACGTGTTACAAAGCTTACACAGAGAGCTGGGAGAAAGTCTAACAGGCTATAATTTAGGTTAACAATCAAGAAAGATTTCTTAAAGGAATTTAGCCCTTCAGTGCATAATCTCTCTTTTAATCTTCAGGCTGGTATTTCTAAGTATCTCCTACTTGGTTCAAATTTTAACATCTCAAATTCAACTCCATGGATTCTGCTCCAAACCTGATCCCCCTCTTAACCCCTTCACTTCTCATCTCAGAAGCCCTGCAGGCACCGAGACACTCAGCCTCACTCACCCCCACAGGCAGTCTCACCAATTTCCTCTCACTCTCCCTTCTTCTTTTTTTCTTTTTCTTTCTTTTTTTTTTTTTTAATTTTTAACAGGTTTCTTCTCTCTCTCTCTCTCTCTCTCTCTCTCTCTCTCTCTCTCTTTTAAATATATTTTATTGATTTTTTACAGAGAGGAAAAGATAAGGATAGAGAGTTAGAAACATCGATGAGAGAGAATCATCGGAGAATCATCGATCAGCTGCCTCCTGCACCCTCGCCCTCGCCCGGCCCCCCACTGGGGATGTGCACAACAAAGGTACATGCCCTTGACCGGAATCAAACCCGGGACCCCTCAGCCCGCAGACGGCTGAGCCACACTGGTTTTGGCTCACTCTCCCTTCTAAACACACCTTGAAAAAACGTCTCATTTCACACCTAACACTGTCACCCCAATCCAGCTCCCTCACCGATCCATGCCGACAGCCACCAAATTGGCTTCACCGGTCCTGCTTTGGGCCCCTCCAAGTGACCATCCACACACCCTGGGGTAACATCCCCAAAGTGTACCCCGATCTCCATGCGTCACTCTTGCATTTGAGATAGAATCTAGGCAGAATCTCTCTTTCTTTTTTTCTTTTTTTTAATTGATTTTTTACAGAGAGGAAGGGAGAGATATAGAGAGCTAGAAACGCCGATGAGAGAGAAACATCGACCAGCTGCCTCTTGCACACCCCTTACTGGGGATGTGCCCGGAACTCGGGTACATGCCCTTGACCAGAATCGAACCCGGGACCTTTCAGTCCGCAGGCCGATGCTCTACCACTGAGCCAAACCGGTTTCGGCTAGGCAGAATCTCTTGCACAGCCCCCAGCCCTCACAGGAGGTAACCGTGCACGGATGAGCACTGCCACGGGAGGAAGTGAAGGAGAGAAAAGCAGTGCCAGGGCAAGGGCATAGGTGCCCGGGCGCCACTGGATGGATAACCAAGCTCTTGTTGGCGGGCTGCCACGGAGCAGCAGGAATGGAGAGCACTTCACAGGGGCACGGGGGCATGGGAAGAGAAGTGGAGGCAGCCAAAGAGAGCGTCTGTTTGGAAAACTGGGCGATGGTAGGCGGCAGGTGGCTGTTTTCTTGCCGCTTCCACCTATGAAGCTGGAGAAAGACTGAGACAGCCAACTTTAGGAGGTCAGGGGAGGGTGAGGTCAAAGGGCATAGGGCAGTGATCAGCAAACTCATCTGTCCACAGAGCCCACTATCCACAGCACAACGACCGAAATCTCTTTGGAGAGCCACATTTTTTAAACTTAAATGTCTTCTAACGCCACTTCTTCGGAATAGACTTGCCCAGGCCGTGGCATTTTGTGGAAGAGCCACCCTCAAGGGGCCAAAGAGCCACATGTGGCTCGAGAGCCGCGGTTTGCTGACCACGGGCCCCGGTGGACCGATGAGCTGTGCCGCGCTGGGCCCAGCGGTGCCGCCGGTGACGGGAGCACAGGGCACTCACCAGGGCGCCGCACTCAGCGCAGTTCTGGAACTCGGACTCCATCCTCTTGGTCACGTCGGTGGCCGGCACTCCTTCCGAAGGGAGGTAGGCCCGGCAGTACGGGCAGGTCCACCTGCTGCTCTTCAGACTGGCGGCGATGCAGGAGCGGCAGAACCTGCGGAGACGCACCGCGGGCACGTCACTTTCCCCGACGGCAATGCCCAAGCCACCATGCGGGCGCTCCCTTCGACAGCTCAGCTGGTAGAGCGGAAGACTGTAGCCAAGCCGCCAGGCGGGTTCCCAGTGGGAACGGCATGGCAGTGGCCCCGGTACCCGGGAGCTGCAGGACCACAGGACAGGTCCATCTGCTCCCGGCACTGGCCCGTGTCCTACCCCACCTCCCCTGCAGCATGACTTCCCCAGGTCACCTGCTCTCACCGCATGCATTGCCCACATGGAAACAAAAGAACACAGACAGCGTGGTAACCTGGCATTTCTAGAAATGGAGTTAACAGTTACTGTATTCTCTTCTTTAATCCCACTTTACCTGCAGTTTTGGGGGAAATGGGTATTTGCTTTGTAGAATTTTGAGTGTTAGATAGGAAAGTAGCAAGCGGAAGCCCCGTCAGCATGGCTCAATGGTTGAGCATCGAAACCAAGAGGTCATAGTTCGATTCCTGATCATCGATGTTTCTAACTCTCCATCCCTCTCCCTTCCTCTCTGTAAAAATCAATTATATATATATATATATATATATATATATATATATATATAACAAGGGAACGGAGTTCAAAAACCATCATGGGACTCGTAGCTACTACTCAAACTGCTTGTCATCCGCTGGCTGGCACCATGGAGTGGTTGTCTCCACTCGAGGGGTGTTCACCCAAGTATCCACGCTGCATTTGAAGAGTCAGCCATTACTTCACTAATACCTAACCCCTACTACGTGCCAAACCTTAGAGGCATGGCAACATGGGAAGGGCATTCCTGTACTGAAAGGGTGGCTCTCAGAGCTTTGGGCCTGCATGGTTCGGAGGACTCCACTCGGCCCATTTTAAGGGACACTCACCCAGGCCCTTTGGGAGAAGGGGCACCCTACATACACCTGTTTTAGCACCGGGAGTCTGGATGCTTCGCTTCTAAACTGCCAAGTTCCATCTGAAGTCAAACAACAGGTCAAACGTTAGGTCACTGATCATTGGCCATCGTCGGGGAACTTCCACCCACTCCCACTACCTCAACCCGACCACCTGCATCTGTGCACGAAAGCGCCGAGGAACATTTCCGGGTCATTTAGAACGCGCCGGTCGATGACTCTTAGGCTCGGAGAACCGCCAATTTGGTATACACCTTCTACTGCTTATACTTGTCCACAAATGGCACGTTTCAATCCATTCCCAGAGAGCACGTCAGAGCTGTCCTCAGCTGTTTCATTATTAAGTAAGTTCTGTCACTCAGAGCCATTTAATGCAATCGGATCGATGGAGATTCTGCAGTAAGTACTTAGCTCTGCTAGTGGTAGGGGCAAAAACAGGATATTGGGGCTAGCTGTGGTTATGGGAAACACTAATCATGCCGTTAACCATGACTGCCTTGTGCTGGTTAAAGCAAGGACATTCTGCCCTTAGCCGGTTTGGCTCAGTGGACAGAGCATCGGCCTGTGAACCGAAGGGTCCCAGGTTATATTCCTACCAAGGGGACATGCCAGGGATGCGGGCTCGATCCCCCAGTACGGGGCGTGCAAGAGGCAGCCAATCAGTGGTTCTCCGTCATCACTGATGTTTCCATCTCTTCCCCTCTCTCTTCCTCTCTGAAATCAATAAAAATGGAAGGAAGGAAGGAAGGAAGGAAGGAAGGAAGGAAGGAAGGAAGGAAGGAAAAACATTCTAACCTGGCTGGGAGTTGTTTCCCTGGGACCTGGGAGTCAGCCTTGGCATGTGGTCCATTCTCACTCAAGAACTGCCTGTTATCACGGGAACATGAACAACCTTGTTGCCCAAACAATGAGGTTCCACCACAGCGCACACTGCCTACTTCCCCTGCCTGGGGCCCCTACTTCCCCAAGTAATCCTTGTCCTACCCGACAAAGCAGCTGGCTGATGGGGGCTGCAGAGCAGACTTCTGTGGGTGACCTGCTGCTCTCCCGTACTGGAGCCGCCAGGACTGAATTAACGCTCCTATATGCGTCCCCCGCTCTCTGCTTAATTGACTCCAGTAGTGACAGGCAGCGAGGACCCATTGATTGCCCAGTTACAGGAGGTCCGTTCTCAGACCTTTTTAAAGAGAACTCCCCCGCTGCTCCAGTGAATAGAGCGTCGGCCTGTGGACTGAAGGGTCCCGGGTTCGATTCCGGTCAAGGACATGTACCTGGGTTGCGGGCACATCCTCAGTAGGGGGCATGCAAGAGGCAGCTGATGGATGAATCTCTCTCATCAATGTCTCTAACTCTCTATCTCTCTCCCTTCCTCTCTGTAAAAAATCAATTAAAAAAAAAAAGTCACACACACACACAAAAAAAATTAAATTAAAATAAGAGAACTCCCCAGCTGCTCCAGTTCTGGTCTCTTCCTCCAAGCCCACTCTCCCAGTACCTCAGATGGGATCTCTCCTCCAGGCACTTTCACAGCCAGATCCTGATCCATCACCTGCCCCCTGAGCTCCGCTTCCCGGATCTGTCCCCTGCTGGGGAGCTACCTTGCACTTCCTTCTCCCCATGGATCTACCTTATCCAAGGGCAAAAGAGGTCTTTGACTGTTTCTGGATATTTAAGTGGAAATCAGATTCCCTTTAAGTTTCATTTGCACAGGTTCACTACCCAGTCCGCCAGCTCCGGCGATAACAGAAGATTAGGAAAAGATAAATGGCCCCCGCCCCCACCAGTGTATTTTTACAAGTGATAAGAGAGATGATGGTGGATTTCAAGAAATTCCATTTTAAAGTTTTATCACTTTAAAATGGAATTTCTTGAAACCCACCTTTGGTGGCCCTTTTGTTTCCCCCCATACGTACAGAGAGAAGGAATAATAGCCCTTTAAGGGTTCTGGCTTAGTGGAAGGATGGTGGAGGCGACACAAGCTAGGTGTGGAGCCTTTATTAGGGCTCCTTGTACACGTTAAACACTCATTCAGCCCCATGACTCAGGCTGCTTTACAGGTGAGACAGATGCAGAGAGACTAAGCCACGTGCTGGTCCTCACCCAACGTTCCTACCTCAGCACAACACAGCTCAGAGTGCTATAAGGCATTGTTGCCATGGTTACACTCACTCGGTTTGTGTTTACATGAATGAGCCTAAATGACCTCATTCAACAAGTTCGGAAGTTAGCTTTCATAGGGGATAGCACAGAGGTTTCCTTTGCATGTCTTCATTTTCCCGTGTACGTTCTATGGAACACAGGGATGGATTTAGGAAGGACAGACGGTGTGCACACCACTCCCATCCCCAGGGCAGGAGGGATCGAGGCTCGTTCAAAGCGGAAGGGGCCCACGGGACCGTGCCAGAAGCAGTAATGTGGAAACTCTGCCCACAGCCAGAACAATGGCCACAGATTTGTCCAAACAATGGCCAGCCCAGTGAGAAAGGCCAGCGGTCCGGCCCTGGGTAGATTTCATGCCTGTTTTTCCCAGCGGCTGGCTTCCTAGTCGCTCTCACAGAGAAAACAGTGGAAACAGGCCTTAACGTTTTGCGAATGTGTATTCATTATCCTCTGCAGAAGCAGAAGCGCTGCACACCGTGAGACACAGCTTTCCAACCCAAACCGGGGGAAGCAGTTCGCTCAGACATCCGTCCCCACGACCCCACCGTAAAGCTGCCACAGAGCCGTCCCGACTTTACAGCCACTGTGCCCCTGTGGCCGGCAGCCCAGCTTTAAAGCTAACTCTAAACGACGCTAAATGTGAATGAGGCGGTCCCGCCTGAACAAACCCACATGTGACATGGTACCCAGCGTCCCCGCGGTTCCCGTGTGTCCGTGGGACAGTAAGCCCCTGGGCTACATCCGGGCAGCTGGCCAACAGCACCCTGATGGGACGGCAGGTGATTAGCCTGAGTGCCAAGTGCAGAGCTGAAACCAGGGCCCGGGGACAGCCCGGAAACGCCAGGACACCGCTCCGTGCTCCGGGTGAGGGCTGGAGATTCTCTCCCGGGGCTGCCCTGCCGCGTGAGAGCCACTTCGCATGCAGAGGCTGGAGGTGTGAGGCCGCCTCAGGTCTTTGAAAGTGTTCTGTGCGCTTCCGTTTAGAATGTTTACTTTGGTTTGTTTTGAGCGGTGAGCTACTGCCCTGGAGCTGCCTCCAACTACAGTGGTTGGGCGGCCCTCGGTTTGCGCTCTTGCGCCAGCCATCCCCACTGGCACCCAGGCCCCGCACCCACAGGCCCGGCACCCACAGGCCCCGCGCCCACAGGCCCCGCGCCCACAGGCCCCGCGCCCACAGGCCCCGCACAAGCTCCTAAGTAAACAGTCAGGATGCACTCCGGCCGGCAGCGGAGTGAGTGCGGGAGCTCGCGGTTCCCGGCTATTGGGTCCCGCTCCCCGGCGGCGCGGGGCGGGGGCGGGCGGGGACCGATCCCCTGGGCGACCGGAGGGCTGCGTCCGCCTTCGGGGCGGGGGCGGGCGGGGGATTGGCACCGGCCCCGGTGTGCAGGCGCGGAGCCCCGCGGCCGCCGGGAACACAGCACCTGGCACCGCACAGCCTGGAAAGCAAACCGCATCCCGGGGTCTGGGGGGGCCGCACCGCCGCGCCGCGGTTTGGGGGAAACCGTGCCCTCCCGGGAGCCCCCGCCCGCTGCCCAGGCGGGGCTCCGGGGCTCCCCCTCCTGCCCGGACCCTCCCCGCCCCAGCAGCGGGCAGCCCGGCGCCAGGCAGTTCCACCCCGGGATCCCCCCCCCCCCGCCCCAGGGGCCCGCACCTGGGCGTCCGGGGGAGCAGCTCCGGAGCCGTAGGGCCCGCGTTGGGGCTGTTTTTTCCCTGGAATCCGGTGTCACCTTCCGACCCGGGATCCCCCCTCCTCACCCCTGTGGCCCGCACCCCCTGAACTTCCCGGCCGCCCCTCCGGTCCCCGCTCCCCGGTCCCCGCTTCCCGCTCTCCCGTCCCCCCGCCCTTTAGGCTCCCCGCTCCCGGTCCCGCTCCCCGCTCCCCGCTCTCCGGGCCCCGCTCCCCGATCTCTGCTCTCCCCTCCCGGTCCCCCGGCCCTTTGGGCTCCCCGCTCCCCGCTCCCCCTCCCGCCCTCCGCTCCCCGCTCCCCCGGCCCTTTGGGCTCCCCGCTCCCCGCTCCCCGCACCCCCTCCCGCCCCGGCCCCGGGCGCACTCACACGTGGCCGCAGCGGGTGCGCACGGGCCGGTGCAGCACCTCCAGGCACACGGCGCAGTCGAAGGACGGCGCGGGCGGCGCGGGGTCCGGCCGGCGCGGCGGGGCCCGCGGGGGGGCGGCGCGCACGGGCTTGCCGCCGTCGGCGCTCAGCACCGAGCCCATCGCCCTCCGCCGCCGCTGCCGGGCTCCGCCGCCGGCGGTGTGTGGTCCCGGAGGGAGGAGGCCCGGCCCCGCGATCTACCACCGCCGCCTCCGGAGCAGCCCGGCCCCGCGATCGCCGCCTCCCGCGAACGCCGCCTCCCGCGCCCGGCGCACCGAGCAGCCCGGGGGCGAGTCCGGAGCCGCCTCTGGGGCGGCCCGGCGGGGTTGGGGCGGGTGGAGGTGGGGGCGGGGGCGGGGCGGGGCGGGGACGGAGGTGGAGGCGGGGTTGGGGCGGGGGCCTGGGTGCAGGATGCGGCGCCTGGGGTCCTGCGGGATTGAAACCTGAAACTGCGACTGCAGAGCGGAGGGCTCCGCAGAGAACCTTCCAGGCACATCCGCCTTCTCCCGGGGCAGGTTCAGGAAAGCTGAGTCTACGGGAATCAGCGGACACCGCCGGTCTGGGTGGTCCCATCGCCCTGCACTGTTGTCATCATAACGGGCCACAGAGATGCTGGGTGGCTGAGCGTGTCCCCGGACACGGACAGTGAGGACCAGCCCAGCTCCGTGCCCATCCCTCCAGCCCACTCCTCCGGCTCGGGGTCTCCTGCTGCTGTTCGCGTTCTCTGCCCCTTTCTCTTCTAAACAGAACCAAAAATATCATTTATTTTTAAAAAACATATTTTATTTATTTTTTACAGAGAGGAAAGGAGAGGAATAGAGAGTTAGAAACACCGATGAGAGAGAAACATCGATCAGCTGCCTCCTGCATACCTCCCACTGGGGATGTGCCCACAACCAAGGTACATGCCCTTCACCAGAATCGAACCTGGGACTCTTCAGTCCGCAGGCCAATGCTCTATCCACTGAGCCAAACCGGTCAGGGCATGAAATATATATATATATATATATATATATATATGTATATATAATTTATTAATACAATTTATTTAGTGCCTACTGTATGCCAGACTCTATTCTGGTGATGGGGACCCGGTTCCCAACAAAAAAAAAATCCAGCTTTTCTCATCTCAGGATTTACTAGAAAAATAAAATTTGAGATAATTATAGTTCCATATGCTTACTAAGAAACAATTCATAATACATAATATACATACAATACTATAACACAATAATACATGTAAATACAAAATGATCCCGTAAACTTCACCCAGTTCCCCCAGACTTGAATTTTAATGAGAAGATACAAGTAATGGACAGATAAATAAACGAGCAAGGTCATTTCCGATAACAAGAGCCGGGAAGAAGAACAGGGAGAGAGGGTGCGGGAAGGATAAGAAGGTCAGAGAAGACTTTTTGGATGCGATATCTGAGCAGCAGCATGAATAATGAAAAGGAGAGAGCCACTCAGAGATTTAGCGACAGAGCTGGCTAAGCACCGGGTCCAGGGAGGGAGGCAAGGACGAAACGCGGGAAGAAGGGGTGTGGAGCCGGGGCATGGGGGATGGGAGGCGTAGGGGGAGGAGAAGAGCTAGGGAATGGGCCTGGTCAGAGCCAGTTTCACAGGCCCCGGCCAGAGTGTGCGTTTTATCCGGGTGCCATGATTAGATTGAGTCTGACTGCCAGGCGGTGTCAAAAAAGACAGGAACAAAATAGGAAAGCAGAGAGGCCAGTTCCGAGGCCGCCGACTTAGTCGGAGTGAAGAGGATAAAGGCCCGGACCTGCAGGCTAACTGGGGAGAAGAGAAGGGGCCGGTGTGGGACACATCTAAGAGAAAAACCTACAAGGGCTTGCTGATGAACTGGATTCCAGAATCCTTCAAGTCGAAGGCCCAACAGCTTCTGGACATAGCCACCTGGCTGGTGAGGCGTCGTCAGCTGAACACGTGTAATAACAAACCCATTACCGCAGCCGCCCACCTGTCTGTCCCACCGCCAGCTGCTCATCTCTCTCTCAGCTCGAGGCTCCGCCCGGACACCTGGACGCCGGCCTTGATTTCTTCCTCTTCCTCATTCACAGTAGATCCATCAGACACCGTCAGAATTCTGCTCTCAGTATAGGTCTCAGAGGTTTCTTATTCCGTAGTCCCTGAATTGCTTTATTTTTCTCTGTCCCCACGGCAGCTGCCACTTGCTGTAAATCACTGCGTTCTCCGGTGTGAGCTGTGGCAGTAGTTCCCGTTCCTTCCCCTGCTTTCACAGTGGCCACAGCCCAGGCTATTATCCACACTGCAAGGAAAGCGACCCTTTTACAGGCAAACATCCGGTCACCCCTCGCTCAAACCCTTCAACTGCTCTCCGCAACCCTTAGGATTACATTCTTACTCTGATTCACAGAGCCCTGCAGGTTTTACTCTTTCGCCTTTATACGGCTCTACATTTCTCCACTTCTTTCAATTCAATAAAGTCATATCCATCCTCAAAATAAGAATGGTCTAAATAATTGAGGCCTGAAGTAGTCCCTGGGGAGGGGGTTGGGTTTATCAGGTTGGAGCATAGTTGTCATCAGTTTCTCAGCCATTTGCCTGCTCTCCAATGAGAAAGGGAGTAATTGATGTTGGGCATGATCCAATCATTGCCCAGTTAGTAATTCAACTGGGTGAACTGGTTGAACGAGCAAGATATATGAAGCACTTATGAACTTGGAAAATGCAGCAGAAAAGGATAAGCAGTTCACTTATTTGTCCTTTCTTGCATTGCTTTTGGCTTATTGTTCCTTTTACACTAGATGCTCTGGTTTTAGAAGCATGAATGTCAAGGGCTAACTAAAAATACATTATTCGATTGTCTTGTCTGTCTCCTCAATTATCGATCTGATCTCATTCAACCTTACGGACCTAACAACGAGCTTACGGCTTAAACACGGCAGGAACACGAGCGTTTGTCAGATGGCCAGTGGAAGGTCCCTGGAACTAGACACTCACAGGACTTCTCATTTCCTGATAATTTAAAGATGAGCTCTACTTGGAAGGATAGAGAACTTTTACTTCTCTATCTGCGTAACTCACATAAAATGCAGGAATACAGGGAGTTCTTGGGAAATTAAATTATTAACAGTAATGTCAACATAATCTTATAAGTAAAGTCTTCTCAATCACTTGTAAGTAGTTAAGCACTATTTGCTTAAGATGTATAAATATGTCATCTATTGCTATGTAGTGAAGAATATTGTTTATGGGGGAAGTAAAAGTGAGCCAGTTTTCCAAAGCTTTACCTGTTTACAGAACACATGGAAACCTGTAAACAATCATTATTCCCCTTATTGTATATTTGGTTATTTGCTCTTTTTTTTTTTTGCTATTATAAATAATACTGCATTGAACATCACCCGGCCTGTGTGGCTTCCTGGTTGAAGGTCGATCTGTTAACCAGGAGGTCATGATAATGGAGGATTCCTGCTCAGGGCACAGGCCCGGGTGGTGGGCTTGATTCCCAGTAGGGAGCGTGCAGGAGGCAGTCCATCAGTGATTCTCTCTCATCATTAATGTTTTTATCTTTCCCTCCCTCTCCCTTCCTCTCTGAAATTAGTAAATATATATATATATATATATATATATACACAAACAAAAAAAGAAATAAAATAAAAAAAGGCCTTGGATTCCCAGCCCTACATCACTGATGCAGGACTTCCTCCACCGCCTCCCCGTTTGGCCGCAGGTATTTCTGGGGGCTCTTCTGAGGCATGCCACACACGCTTACAGAAGAGGCTGTTCCATCACGGACTCACAGATCCCGTCCCACTTTGCGGGAGGCGGCTGTGCGGCTGCCCCGGCTCCCTGCCTCACACAGGCCACTTCCCTAGTTACGGTACGCCTGCACTTGTCATTGGCCCCCCGTCTCTGCAGTTTGCTGCCACGGAAAGAAGTATCTTTCCATATGAACAAATTTCATTATATAAAATGTTATTAATGGTGAAAGATGAGACAGAGGGCCGAAGACCAGGACTACGGGCTTTATTAGAGGAGAAGGACCCCTGCCGGGCAGCCCCGAAAGGGGAGTAGCCACACGTGCAGAGGGGAACACGCCTGTGGAGGGGAGGAACGGGAAGGGACCGGGCTTAGGGCACTCGGCACGCGCTGATTGGTGGTTTGACATAAGGCACATGATTAGGCACTCCGGTTCTTAGGAATCGGGGTCTTAGGGTATTCCGCAGGTGCTGATTTGTGATTCAATGTACAGTCCATGTAAGGTGCCTGGTTAGATGCTCAGGAATGTCCGGGCCACAGGTGCAGGTTACATCATACTCCATCCATCATTTGTGGGAAGGGAAGATCTATCAATTGGCTCATGTTGTTTATTTGTACACATCAGTAATCATTCATATCATTTTATTATCTATCTTAATGGCATTTTATGCATTGCACCATAATTGATTCCACCAATTCCCCATTATTGAATATTTGGTCATTTGCCTTTTTTGCTATTATAAATAACACTGCATTGAACATCCTTGCCATCAACCCTTGCACACTCCTTCATTTTTGCTGTAGGGTCCTAAGAGTTAATGTAACGTCTTGCACGCTTCTTAAAAACAAGGAAATGATTTTACAAGTGGTTCAAGGACTGAGTCATTTTCAGAACGTGGAAGAGCCCGTGGTAAAAATAGCAAACACTCACAGCCACCCCCTGAGTGCCAGTTTAATTACCAGCGACAACAATTCAAGGAAGAGCTGCTCAGGAGACCATCTTCCTGGCTCCGGCGGTGTTGTTTAGAAACTGCTCACCATCGAGTAAACAGTGCGGCTGGGGAATGGTTTTCAGATGTTTTTATTGCTCTGCTTCAGATACTGTAGTTCATCCATTTGAATCCAAAGAAAAATACAACAGAAGGCCGTAATGGCCTTCTCTCACTTTACCCTTTCTTACTAGTTAAGTCGTGTAAACATTTAAACAGAAGTAGAGTTTATACAAGAGCACATTCCAGAGAAACTTAAAAAACGGGAGCTCTACTTGGGCAAAGACAAGCCTTAAGGAAGTTTCCAGAGCAGAACCGGCTGTTGGATTTGCGAGGACCAGAGAAAAACTCCCAACTGAAGAAACGGAAATCGGGAGGAGACTGTGGCTCAGCACTGCCGTCAGCTCTGCTTGGTGTCTGGGGCCGGTTTCTCGGCTCCATCAGAACCTCAACCTGGTCGGCCAGGGCCAGACCCCAGGTCAGCTCTCCGGTTGGTTTATTCCAGTCTTCACTGTTTTCCAGAGACTGCTTCTGCCTGCCACCACCTCTACTCACTGACAGGAAAATCCCCTCCACCCAGAGATCTCTCCGTCCTCACCACCACCGGGAGTGACGTGCAAATTCGTTTCCTGCCTCAGACAGTCCTAGCTGTCACTGGTATACGCTGCGCACCGGAGCCAGCGCCTGACTTGCATTGTGCGAATTCCTGTAATTATCCCCACAATGGCCGAGGGGGCTGTACTGGGCCAGAAGCAGAAAGCTGACGCAGGCCTGTGTGAACAATCAGAAATTGTCTCGGCTCCTAGAACAGGAAGTTCAAAAGTAGTACTGGCTTCAGGCACCATTTGATCAGGATCCTGGCTCCACGTGCCTGCTCGGTTTGGTCTGTCAGCTGTGTTCCAAAGCTGGCTTCCTGGTGGGGGTGGGGTGGGCGCAGGAGGCAGCTGGGGTCACTTCTGTGCTTGTTGGTGTGTGGGGTGAGAAAGAGACTTCCTGTGGTGTGTCAGGCAGAGCAGAGAAAGTTTCCCAGAATCCCCCATTAAACCCTTTGCACGCGTTAGCTCGGGCGGCCATAACTAAACACCATAGGCTGGCGGTGTAAACGGAAGAAATGGTTTTGGTTTTGGTGTTTCTCGCAGTCTGGAGCCAGAAGTCTAAGATCAGAGTCGCAGCATGGTGGGGTGCTGGTACATGCTCTCCAGGAGCCCCAGGCCTGGAGGGCTTAGTGCAAACACAGATAGCTCCCTGCTGCTCTTTAGACTGTTATGGAAATCCTTCTAAAACCAAGTCCTACGTTTTAAAGGTCTTTGAAGTACGTCTTACTTAACATCATTGGTGGACTGTCCCCTCCACTTTCCTGAAAGCTCCTCTGCTGTCAAATCCAGCTGCTTGCAGAACTCCAGTCATCCCTTTCATCAGAGACCTCTCTGTTCTGGTTCCCACTGTTCAGCCTGATGGGGAGGTTGTGGGGTGGTGGTAATGGTGGGGGAGAACTTTGAATGGATTGTGCGACTCTCCTGGTGGGAAAAAAAAATAGAAGCGTTGATATAAGATACGGCGAGATTCTTCTTCATAATACCAAACACATATCTGGTCTCTATCCCTGTTTCTGTTTCACAGGCTCCTGAGACCCTTGGAATGCCTGCAGTGAGGAGAGCGCCTGGGGAATTTTTTTGTTCTAGCACTTGGTCCTTTATTCTGTGATCCTGAAATAGCCCCGGAGCCATGCGTGTGAGAGGAGCGTCTTCCTATTCATCACAAGCCCCTTTCAGCCACACCTGAGTTCATGTTCCCGAGGTGACGTTCTGGAAAGCTTCCAAGGATGAGGGCTGGTTGCCGGGGCAACCAACCATGATGAGAGGGATGGCACTTTCAGGATCCTCCATCCTAAGCTCGGTCCGGTCCAGGAAAAGAGAGGGGCAGGAGGTTGACTCCATCAGCAGTGGCCGCTCACTGGTATTTCACCAACCCTCCCGTGTGCGGAAGCCTCCAGACACCCCCAAAGGACAGGGACGTCATCCGGGGAAGGTGCCAGGGCGTGGTGTGCCCGGAGAGGGTGCTGGGCCCTTCCAACATCCTTTGTTCTGGGCATCTCTTCCACCTGCTCTTCCTGAGTTTCGTCCTCTTATAATGAACCAGTTACCCTGGTAAGTGCTGTTTTCCTGAGCTTTGTGAGCCCCTCCAGTAAATTAATCAAACCTGAAGACATGGTCATGGGAAACTCCAATGTACAGGTGTTCAATCAGAAGCACAAGTGACAACCTGGACTTGTGATTGGCATATGGGGAAAGAGAGAGGGGGGAGAAAGAAAGAGAGAGAGGGGGGGGAGAGGGAGAGAGAGAGACAGAGAGAGACAGAGAGAGAGAGAGACAGAGAGAGAGAGGGGGAGAGACAGAGTCGGAGGCATGGTGCAGTCTTGTGAGACTGAGAATGTCTAGGCCCAAGGTGGAGCCACTCCTGCCCGGGTGACGGGTGACGTATCTGCAACCCAAAACTTAGGTCACTTCTGAAGGAGGGTAGGTATGCAACCTCAGCCAATCAATGCAACCCAAATACCTTTCCTTGTTTCCTGATGGACCTGCTAGGCTTCCAAGGAAGTCTGGACCTCCAAGCCAGTCACTCCCTGTTCCACCGCCTCTGCTGACAGCCGATAAAACTCCCCTGCTGCCCCGCGTCCCTCAGGAGAGTGCGTCACCGCTGGTGAGGCCCCGAGCTTCCCCGTCCTTAGGCTGTTTCCCCCCCCCCCTTTTTTTTTAATTTTGTTTTTTTGGTTGTTTCCTTTTGAATAAAGGACAACAAACTGCCCTAATCCGTATGGCTCAGTGGATAGAGCGTCGGCCTGGGGATTGAAGGGTCCCAGGTTCGATTTTAGTCAAGGGCATGTAGCTTGGTTGCAGGCACATCCCCAGTGATCGATGTTTCTCCTCATCGATATTTCTGACTGTCTATCCCTCTCCCTTCCTCTCTGTAAAAATTCAGTAAAATATATTTAAAAAATAAAAAAGAAGAAGAATGGCGTCCTTTATGGTTCCAAGCAAGACCACACAGTGTGTTTCAGGCAGCTAGCCAGGCTCTCCCTGGGTTGGAGTCTGTCTGCACTTGCCTGTCTTCTCCGTGAGGACCAGCGCCTGTCCCTGCGCCCAGGCTGGGCGGGGAGCGGAGGTCACCCCCAAACACCGGATCCCCGGACAGCGCGCACCTTCCTGAGGGCACGGCTCTTGGCCCTCCGGGCTGGACTTCTCTTGTCACTGAGTCAGACTCCCACCTTCCTGAGGGCAGGGCTCTTGGCCCTCCGGGCTGGACTTCTCTTGTCACTGAGTCAGACTCCCACCTTCCTGAGGGCACGGCTCTTGGCCCTCCGGGCTGGACTTCTCTTGTCACTGAGTCAGACTCCCACCCTCCAAGGGCAGCGAGTGTGACCAAGGGCCAAGATTGGTGCCAGTTTCACCGAGAAAACAGCCATGCTTCCTGCCACAGGGCAAGCGCTGCCGCCCATCCAGTGACTGGCCAGAGCACAGGCAGTCCGCAAACACGGGAACACAGGCCAGGGCAGTTTGCATCAAGGGGCTTTGCCAGCTCCATGTGTGGGGTAATCTACAGCACTCCCCGCCCTGCACACAAAACAGGTCATTGGGTCAGAATGCTCTTCGCTAGGAGTTCCGGCAGGCCCGGTTGTCGCCTTGGGGGTGACTCCCAGGCAGCTCCCCTTTCCCCTGCCCCCCTCCAGCTCATCTCCTGGGGGCGGGGGGTGTCTCTTTCCATCTCTCTACCAAGTCATTGACTTGAGTTTCTCCAACTCCTAATCAGAGGCACTACTCGACACCAAAATAGGCCCCAAGACACCTCTGCCTCTCATTATAGTTTCCCTTTAGGTAAAGGCACCTTCCGTAAAAGGCCATATTAAAAATTGGCATATTGGCTTGATGGCAAAGAATGCCAATCATGACACCTAGAATGCCATTGCTTTAGGATTATCACTAAATTGATACTTCCAAAGGCAGCACTTTTTTTTTTTTAAATCAATCTTTATTGTTCATAATATTACAAAGGTTCCTCATTTCTTCCCCCCTCCACCAGGTTCCCACCCCACCCTCCACCCCCTCCCCATCCCCCATTGTCCTCATCCATAGATGCACAGTTTATGTTCAGTCTCTTCCTCCCTCCCTTTCCTCGATAGTAAATCCCTTTTCAGATAGTAAATCAGTTACTTAGCATTTTCTCATATCAATAATATCTCCACATGCCCAATGATACACTTCAGACAAAAGACATTTCCAAATAGGTCAACCAACCTCATCCAGGCCTCACCCAAGGCACTCATAGATCAACACCCCAGCGCTATACTAACTCAACACATCCAGATCTAAGCCTTCATCACTTGATTCAGCAGACCCTCAAGTTCCCGCAAAAGTTTCCAGCCATGTCTGAGAGGCAGCCTTGGGGCGGGGGCAGGCGAGGAGCGAGGTGTTTCGGGCCTGGCTGCACCGGGCCTGGCCTCTGTTGCTCTCGTTCGTACCACAACCAGCAGCTCCGGGTCTGGCCACTGCCGCTCCCGACCTAGTTGCTCTGGACTTGGCTGCTGCTGCTCCGGGCCTGGCCGCACCCGACCCGGCTGCTCTGGGCCCGGCCGTTCCGGGCCCGGCCACTCCGGGCCTGGCTGCTCCCAGCCTGGCAGCCGCTGCTCCGGGCCTGGCTGCACCCGACCCGGCTGCTCCGGGCCTGGCCGCTCCCAGCAAAGGCAGCACTTTTAAGGTGGCGGTGGGAAGGTGAGGGGCGGGGGGGAAGGAAGCTTAGATATCATTTGTCAAAGTGCTATCAGTATAATTTCGCATTCTTGAGGGTATTTCTGGTAACTAGGAGGACAAGATTAGAAGAGTCCAGTTAAAAAAAAAAAGCTCTTTGAAATAGATTCAGATCCTTTCTCCCTCTCTTTGGTGATCTATCCGCTGTGGAAATTCAGTTAAATTCAATTCAATAAGCATTTTTTGAGGCCAACTTTGCTGCGTGCATTCTTCTAGGTCAGTGGTCAGCAAACTCATTAGTCAACAGAGCCAAATAACAGTATAACGATTGACATTTCTTTTGGGAGCCACATTTTTTAAACTTAAACTTCTTCTAACACCATTTCTTCAAAATAGACTCTCCCAGGCCGTGGTATTTTGAGGAGGAGCCACACTCAAGGGGCCAAAGAGCCACAGTTTGACGACCATGGTACTAGGCACTGGTGAGACCAAGAAGAATAAGACATAATCCTGGCCTTCAAGAAACTCAAAACCTGGTGGCCACTCAAAAAAGAATTACGTATTCCACAGAACTTATCTGTCCCCAACTCAGTCAAAATATCAGCCCACGCAGTTGTGTTTATTTCTCTTAAAAATCACAGGCACATGACTAGAAAAACAAAAAAACTCACACAAAAAATGATCCACCACTCAAGTGTGCACACTGAGAAAGAACAAGCTACACCAGCCTCTTCCAAGGAAAACTTCTCAGTAGATTGCAGCTTGATCTAAATCTGTCATCTAGATTTTTTTTGGCTGTTGAATCTTTGTATAAAGTAGCTTAAGGGCAACTAGAATCACACTCATAGTAACCCCACTATTTCCTCTTTCCGAAGCCAGAGCAGAGAACAGCGAGCAGTGGCATAGCTGTGGCAGGAAGCGGGAGGCTGCCACCTGCACGGCAGACGCACTCACTCTGCTTTTCTTCGAAGGGCACAGGAGTCCGGGCAAGGCCCAATGTAGAAGGAACAGAAGCAAGAGCCTTGTAACCACTGTTTCCTAAAAGCAGAATGGGCTGCCAGGACAAGCAGTGAGTTCCTCTTGCTAGCTTTGAACAAGGCGAAGCTAGACAGCTTTTTGAAAGGGCTGCTATAAAGATGCAGCTGCCTAGGTATGTCTCACAAGGCATGCACGGCCTGCACTCAGAGGGAGGGGGCCCGGAAAGTACTGGGACAGTTTGAACCCAACTGACTCTCTTTTTGTTGTTGTTGTTGTTCATCCCCATCCGGGGAAGTTTCCCATTGACTTGTAGAGAGTGGAGGGGGAGAGACACACAGAGAGAGAAACATTGATGTGAGAGAGATACATCGCTTGGTTAGCTCTCACATGGGGATTGAACCTGCAACCGAGGTACGTGCCCTTGACTGGAATCGAACCCTGAACCCTTCAGTCTGTGGGCCGATGCTCTAGCCACTGAGCAAAACTGGCTGGGGTCCCAACTGAATCTTTTGAAGACTTCCTTTTCTCTTAAATCTTTTTATTATTATTATTATTTTTGAAAGAGAGAGAGAGGGAGAGGGAGGGAGAGAGAGAAACATTCGTCGGTTGCCTCCCGCATGCATCCCCAGAGGGTCAGTCTGGTGTATGCACTGACCGGGAATCGAACCACCACCTTTGGGTGTCTGGGATGACACTCTAACTAACTGAGCCGCCCTGGCCAGGGCTGAAGACCTCCTTTCTTGCTGTCTTCTACAATGCCGAGTGTGAGACATAAAAGCCCGAGAATGGAACGGTCATTGACTGAACCGCTTTCTTTTGGGATTGAGGGAAACTCAATCAAACACGATGCTATCTGTGTGGTTACCCAGGTTAGGACATTCTCTCTCTCTTCTTTTGTTAAATATATTTTATAAAATGTTTTTACAGAGAGGAAGGGAGAGGGATAGAGAGTTAGAAACACCAATGAGAGAGAAACATCGACCAGCTGCCTCCTGCACACCTCCTACTGGGGATGTGCCCGCAACCAAGGTACATGCCCTCGACCGGAATCGAACCCGGGACCTTTCAGTCGGCAGGCCAACGCTCTATCCACTGAGCCAAACCGATTAAGGCAGGGCATTCTCGAGGAGAGACTAACACTGGGATTGCTGATTGGGTCCTCGGGCTTTGCCAACTCAGAAACTCACATCTGTTTGAGAAGTGACTCACTCTAGGTCAAAATGCTGTTGTTTAAAAAGGAGACAGAATCTGGGACATTATTCAAGCACTGAGAACAAAGTTTAAACCAGAACTGGGATCGGTGCCTGGGCATTCATCAGCTTCGCAAAGGAAAACAAAATAAAACCGAAAACCATCTGGCGGGGAAGTAAGGAAAAGCGTCAGGGGGACACGGACCTGATAGTGCAGATGTGCTTCTAATGGCGCTCCTGCTCGCTCTGCGCCCCTGACGACACGTTTGAAACCAAAGGCATTTTCTTCGCCAGGCCTCCAAGAGGACCCTGGCGTTCGTTAAAAGGCTGTTGGGACCCCGTGCAGCCTCTCACGCATTTACTTGGCTCATCGCCTGGAAAGCTAGCATTTTCAGACCCAGAACGCTAAGGCATTGCTGCTCCCAGGTATTAACTCACCTAAGAAAATCTGCGCTAACGGTGAAAAACTTAGGGAGGAGAATAGACCTTTTTCTGACATACGCAGTCCTTGTGTTGGTGACGTGTATAGCAGAGATGATCTTTGGTTTTATTTTTTAAAAAAGTGTTTTTTTTTAATATATTTTATTGATTTTGTACAGAGAGGAAGGGAGAGAGATAGAGAGTTAGAAACATCGCAACAATGCGGTACCATCTCACACCTGTCAGAATGGCCAACATCAACAAATCAACAAATGACAAGTGTTGGCGAGGCTGTGGAGAAAAAGGAACCCTCGTGCATTGCTGGTGGGAATGCAGACTGGTGCAACCACTGTGGAGAACAGTGTGGAGCTTCCTCAAAAAACTGAAAATGGAACTCCCATTTGACCCAGCAATCCCACTCTTAGGAATATATCCCAAGAAGCTAAAAACACCAATCAGAAAGGATATATGCACCCTATGTTCATAGCAGCACAATCTACAATAGCTAGAATCTGGAAACAGCCCAGGTGCCCGTCAGCAGATGATTGGATCAAAAAACTATGGTACATCTACACAATGGAATACTATGCTGCCATCAAAAAAAGGGAATTCTCATCATTTGCAGCAACCTGGATAGAACTAGAGAACATCATGCTGAGTGAAATAAGCCAGTCAATGAAAGAGAAATACCACATGGCCTCACTCATTTATGGGCATTAAAGAACATTATAAACTGACAAGCCAAAAGTCAGATATAAAGACAGTAAAGCAACAAGCAGACTGTAAAATTACAGCAGGGACAGTAGGGAGATCTGGGGGAGATAAGAGATCAACCGAAGGACTTGTATACATGCATATAAGTACAACCAATGGACACAAAACTCTGGGGAGGGAGGGTATGTATGGGAGGGGGGGAGTTAAAATATGTACACAGATAATAATTTAATTAAAAAATATTAAAAATAATAATAATAATAAAAAAAAGAGAGTTAGAAACATCGATGAGAGAGAGTCATCGATCAGCTGCCTCTTGCACACCCTCTACTGGGGATATGCCCGCAACCAAGGTCCATGCCCTTGACCGGGATCGAACCCGGGACCTTTCAGTCCGCAGGCCGACGCTCTATCCACTGAGCCAAACCGGTCCCGGCTTTGGTTTTTTAGTGTGTGAGTGTGTGAGTGTGTGTGTGTGTGTGTGTGTGTGTGTGTGTGTGTTTGAACGAGACTGTCGCACTCCCCTTTACTTGAGATTGATCCCAGAAGGTTCAGAAAAGAGAACTTATCTAAGACGCACCGTATCAGAATCTCTGGGGCAGGAGGCTCAATTTTAACCGGCATCTCTGGAATTTTTATCAATCTTAGAGTCTGAGATCCCCCGTGTGTCCCTGTAACTCGTGCCCGTGCTGGTTTGAGGAACGGCCTGCAGTCCCTGGAATTACTCGCCCTGCTGCCTCCTTCCGCCTCTCCGGTAGGAGCCTTGCCCCTCAGGGCGTTCCTCTGTGTTTTTTTTTTTTCTTCCGTTTTTCCCCCCTCCTTTTCACGGTGCCACTGGCACTTCTACTCAGCTGCAGGTAGAATGGGAAACCTGAGTCATCCTGAGAAAACATATGTGGAACCCTCTTCCTGTATTTATATTTTTAAAACATGCATGGGGAAGAGGTCGAAGAGAGAGCACACACCTGAGGCTTAGGTGGTTTTTCTTAATAAGGTCAAGAGTGCACTAAAGAAACGGAATACCTAGCAATCACCGCAGCACATACCTACGTCTTCAAGACTGAGCGCTGGCAATTTCATTTCTGGCAGAAGTCGTCACCAGCAGTGACTTACAAAACCAGGCACAGGGAATCGCCTGCTTTTTCAGATTTTTCACACCTCTCACAAAATATGCTTATTTATCCATTTAGTAGTATATCATTGATTTTGAAAAAGTAATATGTGTTTATGATGTAAAATAAAAAAATAAAATAAAAATATGTGTTTATGGTAAAACATTAAAATAGTATAAAAGGATAAACAGTGAAAAATAAAGTCCACTTCACAGTAGCTGCAACCAAGGACACACCACTGTGGGCATTTTATTCCCCGGAGATGTTCTCTGTGTACCAAGCTCATAAATGTATGTATAAACCCCCTTCTGTACACAGAGGGGAGCATGTTGTACACAACACTGTACATCTTGCTCTAACTAGTTTGGCTCAGTGGATAGAGCGTTGGCCTGTGGACTGAAGGGTCCCAGGTTCGATTTCGGTCAAGGGCATGTACGTTGGTTGCGGGCACATCCCCAGTAGGGGTGTGCAAGAGGCAGCCGATCGATGACTCTCTCTCATTGGTGTTTCTAACTCTCTATCCCTCTCTCTTCCTCTCTGTAAAAAAAATCAATAAAATATACTTAAAAACACACACACAAACACTGTACATTTTGCTTTATTCCTTTGACAACAGATCTTCCAGATCCTTGCAAATTAGCACATCCTTCTTGTAACAGCACACCATTATGTTAGAATAACGTAGCTCCGGTCTTTTCACTTCCTGGGTCGGAAGGTATCTTGCAAAGAAACTGAGGCCTCCTTGATGCCCGTGATCACTGTCTCCAGGCTTCCTCAGCTGCGCTTCCTGCAAGGTGCGCTCCTGTGTGATGCAATAACACAGCGGGGGTTCTTTAAGCACTCGCTGTCATTTGCATTCACCTTAGGACAGTGGTCGGCAAACCCATTCGTCCACAGAGCCAAATATCAACAGGACAACGACTGAAATTTCTTTGGAGAGCCAAAAATTTTAAACTTGAACTTCTTCTAATGCCACTTTTTTCAAAATAGACTCGGCCAGGCCGTGGCATTTTGTGGAAGAGCCACACTCAAGGGGCTTGGACAAATGGTGATTCCAAACTCTGGTCTGGGCGCAGGAGCATTTGGTGGGGGCAGTCTTATACCTGGTTACTATGGTGACCACAGGAAACACGTCTCTGTCTCGCAGAAGCATCTGCTCTGCTCAGAAGAGAAACGTGGCGATGTCCACATTAGCAAACAGACGGTGCCAGCTCCCAGCGCCGCGTGCCCTTGGGAAGAGCCACGGTCTCAGCGAGGACTCCCCAAAGAGCAGCAGCTGCCAGGCCGGGCTGCGTGCCTGCTCTGACCGGTCCTCTCGGTGCAATCCTCTGCTCAGGCGACAATCACTCTGGAGCAGCTGACAGACTGCTTGGAAATGGAGTTAAATCGAAGTAGCTACTGTGTTAATGCGATTATTCCTGAGAAGGGGTGGACTTCCCATGCTAAACCTAAATTCAAATACACCGAGAAGGCGGGAACAAATGAAATGGCCCATGAACCTGTCACCGTATATTCTGTAAGTGTTCTTAAAACACACACACACACACAAACGAAAAACAAAAGGCAAGCAAAACATTTTTATTTGACAACATCCAGGCATGTTTTTGGAGTGTCAGCTACGTTCATGGCAGTCACTGTGACACTTGTTTTTTTTCTTCTTTTTTTTTCCATTTCTATTTGTTAAGTGAGCCCCAAAAGTACTGTCCAGATGATGGGAGACAATAGCTGATTGTACTGTGTGCTGGTCGGGCCACATCTGGGACACTGTGTCCATTGTGAAAGGCACACGGACAAATGAGAGTGTTCTCCGAGAAGGGAGGGAAGAATGGGGAGGGAACTTAGAGCCGTGCAAAAGCGGATCTGCCGAAGAGGGTGTGTATTTTCAGTCCAGAGAAGAGCACATTATAAAGGCACACACTAGCTAGGTAGCTCTCTTCCACTATGTAAAAGTAGGCAGGGTTCTTAGGTATTGCTCTGGAAAGCAGCACGCAGACCAAAGGTTGAAGTCATGCAGAGCTATGGCTGAGCTCAAGACCAGGTGCGGCTAAGTCTTCGCTTTGGTGCTAATCACAGAGGGAACCGAGCACAGCCGGCCCATCCCGGGCTGCGACAGGATCGCTTCTGCTTCTATTTTGAATATTAGACTTTATATCCCTGCTTGCCTTTTGGTCAATGAGGGGCTTTGGGTTTGATTTCCTGTTAAGGGCACATACCTGGGTTGCAGGTTTGATCCCCAGCTCTGGTCAGGGTGGGTGCAAGAGGCAACCAATTGATGTATCTCTCTCACATTGATGTTTCTCTCTCTCCTTCCTTCCTTTCCACTATAAAAATCAATGGGAGCCGGGACCGGTTTGGCTCAATGGATAGAGCGTCGGCTTGGGGACTGAAGGGTCCCGGGTTCGATTCCGGTCAAGGGCATGTACCTTGGTTGCGGGCATATTCCCAGTGGAGGGTATGCAAGAGGCAGCTGATCGATGACTCTCTCTCATCGATGTTTCTAGCTCTCTGTCTCTCTCCCTTCCTCTCTGTACAAAATCAATAAAATATATTTAAAAAAAAAATCAATGGGAAAAAATTTCCTCTGGTGAGCATTAACAAAGAGAGAAAGGGAGGGAGGGAAGGGGAGAGAGAGAGAGAGAGAGAGAGAGAGAGAGAGATGAATTTAGATATATGTAGATTAAGGGACTTACTGGAGATGGAAAGAAGACTATACCAAGGAATTCCATTTTCTGATCATCTCTAAAGCATTGCTGAAGTATGTGAACCATAATCTGCAGACAAAAACAAATAAATAAATACCCAGAGCCACCTTTGGATCACAGATACTATTAACCCCTTTGTACGCTTGGTGCTTTCATAGGTACAGCTTTAAATGGAAGATCAATACCAGCCTGAGTGTGCATGAGTGAGTTAAGTCACCTACCTTCTGGAAAATGTACTCGTTTGCTTTTTTTTATGCCAACAACATTAAAATAGCATCTATGCACAGGCAAGGTGGGATGTCTAACTGGGGAAAGCAAACCATATAATTCAAACCAAATGATTGCCTTGGGTCTGAGTTATCCAAATAGCTATGACTAAATTGGTTGTTCTTTGCTTTATTTTGCTTGCTTTATTTGGAAACAGTGAGATCGATGGGAAAAGTAGATGAACAAAATTATTCAAATAGTTGTCCCAATTTTCTACCCAGGGACAGTCCGTGTAGGCCCTTAAAATAGATAATGGGGAGTGCAGTGGAAGTGTTTTGCCCAAAATAAGAACTGAGCTCCTGTCATTTTACTGTCACAGCATAAGTTCTATTTAAATTTTATGTTTTAAAAATATTGACACTGTTCAGATGTTTACTTTAAGCTAGTATCAGCCCAAACCTACATTTACTGTGTCACTACTGCCTGTCAGCAGAAAGCAAGGCTGGCACAGGGATTTCTAAATGCCGCTGGAGAAAAAGAGCTCAGCCATGACATATGAGAGAGGACCGATGTTTTTCCGTTTCTGTCTTTAAGTGTTGACAGTAAATTGATGCCCCCAATTCCCTCCCCTTTACCCTCCGCCTCCCTGCCATGCCCACCCCAGGCCACTATTATCTATGCCCATTGGTTATTCTTAAAAAAAACCAAAACATTTTATTGAATTTTTACAAAGAGAGAGAGACAGATGGAGTTAGAAACATCGATGAGAGAGAAACACTGACCAGCTGCCTCCTGCACACCCCCCACTGGGGATGTGCCCGCAACCAAGATACATGCCCTTGAGCGGAATCGAACCTGGGACCCCTCATTCCGCACGCCAATGCTCTACCCACTGAGCCAAAACAGTCAGGGCCCGTTGGTTATTCTTAATCTGTTCCCAGCTTCCCTCTGAGACATATTAGTCTGTTCCATGCCTCCATGTCTCTGGAACTATATTGTTCTTCAGTTTATTTTATTCATTAGATTCCACTTATAAGTGAGATCATGTGATGTTTATCTTTCTCTCACTGGCTTATTTCACTCAGCATCATACTCTCCAGGTCCATCCATGCTGTTGCAAAGGGTAAGAAATCCCTTTTTTACTGCAGCCTAGCATTCCATGGCGTAAATGTACCACAGCTTTTTTATCCACTCATCTACTGATGGGCACTTGGACTATTTCCAGATCTCAGCTATGGTAAATTGTGCTGCTATGAACACAGGGGTGTGTATATTCTTCCTGGTTGTATTTCGGGCTTCTTAGGATCTATTCCTAGAAGTGGGGTCACTGGTTCAAATGGCAGTTCCATTTTTAATTTTTTGGGTAAATTCCATATGGTTTTCATAGCGGCTGCACCAGTCTGCGTTCCCACTAGGCTTCCCTTTTCTCCACATCCTCGCACTTGTTTGTTGAATTTAAAGCTATAACATTTTCTCTGAGCACTGCCTTCATTGCATGTCCTCTCCACCCCAAATGGGTAGCTTGCATTTTTGTTATCATTCAGTTTGAAATATTCTCCAATTTTCTATTTTTTAAAATTTGACCCATGAGTTACTTAGAAGTCTGTGGTTTAACATATAAATACTTGAGGATTTTCAAACATTATGGGCTGAATGTTTGTGTTCCCCTCCACTCATATCTTCAGCCCTAACGCCAATATAGCTGCAGTTGAAGATGGGGCCTCTGAGGAAGCAATTAAGGTTAAATAGGGGCTTGGGTGAGGACCTGATCCAAGAGAATTAGCGTCCTCATAAGAAAAGACACAAGGGGTGCACAGGGGCCCCTCCAAGGCCTCTGGGCTCCACAGGCTCCTGGTCGTGCTTGAGGGGGAGCCTTTCGAAGACTCGAGCAGCCTGGCCTGTGGGCCGGCAGCCTGCGAGGGGAGTCAGGTGTGGCCCATCTTGCTGATGAGTTTCTCTTTACCCAGGAAATGGTTCTCTGGCAGTACCGGAAGCAG
The DNA here is from genome assembly GCA_036971965.1 of Nyctalus aviator. Taxonomy (NCBI): domain Eukaryota; kingdom Metazoa; phylum Chordata; class Mammalia; order Chiroptera; family Vespertilionidae; genus Nyctalus; species Nyctalus aviator. The sequence goes on from CM072925.1 coordinate 168,286,052, forward strand.
GGCCTGCAGATCCACCAGGGCTGTGCGGCAGACTGCAGCTTGCGAGCCACATGCGGCTCTTTGGCCCCTTGAGTGTGGCTCTTCCACAAAATACCACGGCCTAGGCGAGTCTATTTTAAAGAAGTGGCGTTAGAAGACGTTTAAAAAATGTGGCTCTCGAAAGAAATTTCAATCGTTGTGCTGTTGATACGTGGCTCTGTGGACTAATGAGTTTGCCGATCACTGAGCTAGGGGATATTAGAGAAGTAGACTGTGTGTGAGGGGCATGGTTCAGAACCACGGAGAGCGACACACAGGGTTCAAACCTCCAGCAGGCCCGATCTTTCTGACATTGACAGGTCTTTGTTGGCCTGTTCTAAACCCTGGAATTCTGAGCAATGCCTACCGTATGAAAAGGAGTCAATAAATATTTGTGGAATGAAATGACATGACATGCATCCTCCCTAGTGGAATCAGTGTGTGGAGGGCTGTGAACGTTTCTGCAGCTCTTGATACATGCCACCAAATTCTTCTAAGTGGGACATTTAATTTATACAGCCACCAAGTAAAACTTTGATGTTTCTCTTTATATCCTCACTCATTTTTCTTGTTTATTGAAGTACTAGAGGCCCAGTGCACGAGATTTGTGGGCTGTGGGGGTGGGGAGGAGGAGGGCCCTCAGCCAGTCCTGCACCCTCTCGCAGTATGGGATCCCTCACTCCTTACCACCTGCCTGCCTCAGAGACGAGAGAGGCTCCTGCCACCACCACTGCGCTCGCCAGCCATGAGCCCGGCTTCTGGCTGAGCAGGTGCTCCCCCGTGGGAGTGCACTGACCATCAGGGGCAGCTCCTGCATTGAGCATCTGCCCCCTGGTGGTCAGTGTGCATCATAGCGACTGGTTGTTCCGCTGTTCGATTTGTATATTAGGGTTTTATTATATAGGATATTTGACATACAGTATTACAGTAGGTCCTGGGGTTACGTTGCAGATCCGTTCCTACGGCGTGATGTAACGTGATTTTCGCCGTAAGTTGAAACACACTTACATAAGCACTTACATCATTCACATGGAACACAGACACTGCAGGAATGAAGTGACAGTAAAAAAAAAAAAAAAAGTAAAAGGAAGATAACAATTCCTGACCTTTATTTGTGGTAAATAAATAATAAAAAACACAAAGCACAAACATATGTACATACATTGAAATGATGGAACTTTATTTTTTATAAATAAATGGGAGATGGTGACATAACCACAAAAAGACATACATAACCTGAGGACTGCCTGTAGGTTAGTTTCAGGCATATAACATAGTTGATTTGACATTTATATTCCTTATGATGTGATCACGACTGTAATTCTAGTAACCATCTGTCACCATATAGAATTATAATATTGACTATTTTCCCAATGCTGTGCATTACATCATAATGTAATGCACAGCATTATAGAGGGAGAGAGAGATAGAAACATCAGTGATGAGAGAGAATCATTGATTGGCTGCCTCCTGCACACCCCACACTGGGGATCGAGCCTGCAATCTGGGCACGTGCCCTGCCTGGGAATTGAACCCTGACCTGGTTCATAGGTTGACACTCAACCACTGGGCCAAGCCTGCCAGGCCCGTACTTATTTTTAGATTAAATCTTGAGAAATAAAACATTTATAACATTGTTTGCGGTTGAGATGATCAATATTTCCATGCACCCTCCCCCCATTTTAGAAGCATAAGAGTGAAAATATGTTTTTACTTGCTGTAGATTAAATTAGAGGAAGCTATATTTGGAGGATAAGTACCTATAAGTATAAAATAGAATCATGAGCTTTAGAATGCAAAATCATGGTTATGATTCATTCTTAATATAATTGAGAAATAGACGCCATCTTTTGTAAACAGAATAGTAATGTTAATAAGTTGTCTTGAAACATCTAGTACAGTAAATAAAGTAAGGGCCAATATGCAGATGACATATTTAAACCTTTCGTGTTTTAGTGTTTTGAAGTAGCATAATGAAACATTTTTCAGCTTAACAACCTTAAACATGCAACTTTTCTGAGCGTCCCTGACCTCCCGTGCTCTGAGTAGGTGTCTCCTTTGAAGACTACGTATTCAGTAACGAGAATTGTTTTTATTGGGTTTTAAAGCCAGTACTCGACAGCACCATCTACTGTTAACGTAGTGAAATGTAATGATAGCTGAAAGAATGTTAATAGCGTCAGATCTTCACACTGAAACAAACACAAGAAATATTCTAACCCCGAACTTCTAAGCTCACAAGTAAAGAAAGCGAGGCTCAGAAGAGATAAGTACCTTGTTGAAAGTCACAGATCATACATACTGTTGCAAACTAAGATTTCCGTAAGTGCTTTCAAAGCAAGGAAACATGGAAAAGCAATTTATCTTGTTGATTGAGTCTCCGGGGTTGAAAACCAGGCTGGCTGTTTAGGGCTCCCGTGCTGCCTGCCTTTCCGCAAGTTAACTAATGGCTCTGTGCTTCCGTTTCTACGTCTGGAAGCTGGTGACTCGTCCTTTTCGGGGTCTGTGTGTGAAGCAGCAGTAGTGGACACTGGGTGTAAAGTACCATGCTTGATATACGGAGGTCAGTAATGGTGGCATTATTCTTATTCACAAATTGTGGGAGCCCCTTCCATGTCCCACGTGGTTCAGGGTTCCGGTTCAGGGTTCGGGTTTTGGAGAAAGCCTCACACAAATGGAAAGAGACTAGAAAAGTATTAATTTGGGAATATTGGGGGCCAGGCGGGAGCCCAACTCTCTACCCAAGGAGGACTCACCTTGCTTTGGCCTTGCCATCCCTTTTATTCAGGTTTGGGGTACACCCATCGCCCTTAGGCAGGTAATTCCAGTAAAGGGCAAGGGCTTAAATGATTATTTGGTGGGGAAGTTGCCTCAGTTACCATTGTCTTAATTAGTTAGGGGAGTGGTTGGCTCTGATCTTTCGGAGCTTCAAGGTTGACCAGCCTTCCACATCTTTCTAATTAGTGAGACAAAGATCGGTTTCCCCCGCAACAAGTGGTAGAACTGATTTTAAATCCAGATGCTTCTGATTTCAACGTCTGTGTTTTTTAAAACCGACCACACCAGCCAACAGTCCTATTATACGTACAACGTAAATCATGAACATCTGGTAACACAGCATACAAGCCCATGGACACTCTAGAGGATTCTTTGATTTTGGTGAAGAAGAAAGCTGAGCCTCACCTTCAGTACTTGGAAAACAGATCCTTGATTTCTTGTCTTATTTAGTAGAGCAAGCTTCCTTTTTAAAAATTTTTTCAAGCTTCCTTTCTTTTAGTGATAGAATCTGTCCTCTTGGCCTTGAGGGTGTGCACATGACCAAGGCCTGGCCAATCACAGCACCTAATCTTTCCTGGACACAGAATGGTTCAGAGGACATGTGCTGCGGAAAGAGCCAGCGTCTGGAGGGGTCAGAGAAACGAGAGCAGTGTGGTATCTCTGGCAAGAAGTACCTTCCGCGGGGCACCTCCTTAATACAGTGTGCTGGGGTCCCTGACTGTTATCCCATATTCCTTTTCCTCCTCTTCATTAGCAACAGGACCTCTGAACCTATGTTTTCCAAGTCTCCTTTGGAGATAGGTGTGACCAACACACTCCCTGGAGCCAATGGGATGTGAAATTGTTGAATGCCATTTCTCCCATTTGAGGTTCCACCATCAGTCCGTTTCCCAATGTGTCAGTGGTTCAGCTTTTAACCTTTCAAGAGAGCAGTAAGGACCTGAGGAAACGGACACCTTAGATTAACTGGGAAATAGATTTTGACAGTGAATCACTCACCGGAAACCCTGCGTGTGAATGTGCTGGGAGCTGTAGAGTCAAAGCGGAAGACCACGTAAGCTCAGCCCTAAGAAAGGAGTGAAGTACTGACTGATTCATATTGCAACATGGTGGAACCTTGAACACATGAAGGTTCAAGCACAGGGTCACAGATGTATGACTCTCCTTATAGGAAATGCACAGAAGTAAATCTACAGACAGGAGATCGGTGATTGTCAGGGCTAGAAGCCGCGTGGGGTGAAGGGTCAGGGCATCAGATTTCTCTGGTGGTGATGAACATGTTCCGGAATCAGACAGTAGTCCTGGTTGTACAACTTTCTGACTGACTGACCTAGAAACCACTGGATTGCATACTAGGAAGGGGTGAATTTTATGACATGTGAATTATATTTCCAGAAAATAAATTTAAGCTAAATTGCCCTTGAAAATCATTCTTAAAGAGTGTAATAAAGCTTGTTTTATTTTTTGTATAAAAAATGAATTGCCTTTTTAATTTTTGAATTGAGTACCAGATAAAATAGTATGCTTGCATTTAGGAACTCTGTTTCCAAAAATATATGTCTTTTAACTCATCATATTCAATTGTATGAGATTCTTACATTATAAAATGCAAGGGAATGACATCAGAGGTATTCAGAAGGGAACACATGTACCCCTGGGGACATGAGAAAAATTTCCAAGAGGTGATCTTGCACGGATAGTTTCAAGAAAATAAATTTCGCCGAATCCGGTTTGGCTCAGTGGATAGAACATCGGCCCGTGGACTGAAAGGTCCCAGGTTCAATTCCGGTCAAGGGCATGTACTTTGGTTGCGGGCACATCCCCAGTGGGGGTGTGTGCAGGAGGCAGCTGATGGATGATTCTCTCTCATTGATATTTCTAACTCTCCCTCTCTCTTCCTCTCTGTAAAAAAAAAAAAATCAATAAAATATATTTATAAAAAAATCAATTTCCATATCCTCAACGTGCAGGTATTAACCTTTCCATAGTTGACATGTGGCCAGAGCTGCCACGTCATTTCCGACCTCCCATTCCTGTTTACAGAAGGAAGTCCTGCATCTCACCTGCCATAAGTTCCTACCACAGCACACACCTCACGGTGCCAAACAGCCCGACAATTCGGATGACAGAGGGTGGGGAAATCTCCTTTATATGGAGGCACCATAAACTGTGATAGCACATTGCACTTGCCTTTATACTCTGGGCTTGCGATTCGGAGGCCATTCCAACAACGGAGGAACGCGATGGTAAAATCACCCCGCTCCCGAGAGTGATAACTAAACATTTTCATTGGTAGCTCATCTCACGGTAAAATCGTGCAACATGTAATGAACCTCATATTTTAGTGCCAAAAAATTTTAAAATTTAAAAGCTATCAAGGTTACATTATAAAATTTCCAAAAGCCTCCTGATATTTAAAAAAAGGGGGGATAGAAGAACATCATGTAAGGAAGGAAAAATACCCTTCTGTCTGACTATTTAGAGGAACAATCTACACCAAGGAAAGCTTAAGGATAGGACCCCACCACTCCATCAGGACTGGCTTCCTGCACCCCATCGCTCGGAAGTGAACCCCGGACGGAGCAGTGGGGGACGAGGCCGCTGCAGACAAGACTCGGACCTGGGCAGGCGCACCCCCCCCTGCGCCCCGCAGCGGGCCGGGGCCGGGAGCGGGGGGCCCACCACGCCCGTTCATGGCGGGGCGCGCGGGGGCACGTTTCCGTCCTCGGGTGGAGCTCACACGCGTGGCAGCCGTGGCCCTAGCCGGTGTGTCTCAGTGGATAGAGCATCAGCCTGCAGACTGAAAGGTCCCAGGTTCGATTCCGGTCAAGGGCATGGACCTGGGTTGCGGGCACATCCCCCGTGGGGTGTGTGCAGGAGGCAGCTGATGGCTGTTTCTCTCTCGTTGGTGTTTCTCTCTTGTTGGTGTTTCTCTCTTTCCCTCTCCGTTCCTCTCTGTAAAAAATCAATAAGATAAATTAAAAAAATAAAAAAACACAAAAGGCAGTCTGTGTCCAAACAGAGGACCCCTCACGCTCCCGCTGGGGTGAGTGTGGGGGTGCGGGGGGCAGGGAGGGAGGGAGGGAGGGCGGCACCCTGGCCGGGAGCAGGTGCCCGGGCCGCTGCTCGGGCGGGGAGCGGGGGCGGGGAGCGGGGGCGGGGCGGGCACGCAGGCGCCGTTTACCGAGCTTCCCGGAGAGCCTCTGCGCCCCACCGAGGCCGGGGGCGGGGGGCGGGGGCGCCGGAGCCGCTGGGACAGCGCCGATCTCAGCGCGGGCCGCCGGGGGTCCCGCCCGCGCCGGGCTCCGGGCACAGCCGGCAGGGACGCCAGGTGGAGCGCCGAGTCCCGCCCTCCCCGCCGGCCCCGCCCACCACGCCCGTAGCCCCGCCCTCCCCGCCCCGCAGACCCGCCCAGCGGGGAGGGTTCCAGACGCCACACGACTTCCGGTGCCGGCGTCCAATCGGCTTCCTCTTCCCCCCACTTCCGGTTCCTCCGCCCTGTCCCCGCCCCGCTCGCCTCCTTTCACGCCGTCACGTGAGGGGCGGGCGCGGGGGCCGTCGGGACTCGTTCTGCCGGTGGGTCAGGGTTCGGCCTCAACATGGCGGCCCCGGCCGGGCAGTGACCGGGGCTCGGCGGTCGGAAGGAGTCCCCGGGGCCGGTCGCGCGGCGTCCGCCTCATGGGAGGGACGTGAGGCGCCGCGGCGAGCGCGGAGGGGCGGCGGCGCCGGGCGGGCGGCGGCGCGGGTCGGTGCCGGGCCCGGGGTCCGGGCTTCCGTGCGGGCCCGCCCGGCGGAGGCCGCGGGCGGCGGGGCGGCCGGCGGGCCGGGGCGATGGCCCAGTGCGTGCAGTCGGTGCACGAGCTCATCCCGGACTCCTTCGTGCCCTGCGTGGCCGCGCTCTGCAGCGACGACGCCGAGCGCCTCGCCCGCCGCAACCACCTGAGCTTCGCCGAGCTGCTGAGACCTTTCACCCGCCTCACCTCCGAGGGTGCGTGGCCCCGGGCCGGGCGGCGGGGCCGGGCGCGGGCGGCGGGCGGGCGGCGGGCGGGCCGTGTGGGCCTCCGGGGCGGGCGGCGCGCGGGGCCGCGGGCGGGGGGGGGCCTGCGCGGACCGCGGCGCGGACCTCGCCCCTCGGCGCCTCCGGTCCCCGCACCTGCCGCGGTGGGTGGTTCTGGGAGGAGACGGGCGGGGAGGGGCGGGGAGGGGCGGGGAGGGGAGGGGAGCGGAGCTGTCAGGCCGCGGAGGTCCCGGAGAGAAGCCGAATCATCACCCCCCCCCCCCCCAAACCCCGGCTGTCAAACTGGACGTGGGGGTTGTTTTTGAACAGCTTTCTAAGCTCCTGTTTCGCAATTTTAATTTTTCTGTTTTGAAAATGGAAACTTTTTTTTTTTTTTTTGGAATATTATTTCTACATCATTTTTTTTTTTTTTTTTTTGCCTCTCAAGGAAATGAAAATGTATTGTGGAAATAATAAAGCTTGGAACAGCCTCTGCCTAATGGACGAGGGAGGAAGAACAGATTGTTCGTTTGTAGGGAAGCAGAAGTCCTGAAACGTGGTGTTTCAGCTAAAAATGAAATCGTTGGTAGGAACGCGTCTTTCGTGGAGGAGCCAGGACCTGGTTTTTACAGCTTTAGAGTCTTTATTAGGGAAAAAAAAAACCCACAGGTCTCACCGAGCTCCAGGTCTGGTTTAACCCAGGGCCTTGAGCGGGGCTCTGCAAACAGAACGCAGCAAAGTCTGTAAAAAACGAAGGCTTCACTCAGCACAGCGGTGCTGCCCTCTGGGCTCAGTCACAGGCGCAGCCACAGCCTGCAGCCATTGGGATCAGCCGGTCTGGCTCAGTGGGCAGAGTGCTGGCTTGCGAACTCAAAGGTCCCGGGTTTCATTCCGGTCCAAGGGCACATGCCCGGGTTGTAGGCTCCATCCCCAGTGAGGGATTTGCAGGAGACAAGACGATCCACCGTGATTCTCTCTCATCCTGGATGTTTCTCTCCCTCTCTCCCTCCCTCCTTCCTTCCTTCCCTCCCTCCCTCCCTCCCTCCCTCCCTCCCTCCCTCCCTCTCTCTCTCTCTCTCTCTATATATATATATATATATCTCCCTCTCCCCTCCTCTCTGAAATCAGTAGAAGTATATTTAAAAAAACACAGCTGTCAGTTGAGCGGCTATGGTGATGATTGGGTTCTGTGACTTGTGCACAGGAACGTGCTGAGCCGTGAACTCACGCGCGCACACGCCACAGGTGTGCTCCTGGGCGGGCAGCTCCTCCCCAGGCTCCCTGCGGTGCTGACAGGAGAGGACGGGGCCCAGGACACAGGGTTTTCTTCAGCCCAGGCCCCAGTATTGCACTAAGTCCACAAGAACAGCCGCGTGCCCTACATTCCTCAATTCTCTGCGAGACGGGCGTGCTCTCTCCTGCTTTGTTAATAAGTAATAATGCCAATACCTGATACCTGTGTTCCGTAGCTTTTCCCTTGTGGTCCTGACTGAATTCTGTGAGGTAGACGCTGTTATCATTGTACCTTGGAGGACACTAAGGCAGGGAGTTACGTGTCCAGCTTACATGTGGGAGAGATGTAAACACAGGCCCTGAGACCTCAGGGCAGGTACTGATCAGATCCTCTTATCTCCTGGCAGTATTTAGGGTTACTTATTCACCCTGCGCTGCAGCACTAGCCAATAGAAATATAATGGGAGTCACATATGTAATTTAAAGTTAGTGTTTACATGATAAAAAAGTGAAAAGAAAGTGGTGAAATTAGTTTTAATGACTGATATGTATATTATTTAACCCAATATTCCCAAAATGTTATTTCAATATATAGTCAATATTAAAAGATCGTTTAAAAAAGTCCTCACTTTAGGATATGGTGTTTTTTTTTTTTTTTTTTTTTATGTTAATTTTTCTATTCTTTATTTTATTTTCATTTTTTACATCTTTCACTTAAGAAACGAATTTTTTCATTTTTTCCTTACTTGATTTTACCTTTTCAATTATTACATTTTTCAATTTCAATCATCATTATTACTATTACTATTTGCATTTTTTGTTTCCTTTTTCTTCTTTTTTTTTTTTTTTAATCAATCTTTATTGTTCATAATATTACAAAGGTTCCTCATTTCCTCCTCCCTCCACCAGGTTCCCACCCCACCCTCCACCCCCTCCCCTTCCCCCAATGTCCTCATCCATAGGTGCACAGTTCATGTTTAGTCTCCTCCTCCCTCCCTTTCCTCGATAGTAAATCCCTTTTCAGATAGTAAATCAGTTACTTAGCATTTTCTCATATCAATAATATCTCCACATGCCCAATGATATACTTCAGACAACAGACATTTCCAAATAGGTCAACCAACCTCATCCAGGCCCCACCCAAGGCGCTTACAGATCAACACCCCAGCGCTATACTAACTCAACACATTCAGATCTAAGCCTTCATCACTTGATTCAGCAGACCCTCAAGTTCCCGCCAAAGTCTCCAGCCGTGTCTGAGAGGCAGCCAGGATATGGTGTTTTTTGTTTTGTTTTGAAGATATGTTTTTTTTTCATTTGAGCGAGAGGAAGGGGAAGAGAGAAAGAGCGAGAGAAAAAGCAAAACATCAATTGGTTGGAACCCACAACCTGGGTATGTGCCCTGATTGGGAATTGAACCCGTCACCTTTTGGTGTATGGGGACTGCACTCCATCCAGTTGAGCCACACTGGTATGGGTTAAAAATATTCTTTGAGGGGGCTGGGCGGAGTAGGGCAAAGGAGGGGGAAATGGTGGACATCTGTGATATTGTCAACAATAAATAAAGCAACCAATGAATGCATAAAAAATCTAATGACTTAATTTTTATCTGTAAACCAAATTTTAGGACTTTGCCTTCTCTATAAATCTAGATGACCCCACCTAGGTTAAATTAAAAACTTGTTCTTACTCCCTGACCCGTTAGGCAAAGGCTGTTTCAAGTTTTATTATTTCCATAATACCTTTTTCTTAGATATATACTATTTTTTATTTCCCAAATTTATTTGAACATGGGATCAATTTTTCAGAAACAAGCTCTTAACTTTCTTGAAGAAGCAGTATTCCATGGAGTAGCATATACTGAGAAATATTACTTCATAATACAGTATTCAAGATGCTGTCTGGTAACCTATAAAATTAAAATGGTAGATTTGAATTTCATTTATCCTTCATATACCCTCTTACACACCCTTTTCCCCTTTTCCGGAAATCACCACACTGTTGAATATAATTTTGAAACAAATGTTATATGATATGCTAGTGATCCGGTACCTGGATTTGTGCACATGGAAAGGAAATTAATTAGAAGGTAGCTGGCGGGGTGTGGCTGAGTGAGATGGGTTGGACACCCCTGCAGCCAGCCTCCCATGGTCTGGGGCGCGGGGAGTGAGTGGGGTCCCTCTGGCAGGTGGGGTCCCTTTGCCTGGCCTGCAAGGATCTGGTTGAAACCAGCTCTCCGACATTCCCCGAGGGTCCTGGCGTGCGAGAGGGCACACTGCAGAATTCTGCGCTGCCAAGTCACTGCAGCTCCTGCGTTGAGCGTCTGACCCCTGGTGGTCAGTGTGTGCAATAAGTACTGGACAGTTGAACGGTTGCTTAGTCTTTCATATATATATATATATATATATACACACACACACACACACTAGAGGCCCAGTGCACGAAATTCGTGCATTTGGGAGGGGGTCACTCAGCCCAGCCTGTGCCTCTCAAAGTCTGGGACCCCCCGGGAGATGTCATCCGCTGTCTTAAGCCTGATCCCTGGGGGATTGGGCCTAAGCTGGCAGTCAGACATCCCTCTGGCAGCCGGTGGCCTTCGGACATCCTCAGCGCTGTGAAGGAGGCAGGAGAGGCTCCCGTCACTACCCCTGCACTCAGCCATCAGCCCAGCTTGTGGGAGTGCTCCCCCTGTGGGAGTGCACTGACTGCCAGGGGTCAGCTCCTGCATTGAGTGCCCCTTGGTGGTCAGTGCGCATCATAGCGACTGTTAGGGTCAATTTGTATGTTACCCTTTTTGTTATATAGGATTATTATATAGGATATATATTTACAGATAGTCTTTGTATAGTTATAATCTTAACGAAGCCTTAATATAATTTAGTTCTGAAGCTTTTGAATAGAGAGAGCATTTTTCTTAATTATAATTAGCTCTTCTATTGTGATATTCCTGTTTCTATTATCATTTAACAAATGACCCCCAAACTTAGTACCTTAGAAACAAAAGCATTTATTGTTTCTCAAGAATCTGGGAGTGGCTTAGCTGGATGCTTTTGGCTCAGGGTCTCTTGAAGTTGCGAGTGGAGCTGTCAGCAAGAACTGCAGTCATCTGGGGCTTGAGGATCCTCTTCCAAGCTCACTCATGGTTGCTGGCAAGTCTCACTTCCTCACCGACACTGGCCTGAGACCCAGTCTGTGCCACGTGGGCCTGCCCAGAGGCTCCCTGAGTATCCTGGGGCATGGCAGCCAGCTTCTTCCGGAGGGGTGACCAGACAGAGGACCCAGGATGGAGCTGTACTCTTACAACCTGATCTCGGGAGTGCTGTACCATTGCTTTTGCTGTGTTCTATTGGTCACACATAGCAACCCTAGGATGTGGGAGTGTGTGTAACAGGAAATAGCAGGATCATTGGGGCCATTTCAGAGACTGGCTGCCACACCTGTTAACTATTTCTGGATTCATTAGTAGGGTTACCTAACTGATAAGCCCGCTCTGAATATAGTGCAAAGCTAGAATATCCTTTTTGTGTTAATATTTATGAATACTAAAAGATACCTGGCCAATTTAAAACTGCGAGATTAGCCGAAACTGTTTTGGCTCAATGGTAGAGCGTCGGTCTGCGGACTGAAAGGTGTCAGGTTCGATTCCGGTCAAGGGCAAGTACCTTGGTTGCGGGCACATCCCCGGTAGGGGGTGTGCAAGAGGCAGCTGGTCAATGTTTCTCTCTCATCGACATTTCTAGCTCTCTATCCCTCTCTCCTCCTCTCTGTAAAATATCAATAAAATATATTTAAAAAAATAAATAAATAAAACTGCGAGATTTTATATATATATATATATATATAAAACCAATATATATATTGGTTTCAGAGAGGAAAGGAGAGAGAGAGAAAAACATCAGTGCTGAGAGAGAATCATTGGTTGCTGCTTCCTGCATGCCCTCTACTCAGAATCTATCTGGATCGGACTCGAACTATACCTCCTGGTTATACATTCCACACTCAGCCGCTGAGCCACACTGGCCAGGCTTGAGAGAGGTTTAGCACACACGGCTACTCAAGTTACTCAACAATTATAAACTAACTTTAAGGAAAATACTTGTTTCTAAAAATGTCAGAAATGTACCATAATATTTTCTTGTGTTTTTGGTTTCTCTGTTTCATAGACTAGCTGGAAAGTTTAAATTAGGGAGAGAGCTCTGTGTGTGTTTAAGTTAGAAAAAATAAACAATTACAGAAGAATGCAGAGAATACAAGAAACATCCACCTTCCCACTACCCAGAACCAACAAATATTAACCTTCTTGTCATATTTCCATTGTGTCTTCTTCTTTCCTTTGAGAAGAAACCAGTGATACCCTTGAAGGCACCTTTAAACCTTCCCTTGGTCTCATTTCTTTCCTTCACAGGCAATTATTATAATGGAACTTGCATTTGTACTTTTGTGTATATATTTACAGTATATATTTAAAGTATTTTATTTGTACTTTTGTGTATATATTTATAATACAAGTGCACACATTCCATATAGTTTTTATAAACTTGTTTTTGTTTTTTTAAATTAAAAGCTTAGAAATCAACAAAGGTTCACAGGAAATTTAGGAAGATAGTTTTTACAGATGTAACCTTATTTAAAATATAGGCAGGCCTGAAATTAAAAGTTTAGTATAAAGCATTTTCCATTGGTAATAAAAGTCATATTTTTTATGGGTAGGTATCCAAAGCCAGTTTTCCAAGAGTTGCCTCTTATTTGTATACAATGATTCATGATGTTCTTATAATAGTGTGTTACACTTGCTGCCTCCATCACCTGTTGAGAACTTCACTACATGATTATGTATGTGCCAAGCATGGGGCTCAGTGCTTTACATTTACTCTCTCACCCAACAATGTCCCACGTACATCTTTAAAATAACCCTGTGGCCGAAACCGGTTTGGCTCAATGGATAGAGGGTCGGCTTGGGGACTGAAAGGTCCCGGGTTCGATTCCGGTCAAGGGCATGTGCCTTGGTTGCGGGCACATCCCCAGTAGGGGGTGTGCAAGAGGCAGCTGATCAATGACTCTCTCTCATTGATGTTTCTAACTCTCTATCCCTCTCTCTTCCTCTCTGTACAAAAATCAATAAAATATAAAAACAAACAAACATAAAATAACCCTGTGAAGTATGTTTTAACCACATGTTACAGATGGGGAAATTGAAGAACAGAAAAGTTAAAAGGTTATTTAGGGTAACCCGGTTAATAAGTGGTGGGTTGGGATTTAAAATAAAGTGTGATTCCAGCTCTAGCTGATTTGGCTCAGTGGATAGAGCATCAGCCTCCGACTCAAGGGTCCCGGGTTTGATTCTGGTCAAGGGCACGTGCCCGGTTATGGGCTCAACCCCAGCAGGAGGTAGCAGATCAATGATTCTCATTATTAATGTTTCTCTCTCTCTCTCTCTCTCCCCCCCCTCTGAAATAAATAAAAATATATTTTCTAAAAGAAAAAAAGCCTGACTTCAAAAATTGGAGCTTAATATAATGGGCTGCTCTAATACTACTCTGAAAAACTGCTTGAGTATATTTTATGAAAAGATATGCTCACATTTCGTACTGTGCACTATGGATACTGTCTGGTATAATCTCCTAAGAACCTATGTCTTGGCCTGGCGCTCTGAGCCACTGGTTATAAATCCCATGGACTTGAGGCAAGACCTGTAACAGGGTAGCGGCAAGGAGATTGGGGGGTGAATTTTTAAAAATAGGCTTTATTTTTTAGAGCAGTTTTTGGTTCACAGCAAAATTGAGCAGAAAGAATAGCTTTTCCGTATACCTTCTGTTCCAGTACCTTCCCACTGCCAGCATCCGGGATTTTTATGATGGGACAGTAGTGGCTGAGAATGCAGGGGGAGAAGAGGAACCCCCAGGGTATCATTTAGTTCTCCTCACTATTTTCAGCATTGGTACCACAGACTTCACACTGCTCTGGGCAGCCTTCGTGTGAGGAGTGGGATGTGTGGTGGCTGGTCCTTGGCAACTCCAAACGGGAAGAAGGAAAATACATAGAGCAGGGGCATGAGCAGAGCACTGCGAGGGAAGGCTGGACTGGCTGGCTCGCCCTTTTGGCTACAAGGGAACGTTGTCAGTCAGCTGTATTTATGGAAGGCTGTGCCACTAGGACTTTCTGGTTTCTGATTTGATCGTCTTTTTTGTTTGTAAACATTAACCCAACTTTTTTTACTGTTACAGCTGGTTTGTTATGAATTGTGTAGAATTAATTTCATGTTTTTTTTTCTCTCCTAAAGTTCATATGAGAGATCCTAATAATCAGCTTCACATAATAAAAAATTTGAAGATAGCAGTAAGCAACATTATCACCCAGCCGCCTCAGCCTGGAGCCATTCGGAAACTTCTGAGTGACGTCGTTTCCAGCTGTCAGCCTGCGGACGGACTAGTAGCTAACGTGATTACGGCAGGGGACTATGACCTCAACATCAGTGGTATGGAATAAGGTTTATTATTTCTGAAAGGAATTGATCTTCTTTTAGAAAAAGTAATTCTGTAACTTGGAAATCACTTAACAAACACTTAAGTGCTTAGTGATAGATCTAGAATACAATGTTGAAAATATCTGTAAAATTATATTGTTTAAATGTTCATAATTTTTCTTCTGCGTTAATTTAATTAGAGCAAGATAAGTTAACTTGATAATTTCAAGTTTAGAATATTATGATTATCTTTCCACATCAAAAGATCTCCTTCCTGAAGTCTTATATTTCATGGGGAATGATACCCTTCAGTAGGAGAGAGATTTGGTAGACAAAAAAAATCTAGATATTACAATGGTTTGTGGCTCTCCAAAGGCCTGTGCTACATAACTGGACACATAGTATGTCTGTGGTATTATGTAAAAGTATTTCTTTGGGGAAGGACATGTTAGGAAAGAAAAAAGCTCATGGGGAAGATAATGAAATAAAAGTTGCAAAACACCATTCTTCTCCATTTTGAACTGGTTACTGTCCAAGGCCTGCTCCACAACGGTCATCTCTGGGTTTCCTGCCTTCCCTTCTCTCTGGTCTCTCATTCATACATATTTCTTGGGGCATATTTCCTGGGTTTGGTGAAGGACATCTCCAAGTACTTTCCTAAGAAACTCTGCTGGAGGCACATTTTTTGAGAAACTGATGTCTGAAAAATTTTCTTTTATGCTTGTTTTCTTATATACTTGACTATATATATATATATTCTAAGTTAGAAACAATTTCTCACAGAATTGTTTCACTTCTTGTAACTTCTAGTATTGTAAAGGAACTGTAATACATTATGATATTTCTCCCCCAATTCCCTTCAACTTTTAGAAGCTCTTCCACTTATTTGGAAATTTCATGTTGGACCTGATTTAACTCCTTTTTTATTTATTGTATTGTGTAGCTCCTTTTGATAATCTGGTCATGCATAATCTTTAATCCTGAGAAATTTCTTGTGTGTTTTTTTTCTTTGTTAATTTCTTCTCCGTTGTTTTCTTTGCTCTTTCCAGAATGACTGCTGTTAGCTGGGTGTAGGGCTTCCTGAGTTACTCCTCTGCTGTTTTCATCTTTCTTCTAATATTGTCCGTCTCCATCTCTTAGGTCTTTTGTTTTACTTTCTGGGGGAATACTCTTGACTTTATTTTCTATCTTCTATTGAAATTTTAATATTCTCTTGCTCTCGACTTTTCTTTTTTAAAAAAACACATTTTTATTGATTTCAGAGAGGAAGGGAGAGAGTGAGAGCGAGAGCGAGAGCGAGAGAGAGAGAGAGAGAGAGAGAGAATCATTGATGAGAGAGAATCATTGATTGGCGCCTCCTGCATGCCCCCCACTGGGGATTGAGCCGGCAACCTGGACGTGTGTCCTCTCTAGGAACCTGTGACCTCCTCGTTCAGAGGTCAGTGCTCCACCTGGTTTTTATTTTTGTAGCATGTAGTTCTTGTTTCCTACTGTGGTAACTCAACTCTGAGAATATTAATAAATGGTTAAGTTTTCTTCTTTTATGATTTTTCTCTCATTTGTATTATTTCCAGTTTGTTTTGGTCTCTCTTTCATGTTGGAATCTTGCTTCACATGTCTGTGAGCCCTTGGCATTATTTTCTCTTTCTAATTGAGGCATTAAAACCCTGACTGGGCATAACAAACTTGTCTTCTCTGTTGAGTAGTGAGACTGTAATAGGCTTGAATGTTACCCTTCTTTTATTACTTACAGTTCTTTAATATGGGGTCATTTAGTTTCTCGAGCTAAGTTTCTCAAATCTGATGTCTAACTGCTGGGGGTGGGCTTATTATTTTTTTAAATGATGTATTAAAGTGGTTTGGTAGATAGTTTATAGGAACAATATGGTCATTTATTTGGTTGTGAGAAATTATTTTATCCAGCTGAATGGCATGGCTCAGTGGTTTTGAGTGTTGACCTGTGAACCAGGAGGTCATAGTTCAAAATTCCTGATCTGGGCTCCATCCCCAGTGGGGACATGCAGGAAGCAGCCAATCAATGATTCTCTCCCATTATTTGATCTCTCTCTCTCTCTCTGTCTCTCTCTCTTTCTCTCTATCCCCCTCCCCTCTCCCTTCCTCTCTGAAATCAATAAAAATATATTTTTAAAAATGTCCTGTATATTAATATCCATTAATATAATGACAATTGTAAAATATTAGTTTAAAAATTTATTTTATCCAGGTAAATTACTTACATCCTCAGGCCCCTGCTAACACTCCACCTATGGAGGGACTGAGTGCTGTTTGTCTTTAAGCACAGATGCAGGCACTGCTTTATAGCTGGTCCTTTAGGCAGATTTTAAAAAGAACCCTCATTGGTTTGGATAAGCTACATTGCCAAAGAAAGCTGTCTCTTCAGCTTCTCTCCCTGCTTCTGCTTTAAGACCTCCCCTGTGTTGGTCTTGAAGGCTGAGAATGGGATACGCTGAAGCACTGAATGCATCATAATAAAATTCCGTTGCAACAGTGATACTCTAGAGATAGATGAGTGGTTTTTACCATTTCAAATAAGATATTCTCTGTCTGGAAAAATACTTCTAATTTTTGCCATTAACGTGAGTCAGCATACTTTTTACCCATTCTATTTAAGAAATACATGCTATATCTTTACCTCATAAGACTACCTTATCAGTGCCATGTTTTCTTCATCAGATCGGTCAGTAAAAGCTAGTGTTCCTTGGTACAGTAATTGGAAAGACACATTGATGGAAATGAAAGAATCCTCATTAAATACAGGTATTTTCTATGTTGGTCTGAGTTTTCCAGATTATTCTCACTCTACTCCTGCCTATTATTTTTTTCTACTCAGCTACTTTAAAAAAAAATTTGTCCCAATTAACATGTTTAATTTTTCTAAAACAGAGACAGTCTGGTGATGCTTGAGCATCGATCCTATCATCTGTTGCTTATTGTTTACTCTTGATTTACGTTATCTTCTAAATCCAGGTATTGTTTCAGAATAGTATAACCTGGGTTACACCTTGTTTTGATAAGGAAAAATGTTTTTCTTTTTTCTCTGGAGAGTAGTCATGTGTAAACAGTATTTTAGAGGATTGTTTAAATATTCAATATTTTTTCCTAAATTTTTATGTAAGAATAAAAAGCATAAAGAATGCTTTTAAAATATGTCTAGTGCAATATAAGAACTTAGTATTCTTATTTTTCCATTATCTTAAAAGTATTTTTCTTTTTTTTTTTAATCAATCTTTATTGTTCATATTATTACAAAGGTCCCTCATTTCCTCACCCCTCCACCAGGTTCCCACCCCACCCTCCGCCCTGCCCTTTCCCCAACCCCCATTGTCCTCATCCATAGGTGCATAGTTTATGTTCAGTCTCTTCCCGCATCCACTCCTCCCCCCCCTCCGGAATTGTCAGTCCACTTCCCTCCGGTATCTCTGATTCTATTATAATCAACAGTTAATATTGTTCATCAGGTTTTTTAATTTCCTTGTTTTTTTTTTAATTAAAAAACTTTTATATTTTTAAGAATAAATTTTAAAATCTAATAATTTTAAACCTTGTTTTTTCTGCCCTGGGAACTGAGAAGCAAACTTGTTTACATGTAAACTTGCCCTTAGGCTATCGTAGCCATTCAAATGTAAATGGACACATTGTTTAAAGATAGCTGCTCCCTGGAATTGGATTACCTGTTCTGGGTGGGAAGGGCTTGTCCTCCCCTTTTCCCATTGAAATTAAGGTGTTAGCTTTAAAACCTTTTTGGCAAGAGACCTTAAACTTTCAGAACTTTAAATTTTTCAGGTAGTAAATCAATTACTTAGTATTTTCTCAAATCAATAATACCTCCACATGCTCAAGGATACACTTCACACAAAAGATACTTCCAAATAGATCAACCAACCTCATCCAGACCCCCACACAAGGCACTCACAGATCAACACCCCAGCGCTATACTAACTCAACACATCCAGATCTAAGCCTTTATCACTTGATTCAGCAGACCCTCAAGTTCCCCCAAAAGTTTCCAGCCATGTCTGAGAAGCAGCCCTGGGGCATGGGCAGGCGAGGAGCGATCTGTTCCGGGCCCGGCTGCTTCGTGCCTGGCCTCTGTTGCTCTGGGTCTGGCCGCTGCTGCTTCGGGCCTGGCTGCTCCGGGCCTGGATGCTGCTGCTCTGAGCCTGGCTGCTCCCGGCCCGGCTGCTCTGGGCCCGGCTGCTCCGGGTCCGGCAGCTCCCGGCCTGGCCACTCCCGGCCTGGTTAAAAGTATTTTTCATAATCCTCTGCATTATCGAAAGTGCAAGAATGCGCCAAAACCGGTTTGGCTCAGTGGTAGAGCGTCTGTCTTTGGGCTGAAAGGTCCCAGATTCGGTTCCGGTCAGGGGCATGTACTTTGGTTGCGGGCACATCCCTGGTGGGGTGTGTGCAAGAGGCAGCTGGTCGATGTTTCTCTCTCATCGACGTTTCTAGCTCTCTATCTCTCTCCCTTCCTCTCTGTAAAAATTCAATAAAATATATATTTAAAAAAAAGTGCAAGAATGATGGAATTGCCTCGAAAGATGATATAGTAGTGAAATATATCATTACTATTATATCATCCTTCAGTTTTAAATTTTGTGGTGCCCATAGTATATTGTATCTTTTTATTTTACACACCAATATTGATTTTATTGGTGTCCTTTTGAAATGTTTTTATCCAAGAATAACCTGTTTCTTCTAGTAGCTTTCCTCGTTGTTGTGATCTGTCATTTTAGACCAGTCGCTTTCTTTTAGTTTTTGCTAATTCATGGTTTTCTGCTTAGAGGTTAAAATAGGTCAGGAAAAAGGGAGCATATTGGAAACATCTGAAAGTTTTGGGTTGTGTAGGGGATACTTTTCAGCAGTTGTCTCAGCGTTTTCTTTCAAGACGTTATAAAGGAAGAACCAAGACATATTTGTAGCCATTACCCTTGTTTTCATTTTTTCCCTTTGAATGCAGATGAGTATTAAGAACTTTTCATTTTTAGTCCATAGTGGCAGAGAAAATAAATTTGACAGTGGAAGACACAATTTTTCACAATTAGCCAAATCAGTGCAACAGCATTCTAGACGAGCACTGTCCAGTAGAAATTGGTGAGCCACTTGTATTGTTTTTAATGTTCTCTAGCCACAATAAAGGAAGTAAAGACCACGTGAAGCCCTGCCGCTGTGGCTCCGTTGGGCATCATCCCATGCACCCACGGGTTCTCAGTTCAGTTCCTGCTCAGGGCACACGCCCAGGTTGTGGGCTTGACCCCTGGTTGGGAAGTGCAGGAGGCAGCTGATCAGTGTTTCACTCTTCCCATCAATGTTTGTTTCTCCCTCTCCCTTCTTCTCTCTCTAAAAATCAATAAAAAAAAAAATCTTAAAAAAAACCAGGTGAAATTAATTTTAATACTATATTTTTCTTTATTCAGACTATACAAAATATGTCTGTGTAATTGGAAATTTTACTTTTTTGGTACTGCCTTTGAAATCTATATCACATCTTAATTCAGACAAGCCACAATTTCAAGTGCTTGCTAGCCACATGTTGCTAGTGGCTAACTACTTATGAACCCCCCCCCCCCCAAATTATTTTTTTGCTGTGCCTTTATTCTGTAAATAATTTGTAAAGTGAATTAAAAATACAGTAAAATATCAAGGGTCAGTTAGATCCAGTTAGTAAATGGCAATGACTCTTTTTTCCTGATATACTGAGAACCAAAAGGAGAATAATTTGAGTAGAGGACAATTTATTTTTAAAAGATCTTCCACGGTGGTGTCTACTTTGATTTTTCTGAAAATACTTAATTAGAAATAGTCTCCTTAAGAATAGTTCTCGTGGGAATTGGTAAGGTATGTACACATATACCTTAATAAAAAAAATGAGAGAAAAAAATGAAAAAGAATAATTCTCATGGATGTTGTGAAAATATAAGGTTAGTATTTCTTAGTTTTTAATATTATTTAAAGTCATAATTTGCAAAATGCTCATAAGTTTTGGTTTCAGTTTTTTGTAGCTTTTATATTAAGATTCTCTGTTATTAATCAGTATGTTCTGATAATCATAGAGTTTAATGTCAAATATTCTTTATTTTGAGGTTATACATTTATGTAATTAAGTATTTTACATTTAATTATTTAATTCCTTTTCTTTACTAGGATATTTTCTGAATATATATTAGTACAGGGTAGGGCAAAAGTAGGTTTACAGTTGTTCATATGGAAAATAATAATTAACTGCTTTACCACCTAAATATGAGGTTTAGAATACTTATGTAATGTTCTAAATGTATTTTAAAAAATAAAAAATAAATCCTCTGTCATTTCAAAGAAAATAACAATAAATAATACTATAAGAATAAACTGTTTTGTGTACTCACAGCTGTAAACCTATTTTTGCTCCACCCTGCATTTAGTTTTGGCATGTCTACTACTGTTTATCTAAAGTTGCATAGTCATAAGTGCCAACATATTTGTAACATGTTAGTATTTTTTAGTTTGGCAGTATGTTTTCTCGCACTTCCAGCTTCGTAAGTGATCAGGAAGGGTAACTGGGTGATTTACAGGTGATGCTTAGATTTAGCACGGTCAGTCTTTTTCACCTGCAGATCTGGGGTCATAAATAATTTTGGTTTCTGTAGGATGCGGACCCACGTTGCTCTAGGTCTAATTCACCGCCGTTGCCCTTGTTAGACATTTGTTGGGAATATAATGACTCGTGTCCCAGATCGCTGACACTGAAAAGGCAGCGAATGGGGGGCTGGGAGCTGGACCGTCATGTTGTTTTTCGGCCCTTCGCTGCCTTCCTCAGCCTTCCTTACCAAGACACGATGCATTCTGCACAGAGAGACTGGTAGGGTAACAGGGTTGCTCTTCACATTCCAGAGAAAGAACACTCAGCCGAAGCCGGTTTGGCTCAGTGGTAGAGCGTTGGTCTGCGGACTGAAAGGTCCCAGGTTCGATTCCGGTCAAGGGCATGTACCTTGGTTGCGGGCACATCCCTAGTAGGGGGTGTGCGAGAGGCAGCTGGTCGATGTTTCTCTCTCATCGACGTTTCTAGCTCTCTGTCTCTCTCCCTTCCTCTCTGTAAAAAATCAATAAAATATATTTAAAAAAAGAAAAAAAAAAAAGAAAGAACACTCTGAGGAGGAAGTGGTATGGGCAGAGTAATTTCACCCTCAAATTAGTATAAGAGACTTCATAAAGGGAGAGAATTGTCACTACATGTTGAAGTCTTTTGTTAACAGAAGACATTTTGGGTTGCTCTACGGTAACATAAGACTGTTAGGTTTTCCACTTTCTACAAAAATGTAATTTGAAAAAACAAAACAAAAGGAGAATGTCCTTGATTTATTGGCATGTAAAATAACTGAAGGAGGAGTTCTTAATGTATTTTATTGATTTTTTTACAGAGAGGAAGGGAGAGAGATAGAGAGTTAGAAACATCAATGAGAGAGAGTCATCGATCAGCTGCCTCTTGCACACCCCCTACTGGGGATGTGCCTGCAACCAAGGTACATGCCCTTAACCGGAATCGAACCCGGGACCTTTCAGTCCGCATACTGACGCTCTACCATTGAGCCAAACCGGTTTCGGCTGAAGGAGGACTTCTTAATTAGCCCCTTAAGGAAATAAAAGGCTGAAGGGAAGATTTACTCTCTCAATGTGAATGTGACCTTCTTGAAAGATAAAACCCACTTCTGCCATATATATTTTAAAAATATTCCTTTGTTTTTCATATCCTTAGTGAGTATCCAGTGTCTTGTACCAGTATTTAGAAAGTAGTATTTCAGCTTAAGAACATGTGTGTATATACTTGCTTTTTTAAAATTTAACTTTCTTTTTAAATATGCATATATTTTTATTGATTTCAGAGAGTAAGGGGGAGGAAAGAGAGAGAGAAACATCAATGATGAGAATCAACGATCGGGTGCCCCCTGCACGCCTCTTACTAGGGATTGAGCCCCCAACCCAGGGATACGGCCTGCCCGGGAATCTTGGTTCCCAGGTGGATGCGCAACTACTGAGCATCACCGGCCAGGCATTATTTCTGCCACTTTCACATAGATTATTATATTTCTGGGGATTTTTTTTCTATAGCAGTGAACATGACATTGTTACACTAATAGCCCTCCTAAATAATATATGGGTTATTCTCATACGGCATTTATTGGGATTAAATGTTTATGTATGCTATTACCGTGTTTCCCCGAAAATAAGACCTAGCGCATGGAAAAATAAGACATCCCCTGAAAATAAGATCTAGAGCAACTTTGGGAGAAAAAATTAATATAAGACACTGTCTTATTTTCGGGGAAACAGGGTAGGTGAAATATGCTATTTGGTCAGGTTGAATAGCTTTTTTCTCTTTAGCCTTCCCACTCATTTAATGTAGTATTAAACAGAAAATCTATTTGCTGTTTTCAGTGATTAACATGAAAACAAAACAAAAACAAAAACATATGACTTGGTAATTGGCATAAGAAACTAGGAATAGAGTGTCCTTTCAGAAATATTGTGATTAGACAATCTACTTAAACCTAGTGAAATAATTAAGTTCAAATAAAAAATGTTAGAATAGTCGTAATATAAAATGCTTAGCCTGGAGCAAAGAGGGATATGATATTTTAGGAAACGCTTAATATATAGTACATGTATTCAAAAAGTGAAAACACCTATCTTTTATATTTGATTATAAAGTAAATGTGCTTTGAAATTCCATTGAAAGAGGTTTTGTTCCTGCCATAGTTCAGTAATTAAGTGATAAAGTAGTGTTTGTCAGCCTTGCCACTATTGACATTGGGCCATATAATCCTTTGAAGGGGGCTGTCTTGTTTACTGTCGGGTGTTTGCATCATTCCTCTTTCCCTTGTGCCAGTAGTACCCCTTCTCACTCCCACTTGTGACAGCCCAGAGCATCTCCAGACATTGCTAAGTGTTTCCTGGTGGGTAAAGCCACTCTCGGTGGAGAGCCAGTGTTCTGAAATGATGTCATTTATGAAAAAGGAGCCACTTATGACTATGTGACTAGTGGCAAGAACACAAAACTTTAGTTCTAAAATCGCTTTATTCATGTAGATGATATTTAAAGCATTAATAGGTAAGTAAATTGTGGGATTATGTAGGTTTGGGAATAAATTTTGTATTTTCAAATATATAAGGTGTGCCAAAAAATGTACACACACTCATAACAGCTGATTCTGTGACATTTTGAAATGAAAATGTACTTTAATAAATATTGCCTTTATAATTATTCATAGTGTGTATACATTTCTTTGCAACACTCCCTGTATGTACTCTCATATATGAATGTATTTGTGTATATGGCCTTATCATATATACATACTATGTGAATATTAAAGCACAGGTGAAAATACTTGTTTATTGCTAGAAATTACTAACTTGAAACCACATAAGTATGGACTTGAAATTTTGTCTGTTGTAAACTGATTGTATTGAGAAATTTTAACTTTTGTTTATGATTAATTTTAGCTACCACTCCATGGTTTGAGTCTTACAGAGAGACCTTTCTTCAGTCAATGCCAGCATCAGATCATGAATTTCTGAACCACTATTTAGCCTGTATCCTTTGACCTTTTTGTTCTCTTAAAATAAAATGTTTTGAAAGTTACTAATCTCAGAAATAGTTATATGAAGGCAAAATTATTGAAAGGATATAGAAAATGTGGATTTAAAAAAATATATTTTTATTGATTTCAGGGGGAAGGGAAAGGGAGAAATAGATAGAAACATCAGTGGTGAGAGAGAATCATCGAATGGCTGCCTCCTGCACGCCCCGGCCCTCATGGGGACTGAGCTCATAACCCAGACATGTGCCCTTGACCATAATGCAACCCGGACCATTCATTCTGCAGGCTGATGCTCTATTCACTGAGCCAAACCAGCTAGGGCTGGATTATTTTAAAATTGATAATGCTTCAGAAGTTTTCATCGTGGTTGTGTTGTTAAGTAGCATACTAGGTAGGGATTGGTGTAATAAATTAATTTTTGATTATAAAATAGGAATACTGAGGGATTGCTTATTGTTTTTCTTTATCCCCCAACTCAAGTGGTTTATGCATAATAACTTTTTAAAAATAATTTGTCTTTAATTATTTTAGAGAGAAAGTAAGGGATGAGGAGAGAGAGAAAGACACATCGGAGTAAGACACATTGATTGGGTGCCTCCTGCGCATTCCCTACTAGTAAGCTGTTTTGTAGCTATTAACCTCCTTTGACAGTTAATGTTTTTTTTTAGGTTTTTAAAAGTGATTATAGAGGGAAGTTAAGAGGTAGGATAGAGTATGAAACTGCAGGGAAATGGAATGGGAAGGAGCAAGATTCAGCAGAATTATTGGATATATTGATAGTTGTACAATTTTGATACTGTCCATTTTTATTTTCCATATTGATATGTAAATAACCCAACAATGGCAACAAAAAAATCTTTAAGATTAAGGATCTTGAATAACATAGAAGTGTTGGAGAAATTATTTTGTGCTTGCTGTGAAAACCTAAGATATCAATTTTTTTGGCTGAGAAATTATCTTCCTAAGTTTATTTTAATAGGATATTTGTATCATTGAGTGATAAATGATAATTACCTTAATAATAGGTTTATAAGGTATGCTGGTAGCATCGTCTAGTGAAGCAGAACCTATGGAACAGTTTGGAAAGTTGTCACAAGAGCAGCATCGAATTCAGCACAATAATGACTATTCCTACCCCAAGTGGTTTATACCAAATACACTTAAATACTATGTACTCTTACACGATGTAAGTGCAGGAGATGAACAGAGGTAAGCTTTCCATTTTTAATTAAGAGATTTTCTTCTTTTAAATGATACAACTTTAATTTGAACATGGCTTATTTAAATTTTAGGTATATTTTTCATCTGTGAAAGTAAAAATTGAGTAAAAAACCCCATATAGCTATTATTAAAAAACCCATATAAATTTCAGAGTTATAGTTAATAGCTGACTCATTTTATGTTGGATTTCATATGCTTACCCAAACTTTTCTTTCACTGTGAATATCTGTTAGCATAATCATTGTACACAAGTGCTTGCCATTTTACACCTATAGGTCTAAAGTGTTATTTCTTACTTTATATAAAATTATTTCACATTTTCTCCTTTTTTTCCTTCCCAGTTTTTGTCTGACTTTTCACTTCCTGGCTGTTGCTTATAGGCACTTCATTTTTCACTCTTCACTCTTGTCACTTTATATTTTTAACCTTGATGTTTTTCACAACCTCAGAAACATCCGAACATTTCTTAATGTTTCCTGTACTATTTATTATTAGTGATTTGCTGTAGTCCTTTTATCTTTCAGATAAATGAATAACATAGCTTTAAAAATTTCTTAAAAAATAAGATAGAATTAAAAGCAATTTTTACTTATGAAGTTAGTTGACTTTGACTCTTGGTTTAAGATGTGTAGCACATCTTTTGTTTCTCACTTTTCTGATGTCACAATGACATTTATAATATGCAGTTGAGTAATTATTTCTTGCCCTTATTTTGAGCACAAGCCATCTTTTTAATAAATTTTTCTCTATAAAATCAAAGAATTATTTTGAGGATTACTAATCTTTGAAATCATAAATACTCTGTAGCCTGTAGGATAAAGAATAGAAATAATCTTGAACTGGTTAGTTTCTGTCAGTTAAATATGTATCTGCTAGGACATTTAAGTGGTAGTTCAGGTATTATATTAGTGATTCACATGTTTAGCAGTATCACTGGTAAATCGAGAAGTTTAGTTTATTGTACTTTGTTTATAGAAATTTATAACTACTTTTCTAGCCTTAATTTTATAGTATGTACTATGGTTTCATTGTGTGCTAGGCTTGTTATTTGCATGCTATTAGCAATTTGAACATGATATATAAGATTTTCCAGGATTTCTTTTTTCCCCCACCAGATGGCTGATAGACTTAAAAAACAACAACAACACACACACGCACACACACATGCAAAAACCCCAAAAACCTATTTAAACTAATTAGCTCTAAGTACCCAAATTTCATTTTCTATCAGAATATGCTGTTTGCCTCTTAGGCTGTTTTGTCATTTGAATTATTTTATTTCCCACCAGTGAGGAGGTTTAGTTAACACAAAATATGGAAATCAAAATGCTTTTTATTTTTTATTTTTTAAATATTGATTTTTTATAGAGAGGAAGGGAGAGAGCTAGAGAGCTAGAAACATCGATGAGAGAGAGACATCAACCAGCTGCCTCCTGCACACCCCCTACCAGGGATGTGCCCGCAA
This sequence comes from Nyctalus aviator, assembly GCA_036971965.1. Lineage (NCBI taxonomy): Eukaryota > Metazoa > Chordata > Mammalia > Chiroptera > Vespertilionidae > Nyctalus > Nyctalus aviator. Next base: position 168,312,820 of record CM072925.1, read on the forward strand.
CCATTGTACATGCCCTTGACCGGGATCGAACCTGGGACCTTTCAGTCCACAGACCGACGCTCTATCCACTGAGCCAAACCGGTTTCAGTCAGAATGCTTTTTGTTACATCTGATATACAGCTCATGGATATAACTATTATAAATTTTACAAGAAAAATGGAATGGTTTTATGTAATACGTTCTATGGCTGCTCTTCTTGAGTTTTCTCTCCTGTACAGTGAAGGGTAAATTAGCAGCTTAAGATGTTTTGTAAGTGTGGGGTACTGTACTTTTCTATTTTAGCACTACGGTTTTTGATAAATGTCTGTTCTCTGAGATAGAATTTCCCAAAGTCCTATTTCTTGAAATCCTCAGAGTTGAGTTACAGTACTGCTTGCAGCTCTTTGTCAGTTTATAGTGCACGGTAACAAACGGAAGACTTAGGGATGGTTTGCTGCAAAGAAACTGTTAACTGTAATTCCCCAAACTAGTTGGACCACCAGAACTCTCTTTGAGTAACGTAGGAGGAGCTTGCACAATTTTATTCCATAGAACACACTTTGGAAACCCTGTTTATCCAAGCTAGATGAATTTCAGTTAAGATCAGTATCTTTGTTTTCATTTGAAAATTAGTCTTTCTAATTTTCCGGTCTGTCTTTTCAGGGGATTATTTTTACATCATTTAAAAATTATTTTAGTATCTTTTATTGCCTAAAGTCTGCTCCGTACTTACTACAAACGTTTTCCATTTTTTAATTTAGAGCTGAATCCATTTATGAAGAAATGAAACAGAAATATGGAACTCAGGGTTGCTATTTACTTAAAATTAATTCTCGAACATCTAATCAAGCATCAGATGAACAGATACCAGATCCTTGGAGTCAGTATCTTCAGAAAAATAGTATTCAAAACCAGGTATATGTAAAAAACAACAATGAAGCAAACCATAAAAGCTCTATTTCAGTTTTATGCCATACTGGTTTCTGTAGAATTTTTTTTATATCTTAGTTTAATAGAATTAATAATATTTATTTTGGAATCTGGCTAGCGTTCATTCATCACCATGTGAACTCTTAAATCAGTGGTTCAAAGCTATTTTTTAACTAATAATAATCCCTATGTTACTCCTTTCAGGCACATAATATCAATGTTAATGGATCTTTTTTCACGAAAATATGGAAAGTGAATTACACATTGAGAATTGAATTAAGTTGGCTAGGATTTTTGATTTGTACATTTAATTCATTTTGAATGCTTATAGTCCATTCTTTGTTATTCACATGTTGTGGGGTTGCCTTCCTTCATTTTCAACATGCTATTCTTATGGCCATCTTTTAGAACTCATACTTTTTTGGGTGGTGGGTGGGCTTTTTTTCCATAACTTTCCTGTGATTCCTTTCTCTGGAGTTTTCAGGAAGTGTTGTTTCTTCCTAATCTACTTTCTTAATCTAGAGTTCCATGCTAATGTTAACTGTTGTCTGAAATGGATTGGTGTACGGTTTTACACTGTCAAACTTTCTAAGAAAATATGTTTTTATTTATTTATTTATTTTTTTAAAATAGGGAGAGAGGAATGAGAGGGAGAGTGAGAAATATTGGTGAGAGAGAAACATCGATAAGCTTCCTCCTGCACAACCCCTGTTAGGCATAGATCCCAGCCTGTGCCTGCGCCATGGGGACCTCTTGGTGCATAGGACTACGCTCAGTCCCCTGAGTTACACCCACCGGGCAGCACTGTTGAGAAAGCATTGTCTGCCACTTGGCAGTAAAGAGTCACATGACAGGTTCCTAAGATTAGTTCAGATAATCCAGAGTTGACTGTTTTTGTTTAGAAGTAGGATTTCTTAAGTAAATGGAAAATATTTTTATTTTGTATAATTAACAACTTGTAATCTCTTTATGTAATATTTTTAAAAATATCAATTATAAAATTTATGTAACTTTTGATCTGTTAATATTTAGAAATCTGTTTATTTGCCCTACTTTTCTCTATATATGGAAATTGTGATCCACATACAGTTCTGTACTGGTTTTTGCAATATTAAGATGATTCCTGACCTTTAAGATAATGCTGGGGAAAGATGAGAAAAAAGAATCAGTTAGATGTGAAGGTGCTCTGTGTTTTAAAGTGGTCCTAAGGCCACACTCGGAATAGGAATAGTGGTGGAATATTCAGTTTAGAGCCCAGTATCTCAGATTGAGACTGTTCCGTTTGAGAATTTTTAACACAAGACCAGAAGTATCAATAATTCTATAGCTGATATCTCTTGAGGTCCATGATTGGAGGATAGTTTAAAGGTTACCGAATCTAACCCCTGTTTTCTAATGCTTTAATTTCCCTTGAACCTATGAATGACCTCAGTTATATTACTCACTATCTTTTCTTTTTTTTAATCTTTTAAAAAATTTTATTGATTTTATACAGAGAGGAAGGGAGAGAGAGAGTTAGAAACATCGATGAGAGAGTGTCATCGATCAGCTGCCTCTTGCACACCCCCTACTGGGGATATGCCCACAACCAAGGTACATGCCCTTGACCGGAATCGAACCCGGGACTCTTCAGTCCCCAAGCCGACGCTCTATCCATTGAGCCAAACCGGTCCCGGCTGGCTTGACTTTAATAGTACATTTCTTTTGCTGTTGTTCCTTACTTAAATAAATATACAGATATTTATATTGGCTTGTTCCCATCACTTATACACAGAGAAACTGGGATAGAGATCATTTGAATCCAGAAGAATCAGGGTAATAGATTGAATGTGAAAGGAAATTTAAGGATATAGTGGGTGTGGACTGGAGTGCTAGGTAAAGATGCATAGAAAAAGTTAGGAATTTGGAGGATTGGAAAAGAGAGTTCTGCTGTAGCAAATAAATGAGGCAGAGCAGCCATATTTGTTGATGGCTTTAGAGTTATCTTAAAATGATTAAGTGTAAGTGCTAATGCTTTTTATCTTGTTTTGATAGGAATCATATGAAGATGGCCCTTGTACTATATCTTCAAATAAGAATTCTGATAGTAACTTGCTTTCATTGGATGGATTAGATACCGAAGTCAAAGGTGTTGATACCCTTTCTGTAAATTTCTCTTTTTAATTGAATATATGCACTGTTGTCAAAACATGCTAAACTCTGTAGATTAAAGATAGGGGAAATATTCATAATAAAGATAATCTACAGGTTAGCTTTTCTTCTGAAGATTTTGTTGAGATTGTTTTTATTTGACATTTAAATTTTATAAGTTTCTTATAAATTTCTTAAAAATTTATGGAAAGCAAGGGGAATATGTCCATCATGAATTATTTCCAAAATTAACATGATTTTGAGGGTTTCTTTTATATTTTAAATTATAGTTTTGGTAATAAGGGTAGCTTTACAATTTTTTATTATAATATTTCTTACTGCTTAATTTTGCAATTTGAAAATAATTATATCTAAAAACTGTATTAAAAATATATATTTTATTGATTTTTCACAGAGAGGAAGGGAGAGAGCCAGAAACATCGATGAGAGAGATACATCAACCAGCTGCCTCCTGCACCCACCCCACCAGGGATGTGCACCCTTGACCGGAATCGAACGTGGGACCTTTCGGTCCGCAGGCTGACGCTCTATCCACTGAGCCAAACCGGTCTCGGCAAAACTATTTTTCTTGACTTATTTACATGACCTTAAAAATTCCTATTATGTGTAACAAGTAATAACCCAAACCTTATAACTTTAAAGGGGAAAATATTAACGTTATTGCACCATAGATGTCTAAGATATACAGGAAAATAAAGGATTCCAACATCCTTTTTTGCTTTAGCAGTATGACAGTAATATTGTTACATACTGAGACTAAAAGAAAGGTCTGTTTTTCAGCAGATGGCTTACCAAATAACTTTAGAGCCCACCCACTTCAACTGGACTCATCCAGTGACCCTTCGAACAACATTGATGGCCCAGATCATGTAAAATCTGCATCATCTTTACATGAAACAAAGAAAGCAAATCCTGGAATTATTCATGGTGCATGCTTAACCCTTACTGATCATGATAGAATTCGACAGTTTGTACAAGAATTCACATTTCGGGGCCTTTTGCCACATATAGAGAAAACAATTAGGCAATTAAATGATCAGGTAAGATTTTATTTTTTAGATTAATATTTAAAAATTTTCAGTACATAGTACACAAGAATATAATAGGATAAGTTTTTTAAAGTATTTAAAATGGTGTTTGTTTTTTTAAGGAAAAACCAATATTAGTTTTTAGTACCATTATCATCCCTAATGAAATTCTGTTAAATCATTTTCACTAGGGTTTTTTCAGCATATTCAACAGTTTAAAGAAAAATCAGTGTTGTTAAAAATAAATATTTGCTCACTATAAAAGCTTTTTACTTTAGAGTTTTTTCTTTTGTATATAAAATAAAAATATTAAATTCTCATATTTGTCAACGTATTTAATCTTTTCTCTTAGCTTATATCAAGAAAAGGTTTGAGTCGGTCTCTATTTTCTGCAACTAAGAAATGGTTTAGCGGCAGTAAAGTTCCAGAAAAGAGCATAAATGAACTGAAAAATACATCTGGATTGCTGTGAGTCAAATAATATATTCCTCCCCTCTTCCCCCTACCGTGTTTAACTCTTACTAGTGTTTGACTATATGATAGCCTGTAAAAAAATGACTATTTTTACTTTCTTACTTTCACATTGGTCAAATTCAAGTAGGTAAGAACAGTGACTATAGGTAAATTCCATTAACTAAAGAAACGCTTTTAAGTAATTGGATGTCTAAAAAAAAGAAGATAACTGGGAGACACTTTACGTTGCTTCTGTTTTCTATAAAAAGGTGCTGTAAGATGAGGTGTTCATTAATGATTCTCCTATGTTAACATATTGTGGTCTTGTGATTCTAAGACAGCCTGTACTTAGAAAATTTTACTTAATATAAGATACTGTTTTCAGGTAAAGTAAAAGCATGTTTTGGATTTAATTTTTTCCCCTGGTTGTATGTAAAACTGGAATTACTATTTCCGTCATAACTTGACTATGGAGAAAGTGCTTGCCTGTTGTTGAGAAGTTCTCTGAATAGGGGTATACATTATTTAAATATAGATATAACCATAGTTCCAGATGTCTTTGAGACATGACACTCTTTCCTTGGAGATAGGATTTTTGTAAAACATGATTGGTTTTCACAGTGTTCTGGGCAGTTAAGCAGCTGTTAAATATTGGATAATACGTGGAGGTGTATGGGTCATAAATCACAAAGTACTTTCTATCCATATTTTGTATTTTTAGGTATCCACCAGAAGCACCAGAGCTTCAAATCAGGAAAATGGCTGACTTATGTTTCTTGGTGCAGCATTATGATCTGGCTTACAGTTGCTATCATACTGCGAAGAAGGATTTTCTTAATGATCAAGCAATGCTTTATGCAGCTGGTGCCTTGGTTGGTATTCTATATAATTTATTTCGGCTACCTTAAGATGTAGACATATCTGCTGATGAAATGGCAAACAAAATACCTAGGGATAAAGTTGTATTCAAAGAGCACACAATGCTTTATGCTAGGTTTTGAGTTAGTTTAGCTGAATTGATGGATTTTCCTCAAGCTAGTGCTTTTAAACATGGTAGTATGTAAAGATTGATTTCTTAGTTTTAATTAACATCTAATTTTTCTGTATGTTTTCAAAATTTGATTCCAATTTCAGTTACAATATTCAAAGTGTAAAGTTTACTTTTTTTTTTAGAAGATGTGCTTTTTTTGTACTTCTTGAATAGTCTTTTAAAATTGCTTGAAATGTTTTATTTTCCTGATGTAAGGCTATAAATTGGTTAAGAACATGTACTTTGATGTAAGACAGACTGTTCTTTACGAAAATTACTAAGTGTTTGTAAGCTTCGGTTTTCTTGTCTATAAAATATGAATCCTAATGGCACAGGATTCAATAAGGTATAAGGCATGTAACGTGTTTAGCATATCTCCTTGTATGTAATAAATTGTCAGTTAGCATTGTACCATCTATGGTACAATTTCAGTAATTGGTGTGTAAACTTAGGTGTTTTAGAAAGAATTTTCTATACTTTTTATCACCTTTTAGTATTTTTGAAAAGTTGTGATATATATATATAAATTTGCTTCCTGTGCCTAGAAAAGAGTAAAATTAGCATTGTTATTTTCTACTTAATCTTCTTTAAAACATGTAAGCTTACAGCCAAAACCGGTTTGGCTCAATGGATAGAGCATCGGCTTGGGGACTGAAGGGACCGGGGTTCGATTCCGGTCAAGGGCATGTACATTGGTTGCGGGCATATCCCCAGTAGGGGATGTGCAAGAGGCAGCTGATCAATGACTCTCTCTCATCGATGTTTCTAGCTCTCTATCTTTCGCCCTTCCTCTCTGTACAAAATCAATACAAAATCAATAAAATATATTAATAAAAAACAAACATGTAAACTTACAAACAAAAGTGTGAAGAACAAACTGTATAAGAACTCAAAATGTCTACATGATAATGGGTAGACTTTTTTAATTGCTTCTATTTTTTTTTTAAATATATTTTATTGATATTTTACAGAGAGGAGGAAGGGAGAGAGAGAGAGAGAGCTAGAAGCGTCAATGAGAGAGAAACATCGACCAGCTGCCTCTTGCACACCCCCTATTGGGGATGTGTCCGCAAACAAGCTACATGCCCTTGACCGGAATCGAACCTGGAACCTTTCAGTCCACAGACCGACGCTCTACCACTGAGCCGAACTGGTTTCAGCTAATTGCTTCTATTTTTTTTAATGCTATGTATATATAAAATTAAAATGGGTAATTTAAAAATGTGAAGCTAAAACAAAATTATATCACTCTTTCCTTTTATTTCTGTAATATTTTAATTGAAAAAGTCAACTAACTTTTTGACCAACTTGTTCAGGAATAGAAAATTTTCATGTTCGAGTGTTTTAAAAAATGATATGGACTGTTCTTGGTTAGACATTCTCTGTTTTTTCTATTACAATCATCTAATGTAAGCTAATAATGAAATCACATACACTGAATGTCATTTCATTAATATCTTATAACATAGGTTTAAATTTACAGTTATTAAATTTTACATAATAATCTTGCAAAATTAATGTTTGTTTGGAGGTAAAATCATCTAAAGAGATGGCAAAAATTTCTACGATTTTATGGCACTGAAGTTTTTCCATTTTTTATCTGCAGTATGATAAATACTGCATTTAAGCCATTTGGATGAAGATATAATAGTAGCTATATAAGAGAAAGTAGTTCAGCACTGGAAAATAAAGGCCTACCGGCTATAACATAATGTATGCATGTGTAAAAATCCTTGTACTGCCCTAAAAGTAATGGGCTTTGGGGGAAAATAATGTTGGGACAGTCCTCTTAAAACATGTCTCTTTGTAACTGGAACACAGACAAAAACATGAATAGCAAGTATGTATTTTTGTAAAATATAGCATTATTCTACATAGTTAATATATTTGATATTTTTTCTGCAACATAGAACTATGTAAATGCATTATTTATATTAAAATATAAACTAGTTAAGAAAATGTTTCAGAGTTGTAGATTTTTTTCATATGATTATGACAGTTTTATTTGGTTTATTAACTAAATTTTGGAGCAGGCACTTCTGGGTGCTAAGGATACAGAGGTACTTTGAAACATACAGTTCATATTGTCATGGAAATCCTAGTCTGTGAGGTTAAAGCTTTAATCACATCCCAGTTTCTAGGTAATTAGTTTATTTTTGTGTGTGTTTTAGAAAATGTTGCGGAGGACTATATCCTAACAGTAGATTGGCATTATTATATTTTTCCCTTTAACTTGTGAAGATTTCATGTATTTCTAGTAAGTTTTTATTAAGTGCTGGCCAGGAGGCTCCGGCGGTTGGAGCATCGTCCTGTACACCAAAAGGTGGTGGGCTCCATCCTCAGTCGGGGAGTGTACAGGAGGCAGCTGATAGATGTTCCTTTCTGACGTGGATGTTTCTCTCCCTCCCTACCTTTCCTCCTTCACACCTTCCCTCCTCCTTCTGTTTCTCCCTTCCTCTTTAAAAAGCCATGGAAACATGGCCTTAGGTGAGGATTAAAGCAATTTTGGACATAGTAGGATATTCTAAGAAAAAAAAACCTGTATTTTAACCTTTATTTCTTAGTCTTTTAGCACCATTATATATTATTTGAATTAATGAACTACAGTTATAGACATTAACAAGAAAGTGGGCTTTGAAAATGAAATAACTGGAAAACTGACTGTAACATAGGTCATAGAAAGGGTCCTTGTACCTTTTGTTAGGGTAAGAATATAAACTAGAGTGAAAATAATTGAAAATATATATAGTGCAAGCTGTTGTGAACTCTGTTCTTCATATTTTGATGCCAGTAATTGGAAAGAGATGTATTTTATTTTGTATCTGTATGCTCCTATCATTGGTCTGTTCTCTACTTAGAAAAGGGGAATAATAGGGAGGAGATGGTAGCTGAAATCTTAAGCTAGACTCACGTGATAGGTATATACACCCTCAAAAGTGTTCACTGAGTCTTCTTCAGAATCTCATTTCTTCTTTCCCCCCAAATCTCATTTAAACATTGAATAACAGACTTTGGCATTTGACTAGAGAATTTAAAATTTAAAAGCTTCAAGTATATTTTCCAAGTCAGTGTTAGGCTATAAAATTTGTGCATGTACATGTATAAAAAATCAAATTTCATTCCAGTTTTCGGGCTTCCTGAGTGCTGAACCACAAGCATTTTGAAATAGTGTAAATACTGTCTTCTCCTCCAGGAAATGGCAGCAGTGTCAGCTTTTCTTCAGCAAGGGGCAGCCAGGCCATACCCTGCACATTATATGGACACAGCCATCCAGACATACCGGGATATCTGCAAGTAGGTGACCAGAATATTTATGTTCTTTCCATCTGGAAGGAAGTTGGCACTTACATTGTTACTGAAGATGAGTGGTTCTGTGCTTCTATGAAAGTTAATATAGTCAGAGACAAGATGTAATCTAAAACTAGTGTTTCCTATTTTATTTGGATTTGTGCTTAGGTAGGCATTTGTTATATGTAATGTTGAGGTTACATGTTATATTGAGGGTGATTTATATTATGGGAACATCTCACCTTAACCACTATTAAATCAGGAGTTAGCCATTTTGAACTTTCATAGTTAAATAGGCAACACGCAAGCAATTAAATAATAGTCCAGGGACGGAAATGAGGAATGTTTGTAACATCGTAAGAACTGTTGGAACTAATTGCTTTAATGGGACAAGGAGCTGGTCCAGAAGAAGGCAGGGCGGGCGCTTCATGGCATGTTTGGGGAATACCTTGAAAGAAAGGTGGTTGGATTTGATGGACATATAGACAAGTCAGAAATTGTGATGGTTGGGAACGATGATTTGGGTGCTGCCTACCGAGAGAAAGGGAGTAGAGCCGTGGCGAGGGCAGGGGCTTCAGAGTTAAAGCATTGGGTGCTGCCTGTGGAAAGATGGCTTGAGAGAAGTCAGTGTGGGGAGCCTCATCCCTCTATTACTTAGGCTGTAGGTGAGAATTAAGTAGTGGTAAATGGATGTTACTGAATATTTGAGTACAACCTTGACATAATAAAAGTTGTTTTTCAGGAAGATTAATCTGACTTTTCTATGTAGCATGCATGGGTTGTCTTATAATGTTGTTGAAGTATAAGTACTAGTTATGGTGTTATATTTACAGCACAATACTAATAATAATAATTGACATTTATTGAGTGTTCAGCATTTGCTACTATGCCAAAATAGTTTACATGCTCATTTAATCTGAAGCCTATAAAATGGTATTATTATTATCTGTACTTCACAGATGAGAAGACTGAAACTTAAGAGTTTCACTTGCCCAAAGGGCACACAGCTAGTAAATGGTGGAGTCCATACTGAATTTTACCTATCACACCTTATGTACTCTATTTGAGATAGATTTGGAGATTCTGGCAGGAGATACAGCTTTCTGTGAGAGGAAGGGTTGAAGGAGACTGTGAAAAAGAGCTGTGAGAGGTAGCAAAGGAGCCAGAATGAAGAGTGAGAAGTTTGTGTTCATTTCTGTCCAGAGCAAGTTTTATTTGTTAAATAGCTGTCGGTGTACAGATACCAGATAAGTCCTAGCTTTTTGCACACCTGAATTGTGACTTTACTTAGTATTTTTACCACAAAATTATATGACGAAAAACTTTGAATAGTTGTGAGAATTCTTAGGAGTGTTTATGTTTTAACTTTTTTGGTAAGTGGAAAACAAGGACATGGATTTCTTTTTGCTTGAAAACTAGAATTGGAAACTTTTGTTGAACACATAGTTACTATGATGTGTAAAGATAATGTAGTGCTAATTATATATTTTTTTCTTTTTTTTAATTTAGGAATATGGTATTGGCTGAAAGATGTGTATTACTTAGCGCTGAAATCTTAAAAAGCCAAAGCAAATATTCAGAGGCTGCAGCTCTTCTAATACGGCTAACCAGTGAGGTACTGAAACTGTGCAGTATTTGTTTTAATTAGTGTTATTTTATAATTTTTAGAAAGTCCCCCGCCCCCCTTTCTTTTTTTTTGAGGGTGTACAAAACAATTAGAGGGGAATCTTTCTCTGGGAATTTATAACATGGCTACTTCAGTTGTTTGAATAAATTTTATATGCAATATTTTGTAGACTGATTTTATTTATAGATTTAAGTCTACATCATTATTAACCACAAACGTGTTGTACATCTTCTGTGAATTAGGTTGTGACCCATGCATAACAACAATTTAACAAGTGTGTGCGCCATTCCCCATGTAAAATTGATACTTACAAGAGTGATCACTCAGGAATATTTAATCTTATTTTAGTAGTATGGCCTTTAAAAACATCACCATAAGCATTTAAAAAATCTATATGAATATTTCAAAAGAGAAAAAGTAATCCATTTATAGTTGCCATTAAAGATTTATAACATTATTAAGTTGCATTGCCTACAGACTTGTAAAGAATGATAGTGATTTCTTTAAAAGTATGGTTAAAGACACATTTTTTAGATGAACGTGCTTAAGAACAGAACAAAATCAAACACCTCCTTTGTTCCTTAAATTTTAATGTAATGTACACTACGGCTTTATTTATTTATTTTACTTATTTTATTTATTATCACCTGAGAATATGTCTTATTGATTTTTAGAGAGAGAAGAAGGAAGAGGGAGGGAGGGAGGGAGGAAGAAAGAGAGTGAGAGAAACATAAGTGTGAGAGAGAACCATCCATCAATTGTTCCCTGACTGGGGATTGAACCAGTGACCTGGTATATGGGATGATGCTCCAATTAACTAAGCCACCCGGCCAGGGCTCTACACTATGATTTTACTTTTTGGACCGTTCTGTACTTTTCACTCTACATATTTTGGGGGTAATTTGTTCATAGGCAGGATTTTCACTCTAAAATCTCCATGTCTCCAGCCCTGTCTTCTTGAGTTTTAGATTTGTGTGGCCAACTGCCTTTTAGACCTGTCTTTAAGTTGACATATCAGTGAGTAACCACATAAACTTGCTTACCTTATAGATTGGGATCTTAAATTGTCATAACCAGGTAGCTTCTCATTTGCTCAAGGTTTTGAAACTAGTTGAGATGTTCTCTTACCTATCAGTTACACAATTGGGGTGAGGGTGGGGAGTGGTTAACTTCTTAAATATGTTTTTTTTTTTTTTTTATATCCAAACATTATACTTCTCCTTTAAAAAAAAATCCCTCCTAATGTCTTATTTCATCTCCTTAATGTCCTTCTCCTGGCCCTTTTCCTGTTATGACCTTCATACAGTCATCTGTAGTACAGCAGGTTGTCCTCAGTGTCTCTGTCCCGCCCTCTCTTACGGTGCTGTGAGACCTAATGTGTCAGATTCCATTTAAGCTGTGAGCTTTGGATAGTAGGACTGTGCAGCCAACACAGGGCTTGGCACATGGTATATGATTTACAGATGTTTGTTGAATCGAACCTTAATTGTTCTCAAAAGGTTTCTGTATGATGTAACTAATTAGGTTAAGAGATGATATTAAAAATGTTTAATAATGGATGCCGCATGAACACTGACCAGTATGAACTGTTGCCAGACATAAACTGTCTGATAGAGCTGAATACAGGCTCCTGAGTGCGTGGATGTTCTGTATTATAATAAGCAATTTTAACTTGGGTTTGAATACGCTGCTGTTGTTTTCAACCTAGGGATCCTCAGTGAATATAAAAGGAATTATGGTTTAGGAGCTTGAATAAAATTTTTTTAGAGCAAATTCTTCAGTCTGCATTGTAACCTTGTAATTTTCTGCCCTTGTTCTCTTTTCTTTCCCATCTTTTTGCTTTTTCCTTTTTCAAACTTGGGTGATTTATTTTGTCATAAATTCTAGCAAACTTATCATTGTTATTTACTACTTTGGGGTGATGTGTGGTGTTTATTTCTTCAGGAATTGTGATTTTCTGGCCTTTTCTGCTGTACCTTTCAGGTATTTCTTTGAGGCAATTTGAAAGTAAAGACTTGTAAACATATTGTATATAAAGTTATGTTAAATTTTAATTAATTTGTGGTTATCGTATGTATTTCATTAACTTAGGAGGGCTGCATAATATCATAGAAAGTTCATTCGTCTTAGGACAGGGAACTGCATTACATACCCTTACGTTTATGAGTTGTGCTTGATAGATTTTGCTAATCCCATTGGAGCAGAGGACAGCTGTGCGGCTGGCTGAGAAAAGCTTGCTGGGGCTTGGTGTTTGGACTGTAAGTGGCGGGCAGGGGATCGTATACCTGTGTCCTCAGTGACAAAGCGTGCTGCCCTCACCACCACGGAGAGTGGCCTGCATTGCTGTTTAAGAAGGGTGCTTTTCTCTGCTGTGTCTGCCTTTCTGTGTTGGACATTTATTCTAGTCTTAAAGCTCTTTTTGTCTATTCCTGTATCTAAAGACATTACCTCAGTTTCCCAGGGAGAAGTAGCAACAGTTATTATAAATCTCTCCAGCTCGGAAGGAACCGCCCAGTGCTAAATTGATCAGCTGGTAGCACCTTTCTTGGTAACCTCACAGTTGTGTGAAGAAAAAAAATCTTAAGCCATCCTTGGGCGCTGATTTCAGTAAAGCTTGTGTAGCTGGTGGAGTGTTTATTCACGCCCCTAGCTTAGATGATTTCCCCTATACATATCCTCATAATTTAACATTGCCCTTTCAGCTTTTGTGAAAATTATCTCTTGATTGTGGGCAAAGTTTATAGGCTAGAGTTCTTGGTAACCTTACAGTTGTCTGAAGAAAAAAAATCTTAAGCCATCCTTGGGCGCTGATTTCAGTAAAGCTTGTGTAGCTGGTGGAGTGTTTATTCACGCCCCTAGCTTAGATGATTTCCCCTATACATATCCTCATAATTTAACATTGCCCTTTCAGCTTTTGTGAAAATTATCTCTTGATTGTGGGCAAAGTTTATAGGCTAGAGTTCTTGTTAAAGTGGTATCACAGGGTTGTTGTTTTTTTTCTTAGATCCTTATAGTATATATAATAGGATTGTCATATCATGAACTATAGAAAATAAAATATTTTTCTTCAACTCATTTATAGGTTCTGCTCTCTAAAAAAAACAAACACTAAAATTCTTTTATTTTCCTTTCGGAAACATCCATGGCAATGGTCATTCTTTCCAGGGCTTTTTGTGTGGGTTTCAAAGCTGTGTTTTTTCTACTGGCGATGCTGCTGAAAGAGTTGTGCTAACAGAAGTAGGCTGCAGGGAGATAGGAATGTAGCTTTCAGACCTGAAAATCCATGCTTTCTCGGACAGCAGCTTTACTGGATGCAAGAATCAAACTTTGTTTCAGCTAAATTAATACCTGCCATGGGCTTCCAGGTCTCCTACATTGGTCAGCCTTGAGGGATAAGTTTGAGAATGCTGAGGGTTTACTGTGCTAGTTCTCATCTGGATTGTATATTAGAGTCATTTACACACTATCCAAGATATCTGTGGCATATCCTTATGTTAATCAGCATGTCCAGATTGCTGCCCATCCAAATTTTGCAATTTAATGAAGTTTTCTCTGGCAATTTAAAAATATGTATTTATTCTGAGTGTGTGTTTGAATGTTACGTGTACACGCATGCTAGGAATAAACTTAAGAAAAATATAGGACTGAGAGGAAAAACTGAAACTGTAAACTCTATTGAGAAGTCTAAATAAAGTTCCAAAATAGAAAAAGTAATTAGAGGGAAATACCTGTTCTGCTTATTAAAATGTATTAGAAGGCTATAGGTATTAAAACTGTTTACAGTGATAAGAGTAGACAGAGTAATGTAATGGAATGAGAATTTAAATACATATGTTTAGGTGTCATTTAATTTAGTGAAGTGTTAGATAATTCACTGAATGCTATTGGGGCTTATAGCTAGCTCTTTGGGGTTGGATTATTCATTACATGATAATATTAACTACAGCTGGATTAATTATAATGTGAAAAATAAAACAAAAAAATACTAGAAGAAAATAATAGAAGAGCATTTTAAAAATTTAGGAATGATAACATCCTTTCCCAGTTTGATGCAGTATCCTGAAAACAAAGGCAAATATAATATGCTTGACTACTAAAGAATAACTCTTTCATGTCAGAATTGGAAACTACTATTTGCAAATGTATGATAATGGCTTGATGCTGATTAAGTGTACAAAGGGCTCTTACAAATCACATAATCACAAAAACCCATTCACAAAAGAGTATAAACAGGCAATTCACAAAAAAAGTACAAAGACCTTTAAACATAGGAAAAGATTAACCGCCTACTGTTAAAAAAATGTATGTTGAGAAAGAGTAATTTTTCTTTTATTAAAGAAATAAACATTTAAAAATTATCTTGGGCTGAGTAAAGAAAATATATACTCATTCTCTATTGACAAGAGTATATATCAGTACTTTTTTAAAAAAAATATATTGATTTTTTTACAGAGAGGAAGGGAGAGGGATAGAGAGTTAGAAACATTATGAGAGAGAATCATTGATCAGCTGCCTCTTGCACACCCCCTACTGGGGATGTGCCCGCAACCAAGGTATATGCCCTTGACCGGAATTGAACCTGGGACCTTTCAGTCCTCAGGCCGACGCTCTATCCACTGAGCCAAACTGGTTTCGGCTACATCAGTACTTTTTTTGTAGCAGTTTATCTATCTTGATTAGAATTTGAAGTATAAACATAGCTTTCATTAAGTCAGCAGTTATATTTCCAGAAATTTGTCTAATAAAATTTCTATATGATAAAAGTGTAATATGCTAAGTGTCCAACCTATTGGTTAACCACCTTTCAGTCCATTGCTTGACCTGTCACTATGACACGCACTGACCACCGGGGGGCAGATGCTCTGACCTGTAAAGTTAGCTTGCTGCTGGGGTCCAGCTGATCAATTGCCACTGGGCGAGAGGGCCCTGATCTCCGGCCAGGCTGAGGGACCCCACCCATGCACGAATTCGTGCACCTGTATTTGTACAACTAGTCACATTTGTTTAGAAAGATTTTTTTTTTAAATATATTTTTATTGATTTCACAGAGGAAAGGAGAGGGAGACAGATAGAAACATCATATGAGAGAAACTCATTGATTGGCTGCCTCTTGCATGCCCTCTACTGGGGATCAAATCTGCACCCCAGACATGTGCCCTTGCCCAGAATCGAACCCAGCACCCTCTAGTCTTAGGCCAACAGCACTATATTCACTGAACCAAACCAGTTAGGGCTAGAAAGATGTTTATTGAAGCATTTTTTATTATAGTTAGAAAAGTTTGAAGCAATAATAAATCACTTGGAGACTGTTAATAGATTAGGGTATATTTGTGTAATGGAATACAAGGTAGTTTTAAAAGAAATGAGATATGTAGATGTCTTGGGAAGATGTCCATGATAATAAATTTAAAAAGCAAAATAAAGAATACTCTAATATCATTTTTGCATAGAAAATTATGTATTTTTAAAAAACTAACATATAAGCACACACACCACTCTAAACTGGCAAATTGGATGAGGCGTGGGATGGGAAAGAAAGATGTTCACTTTTTTCCCCCTCAAACATTTAGTCTTTAAGGAAAAATGAATGTATTAATTTAAAATATATATATTGTCCTAAGAAAAGGAAGATGTAAGCTTCCTAGCCTCTTCCCCTCCACCCCCCATGGTAATTCTGATGCATTGATATAGAACCACTTGTTAAGTGTATATTCCTAATTTTCTCACTTACTAGCTTTTGGCTCTTAGTTACTAGAAAAATTATCTGAGTTTTTAGTTTTTATTCTGAGGGATTTGAAATAGATAATATCTACCATTTACTGAATGCTTTTTGGAGTGTTTCCTCAGATCTGTTCCAACTCTAATATAATTTTATGATTGCTGCAGAGATAGTTATAATAGTGTCTGAATACTTTTTGATGTAACTATAATCTGTTGAAATGATTTCATTTAAAGTCAATGTTTTCTGTTTTCAACTTTCCCTGGGGAAAATAATGGCAGCAGAACACGTGGAAGGGCATGGTAAGTTCTGCGTCAGAGTAGCTGGAACCTAGAGAAAGTTTTGGTGAAAATGTTGTTGGTACTTGATCAGCAACCTTCAATACTTTCTCAGTGATTTTTGAAAGTAATGATGGCTCTTTCACTTTAAGATTTTTCTTATGGATAAGGATGTAAGTGCAGTATGTGGTTTTTGTAGACACTGTTGTACCATTCAGTTGAAGCAGAAATAATTTGAGTTGTACCATTTATTAATATAGCAGGCAATACTCCTTGAAGGGGAAGCCTTCTGAACTTTTTAATGAAGGAGCTATTTTGGTCTACTTGAATTACATTAAAAATTAAGAATTTTTTTCAAATACAGTAAAACTTTATGGAGGATAAAGTGATAGATTAAATTATTTTATAATTTACACATTCTGTTTTATTCTAAAACTCCGTCCCCCTCCACCCCCCCCTTTTTTTTTTTAATGGAAATACACTATTGGATGTCACAGATCAATTTCCAGAAGAAATTAGATTGGTGTGAATCTATTTTTATGTGTTTGTGTGTGCTCTGTTTTCTGGTTTATCGTTTATCAGTATATCTGTATTAAATTCTTAGTTTACATACTATTTTGCCATTTGAAAAGGGATTGCATTTCTTCAGAGATGTGGTGTATGTTTTACGTGGTGTATGTCATAGCAGGCATGTGGCTTTATGAAAAGTAAAAGAAAATACTTCATGGTAGAGTGTTTTCTGAAGGATTTTTTTTTTTATTTGCTTATTGGAAAAAAGAATGATCAGGATTGGATTACCCAATTGTTCTCTGCCCTCAGATACTCTAAGTTAAATATTGAATATGTTACATAGTAAGAAAGTAAATGTTTTCCACCTATTATGTTATTTTTAATTTTGTGAAACTCACCTTTTCTCTTAAACCTTCAACAGGACTCTGACCTTCGAAGTGCACTTCTTTTGGAACAGGCGGCTCACTGCTTCATAAACATGAAGAGTCCCATGGTTAGAAAGTACGCCTTTCACATGATACTGGCCGGCCATCGCTTTAGTAAAGCTGGGCAAGTGAGTGCATTTTCTTTACAAAGAAAATAACGTTAGTTTTTATTTGTTATAATTTGCTATTTATTTTATAAATGTATGTCATTTGTCAATATTTTATGACTTAATATTAATCCTAAAGACGGATATTAATTTTGTTTCAAGGTAATGTGTAATGTTTTATGTTGATAAGAGCATGGGGTTTAGATTTAGAGAAATCTGGGATTCAGTCTTGAAATTTTGTGCATCTATTTGACAGACCTGGAGCAGTTACTGTTGCTGCCAAGGTTCCAGTGCAGATGCAAGAAAAAAGAGTCCTCGCGCTTTCTGTCTGTCTGATTGTGGCAGCCACGATTGAATGGGGGAATACAGTGAAAAAAATAGGATGTTCTGCTTACAACTTGATTTGGTAGAGCAATTTTTCTGAGCCTCTTTTTTTAATAAAAAAAATTGGAATTTTGCCCCAATTTTTTGTAAGGCTAAACCAAATCATATATGTGAAAATCCAGATACAAGGAATGCATTCAAACAGTATTTATTATTTAATAGGGTTGAACCTTCCCCACTTCAGCTCTGCTCTTCTGTTGTCTCCCAGGCTGCTTTCTGATGGCATTTACTGAGCAGTAAATGAGTACAAGTCGTCTTTGTCCCCAGAAGCAGTTGGGTTGGAGAGACCTTCATTAGTTCCTAGGTCCATTCAAGCGTTAGTTAGAGGGAGCTTTACTGGAGATAGTGGTAGCAGCAGTTAGATGGTGATTCTCCACATGCTGTCAAGTGGTAGGTAACTGTGATTTGCTTTCATTGTCTTTTTATAGAGAGAACATTTCTTAAGGAAACAAACGATTCTGGCAATACATGGTGCAAAGTTTGTAATCTACCCTGGGATGGGGAGTGGATACAAGAGTATTCTCTGAAGCAAAAGGTTTTGTGGAGGGAGGCCTCTTGCTTGGTACCAGATTTCACCTTTAGGATGAAAGTTATCTGAGTTCAACAGGTGGTAGTGATTATAGCTGATTAATTCCAAGTATCTGCTCATATGTGACGAGATGCAGGGGGCAAGTGAAAATAATACCAAACAAACAAAATAGTAGTTTAAAAATGTGTGTATACAACCATATACTCACACATGCACTTTTACCACACATGGGGTATTTCCATTCAGCCCAATGCAGTGGTATAAAGAGAGATGCATAACAAAACAGACTTTATAAGATCGCTCTCGTTCATAAGCTAACAACTAAGCCTCTAACCCATACCTCCCATAGCTACTGCTGTGGGCACGCCCAGGTGGCTTTCATGAGGGCATCGATGTTCCTGACTTTTACACTTCTTGCCCTTGGACAAACAGCTGTTTGCTGGAGGACCTCTTGGTTTTAAGTAGTAATTGTTAAAGAGGTTTTCCAAAACATTGGTTTATATTCCTCAGAATCCGAGCCTTGGAAGGACCAGTTATTAATTACTTGATTGTGTGTGTATGCATTATTTTTTTTCAGTCCCAGAGAAATTTGGATTTGTTGTGTAATACTTTGTTGTGTTTATTTTCTTACAGAAAAAGCATGCTTTACGCTGCTATTGTCAAGCCATGCAAGTCTACAAAGGAAAAGGCTGGTCTCTTGCAGAGGATCACATTAACTTCACCATTGGGCGCCAATCCTACACTCTGAGGCAGCTGGACAATGCTGTGTCTGCTTTCAGGCATATCCTAATCAACGAAAGTAAACAATCTGCGGCTCAGCAAGGGTCCTTCCTCAGAGAATATCTTTATGTTTACAAGGTGAATAGAGTTTTTGGAGTAGATATTAACGTTTAATCATTTTTAGCAAAAAGACTAATATTTAGTACTATGGAGCAGCAGTCTAACAAAGTTTTATTAGAATATCTATATATATAAAAGCTTAAGTGACCATTACACCTGTCACTATGATGCACACTATCACCAGGGGGCAGACATTCAATGCAGAAGTTGCCCCCTGATGGTCAGTGCGCTATTACAGCCAACCTCCCGTGGTCCCTCCCCTCTGGCTGGCCAGCCCCATCAGCCCCAATCCCCGGCCAGGCCGAGGGACCCCACCTGTGCACGAATTCGTGCACCAGGCCTCTAGTGCAGTGGTCACCAGCCAGTGGTCTGCAGAACCACTGTTGGTCCATGAGGTCTGAAAGGTTGGCAACCGCTGCTCTAGTATATATGTAATTATCTTTCATAATAAAGTGTGCCAGGCTGGTTTGTGGTCATAGATGGGAGTTACATTGCTCTTCCAGAGTTCTTTAAAGTATTGGCTGTCTCCAGCATGCTCCCTACTGTGAATGAGCCTGAAACCCGGGCAGTGCCCTGACTGTGAATCAAATCTGGGACCCTTTCTGTCCACTGAGCCAAACCGGCTAAGGTGAAAGAGAATTTTAATATTCCAGTATATATTTTATTTGTGGCCGTTTTTAGAATCTTAAAGAAATTACATGTTTTCTGGACTGTTTCATTACTATGCTTTTGGGTTTTTAAAAAATCATAATTGATTTTATAATATATTGGGTCCTCTATTTTCGCTATGAAAAATGAGGAGGTATGGGTCTGTGGGAAGTAGACAAATTGTTATGGTGTAATCCAGAAAAATGGAAGGAAAAATATTTCCCTGACACAGGAGGACGGGAAATGTAAAGCATTGTTTTATGGGAAAAATTAGAAGTTGTAATTTTTTGTAAAGTCCTTTGAAGAGTGAATACTATTGTATTTCTGCCCTGTAGGAAGTAACTACCTTTTATGCTTTATTAATTTGAAATCGTGTGGATTAAAATCTTGGCAGATTGGATGCTGTAATGAGTCACAGGAAGTAAAATGCATACCAAGATAACGTTTGGAAGTTTAGCATCCAAAGAGAGCTAACTAGCTGAATAATCTTAGAAAGGCTTTCTTGGGCCAGAATAAATGATCTCTAAATTTTATAACTGATCTATTAAGTAAAACTAGTAACTCTTTATGTTAATATTTTTGCTTAGCATGTTTTTAATATCTTCTGTATTAAAAAATGGAGAAGCAGCCCTGGCTGGTGTCCCTTAATGGTTAGAATGTTGGCCTGTGCGCTGAAGGGTCTTGGGTTCGATTCCAGTCAAGGGCATGTACCTGGGTTGTTGGTTCCCTTCAGGCAACCAACCAACGTGCCTCTCACATTGATGTTTCTGTCGTCTCCCCTCCCTCTCTCCCTTCCACACTCTGGAAAAGCTATGGAAAACATAGATCCTCAGGTGAGGATTAACAACACCAATACAAGTGGGGAAGCAAATATAAAGAAATTGGAGTTGTCTCAGGAATTCTACTCTGTTTCTTTTGTGTTTCTCTTAGAATGTCAGTCAGCTGTCACCAGACGGGCCCTTGCCGCAGCTTCCTTTGCCGTACATTAACAGTTCCGCAACCCGGGTTTTCTTTGGCCACGACAGGCGACCAGCAGATGGTTAGTAACGGTTTTTTTTAAAGTTCTTTCCTCTCTCCACTTAAACTGGTGTGGTGTTGTTAAAGAATATTTGAAAAATAGATAATTCTGTACCACAACACCTATCTTCCTGCCATCTGAAGATAATCACTATTACATTGCTTTTTCTTATTCCTAAACTAAAAACTAACAAGTAAATAGCTATAATTATAATTGCTTTCTTATATAAAGAATGCTCCTGAAATTATATAATCTTGATAAGCATCTTTAATGGCTGTAATATATTTTTCAGTGCCTAAAAGTACTTTATTTTCACATTTGCTTGTTATATAATTTGGTTGTTATATAATTTTTTTTAAATATAAAATTATGTTGTAAGAGTCATCTTTATGAATAAAACTTCTTTTCTTTTTATTATGGAAGTTTTCAAATGTACATAGAAGTACAGAACAGTTGTCCCTATTCTGTTCTTGTTGTAAAGCTTTTTAAAATACAGAATTTTTCCTTAGGATTGGGCCAAAATTATAAATATAATTCATGTTAAAGTAAAGTAATTCTAAGCAGTCCTATATTTGAGCTTATATTTCTTGAACTAATTTAGTGTTTTATTTAAAAAGTATTTATAACAGCATTGTTTTTTCATACCCCAAAATGAAACAATAGTAGCACATGAGTTGACAGATTCTGGTATTTTCATATAAAGGATTCATGTTGTAGAACATGAGTGAACACAAAGGAAACATGTTGTAGTTCTACATGTTTCAATGTATGTAATAACTAAAACAAAAGGCTGAGTGAAAAAAGTTAGAATGATAGATCAAATATAATTTCATTTATGTATTTCAAACAAAACCAGTCCTATGCATTGTTTAGTATATATCCTTATATGGTAAAGTATAAAAAACAAAACAAAAAGAGGATGAAGATGCTGTGCTGCTCTGGAGTAACTCCGGGAGAGGTGGTGCCAGTGGAGATGAAGGGTTGAAAAGCGTTTCACAGATCTGTAACATTTATTTTATAAAAAATAATGGTGGGATTATATGAAAATAGTACTTTTGTTAGATTTTGATATACAATTCTTCATGGGTGGTGGTTTGTTTCTGTATGTTGGAAGTATTTTACATAAAGTTGCTGTGGAAGACAAGAGAAACTATATCCTTTCAAGTCAGGAGGAAAAGCCCAGCAGAGTTCCAGAGAGGCGAGGGTTAATAAGAGGGTATTTTTTCTCTTGGATAATTGGAAATAGGCAAGAGTGGGTGTGTATATGTATTTCTTTGGATAACTTAGATTTTTATTTAAAGTGTTTCATTTGTGTGTAGTTAGTAATAAGCATGTTTACTTAATTTTGATACTTATTTTTTTAGGTGAAAAGCAAGCAGCTACTCATATAAGTCTTGATCAAGAATATGACAATGAATCCTCTCAGCAGTGGCGAGAACTTGAGGAACAAGTTGTGGCCTTGGTTAACAAAGGAGTAATTCCACCCAATTTCCATCCCACGCAATACTGTTTGAATAGTTTTTCAGATAATTCAAGATTCCCCCTCGCAGTAGTAGAAGGTGATATACTGGAATTTTTACACATGGTTTTTTGTTTGTTTTACATACAATGTAATGTTTTGTATGCCCCAAGACACCAGAAGCAGAGGATGCAAAAATAAGTCAGGAACTCAGAAGTTAGTGAGCTGCATTTATAAAAGCAGGCGGTGGGGCCCTAATGTAGGTAGATGCAAAGTGCTGTAGTACGGAGAAACGGAGGCGCTGCTTCAGAGGACGCAGTTCTAAAACTGAATTTACAGGTTGATGAAGGAAAGTCTAGGCAGAAATTCAGAGCTAGGAAACAAGGCGTCTTCAGAGAACTTATACACAACACGAAATATAGGACTATTGAAGGTACTGACTGAGGCATTTCTTTTGTAGAACCCATAACAGTGGAAGTGGCTTTCAGAAACCCTTTGAAGGTTCCACTTTTGTTGACTAATTTGTCACTGCTCTGGAAGTTTCAGCCTAAAGATTCCAGTGGAAAGAATGAAGAAGAAGTTAAAGAACTAGTAAGTTATTAAAAGGTATTTGTAATACGTTTATTTCAGAGATAGCATAACAGATGCTGTAAAAACATTTTAACTTCTCTGTTTAGTGAGCTGTACTTATTCTTTTTAGGCTTTTTCCCTTAGTTATAGAAAGTATGTTAAATACTTTTGAAAACTGAAAATGCAGAAGAATATAAGGAATAAAAATAAGTCTTCTCAGTATTTAGAAATAACCATTCAAACACTTCACTGTATATTCAATAACTTACATTTGTATTTTCCCCTCACATAGGGATTCTTCTCATATATATTGTTTTTTCATTCTCTGTTGGTTTATTTGCAATTGTAATTTTAAAATGTCCTACTATTTCATTTGTGCATAATCATCATACGAATGATCTATAAGTTATTTCATCTCTCTATTGGTAGTTATTTTGGAAGTTGCCATTTGTTTACTATCAATCATTTGTGAAAATTTGGGTGCATAGTGTTTTTTATAATTATTATTTCTGTAGGAAAGATTCCTAGGCATGAATTGGAACATTTTAGGGAATAAATATTTTAATATTTTATTTGTTTCTCAAAAGGTTTTACCGAGTTTCTCACCAGCACAACATGGGGTTTGGTATCTCATCTTTGAGATAGCAAAATATCTCATAAAATCTTATTTAAAAAAAAAAATCTTGAGTTGATAGGTTAAAAAATGCCATCTTATAATATTTTATATTTCATCTTGATGGGTAGTAAAGTTGAAATTCTTATATTTGTATTTCTTTTTGTTTGAATTATATTTATTTTTTGCTATGTCATAAGCTCTCTCTCTATATTTTATTTTATTTTATTTTATTTTATTTTATTTATTTTATTGTTTAAGGCAGTGGTTCTCAACCTTTCTAATGCCGCAACCCTTTAATACAGTTACTCATGTTGTGGTGACCCCCAACATAAAATTATTTTTGTTGCTACTTCATAACTGTAATTTTTTTTAAATCAATCTTTATTGTTCATATTATTACAAAGGTTCCTCATTTCTTCCCTCCTCCACCAGGTTTCCACCCCACCCCCGCCCCCTCCCCACCCCCCATTGTCCTCATCCATAGGTGCACAATAACTGCAATTTTTAGTAGTAATTTTGCTACTGTTAATGAATCGTAATGTAAATATCTGTGCTTTCTGATACTCTTAGGCTCTACAGCAGTGGTTCTCAACCTGAGTAGTGACCCACAAGTTGAGAACCGCTAGCAGCATTGCTAGCAGGAAAACACATATATTTATATTACCTAGGCTGCCATCTTGGTTCTTTGAATCTGCCATTACTTTTCTTATGTGTAATTAACCAATTTGGGAAAAGGTGCTGGTTAGAATGAAAGGAAGAAATTGCTCTTATTGCAGGATTAAATTAAATGGCCATTTTGGCCATTGTTGAAAATTAGCAGCTGAATTTAATCTCTTGAGGTTTAACCTCTTGGTGGCTGCAACGTTCACTTACTGTCCTTAGTTGAGCTGTACTGAATTAAATGGGGAAAAACAAGTGCCCACTACTGAATGGCTTTACTGCCACTGTAAGAGTAAAACGGCATATTGCTTAGCACTTAGTAAAAACCTAGTAAATACTAACTATAATTATTGTTATTGTTCTTAGTGTTGATACATGGGAATGTTAATAATTGATAACTTTATTAGAATGCATATTTTACACAATAATTTATTTTTTAGGTAACAAGTGAACTCGAAATGATTGGAACTGAAGTTATTTCAGAATTCTTAATTAACAGTGAAGAATCTAAAGTGGTAATTTGATTATTTTTCAGTCTTAAGCCTTTCTTAAAGCAAGATGAAAACTTTTTAAAAAATCAGTTTATTCAGTTTGTTTTAGGTCCTGGTTTTCTTAAAACTAGAATTTGGAAGATTAGGATACTGGGATTGCACAGGAGGAAATTGGTGGGAAAAATAGGTTTACAGTGGTCTTAGGTTAGTTAATTTTCTAAGGAGCCTGGTGAAAAGTTTTTGCTTTTTTCTTGGAGTCAGTATATTTGGTTGACCAGAAGATTTCATTCTTATTAAAAGTATTGATGAGGATCCAGGCCTTTGTTGAATTTAGAGACTTTCTTTTGAAGAAAATGTTTTCTAATAACAAATATTAGTTGATAATTTAAAAGTTTAGGTCATGGGTTTATATTTCTGCAACATTACAGAATTTAGGTAGGATGCTGTTTTTAAGATACTGTGAAAACAGATAATGAGAGTGACTTAAATATCTCCGCAGGCCAGACTAAAGCTCTTTCCCCATCACATAGGGGAGCTGCACGTTCTGGGAGTTGTTTATAATCTGGGCACTGTTCAGGGCTCCACGACAGTCGATGGCATCGGTGCTCTTCCTGGATGTCACACAGGTAAAGCTATGACATCACTCAGCAGTTAGGAAACTAGTCCTTAATTCAGTCTCTATAGAATAAAATGAATAAAAGTGAGGCATTTGAGCCAAAACCGGTTTGGTTCAGTGGTAGAGCGTCTCTTTGCAGACTGAAAGGTCCCGGGTTCGATTCCAGTCAGGGGCATGTACATTGGTTGCGGGCACATCCCCGGTGGGGGGTGTGCAAGAGGCAGCTGGTCGATGTTTCTCTCTCATTGACGTTTTTGGCTCTCTCTCTCCCTTCCTCTCTGTAAAAAAAAAAAAAAAAAAAAAAAAAAAAAATCAAAATATATTTATATTTAAAAAAAAAAAGTGAGGCATTTGAAAAATAGGTTTACTGTACTTTTAATCCAGCATTTAGTCAGATGGAAGAATGAATAATTTGGATTATTTTAAACTCTGCCATTTCGTCAGAAATAAACTTTATTCCCTTCTAATTTATTTTCTTTAGATAATCTTTAGGTTCTACCATATGTATTTCTCTTTTCTGTTATTGATCCAAACTTAATAAAGTCTGCCCAAATATATTCAAACCGTTGACTGAGATTTCTGCTGCCAATACAAAAGCCATCTTAGCATATTCTATTTTTGAATATTGTTTTTTACCAAATTAAAGACCAGTGTTTTCATATCATTGGATAATAAATACCTTAAATTCTGTCATCTCTCCTATGAAGAAAGTACGATTTTAGTGTTAAGGTGATATTTTTGGTGTCCCAGATGATGTTTTACAAATTTTAGGAGAGTATAACTCTAAGATACATATTTAACATAGTTAACTTTTTTTCTTTAAACTTAGGGAACACTTCTAGATCTAATATTATCTTGTAATTGTTATATATGAGTTACATAAGTTGACAAGATGTTGCATAGTTTACTGTAAAATCCCTTCTTTTGGCACTTCACATTAGTAGAGAAGGCTTATTTTTTAAAAACAGACTTGAATTTAGATACAATGATTTTTGTACAAAGTGAACAGAAATGGAACGAATCCATTAGAATTCAAAATTAAAAACAAAAGTATGGTATTCTGAATTTTAGTACTATATTTTTATTTCTTGGTTGACAGGCAGGCAACATTTATAAGTAATCTTCCTCATTTATTACACATTTTAAGTAAGCTGAGTGTTAAGAATTTTAAGATCTTTTTCTTTCCCACTTGTATATACTAAGGATCTTAATCTAATACCAGTAAGATGGTTTTCAGTAAACTATAGATCATTGTTTCATTTATGGTATGAAATATATTTATTAACTAGAGGCCCAGTGCATGAAAGTTCATGCACTCGGGTTTGGGGGGGTGGGGGGATCCACGTGCCAGCTGAGACCCACTCCCTTGGGAATCAGGCCCAAGCTGGCAGTCAGACATCCCTCTGGCAGCCTGGGAGCTCTCGGGATGTCCAACTGACGGCTTAGGCTTGCATCTTTAGCACTGCTGAGGAGACTCTTGCCACCACCGCTGCGCTTGCTGCAGTCAGCCCAGCTTGTGGCTGAGTGGAGCTCCCCCTGTGGGAGCTCACTGATCACTAAGGGGAAACTCCTGCATTGATTGTCTGCCCCCTGGGGGTCAGAGTGCATCATAGTGACCGGTTGTTCCCAGTCGTTCTGCCATTAGGGTCAATTTGCATATTATCCTTTTATTATACAGAATAGTATAATTTATACTAGAGGCCTGGTGCCCGGATTCCTACACTGGTGGTGGGCATGGCCAGTTAGCCAAGCGACTGTAGACCCTCCACCTGAGTGGCTGCTCCAGCTGTGGGAGCACCCGCTCATCCCAGCCAGCCGAGTGGGCGCAGACTGACCACCAGGGGACAGCCCGTGCAGTGAGCGTCTGCCCCCTGGTGGCTGTGTGCGTCATAGTGACTGATCATTCTGGTCATTCTGCAGTTCGGTCGCTGGGCTTTTATACAAATAGATGTTATTTTAGGGAGTTAATGAGAACAGGCCCTGAATTAACTATTGAAATAAGTTACATCTTACAAGTAGAATTTTCATGATTTAGTGTAGTTTATTTTATTAAAAAAATATATATTTTATTGATTTTTTACATAGAGGAAAGGAGAGGGATAGAGAGCTAGAAACATCAATGAGAGAGAAACATCGACCAGCTGCCTCCTGCACACCCCCCATTGGGGATGTGCCTGCAACCAATGTACATTCCCTTGACCGGAATCGAACCTGGGACCCCTTGGTCTGCAGACCGATGCTCTAATACTGAGTCAAACTGGTCTTGGCATTTAGTGTAGTTTATTATGTAAAATGCTAATAGGGATCTAGATCAAACAAAGTACGGGAAATGCTACATTTTATGTCTGCTCTGGGAATAATTACAGTAAAGGCTCTGAGTAATCCTGCAGGAAAGATAGTTTAATATCCTTGACTTCTTTTCACTGTGTCGAAGCTTTTGGGGGATAATCCTTACATGAATATTAAATGAGTTTAACTTTCTTTGTACAATCTATTGAGACGGTGTAGTTATGCAGAAATTCTAGTATATGCATTTACTATCAGTGTTTATGTTAGTTTACTTACATGTTTGAATATAAGTGAAAAGTTGATCTCTTCAATATTTTGGAATTTTTTCCCTTTGAGAATAGATTTTTTTTTTTTTTAAGATGTTATTTTTGCCAAAACTGTTTTGGCTCAGTGGATAGAGCACCAGCCTGTGGACTGAAAAGTCCCGGGTTTGATTCTGGTCAAGGGCATGTGCATTGGTTGTGCGCACATCCCAGTAAGGGGTGTGCAGGAGGCAGCTGGTCGATGTTTCTCTCTCATCGATGTTTCTGGCTCTTTATCCCTCTCTCTTCCTCTCTGTAAAAAATTAATTTAGCCGGGACCGGTTTGGCTCAATGGATAGAGTGTCGGCTTGGTGACTGAAGGGTCCCGGGTTCGATGCCGGTCAAGGGCATGTACCTTGGTTGCGGGCATATCCCCAGTGGGGGGTGTGCAGGAGGCAGCTGATCGATGACTCTCTCTCATCGATGTTTCTGGCTCTCTATCTCTCTTCCTTCCTCTCTGTACAGAATCAATAAAATATATTTTAAAAAAAAATTAATTTAAAAAATGTATTTTAAAAAAAAAGATGCTATTCTTTTTTAAAATATGCTTTGTTCTCATAGCTTTATTTTTATTGATTTCAGAGAGGAAGGGAAAGGGAGAGATAGAAACACCAGTGATGAGAGAGAATCATTCATCAGCTTCCTTCTGCACCCCCCACACTGAGGATCAATCCCTTGATTGGACATGTGCGCTTGGCTGGAATCAATCTTGGACCCTTCATTCAGCAGGCCAACACTATCCACTGGCCAAACTAGCAAGGATGAGAATGGATCTTTTTTATAATCTGGTCCCAGCACAGCCATTCTCTTCGATAGAAATTTTTTGGATAATAGCCATGTGGTTTAATACAGGTTTCAAAAATACAGGTTCCTATTTAGTGATAGGCAGTCGTTTTGCAAAGTAATAAAATTCTAATAAGATGAGTAATTAAGCATCATAAAATAGGTATAATCAAAATGAAAATAAAGCATAATTCTTTGATGAATCATGCTAATCAATAGTCTAGAATTTTTCGAGAAATAATCTGAAACTTAGAGTATTCATATATTCAGGCTAAACTGATAATAACATACCAAGTTTGTTAGGACATTGATTGTTTTTTATTTCAGGGAAACATTCCTTGAGCATGTCAGTTCGAGGGAGACAAGATTTAGAAATTCAAGGTCCTCGACTTAACAGCACAAAAGAAGAGAAAACATCTATAACATACGGTCCTGATCGACGATTAGATCCCATAATCGTTGAGGAAATGCCACTGTTGGAGGTATTTCACTTTTTAAAAATTTGTGAATTATTTATAAATTCAGATTATACTTTGAGTGAATTAATTTTAGGCTTTGAGGTTATTAATACATTGATCTTTTAAAATTATTAAGATAGGGTTAATCTAATTCACAAAGATAAAGGTAATCATGCAACTTAGCATTAAGTCACAACCTGGTTATGAAATATTACCCTCAAAATATGAATGGAAATTGGAAAAACGTCTAAAAGAACAGTTTTGTTCATAAAATCAGTGGCTTTTTTGTTTTGTTTTTGTTTTTGTAAAAATATAAAAGTAATATGGAAATGCTGTAAAAAAAAGTAATCTGAATAAAAAGCTAAGTCCCCTCACCTTATTTGTATCTCCACCCACTTCTGCATTCATGCCGCAGAAGTTCAAGGTCTTTTAGTTGCAGAAAACTCACTGATGCTAGTTTCCAGAAGCCAAAAAAGAGAAAACATTATTTAGTTGAAGAGTATTGGGTATCTCCTGACAACTAAAGAATTATGGACTAATAAGTCCCAAAGAAAAATAAGGACTCAGCAGTTCCAGGGAATGTAGCAGTAAATGTTTGTAAGCCTTTTAAAAGTATTGCTATTGATATGGCCTTAGTCTTATAGCTTATAGTTTCCATGTCACTTTAATACAAGTTTCAAGTTTCTGGGAGAGAATTCTGGCCTACTTGGATCAGGTGTCTCTACCTGTGAGGCAGAACAAATGCAGTCCTGATTGGCTTGACCTCAACAGCAAGCTAACCTACTGGTCTGAGTGTCTGCCCCCTGGTGGGCTGTGTGCGTTATAGTGGTCAGTCGAGTGGTCAGTTGAGTGGTCGACTGAACGGTTGACCAATTGGTTGGACACTTAGCATATTATGCTTTTATTTATATATATATATATATATGCTTAAGCAACCATTATGACCAAACAACTTGTATGACCATTCGACCAGTTGCTATGACACGCACTGACCACCACGGGACAGACACTCGACACAAGAGCTGCCCCCTGGTGGTCAGTGCACTCCCACAGCCAATGTCCCATGACCCCTCCCCACCCTGGCTGACCGCCCAACCTCCTGCAGTCCCTGCCCTTGGCCAGCCAACTTCCTGCAGTCCCTCCTCCTGCCAGGCCTGCCCCCTGATAGGCCTCGATCGCCAGCCAGGCTGAGGGACCCCACCGGTGCACGAATTTGTGCACTGGGCCTCTATTATAGGATATTTACCAAAATAAGTGAGGATGAAAATTACTGAAACTCGTTGAAAAAAAGATAAAAATTAAAATACTGTAAATATACTACCATTTGAATACAGAAAAGCAGAGAGAAGGGCAGGCCCCTTCGTTTCCACTGATTTCTAGTATAGACTATGTTGTGTATATCTAGTTTATTCAGCCAGACTTGTGTGATAGATGTTTGATTGTGTCTAGTCCTTTTCCCTTATAGATAAAACCACAGTGAATAACCACATGCATATCATTTTGCATATTTGTTATTCACACATATGTATTTTTAAGATAAATTAGTAAGTCTTGGTCTTTTCCATTTAAATCGAAGCTGTTACCAATATCAACTATTTAAAAGGACTTTCAGTAACTGTGCTTTTGAAATAAAGGCTAGATACGTTGATTCTTCTAAAAGAGTCAACTTACTATACTTATAAAACCTTCATTCTGAAGATACTGTACACAGCATCTCCATATGGTGTGTCACTGATCTCTTACGTATACCATCACCTTTCCCATTTTCACCAGCACCGGAGCCTTGTTAACGGTGTCCGGTTGTCTGTATATTGCAGTGTGGCTGTGGTACTCTGTCTCACCAGTTACTCATGTCATTGTTTTGATGTAACACCTCAAAGTTGATATTCCTCCACAAATATTAGGTAATTTGACTTAAGTTTATTTGACACTAGCCAATCACTTCAGTCAGTGCTTTCAGTATAATGTTATGCTGCTTTATTTTTCCCTATAATTGGGATTCTATATTAATTTTTTATTTTGTCATATCCATTTTAAAGTTTCTAATATCCACAAATTTTATCTGATTCCTTAAACTGTGGTGATAATGTAGTTCCATTCAAACTTAGATTAAGAAACACAGGTATTTCCCCAGGATTTTTATAACTCCTTTGGGATTGCCAGCCATAACTTTATTAGGACATTTTCCTCATATTGGCTATAGTTATCCTTTCTGATAATACTTAGTGTAGTTCTTACATTTATACTTAACGATTCTTTAAATGCAAGTAGTTGTTAGCCCATATTTCTACCTCTTACTATAGGTCCACAATACTGAAAGTCTCGAAACCAGATGTGTGTTGGAAGTCACTTTTTGTCTTAATTTTTAGAAATTGTGTGAATATGTTCATATTTATGTCCAAAGTGTTATGTAACTCCTGTTGGGTTTGTGGCAGCACCTGGTTATCGAGCTCATTTCTTGCATGAATCATATACTAAACCAGTGGTTGGCAAACTCATTGGTCAACAGAGCCAAATACCAACAGTACAACAATTGAAATTTCTTTGGAGAGCCACATTTTTTAAACTTCTTCTAATGCCACTTCTTCAAAATAGACTCTCCCAGGCCGTGGTATTTTGTGGAAGAGCCACACTCAGGGGACCAAAGAGCTGCATGTGGCTCGTGAGCCGCAGTTTGCCGACCACGGCACTAAATGAATAATACACTAAATGGGAAAAGCTATATAATGCCAACATTAGTCAAGTTCAGCTTTTGCTTCCATGTGAGTTTCTGAAAGTTTGAAGTTCTTCGTACTAGCATCCTTTCATTTTAATGACGTATAAATGAGCTATTTTTCAAGTTGATATTGATAAGGACTTTTTGACATAATTATTTAATTCATATAAACATATTAAATTACTTTTGACTTCTCTTTTCTATAATCTACAGAGCTGTGAAGATTTTGCCAGTAACCCTCTGTTAGGGACATTTTCCCTTTAATTCTTAACTGAAGTCTGCTACCGAGTAACATTAGTTTCTATCTCTTCTTTTTTTTCTTTATTTCTTTTTTTTTTTTAAATTAAATTATTATCTCTGGGTTTCTATCTCTTTTCTAAAATGGAGTTGTTAATTGCCACATATTCAGAGAGATATCAAAGAGAATAAAATATTTGCAAACCTTTAGTAAAGAATACAGCATCTTAAAGTGTCATTCATTCACTAGGGGTCAGAATTGTTAACAGACAATATAATACTATTTTTTCCCTCCAATGCAGGTGTTCTTTATACATTTCCCTACAGGGCTCCTCTGTGGAGAAATCCGGAAAGCATATGTAGAATTTGTCAATGTCAGCAAATGTCCTCTGACTGGATTGAAGGTTGTTTCTAAACGCCCAGAGTTCTTTACCTTTGGCGGTAACACGACTGCTCTGACGCCACTGAGTCCCTCAGCTTCTGAGAACTGTAGTGCTTACAAGACTGTGGTGACAGAGTCTGCCTCTGTGTGTACAGCGCTCACCTCGGCGGCGTCTGCGGTGGGCTTTGGCATCGGCACAGGAAGTCAGCCCGAGGTGATTCCGGTGCCCCTGCCGGACCCCGTTCTTCTGCCTGGAGCTTCAGTGCAGCTGCCGCTGTGGTTGCGCGGGCCGGATGAAGAAGGTGTCCATGAGATTAACTTTCTGTTTTACTACGAAAGTGTTAAAAAGCTGCCCAGAATACGGTGAGCATTAGGAAACCTCTGGTTTAACCTCTTCGTTTAATACATGTGTACAAATTCAAATAAACATGTTGATATTTGCCAACTTCTACAGGATGTTTATATGCAGGCTGTTCCTAATATGGTGAGCTATAAATTCTAAGTGGCCAAAAGTAGAAAAAATTAAGCTACATTAATCTTTTAAAAGAAATATATTTTTATTGATTCAGAGAAGAAGAGCAAGAGAGAAAAAAACATCAATGATGAGAGAGAATCATTGATTAGCTGCCTCCTGCATGCCCCCTCTCGAGGAAGACCCTCAACCCAGATATGTGACCTGGTTCATAAGTCAATGCTCAACCTCTGAGCAATACCAGCCAGGCTAGCATAATCTTTTTAGTGGCTTTCCTATTTATAAACTTTATGATTCTTTAATAAAACTAATTTTTTTGGCCAGAGTTATCACCTAATAATGAAGTTCCCAAGTATCATTTGTATATGAAGACAACATGCCTGCAATCATTCTGTTTTAAGAAAATTATTTTAACTTTTTTCCCCCCTTGTGCCCTCTCCTGCCCTACAAGAATGTATAAAAAAAAGTATGTATGTGCTTGACAGATGATTGGGGTGGTGTCTTACTGGAGCTCACTGAAGAAACTAAACCTGTCTCTGACAAGGACTGTGGCCTGTCCTATGACATAGCAGAATATTTTCCTAAAATTAACTAGGAGTGATTGTGCTACATTAATTTTATTTACTAGAGTATTTAAAATATCTTATAAGACTCTGAGGAGAAATAATACAGTATTTGTAAGTGTCAGAACATTTTAGATCCTCATTCAGTGCTAATTCTCCTCAAGAAGAGGCTAGAGGATGCTCTGGCCAGACAACAGGGAAGGCCTTAGGAATGGAGTAGAGATGAAATGAGCTTCCAAGGAAAGTGAAGACTTCAAAATTGGCTTATCAAGGAGGATAGGCAAGAGCATAGTGGGTCTCCCAGACGGTATGTAGGAAGATTCACAGGATTTACAACCTGGAGGAGGTAGTCTGGCCACAGTGTAAAACATCAAGGAGCAAGGGAAGGGAACTGCGTAAGCCCGGAAGGGAAAGCCTTGTTGTGGAGGGCTTTGGTGACAGGCGAGAGGGAGGCGGTGACGCGGTAGGTAGTTTCTTTGGAGCTGCCTTCACGGAAGAGGCCTGGTCCGGACACAGCTACAGAAGGTGGCTTTCCCAAGTCAGACTAATAGTTCCCTCCAGGTGAGAACTGATGGAACTTAAGGCCAACGAGGTAATTTTACTTCATTCTGTAGATGTTTTTTAAATAAGTGACGAGGCTTTAAAAGCTTCATTTGGAATTAGAGAATCACACACAGGAAGAGGCTTTAGATTAAATTTGCAGTTTTTTGTTTCTTCAGTCACAGGATATTAAGACACACAGCAGTTATTTGCACCAGCCGGTCTCTGAACGTACGTGCCACTGTCTGCAGGAGTAATTCTCTTGAAGATGAGGAGGGCAGAGGAGGCAATATGCTAGTCTTTGTGGATGTGGAAAATATCAATACTGTAAGTTGGTTTAAAACTGAATTTTGTTTTTAATTCGATTTGAAGTATTTCCTTTGTTTTTAGTAATGGATATTTTTCCGTTCACAAGAGCAAGAGTATGAAAACATACTAATTCTCCATTAGCTTTATAATTTTAAGTCTCCAAATAAAAAGATCTGGTGGCATAAATATGGTACATTTGCACATGAAAATGTAGCCTCATATGCTAGTAGTTCAACCCAAAAGAGATCTCACCATTGAGAATCTCTTTTGTAATTAAGTTTATAAAACTGTTAGGATTTTACATTCAGTATTGATGTGATAATCTTTCACATACTTTTCTGACAGTACAGTTTTCTTTATATAAAGCTTTTTAAACATTTTACCATTTCTGTTTATGTACTCAAAATATAAAAATAAATATTCTTAAAAAGAAATGCAATCTCATAATTAAAATAGAATCTGAGCTTTAGAGTGGTTCAAATACTTATTAAAATATTATTCTGTAATGTACTTTGCTTTTAGCTTCATAAGTTTTTAAGGGCACTTCTTTTTATGATATTTAGGGTTAATGCACTAATACTTCGGTGACCCCCTACCCCCTAAAAAAAAATCAATAATTGAAAGAGTAAGAAAATTTTAATTTTTATATTGGCTCTTATTCAGGAGAATAAAAACATTTGTGGTTTAAATAACTATTTATATTGGGATTCTGTTTTATAAGTTGTGTTTTTTTCTCTTATCATTTTATTTATTTTTAAAATTCTTTATTGTTGAAAGTTTTACATGTCTCATTTTCCTGTTGACCTCTTCCCGTTCGCTCCGCCCTCTAGCACATACCCCCTATTTTCTGTGTCCATTGGTCATGCTTATTGTTTTGTAGGTTTTTTTTTTTTTTTTTAATATATTTCATTGATTTTTTTACAGAGAGGAAGAGAGAGGGATAGAGAGTTAGAAACATCGATGAGAGAATCATCAACCAGCTGCCTCTTGCACACCCCCTATTGGGGATGTGCCCGCAACTAAGGTACATGCCCTTGACTGGAATCGAACCTGGGACCTTTCAGTCCGCAGGCCGACGCTCTATCCACTGAGCCAAAACAGTTTCGGCTGTTTTGTAGTTTTTTTGTTCTTTTTTTTTTTTTTTGCCTTAATGGGAATGGGTTATATCAGAATGGTAAGAAATAAAATAATGATATAGTTTTGATTAAAAGTTGAGAACAAATAATTGTCTATCAAACACCACTAGTAACTAATTATGCATACTTTTAGTGTTTTTAAAATTTGCCACTAGGAATACATTATAAACATTTCTTAGATGCAGTATTGGTTTGTCTATTTTAAGAATGTTAAAGGAATTTAAATAACACTTTCTGAAATGTGTATCGTTAATTTATTTTAAAACAAAATTTTCATCTTATGTTAATGTATGTTGACTTTGGTATCAGTGTTTGAACATTGTTTTCATTAGAATATGTTAGTGCTCCTAAATCCTGAATGATTCTGTCATTTCTTTTTGATAGAGTGAAGCAGGTGTTAAGGAATTCCATATAGTACAAGTATCAAGTAGCAGCAAACACTGGAAGCTACAGAAGTCTGTAAATCTCTCCGAAAACAAAGGTTTGTGCCTTTTCCCCTCTTCATAGTAAATTCTGACATATCTTCATTGATTGACTTTTTCCCCCTAGAATAGTACCATAATATGGTACCTTCCTTAAAACTGATTATATTAAGCATTAAATTGTGCCTTCATTAGTTTACATAACTCTAAATCGAATTCCTTTTTTAATTGATTCTTTTCCATCTTCCATCTTTTTCTCTTCAAGATCTATTTGCATTATTTTTTATTCACTTGTAAAATTGGTACCTTGATACACTATCACTGTCAAAATTTCAAACAGTTCAGAAACTTATAGACTAGAATATGGAAGTTTTTTTTGCCATCAGAAGGCTGGGTTTTCTTTTTTCTTTTTCTTTTTCTAAAATATATTTTATTGATTTTTTACAGGGAGGAAAAGAGTTAGAAACATAGATGAGAGAGAATCATCGATCAGCTGCCTCTTGCACACCCCCTACTGGGGATGTGCCCGCAACCAAGGCCCTTGCCCGGAATCAAACCCGGTCCTCAGGCCGACGCTCTATCCACTGAGCCACACCGGTTCCAGCTGGGTTTCCTGAATATAACCATGCCTATGTGCTCACCGATTCTTCTGTGTATTCAATATTCTATACCTATAGAACATTTGTGATATATATTGACAAATTGTTTTCCAGAATATTTCTATCAGTTTATCATCCTGCCAGTAACAAGAAAGTATCTAGTAGAGTGGAGTGAAGCTGGAAAAATGATAATTGCTCCTTCTGGAAATGAATTGTATGATACATATTCAAAAAATACAAAAAAATGTTTAAATCCTTAGCCTCAGGGTTATTCTTGTTTTAATTCCTTATATAAAGGAATTAACTCAAAATAAGGGAAATCCATATAGGTTTATTGCAAGATTTATGCTCACTAGGAAAAAATTCAGTGTAGCTGTAATATAAATTAAGCTGCAACTAAAACTATTGTAATTAAAATAAATTAGAATTTAGAGGTGTTTGCACTGGTGAAAAAATTCTAGTAAATTATGTGCATATAAGAATATTGGTATAAATTAGGCATATTCTGGAGAAACTAGAGGGCTGATGCACGAAATTCATGCAAGGGGGTTGGTCCTTGCAGCTGTGGGGCTGCCTCGACCTTCACAGCCCCAGCTTAGTCCGGAAGGTCGTTCAGCTGTCTGGTCTAATTAGCATATTATGCTTTTATTATTATAAATACTGAATGGAAATGAAGTAATGGTAGAGTGGTGGGATTTTAGACTTCCTAGCCCAAAAGTTCTAATCTTTCAAACTTTCTATCTATACTGCCATTTATACACTGAGTGGCCAGAGTATTATTATCTCTGAATGCAATAATCTGGCCACTCAGTGTGTGTGTGTGTGTGTGTGTGTGTGTGTGTGTGTATGTATGTATGTGTGTGGTGCATGGACCCGTGCATGAATTTGTGCATAGGTGGGGGTCCAGCCAACTTGGCCAGGGGGAGGGAACATGGGCGGTTGGCTGGCCTGCCTGCTGGTTGAACTCCTTGTCAAGGGGACAGTTTGCATATTAGCCTTTTATTATATAGGATATACACTGAGTGGCCAGATTATGTGTTCAGAGATCATAATTATCTGGCCACTCAGTGTATATATAGACAGACAGATATATGAACATGTATTTCAAGAAAATTTAATTTTATCCTTTTAAAGAGCTGAGTAAGATTTAGTTTGAGATGAAAGCAAAGACATTTTTCCTTAAACATCCTATGTAATAAAAGCTTAGTGACCAAAACGGTAGAACGACCAGAGAACCAGAATGACCACAGCCCCTCCCTCCAGCTAGTCTCATCCGCAGGGAGTGGTTAGGGTGATTAGGCAGGCAGGCAGAGGTGGTCAGGAATGATCATGCAGGAAGGTGAGTGGTTAGAGGCTATCAGGAAGGTAGGCAGAGGTGTTTAGGAGCGACCAGGCAGGCAGACAAGCCGTTAGGAGCCAGTGGCCCCACCGGCGGGCCTAAACCAGCAGTCAGACATCCCCCAAAAGGTTCCAGATTGTGAGAGGGTACAGGCTGGACTGAGAAACACCCCCCATACACAAATTTTGTGCATTGGGCCTCTAGTCTATATATGTAAAAGCCTAAGTGACTGGCCGACTGGTAGCTATGACGCACACTGACCACCAGGGGACAGACACTCAGTGCAGGAGCTTCCCCCTGGTGGTCATTGTGCTCTCACAGCCAGTTTCCCATGGGTAGTTAACCTCCCGTGGTCCCTCCGCCGCTCCTGTCCCGTCCTCTCCCCCAGCCGGCCAACCTCCTGCAGCCCCTCCCCCCAGCTGGCTGGCCCCAATGGCCCCGATTGGAACCTCCTGTGGCTCCTCCTCCGGCCAACCTTCTGAGGCCCCCATTGGCCCCAATGGCCAGCAAGGCCAAGGGACCTTACCCAAGCACGAATTCATGCACTGGGCCTGTAGTTCTTTATAATTATGAATTATTTTCCAATTTGACTGAGGAAATCTGAATAATGAATTGCTTTTCACATGTCATAAACTGAGAACGATCTTTAAAATTTTCTTTTTTTCCTAGATGCCAAACTTGGCAGTAGGGAAAAAGGAAAGTTTTGCTTCAAGGCAATACGATGTAAGGAAGAAGAAGGTAAATTCATTTTACTTTAACCCTTTTTTGTGGTCATTTTATATTTCATGCCAGTGATATCATTAGGCTTTCTCCCTGTTTTTCAGTTGCCACACAATCCTCAGAAAAATACACCTTTGCAGATATCATCTTTGGAAATGAACAGGTATGCAAATAAACACAGGCATTTGATTTTTTAAAAATAATTTTCTTTTTCATTGTCTAAAGTTTTACATAGTAGCATTTGATTTTAAAAGTCACAGGTCTCAAAAAAATAATGATAACAATAAAAGTCACAGTTTTGGAACATCTGCTTCTTTTGGCAAAACTATTGCTTTAGTAATCCCCACATTCTTTGGTGGTGAACTTGTCAACTTTGTTGGGTTTTACAACTTGACTTCATGTCCCAAAACAGACCAAAAATGCTATAAGGGTTATACCATTTTAATCAATTACTTAAAATTAACTTTCTTTTAAGAGTGTCATGAAATAAGTATAGCTCTTGGGGGAGGGGAGAGAAAGAGAGAGAGAGAGAGAGAGAGGAGAGAAGAGAGAGAGAAAGAGGAGAGAGAAACAGGGAACCTGTCTACTAGAGAAAGTGGTCACAGTGGAACATAAAGATGATACTCCTCTGGATTTTGGTTACCATATGGTTCTGAGACCCAAATAATGAACTCTTATGATTTTATATATATTATTGTCTCGAGCAGCCATACTCCCAACTTCATTATTTGTAAGAATTCCCTAGAGTAGTAGCTTTCAAACTTTCAAAATGTGCATATGAGTCAGCTGGGGATGTAAAATGCAGATTCTGATGTAGCAGGACTGGAGTGAGCCTGAGAGTCTATATTATTACGCTGGAGGCCCGGTGCATGAAATTCATGCACTCAAGGTGGGAGGGGAGTGAGGGTGGAAGGGTGCCCTCAGCCCAGCCTGCGCCCTCGCAGTCGGGAGCCCTAGGAGGGGTGGGCCTAAGCTAGCAGTCGCACATCCTTAGTGCTGCCATGGGCGGGAGAGGCTCCCACCACTGCACTTAGCTCACCCGCCGTGAACCCGGCTTCTAGGCTTCTAGCTGAGTGTGGCTCCCCTGTGGGAGCACTGACAATCGGGGAAGCCCCTGCACTGAGTGTCTGCCCCCTGGTGGTCTGTGCATCATAGTGACAGGACATTTCACCATTCAGTCGATTTGCATGTTAGCCTTTTATTATATAGGAAGCTGCCAGGTGATCTTGAGGTTATCTGTCTGCAGACCCTGTTTTTGACTTAAGAGAATTTTGTAAAAATGAGAGCTTTGCCTTTCTGCCTCTAAAGCTCCATTTCCTTATGTCTTCGGTGGAGATTGGGAATATGCATTTTCAACCAGCCCTGCAGATAATCTGAAGAGGTGATCTGGGAATCTGCTTCTAAAAAATTCTAGACTAAGAATGTGAAATTCAGTGTTGTTGTATGCTGTTATTGGCATTATTTCTTCCTTGTGTTTTTTCCCTTGATAATTTTACTTTTTGTTTTTGTATTTCTCTTATTTGCCCTCACTGACTTCCTCTTCGTGACTGTCTTGACATTTTGAGGAAACAGCTATTTAGAAATAGCTCAGAGCACCAAAACACCAATAATTCTAAAACGAGTATGACTTTTGGAGTTACTGTGCTTCCCAAATGGTTGAATTTAGTTTTCAGGAATTCAGTTCCTTTGTTTGGTTCATTTTTTAATTTAAAATACCTAGAAACATCACAGCGACTCTTAAATTATATTCAGGTTGAAATTGTTATTGTGTTGTTACTGAATAGTTTTGTATGGTAACATTGAAGACAGAAACAAAGCATTTCCCCTTATGATGAATCTGGTTGAGTAGAACTTACCAAGCATTGCAGATCAATGAGAAAACTATGGGACAGTAGTATACCAGTAGTTCACTTCTAATGGGGACAATGTTTATATTTATTAAATCTAAGGTTGGCATCTATATAATACAGCTTGTAATGCAGGAAATCTAAGAGATTTTATGAGGAAACACAATATTCCATTAAGGGAAATTTTGCAGTGCTGAGTCCATTTAAAATCTTTTTCTCATATTCTCTCCCTTCAAGTGTAAAAGCCAAGTTAATACCAGAGTCACTTGCATTCTGGTTGGTGGAATGTGGCCTAGTGTTTTAAGTATTTGAATGAAAAATATTTTAATAGTAAAAAAATTTACTTTCTTTTCAACAACTTATTTTTTAATTATTTTCTTAGAGCTACTCATTCATCATGGATACTTGAAAGATCAAGCCTAATGTCACAGCAGGATAGATTAGTTATTTTGAAGTAACATCTTTTAAGATTCCGGGTAATTTGTACCAGATATTTTAGGTGTTTAAGTATTAGTGTGGCCTCTCTGTAGTCAACACATTGATATGAACTTATCGAATAGCCTTTTAGGTATGCACAAGTTATAGAAATATAAGTTTGGCAGGTATATTCAATAGAAAACGTTGATTACACAAGTGATATTCTTTTAACAGATAATAAGTTCTGCAAGCCCGTGTGCAGATTTCTTTTATCGAAGTTTATCCTCTGAATTAAAAAAAGTCCAGCCGTCAGCGCATACGGAAAAGCAGTCAGCAGAGGACGCTGTGAGATTAATTCAGAGGTGCAGTGAGGTGGATTTGAATGTTGTCATATTGTGGAAGGTATGTGCTGTTACATTGTTTCAGCAAGCCTTGCTCATACATATTTGACTCTTGAGCTGAAGAACAAATGTAAACTGCTGCTTATGTTTTTCCTGCTTCAGTATTCCAGTGTCAATATTAAGGTGGTTTTATAACTTTCTTAGTAGTTCCATAATGACTTTCTTTGCCAAAAGGAAGAATTCATTCAAATCAGTCACTTTCCTCTGTATTATTGCTGTTTCTAAGTGGTGCCGAGAATCCTGTGCACACTTGCCTCTTGGCAACAGGCGTTAAACTCTACTATTTAGTAAACTCTTTCCAAACCCTGAAAAGGGGGAAATAGCAGCATGAACCTCTGGTACCCACCACTCATTTGTTGCTATTCATCTTTGATAGATTCCGTTTGCCTCTCTCCTTTGTTCCCTTTAATTTTTACCTTTATTTTTTGCTGTAGCACATTTAAAATTTTATTTTTATTTATTTATTTTGGAGAGAGAGAAATATAAGTTTGTTGTTCTATTTATTGATGCATTCATTGGTAGATTCTTGTATGTGCTCTGACTGGGGATTGAACCTGCAGCTTTGACATATTGGGATGATGCTCTAACCAACTGAGCTACCCAGCTGGCCAGGGCCTGTAGCATTTTTTAAATATATAATGACAGAATATTGTATCTGAAAATGCTGCTGCATATACCTGCAGCAGACAGAGAGGAATGTAATAAGCCGGGCCTCTGTATCGGTATTCCAGTAGAGAAAAAGAGCTAGTTCTCGTGACTCTCTTGTGTACCAGTGCCTGGGGCGCCGTAGAGCAAATTAGAGAAGATTTCAGACGTGGCTCTGAAATGTCCACGCCAGCTGTGCTATAGAGGCAGGCAGATTTCAGCAGATACTTCACAGACTCAGTGAATAAACAAAAGTAGAAATGCTGACAGCCGTGAGTGTTAGTAATTGATAGGTACCCTGTTTCCCCGAAAATAAGACAGTGTCTTATTTTATTTATTTATTTATTTTGATAAACAAAACCGAGTTTATATGTCCATTTCTTAAATATGAAATACATTTGAAATATTCCTCGGTGACATCCTTGGCCTGAGACTCTCTGCCATAGTCCGTAACCACCACACAGCGCAGCCAACCACCTCTCCGGACTTTCTCTCTGTGGGTTTCATCGTGGCTGCTGTATTCCCCTAGTTTCTTGTTGTCAGGGTAATTAGGCTGATTTGGTGTTGGGCACAAAGGGCCTCTGCCAGCTGGACATACAGAGGCTCCTGAGTTGGAGACAAGCACACAGAATGGGCTGAGCTGGGGCAGCCTGGCGAGTCCGCACGCCATGGTGGCCAAGGGCGGTCTTCAGCGCAGCATCAGCCCCAGGGCACCTCCAGCAGCAGTGCCCTCAGCCGTGGAGGGGGGTTGGGGACGGAGCCAAGATTTGAACGACCCAACGCCCCCTCAGCCTCACTCGGCTGCATCGGGGGAGAGAGCCCCTGAGCTGCTTTTCAGGCTCCTGCTCGGCAGGTGACATTCCTGTGCTTTGTGTCTTAGGCCTACGTGGTGGAGGACAGTAAGCAGCTTATTTTGGAAGGTCAGCATCATGTTGTTCTTCACACTGTGGGCAAAGAAGCCTATTCTTATCCTCAGAAACAGGTACTCACAGTTTGTTTTCGGGCTTTCCCGTAAGCAGGGTCTGGGGAGGGGGGTAAGGTTGTATTTTTGATGAAGTCTGCCTTTTGCAAGCATTTATGTTGGGATTTGAGTTGGTGGTTGTTTGAGAAGACTGATTAAAATTAGAAATGAACGTAAATTTCTTATAAAATTCACTAACCCCTTCTAAGAGTATTAAGATGCATTTATGGTCCCTATGGTATACTCTATTGAATCTAGAATTCACATTACATAAAGAGTTGCTTTGCTTGAGAGAACAATCTTCTCTCTATTTCCTCACTTGTAACAGGCCCACCCTGTTGTGGAATTCCAGGGGCATCTCTTAAAATGTAGCGGGCGCCTTCTGGAGTGGGGTACAGCTGGTAATAGTGTCTAATGTGTTTTCTTAT
Source organism: Nyctalus aviator (assembly GCA_036971965.1). Classification (NCBI taxonomy): domain Eukaryota; kingdom Metazoa; phylum Chordata; class Mammalia; order Chiroptera; family Vespertilionidae; genus Nyctalus; species Nyctalus aviator. The sequence continues at coordinate 168,356,142 of CM072925.1, forward strand.
TTCTCCTGAAGTACTGTTTGATCTTACCAAAAAGTTCTCATAGTATCTGTGAACAAAGTTTAAGCACATTTAGTCCAGTAATTCAAATAGTTACCTTATATTGTTTTTATAAATAATAGATCTTAATTTTCAAGCTTTACATTAAAAAGGTAAACAGATACTATACAACGGAATGAAGATATAGCCTTACTACTAAGTACTTTCACCAGATAAGAACCAGGACTTTTGAAATTATTGTTATTATGAATCCTTTTTACATATGAGGAAATTAAGTCTTAACATATTAACTAGCTTATCTAAGATCATAGAGCTAATATGTGAAGTTGCTGGAATTCATGAAGACAGCCAGTCAATGATTCTCTCTCCTTGATGTTTTTATCTCTCTATCCCTCTCCCTTCCCTCTCTGAAACCAATAAAAATATATTAAAAACAACATTTAAATCCAGCATATAATAAATGGGAAATGAATAAATGATTCCATATTCTGCTTTCTTTATCCTAAATTATATTGCAAATGATTCCAGCTGTTTGTTTAAATAACAGCAGAAATAGTGTCTGCTGTACTTCATTGGTTTTAACTTTGTACTCATTATAATAAGGCAGTGCTTTCATTGTCATGTATTTTTTCAGGAGCCACCAGAAATGGAACCATTAAAATTTTTCAGACCAGAAAACACGGCAGTTTCTTCGAGACCATCTGTAGAGCAGCTTTCCAGCCTCATTAAAACTAGTCTTCACTACCCAGAGTCACTTAACCACCCATTTCATCAAAAAAGGTTTGAGGGTTTGTTTTTTTGTTAAAATTTTTATACAACACATGCACACTTGTTTAATTTGACAGTGGCATTAACCCAAATGCTGAAGGAGAAATTTAGAATACTAGTTAATATTTAGTATTGGTGTTAGTAATTTACCCTTGACTACAGGTCTCTGTGTTGCTGCTATGGTTAAAGACGGATAGTGCCTCAGCCACCTCAGTTGCCAAAAGTTTCCTTTTATTTTTTTATTTTTTAAATATATTTTATTGATTTTTTACAGAGAGGGATAGTTAGAAACATCAATGAGAGAGAATCACCGATCAGCTGCCTCTTGCACACCCCCAACTGGGGACGTGCCCTCAACCAAGGTATGTGCCCTTGACCGGAATCGAACCCGGGACCCTTCAGTCCGCAGACTGACGCTCTATCCACTGAGCCAAACCAGTTTCCGCAAAAGTTTCCTTTTAATGAGTAGGTTTATCATTAAGTGAGAAACAAGGAAAAAATACTGTATCATTTTGTATTTGTTTTGGGGACAGAAATTAAACCCAAAGCATGAATGCAATATAGACACATCAAAACAGTTCAAATTTCAACAGTATTAATGACTTAAGATTTACCAAGTGGGAAACTTCCCAAGGAAATGAAGAGGGAGGAAGTACAGGTTCCTGGGTGTGTGGGTGAAGAATTGGCAGGAATGAATGGAGAATAGGAAGCCAGGGCTGGGCTGGGCTGGCGAGCCAGGAGCCTCGTTCCCAATGAAAGAGCACGGGGTAACGGGCCAAAGGCGCACTGCTCCTGAGAGAGGGGACGGAGGGAGAGATCAGGCTTGTGGTTGGATTTCCATGATTTATGTTTTCTCCATTGGTCTTTTGTAGCTGAGATCGTTTACTTTGGTTTTCATATTGGGAAATAACCACCTAGAAATATTTTAGTGTTTTTTGTTTTTGTTTTTTAAGATTAACTGTAATACACTGAAATGAAAAGTGGTTTTGTGGGTGTGCATATTCTGATATTCAGCCATTGTGTTATTATGTTTTCCTTTATACACACAGTTTGTCTTAAGCGGTTTTGGGTCTCAGGTTTTTTCCTTCTTGAATCTGTAAGGTGTTCCTGAGTGTTATTTACTCAGAGGTCTGTCTTTAAACACGCAGCTAATCACTGTGTTATTCTTCTCCCATAGCCTTTGTTTAGTGCCAGTCACCCTTTTGCTTTCCAATTGTTCGAAGGCTGATGTCGATGTCATAGTGGATCTTCGGCATAAAGCAACAAGGTAAAGGTTTATGTAGTGTACGGTTATTTCATAGTTTAAGGTTGGTTTGCGAGCAATTTAATATTTTGAAATTCTGCAAATAGTTACTAACGCGGGTAAGTTCACTCAGGCATGTCCTGCTTTCTTCTGTGTGGGGTTGCAGAAGTATTACAAAGGACTATCTTAGCATAGGAGGGGCACAAAATGGGAAGCACCCCCCGAGTAGAGCATTAATTTCACCAGAGCTAAAAGTTTTATAGAAGTTTGTTGGTGAGAAGGAACTCTAAAATTGAAAACCAGCAAGATTATGATAAAAAGTGTTTTTTTGTTTTTTTTTTAAGTTTTGCTTTCCTGATTATAAATACTTTAAAAAAGTGCTGGTTCATACTTCCGCATCTGATATCCCGACAGCTGGTGCTTTTTGGAATTCAGAAATTTGTGGATTGTTAGAAAATGTGAAACATACTCTCATTATTGTTGATTAATATCCCAGGAACGGAAGCAGCTCTCTGAAATTAAACACATTCTGTGTATGATTATTTGTATTGTAACTAAGGAACTAATGACTTATCGGTAGATACTGAGTTGCTTTCCATTTTTCAGCATTATAAACAGTTTCAATAGTATAAGCATTCTTACATACACATGGGTTTTTATGTGTGGATAGCCAGGTGGTGGTTAAAAGCTCGGGTTTGAAAATTGGCTCCATCATTTGCTAGCTGCTATTTTGAGTGTTTTCTAAATAGTTGGCTTCATAAAATTATTTCTAGAAATAAAATTGCTAGATAGAAGGGCTGTGTTAATTGGGACTTTGGGGATAAATTTATGAAGAAAAAACCCTTCAATGTATCCTCTCCCTTTTTCCTTAGTCCAGAATCATTGGAAATCCATGGATCGTTTACGTGGCTTGGACAAACTCAGTATAAACTGCGGCTTAAAAGCGAGGAGATGCACAGCTTGCAGCTGAAAGCATGCTTTGTCCACACGGGTGTCTATAACCTTGGAACTCCGAGGGTGTTTGCCAAGTTATCGGACCAAGTTACAGTGTTTGAAACAAGTCAGCAGAACTCCATGCCTGCCCTGATCATCATCAATAATGTGTGACAGCTTGTAACGTTGTACTGAAATCCACAAGAATCAGTTTATCTTACGGACTGACTCTTACAGCAGTATTTGAAATACCCAACTTGCCCTCGAGGTTGGTGTCGGATCACTGCAAAATACTTGTCAGTTTGCTGATGACGTAAAGCACGTTGGACTGAGAAACTGATACTCTTCTTTTGTATTTCTTTAAACCTGGTAATAATTTACACGCTCATATTGCAGAATTTCAACATATCCATGCACCTTATTAAGCACCATCTTAAAAACCAGTGTCTAAGTCTGCTGTTACAGCTTCCTGATGGTATGCGAAATTAGACGATTTTGAGGAAGAAAAGGCCTCGTTGGCAATACTCCTTTAAGCCTTCCGTCAAATTCCAGCTTTACTGTGAAGTTCAGTAGAGTATGAAAAACAAACTGTCCTGTCTTGCTTCACATGGTTCTCTAAAATCAGTTCTGAACTTTGGTTAAAAAGTCATGGTTCAGTACCTGGTGGTTCCCTATGGCTTATACATAACTTTGTAAAAAAAATTTTTTCTGATGCTTTGAATATAGTTTTGAAAGGAGTTTGAGCTTTTTTTCCTCATTCATCTCAGCATAGTGTGCACTATTTCACAATATGAGATTTTTGTCCTTTAAATTATCATATTCTTTATTATGTAACTTTAACATTTGAGTTGATCTGTTTAAAATATAAATCTCAGTTAATAAAAATAAGCTTTTCAAAAATGTATTATATTTATAACAAATGTACTGTAAATAGAATAAAGACACACTATTCACTGTATACATTTATTAGATGGTCTTTTTTTTTCTATTCCGAGGACCTAATATATTCTTTATTTAAAATGAATGGAAATGTATTATGATGGCAGGTACCAGACTAATTTCCTGAGAGAGCTTGTTCTCCTCTTTGGTTCCAAAGTCTGTTCCTGCAGTCCTTGCGACCTTGTTACACGTGGGCACGTGAGTCTCGTCGGCCAATGTTGTGTCCGATGCCCAGTCACAAATGAGTAATCCTCCTCTGTCCGGGAGAAAGGAAGGCCCGAGCTTACCAGCCTGTTAGGAATGACCACTCTGAAGACCGGTGCTGGCTATGGCCGACGAGGCCATTGAGCCTTCCTGCTGAAGCCAAGTAAAACTCTGAACAAAGTAGAGGAAAACATCTTAACAAAGAGTGACCAACATGCCAGTTATCAGAGGACCAAATCCAGAAGGAAGTCCAGAGAGATGAGACCGCCATTGGGACCGCTTTCCTTGAGTGTTTGACCACATAGGAAGCAACAGCTGAGAGGCAGAGCGCTGCGTTGGACATACGGGAAGAGGTACAGGTCAGGAGAAATCAAACCGAAGCAAGGGTGGGAAATGGGTGAAAAAAATGAGTTCAGTGAGAGGTCCTACCTGCTTATTTGGAGTCCTGGAAAGGAGAGAGGATAGGGCAAAAGCAGTGTTTGAAGAGATTCTTTGAGAATTTTCCAAGATGCACATCAAGTTAAGAGATTCAAGTAGTTCAGTAAGTTCCAAACAGTACGAATAAAAGACCTGTGTATCCAGATGCATCATGGTGACACGGTGGAAATTAAAGGAGGAAGCAATCTTAAATACCGACGACAAAACTTCCTTGAATGGTATAGTAATTCAACAAATAGCCGACTTCTCACCAAAAAGAATGGAAGCCAGAGATGGCAGGGTGTCCTCAGGGGATTGAAATCAGCTGCTAGTCCAGAATTCTCTACTCAGCAAGAATTCCTTTCAGAATGGAAGTGAAACTAAGATATATTCAGACAAACCCAGGGAGTTGACTTCCAGGTGGCCGCAGGACAGTGGTGTCTGATCAAATCAAAATGTTCCATGCATTCTCCAAATAAGTGCAAATCGGCTGGAAGAGCAGGTGAAGCCACACCTACTCGTGCATTCAGCATAACTAGACAGGTTGTTGCTAACCTGACACCTGTCGGGGAAGTTTGGTAGTGATTCCCACCTGGCTATCGGCCTCTCCCGGGAGCTTTTGTGGTGAGTGGAGGAGGGGAAGACTGATCCGGAAAGATGAGAGAACTGAGTAGAAAATAAGAGAACAGAGGACTTCAGGGTGAGTTGAAGTCACTAAACACAGAAGCTGACACTGAAAGTTTGAGAGAGCTGGTGGAGCAGAGCTCTGGTGATAGGCAGGCGTTTGAGCTCTGCAGCGGCAGGAGGAGGGACCACCACCCAGCTAAGGACACGCCTCCCGACCGAAAGGACCTCATCAGCCAGCTACTTGGACTATGGAGTATGTTGAGGCTTGTGCAGCCCAAATAACGTTCAATCTCAACTGGAATTCTCCCATTCAACGTTCGCACCCTCAGGCCCAATTTCCAGAAGACTCCGTGAAGTGGCACATGCATGTAGGTACCTAGCAGCTCACCCCAGCCTGTCTTCCAAAGGCCAGGCTTGCCAGCAGTTTGCGGGAGCAGTGCCTCCGGGGAGGAGCGGAGGCTGGTGGGGCCGCGGGAGGCGGGCAGGGCCTAAGGGAAGTGGAAGGAAGCTGAAGAGAAACGTGGCCCATTTCATCCTTTTCCTCAGGTCACACCTGTTCGGTAAGGCTCCATGGCAGGAAACCGGGCGCCATGTCCTCCGCCCACAGCCCAGCCCTGTCGGTTTGACTGCTTTGACACTGAGTGGCATTGTCTTTGTATCTGGGGAGCCAGGAGGGGGAACGAGTGGCCAGCATAGGGCGGGGGGATGCCTCGTTCCGTCCGAAGGCGGGTTTCATTTAGTAGGTGCACCCGGTCGATAATGTGGATTTTATCATCAAAGAAAATGCGATAATTTTAAGAGAAAAGTGCTTTATTCAAAGCAATGTCCATCACTAGCTACCCATTTCCCCCATCTTTCAGGTAATTTGTGGATACTGTCCCAATAGAATTTTTCTCGTTTTGAAGTAAACCATTCAGAGACCCAATTTTTCACTTCTCCGTACGTTTTGAAGTGCTGCTCAGAACGTGCGTGTGCCATCGACCAGAACAAGTGGTCATTGAAGGAGCAAGGTCTGTGAATATGTCGGGTGGGTTAATACTTCCCAGGCAAGATCTTTTAATGTGTCTTTAACTGGTTTTGAAGTGTGTGATGGTGTGTTATCATGAAGCAAAATTACTTTGCCGCCGAAACCGGTTTGGCTCAGTGGATAGAGCGTCGGCCTGCGGACTGAAAGGTCCTGGGTTCTATTCCAGTCAAGGGCATGTGCCTTGGTTGTGGGCACATCCCCAGTAGGGGGTGTGCAGGAGGCAGCTGGTCGATGATTCTCTCTCATCGACATTTCTAACTATCCTCTCTCTTCCTCTCTGTAAAAAATCAATTAAAAAAATATAAAATTACTTTGCCATGTCTACTAGCACATTCTGGTCATTTCAAGATCAAAGCAAAATTACTTTTTTGGGGGGTTCAAAGTGATTACTTGTTGTCGGTAGCGATCAGTATTAACGGTTACACCTGGTTTTAGAAGCTCATAATATACCACACCTTCCTGATCCCACCGAATGGAGAGCTTTGTTTTCTTTATGAAGCGATTTGGCTTGGCAGTTGATGTTGGTGGTTGACCTGGATCAACCCATGATTTTGTGCGTTTGGGATTCTCAAAATAAATCCACTTTTCATTACCAGTCACAATTCGATGCAAAAAAGACTTTCATGCAGTTGAAGCAACATTTTACTGATGACTTTGGTTTTCCATTTCTTTTCAGTTGGTGTGGCACCCATTTTCCTTCCTTTAAAATCGTTCCCATTGCTTGTAAACGATCGGAAATTATTTGTTGAGTAACATTAAATCTTTCTGCAAGTTGTTTTTGAGTTTGACACGCAACTTCATCCAATAATGCTTGCAATTGTTGGTCTTCAGACTTTTTCGGTTGACCTGGATGTTCTTTGTCTTTCACATAGAAACCATCACTTTTAAAGCTTTTAAAGCAGTGTTTACAAGTATCTTGAGATGGAGCATGTTCACCATATGCTTCCTGAAATATTCAGCAGCACTTTTCTTCACAATAAAATAATAAAACTTCTTGCAAATGCTTTTTTTCTTTTGGCACGAAATTTGACATTTTTAAGCATAAATATATCTATGGTGTTAACACCTTCAGCAAATTTGACATGAAGTTTTGAAGCTTGCTGTCAATACAACAAAACAGTATACATATCAATCGCATATATATCAACATATGGGTAACTCCATCTATTGGGAAAAAAATCCGCATTATTAACTGATATACCTTGTAAAACCTAACAAGTGATTTCTGAAACCACCTATGTCCACTAGAGGGCACCTGGAATACAATATTGCATCAATGCTATCTTTACAACTTGCCTTTAAAATTTTGAAATTAGCATTTTATTATCAGGTAGTATTTGGTGGAGTTGGAGTTTGCATTACACATTTTTTTTTTCTTTTGTGGCTACAGAGAATTAGAACCAGGCAAGTTATATGATAATAATCTACCCGCCTAAGATACCAAAGATAAGGACCCAGGAAATATTCATTAAAACAGTTGCTGACATTTCAGTAGTTTTTATCTCATCCATCCAGAAAATCAAGACAGATGGCTTTTCTTGAAATTTTTATATTTTAAGACAAATTTCCATTGTTCAGTGTCATTGAATTTGTCACAAAGCAGTCTAAAATGGAGGCTCAACTAGGAAATCGTTAAATCATTTAAACCTTTGATCAGATGTGGCTTAGAGTTCCTCTGACGCGCTTGTCAGCTGTGGCCAAATCTCTTCGCTTCCTTGTCATACAGGGTTTTTAATGGTATTTAAGTGAGGTGTATGGTATTTAAGGTGCTTGGAACGTGGGGTTGAATGCACAGTAAACCATGGCTACCTGGCTAAGTGCTGTGTCGCTGAGCCACGCGTCTCAATGCACCGGGAGGACTCCTGCCGGTGGGAGATGGTGATACTGAGCGAGAGGATGCAGCGAGAGGCCCGGACTGGGAGGGCAGGACTGACCAGTTTGAGTCCGTCACTGGGCAGCTCTCGGAAGCGTCTCCCAGTTACCCAAAAGTCAAAGTCGGGCGCTGGTTAGAAGTTGGCATACGTAATCTTCCAAATTTTAACACAGATGTCAGTTATAAACTAAAATGTTGGTTTCGAAGCCAGCACCAGGATTGAGGATTACACCCTTAGCCCCCTGGGTGTTTACAGGTGGGCGGTGATAGTTTCTAAGCAGTAAATGAGGGGGTGCGAGCGGAGTGGGTGAGTTTACTGCGGACAACAGGCCATCATCTCTGCAAACAAGGCTGCGTGGGGAGATCTGGCGTGAGCGGCTCCCACCGGCTCTCCTCTTGACCTTGGGGAAGTCGGAGGCCCACCACCTGCCTTTCCCCCTCGGTGTGCCTGCAGTGGCTCCCCTCTCGTAGGACGTGGTGAGGAGAGCTGGCTTAATTCCATTCATGTCTTAGCTCAGTGACTGAGAAGCGGTAAGTATGCAATCTGTGATTATTTTTAAACATGCTTTACGTAAATCCCACTTGAGAATGTTCTTCGTGAGCCCTCCATTAGATGCATTTCAAATGCTCTCTGAGCCATAAACCCATAATCAATTCTGTGGGTAGCAACCACTGTGCTATTTTAAGTTCCCAATTTTGTTCAAGATTATCGGCTTTATTTTGATTGCAGGCTTGGGCCGCATGTACGTCAACTATGAGATTTGCTTCCTTCAGATCATCTCTTAATATGTAGGATACACACTGGAAATTCTTGCTGAGTTGAAGCATTGAATTGATTAAATTACCCGTGTCCATGAAAAGCTGAATGGATTTTGTGATTAACACTCTGGCTCTTGGAGGGCTCTAATAGAACATATGGGGTGCTTCGTAAATGACAAATATCCCCAATCCTGGCATTTAGTTTAATAAAAAACACGAGCTGTTAAAACTGAACTCACTCACTTGCATGCCTAGAAATTCATTTGTAACAGGTGTCGCCTTGCAAACTTTTTCTTGATGTGACAGGTGCCGCTGTCACGCTGGGCTTGTGCTGTATACCCAGCCCTCTCTTGGTATCTGAAGGCGCTCCTCATACGTTTTCCTTAAGAGGGAAACCACTATGTTTTCCTTAGAGGTTGGAGGCCTTGTTATAAACGAAGGAGTGTGTGAGGGCAGTTTTCTCTTCTTGCCTTCACTAATAGACTCGGTTTGATGCTGCTTTCTTATTTCTTAGTTTCTTGCATTGAAAAATACAGTATTTTACCATAAAACAATCCAAAAACCTTACTATGTCCAAGAAAATGGTTCCCCGAAGCATCGCAAATGCCATGAGCCATAAAAAATCAGGTGAGCCCTGGCTGGTGTAGCTCAGTTGGTTGGGCATCGTCCCGTGCCCCTGAGGTTTGACAGTTTGATTCCCGGTCAGGGCACATGCCTGGGTTGTGGGCTCCATTCCCAGCGTGGAGATTCGTGTACATTGGCCTTTCCCAACAGGTAGTGCACGGTGGCTGTTCTCTGCATGAGGAATTTCACTCTCTTCTACCGTTAGCTCCAGTCTAATCTAATTTCACTCTGTTCCCGTTCCCATGCCCCCACTGTCTCCAAACAGCTGTCTGTCCTCGCTGCCAGGAAGCAGAGGGAGAGGCCTGAAATGTTCGTTACTGCTTTTCCTTCCCTTTGGGGAAATGAGAGAGCATGAATGCGAGCATCTCCCAGATAAACACAGACAGACACAGAGCACACTCATGGGTGCCAGAGGGGCGAGGGTTGGGGAACGGATTGAAAGAAGTGAAGGCATTGAGAAGTACTGATTGGTAGTTACAAAATAGTCTTGGGGGTGTAAAGCATAGCAAATCTATAATAATAAAAGCTCAATATGCCAATTAGACCGGACAGCCAAACGACCTTCTGGACTTCATTCTGGATGAAGCTGTGGGGGGGGGGGGGCCAAGGCAGAGGCGGTTAGGGGCTACCAGGCAGGCAGGCAGAGCAGGCAGGGGCTACCAGGCAGGCAGGCAGGCAGGCAGGGGCTATCAGCAGGCAGGCAGGGCAGGCAGGGGCTACCAGGCAGGCAGGCAAGTGAGCGGTTAGGAGCCAGCAGTCCCGAATTTCGAGAGGGATGTCTGACTGCCAATTTAGGCCCAACCCCACGTGGGATGGCAGTCGGACATCTGCTGAGGGGTCCCAGATTTTGAGAGGGTGCAGACCGGGCCGAGGTCCCTCCCCCCTTGCGCATGAATTTCATGCACCGGGCCTCTAGGATAGTCAATAAGACTGTAATAACTAGGTATGGTGCCAGGTGGGTACTGGAAATATCGGGGGAACCACTTGTAAAGTATGTGATTGTCTAGCCACTGTGCTGCACACCTGAAACATACAAAATAATACTGAATGTAAGCTGTAACATAAAACATAAAATAACTGAAACATAAAATAAAAATAAGCATTCCCACTGCCTCAACTGCACACAGATATTCTTCTGAGCGAAGGGTGCCACTTCTGCAAATTAATCTCCTTTAAATGTAAAGATAAGAAGCTAACACCCCTAAACTCTCTTTATTGTGTTCCCGGACTCTTGCAAAGCTGTTGCACAGTGAAATGCACGCAGTGGGAGGTCTCGGTGAGCCTCACCCTGTGAAACACCAGCTGAGGGAGGCGGAAGCAGTGTGAAGAGGCAGGCCTGGGGAAAGCAGCTCGGGAGGGGGTGGGCTCGGTGTTGGAGACAGGGCCTGACGCAGGCTGCAGTTGCGTGAGAGGTTCAGACTCTGTTCCCGTGGTCTTAATCCTTACCCAGGACTCGGTTTCGTGGGTGATTCAGAGACTTTCCGTTTCATTGAACTCGTAACAGAGAGAAGTCGTAATGACACAATTAGGATCTTAATTTTTCATGCTGAGGAACAGGCCGTCTTGCTGATTCTATAATCACAGCAACAAGCAAACGAACGCGTGTTTATTCAATTTGTTAGAAAATTGGGGCTCTCACTGGAGCAGCTGGCTGTCTTTGCCACCAGATTAATTGTGATGAACGATCTAACGTCTTAAGTGAATTTGAAAAAACCCTGGATGAGACGGTTTGTGACGAAGAGGCAGGATTATTAGGTTGTCCTGGGTACCTCAGAGCTCTCACTCGGGAGCCCGGAGCTCTATTAATAAATTCCACTGGCTGATGAGGTGTTCCTTGGTCAGCAGTCCGCTCTCAAAGTCAGCCGAGGGAGCAGCGTGAGTGTAAAGGAGCAGAGTGACTCTGACGGCCCCGGCTGCAATGATGAGTGAACCTGGGGCTGCATGTTCAGCTCCTATTTTTTATTCGTTTATTTTTTTAAAAAAATATAGTTGTGTTGATTTCAGAGAGGAAGGGAGGAGAGAGAGATAGAGCTTCAATGATGAGATTCATTGATTGGCTGCTTCCTGTAGACCCGCTACTGGGGATTAAGCCACAACCCGGCCTGGTCCTGACCAGGATTCCAACTGCCACCTTTTGTTCATAGGTTGACACTCAAACCACCGAGCCACGCCAACCTCGTTCGGCTGGGGAAGGTGGGGGACACGATATTAAACTGACTTGGAAAAATCCCCTTTAACCTGTAATTCCTCTGTACACATGTTCTCCCCAAGGAAATCTCCCCCGCAGACGCTGCTCACCGGGAGGCGCACGCTCTTTGCTGCCCAGCAATCCCACCGATTGTCAGCACCATCACCGTCCCCCCTGCAACCCCAGTGAACCCTGGAAGGCATTCTCCCCGATAGGGTAACAATTGCCGTTTTCTTTCAATCCCAGTTTGTGCCGATGTAGGGGCAGGAGCACATGTTTATCGCCTAAGTGTTTTATTTTGGTGTGTGCACATCTGCTATGGAACATGAATCTGGAAATGCGTCTAGGAGTAACTTGTGAGGCCATCTGATCTCTAACCCTTACACTTTCATGGAAGACAACATGTTAAAGCAGACGACATATAAGCCCATTGACTCTATTTCTACCAGCTCGGATGTCTTCTTCTTTTTAAAATATATTTTATTGATTTTTTTACAGAGAGAAAGGGAGAGAGAGTTAGAAACATCGATGAGAGAGAATCATCAATCAGCTGCCTCCTTCCTGCATACACCGCCCCCCCCTCCCCCCAACTGGGGATGTGCTCGCAACCAAGGTACATGCCCTTGATCGGAATCGAACCTGGAACTCTTGAGTCTGCAGGCCGATGCTCTATCCACTGAGCCAAACCGGTTAGGGCTCAGATGTCTTCTTAAAGGCCAGAGTTTGATGTTTTAAGCATCAGTCCAAAAAGTACCTCGTGAAAATAAATTCTTAGAGAATCTTTTCCCTGGTCAAATATTGAAAATAATGCTCTAGGCTTCTTATGCCTCAACCACTGGTCTACTTAAAAGTTCTCAGTCTGGCCGAAACCGGTTTGGCTCAGTGGATAGAGCATTGGTCTGCGAACTGAAAAGTCCCAGGTTCGATTCCAGTCAAGGGCATGTACATTGGTTGCGGGCACATCCCCAGTGGGGGCTGTGCAGGAAGCAGCTGGTCGATGTTTCTCTCTCATCGACGTTTCTAGCTCTCTATCCCTCTCTGTGAAAAATCAATTTATATATATATATATATATATATATATATATATATATATATATATAAAGACTTAATGTGTCTGTAGTAGGTACCTTTCCATCAAAGGTCATTACTCAGGGGTAGTATAAGAGTTGGTATCTTACAGGTCAATGAAAAGATTACACACGAGATGAGTTAGAAGAGGTAGATGGGGCTATGGCTTCTCTGCTTCTCCCGGAGACTGGTGTTGCTAGCCGTCTTTCTGGGCCTGGGTGCGCCTCTCCTGGCAGCACACTAACGTTCTAGGTGCCCGTGGGTGTGAGGACCTGGGGGACCGTCACGAAGTCACTCCCCACAGCCAGGAACCCAGAGAGGCGCGTTCCGGAGGCCGCTCGGCTCCTGCCCGCCTCCTGGCAGGTCGTCGGGCCGGTGGGCCTCCCGCGGCTGGAGCCTCAGGGCCAGGTGTACGGCTTCTCCCTCGTCCCTCTCCTTCCGGGTAACCCTTCCCGGCCCCCGCTCACCGCACCGGGGCCAGGTCAGGACACAGCCGCTCGTTAAGTGGCTGCCAGGCAATCCCAGGCTGTGAGCCGGGCGGCTGGCGTAAATTACAGGTGTAGGGCCTCATTACTCAGTTTAACAGCAGTTTCGAGCATAAAACTTTCTTTCCGGCGCTCTCGGCCATCACTCTCATCACCGGTCCCAAGGCCCACTTCTAGAATCTTCTGACGGTAGCACTCCGCTCGGGGGTCCGGGTTCACAGCTTCACGGTAGACCAGTTGACTGCCGGTTCGGAGAGCTGTGAGCCCGCAGAGTGGTCATGGGTGAGTTAGCCATACTTTTGATGAAAAAACAAAAAACAAAAAAACCCCCACTCAGAGATGTTTCTGACTTATGTCAGTCCTATTTCTTTCATTTGGAAATAAAAGGGCTTGAAAAATGAGTAAGAGTTTTCCAGGTGGACAAGGGGGGAGAGAGATTCTACTCACGGGGCCCAGCACGGTCAAAGGCTGGGAGGCCTGAGAGAGTGAAGAAGGATGGAGAAACCTTGTTCTCCAGAACATGGTGCACGGGCAGGCCTTGTGGATGGCTCCCCGCGGTAGTGGAGTCATGTATGATGGCTTTGGAGTTTGGGGAGCGAGAGGGGACATGAGGGAGATACTGGCCGTGATGGTGACGTTGTGTGGTGTGGGACGTTATCTTTCCTCAGTGCGGCCCCCGATCTTAAGTGACCTCACTAGACTTAAGAGGGGCTGGATGCTTGGGGATTTTTTCTGGATTCCAGTCTCAGGGAGGAACTGAAACAATGGGGCCAAAGGCAAGAGAACAGGCACAAGGAACCACCACGAGCACATTTTTGTAAGAATTGTTAGGATGCCACTTTGGGTCAGGGTGGATGCTTTGTGTAAAAAAGAGGCGTTGCAGCCAGCTGGTGTGGCTCGGTGGTTGCTTGTCAATAATCAATGAGCCAGGAGGTCACGGTTCGATTCCTGGTCAGGGCACATGCCTGGGCTGAGGGCTTGATCCCAGTGTGGGGTGTGCAGCTGATCAACGATCTCTCTCATCATTGATGTTTCTCTCTCTCTATCCTTCTTCCTTTCTGAAATCAATAAAAAATATGTTAAAAAAATAAAGGAGCGTTGCATCTCCTCGGCAGCTGGGGTTCCTCTTCATTCCCCCGCACCAGGTGAACCGCTGCGAGGACCGAGGGGAGCACTGGCGGGTGGCACCCTCTCACCGCCCTGGCTGGACCGCCTCTGCCTGCCCAGCTGGCACAAGTCCGCGTGGCAGCACCGACAGCGAGGGAGCACACACGGGCATTCACAGGGCGAAGGCCTTTTTTGATGCAAAAAAGATCATTTTTCTAAAAGAATCTTGGTTTTGCGTAACCAATTCTATCATTCCCGTATGTCTTCAAGCCCTCTAATTTCTTCAGATTAGTAATTAATTATAAAAGTATTAGCGGCCTGGTGCATGGAGGGTGGTGGGTGGGGGGGGGCCCTCAGCTCAGCCCAGCCTGCACCCTCTCCAATCCAGCACCCCTCGGGGGATGTCCGACAGCTGGTTTAGGGATCGGGCCTAAACTGGCAGTCGGACATCCCTCTCATAATTCTGGACTGCTGGCTCCTAATCGCTCACCTGTCCGCCTGCCTAGTTGCCCCTAACTGCCCCCCCTGCTGGATTGGTTGCCCCTAACTGCCCTTCCCCCCCCCCAGCTTGGTTGCCCCCAACTGTTCTTTCCACCCCCATTCCCCCCTCCCCCACCTGCTGACCTGGTTGCCCCTCACTAGCCCCCCTGCCGGCCTGGTCATAGGCACTGTCCCTCCTCAGGTCTCAGCTCCTTCCCCGGTGCCTGGGGTCCTTCCTGTACCCCCCCATGTCACACCCGCTGTTCCCGGGCTACTCCTTGTCTCCCAGAGTTTCAGGGTTCTTTCCCCGCCGCGTTCTCTCTGCATTGCTCCTCAGACCCCCAGCATGCTTTTCACCGGCTCGGATGTCTTTTATTTCCCGACCCCTGAACGCTGACAGTGAGGCTGTTTGCAGCCTCTGTGTTAACGACATGGCTGCCACACACGTCCCCGAGTTCACGTCTGTGCACGATGCCCAAATAGAACTGCAGGGTGATTTTTAAAAGTAGTGATTGCTGTACCAAAGACCGAGGGTTTAAAAATGCTGACAATCCCCCCTCAGAGGCTGTGTTAGCCACAGACAGTACCTTGCCCATGGAGTTTATTCTTTGCCAAACCAGTCAGTGGAGGATGGCATCTCATTGCCGTTTTAAACATCGTGAGTTACCGTTAAGGACGTTTTCGTTTAGACCATCTCCCCTGAGAATTCTCTCCCCCGGGATTGCTTATTGATAAGGACTTTGCCCCACCTGAAGGATATTAACCACGTGTTCCTGTTGTGCGTTTTAAGTATTTTCAGGTTGTTGCTGACGTTGGCTTTGCTTGCGGAACATTTCCAACGGAGGAGATCGAAGTTCTGTTTAGGGCCGTGTCTCCATCGTTCCTCTAATGTCTTCTTTAGAAAGACCTTCTCCATGCTGAGATCATAGAAGGATCCACCCTGCCTCCTTGGACTTTCAGACGTTTCCCATGGATGCTTTCCCCCCGCGTGCTCTCTGGCAGAACTGTGACCCAGGCTAGGGAAGCTGTACTGGTTTTTCAGGAATCTCCCTGTGATACGAGATCCAGGATGTTTGCCTTTGCCTTCGCTGCGCAACCTGTCAGCTTATCAAACATGGGCGGCTCAGGGCAGCGAGTCCCCCAAGGCCCTGCCTTCGCGGGCACATCGCCCGCCTGCTGCTCGGGGAAGCTCGGGCGTGGGTCCCACCCCGCAGAGCCGCTCCCGCCTGTCCGCTGACCCCCAGGGGCCGGGCAGGGCTGCTCTCCCGGCTCCTGGCTTCTCCACATCACACCCGCAGGGCTTTCGGCGTTGTCTGGCTCCACCGGGGATTCATTTCTCCTGGGCTCCTGGTTATTGTCAGTTGATTTTGGGGAGCATTGGGGGGTGGAGCTGTTTTCATTTACTTTTATGTTTTATTTTTAAATATATTTTATTGATTTTTTTTTTTTTTTACAGAGAGGAAGGGAGAGAGACGGAGAGCCAGAAACGTCGATGAGAGAGAAACATTGACCAGCTGCCTCTTGCACACCCCGCACTGGGGATGTGCCCGCAACCAAGGTACATGCCCTTGACCGGAATCGAACCCGGGTCCCTTCAGTCCCCAAGCCGACGCTCTATCCATTGAGCCAAACCGGTTTTGGCCTTTTAAATGTATTTTATTAATTTTTTTACAGAGAGGAAAGGAGAGGGATAGAGAGTTAGAAACATCGATGAGAGAGAATCATCGATCAGCTGCCTCCTGCACACCCCCCACTGGGGATGTGCCCGCAACCCAGATACATGCCCTTGACTGGAATCGAACCCAGGGCCCCTCAGTCCGCAGGCAGACACTCTATCCACTGAGCCACACCGGCTAGGGCCAGCCTCGCCGTTTTCTGAACAGATACCCCGTTCACCTGCCGACGGGCCAGTCAGGGGCCGAGCTGGCAGCTCGGCTTCCCGTGAAGGCAGAACCGGCGGAGTGCTGGGGAGACCCTGCGTTCCGCCCGGGACAGGAACGGGTAAAGCAAACACCATCTATCCCCCCTCACTCCAGGCTTTATCCGGGAGAAGGTTCTCTACCACAACAATACTGAATCACACCAACGTCTAACCTTTACGCAGACTGCATGCCTGTCCTGTAACTGTCCACGCACAACCCACCAACCTAACAATTTTCTCTAATTGAATCTCTGAGGCCTGTATTTAAATATAGGAATTACTATATTTAATCAGTGATTGTAATAGGGAGGTCTGAACCCACAGCTACTGTAAAGGTGAGATTCTAGGTGCTATTTTCTTTCCAAATTCACAGGGAAAAAAAAATAAAGTATTGGTTTTTGATTTTAACGAGGTTGGGAGCAAACCTAAACCCCTTAAAGGATATTGTGTTTCCTCACTCAGTCAGCATGGACCACGTAAAACGTCACCCATCTCATTAGACAGTAAAAAAAAGTACTTTTTTTAAAAGTTGAAATCTCAGTAATATATTTCTGACTATTACAACCAGAACACCATGAGTTAAAACCTAACGCACTCAGCTTACTACCCAAATATTAACATGGCGGGGTCTCCAAGTGGCACGAAATAATAGAAGGAATACTGGGCGGTAATAAGAGGAGAACAAAGCAGGAAAGTGGAGTTTGCTCGCGACTTACTATTAGGTACGTCATGCTATTGGGTAAGGAAAACGGCCTCACTAGTATAAGCGTGGGGTCTTTTCGATGTCATAAAATCACACCTGGCAGACTTCCGCAAGGTCACGGCCGTGGGCCTTACCCGCTCCGGGGAAAGTGCCGGGTGGTGCCCTGGAAAGGGTGTGGGTGGCCCTTCGTGGGCTCCGAGCCCTGCCCTCCCTTTGTTTACCATGAGCCGAGACCCCAGGCATCCTCTGGGCTACAGAAGAGGCTAAAACAGTGAACAAGGCCCTGGCCCGTTTGGCTGGGTGGATAGAGCCTCGGCCTGCCGGCCTGCCGGCTGAAGGGGCCCAGGTTTGAGGGCATGCCCCGAGGTTGTGGGCACATCGCCAGTTGTGGGTGTGCGGGAGGCAGCTAGCTGATCGGCGTTTCTCTCTCTTATTGATGCTTCTGGCTCTCCGTTCCTCTCCCTTTCTGTAAAAAATAAATAAAATACATTTAACTAAAAACAAAGAACAGACGAAACCGGTTTGGCTCAGTGGATAGAACGTCGGCCTGCGGACTGAAGGGTCCTGGGTTCGATTCCAGTCAAGGGCATGTACCTTGATTTCGGGCACAACCCCAGTGGGGGGTGTGCAGGAGGCAGCTGATCGATGATTCTCTCTCATCAATGATTCTCTCTCATCGACATTTCTAACTCTCTATCCCTCTCTCTTCCTCCCTGTAAAAAATCAATAAGACATATTTAAACAAACAAACAATGAACAAGTATTGCAATAGCGTTTACCAGTTACCAGGCCCCTCTAAGCTCTTTAGGGGCGCTCACTCCTTGAATTTAGTCCCCATCCCAACCCCAGTGGGTCCCGCCATCAGCTCCTCTCCCTGAGGAGGGAACAGCAGCAGGGAGGGGAAGTAACTTGGGGTTCGCTGGGCCGGAGGGGACCTGCCTTCAGGCTGGCTGTGGCCTCTGTGGCCGGCCGGACAGTGCTGGCCTGGTACCCGCGGCGCTGGTTCTGGGGCCGGCTTTCCGCAGGGACCCCAACATCAATACACAGCTTCCGGCTTTAAAAACAGGATCATCCATCCATTTCTAAGACGCTCCTATTTCCCTTTTAGCTTTCTCTTAAACGAGGCTTCTGTTACTTGTTCTACTTCACAGGAGATCGAGGTGCTGTGACTCTGGGTGTTTTCTAATAGCAGGCAAGGAACTCCCTCCCTCTTCCTGTCTAAAAGAGAATAGTGTTTGAGGGGAGGAGTGGGACAAAAAAATTGTATTGTGAAATGTGAAAATAAAAATATCAACTCTTTTCGCTAAAAAAAAAAAAAAATAAAAAAAAAAAAATAAAATAAAATAAAATAAAAAAGGCCAACTTTTCCCCTCGGTTTGAAGCAAACCCAGTTTGCTGTGATGCCACTGCCTGGAGGGCAAAGGCTCTCCCCCAGCACCCCCTCCTACCTCCCCTCCTACCTCCCCTCCTACCCTCCCCTCCGCTCCGCTCCTCTCCCCTCTCCCCCCCCTCTCCTGTTCTTTTTCCCTCCCCTCCCTTCCCCTCCTACCCCTCTCCCCTCCCCTCCAACCCCCCCTCCTCTCCCCCAGCACCCCCCCTGGGGCGAGGGGAGCTGGGACCTGGGCCGCCCGCAGGTGATGGCGCAGCTGGCCCCGCGGCACGTGCCTGCGCCCGGAGGGGGCCGGGTAGATGGGGGGAGGGTGGATGGGGGTGGGAGGGTAGATGGGGGGGAGGAGGGTAGATGGGGGGGAGGGTAGATGGGGGATAGATGGGGGGAGGGTAGATGGGGTTGGAGGGTAGATGGAGGGTTGATGGGGGGAGGGTAGATGGGGGATAGATGGGGGGAGGGTAGATGGGGTTGGAGGGTAGATGGGGGTAGATGGGGGGAGGGTAGATGGGGTTGGAGGGTAGATGGGGGTAGATGGGGGGAGGGTAGATGGGGTTGGAGGGTAGATGGAGGGTTGATGGGGGGAGGGTAGATGGGGGATAGATGGGGGGAGGGTAGATGGGGTTGGAGGGTAGATGGGGTAGATGGGGGGAGGGTAGATGGGGTTGGAGGGTAGATGGGGGTAGATGGGGGAGGGTAGATGGGGGTAGATGGGGGGAGGGTAGATGGGGGGTAGATGGGGGAGGGTAGATGGGGGTAGATGGGGGAGGGTAGATGGGGGTAGATGGGGGGAGGGTAGATAGGCCACCTCCGGGGGGCGAGGCCTCCCATCAGGCCGCCCGGGGCCACCCGGCCCCACTGCGCCGCCCGCGGGAGGGCCATGGCCCCGGTGGGAAACCCGCGTCTCCCAGCGGGTATTTCGGGGGAAAGCGCCCCCCGGAGGTCACCCCCGGGACACCCTCTGGCCCAGGGGCGCACCGGGACCGCCTCCCGGGACAGGGTCCGCCCGGCGGGCGGGGGCCGTTCCCCGCGGAGCCGCCGATCGGAGGCGCGGGGTTTGGGTTTGGGTTTGGGGCGCGGGGGGCGGGGACCCCAGGTTTCCGGGCGCAGCGCCGCCTGCGGCTTCCCGGGAGGCGGGAGCCCCTCCGGCCGCGTGTCCTCCGCGGCTCCCGCTGCAGAGCCCCCCTCCCCTGCTCCCCTCCTCCCCTCCTCCCCTTCTCTCCCCTCCTACCCCCCTCCCCTCCGCTCCGCTCCCCTTCGCTCCTCTCCCCCCCTCTCCCTGCTCCTTTCCTCCCCGTCCCTCCCCCCGCTCCCCTCCTCTCCGCGGGTCCGGCGCGGGCGGCGGGGGCGGGGGCGGGGGCGGGGGCCGGGCCGGGCCCGGGCGCGCTGGTCTCCGGCCGCGGTCCGAGCCGCATGAGCTGGAGGCTGCGCGCCCGCCCGCGGCTCCCCGGCCCCCCGGCCCCGCCCCCGCCGCACCGCTAGCCCCGCGGCCGGAGGCGGAGCAGGAGGAGGAGCACCGGGAGCACCGGGAGGACCAGGGGGGGGGAAGAGGACCGGGGACCGGGGAGGCGGCGGCCGGGCCTGCGGAGCGCGGGCGCCGCGTCCAGAGCGCGCAGCGGCGCAGGGTCCCCTCCTCCCGCCGCCTCCGCCCGGCGGCTCATCCGTGCGTCCTCCGCCTCCGGGTCCTCGCGTCCCCTCTCCCCCTCCCCTCCCGGTCCTCCCTCCCCCGCCCCGCGCTCCCCGGCCGCCCGTTCACCCGTCAGCCCCTCCATTCCTCCCTCCCTCCCCCTCTCTCCTCTCCCTCCCTCCCTCCACTCTCCCTCCCTTCCCTCCCTCCCAATCTCTTTCTCTCCATCCCTCCCTCCATCCATCCCTCCCTCCCTCCCTCCATCCATCCCTCCCTCCCTCCCTCCATCCCTCCCTCCCTCCCTCCATCCATCCCTCTCTCCCAACCCTCCATCCCTCTCTCCCTCCCCCCCTCTCTCCCCTCCATCCCTCTCTCCCTCCCCCCTCTCTCCCCTCCATCCCTCTCTCCCTCCCCCCTCTCTCCCCTCCATCCCTCTCTCCCTCCCCCCTCTCTCCCCTCCATCCCTCTCTCCCTCCCGGACCCCAGCGGCCAGCCCGGGCCCATGGAGCTCTAGGGCCGGCGCCGGCCGCCGCGGGAAGATGCGGGCGCTGCGGCGGGCGCTGCGGGTGTCGCCCCGCTCGCTGCTGGCCTTCCTCTTCCTCTTCTCGCTGTCCTCGTCCGGCCTCTACTTCGTCTACGTGGCCCCGGGCCTCGGTGAGTGGCCCCGGGAGCGCCCCGGGCGGGCGGCGCGGAGGGCGCGGGGCGAGCAGTCCCCCCTCCCCGGGGAGAGCGGCCGGACCGGCATTTCGGGGGTCACTGCCTCCGGGCTGCGGTTCGGGCCGGGCTCCGGGGTGCGGGGTTCGGGCCCGGCTCCGGGGTGCGGGGTTCGGGCCGGGCTCCGGGGTGCGGGGTTCGGGCCGGGCTCCGGGGTGCGGGGTTCGGGCCGGGCTCCGGGGTGCGGGGTTCGGGCCGGGCTCCGGGGTGCGGGGTTCGGGCCGGGCTCGGGGGTGCGGTTGGCGGAGGTGCGGGTGGAGGAGGGAAGGCCGCCCTCCCTGGGCGCCCCGCACCCTTGGGGCATCCCCGGCGGCGGCCCCTTACCCCGGGCGTTGGGTGCAAACCGGGCCTCCTGCAGTTTTATCCAGGCCCTCAGGGGCTCCGGGCCGGAACCGCGGGAGGGGGACCGGCAGGACCCGGGGCTGAGCCCGCCCTGCGCCCCCTGTGTCCGGGGTCCGGCGGGATGGGGTCCGCGCGGTCTGCGGGGCGGGCCGGTGCGGCAGGAGGGCGCTGCTGGTCCACAGGGCCCGTTACTGCCACTGGCAGCTGTCTGTCCGAGGTCTGCTGTCTGAGGGGCTGCTGTCTGTCTGAGGGGCTGGTGTCTGTCTGAGGTCTGCTGTCTGAGGGGCTGGGGTCTGAGGGTCTGCTGTCTGAGGGGCTGCTGTCTGAGGGGCTGGTGTCTGTCTGAGGTCTGCTGTCTGAGGGCCTGGGGTCTGAGGGTCCGGTGTCTGAGGGGCTCGTGTCTGAGGGCCTGGGGTCTGAGGGTCCGGTGTCGGAGGGGCTGCTGTCTGAGGGGCTCGTGTCTGAGGGTCCGGTGTCTGAGGGTCCGGTGTTGGAGGGGCTGCTGTCAGGGCTGGGACAGCCTCTCTGCCTGGGGGTGCCGTCCAGGGGAAATAACACTCCAACCAGCAATCAGGGCCGGTCGCTGCGGGTTTAACCTACTTCCCGCTCCCGGCCTTGGGGCTGACCTGCACTTGGGTGCCGTCTGCAGAGCTGGCTTCTGGGGACCCGCCCAGCCAGCCCCCCGGCCCCTGCGGGGGGGGGGGGGAAGGGGCCACAGCCAGCTCCCCGGTCCCTGTGGGGGGGAAGGGGCCACAGCCAGCTCCCCGGTCCCTGCGGGGGGGAAGGGGCCACAGCCAGCTCCCCGGTCCCTGCGGGGGGGAAGGGGCCACAGCCAGCACCCCGGTCCCTGCGGGGGGGTGGGGGGGAAGGGTCTGGGGTGGCATTCTGATGGGTGAGAAGGAGCAGCGCCAGGTGGGCGTCAGGACGCACTGTTTCCAGAGCGTTCCCGGTTCCCGCGGTGGCCGGTGCCCCTTCTCCCTCGGAGGCACCTGCAGGCCTCTGGGGGGAGGGGGGGGGACCAGGGCCCTGCTTGTGTGGTTCTAGGCTAGGGCGGTGGTCGGCAAACTCATTAGCCAACAGAGCCAAATACCAACAGCGCAACGATTGACATTTCTTCGGAGAGCCACATTTTTTAAGCTTAAACGTCTCATAACGCCACTTCTTCATCGTAGACTCGCCCAGGCCGTGGTGTTTTGTGGAAGAGCCAAAGAGCAGCATGTGGCTCTCGAGCCTCCGTTTGCCGACCACGCGTAACGGAATAAAGAAAGGCACCGCTGTAAGGGGCTGCCTTGGCGTTAGAGATTGAATTGGGGTGCCTTAGGACCCCCAGGAAGAACGTGGCAGTAGGCGGAGGGAATAAGGGCTGAGAGCTCAGGACAGAGGTTCGGGTGCCTTCGGCGTAAAGAGGAATGGTGCCTGTCCATTGCTCACCTCTCACACCTGGGTCATGAAACCAACTCCTGCAAGCAGAAGGGACTGCCTGCGTCAGTGATTCTCGCACGCGGGATTGTAGGGGCTCCGCTGGAATTTGAAGAAGGCCCACGTGCAGTTTGGAAAGTTTCCCGTGAGGCTCTGCCACTCCTTTTGCTTTCCAGGCCCACGTGGGAGTCAGTGGGGCTGACACCCGGGACAGTATGGTGGCTGGCCGCACATCCCAACCCCACGCTGGTAGGAGAGCTGTGTTGTGAAGAAAGAGAAGGAAAGACAGGCGTTTGATGAAATTCACCCATTTCAGATAAAGCCTCTCCACACAGTGGGTATAGACTGAGCATGCCTCACCGTATGCAGGCCATCTAAGACAGCTGACAGCTGACACCAGACTCAGAATTGCAAAGCTGGGAGCTTTTCTTTACACCAGGCCAGGACAGGGATGCCCACTCTTTCTACTTTTATTCAGTGTGTAGTATTGGAAGTCATGGCCAGAGCAATTAGGACAAAGAAATAAATAAAAGCATCTCAACTGGAAAGGAAACTGTAAAATTGTCACCATTTGTGGATGGTGCGGTTATATATGCAGAAAATCATAAAGACTCTATCAAAACACTGCTACTCTGTTTCCCCGAAAATAAGACAGTGTCTTATATTAATTTTTTCTCCCAAAGTTGCTCTAGGTCTTATTTTCAGGGTATGTCTTATCTTTCCATGCACTAGGTCTTATTTTTCGGAGGATGTCTTATTTTTCGGGGAAACACGGTAGAATTCATAAACAAATCCAGTCAAGTTGCAGGGTGCAAAATCAATATGCAAGAATTGTTGCATTTTTATACTAACTAGAGGCCCAGTGCACAAAATCTGTGCATGGGTAGTGTCCCTAGTGTCTGCTGGCTGCCAGCTGGGGCCTCCCTTCCCCAGGCTGGCCACCTGCTGCCACTGCAAGCCAGGGCCAGCCAGCGGGGGAAGGGCCATGGGTGGTTGGCCAGCTGGCTCTGCCCCCTGGTCGAACCCTCAACAAGGGGAAAATTTGCATATTAAGCTTTTATTATATAGGATAATTATCAGAAGGAGAAATTAAGAAAACTACTCACAGTTACATCAAAAAGAATAAAATACATAGGACTGAATTTAACCAAGGAGATGAAATTTCTGTAAACTGAAAACTATAAGACATTGATGAAAGAAACTGAAACACACTGCTGGAAGCCAATTCCAACATGTCGTAATTGCAAGTTTCCTCAAAAGGTTGATGGAACTTGGGGACTCAACAAGGGCTGAGTCACATATGTCATCACCTGTTGGGAATGGTTAAAGGCATTTCCCCAAACCTGAAAAGGATGATTGCTTGCTGCCAGACAGCTCAGGGCATCTCAATCTACACATTATTGCCTCCTCTTGGCCAAACACCTCAACAGCCAGAGGTAATTCCCCAATCTGACGATGGTTGTGTATACAAACCCTACCCTTTGATGTGTATATCTCCACCTTGCCTTAGGACAAATTGTGTTAATAAAAAGCAAGGGGTCCTGAGACAAGGAGAACTTAGTTCCTTTAGCTAAGTCTTCTCTGACTCCCTGTAATGCCTTCCAAAATTATGTTTCGTCTCTAGACTCTTGATTAATTTATGCACGGCCCTTCTCCAGATTGCTAAACTCTACTAGATGCTGGATCAAGACCACTGGCATTAGGACACAAATAAGTAAAAAGATATTTTGTGTGCATGCAGGAAGAATTAATAAGATGTTATTACCCAAAGCAATCTACAAATTCAGTGAAATCCCTCTCATAGTTCTAACAGAATTGTTTGTAGAAATAAAACAGTCCTAGAAGTTTTGGACCCCAACCAGTCAAAGCAATCTTGAGAAAGAAGAGCAAAGCTGTAGGCGTCACGCTCCTGGATTTCAAACTCGATTACAACGCTATCGTGATTGAAGCAACACGGTATTGGCACAGAAACAGGCACATGGATCAGTGGTCTAGAGAGCCCAGAAATAAACCCAAGCAGATGTGACCAGTTAACCTCTGACAAAGGAGGCAAGAATATTCAACAGGGGAAGGATAGTCTCTAATACGTGGTGTTGGGGAAACTGGACAGTCCCGTGCGAAGCAGGAAACTGGGTCTCTATCTTATACCACACACACAAATGAACTCCAAGTGGATTGCTCGAATGTAAGACCCGAAACCTTGAAAGTTTTAGAAGAAAACATAGGCAGGAAGCTCCTTAGCTGTGTTTTTATGGAACTGATTTCAAAGGCAGGAGCAACAAAAGCAAAAATAAGTGGAACTGCGTCAAACTCAAAAGCTTCTGCATAGCAAAGGTAACCCATCCACAAAAGGCAGGCTACTGAATGGGAGGAGGAATTTGCAAATCACGTATCTGATAAGGGGTTAACGTCTAAAATATATAAATAATGTCTGCAACTTGATAACAACACAATTTGATTTAAAAAAATGGGCAGAGCACTAAACAGACATTTTTCGCAAAGAAGGCGCATAGGGCCAACAAGTACGTGAAAAGGTGCTCCGTGTCACTAGCCACCAGGGGAAGGTAAGTCAAAACGACAGTGAGGTGTTACCTCGCACCCGACAGAACGGCACTTGTCAAAAAGAAGAGAGAGCAGGTGTTTGTGAGGGTGTGAAGAGAAAGGATCCCTTGTGCACGGCTGGTTGGAATGCAGACTGGTGCAGCCACCATGGAAGACAGCATGGAGCTTCCTCAAAAAATTAAAAATAGAACTTTCACACGACTCAGCAGTTCTATTTCTGGGTATTGATTCAAAGAAAACGAAAAACCTAATTCATAAAATATAGGAACGCGATGTTCATTGCAGCGTTGTGTATGATAGCCAAGATATGAGGACAACCTAAATGCCCCTCGGTAGAGGAACCGTTAAAGAAGATGTGGTGCATGTCTACGATGGGATACTACTCAGCCATAGGAAAGAACAACGGGTTACCATTTGCGGCAACGTGGATGGCTATTGTGCTAAGTGAAATAGGTCAGGCAGAGAAAGACAGATGTCGTATGATTTCATTTCTATGTGAAATCTAGGGGGGGTGGGAGAAGAAAACAAAACCATCTCACAGACCCAGAGAACAGATGGGTGGTTGCCAGAGGCAGGAGAAGGTTTTGGGGGTAGGTGAGGTGGGTGAAGGGGATCAAGGTACAAACTTGCAGTTATACAATGTCATGGGGATGCGACGGACAGCACGGTGGCTGTAGTCAGTAATACTGTGTTGTAAAACTGAAATTTGCTAAGAAGAAATCTTACATTTTTAATTATAAGAAATGATAACTCTGGGTAGTAACAGGTGTATGGTGGTCATTTTGTGATGTGTACAAATGTCGAATCACGTGATACACCTGAAACTAACATGGTGCTATAGGTCAACTATACTTCAAAAACAAAAACAAAACCCCCCGGCCAAACTTTAATCAGTATTTGGCTGTAAAAGGCTTTCAATAACGTCTTTACAGTTAAGCAGTTGCATGGAGTTTGTTTAACATGACATCTTGATTGATATACTGTCTCTTGTCATCTTTGAGGCTTGTTAGTGTTAATCTGACTTTACTGAAACCCTGCTATACATGTTGCCTTCCTGACGATGAAGGGACTCGCTCAGAAATTATGATTTCTAATTATGGTGCAGGTTCCAGTTTCGCTCAGAGAAGGGCCCACTGGACTGGACTAGTATTTTCATTCAAATCAAGAGACTGGTGGTAGAGAATCATAAGGTGCCTTGGTTGTTGACTTGAAAATACTCTTGAGCTTCGGAAATCTTTGAAATTCATTTCCCACGCGTTGCTCTTCTCTCTCCTGCCTGTGTTGCTGTCATTTTCTTTTCGTGGACAAGGGAGTTGAAATAGGGAAAGGTACTTTAATTGTGAAAACACGGGGAAGCTGGGGACGATGGTGGAGCATATATATAGGTCAGATCGGTCTCACTTATATGTTTTCTCGTGATAGGATTGGTAGTGGATGGAGACTCATTTCACACTCATCTCAGGTACTCCGGAACCATTAATTCCCATACTTATGTAATGTTTCTGGGGTTTTATTTATAGCTTGATTTTTTACTCTGTAATTTCATCAAGTACATTTCCCTACTGATTCGATTCTGAAACTCGATTGAATTGTCTGCGTTCTTCCTCCTGATTCTCTCATTTCCTTCTGGTCCCACTTTTCTCTGGGTATTTATTCAAAATTTATTTACTTGGGCTCCCTCGTCCTTGGGAGAAGCTAGGCATGCGTTTATTTTTGGTAAATGTCGGTGAATTACCAGGTGACAGTGCCGATGGCTGCCTGTGGTGGTGCTTTCACACTCGTAGATTCAGAATCTACTGTTTGAACTGACAGCCACGTTGAATCTCTCTTGAACTGATGATCTGGTTGGCGCAAAAGTACTTCGATGTTCTGGGTGGTTTATGCTTCTTCAGGGTTTTGATTTTTATAGAGGAAAACTGCTTGGCACATGGGAGGCGTTCAATAAATATTTGCTGAATAAACATGTCTTTACCCTGAACTTAAAAAAAAAATTTCTTTATTAAGGCATCACGTATTTGTCCTCAACCCCTTATTCCAGTCCCCCAACCCCCTATTGTCCTTGACCACTGGTGAGGCTCCTATGTGTGCACACTAGTCCTTTGGTTGATCTCTCCCTTTTATCCCCACCCTCCCTTTGAGGTCCAACAGTCTGACCCACGGCTCCTTATCTCTGGGTCTGTTTTTGTTCATCAGTCTATGTTGTTCACCATTTCCCCCAGATGAGTGAGATCATGTCCTACTGGAAATATAAGAATCAAAAATGAGACAAGCTATAATCGTTATGCTGAAAGGCATATGAATCAGTCTGTTGTGAGTTTCTTTCCACTCTGAACTTCTTTTAAAAAAAAATATTTTATTGATTTTTTTACAGAGAGGAAGGGAGAGAGATAAAGAGCTAGAAACGTCGATGAGAGAGAAACATCGACTAGCTGCCTCTTGCACACTCCCCACTGGGGATGTGCCCGCAACCAATGTACATGCCCTTGACCGGAATCAAACCCGGGACCTTTCAGTCCACAGACCGACACTCTACCACTGAGCCAAACCGGTTTCGGCCACCCTGAACTTCTTTAATAAGATTATTAGAAAAGTAAAAAAAAAATTAAAAAAAAAATCCTTACCTAAGAACATGTTTCCATTGATTCTATAGAAGAAGAGAAAGAGAGAGGAAGAAAGAGAAAGAGAGAGACCCATCAGTTGCTTCCTTCCCTCACGAGCCCTAACCATGGATGGAACCCCAAGACCTAGGTGTGTGTCCTTCCTCCCTCGCTGCCTTCAGCCCAGACTGACTGGTCCTGGGGCCTTTCCTCTCTGTGCCTCCTGTCTGTGGTTGGTCCCCACGTCCGGATCTGAGCTTCACCGGCTTATCTCCTTTCTAGATAACTTCCCTGTGGTAATTCGCCACTGTAGTTCCCACTTATACTTTGATATGAGTGTCTCCCCAAATTGTGTTTCCAGCCCCTCTTTCTCAGCTCCAGCCCTACATTTATAAAATTGACCAGAGGTCCGTTGTACGCAGATTCGTGCAATAGGCCTTCCTTCCCCTGGCTGCCAGCATTGGTTTTCCTCAAGCACCAGGGACCCAGGCCTTTGCTCCAGCAGCTGCCTTCCCATCTTTGCTCCGGCCAGAGCCTTCAGTCTTCTCCACTCTCCTGTAGCTCCCTCTGCCCCCCTTTTCCTCCCTCATACAGGCGTCCCATCTTTGTTGTGTTAATTTGCATATCCACTCCTGATTGGCTGGTGGGTGTCACGGAGGTACAGGTCAGTTTGCATATTTCTCTTTTATTAGTGTATATAACTGCATGCCAGAATGCTGAACTAGACGGCCTCCCTCAAAGTCAGCCCTCGCCGTGGCATGCAGTTATATACACATAACCACTGCGGCGGTGTGTCTCAGTGGTTATGGACATGGGTATCGGGATCCGAGGGGGCTGTGTGTGAATCCTTTGGAGTTCAGGTCGCTGTAGACTGGCACCGTCTCACTGGACAGAGCTGCATGTGGAAGGGGTGGGGAGACAGTAATAGCAAATGTGCTTCTTTCTTTTAAAAAATTTTTATTTTGATTTTTATTGGTATCAGAGAGGAAGGGAAAGGCGGGGAAGGGGGGGGGGAGGAGAGAGATAGAAACATCTTAAGTTGAGAGTGAAGCAGGTTCATAAATCTCGTTCCACACAAACCCAGGGTAGGAGGCCTAGAAGCTGTTGTAAACTGTTGATTTTTTAAGGGATTTTTTTTTTTTTTTGTGTGTGTGTGTGTGTGTGTGTGTGTGTGTTTAAGTTGTCCTCGCTTTTCTTCCCCTGGAAAGCAGAAATGGTGAACAAGTTACATTTCCGTCTCACAATGCAAGGACAGGTAGCAAATGAGCTGATTAGAGAACACAGCCTGGCTTTGGTTAAGCAGGAGTCGTATTCGTGTATTTCTGGTTGTGCTGAGGCTAAAGGCTGAGCCGGGGAAGGTTTGCCTGTTAGTTTGGTTTTTGTTTAGTTTTTTTTTTTTTTTTTAATTATTGTCTAAAGTTTTGCATATGTTCGCCTCTGTTTTTGAGCTGCAGTTTCTTGCGAGTAGGAATAGAAATGTTAGGTAAGGGTTTGCTCTCACTCAGTGGCTTGCCAGTCGGGCCTTACATTTTGTGTGAAGGAGAAGGAGGCACATGGCTGCTTGAGTGTGGCTTCTCTTAGTTTTATGATGTTTGGAAACAGACAAGTTAAGCCATTTTCCTGCTGGTTTGGCATGGCTTGCAGCATTGGACACACTCCTTTTTTTCCTGTTAGCGGGACTTTCTGCTTAACCGCAGCTTCCTTTCCCCGGGGGTTTGGATCTTTAGGGACGAAACCCCTGAGGACGATGAAGCTGAGGAATGGAACTCAATTAGCTGTATCCTAGAGGCCTAGTGCACAAAATTCGTGCACATGTGATTGTGTGTGAGTGTTTGTGTGTGTGTGTCAGCCCAGCCTGCACCCTCTCCAACCACTGGTTCCCAACCAATTGCCTGCCTGCCTGCCTGATTGCTCCTAACTGCTCCCCTGCCAGTCCAATTGCCCCTAACTGCCCTCCCCTGCCGACCTAGTTGCCCCTAACTCTCCTCTCCTGCAGACCTGGTTGCCTCCAACTGCCCTCCCCTGCTGGACATCTTGTGTCCACATGGGGGTGGCCATCTTGTGTGTTGGAGTGATGGTCAATTGGCATATCGCCTTTTTATTATATAGAATGATTTAAATAGACCAGTAGGCTTCCCGTTTGGAGAGGTTGCTGTCTTGCTCTGTTTTTTCCTCACGTTGATCTGACGAAGAGTGAATCCATTCTTCTGGTCAATGTTTCACCTCTGTCCCAGGTGCCATCAGTCGTTATTTTTTAAATGAATGGTTTTGTTACCTGGCATTTTGAAAGACCTTAGGAAAACCTGACTGTCTTTTTCTATCCCAGATCTTTCCTCGCTACTTAAATTTGACTTGGTTTCAAGATGTTGAACAATTTTCTTTATATGAAAGGTATGCTCATTAGAAGTAAAAGCTGTATAGTTTTTTAAAGTTCTGTTTCCCGGACACACATCATGCATATGTGTTCTTACCTGGTCTGTGCTTGTGTAGGCCCGTGCTGGCTCCTGAGGACTGGGAAGCGGAACTGGCTGTGGCTTAGCCCTCGGCTCAGTCCTGCTACCCGGTGGCTGCCTCCTGTTCTCGGTCAGAGGCAGGACAAACACTGTGAGGTGCTGACATCTTGGACCACCAGCTTCCGGTGCCCCTTGGGGATGAAATGATCCAACGTGTTGTAAACCGGTTGATGCTGGTCACCTGTCGGATGGCTTTTTCCTTCCTCGTTTCATTTGAACATGAGATCTTGGTTTCTGTGGAATTGCTAAGGTTAGTTTGGCTTTTCTTGGCCATTTCCGCACAGTTCTGGTTGGCCCTTCTTCCTGTCTTGTTTTTCACTGCCTCTTATTTTTTTTATGCTCTTAAAGTCCATTCAGGAGCAAAACTGTAATCAAAAACACGTAGTGCGTGTCATCCAGGGTAACACTTTCAAGCCCAAGCACGTCGGGTCTAATGATAGATTGCTTTCCGAGAGGAGGTAGAGGGGCTCTTACAGATGATTGAAGTGGAGCGTCTGTGACCTGGATTCGCATCTCTCTCCTGCGCTGGAGGTGAAAGGGAAAGTGTTATTGGCTGTTTCTGTGCTCGCTTTATTTGCTCTCTGCCCATTTGCACTTTGAGCAAGATCACATTCATGTAAAACACGGGAGAGGAGGCTGTAGGCAGTGCAGGCAGCTCGCCTGTCTGGCCCCTCCTGAGGAAGCAGAACGGGGCCCAGACACGTAGTTGGCGTTTCCAGTTTTTTCATCGCCCATCGTCTCTTCTCGAGGATGTCGGGACCGTTGAGAGGCAGCTTATCTTAAAACCGGAAGGGTCTCTAATGAACTGAGCCCTCCCCTTTCTTGGTTTGTTCATGGTAAGGAGCCCCTCCCTTGTCTGAGTGGAGCTTGTGATTTGGGGGCCTTGTGGGGGGAGCATTTAGAGTAGAAGGGGCTTCGGAGAGCATCTAAGGCATATTGACCATTTTATTTTATCTTATTTTATTTTTGAAAATATATTTTATTAATTTTTTTTTTTTTTTTTTTTTTTTACAGAGAGGAAGGGAGAGGGATAGAGAGTTAGAAACATCAATGAGAGAGAAACATCGATCACCTGCCTCCTGCACACCCCCCACTGGGGATGTGCCCGCAACCAAGGTACATGCCCTTATCGGAATCGAATTTGGGACCCTCCAGTCCGCAGGCCGATGCTCTATCCACTGAGCCAAACCGGTTTTGGCATGACCATTTTATTTAAAAAAAAAAAAAAAAAAAAAAAAAAAATATATATATATATATATATATATATATATATTATTGATTTCAGAGAGGAAGGGAGAGAGAGAGAGAGAGATAGAAATATCAGTGATGAGAGAGAATTATTGATCGGCTGCCTCCTGGTTGCACCCTATTGGGGATTGAGCCTGTGAGTGCCCCGACCAGGAACTGAACCGTGACCTCCTGGTTCATAGGTCGATGCTCAACCCCTGAGCCGGGCCGGCTGGCTGTATCGACTATTTTAGATGAGGAAACTGAAACCCAGTGAGCTGCCCAGGTTAGAGGCGGCATCTCAGGAGGCAGGTGATCGACTGTAATCTTTGTCTATTTACCAGTTTCTCCCCAAAAAGAAACCAGGGGCCTGTTTTTAAGGCACATACCCCAAAGACGTACACTGACCAGTTTTGAAAATGCACACTATGATTTTGCCTGCTTCACAATCCTGGTAGGTAGATTTGTGAGTCAGAGGGAGTGTGAAAGTTCAAGTAATTAACTGTAGAGAGGAAGGGCCAAAATAGATATTGATTCTAGATAATCCTGTCCCATGCAGCCCAACCAACACTTTGAGAATTTGCAAGCTCCATATCCATCCTGGGTATCCCGGTGATTTAGGAGATATTATGATTGGGGACGGGGGGGTGGGGGGGGGATCTCCGTCTCTGTGGCGTTTTTTTGGTTTGAGGGAGTTCACATAGAATGAGTGAAAGTACATTTTATAACTATACTAGAGGCCTGGTGCATGGATTCATGCACAATGAAAGTAAATTAATTAGAAGGTGGCCAGTGGGCAGGACTGGGCGAGATGGGCCAGACACGCCCGGGAGCCAACCTCCCACAGTCCCTCCCTGGCTGGCTGAATTTGGGGCGGCATCGGGGCTCAAAGGTGTCTGCAGAGTGAGTGGGGTCCCTCTGGCAGGTGGGGTCCTTTAGCCTGGCCTGTGGGGATCAGGCCAAAATTGGCAGTCCCACATCCCCCAAGAGGTCCCAGAGTGCAAAAAAAGGCACTCTGCTAAGTTGCTGACACTCAGCGGCTTCTGTGTTGAGTGTCTGCCCCCTGGTGGTCAGTGTGTGTCATAGCTACCAGCCAGTAACTTAGGCTTTTATATGTATATAGACTAGTAGCCCATAGTGCAATATTGCGCACAGTAGGCTTCCTGCCACTTCTGTGGGAGCCGCTCATGCTGCCCGCTCTCAGAGGCCAGCCCCCCCACCCCCCAGGACTCGGGGACTCCAGCGAGGCTGAGAGGACTAGGTGCTGCAATCTTGTGGCGATGGGGCACCGCCATCTTTGTGATGGAGTGATGGTTAATTTGCATATTACTCTTCTATTAGATAGGATGATTGCATTCTTGTAATAGGATGGCTTTTTGAAATTTCTAAGTATATTTTAGAGTAGAAAATAATTTATAGATAAAGGAATTCATTATATTTCTGTTTGGTCATTCAGTCTTATTCTATTTCATGAATATCACTACTTTACTTTTTTCATTTTTATTTTTAAAAAGCAGTGTTTTGGTAAGTTTCTGGAAATTTAGAAATAGTCATTTTATATTTCTGTTTTCCCTTTGGACATGTTAATTAAGGCAGTTTGGGTTTATTGGGCAGTTTCCCAATTCTGAATATTTTATTAAATTTAAAAAGAAAGCTTACTGAGTCATGATATTCTCTCTTTCTCTCTCTCTCTCTTTCTCTCTCATAGCCAACACATATCTCTTCATGGTACAAGCTCGAGGAATAATGTTGAGAGAAAATGTGAAGACAATAGGCCACATGATCAGGCTTTACACGAACAAGAACACGACCACACTCAACGGCACAGGTAAGGCTGCCTCCTGGTCGGCTGGCTCCGCTTCTGCCTCGGAGCCTCTGCTCACACCACAGTGACCCGTCTCCAGGCTCTGCCTTTGCTGCAGGAACCCCTGTGAGAGAGGAGGGTGCCTCCCCTAAACCCCGCCCACTGCTCGGGCCAGAACTGGGGTGCGTTCTGTTCTGGGGTCTTAAAGGTCCAGGCCTAGTCAAAGTGAGGGTTTTGTGTAAAGAGACCCACGTGAGTTCTTGCTTACTCGAATTCAACAAAATAGAACAGCAGCTTGTGCTTTTCCAGTTCTCTTGTATTTACGATAAATTAACTACAAAAAGAAAATTTTATTCATAGTAGCTGTTCTGCCCCCCCCTTTCTAATGTTTATTCTAATTCCTAAAACGTTTTTCCAACTGTGTCTAGAAAATACTGGTTTTCATTATCGAAGGTTCTTAATCATTTTATGGACTTTTTGGGGGCTAAAGGAGAATTTACAAAATTAGAAATTAGTAGCTACTCTTGTCTTTAAAAAAAAAATATATATATATATATATATAGTATTTTATTGATTTTTTTACAGAGAGGAAGAGAGAGGGGTAGAGTTAGAAACATCGATGAGAGAGAAACATTGATCAGCTGCCTCCTGTGCACCCCCTTCTGGGGATGTGCCTGCAACCAAGGTCCATGCCCTAGACTGGAATCCAACCTGGGACCTTTTGTCCGCAGGCCAACCCTCTATCCACTGAGCCAAACTGGTTAGGGCTGCTTCATTGGTCTTTTAAAAATATTTTCTGGATGAATGTTCATTAGAACTACCTAAGACTAACATGTAAGCAACAGGCTGAATGAATGAGGTAAGGCGGGTGTGAAGGGGTGCAGGTAAGGCGGGTGTGAAGGGGGCAGGTAAGGCGGGTGTGAAGGGGGCAGGTAAGGCGGGTGTGAAGGGGGCAGGTAAGGCGGGTGTGAAGGGGGCAGGTAAGGCGGGTGTGAAGGGGTGCAGGTAAGGCAGGTGTGAAGGGGTGCAGGTAAGGCAGGTGTGAAGGGGTGCAGGTAAGGCGTGTGTGAAGGGGGCAGGTAAGGCGGGTGTGAAGGGGTGCAGGTAAGGCGGGTGTGAAGGGGTGCAGGTAAGGCAGGTGTGAAGGTGGCAGGTAAGGCGGGTGTGAAGGGGACAGGTAAGGCGGGTGTGAAGGGGGCAGGTAAGGCGGGTGTGAAGGGGTGCAGGTGTTGTGCTCCTTTAGGCCTGCTCCTCACGGTCTCCTGAGAATGCTGGGGCGCCTCTCTGACGGGTTCGATGGCTGGCTGTCAGCTGTTGTACCTCCGTATTCTCCCTTTAAACAGTTAAAAGATTTAACTGGTGTCAGCAGTTCTTCACTGTGACCTGTGAACAGCATACACACACATCCTACACGATAGGACGGTCTTACCTCCTAGCGTCAGGTGCTTTTTCTTAAAATGCATGCTAAGGTAGGTAATACTTTCAGACCCTTCTAAACATTCAAGATTGGCTGGAGGTACCATCAATTTCCGTATTTCTCTTTTTTTAGTGTAGATTCCTCCTAAGTGCTTCTGTAGATTGTGTATTACAGATATTCCCTCAGAGACGGTGACGCACTTCAAACGAGAAGCCAGGCCAAAGGCAGTTTTCGGTTGTAACTTTTTTCTCCCTCTCTTCAAGATTATCCTGAAGGCAGTAATTCAAGTGACTACCTTGTTCAGACAACAACGTACCTTCCAGAAAACTTCACATACTCTCCATACCTCCCCTGCCCAGAAAAACTGCCTTACATGCGTAAGTGTCACTAATTTGACCTAACCGTTTGCTTGTGTTACGATACACGTGATGTGAGCATGACAGGCACACATCGTTACTCTGGTGCTGATGCTCATACTGCGCAGCATGCTGTTCTATTTAGTTATGTATTTATTTTTGGTTAAGGATTTTTTTTTTGGAGAGGGAGGGGGATTGAAAAGCTAAAGAAAAAGCTTATCCCTTACCCAGAAGTAACTTCTATTCTGAGTTTGATGTGTTTTCTTACAGTTTATTTTAAAGTTACTTAAAAAAATTTCTCACCCGAGGATATGTTTATTGATTTTAGAGAGAGAAAGGAAATGAGGGGGAGAGAGAGAGAAACGTCAGTGTAAAAGAGTAACATCGACTAGTTGCCTCAATTGTATGCCCCGACCTGCTGGGTGTCGGATCAGGGATTGAACCTGCAACCTCAGTAGGTGCCCTGACTGGGAATCGAACCTGCAACTTTTGTTTACAGGCTAACACTCCAACCAACTGAGTCACATCTGCCAGAGCTAACATTACTTTCTATACAGATAGATGGCTGGATAGAAAACGAAAATGTTTCAAAGGTGTTGAGAATTTAAATAAATGGTTTTACATTACATTTCAACTGCAAATTGCTTTTTTTTTTTACTTAATAATTGTTGAGAACTATGCAGGTGGGTACATGTAGATCTATGTCTTTCATTCACTGTTGTACAGTGTGTCTTCGAACAAATGTACCTTGTATTTTCCCTGCATGTCTTGGTGCCGCTGCCCCTTTTCTCTGCTACTCTCAATCTTTTTATTTTATTTTAAGGATTCTTTATTGTTGAAAGTATTACATATGTCCCCCTCCCCCTCATTGCCCTCTCCCACCCTCAGTCTTTTTTTTTTCTTTTTTAAAAAAATACGTTTCTATTGATTTCAGAGAGGAAGGAATAGGGAGAATCATTAATCAGCTGCCTCCTACACGCCCCACACTGGGGATGGAGCCCACAACCCGGGCCTGTGTCCTGACCAGGAATCAAACTTAACCTCCTGGTTCACAGATGGACACTCAGTCACTGAGCCGTCATGGCCGGCTGCTCCTCCGCTGGCATCTTCCACAAGAGCGGGTCACACTCGTCTGGCCAGCGCCTCCCCACACCAGGCCTCCGCATGGCAGCCAGTTTGAGGCCAGCACCCATCGCTTGTCCACTTGGCTTGGCCACAGTGACGGGCTTATTGGGCGGGAAATATGGCGCCGTACAGGTTACTCCTGGGAAAGGGGCCGGGGGCTCAGCCAGGACAGCGAGGCTCCCGCCGAGGGCACCCTGGTCAGGTCCTCAGGAGGCCCCTTCACTGGAGCGGATCTTTGCAAAGGGGCCTCCGTTTGCCGGTGTGTGAATCTGGGGTCACGGTATCGACCTCAGAGCGTTGCAAGGATGAGCAGCAGACAGCGTTTGAAGCCCAGCTGGAGTTAATTGGGTGTTCCCTTCCCTTCTCCTCTGTCTTTCACTGGTGCAGGCAGGCTGGGTAGTGATCCCGAGAATGAGAAGCCTGGGAGATAGTGGAGAGTCGAAGAGTTTTATAGTTGGCTCTGCATCCTTAAATTTGTTTAATTAACAAGGTTATTCCCCAGCGATGATAGATCCAGCATAATAAAATGCCCGAGTGTAAAATCTTACTTTAATATCACAAAAACAATTGAATACGATACCTCCCCAAATAACAGTTATAAGAAGTTCTGCTAAGAATAAGATCTACTTAGATGAAAACCGTTCAAGTGTGAATGGTGCTTCATTTTCTCAACAATCACCAGAAGTGACGTTAAGGCTGAAAGCTGGTGAGCTCGATTATCTAGCTGTAACTTCTCTTTTGCTTTTTCTCTAGTGAAGCGATGAGACTTCCCATTGCATTATCATAAAGATAACATTTGAAATTTCCAATGCAGATAAAACTGATGTCATGGATTTCAGCAATATTTTATATCCAGCCAATTACACTACACAGCCTATTTTAATGTGGTTATTTATACAATATGAGCAAATACTCCTCCTTACGTTAGTATTTACAGATTCTCCAGATGGCAAATACATGTTCGTTTAAAATGCAATTTATGGGAAACCCTCTGTGCTAACAAAGTGAAATAGAAAGTTCACCTTTCTCAGAGCTAACAGGCAGTGCCTGCTTAGCAGGGATGGATGTTTTGCTTTTTCTGGGTGAGATAGCGATGGGAAATGTCAGAAATAAAGATAGGCTGCCCTGTGATCTTCCTGTCTTCTAATTCTTATTCCAGTGGAACGCATCTGCACTGGCTTTTCTATTCTGTCCTTACTGTTTGTGGGATAGCTCCTTGTATGGGTTAAACTGGATAGTTTCTATAGTTGCTAGTTTTCTTCCTTTTTAAAAAAATACACTTCTGTTGATTTCTGAGAGGAAGGGAGAGGAAGAGAGAGAGAGAAACACCAATGATGAGAGAGATTCATTGATTGGCTGCTTCCTGCACGCCCCACACTGGAGATGGAGCCCGGAGCCTATAACCCGGGCATGCGCCCTGACCGGGAATCAAACCTCCTGGTTCATAGGTCGGTGCTCAACCACTGAGCCACACCAGCCATTTCAACAACATAACAAAAAGCTACAAGGATGGATGTTTCCTGGTGAGTTTAAATCGGATGAGAATCAGCCAAGAGGCAAAAGGTTAGCAAACAAACTTCGGGAACACAATTCGTGAGTAATGTACCAAGCCATCGGGCACACAGTGACTGCTGACCAGGGTCATGGGAGCGGCTTTTGGGTAAACAGCTGCTGGGCAGAGGCTGCCCACTCGGCGGGCTGGGCTCTGTTGGTCGTCGGGGCAGGAGGGGAAAAGCTAGACGTGACCTGTGTGCACCAGCCGGGGCAGGAGGGTTATTGTGTAAGGAGGGAGCCAGACAGCACGCCATTCCCGAGGGAAAGGGAGGTCGCAGAGAGAGGGGCCCTGGACGTGGCGAAGGGGACGGCGTCACGGCACCGAGGCTCCGTGTCCAGGATGGAGAGTGTCCCCTGTGACGGAGGCGGGAGCCGTGGGGCGTGTGGGAGATAAGGCCGATCGCTCCATCTCCCTGACTGAGGCCCCCCAGGGACCAGCTCTTAGCCTCCTTCTAGCCTCACTTCCTCTCGTGTCCAGCTCCAGCCCTCCGAGGAAATTCAGACCTTACGTTGAGTGGTGTCCCCAGCACTGCCCCGAGCTCCCCGGGGGTGGGGTGAACAGACCGAGGGAAGCGCCCAAGCGGTCCGGTCCTAGGGCTTTGGGGGTGCCATGGCTCCCGAGGCGCCCGCCCCGGGGGCTTCTGGGGGGGGAGCCCCCGTGCGTAGGCATCGGGCTGAGTTATGGCCCTGTCTTCACCGCTCTAAGGGGAGGGTGCAGAGCTTTCAGAGGTCCAGGGGCGAACGAGGAGAAAGCAGAAACAAACAAACAAACAAACACACCCCACTGCTCCGGGGAATGGGGCACTCATCGGCTCTGAGGAGATGAATGCTTGATTCGGATGCTGCTTCAGAAAGATGGCGCTCCTTATGGGAAGGTGAAAATGGACGAACAGGGGTCATGCTGGGATCTGGAAGACCCATGAGGAGCCTACGGCAGCGGGCCAGGAGGAACGGCGGGGGCCTGTGCCCGGGCGGTGGCGTTGGGGAGAGGAGGAGGTTGTTGGCCGGATTGGGGTGTCCGGCCCTGGGACCAGGGTTCATCTCCCGGTTTCTGGCTTGGTGACCGTGAACTGGAACAAATAATGCAGGGTCAGCATCACGTTCGGGGAATAGGGAAGTGAATGGGTTCAGTGCTGGGCCTGTTTTGGTTGAAGCTCAGGAGAGTTGAGCTGAGGTCTGAATTTCCTCGGGGGGCTGGAGCTGGACACGAGAGGCAGTGAGGCTAGGAGGAGGCTGAGCTGGTTCCTGGGGGACATCAGTCAGGGAGATGGAGGGATCGGAGAACACTGTCCCGGAAGCCAGCGAGGAAAGCCCCCCCAGGAGAGAGTGTGCCATCTCGTCATGTATCCCAAAGGAAGTGGCGAGAAGGAGTGACCGGAAAGCCATGGAACTTGGC
This sequence comes from Nyctalus aviator, assembly GCA_036971965.1. Lineage (NCBI taxonomy): Eukaryota > Metazoa > Chordata > Mammalia > Chiroptera > Vespertilionidae > Nyctalus > Nyctalus aviator. The sequence continues at coordinate 168,395,545 of CM072925.1, forward strand.
AGGTAGACAATGAATGGGCGCCTCAGCGAGCTCAGTGCCAGTAGAGTGGTGGGTAAGGAGCAAAATGCACTGTCCTGAGAGTGACTCAGAAACATGTAAAAACCAGTTGGTTAAAAGAGAAAGTTTGCTGGAAAAAAACAAGGAGAATGGGGGTAAGGAATCCGGGGAAAGGGGCGGAGTTAAGGAAAGGGCAATCAGGAAGAGAGGACTTGAGAGGTGTTGTGGAAAGAAACTCCGGAGAAACAAGACCTGGGAATAAGAGGGGCCACAGGGAGCGTCCTCGGGGCGGCATCTGGAGGAAGTGCAGGAGGCAGGTATGCTCAGGATGAAGAAGGAGCTTGGGGAAGTGGTGGGGGCACCGCTACTGGAGATGCTGTGGAGAAAGGGGGGCTCATGCCTGTTGCTCTTATGCTTGCGGGAAAGGAGGAGGCCTCGCACACATGAGGGGCGACCAGGAAGGACCATGCCTCTGGGAAGGGAGGAGTGAACGTTGACGTTGTAGGGAGATGAGAAGTGGAGTCAACTGATCATGAACTAAAAGGCGGACTAGCCAAGAGACCCCCTCCGCCACCCCGGGACATCAGTGCTCGTACAATGTGACGGCTGTTTGGGTTGATAGCTTACTATGTTCAAAGCAACATGATAGATCCCGCCACCCAGATGATGGGGTTAACCTGTGTGCGTCAGTGGTCTTTGTTGGGTGGGGAACTCAAACGCGGAAAGCTGTGGGTCGGGTGTGGCAGGTGAGGAGCGGGGAGGCAGTGTGAGTATGTGCAGGTGTACAGGTGTGTCTTAACCCAGCAGGTTCAGCCAGCACGTTGTAGGGTGGCAGACCAAAGAGCAGCGAGCACAGAAGGAAGCTGCCAGGGGACTCCGGGTACGTGTGGGGGTGGCAGCCAGGAGCAAGTGATGGACATCGAGGCCCTGGTCACGAAGGAGCCACATGCAGGGCTGCCTCTCCCCTCGCCAGCACGCGGCTGGGAGAGAGGAAAGCTGAACGGCGAGTGATACCGGAGAAACCCTAAGAGCCATGATGGTCACGGCGGCTGAAGCAATAAGGCTGGGCAGAAGGCCCCCCAGTTGGCTTCACAGAGCACACGGAACGCCGGCTCCCATGGCTTATATGAGCTGCATATCATTTAGCCTGATTACTATCATTTGGCAATCAAGCATACTACCCAAGGCAGCAGATTTATCCGTGTGGATGTCAGCTGATGGCAGGGCCAGGTTTTGTATTTGGTTCTAAAAGGTGGCGGCAAACACTGTCAGCAGGCGAATTTTTTTCCTAGTTTACTCCGTGAAACCCAGGCATCTGCATTTGATTATTATTTTTGTGGTTGTTTTTAACCCTCACCCGAGGATAGTTTTCCATTGCTTTTTCATAGAGTGGGAGAGAGAGAGAGAGAGAGAGAGAGAGAGAGAGAGAGAGAGAGAGAGAAACATCGATGTGAGAGAAACTCATTGGTTGGTTGCCTCCTGCACATGCCTGGACCAGCCGGGGAGGACCCTGCCACTGAGGTACATGCCCTTGACCGGAATCGAACCCGGGACTCTTCTGTCTGCAGTCCGGCCAGGCATTTGCACTTCAGAATATTTCTTCCCAGCATGCCCCTGTGCTTTGGGGAAGCCACTGATGAAGAGGGGGTGAGGGGGAGAGGCAGCTGAAGAGCAGAAGCGAGGAACTGCGTGCTTTAGACTGTGAAATCCTGGCCGCTGAGGCTCAGAAGTGGGAAGGTCAGCATTTGCTGGTTTCTGTTTTGTGAGATGAGGAGGCTGGGAAGGACTTAGTTCTTCGTTTTGTGTGTAAGGGAACGGAAATGATTTTCTAAGATTATTCCTCTTCCGCTGGTATACACGAGAAAACCTATTAGGAGAGACTCCTTCAGTCATATCGGATCTGTGGTAGGTGCTCAACATAAATGCGGAGCCCAGCCGGGGTGGCTCAGTGGTTAAGTGTCGAGCCAGGAACCTAGAAGTCGCAGGTTCAATCCCCGGTTGGTGGCATGCAGGAGGCAGCAGGCCGATGTTTCTATCTCTCCCTCTCCCTTCTCTCTCTAAAATAAATACAAACATATTAAAAAATAAATCTGCAAAATTACACACTGGCCAGTATGAAGCCATGGGTCAGACTGTTGGTTGTCTGTTTGATCCCGAAAGGTTGCCTGTTTGATCCCTGGTCAGGGCTCATGGCCAGTCAGGTTGTGGGCTCAAGGCCCTGTAGGAGACAGCCGATCAGTGTTATGCTCTCACATGGATGTTTCTCTCTCTCTTCCTCTCTTTCTAAAATAATAAAAATCTTTAAAAATGTGCCGAATTGTGTTTGCAGACTTTCCCTCTTAGAAGTGACAGTAGCTGACAGTGTGTGTGTCCCTGTATGCTGGCACTCGTAGGTCCTTCTCACTCTGCCTCACCTGATGGTGCAACCCCTTCGGGAGGCACGCATTGCCATCGCCGTTTACCCACGGGGAAACTGAGGCACAGGGGAATCAAATCATTTCTCCAATGGACAGCTGCTGGTCAGTCTGGCTGCTTCAGGAATTGCCTCTTTGGTGCTGTGCTGTGGAGTCCCCTCTGTGCACTGTGATGAAATGAAACATAACATTTCAATACCCGACCAGCTGTCAAATCGCAAACGTGCAAAGTTGTCAAGACATGCAAACACGACCCAAAGGCTATGAAAATATTCACTATAAAAACCAAAGAGTCGCCGAAACTGGTTTGGCTTAGCGGTAGAGCATCAGTCTGCGGACTGAAGGGTCCTAGGTTCGATTCGGGGCAAAGGCATGTACATTGGTTGCGGGCACATCCCTGGTCCGGGGTGTGCAAGAGGCACCTGGTCGATGTTTCTCTCTCATCGATGTTTCTAGCTCTCTATCTCTCTCCCTTCCTCTCTGTAAAAAAATTAATAAAATATATTAAAAAAAGACAAACAAAACAAAAACAAAAACAAAAAAAACCCAAAGAGTTAAAAATGCTGACTTTTTAAGTCGATTTACTAACGGTAATGATCGTGTGACGGTATAGAATGTATCATGCAAACTGAAATTGAAAGGGGGTGATAATTAACAATTAGGTGGTGTTAAGGGGAACAGACCACACTGCTCTGGCAGCTATGCTATGCCCCTTCCCCTCCTGATGGCTAGCTCATCTTTGAGGCAGAAAAAAACACATTAAAAACCGTTCCTCGCGGCCAGGCCCGGAGCAGCAGCAGCCAAGTCCAGAGCAACTAGGTCGGGAGCGGGAGAGGCCAGACCCGGAGCAGCTGGTTGTGGCACGAGCCAGAGCAACAGAGGCCAGGCCCGGTGCAGCCAGGCCCGGAACAGCTCGCTCCTCGCCTGCCCCCGCCCCAAGGCTGCCTCTCAGACACGGCTGGAAACTTTCGAGGGAACTTGAGGGTCTGCTGAATCAAGGGATGAAGGCTTAGATCTGGATGTGTTGAGTTAGTATAGCGCTGGGGTGTTGATCTGTAAGCGCCTTGGGTGGGGCCTGGATGAGGTTGGTTGACCTATTTGGAAATGTCTTTTGTGTGAAGTGTATCTTTGGGCATGTGGAGGTATTATTGATATGAGAAAATGCTAAGTAACTGATTTACTATCTGAAAAGGGATTTACTATCGAGGAAAGGGAGGGAGGAAGAGACTGAACATAAACTGTGCACCTATGGATGAGGACAATGGGGGATGGGGAGGGGGTGGAGGGTGGGGTGGGAACCTGGTGGAGGGGGGAAGAAATGGGGAACCTTTGTAATATTATGAACAATAAAGATTGATTAAAAAAAAAAACAAAAAACAAAAAAAACGGTTCCTCATGTTCTCGACCTTCCAGGGGGATTTCTCCACGTCAACGTGAGTGAAGTGAGCTTGGATGAAATTCACCAGCGCTTCTCCAGGGACTCGGACATCGAGCCGGGGGGACACTGGAGGCCGAGGGACTGCAAGCCCCGGTGGAAGGTGAGGCGCGTTGTCCCAGGAGCGAGCTTGCTGCGCCTCCAAGGAGTGTGAGCTTGACTCCGAATGCATGCCCAGTCGAGTAGCTTTGATCTGGATGGATTGCGGGAATCAGCACTTGCACATTAGTGCATGGGTGTTCACCATTCACAGTGTGCCTCGGGAGGACTGTCCCTGCACCTGTGCGTGTACGAAGTCACGTTTATCAGTCTTAGCAGTTCTGCCCTGTCCGGAAGAGAGGCCGTGGTTCTCTGCCTCCGGGTTCACCTGCCCCGCGTGCTCACTGACCCCGAGGCACCGCTCTCCAGGCCCCGGAGCCGGTGCCAGCGCGTGGGGAGGATGGCAACGTCCTGGTTTCCACTGGGGTCCAGCATTGCGGTTTTCAAGCTCGGTTCCTCCGCTCCCGGAATTCTAAAGCGGCCACTCGGAGGCCCCCGAGAGGCAGAACCGAGAGCGGTGCGCTCTTTCCCTCTGTTTCAGAAGGCAGAGCACAAATGTCTTTTTCAAATAGATTTTTATTGATTTCAGAAGAGAGCGGGGAGAGAGAGACAGAGAAAGAGAGAGAGAAACGTCACTGATGAGAGAGAATCATGGATCGGCTGCCTCCTGCACTGGGGATGGAGCCCACACCCCGGGCATGTGCCCTTGACTGGGGGTTGAACTGTGACCGCCTGGTTCATAGGTCGACATTCAGCCACCGAGCCACGCTGGCTGAGCCAGAGCACAAACTTTTTATCTCGCTGTTATGTTGGAATTCTACTTACTGTTTTGTTCGGGAGGGCCGGCCTCTGCTGCTCACGTACACCGTCATAGGGAACCGCCCAGAGCGAGCACCGACCTGCTCTGAGTACCGTGAAACCGGTTACACGCACGGCCACGTGCTGTTGTTATGGTCGGAGGGGAAGAGGCACTGACGCAAGCCCACGGCAAACGACGTGTGCGTGACTGTGAGGCCACCTTAGCCTGGGAGTGGTTTCCAGCTTCTCTTCTGGAACCTTCGGATTCTGCTGAAATGCTTGTGGGGGTTTTGGTGTGCAAAAACAGCATCCCTGCTGAGAAGGAGAGTTCTGCGCGGTGAAGCGTGCGTTAAAAGTCCCTCACCGGCCTTGAGCTCTTCCTGTTTGGGGGCTGTGTCTCTTTCACAGCCGCGCCCCTGAACTTGGAGCATGCTGTGCTAGCCGGGTGGGCAAAAGTAGGCTTACAGGTGGGAGTCTGCGGAACAGGGCTCATTCTCGTATTACTGTGAATTCCTGTGTTGTTAGCATCACAGCCGCAACCAACTTTCCCGGCCCCGCATGCGGCACGCGCTAAGCCCCTTTGTTGCACTGAGTTTATGTGACAAGCAGATGCCGGGTCCGGTGGGAAGGCCGCCTGAGGGAATTCCAGCACACAGTTTGGTGAAGCGTTCTATTATCCTAGTTGTCCTATGCTATTTTCCAGACCAGATGTGCTTAATAGATGAGTCTTTCCACATTTCATGATTGGTGTTTCCTCCCATTGTATATATAATGTTGCCCTCTTTCTACGACTCCGCTTTTTAAACGTGTCCTGGGCCCGTGGTCGGCAAACGGCGGCTCTTTGGCCCCTGGAGGGTGGCTCTTCCACAAAATACCGCGGCCCGGGCGAGTCTATTTTGAAGAAGTGGCGTCAGAAGAAGCTTCAGTTTAAAAAATGTGGCTCTCCAACGCAATTTTGCCGACCATGACCCGGGCAAACGCATTGTTCCTCTGACGTGAGTGAGGACCGTGTTTGTTGAGTGCTATGAAGGTGAGCGCACTCCGCCGCAGGCTGTGGGGTAGAGGGAGGGGGTCCGCACCCATACACGCGTGTGGGCTCGGGCGGCCCTTGGGTGTGTGCTGTGTGGCATTGCAGGGGGGTCATTTGGGTTTAGAGAGATGAAGTATTCCTGTCTGTTCTCCAGTGCTCCACATCAGACATTGGACTTCAAATGCTATGGTTTGTTTTCTCCTGGCTTTCCAGCAGACAGGCAGACGCACGGGCCCGGCTAGAAGTGACTCTTGACCTATCCCCTTCCCTCATTTCTCACACCTCATCCATAAACAAATCCTGTCTATCAACCTTTTATTTATTTTTTATTTCTTATTATTTATTTATTATTTTATTTAAAAAAATATATTTTTTACAGAGAGGAAGAGAGAGGGATAGAGAGTTAGAAACACTGATGAGAGAGAATCATCGATCAGCTGCCCCTTGCACATCCCCACTGGGAATGTGCCTGCAACCAAGGTGCATGCCCTTGACCAGAATTGAACCTGGGACGCTGCAGTCTGCAGGCCGACGCTCTATCCACTGAGCCAAACCGGTTTCAGCTGTTTATTGACCTTTTAAATGCTTCAAAACAACGTGCACCTCTCTTCTTCTTCGACCTTCCCTCAGGTCATGCTGTCATCATCCCATCTCAACGATTGCGTTGATTTCCAGACCGTCTCCCCGTCCATTTTTGGCTTTCTATAACCAACTCCTTCTCTCATCCAGTCTCCACCATCACCAGCTCTGATTTGATCAGGCTCTTTCAGTCTTCCCACCACTCCTCCTGGTGCTCGGAGGGTGATGACCACACGCCTTGGGACGGCCCTCAGGGCCCACGCCTCTCACCCCAGGCTCCCAGGGTCAAGGTGGCGAGGGCCAGGGCCACGTCTGTTTCTGCTCACGGCCAGGTGTCCGGTGAGAAGATCCGTAGGGATGTGTGTGGCTCTAACACCACGGTGAGGGCTGGTCCTTGGCTTTGCCTCCAGCGCTGCTGCTCCGTTACTGACACCTGACTGCTTTTGCTTCCCAGGTGGCCGTCCTCATCCCCTTCCGCAATCGTCACGAGCACCTGCCCATTTTCTTCCTGCACCTGATTCCAATGCTCCAGAAACAGCGGCTGGAATTCGCCTTTTATGTCATCGAACAGGTGAGAGTGCTTTTCAAAGGGCCCCGAGTCCACTAGAACGTAATACACTCTTCGATGTGGTTGGATTAAAAATATTTAGCTTCAGGATAAGTAGGTAACTAAAATGCTTCATTTATATTTAGATATAATTGAGTGGCACATATACTATGTTTTGTTAATCCATTTATCTCATATCTTACCCATTAGACTAAATGTTTGCTTCTCTCTTCTTTGTATTACCAGTTAATTTTCTCTCTAAGTATTTCTCTTGCCTCTGTATTTTACATACACAATTCCTTTTGTCTTATTTGAAGCCTTTGAGATCTTTCCCATTCCTGTTCTTTTTTCATGCTTCTGTAGTGGCCTTTGTTTAGACTGAAACACCATCTTTGGTTTCTTTCTGGTCTTTCCCCCTCCCCAGCTCCCACACATTGGGGCACCTGCTGAATTTCACCCCGGATTTCCACATAGCATTGCTGAAACTGTGCATTTTGTGTTTCAAATACTTACAATTTGGTTACTTCATGTTTTGACATTGAAGAAGTAATTTTATCCTAATTTCCCCATTTCTTTTTTGCTCACACTAAGCCTGACTAAAAATGTATTTCCTTATGTAACTGTACATGGGAAGTGACCTGTTTTATTTTGTGGCTCTTCCACAAAATACCACGGCCTGGGCAAGTCTATACTGAGAAAGTGGCGTTAGAAGAATTTTAAGTTTAAAAAATGTGGCTCTCTTGCCGAAACCGGTTTGGCTCAGTGGATAGAGCATCGGCCTGCAGACTCAAGGGTCCCAAGTTTGATTCCGGTCAAGGGCATGTACCTTGGTTGCAGGCACATCCCCTGTAGGGGGTGTGCAAGAGGCAGCTGATCAATGATTCTCTCTCATTGATGTTTCTAACTCTCCATCCCTCTCTCTTCCTCTCTGTAAAAAAATCAATAAAAATATTTAAAAAATAAATAAATAAATAAAAAATGTGGCTCTCCAAAGAAATTTCAGTTACTGTACTGTTGATATTTAGCTCTGTTGACTAATGAGTTTGTATCCGCAACCAAGGTACATGCCCTTGACCAAAATCGAACGTGGGACCTTTCAGATTGCAGGTTGACGCTCTATCCACTGAGCCAAACTGGTTTCGGCAGATCTCAGATTTTGCAGGAAATCTCCACCCAGGGAGACACAACCGACTGAACAAAAGGGAGCATAAAAATATAAAAAATGGAGATCCTGGCGGGAATAGAAGACATGTAAGGAAAGAAAGGATGCGAGCAACCGAAACTCAGAAATAATCTACATCCTGCTATTTGACGTACGACAGAAGCAGGAATGCTGTCATTCTGCAAACGTGTTGCTCACCCATGGCTAGCCCAGTGGTTGGCAAACTCATTAGTCACCGGAGCCAAATAGCAACAGTCCAATGATTTCGAGAGCCACGTTTTTTAAACTCCTTCTAACGCCACTTCTTCAGAGTAGACTCGCCCAGGCCGCGGTATTTTGCGGAAGAGCCACACGAAAGGGGCCAGAGAGCTGCCTGTGGCTCGCGAGCTGCGGTTTGCCGACCTCCTGGGCCGGGTCATGACCTTGTCTTGTGACTGACCAGCGCATGACCTAGTGCAGGTAAGCTCCCGTGGGCACGCGAGAGCCCTGCAGCGTAGGCCCTGTCTTACCTGGGGGGTCAGGAGCAGCCGGGCAACCGGGGCCTCTGTGTGTGTCTCCCGCGCAGACCGGCTCGCAGCCCTTCAACCGCGCCATGCTCTTCAACGTGGGCTTCCGGGAGGCCACGCGGGACCGGGCGTGGGACTGCGTCATCTTCCACGACGTGGACCACCTGCCCGAGAACGATCGCAACTACTACGGCTGCGGGGCCATGCCCCGGCACTTCGCCGCCAAGCTGGACAAGTACATGTACATGTGAGTGCCCGGCGGCCGCCACGCGTGTCCGCCCCGGCCCGCCCGCGGCGGGAGCCGGATAGGGTCGCCGGCTGGTCTTGCTCTGGCGGGCTCATTTCCCTCAGCGGCGCCATGCCTTCCGGGCCATCCGCGCTGTCACAGATGGTGGGGTTTTGCTCTGTTTTGTGGCCGGCCGAGGGATGTTTTGTTGTGTGTCCCAGTATGGGCCGCAGCTGCTCTATTCGCTTGCGCATTCCGGACACGTGGGGCTGCTTCCGCCCTTGGCCTTTGTGAGTGACGCTGCCATGGACTTGGGTGGACGCATCCTTCCGAATCCGTGCTTTCGGGCTCCTTCGGGATGTGAGCCCGGACGGGGGTCAAACGGGAGTGCCCGTTTCAGTTTCTTGAGGAAGCTCCGCCCGGTTCTCCGCGGCGGCCGCACCAGCCCGCGTTCCCACCAGCAGGGCACGAGGGGCCCGCTTCTCCTCCTCATCCTCACCGGCACTTGCTGATTGATTGACGGCGGCCCTCCTGACCGGTGTGGGATGATGGCGCGTTGCGGTTTTAATTTGCATTTCTTTGCGGGTCGGTGACGCCGAGCACCTTCTCGTGTGTCTCTTGGCCCTCTGCGTGTCCTCTTCGGAGGAGTGTCTGTCCAGGTCCTGTGCCATGTTTCTGAACGGGATTGTGTGAGTCGCGGCGTGGAGTTATCGGAGCTCTTCCTACATTTCGGATATTAGCCGTATCGGCGGTGTCATTGGCGAACACACGCTCCCATTCAGCGGTGCCGGGACGGGAGCTGCGTGGCCGGTGAAGCGTGCGCTCGGACCCGGGGCAGGCCCCGCGGCCTCACTGGCCCCGGAAGCGGAGAGGAGAGGGGGCCCGGGGCAGGGAGGCTTCCTCTCCTCTCCGCTCCCGGGGCCAGTGGAACCCCGGATTTCGATTATAAAGTCACGATGCCAAACACGAAGTGTCCGTTCCCACTGGCGGCTCCGGGACACGCGCATCCAGGACACTCGCTTCCCTAGGCGGTGAGAGCGTCCTGCCCTGGGGCTGCCGTCCGTGTCCCGGATCATGATTTGAGCAGCATCGTCCTTTCCTGGGGCGGCGGGCCCCTTCCACAGGCGCCCAGGGGGCGGAGGCTGGTTTCGGGGGGCTGACTGCCTGCTGTGGGTCTCAGGGCGCCCTGCTTGCTTCCTCCCAGCCTCCCGTACAAGGAGTTCTTCGGTGGCGTCAGCGGGCTGACCGTGGCGCAGTTCAGGAGGATCAACGGCTTCCCCAACGCCTTCTGGGGCTGGGGCGGCGAGGACGACGATCTCTGGAACCGGTGCGTGCGGGCGGCCCTGCGGGTGGGGCCCGGGCCCGTCCCCCGGGGGGAACGCGTCCTGGGCTGTCCCGAGGCAGGGTGCTTTGGGATGGAAACGTCTGAGATTCCTGAATCCTGCTTGGTGTTTCTAACCCCCCCACCGCGCCCCTCCCCGCAAGAGGGCCTTCCGAAATGATGGACAGCACCCCCGCGTGAGAGCCGTGGTCGGCAGACTGCGGCTCCCCAGCCACAGGCGGCTCTTGGGCCCCTTGAGTGTGGCTCTTCCACAGAATACCACGGCCTGGGCGAGTCTGTGTCGAAGAAGCGGCGTTAGAAGAAGTTTCAGTGTAAAAAAATGTTGTGGCTGTCCGAAGAATTTTCAATGGCCGCCCTGCTGATATTCGGCTCTGTGGACGAATGAGTGTTGCCGACCGCTGGCTTAGAGCATCCTTTTGCGTTTTAAATTGAGCTCATATCACCAGTGTTGACGTGAGATTTTATTTCGTTCTGTTCTCGCTTGCGTGTGGCAGGGTTCACTTCGCCGGGTATAACGTGACGAGGCCGGAGGGAGACCTGGGAAAATACAAATCCATTCCGCACCATCACCGGGGGGAAGTCCAGTTTTTAGGGCGGTAAGTCTAACATCCTCTTCAGAGGCCGTGTTCCCGGATTATTTAATGGGTAGGGAAAGCTTTAAAGCATGCTGCTCCCAAAAACTTTCCATGCCACTTTTTATATAGAAGGAAAGCATTCTCGTGCCTGTTTTGAAAAGATATACATATACCTGCACACACACACATCTATTTCTGTTCTAGTAAAGAGCCCAGTGAACTGGTTATACCAAAAAAGCATTTTCTCAGCAAAAAAACACAATACATTTCCCCCCTAAGGGGTGTGTATGAGTCATAAGGGTGAGAATCATTTTTTCAGGTGGCATTTTGAGCCTCGTAATAATGCTCACTTAGAAGGAGGGTCTCTAGAGGTGTTTCACTATGTTTGAGAACCAACGAATGTATGCGCCGTGGTCAGCAAACTGTGGCTCGCGAGCCACAGGCAGCTCTTTGGCCCCCTGAGTGTGGCTCTTCCAAAAACGCCACGGCCTGGGCGAGTCTGTGTTGAAGAAGCGGCGTCAGAAGAAGTTTAAGTTTAAAAAATGTGGCTCTCCGAAGGAATGTCCATCGCTGTGCTGTTGGCATTTGGCTCTGTGGACAGATGAGTTTGCCGACCCCTGGTCTGGCACGTTAAGGGCGTGCATTCACCAAGATGACCCGGAGCAGCTTCCCCATCCGTTGTTCCCTTCGGGACGTGTGTCTCTTGCTTCCCCTCTTTCTCCCGGACGCCCTAGGTACAAGCTGCTGAGGTACTCGAAGGAGCGCCAGTACATCGACGGGCTCAACAACCTGGTCTGCGCGCCCAGCGTCCTGGTGGACAGGCTGTACACCAACATCTCCGTGGACCTCACGCCCGCGCTGGCGCCCATCGGAGACTACTGACGGCGTGGCCCGCGGCCGCCTGGACGGCCATGCTGACCCTGCACACGGGTGGCTCCCAGAGGGGGCCCGTGGTGGACGTGGCCGAGCCCGGCAGGCTGAGGAGCCACTGTCCCCGGGGACCAGCGTGGGGCTGTCTACGGCAGCCTCCTCCCTCCCATCCCGAGACGCCCCCCAGCGGGCGCTGCGGAGACCGGGTGCCAGCGCTAAGACTGCAGAGAAAGTCACTTTTATACTGAGACCTATCATCTCACCCAAGAGAAGGCTTTACTTCTGTCGAAACATACTTTGTCCATAGGGGATTACACGGATGTGTTTAAACTGTTGAGCCATAAGACGTGTTGGCAGTTTTGCATGTAGTGGCCTATGCCTTTATTGGACTTTTATAAACGTTTTTTTTATTTGCATGGAAACCAGCCGTGTACGTTTAGGAAACGGACCAAAGGTTAGCCCCTGCGGGACACGAAGGACCTGTCAATGATTGACAGCCGGCGGCTGCCGTCAGCTGTTATCCTGGTTTTGAGCTTTCGACCTTCAGCCTCCGTGTGGGGAGAAGGCGGCCCTCTAGGCCCTGAGGACGGAAGAAGCGGCGCAGGCCGCCTGCCTGCCTGCCTGCCAGGATTGCCCTTGTTTGCCCTTGCTTGCAATCTCATCAGAGTCTGCTGAAATCACCACCATGATGTTTATGCATACTGCATGACTAACGCCGAGAAAAATCTTCAAAGTTGTGGTGTGACATGAGATCCAGGACCTCTTCACGTTCAATGCTTTTCATGTACCTCTGGTGTTAAGTGTCAGGGATTTTTGTGCCTCAGTGTTGTGTGTGTTTGCACACTCTTTGTTTGTTTGTTTGTTTGTTTGTTTTGGTTCAGAGTGAATAGCACTTTTATTATTTCCAGTTCAGAAGAGCCAAAATTTTTTTTTAGTTTAAAAAATAAAATCAAAACAATTTTTTTTAAAAGAATGTGTTCTAATGAAAACCTATAGTATACAAATGAATTATACTGTTAGATAAGAAACAAAATGTTATATTTTTATGAAGATAAATGCTTAGTAGGTAGAAAATAAATCATAAGTTCAATTCGCAGACTCACAGAATTCAAGTTCGGAAGGCATTCTTTTTCATCTTGCTCAATTTCATTCAAACTCCCCCCCCCCACCCCCCGCCCCCCACTTTTAAGAAATTACATCGCTGGTGTTAATTATTAAAATTTCCTCACTAAAAGCATAATTTAATAGAATTATATTCTAACACATAATCAGCTATTTATGTTGTTGTTATAAGGCGCATCTTAGAAAACAGGTCTTATTACTTGACATCAAGTATGTTACTTTATCTTAAATTTGGATGAAGTTTTTAGGGCAAAAACCAAACAATATTTTTACTTTGAAAATTACCAATTATTGTTAACCAAAGATTCGTTAAATATCTTAAGGTATTTTCACAAATTCAAAACAAAAAAATTGTTTATCTATACAGTGAATCTTTAAAACAATGAGGAAAAATAGAAATCGGTATTTGAGAGATGCTTGGATAATAGTTGACACAGAGATTCCTCACCTAAAAGAGAAATATGGTATTTATCTCAGGTTGTAAGTTTAATTTTTGAAGTTGGCATTTTCTATGGCAATATTGGTAACACAAATGGTCACCAACCAAATCACAAAATAAGTGAATTTCTTGCACTTTTAGAAAATGGATAGCTCTCTGTTATGATATATAACAGAGTTTTCCCAATTTTTTTTCTTAGGAGTATTTCCAAAATATTTGTCTCTAATTTTTATTTTTTTTTTTTGCTTGTAGTGAATAATCAAACTGCTCAAAGTAAATTTGTTCTTAGTTTGTCTATCTGCTTGCTCATTTTCTGTCTCTCATAGTTACTGTAGTTTAATTCAATGAAATGGAGGAAAGTAAATTAGGATGTTACCATTTGTTGATTGCTAACAAGATAGTTGGGACATAAGAACATAATTAATCCATAAAAATAATTAAAAATATTTTAGTTGTGGAGGAAATTAGGACTGTTTCTGAGTCTTATTAAGAAATCATATATATTTTTTAAGGTCGAGCTGCCCACATTTTGAAATCTTTTTATTTTGGTATACATTTTATAGTTTCAGAGAACTCAGTTCTATTAGTATCTGCCTTATTTTTTTGGATTAAGTCTAATAGTAATTTTTGTTTTCAGAGTGGGCCATGAATATTTTACTTTTTTTTTTTTTTTTCAGTTTTGAATATGGTGTGTCATTCTGTGAAAAAACATCTTATTATTGGCTTTTTGTCTTTTTTATTTTTTATTTTGCTTTTTCACCACAGACTTAAAATAGATTTTGGCCTATAATCATTTAGTATATGTTTCAACAAAAGTGACAGAGTTTTGCCCAGTTATCTTTATTATTGGAAAATACTAGTAAATCTATTCCACAAGACTAACAAATATCTTGATTGTTTTGTTTGGTGGCTACGTTAGTGAGACGTGTTCCTACCGACGCTGTCAGGTGGGATGCCAGGTTTGCCTACGGGGAAAGCACTACTTCAATTCTAACAAATGGAGTCAGGCAAGATTAACCCTCTCTACAATGAAGACACCTTCAGATAACTTCCTCATCGTATTTCTCAATCTCAGAATCGAGAAGCATTCAGACGTGGACATACAAGGTCCCTCTGGCACTACTAGGAAAGTAACAGTGCCTTCAACTAGAGGAAGTAACAGTGTTTGATGGGCCTGTTTTCCTAAGATAAATGTTTATTGATTTCAAGAGAGGAAGGAAGAGGGGAACATCCATGATGAGAGAGGATCGTTGATCAGCTGCCTCCTGCACGCCCCCTAGTGGGGATCCAGCTTCGAACCTGGCATGTGCCCTGACCATCCATTGAACTGTGACCTTCTGGTTCATAGGTCGATGCTCAACCATTGAGCCGCACTGGCCGGGCTAATGGGTTTATTTGTAGAAAAAAGGAAGAGTGCTCACATTTGCGGTAACAGTGTATCAAATTCATAATGAAGACCGTCATTTAAATCTTGCCAAAAATTAGGGTTCAATGAATATTTTTTAAAAATCTAAACTTTTATTAGTATTTTGTGAAAAGGTGTTCAGCAAGAAAACCTTGCTTACAATATTGTGTGAATACAAAATTATGCATTAGAAACTAGCTTATACTTCTTTCCCAGCCAAGAGGTTAACATCCACTTTAAAACAAAATGGAAAGACATGCAATGCAACATTCTCCCTCTTTTCTGGCTACATATGAGAGAAAGCAGTGTTTGTGCTGTTTTACTTGGTGTTTGTCTTATGTTTCCTTATGTGTCTTCTTTCCATATTAGCACTCAAGATTTATTGTCTGGTATTTGCCAGGATGCCAGTTGAGAGCACTAAAACGGCCATAGTGGTGTTTATCAGAAAGAGAAAGTATACCGCGTTTATTTATTAAGATCCAAAAGGCTTTTACCTAAAATGCACTGAATTAAATGCTAGTCATTTCTTGTGTTTTTTGTTTTTTTTGCTTCTCATGGAAATGTTTGTACTTTTTTATCATTGTCTTTTATGAAATACAATATTCTGAAGACTTTGTGTGTTGGTGTGCTCACTTTCTCTCGGGAACTTTTTTGGGGTTTTCTGGGTTTTCCGTTGTTGTGTTTGTGTTTTCCATATAAAAGTGGGTCCCACAGAAAGAAAACCCAGGAGCTGTGCTGTGTGCGGATTACCCATTTTCCTCTGGAGGCCGACGTCGCCCTGTGATGCTGTATGATGTCACCTTGGGGGCGAGGGCTGGGGAACGGGTACAGGGGTCTCTGGATTACTTCTTACAGCAGCATGTGAGGCACACTCCCTCACTGGAGACATTTCATTTAAAAAGAGGCCAAGAGCCCGGCCAGCAGTGTGGCTCAGTGGTTGAGTGTCCACCTATAGACCAGGAGGTGTGATTTTATGTCATTTACATCTCAACAAAGCTGGGGGGCGGGGGGAGAAAGTGTTCATGCCTAAAAAGACCGTCAGCAACCCCAGGCTTGGGGTTTGACCCTGGGCACCATGGCCTCCCCCTGCTGACACAGCGCTGGCCATCACAGCTCTTCTCTGTCTGTCCCCCCATCGCCGGGGCCTGTTAGCCACTCTCTCCTCCGGAGGTCCCTGGGAAATGGCTAAAACGCGGGGAAGGAAATGCTGCCGCTGCTTCCGATTAGTGTGAAAGGCCTTGGATGGGCGGAATGAACGGATTTATCTCCTGGGCAGAGAGCCTAGGGCCGACCGGAGGCCACCGAGGCGGCTCATGTTCCTGCCAGGATCTCCTCATCAGCATCCATCACTGTTGTGAGGCTTTAGCGGCAGTTCCTCCCTGACCAGATTAACCGGAGCCCGCACACTCCGGTGATGACTCTGTTTATCCTCTGCCTCTCTCGGCTTCCCAACGCTTTCTGCCTGGCTTTGAGCAAATACTCCACTTTCTGTATCTCAACTTTCTTATCTCCCCCAAAGCCTCTCAAACCCAGCACTCCCAACCACTGGCCCGTTTCCTGCCTGTTCAGGGTGGTTTGATTCTACAACTGAACCTTAAGTACCCATTCCCAAATCCCCCCCCCTCCCCCCGCCTGCCCCACCCGCCCGCCACGCCCATGATTTTTCAGCCTCCAGCTCCTTACAAGCTAGCTCCTACCCTCTGCTTTGCAATCACACGAGCCTCCACCTAGGTATCTTGGCTGATGTCGTTTTCTACAGCTTAACTACTCCTCCATCCGTCACATCTACTTTTCAAGTACAACTTGTGATATCTGTAAGATTACAGGCCTATATTAATAAAGAGCCAATATGCTAATTAGACCGAACGGCAGAATGGCCATCCGGATCATTCAGGCTGCGGGGAGCTGTGAGGGGCCGATTCTCTGCACCAGGCCTCCGGTATTAACTGAAGAACCCTCCTGTGGACTACGGCTGACTGAGGTGGACATGCCGTTCCCAAAAGAGGTTCAATTGGCCAATAAACACGAGACAAGATCTCCAGCACTGCTAAGTAAAGAGAAAAGGAATACAAGTAAATATTAAATGTAAACTTGACATTCAGAATGGCAAGAGGTGCCAATGACGACAAGCCCAGGGTTAAGTGCCGAAGTCTCCTGTGGCCCAGGACTGGGAGAACCACGAGTCCGGCGGCTTACAGAAACAGCAACGTATTGTCTCGTGTCCTGGAAATCAGAAGTTCAACACCAAGGTGCCAGCAGAGCCACGCTCCTTCGGAAACTTGCAGGGGGGCGTCCTTCTGTCCACCCTGGTGTTCTGGGCTCCTTGCTGCGTCCTCTGCCTCTGCGATCACGTGGCCACCTGGCCTTCTCCCGACGTGTCTGTGTCTGCCCCCCCCCCTGTGAGGGCCCCGTCAGGTGGGAGCAGGGCCCATTCTGCGTGACCTCCTGTGCACTAACTCATCCGCTAGGACGCTTTCCGGGTCATGTCACCATCACAGGGGTGAGGCGTTGGGATTTTAAAAGATCTTTTTAGGGGCCACGTCTCCACCCATAATACTGGCCACGAAAGCCAGGATGTTAACACGGAACAACACAGGACAAAGGAGAAAAGGGCCGTCTCCTTTGGGTGGACAGAGGACTAGCGGGAGCCAGGGAGCACGTTTCATTGATGCCGAGATGCTGCGGCCCAGCACACAGAGGGCGGAGCAGGGGCAGGAAGGAGGGAGAGGCCGCCCACCAAACTGAGTTAATTTCAATGGACAACAGTTAAGTGTACTGACAGGAAGTGAGGTTGGGACGCTAAATTCAGTCCTGACACGTGGATAAGTGAAAGTTTCGTGTTTTCAAACTGCTTGGATAATGAAAGTCCCTAGCTATTGTATAGCGGCCACACAGAAAAGGAGCATGTTATAAACAGGCAGGTCAGAGACCAATAGCATCACGGCAGCTATTAGATTACATCTTCTGAAACCGCCATTAACTGATCATTTAACGTACAAAAATGGCCACCGGACAGGCACTCAGTCTCCACGGGAGAAGGGCCTCACGCCACACCGTCGGAGGCACTGACTTCACGCCCTATGTTGGAAAGCTCGGTGACAGAGTCCGAACCCACATCCCACTCTTTGGAAGTGTCTGACTCTCTCTCTGCAGCTGGCTGGAGCACGGCAAGGCTTTAGATGTGAACGTGGAGGGAAAGGGAAACTCGTTCTGTTCACGGCCTAAGCCTGGGGCCTGCTGCGTCCTGGCGGGAGAGGAGGCACCGGACGTGATGGGGGATGACACTGACAAGGTTCCTTCAGAGACCCATGAGGCAGCTCTAACAGGGGCAGGAAAAAACCCCCTCTTCTCCCTCCCCCCGGCCCCCCGGTGGTGGAGATGCTGTGGACCACACAGATCAGTGCTTTTCCCCAGGATGCGGGCTGTTCCGAGAGGTGCCTCCCAGCCAGGGACCACGTGGCCCAGCGCCTCTGAAGCAGACCATGTTCCTATTTCTGGCGAGGGAGATGGCACGGGGAGTCCCGGGTGGCCCTTCAGCAAGAGGGGCCAGTGCCGCACACAGTCTCCTTCCTTCCCGTCTGCGGACCAGGGGGCTTTAGGTTGGAATTTGGAGGAAAACGGAAAGATCGTTTTGTTTATGAACATTGAGGCCTGAGCCTGGGGTCCGACCCGTTTCCCTGCTGCGTCCTGGCTGGAGATGGTACACAAATTCAAGTACCTCTAAGCCACAGAGTAAACCACGCGGGGCCTGAGTCACCCCTGGAGGGAAGCCACCCCAGAGTCACAGGCCAATCGCCTCCGTGGGACTGGGCCTGCGTGGGAAGGGAACACGGTGTTTGCCGAGCCACAGCGCCACGGGGCTGTTCTGGCAGCATTACCTCGCCCGCCCTGACCCCATACCCTTCAGCATCCTGGACCCCTATCTGGCGCCTCAGCTCACCACCACGTCTCCCGGGCCTGGCCTTGCCATCTGTTCTCTCTCCTGGGAGCACCTCCTTGCTTTTCGACCCGGAAAACTGCCACCATCCAGGTGAAGTGACAACGTATTCTGCGTCCGACTCCCTCATGCCCTTTGCGGCCCCCTCTCCTCCCCCCGCTGTGCCCGGTCCAGGCTCTGCCAGGTCCTGTGGACACAGCCCCCTTCGCCAAAGACCGGGCGCTCCGTCTTCCCCCGTGTGCAGAGCCTAAGCAGGCCTCTCGGCACCTGGCAGCGCAGGAGCTGGATCCGCCTGCGCGGAGGGGCGGGCAGGGCTCTGAGCACCCCTCAGGCCCGGAGGGGGAGCAGGTGGTCCGAATGGACCAGAGGCTCCTTCCTGCTGTCTGTCCGGGCGGGGCTGAGCTGCTCCTGGACCCAGGACGCGCTGGAAGGAAAAGGAGGAGTGACAAGCAGGCCCTGAGAGTGTGTCTTTTGGGCCCAGCGGAGGCTGAGGCCAGTCCGGTCCTCTCATGTTTGGAATGTGTGTTTTCCACGGCTGCTGGCCGCGCTGTGTGTGCTCAGCTTGAAAGACAATAAACTGATAAACAAAACAGATCCAGAGACATGGGATCATGGGACAGACTGTGGAACTTCAGAGGGAAGATGGGGAGGGGAGGGGGGGGAAGAGACCAACCAAAGACCTTGTCTGCACATATGTATAACCCATGGCCCAGACAGAGGGTGGTGAGGGGTTGGGGGGGGGGGATAGATTAGAGGAGGTCAATGGGGGGGAGGGGACTATATAATACTTTCACAATAAAGATAAAAAAAACAACAGGGGAAGAAAGAAAAAGAAAGGAAGGGAGGGAGGGAGGAAGGGAGGGAGGGAAGGAGGGAGGGAGGAAGAAAAGGAAAGGAAAGGAAAGGAAAGGAAGAAAAGAAAGGAGGAAAGTCAGACAATGGAAATGCAGGCACATCTCAGAGTTCGGCCAGAGGCTTCTTTGGGTTCCTTTGCTTCTGCGCACGATTTGGAAAACTGTTTCAGAGTACCCCAGGAAATACAACGCAAGTGCCGCCGGGAGGAGAAGCGCTTTAACAAGGACGTTTATTGCCTCTGCCTGGGCTCCTAGCACGGCTGGGAGGGACCGCGGGCCTCCCTCCTAGGGCGCGCCCACCAGGGCGGTGGTGGAGTAGGAGTAGGGGCTCAGCAGCGCCGCGATCGTGTACCTCCGCGGGCCCGAGTCGTTGGCCGTGAACACCACCTGCGGAGAGAGCACCGAGTCCAGCGCCCCGCAGGCCCGGGCGCCCCGCGCCAGGAGGGGCTGCACCGGGCGTCCCTCTGGGCCGGCGGGGGCGCAGGGGCCATCCCAACACGGCCACCGCTCCAGCCAGGCCTGTGCAGCCCCTGGCTGACCCGCTGCCTTCTGTGCAGAGGCACGCTGGAAGTCACGTGGCCCTGCCTGCCGGAGGGAATCCCAGAATGCCTAGCGGCTGTCCCAGAATGCCTAGGGGCTGTCCCAGAATGCCTAGGATCTATCCCAGAACACCTAGGAGCTGACCCAGAATGCCTAGCAGCTCTCCCAGAATGCCTAGCAGCTCTCCCAGAATGCCTAGTGAGCTCTCCCAGAATGCCTAGCAGCTCTCCCAGAATGCCTAGTGAGCTCTCCCAGAATGCTTAGCAGCTCTCCCAGAACTCCTAGCGGCTCTCTCAAAAATGCCTAGGGGCTCTCCCAGAATGCCTAGCAGCTGTCCCAGAATGCCTAGCAGATCTCCCAGAATGCCCAGGGGCTCTCCCAGAATGCCTAGCGGCTCTCCGGCCGGGTTCGGGGAAGCCAGGGGGGAGGACGCGGACTGGCGCCCACTGGCGGAGGCCTGGAGGACGGCGCCCACCCCGCAGGCCGGACCTCGGCTCCCAGGTAAGCCCGCCCTGGAGGCGCCCGGAGCCCGGGGCCTGGCTGAGCCTCAGGGCCGGTGCGGGCAGTTCGGGCCCGGCCGGGCGGATGGGGAGGGCTGGGCTCCGGAGACAGCGGACTGCCAGGAGGTGTGGGATTTAATTGTTTGTGTGCAGCCCCGGCTGAGCTTAGGACGCGTCCTGGAAAAGTACATCTTGTTCCAAACGGAGAAAGACAGTCTTGATGACGTGGGGACAGGGGCAAAGAGACCTGATTGAGTCACATCACAACCAAACACAGCATCGGGAGAGGGGGTGAGAGCCCTGAAGACTCTGAGGAGAAAGGCCGTCCTGGAGGCCACGTCTCTGGAACCAAATTAGAAAGACTTCTTTTTTTGTTGTTGTTGCGGGGGCGGGGGAGCTGTTTGCACATCAACTTTTATTTTTTATTAAAAAAACACACCAGAAAAAACAACACCCCCCCCCCCCCGCACACACCCCATATTTGTTGGAAGTATTACAGATGCCTCCCCCGTTGCTCCCCCATTGATCCCTTCTAGCTCACATCTTGGCTCCCTACCCCATCCCAGATAGGAAAACATCTCTCTCAGAGTGCCATTGGCCTCCATTCCCATTCCCGTTCCCATTTAATTCTTCCTAAAAGTGATAAAGGGCATAACCTGTGCTCAAAATTCCATGAAACCAAGAGGAGAGATAACTCCGAAGGAGATTCCTAAGATCCCTGCCTAAGAAGGCCGCTGGGGCTGGCCATGCAGAGGGGACGGTGCTGAAGGACAGCGGTGTCCTGGTGGGAAAGGAGCTCCCAGGGCTCATGCGTGACTACTCGCTCTCTCCCCTTCCCCAGATCCACTCAGGATCCAAGTGGCTCATGGTCCTGCCTAACGCATTCCAAGGGCAGAGATGTGTTTTCTCATTTGCATCTCTGGCACCTAGCAGAGTGCTCAACACATAGCTTTTCATTGCTAAGTGTTTGTCTTCACTAAAAGGGTGAAGCGTGGTCTGATGACTAGAAGCAAGGTCATGAGTAGCACGGAACCATGGGACCATCAGGCTGAGGTCTAGGGCAGACAGGGCTGCAGGGAGGCGGGTCCGGTGCTCCAGGGTAGGGCCCGGGACTAGGGACAGGTGTCTGTAATGGGCACCATCTAACCCGCACCTGAAGGGACCAGCCTCCGGGGCTTGCTGCCTGGCTGAGGAGTAGCCAGAGACAGGCTTCTTGGCAGGTGGGGTTATCTTCCTCACTTGTGGGCTCCGGGAGTCAAACAGCCCCTCGTTTCCCTGACAACACTGTCTGCCGAAGGAATGTTGTATGTCTTTGGAAAGCCTCATCCATGACTAAGCCAGAGAGAATGGTTCCCTCTCGTGCTTGGCTAATTTTGGTGCGTTAGTTGATCTTTAATCTGAGCCCCATGTGTGGATGCTGTTTCCAGAGCTGCCATCTGTTTTAAATGACTTAAGGAATGATAGACAAGGGGGAGGCAGAGAGATGGGCCGGCCCCTGTGTAACTCTGAGGTTCCTAGTGCCTCATAAGTAGAGGAATAGGGTGCGTACCAGGCGTTACAGATGCGGTATTATTATTATTATTATTATCAGCTTGTCTTCTCCCAGGAAGAAAGCTGAGGCACACCTGAGTCTAATTCATCGTGGGCCCTGCTGGTAAATATTACTGTTTCTCCCCTTCCCAGCCCTGTGACTTTTGACAAGTTAATTAACTTCCCTGAGCCTGTTTTCTTCATCTGTACAATGGGCACAACAATGGGACTGACTCCAGTGGGTGGCTGATGAAGATTAAATAGGTTAAATACAGAAAAGACAGCAGTGTCTGGCCTGTGATAGATGCTTGATAAATGTTTTCTGTTGTGTTGCCATTATCATTTTGACTTTGTCATCTCTATGTGCATTGCCCTCAAACGCTTATTCAAACCTCTGAGTTCCAGATGTGTTTTGGAATGAAGAGTGCTCCAGACTTTAGAGGAGTAAAAGAATACATCTATCTTTTGTTACATAACAGCCAGAGTGGCCTGGAGGGCGGCCTAACCGTTCAACATATTAGTATTTCTTCAGCAAACAAACAAGTATTCCTATTCGGTAGAATGAGTGAAGACTACAAAGGGCATTGCGTGAGTTCAGGTCATGTCACTAAGTGAGTTTTCACCTAACCCAGGGAGGAAGTTGGCTTTTCAGGGCTTGTGGATTTCTGACTGTAGAAACGAGAAAGGGAACTGGAAATGTCACTGCCATTTCTATGGTCTGCATTTGCAGGGTCTTACAGGGCAGAATGTGCATGTGCAGGATTAGTAGCAACCACCACCAGAGCATCTGTGCACTCACCTCCGCATATTCATGGAACGGGGAGATGCCCAGCTCCTTCCAGTAGGCTTTGGTGTCTAACTCCACTCTGTATACCCCTTCCACGAACTTCTCAGCGGTGGTGAGCCCATGGAGCTCTCCAAATTCACTGGTTTTCCTGAAAGGGGCAAAGGTCCAGCCTAAGCTAGGCTTTAGGGGCAAGGACACCACACACACATACACACATACACACACACTCACTCATACACACACACACACACACTCATACACTTTCTCTCTCACACACACACACTCACACACACACACTCACACACTCAGGAGCAGTCTGTGTATGTGTATATCTATTTTCTCAACCAGGCAGGATAGAGAAAACTCTGCTGTCTGAAATGCACTGACAGGAAATTGGTCAGAAATGTTTCTGAAAGCTCATCACAGGTGCTTTCCTCTCAGGAGAACAAGACAGAAGTGCAGTGTTTCCCCTGAAGAAGAGTCATCACCCTTCAGGGTTGGTGCTTGGGTAAAGCTTCGTGACAAGCCCTGAAAGTGGCCCTAAGTCTCTCTGACTCCCATTCCCCATGACACTAGGGTCTCGTGATGTGGGAGTCTTTGGAGGTGGTATCATTTGTACACGTAGTTGAACTTCAAAATACAGTGAGAAACCTGTATCTGACTCTCCCATCATTTATATGTTTAATCTCTTTGGTAACTCTTTGTCAGTAACAAATACTAGGCAACTCCTTTTCACTTTTAAAAAAATTGGGCAACTTCTATTTCCACATAAGTTCCAGTTCAATAGCTATTGTTGAAATTGCTGTCCATCATTCTGCGAAGACTAAGATAAATTGGAAGGTATCTTTATTGCCTCTGCCTCTGACCTTTGCCCTCCACCACTCTTTTTTCCCCCAGGAAGTAAATCTTTCAATATCCTTTTTTTTTTTTTTTTTTGTCTTGTCATAAGAAAAAAGATTCACACGGCCATCTGAATATCCATTCTATCTCTTGCTTAGAATGCTCTTAACAGCTTTCCACATCATGCTTGGCATTCTTTATAAAAGCAAATGAATTAAGAAATAAAAACTCAGTTGGAACCACACCAAAGAAGATGGCCTTGCCAGTGATGGGTGAGACTCCTAATGTGGTCCTTGGATTCCGTTAAGGCCCACAGAAACTGGCTCCCTGGAGACAAGCACTTAGCAGGATTACTTCCTTTGGAGGGTCCTTTCTTTCAATTAGTTGATGGAAGTTCACGAATATGCACTTATAAAAAAGGCTTGCCAGTGGAGGCGGAAAAACTCCCTAACCATTGCGAAGCGGTCGGTGAAGGTCCTTTTGCCCCTGGCCTGTGGCTGGGCTTTGCGTGATGCGTCTCCCTCTCCTGCCCCGTTCTCACCGAGCCCGCCGGCCCCCCGCCTAGAGGAGCAGGCGCTCCACAAGCATTGCTGCGAAGGCCCTGGGTTCTGGGTGATCCAGGAAGGCCTGGTCAGCCTGGTCAGCCTGGCCCTCAGCTCCTTTCTTCATTAATAAAGAATTATATGTCTTCCCTGCTATTCCAGGACAAGAACTCAGCTGGAACCAAGGAAAGCCCTGAAGTTCCATGTATACTTTAGCACATGTGTGTGTGTGTGTGTGTGTGTTTTCCTGGCACAGAGTCCCTCTTTTTCATCACCTTCTTAAAATGATCTGTGACCCTAAGGGGGGTGAACCAGTGCTGGATGGAGCAGGTGGCAGGCTCCTCCCCACCGCCAGCCCAAGTGCTGCTCAGGCCCCTGGACTCTGCCCCAATTGCCCCTCTCTGTGTAGATTCTCTAGCGAATGATATGAGCCCTCCTCTCCAACACGTGGCCGGCGAATGGAAGATAAACCGAAGCCCCACGGCTGGCTGGGCAGCTCACCCGTCGGCGAATGGCTCCCAGGCCCCGTCGGCAGTCTTCTTGAACACCTTCACGGCCACGTTGACAGCAGGGCTGCCTCGGACAGCATCCAGGACCTTGACCATCAGGGGACACTTGGACTCGCCGGTGCCCTGGGCATGAGGGGACGAGTGAGAAGTCAGCAGAACCGACAGGACTGAGAGGGTCTGTTCCTCCTGGGCCGGTGTCTGCCGCAGACGCGCTGCAGGTAGCTGGGGCATGCATGGGGCGCAGGCCTCTGAGCACCGGGGCTTTGTTAAGCTTCGCCATTTGAGGCGGATTACTAGAAAGATGTCCTGTGCCACTGAGCCAAGCCGTGTTCCCTGAGAGCATGTTAGCTATGTAACATGTTACATGTTAGCCAGTGGCTGCTGCAGGAACGCCCTCTGACCAGCTGCAGATTCAGCCCGGCTACCTCACCGTTGGGTAGGATTAGCTCATTCTCCTACGGACTTAAGAACTACACATCTGACTAGAACACTGTCTCCAAGCTTTTCACAGATTAACCAAGAAGTACTACATTTAGACTAGCTAAAGGGAAAACGCTTTATAAGAGGATGTGTTCCTATAAATTCAATAGTAATAGCTTCATGAATACCCTGTCTTTCTTTCTGCCGTCTACCTGGGGAAACTGAGGCACCAAGCATGGCAACCCCAGTGCACCAGGGCCGTAGAGAGCGCCCAGAACCCAGCGCCAGCCCGTGAGCTCTGCAGGCTCCATCCTTTTCGAAGTTGGAATCAATAATGTTTAAATCTAGATCCCGGTGCCCCGGCCCCAGGAACAGAGGCCGGATGGTGAAGCTGGAGGCAGTGGCCTGTTCAGCTAGCTCACATGGGAATGCACACCAGGACTCGGACACTCACCGCAGGCCCGGCCTCCGCAGCCAACGCCAGTCCCGCCAGGCAGAGGAGCAGGAGACGGAGGGCAGCCATCCCGGCAAGACAAGAGCCACGGGCCTCTGGCCGGTCGCTGCGAGGCTGTGGCTTTTATACCCACTCCCCCCGGCCAGGCCCCCCGGCCCTGCCCACCTGACCCCAAAGCTGCTGACTCCGATTATTGACTTAGTCAACAAAGGGAGAATAAGTAACCCACTCAAATATGAACCTTGTCTGGAGAGATTAGAGCGTCGGAACTTAACTATGAAATATTCTTAACGGCTCATCTGACCAGCTGGGCGCCCGAAGCCAAACCTGCCAGAACAACACACAGGCATTCTGCGCCCTCCGAGGCGGGATGAATTGACATTCTTGGGATTTTTCCCTCCTTTACCTATTTCTATGCGTGTTTTCCATTTTCTGCACATTTTATCTTTGGTTTGAGATGGTAGATGCAAGCTGTAAGAGTTGCTTTCACACCGAATGACACTTGCCGCACAGGCTTAGCGATGTGCGTTAGGAAACATCACAGCACTTGGTATGTGCCCACGAGGCAGCAAGAAAACGTCCTTGGCAGCGCTTACATTTTAAAAAGTCTGTGTTTTAGCCAAATTAAGTTTTTTGGAAGTTCAGTCAGGAATTCTCCACAGTCTTGTTCTTCCCAGACAAGGCTCGTGCCAGCCCAAGAATAATGCACCTCCGCTCGGGCAGCGGGCCCGCAGTGAAGAGACCACACGGCTTCACTGCTCTCCCGCATCGCCCGTGCGTGAACCGGGCTGCCCAGTCGGCTCCTGTCGGTGTGCAAAGTCCCGGCAGGAAGGACAGGCGGCCGTGGGAAGTGGAGGCTCAGCTGGCAGGCGCTCTGCCTCTCGGCCAAGTGAAAAGTCCAAGAAGTGGAAGACTTTATGGTGTAACCTCAGGTGCCTCCCTCCCATTTCCGAGGCAGGATTGCCAGCAGCATCGTCGTGCTCAGCTCTTTTTCCCTGTCCCTGCACGTCCCGTTTCTCTCCGTTCTTGCCTGGCCTCTTAGGAATTTGCCTTTGTAGCTGCTGATCTTATAGGCAGTGAAGCAGTGAGCGACAGTTTATTTACCGAGTAGACATTCTCACTCCTTGAAGTGGTTGCACCAATTTCCGTTCCCACCAACTGCCCGAGGGCTCCCTTCCCCCACATCCTCGCCAACACTTACACCTTCTCCACAGTGGCCATTTTAACTAGGGTGAGGTGATAGTTCATTGTGGTTATTCATCATTTATGACGTTTAACCTAAATATGGGAACTTTTGCCTTTCATCATGTTAGTTCCACCTCCCCTCGCCACCCTGTTGACACCAGTAACAGTTGATTCTGTGATTGATTGCAAGTAGCAAGCCTCATGCCCTTGGCTGCTGTGATTTGCTTGCCCTTGAACTGTCATTGATCTGGAAATCGGGAATAAAATTTGAATTTGAACAAGAGAAGAAGGTGGAGGGAATTCAGAGTACAAATGGCAATTCAGAGTACAGTGGCATACCAGATCTGATTGTTGAATCATTGATAAACTTAGATGTTATTTTTAACATAAGAAGAAGAGGAGCCCTGGACAGTTTCCAGGAGAGAGAAGGAAAGGCTGAGAGAGGAGGAAGGAAAAAAGGAAGAGAGAAGGGAAGGCTGAGAGGAGGAAGGAAAAAGGAAGAGAGAAGGGAAGGCTGAGAGGAGGAAGGGAAAAAGGAAGAGAGAAGGGAAGGCTGAGAGGAGGAAGGAAAAAAGGAAGAGAGAAGGGAGGCTGAGAGGAGGAAGGAAAAAGGAAGAGAGAAGGGAAGGCTGAGAGGAGGAAGGAAAAAAGGAAGAGAGAAGGGAGGCTGAGAGGAGGAAGGAAAAAGCAGAGGAGAGTGGGCACGCATTCTTGGTCAGAGGACCGTTTGGCGAACAAACGGCAATCACAAGTACAAGGGAAGCCCGGCGTGCCCGGCCGGGAGTTTGTGAGGAAGGGAATGTGGACAGCGAAGACTCCCAGAGATAAAGGCTCTGCCTTTCTCGTGCTGGAGTGTGTAGATGCTACGTAAGATCCACCAGTTAAGGTCAAGGGTCACCACATTCCTGGAGTCCTGAGGGGTTGCTGTAGAGACTGTTCTGGAGTGAATAGCAGCAACAGCACGGCCCCAGTGCCAGAAAGCAAAGGAGGGAGACATCCACGCAATGAAGTTATGTCTTTTCTTAGCCACGTATGGTTTTCTCTGTTTTTACTGTAACCTAGAAGATCGGTTGAAGTAAAATAGACTGATTTGATGATGAGGATCCTCCTCCTACTCCAGACTATGAAGTGGTTAATGGAGAATTCAGACCTGTGCCTAGTTTGAGGTTCTTCTGCCCTCTCCCTTATAATGGGTAGGCTTATTTATTAACACTTTAAAATATCATAGATACACTTTCTCCCCTTCATTTATTTCCTGAGGGTACCTTTCAGCTGCTGGCCAGTGATCTGTTCACCTTGAAATGCCCTCGGATGTGATTTTGAGTGAGCTGATTAGCCAGAGTGGAGAGTTAGCTGGCCAAGTGCTTGAATTGGTCCCGGCGGTGGTGGGGATGGGGTGACAGAATTTGGGGGCTTAGACCTTTGCAGGTGAAAGAATTTAATTTTGTCAGCTCCAGAGTTAATAAGCCCTGGGGGTTTGATTAATAGTAAGCAAATCATAAAAGACTCATTTTAAAACTATAATACCAATTTAATTAATAGTCTTATGATTGCTGAGTAAGCAAGAAATGAGAGCAAAGGGATTTGGCGAACTTGCTGAATTTTCACTTCACCCTAAAGTATGTTTTTCCTGTGCGTGGAGTGCATGGGTCCGCCTTAGCTAGCACATCTTTCTGCAGGGATTGCAGAATCAACACTAAAACGCTATTTCCTTTGTCTCCCCTTCTTTCATGTTCTATTTGGACAACCATCCAAGGAAAGCAAACATAATCTAGAATATGTTAATTAGATTGCATTGTATTCTTCACTAATTGTCATTTTAGTTCCAAGGTTAAATCTTAGCGGCCATCTAGTTGGGAGCAACAGTTGGAGCCTGCCTGCCTCGTGTAAGACCTGCACAGCTTTCACTCTGCCTGCTGAGTATCTGGGGACCTCGCAATCAGGAGCAGCCACCCTGTCTCTACCCGGGTGACTTCAGTGTGCCTTATATCAGTAGCTCACATGATTCGAAGTCAAGACATCTACCTGTTCATTCGTCTGATTTTGTATCTGTCTCAGTCATCACAGATGTGCTAAGGGTTTTTATCTAGAATTGGCCAGTGGAGGAAATTAGAGTTTTGGCTTCTAGAGTCGCACAAAGCTCACCCACCCCCACCTGTGAGGGGGGAAATGCAACCAGAAGAGGAAACGGAAGGCTCTTTATCCAGTTGGCAGGTTTTCTGGGGTTTCCTTCTGTCCCCTGCAGCCCGCCTGCAGCTTGAGTGGCAATGGTCTGAGGTTGCAGGCCTCTTGGCGGCCATGGTGTGAAGGATCATCAGGGCCCAGGGGATGGCCTGGTGGAAGGTGATGTTGGACAGACGGTGAGAGAGTAATGGAGACACTGCAGCAGGTTGGTAGGGGTAAGAGGCATTGTAGAGCCTGAGTTCTGATGGGAACTGGGCTCTGGAGGGTTCCGGATGCCTTGCTTTCCCCAAATCCCCCCCGCCCAGATGAGAAGGATGAGATATACAGTGGCATCAGGGGGAATAGAAGAAGCTGCTCCATTTGGAGGTGATGAGCCCAGGGAATCCACTTTCCCAAGCCCCACCTGGCAGCTGCAAGGGCAGAGGGGCCACCCTACACATCTTATGTATCCTGTTTGTTACTCATGGCCTGGAATTTCAGCCATCTCACCTGAGGCCCAGCTAAAAGTGTTTGGTTATGTTTGTTGTTGCTACTGTCTATTTTATTGGGCCCTTGGTACCTCTCCAGGGGAGGATGAGAGAGCTTTTCTGGGCACTAAGCCCTCAGGGCGGGATAATCTGTTTTGACAATGCGCGAAAACCAGAGTGAGCAAAGGTGGGTGGGTACCGAGCTTGGCCTGAGAGCGGGAATAGAGCAGTGTCTACTGCGTGGATTATGTAAGCTCACGAAGATGAGCCAAAACACAGTGTGAGGTTGAATGCTCTCCTGAGAAGTGTGAGTTTTCCCATAACAAGGACACAAACCTTTCTGGTAACTTATGGCTATGACTCAGGGAGTCTCTGTTTCCTGAGGTGGGTAAACCCTTTGCCTCTAGGGTGTCCATGTGAAAGCTCACTGACCATCAGTGAGGTGAATGGGGGGGGGGCGGGGTCATAGTGGGTTTGAGATGGGAATTCATGGCCTTCGAAGTCCGTTCTAATGACAAGCCTGGGTAAAGGAATTAGCGTTCTGAGTGATGGAGTGACCGAGTGAAAGGTATACACTGGAGGAGGAAAACCTACAGGCTTAGAGACTACTTAGAAAGCTAGTGTTGTTGTCTAGTCAGTAGGGTAAAGGTTACCTGTGTTGTCTGTCCTCCTGTAGTTATTGCAGATCTTGGAGTCTGTATGCACACATGTATTTATTAACCTAGGATCCATAAACTGTTCGTGTCTATGAGTAAAATTCAGAAAACGTGATATTGGCTGGAAAAAATTGCAACTTTATATGAATTTCTGATTGAAATTTAGCATTTCCTTAAATCACAAATGTAGTTATTAACAGTACCTATGACTTTGCTACCGATAGAAGTCAGAGGTATTTTCATATACATCTTATTGATGAATATATTCTTTATGCTCGTCACTACTTTGAAGTTTTGGTAGCTATTAGATCCATTGCTAGATTTTGTAATTAACAAGGATGCACACATATTACTGTACTGTAATTTAAAAAATGTTTTAATAGTTGTCATTTCAATGTAATTGATTTTATTTGTAATCTTATGTATTTAATTTTGTGCACAGTGAAGTTAAGAACCTGGGCAAAGTGACAGAATAGACCCCAGGCCAGCATGGATTGGCTGCAGTCTAATAGAATAAAGAAAGAAAATAGTAGCCATCCCTGAGATTGGTTAGCAGTGGACAGAATTAAAAAGGAAGTTGTAGTGTTGGCTGTTCGGATTGAAGATTTACAGTCCCATGGACAGGGCTTTCCTTGGAGTAGGAAAGAGGGCTGCAAAGACTTCTCGTGGAGGCAGAGAGCATATGGGTCACTCTGACCCAGGTACTGCTGGATTTCTGGTGGAATTCATCACTACACTGAAATTACTATTTATACTTCGGTGTTTGTCCCCTAGGCTCCTGAGAGTCCATCTCTGAGCTTCTAGACGAAACAATGGGTCTGAGCCTCCATGGTTGACTTTGGACATTGGTCGGCCCGTGTGAATTGGTGAATTCATCTAGGGAACGCCTCCAAGGGTGAGAGCCAGCTGGCTCCACCTGGCGACACTGACCTCAGCAACCATACAGTGTCCACAAGAGCCCGGAGCTGGTGCGGTGCTGCTGGTTTAGGAGTGAGAGGGGGATGCAGCAGACAATGGCAGGCAGGTGGATGCCAGAGGGACCGTCATTGCCGCTGTGCATACGAAAAAGAAGTGGCAAGTAAACACTCTTCAGCAGTGACCAGAACTGGAGAAGTGGAATCACAGTCAAAGTTGGGAGGCAGGTGTCAACCATCGTGACATGAATTAATTTTCAGGCACAGAGGAAGGAAACAGGTGGGGAGAAAGCCAGGGAGAGCACAGTAAAGGGCACCTAATACATAATCTTAGGGGAAGACATATAAGTTAAGATCAAGGCCAAATAGAAACATTAGTCTAGGAAGATGAAAAACCCAGAAGAAATAATGTCCTATCTTCTGAACAGGAAGGTGAAAGCAGGAGGGCTAGGGATAAAAGGTTCCCAGAAGAAATGAGAGTTAAATATTTAACTCAAGTCTCTAAGCATAAGTAGAAAATGAAACAAGGAGTCAATAAAGTGTGAATATGGATATAAAAATATTCAAGCTATAATGAGGGTTACGCTAGAATTAAATGAAAGTTTAAGGGCACAATTAAGATAATTCTGTTACTTTAAAACAAGTAATATAAATTCTATTTCTAAGACATTTCCCCCACTTATTATTTTCTGTTGCTACAGCTACCAACTGAATTCAAACCTTCACTGCTAATTATGCAGTCTTTTGGGAATGTGTCCTAGCTGGTCTCCTTTTTATTAATCCATTTTCCATATAATCTTTTCCATAAATTACTGCCAAATTAATCTTCTTAATGCATACCTCTGATTACACCACACCCCTCTTCAGAAGCCTCCCCTCACTCCCTAGGGCCGAGCCAATAAAATGGAATGTCCTTTACCTGACATTCACAGATGGCCAAGCCTTGGATCCATGCCATCATCACTTACTGCCCTGGTCCTTCAAACACCAGCTGACCCCGGGACAGCTCCTGTGACATGCCACCCTGGTCCTTACCCCTTCCTCATCCCTTCTCCCTCACACAGCTGCCCAGAGGCCTTGTAGGGGGTGAAAGACAATGTCCAACGTTGAGAGAGGAGGACGTTTCGGGCACC
Source organism: Nyctalus aviator (assembly GCA_036971965.1). NCBI lineage: Eukaryota > Metazoa > Chordata > Mammalia > Chiroptera > Vespertilionidae > Nyctalus > Nyctalus aviator. The sequence goes on from CM072925.1 coordinate 168,427,483, forward strand.
TCACCAAGTGGTGAGGAAGGCCGGATGTCAGGGGAAAGGCCACGTGAGAGACAGTGTTGGAGGCAGATGGTGACATTAGGAATGGAAAGTGAGTGAGAGGGAAGAACCGAGATTGAGTCGACTGTTTCCGGCTGGGAGGCTGCTACATGATAAAATAATTCACTTGTGCAGTTAGAAGCATGAGCACAAGTGACTCCAATAGCCATGCGCCCATGTCCAATGGCGCCTGGGGGAAATCAGCCTGGAGGCGGAGGTTCTGGGTCCCGAGCACGCAGGTCGGATCCGAGCATTTGGAGGACAGCAGCTGACATGAGCAATAAAGGACAGAACTTTGGGCAAACTAACGTCTAGTGGCTGATAACACAAGAGGCGACTTCCCGGCAGGTGGCCATCTCATTCACAGTGCCTGTGCCCGGCCTTCCGCACTCTGCTGGGCATCCGAGCTGCTTGCACTCACAGAAAACCAGAGAAGAACCCAGCAATGCTTAGAGAGATGGAGCTACATTTATGACACGCGGGTCCAGAGGAAAATGTCTCTCAAATTCTGGGCCCCAACATGGAGGAACTTTTCCTATTTATATATTTTTACTTCCTTTGTCTCCCAAGTATGGAGTGTTTCCACCCTCCTTTGCAAGTTCTTAAAGAAACCCTATATGCTGGGGCCTTGAGACCTCAGCCAAAGGCTTGGCCTGCTGCCAGCACTGATAACGTGGCTCAGGACAGATTTGGAATCTGGAACCAACTGTGTGTTTTTTGTGGGAAAAAAATGTTTTACTTGGAATTTTTAGATGAATCTTTGTGTCTTCAGCATCAGAGGAACAATTTCTTCTTCCTGATCACACACTCTGGATCAGTGTGGGTTCAGACTAAGAGATTCAACATTCCCTAGGAGTTTATTAGAATGGAAATGCGGGGGCCCCACCCTGACGTAATACATCTGCAATTCTTGTGGTGCGCCGATAATCCGTGTTTTAACCAGGCCTCCGGGATTCTGATGTGCTGTCAAGTCTGAACACCATTGTCTTAGATGCTTCGCATGCTCAGGAGTGAGGCTGGCCAAGGAGTCCAGAGGTCTGGATTCTTTAGCAGCTCTGCCATGCCCTGGCTGGACCTTACCTCTTCTTTCTCTGTGAGAAACTTTTTGAGTCCATCGATCACACGTTGGAGTCAGGGTATTCAGTGGCTCTGGGGACACCTGGGAAGACACCAGTTCACATTTCCATGGTGTCAGTACAAGGCAGAGCTCCAGGGGTGCTTGGCACATGAAAAGGCGAGGCCTGCTGGTGCCAGGCGCACGGCTCTGTAGGCCCCTATAACCTTACTCAGAATCATCCATTTGACCAGGTGTCTGTGAGGCAGATGGCAGCCTTCAGGCCTCCTCCCCAAGGTTCTGTGTGGAGAGACGCTAAGCAAATGACCTGTGACCTGCGGGTTCCCCTGAGCCTGTAGAGAAAGAAGTGTTTGCAGACATTAGCAGCTTAGCAAGACTGATACGCTAACAGTGATCAGCCCAGATTTCAACAGGCAAAAGCATTGCCCAAACAGCGGCTTCAAGCTGGTGTGTTTTAGTTACTTGTGAGTTCAGCCGAGGATCTTGCTGCTTGTATTCTCAATTTAAAGAGTTTACGCGGCAAGGCCGTGCTGACAACGAGTGCTGGTTCTTCAGGGAAGGAAAGCGTGCCCTCAGCTGCTGCGCAGACAAGGCATTCCCTCGGAGCACGGCTCAGCTCTGTTCTCTCCGTGTGCACTCAGACCGGCTCGACAGCTCTTCAGTTGGGAGAAATGTTTGCATCAGAAAGAAAACATTTTAACAACATTTTTATTGAGTTCAGAGAGAAAGGGAGAGGGAGAGAGAATGGAACATCAATGATGGGAGTCATTGATTGGCTTTCCTCTAGTTCAGTGGTTCTCAATCTTTCTAATGACTTGACCCTTTAATCAGCTCCTCATGTTCTGGTGACTCCCTACCATAAAATTATTTTCGTTGCTACTTCGTAACTGTGATTTTGCTACTGTTAATGAATCGTAATGTAAATATCTGTGTTTTCCGATGGTCTTACGCGACCCTGCTAGCGAGCCTAAGACCACTGCTGTAGGCGAAGCACTGCTGTCGAGCCTAAGACAATAGGAAAACACAGATATTTACATTACAACTAGGTCAAGGAGACAGACGAGCCCTGTTGCTTCTATTAAGCCAGGAAATATGCCGAAACCAGTTTGGCTTAATGGATAGAGCACTGGCCTGCGGACTTGAGGGTCTCAGGTTCAATTCCAGTCAAGGGCATGTACCTTGGTTGCAGGCACATCCCCAGTGGGGGCTATGCAGGAGGCAGCTGATAATGATTCTCTCTCATCGATGTTTCTAACTCTCTCTCTCTCTTCCTCTCTGTGAAAAAATCAATAAAATATATTTAAAAAAAAAAAAAAAGCCAGGACACAGGATGGAGCTAGGGGGTCCCCTCCTCCCGGCACGGCACAGCGGGCTTTGGGTTCTCTGCCTGGGGGGAGGACCGGAACTGGCCTCACCACCTGTTGTGAGCTGCAGTGTGGTAACTGCTCCGCTCACATTTCTGGCTGCTCATGCTTGTCGCTCCGTAACTAGGTCAAGGTGATGGTTGCGTCAGTGGCGTGTGAACTCTGCCCTGGGCTTTGAGCGGCTGTGACCTCAGAGACTCTCTTTTGGGTCAGATAATAGTCGCTCACAGGAGCTCAGTCTATGGCAGGCAGAGTCACACGTGGGGACTCGACCCTGGCTCCAGGGAGCAGTCTGCTGCCGAGCAGGCGGGAGATGGCGGGTTTGGCCTGTAGCTCGGTGTGATGTAGAAATCACTTTTCAAATGTAAAAACACTTCTTGGGCCAGAACTTCTAATTGTTTAGAAAAAAACATATATGACAAAAACATTCCTAAAAAGTCAGCAATGCCTTGAAATGATTTTGCATTTCATAAATCAAATGTTTGTGTATATGTTTGAAAAATAGTAACTGGATGAGTACCTGATGAATCCAGTAATTGATGAGATACCAGTTTCAATCACTCTCAGTGGCTGGGCCGAGGGTGGGCAGGCCCTTTGCCATCTCTGCCACAGCTGGTGGTCCTGCAGGGGGCGCTCTTGAGGGTCCTGCCAGTGCCCTATCTCGGGGAGCATGCTGGCAGGAGGCGGTTCATCAGTGAGCCAATGCACGTCTTATGGCGAAGGGCATCACTAGGTCTTAGCTGCGAGGATTTCCTCAGACAGCTAAACCCTTCTGCTGGGAGGCTGTGGAGGCTGAGTCATGGGCTTGAGCTCCCACTGCCCGGGGTTCAGAGACTGAGCGAGCTGGGACCTCCCCCGTGGTCCACAATCTGGTCTCTTTCAAAGACCATCTGAGGGCTATAAACCAGAGAGCAGAGGAAACTGGTTTGCACTGAGGGAAAACACACACACACACACACACACACACACACACACCCCAGCAGCAGCTTTGCTGACTGTAAACCCCTGTAAGCATCCGGAGTTGTCTGTGCCTCGTAATAACGGATTTTTTGACGAAAGAAGAATGCTAATCAGCGGGCTTTGCCAGCTCCTGTTTGTTGCCCGTTGCTAGGTGACAGCGAAAGGAGATTAGCCATCATAGATCATAGGTGAGTGGAAATTTCTGTCCGGGCTTTGTCAGTGGTGATGGAAAATAGCTTAGGGCGTGTGAGGTGGGGGTCGGGCTGGGATAATTCTCTTCTCTGTCTCTGGCTGTGAGTGGTTTTTAAAGAGCCCTGTCTGTCCCAACAACCAGACTGGGAGAGGCACCAGCGGCTTTTTGTGTCCTGAGGGGCCCGGGCTCTTGGTTCTCCTCTCTGTCCTATTTCCTCAGTGAGGCTGCATGTCTGACGATGTAGAAAGCACGAGCAGGTCACCAGCTGTCCCTGTGGCATCACTGCTGTAGCCGCGGCTTACCATCCAGACCAGGGAGCCAGTCACGGGTGCATTTCCAGGGTTGTGTGAGGATAACGACAATTACAGGGTGAGAATGCTTAGTGAGCAGAGGGCCTGCCACAGGAGGTGCCCAGGACGCATTGCATGCCATCGTCATCACCTCCATGGTCATATGCCATGTCTCCCTGTTGTTCTGAGCATTGTTATTCCAAAGGGACACACACCCTGATTTCCCTCTTCCACACTGAGGACGGGGACAGCAGGGAGCCGGTGCGGGGCCCTGAGGGAGGAGGGTCAGAGCCTGGAGGCGCCGCTCCAGCGGGTGCTCCTGCGCCCACCTGCGTGCCCACATCAGTGTGCCCTCACCTGTGTGCCCACCTGCATGGCCACCTGTGCGCCCACCTGCGTGCCCACCTGCACTCCACCGTGGCTCTCGGGACAGTGGGCCGTCAGCCTGCGCAGCTGACGCCCTTAGAGGTCAGGTGGAGAGGTGGAGCGCGCTCTTCCTTGTTCCCCTGTAGCCACCCAATTTGTTGTTAATCCTCACCCAAGGATTTTTTCTCATTGATTTTTTTTTAAAGAGAGGAACATCACGTGAGAGACACTTGTAAACCCCTTACCGGGGCAGGGGATCGAACCTGTCACCCGGGCACAAGCCCTTGGCCGGGAATCAAACCCTCGACGCTTGGGTGCACAGGTCGACGCTGCAGCCACTGAGCCACAGCGGCCAGGGCTGTCGACGCAGTTATTAAAAACGGTGTAGGATCGCCCGCTGGTGACGTAAAGCCCCTCATTGACCCACGTGTAGCGCTGCCCGGAGCTGGGTTTGATGGACTCACAGGCCCCTGCTCTTAGGGTTTTCACATGATAAACAGCGCTGTGATAACACACTAACGAACATGCGTCTTTCACAATTGTGACGTTACCTCTGGAGGGGACATCTTAGACGCCGAGCCGCAGAAAATGGGTGTCCTTTGAAGAGCCGTCAGAATTGTCATGGGTGCATCTGGTGGCAGGCGCCCCCAGCCCCCGGACCAGGGCCATGTCAGGGTGGGGGACAAGAACTGCAGAATTTACTTGCTCGTGTTCCTTCCACTTCTTTTACGGTTTTTCTTAGCTCGCTCTGCTTCTCTCTCCTACCCACCTGTATTTGACCTGTGGCTAAATATTACTGGGGTCTGAGAGAGAGGGAAAAGGGAGGAGAAATTCCTTTTATCTTGTCTTTATTTCTGTTTCATCCTGGCGTATGTGTGCTCAGGCTGAGTTTAATTTCACACTCAAACAATCAGGTGGCTTGATGAACGGGTAGAGAAGGGGGTGGGTAGATAGACACGTGGCAGGTGGTAAAATGATGGTGGTAGAATGTGGGTGATAGGAAGAGGGTGTCCTCTCAGCATCCGTTCAGATCTGCTCTGTGAGGTTCCCAGTAGAGGGTGGGGGATGCCGAGGGACAGGGTGTGCCGTGCGGGTGATTCCAGCAGTGCTGCTGACTCAGGGCGATTCAGCAGCAAGAGCAGCCGAGCGGCGGCACATACCGGCGTGGTTTCACGTCGGAGCGTCCCGGAGAATGCGGCTCACGCTCCTGGGCAGCGAGCTCACCGCCTCCCGGGAGACCAGCGTGAAGTCAGACTTCCATGGCCCAAACCTACGCCAGTAGTTTTCTGAAAGGTCATATTTCAATGCCTTTATTACCTTTAAACGTAAGGGATTCAGAGTGAGTAACTCAATGCTAACTTGGTTGCTTAACGTAGTAACACTTTTCAGGCATTAACTTCTCAGCAGGAGCGGGGTCTTTGGTCCAGGCTGTCTCCCACATGGCTCAGGGAAGCGTGTGCTGCGCTGTGGCTCTTCCTGGTGGTCCCGTGTCCTTGTTGACATATTTAACATTGACTTTACTGCCAGGAAAGAGGCGCGGGTGCGTTGAAAATCAATTCAAAGCCAGAGGAGAAAGGAAGAGGTTAATAGTTAATATGCAGAGGAGTTGGAGTTATCTTCATTTCCCCTCTCTCCTCCTCCAGAATTTCCCGCCTGCCGCCTGACCCCCTGCAGCCTGGATGGGGGTGGGGGCCCCCTCTAAAAACCTGGTCCTGCTGGGTCAGTGGGCCCCGCTGACTGGATTCTGCTCCCACGGCCTTGGCCGGTGGCCCGTACCCACCTCGGCACCCGCACTCTGTGCTGCGTCCAGTGCGTCATTTCCCAAATGCCGGTAGCCTGCCTGTGTGAGGGCTCTGTCCGCCGAGCCATGCTGACTTCATGGGTCATGTGCATGGAAGGCCCTCCCTCTAACTGCTCAGGTCTCCCAGCCCCAGCCCCATGCAGGAACCCATCTCCGGTCAGCCTCGGCGTTTTCTGTCTCTGATGGCTTGTGTGTTACAGGCTGTGCTGGTTTTAGATTCGAGAGTTTGCCACGACCGCCCCCACGGCGACATAGGCCCAGGAGAGGCACGCACGTGCTCCTCATTGAATCTCGGTTGGCAGAAAAGTCAACTCTCTTCTTAGAGTCAGCCACGCCGGGCTGCGTGCGTCTGTGTAAGCCCATCGGCCCTGCCGTTCCCTCCGGAGCAGCACTGTGCATGGGAGAGGCTCAGGACCGGCTGCGGATGGCTTGTTTTACCCCAGAGGAGCCTGCAGGTTTATTAGACGTCAGTCCGGGACCGGGTGCATCCCCGGGCAGTCCTGCAGCTAGCAAACTCACCTGGGAGGGCAGTGAGCAAAGGACTTGGCCTTCGCAAGTTTCTCTTGTTGCTTAACCCTCTCTCCTAGCTTGGATACCTGGTTCTGGTGGACTTACTCCTTTGCTGCATGCATAATGCCATCTAGTGGCCAGAGAGTGACTGACACTCATTTACCTCAGTGCTCCTGAGGCTGTGGATTTGGGTGTGCCCAGGGTTAGATACTGTGGTTCTGTTACTCCGTCCCCTCATAGCATCGCATGCATGTAGTATCCATTGGAATGTTGCACAGGAGGGGGTCCGGGGTTCTCAGTCTGGCAACAGACGAGGAGAGGGACCAGCAAACATAGCGGCCACCTGTGACCAGGGGATGTAAGGTGAGCTACGGAGCAGGCACGTCTTGCTGGAGGCCAAGTTCTCCTTGACCTTGTGGGCATGGAAATGGTGGTTGGCATCAGCCTGGCTGCGGAGAAAGGCGAGGTTTTAGTCTGCGATTCTTTGTGGGTGGCCAGTGATGCAGGTGTCATCCGGCTTGCTGTTTGTTCAGTGATAGCACTGTGTTCTTTCCCTTCTACCTTTGTGTAGCTTCTCTAAGTGGGCAGGAGATTTTGTTCTTGATTGCGTTTCCATAACCAGAGCAACCGGTCAAAAGAATAAACACAGGACGCAGAGTTTAAAGGTCAGTAGGGGAGCCATCGGGACCCTAGCACACACCTCACCCAAAGGGAGGCAGGAAAGCAGCAGAGAAACGGGGAACTGACGGGACCAAGAGGAAACCAACACCAGGAGAGCAGGCTTAAACTCACCCAGAGTCGCTGCTCTACGCAGACTGAAACCGGCCATTAAACGTCAGACGTGGTTAACGATGGACCAGAAACACATGGTGAAGGCATAGGCAGGCCGAGAATAAAAGGATTAGAGATGCACTGGGCAAACACTAAGTACAGGAAAGCTGGGGCGGCCATATTAATGTTTAAGCAAAGTAGATTCAATACAAAGAATATAACCAGAGATAGAGATATTATGTAATGATAAAAGGCTCCATTTTGGGGGGGAGGGGTTATGGGGGAGACACAATAATCCTAAATGTGTTTGTAGCTAATAAACAGGTATGACAAGTTTCAAAGTACAGGGAGCAGAGGGAATTAAAAGGGAAATGGGCAAGCACAGCCGTTGGATTTTAACACCCCTCTTTAGTGAAAAGGCAGACAAAAAAAAAAAAAAAAATCAAATCAGTAATGAAAGAGGATCTGAGCTCCTGAAATAGTGAAAGCAAGGAATTTTGGTATGTTTAAAGACGTAACATTTAAAGATCTGGTAGTTGTATCTGAACCTCACTTCTGAGTGGTACATGATAAGCACATTTGGATGTGGTGATGATTGAAAAGTGTCTGTAGATTCGCAAAATCAACCAGAAGTTGCTTCCGTGTGCCACCTGGGGTGGGAGCCGGGGGCCAGCCATGGAACCCAGTCTTCACGCGTTAGGGTGTCTCCGCCGGGGTGGTGAATTCTTATTAATGTGACATCATAGCACAGGCAGAACCTTTCGTCTTTTCCATTATAAACCACACTAAGCCACGCAGACAGCATCTCAACATTGGCATCTCTCTGGGTCAGGGGTTCAGGCTTCCATCAGCCAACCCAGCAGGCTCCCCGTTACCTTCCGGACTGGGAGCCCAGGGCAGTTCTGTAGGAAGAGTTGGCAGCTTGGCAAACAGAAGTGGAGTGCCCAGTTCCATCTGAATTCAGGTAACGACACTAAAAAACTCTCCTGGCCGGGGAGTTTAGTAGGTTAAGGTGTTGTCCGAGATGCCAAGGTTTCGGGTTTGATCTTCGCTGGGGCACATGCAAGAATTAACCAATGGCCTGGCTGGTTTGGCTCAGTGGGTAGTGTCAGCCTGTGGACTGAGGGTCCCGGGTTTCTGGCTCGATCCCCAGCAGGGGGCGTGCAGGAGGCAGCTGACTGATGATTCTCTCTCATCATTGATGCTTCTATCCCTTCCCCTCTCCCTTCTTCTGTGAAATCAATATAAACATATATTTTTAAAAAATCGACCAATGAATGTATAAGTGGGGCAACAAATCAATGTGTTCGTCTCTCTCAAAATCAATAAATAAAAGCAAACAAACAACCCGACCCCCCTTCATGATTGATCTGAAATTCAGAGGTAACCGGGCCTTCCTGTGTTCCGGGGCTGCTGGGCCGGATGGAAGCAGTTTAAAATGCCTACAGGCGCCTGCCTTCAGGGTGCCACCCCTCCGTTACCCTCCAGCGACATCCCCTGTCAGATACGCCGCAGGAGCAATAAAAAGATAGGGCAGAGAGCTGCTCTAAAGGCCAGTCTTTATTTAAATATTTTGATGATGTGCATACAAACAGTCTCCCAAGGAACAGATGTAAAAACTAATACAAGTCACCCTTCTGGGAACAGAGAAAGCCATTTAGAAATGTGTACACATGCGACTCACACTGTACACATGTACACATGCGACAGGCCAGGGTCCCACACCTGCCCTGGGGGTGGGGGAGTTTAAGACCAAGTTTTGTTTGTCCCAAGTAGTTAGATCATGTTTACATCCCACACGGTAGTGCTATTCCCGCCGCAAATGTGACAAAATATAACTACTCACTCTGTAATAATAAAAAGAAGCAGCAAAACTAAGTAGAGGGTAAAAAATTTAGATGATGGAAGAATGACCTTCACCTTGGTCACGCACTTATGGTGTCTAAACATATTTGCCTTTTACTCATAGCCAGTGGAGCAAAAAGTATCAGTCTTGTGCATAGTACAGTTCAAGTCAAAATTTCTACAAATGTGCTACAAAAATAATATGTTTAAAGGTTCATTTCCCTAAGCAAAATATCTTGAGCAATCACAAAATTACATATTATTTAAAATTTCTGAAAATGATTGTTTATTGTGGAGAATATTTATATAAATTGTTGCTGATATGAAAATATACTTTGAAACCTGAAATGGATTTTTTTTTTTTTTAAGAAGCAGTAAAAATACAATCTATTTATTTGGTCAAAACACCCAAATAACTTTTCAAAAAAGGGCATGGATGTTACCCAAATTCATGTCAGTTACATATTTAATATGTAGTAAGTCATGAATGGCAAGTCAATGACTTTGAGACCTAGTATAAAATGCTAACTTCAAACTCATAATTCTGTAAATTATAAGGTCTTTCAGTCTTTTGAGATTTTAAAGAGAGTGGCTTGTAAAGCCTAGTTTATACCACAGATACTGATTTGGCACCCGTGTTAGGCGCTGAGAATAAATGAGCCCCAAACAGGCGTGGTTCTTTCTGTACCGAATGTGGATAGATAGCACTGTGGTGACTTTAGCTGAACAAAGTCAGAAGATAATAGCGCCTGAGGTTTTAGAAATAGTACAGTATATTATTACTATCAACAGTAAAATGATTTTACAGTTATGAATTTCCCCTGGATAATTCCACTGAATTGGAAGTATTCAATATCGTCCTGATCACTGAGACAAAGGGGAAGGAGAATGCTATTTTTCAGGTCATACAACACACACACACACAATCATACACAGTTATATGCACAGAAACATGTAATGTGTTCTTAGTATGTCAGTGCACCAGAACTCAGCCCCTGGCACAGATGGGAAGACCTCTGGTCTTCACTGGCTGCCCAGCCGTGTGCAGCGGGGAGAGTGTGTGCACCGGGGAGAGTGTGTGCACCGGGGAGAGAGGTGCACTGGGAAGTGTGTGCACGGTGGCAGGTGCAGGAGGGCCCAGCCGTGTGCACCGGGGAGAGAGTGTGCACTGGGAAGTGTGTGCACGGTGGCAGGTGCAGGAGGGCCCAGCCGTGTGCAGCGGGGAGAGTGAGCACCGGGGCAGGTGCAGGAGGGCCCAGCCGTGTGTACCGGGGAGAGAGGTGCACTGGGAAGTGTGTGCACGGTGGCAGGTGCAGGAGGGCCCAGCCGTGTGCAGCGGGGAGAGTGAGCACTGGGGCAGGTGCAGGAGGGCGGCTGGGAACAGGCGGTGGAGTCCATTGGCTTCCTGGCTCACTGTGTGCTGCTGACCTGGGGCGCTGGTGTGAACCTGGCAAACCCTGAGGCCAGGCTTCCTCTCTCCTCTGCTCGCTTTGTGACGGTTGTGTGGCCACAGCTCACTTAGTCCCGGAGCTGTTCTGAAGGCTCTCCTGACGCCAAGCCAGCAGCCGCTGCCTGTTGGCGGCTGAGACAGTCGGCTGTGTGCGTGCTTCCCATCCAGGAGGCTCAGGAAAGGCCTCGGGGAGACTGCAGGCTTCTCAGGCTGGCTGCCCTGGTGCAGGGGTGAGGGTGGCAGGTGCTGGCTGCTCTGGTGCAGGGGTGAGGGCAGCGGTGCTGGCTGCCCAGGTGCAGGGGTGAGGGCGGCAGGTGCTGGGTGCTCAGATGTAGGGGTGAGGGCGGCGGTGCTGGCCGGTCAGATGTAGGGGTGAGGGCAGCAGGTGCTGGCCGGTCAGATGTAGGGGTGAGGGCGGCGGTGCTGGCTGCCTAGGTGCAGGGGTGAGGGCAGCAGATGCTGGCCGCTCAGGCGTAGGAGTGCTGTACGGTGCTGCGCTTGGAGACCCTGGTGGAGGAGGTGGTCACAGTGCAGCCGGACTCTTCGGAGCTGAAACTGGGCGGAGCGCCCGGGATTCCCGCTCCAGAGACCACAGTCCGTCTGGCCGTCACGGCCGTCTCAGCGGCCATCGGGGCGGACTGCAGGGTGGCAGCGGGGGTCAGCAGCCTCTCGGTCACGGTCACACTGCGCCCACCTGCCGTGCCGGCCTGGGCCCGAGCAGGCCGCACGCCCGAGCTGGGGGCCAGGAAGCTCTCTCGCTCGCTCACCATCACGTAGTGTCCATCCGGCAGGTGCGGGGTGCCTTCCAGGGCACCGGACAGGCCCCTGCTCGGCTGGATGAGCCTCTCGGTGACCGTGACGTTGCCTTCGTTAGTGTAGTGCTGAGCGGCGTGGTGCTGGTCCAGCATGGCAGAGGCCGGCGCGTACACCCGCTCCGTCACGATGAGGCCCTGCGGCTGCCGGGGACCCGGGACCAGCGGGCGCGGCCCACCGGGGCCCGTGGCAAAGGCCGTTTCTGTCACGATGACGCTGCCCGCAGCCAGCGCGTCGTGGCGCTGGGCGGCCCCCAGCCGGCCCTGCGTGGACACGGCCCTCCGGGTGACGGTCTCCTGGGTCACTGCCTCCGCGCTCGCCCCGAGCCCGGGCCCGGGCCCCTGGAGGCTGCCCGCCGCGCAGACGGCGCTCTCCGAGCGAAGCCCCGTCTGCTCCGAGCGGGCGTGGGCGGCCGCTCCCATCCCCGGCGCTGGCCTCTGCTCCCCCTCCCGGTCCGCGTCTATCTTCCGGCCCAGGCAGACCTCAGCCAGCGTCTTGAACTTCAGCCCCAGGTCATCCAGGAAGTGGTCGTCCAGCTCGCCCTCAATGAAGCTGCAGCAGCCGAGGGAGCCGTGGGGCGACTCGGCGCCCTCCTGCGAGTACACCAGCAGGCAGTCCTTGCCGGCGTGGCCGTCGTCCTCCTCCGTGTAACACGCGGCTTTCTGGGGGGACACGCGGAAGGCGGGGTTAGTGACCCCCTCGCTTAAGGACGAGACTGCATGTGTTCCTGCCCAGGGCGCTATATATACTCCTGGAGCGAATGGCAAGGAAGCATGAGACACCCAGACTGACGGGCCCGACAGCGCGCTGGCCAGTGTGCTCAGAAAGCGTCAGGGTGGAGCCCCGCCGCCGTGGCTCAGGGACAGAGTGTTGGCCCTGAGCCAGGAGGTCATGATTCAGTTCCCGGTCAGCGCACCTGCCTGGGTTCCGGGCCCATCCCCAGTAGGGGGCGTGCAGGAGGCAGCTGATCGATGATTCTTTCACCATTGATGTTTCTCTCTCTCTCTGCCTCTTCTTTCCTCTCCGAAATCAATAAACACATATATTAAAAAATAAAAAATATATTGAAAGAAAGAAGACTGGGGTCACCACGTGAGTCAGCTGATGGACTGGTTCAGTGGGTCGCACCTCTCTTCCCTCGTCACCTGTCTGCGGTCTCTTTGTAAAAAGGAACGACAGAGCGCCACCCAGGTCCCAGGCAGGAATTAGCCGGGTCACACCACATTCACATATACACGCTTTCCTCCCAACCTACCTCGGCGAAATAGCTGCCTAAGAAGTCCTCGCTCATCGCGCCAGCCGCCGCGCGCGCTCCGGCCATGTCTCTGAAGATCCCCGAGGCCCTGCTGGTCCTGATGGTTTCGCCGCCACCGCCGCCTCGGAGGGCTCCTGCCCCCGCCCCTGCCGCCCCGGCGACCTGGGTGCTGCCCCCGGAGAGGTGGCTCCTGTGCTCCTCCCACCACCCGTCCGCCTCGCACATGTCGCGCTGCACTCTGGTGACGGAAGCCGAGCTGCCTCCTTTCACCGCCGTCTCCTTGGCTGCCAGGCCTCCGGCTGCGCTGCCCACGGCCACGGCCTCCGTGTGATCCGCTGCCAGCAGCGATGGCACCACCTGGGAGGGCAGTGCAGTGGAGACTGAGTCAGAGGCGTGAAGGGTCCCTCTGGGTGGTAGGGTCTGAGCTACCTCGTACACAATAAGCTCTTTCCACGGAAACAAATTTGGACAACAATTTTGGGTTGAATAACTTGTCTTTGGGTCTTCTAAAGATCCCCCTTCTACCTTCCTGCTTTTTTTGTTTTTTGTTTTTAGATGATTGTGATCCAAGGAGAAAACAAAATTTACTTAAATACGAGAGAACTGGTGCACGGAATTCATGCCTGGGTAGGGTACCTAGGCCTGGCCAGCGATCAGGACCCATGGGGGCCTTCCAGCTACTGGCCGAGGCCTCCCTTCCCCGGCTGCTGGCTGCTGGCCAGGGTCTTCCTTTGTTCCATGGCACCCCCTGGTGGTCAGTGCATGTCATAGCGAGTGGTTGAACTCCTGAGGGGACACTGCATGGCTCATTTACTCTGTTGGTACCAATTGCTTTCCAACTTTCCTCGAGTTGAAAGCCTTCTTTACGATGGTAGAAGCATTATTTTTGTCGAGCTGGACACGTGGCCACCGCAAAGACAGATTCTGCCTTAAGCCTCCATTGCTGGTGGACCGTGCCCTGACTAAGGCTGCTGGGTGGGGTTTCAGGCGGACAGGGCGGATGTGTCTGAGGGGAATGTTTTTCAGGGGCGGGTCGTCACCTTTCTCCTGGCTGCTTTGGGGAACGTGGGGACCGCAGTTAGTGTCTAGATCAGTGGTTCTCAGCCTTTCTAACGCCGCGACCCTTTAATACAGCGCCTCATGTTGTGGTGACCCCAACCATAAAATTATTTTCGTTGCTACTTCATAACTGTGATTTTGCTCCTGTTATGAATTGTAATGTAAATATATGTGTTTTCTGATGGTCTTAGGCTCTACAGCAGCTGTCCTCACCCTGTGGGTCGGGACCATGGGTTGAGAGCCGTTAGCAGGATTGCCTAAGACGCCATTAAGTAGGTAGAATAGGGGGTTTCACAATCTTTTATAACTCTCATGGGCACGGGCTTACCTCAGCCAACCCTACGAACTGAGGAAACGAAGAAGCGGGAACATCTGGTTGTGAAAACTGCCCACTTAACATCGGTGATAAGAAATATTTTCACCCTAAATCTCTACACTCTTGTTCTCTCTAACCTGTGCTCTGCATTCCCCGTGTCACGACCTGACCCCTTTCCTACGTTCTCTGTAGCCAGGAGCTGCCACGCACAGCAAAGCCCCTCCGCTCCGCCCTGGCCAGGAACACAGAATGTGTTCATTCAAAGGCACGAACGCTGTAAGGACCCCGTTACTCTCCCATGACCGAACACGTTAGAACACTCCCCGGGCCCTTTGAATCATGCTCCTCCCAGGGTCTGACCTTGTCTTCAGGCGGCGCCCCCTCGCTGTTCCAGGGGTGCAGCATCTCCACGGTGCCCGGGATGGGCGCGAAGCCCTTGGCGCCCTCCCCGCACTGCCACATCAGCAGCAGGAGCGGCACAACTGCGCAGGACAGAACCAGCACAAAGCGTTAGCCCAGCTAATGTTAAGTGTGTCATATACCTCTGGAATTTGCATATATCCCTTCCTGGAATTCAGTCTTCACTATTTCCAGCCCCGGGAAGCCAGTGGCCGACCACTCTGGTCCCAGCCCCGGGAAGCCAGTGGCCGACCACTCTGGTCCCAGCCCTGGGAAGCCAGTGGCCGACCACTCTGGTCCCAGCCCCGGGAAGCCAGTGGCCGACCACTCTGGTCCCAGTCCCGGGAAGCCAGTGGCCGACCACTCTGGTCCCAGCCCCGGGAAGCCAGTGGCCGACCACTCTGGTCCCAGCCCCGGGAAGCCAGTGGCCGACCACTCTGGTCCCAGCCCCGGGAAGCCCAATGGCCGACCACTCTGGTCCCAGCCCCGGGAAGCCAGTGGCCGACCACTCTGGTCCCAGCCCCGGGAAGCCAGTGGCCGACCACTCTGGTCCCAGCCCCGGGAAGCCAGTGGCCGACCACTCTGGTCCCAGCCCCGGGAAGCCAGTGGCCGACCACTCTGGTCCCAGTCCCGGGAAGCCAGTGGCCGACCACTCTGGTCCCAGCCCCGGGAAGCCAGTGGCCGACCACTCTGGTCCCAGCCCCGGGAAGCCAGTGGCCGACCACTCTGGTCCCAGCCCCGGGAAGCCAGTGGCCGGAGGAGCCGCCCAGCACTCACGCAGCAGGAGCAGCAGAGCCAGGATGATGAGCGCGATGGCGGCGGGCCCCAGGCCCACGTAGGCGCTGCGCAGCGACTCCACGCAGCCGCTGCCGTCCAGGCACTTGCACACCGTGAGCTTGAGGACCTGCTTTTCGGAGCAGCGCAGGCCCTGGTTGTCTGCGATCAGGAGCTGGATGTCACTCCTCCCGGGCTTCAGCTCGCGCGGCTGCAGCAGCACGCTGGTGCCTGTGGGGAGAGGCAGGGAACGGAAATGAATGGTGACCCGGGAAGGCAATATGCATTATGGAAACACTTTATTTTTAAAGCAAGTTTTTACTGATTTTAGGGAGAGAGGAAAGGAGAGAGAGACATCGGTGAGAGAGAAACATCAACATTGATTGGCTGCCTCCTGCCACCCCCGGCTGGGGATTGAGCCAGCCGGCAACCCGGGCATGTGCCCTTGACTGGGAATGGAACTGGTGCCTGGGTTGATGCTCAACCACTGAGCAACACTGGCTGGGCTAGAAACAGCTTTTAGTGGCCAATAGTATTGAGCACCAGTTAGAAGCGTCATCCTTTCTTCCTGGCTCTATTTCTTTTTCCCCTTTCGGGGGAGGGAAGGTGAAACTGCCCACTTTTGGAGACACCCAGAGGTGGGCTGGCATATGAAAAGGGTTTGGTCTAATTTCGTGCTTAGTCCAGACACTCCGAATACGTGGGGGAAGAGCAAAGAACAGGCGCTAGACCTGCCTCACCTTTCCGACGATCGGCCTTCACAAATGCGTGTGGGTTGCCAAAAGCTATCTACTATTTTACGCACTGGGAACCTAGTGACGCGCGTGGTGAGCTAAGTGGAATCCGTGTGCCTCTAGCATAGGTGGTAAAAGAGACCCGGCCTCTCGCACAAAGGCTTCGCTCCATCAGCCAGTGGCGTGCTTACTCTCTCGGTGCACGATCCTCCACTCCTCTGCCCTGCCCGCTGGCTTGTCGACGACGGCGAAGGTGAAGGGGTCGCTGTTGGGGTGCCCGTCCGGGTCGCTGGCCGTCACGTTCACGTACTGCGCGTCGTCACACACGCTCATCGCCGGGTCCACCAGGGTGGGGCAGTTGTCGTTGATGTCTTCCACGCTGATCACAACAGTGCCCGTGATGGTTTTTCTAGGAGCATCTTAGAGAAAGGGAAGGAAAAAATACGTAAATTCCGATTCTATTGCTGTTAACAAGCATGGTTTGAATTTTCTTGCCATTTCCATAAGAAGGTCCTAACGGATGAGGACACTTCCCATCCTAGATATTTTTCATAGATCACATAATATCTCTTAAGCTGTGAAATAAGTAGAAGTGTGAAAATGTCTCCACTGGAGAGAGCTGGTTTTTCTGTAAGATCAAAAGGAAGGTCTGTGATGTTGGAAAATAACACCAAACCATATGTAAGCAAAGGAATATCTATTTAATAACTTACCTTCTGAGACAGCTAAAATCTTTACGGTGTATGTGCCATTTTTGACATATCTGGATTCATAGTCGGGAAACTTTACAAGTTTAATCTCCGATGTGACGGAACCCACGGACACCCAGTTGTCGATGTCTTCCAATTTGGTATACCTGTTTAAGACAGACACAAAATCAGCTTTGAATTCTGGAGAAGCTGTGACTCTAATATTTACAAACTCTTTCAAGTTTAACTTTTGCTTCATTGTATACGTTCATGTTACAGGCATTAATTTGAAATGTTTTTAATTTCATGAAACTATCCTAAAAGCCCATCTCTTTGCTGCACACACCACTTATTTTGGAACCTTCCTTGTTCCTGTAACTCAGGAGGGCGGCCAGCCTCTGCCTGCTCGGCGGAGGGTCAGGGTCTGTCCCCCAGCTCCCAGTCTGCTCTCCCCGAGGTCAGAGTAAACCTTCGGAGAAAGGCGTCATTACCCCAGGAGACCTGGCGGGGAAGAGTCCTGTCATGTGCTGTTGTTTGTTGGCATCATATTATCATCAATGTTTAAAAAGACCAATTTTAAACATCAGAGACTGCCTTCAACGGAGCACTTCACCATTTTGGAATATTGTTGATTGCTAAGAGCAATAAGGCTTCTTCCCGTGGGAAATGGTTCAGAGTGAAAACATGAAGTGATTTCTGGGCTTCTTCCCTCAAAGCAGGAGAATTAGTGTGCAGAGAGGTAACTTTGGGAGAGGCAAGGAGAACTTTCATATTATGTTTTCAGAAATGTTTGTAATTTAATACCATTGAGTTTACCAATAACCGAATCCAAACATAAGCCAATGAGTATTTGGTTCAATTAACCAGATTGATAGTTTGTTTTCTGTTAAGTGGCTGTTTGCTAATTTATAGCAATACTTGTCTAAATTGCTATTTAAAAAATTCCAATTGTACACTTTAACTTAAATTTCTGCTTTTTAATATTCCTACCAGTTAGGGATGATACATGTAGATTTTCAGAAGTACTTCTGAATTTCATGTCTAGAATTTTAAAGCCTGGCCTTAACTGTTGTCAATGGTTTCCCACATTCAGAGTTATAATAATGCAGGCAGAGTCTTAGCAAGGAGGGTCACATTTCCCATGTATGTGATCTCATTTACAGATTTTTCTCTCTTCTCTATGGTAGAAATTACAGACACCATTCAAAGTAAGATAGCAGCTCACATGTTATGCCGAATATCGATAAGCAGTGAATGCATATGGATGATCAGTAAAACAGTAAATTATGACAAAGTGAACGAAGTAATTCTAATGTCCCTGTCAGCATTTCTAATAGCAACCACCAGTTAGTCAGGGGAACATTAAGAAATTGTTTAATTGAGTTGTGCATCCCTCCCTTATCTGTAAAACAGTAGATCTGAATCCATCTTTAAGCTTTTCTTACACTGAAGTTCTGTAAGTGCATGCTAAAGAAAAAGAGAAAATCCTTTTGAGAAATAAGGAACATGGCTCATTATTTTCTCCAGGCAGAACATATTTTTTGATATATTTATCACCCTTAATTAAAACGCAGCCAAAGTTAAATAGATGGGAAATAGAAATTTGGTTAGAACATGTAAGCCTCTCAGTGGGCAGCAGTGAGAAATGGTCACACAGCATGCATCCTCAGGACTGGGGATCCTGTTAGGGACAGCCTCGTTAGGGTTGGAGCCGTGGAAATAGAGACACAAAACTCCCAAGAAGCAGGGCGGTTCCCGCAGTACGGCGGGCAAACAGGGTCACCAGCCACTGCAGGAAACACTGCGCAGGCTGTTGGCTAACTTTATTTTGGGAAAAGGCAATCTGCTACTCTTGGATGATGAATTCCGTTAGAAGAAGTTAGGCTAGTGTAGCTCAGTGGTTCAGCATCAACCTATGAACCAGGAGTCACGAATTAATCCCTGTCAGGGCACATGTCAGGGTTGCGGGTTCAATCTCCAGTGAGGGGTGTGCGGGAGGCAGCCGATCAATGATTCTCTCTCATCATTGATATTTGTGTCTCTCCTTTTCCCTTCCTCTCTGAAATCAATAAAAATATATTTTTTAGAAAAGTTCACCCGAAGGAAAGAGACTGTTGCAGGCATTCAGTGTTCTTACTGTGGCTGACCACGCGTGCTGACACGCTACTTTATGAAGTGCTGGTACCCACGGACGCTAAGGACACTAAGCAACCCAACAGCCCGGCTGACAGCAGGCAGGCTGCGGTCTTGGTGGCAGGCGGGCTTCTTTAAATTCCACCCGAGTACCTCCGCCTGGGCTCCGCCATCAGGAACCGTTCTGCAGATTCGCCTTCCATGGCATGGACCTGCGATCTAAGATGCACGTTTACTCTGAAATTTTAACCTATCGTGCAAACCTAAGGGGTTGCTTTGAGGGGGCACAGCCCAGTCCCTTCCGGAGGGCACAGTGGTGCCATCTGGTGGGCTCTCAATCCAGTATCTGATAAAAGCCACCATGACCCAGACGGTCAAAGCTCCTCCATCCCTGCACCAAAGGCATGGCTTCATGAGGAGTTGCCTCCAGGTGGATGTGCAAATGAAACTGGTTTCTCCACATTGAAATCCACGCGGCAACTATTTCTTCTAACCAGCCTGGCATCTAGTGGAATTTGCAATAACATTTGCTCTTCCTTTGCTGTTTTTCAGCCTCGCTAGCCAGAACTCTCCGAGGCAGGGACCAGGCCTGCCTCCCACTTTCTCCGGGCCTCTCGGTTGCAGGCTCAGCTCTGGGAGGGTAATGTACAGGCCTCTGGGGAACCACAGTGCTGGGTGGGAAGAAGTGAACTGTCACCCTTCACTGTGATTTGTGGCAGACAGGCGCTGGGAGGAATGTACCACGGGCACCTCTGTGCGCCGCCATCTCTTACTTTGCGCGGGCCACTTGTCCGGTGTCCTCGTCAAAAGCCTGGAATTTCCCAATCACTTGGTTCAGGCTCGTCTTCTCCATGCTCTCGCTGGTGCGGATGGAGATGGTGCTGCTTTTGAAGTGAATGCCTTCTTTCACGTCCTTCACCTTCACTGTGATGGGGATGGATGTCGGTTTGTACTTATTCTTCACTGACTTGTGGAAAGAGGCTTTATTCGTGACAACGACGCTGAAGTCAAGATGCTTCATTTCTTCATAATCTAATGCCTAGACAGGCAAAATCAAAGGGAACTGTTCAAAAGAGAGAACTAGAACACACAGAGAACACACACACACACACACACACGTGTACCCACGTATGATTTGAATGTTGGGTAGGACAGTTTAACACAGCAGCCCTGAGTATTCGAATTCATCTTGATAACATGCATTTAAAAATCTGCCAACGTGTAAGTTTGTAACTGAAGGATGACCAGGAAACATCCCCAATTTTCTTAAAGGTCAGTGTCATTTAAAAACATGTATTCTGAACAATTTGAAGTGATTTCTTAAGGAAGTTAATGGACATTTGGTATCAGCTAACACCCCTTACACTGGCCCAATGGGTGTGTGCTAGGGAAAGGGCTGCATTCACAGCACTTACCTTAACGAGGACCACGATTCCTTCATTCGTTTGATTGTCAGTTTCTATGCGGAAATAACCCTTTTCATTTCCTGACACAAATGTGAAGTTGGCCAGCCAGTTATCCGAGCCTCTCTCATCTTTGTCCAGCACTTTTATGCGCATCACTTCCACATTGACTCGGTTTTCTTCGACCATCCCTTCAAACTGCAAGTCGGGACACAGGATTTTCATGTTAATGCCACATACACACACGTCACACATTTTTAGGTAAAACCAACATATGAATAAGTGGATAGATTGGTTATAAAAATAGTAGTTACACTTTGTCTCTCCACCACGGGTATATTGTCGTTGACATCCAAAATACGGATCTGAACTTGAGCTTGCTGGACGGGCTTATCTGTTATTTCTCCTTTGTTGCCGTCTCGGGCTTCCACCGTCAGAGTGTAGCTGCTGTGCTCCTGCAGGGCAAGGCAAACACCCCGGGTGAGCACCAACCCTCCAACCTGCATTCCTGCCTTTAGTCACGTCACCACCAAGGAAATGCTCCACAGTGCAATGCACTCATCAGTAAGCTTCAGGATCTGCTGTATTCGTGGGAAGATGTTTATTTGCTGTCAGAGACTTCTCAGAAGGGGCATAGGAGCCTGGAGGAGTTGCTGATAGTCAGTTTCTTAAAAATGTCATTGGAGATATTAGTCTATTTCTTTAATATGTCATTGGTGATGTTAGTCAATTTCTTAAAGATGTCATTGGTGATATTAGTCAATTTCTTAAAGATGTCATTGGTGATATTAATCTATTTCTTAAGCATGTCATTGGTGATATTAGTCTATTTCTTAAACATGTCACTGCTGATATTAGTCAGTTTTTAAAACTGACTAATGGGTGATAGCAGTCATGGGTGATAGCCATCAGTGTCTTAAGCATGTCACTGGTGATGCTATCAGGAGACGAGTCTCTCCTTACACAGTTTGTGCCCAGAGTGCTGTTCACAGTGCATTCTCCTCCTCGGAAGTGATGGCGGGAATACAGGGACCGGTTCTTTCTACCTCACACTTCCTTGTCAGCTCACAGTTAGCCAGAGAGCTGGTCTCCAGGAAAAGCTGGCCAGTGAGGGCCAAACTTGGTAACCTTGACCTTTTTCCGGACATCCCGAGGGATCTGATTCTTAGAGAAGGTGCCCTAGAGAGCAACATTCCCAATGTTCACCTCACATGAGCCCTGCTCTTCCCCTCGGCCCCCCAGCGTCTCCCCCGTGTGGCGGGCGGCGGGCCGTGGGGGGAGCCAGCACCATGCGTGGGCGGCTGTGCGGGCAGAATCAGTGCCAGGAGGGCAGAGGCTGCGCCTGGCTCCAGTGCTGGCCGTCACTTCCCAGCTGTTTGGATACCCTCACTTCCTTTGAGCCCCGCGTCCTTCCGTGAACATGGGGATGGAGAGTGCATGGATCTGCCGCACAGGACTTCTAGGTGGACTGATGGGTTCATCCACTAAAAGGTGTGGGCACACCTGGCCATATGGGCTGACCTTTCCCTACTTCAGGGACAGCAGCTTATTAAAAAGTCATACTACTTCAAAACGATACTTTTCCATTCTCATTTTGTTGGAAGGTATAGAGTAGCAGTTTAAGAGCAATAACCTTCTTGAATTCTTCCAAGATCTCAGGAGGAACATTGGGCACGGCCCTGTCCCTCTGGGCAGAGTGAAATCACCTTCTGAGAGATGCAAAATATCCTGACTACACTCAGGTGGTGGTTTATGACAACTCAGTGTTCTTAGGGTCGTCACCATTTCACTCGTGCACACTGTTGAAATCTTCATGTGTGCAGCTCTTGTAAAATCTTCCCTGTCTCTTTTTTCTTTTAAAATTTCTCCTTTCAGTTAGAAATAAAAATGTGAAATGTTTGAGTGAACAGCCTTTCTAGGAAACCTACTCCAATTTTCTCCCACTTTGGGATTTCCAAGGGGTCTGTAATGGGCCGCCACTCTGCCTTTCTGCCTCCTGAGGCATATCGCTGAGCAGGGAGGAGACCTGCTGTTTCGTTACAGACCGCAGACTGAGGAGGCTCTCTAGCAAACAGAACCTGGGCTGTCCTTGACAATTTTAAATCTTTCAGCAGCCACATTCAAAAAAGTAAAATAAATAAATAAATAAATAAAAATAAAAAATCCTGATGTTAATATTAAAATATATTTTATCTAATCTATTGTATCCCAAATATTACTTCAAAATGTAATTAGCAAAAAATTATTAAGATGGCACTTTACATTCTTTTTTCATACTAAGTATTCCCAATTGGGTGCATCTTATCTTTGAAGCACAACTCAGTTTGGACCAGTCACATCTCAAATGCCAAAGGCCACATATGGCTAGTGGCTACCGCATGGGACAGCACACCCGGAGGAGGGGATAATGCCAGAGTTAGCCTAGGAACTAGAAATACACAACAAAGTAAGGAAACTGAAAAGAGAAACAGAGAGGAGAACCTGACAGAATAAAGGAGAGTTTAAAAGATGAGCAACAGGAAACATTCACGTACCTCTCTGTCCAAGGTACTCGTGACTGTATAAATCTCCCCGGTGTCTTTGTTCATGTAGAACATGGCGGGGCTAGCAGGCTCCTGGGATACGATTCTGTAGGAGATTTTAGAATTGATCGAGTTGGGCTCATCTGCGTCTGTCGCGTTGACTCTCATCACCAGGGTATCTGCGTTAGAAACAGAGGCATCCAGAATGAAACTCAGCCGTGACCACGTGCACGTATGTTATTGGATGCATCATTTCAGCTTCTTCCAAGAAGGATTTCAGCTGCTTATCAAAACCTCAGTTTACCAAGATCAAAAAACTGAACTGGATGAGGAAACAAGTGTGAATGGATTGTGGGAGTGAGAAAAGGAAGGGGCAGGACCAACGTTGGTGCATACAGTTCTTAGGGTGAAGTCCCCAACACTTGCTACAGGAGGGCCACAGACTTATTTATAATAGTTCTAATAAAAAAAGGAGAATGAGCCGGTACCAACAGATGCTTATTAAAATACAAATAATCCAGGAGAAGCTCAGCTGCTCTTCAGACTACGACCAAAGAGAAATGCCTTGCCTGGCTGGTGTGGCTCAGTGGTTGAGCATGGCCCTAGGACCCAGGACCCAGGACCCATGAGGTCACGGTTTGATTCCCGGTCAGGGCACATGCCCGGGTTGCAGACTGATCCCCAGTACGGGGTGTGCAGGAGGCAGCTGATTGATGATTTTCGCTCATTGGTATTTCTATCTCTCTGAAATCATAAAAAAATATATTTTTAAAAAAAGAAATCTCTCCTATAAGCCTTCATGTAGAGCGCTCTATTGAATGATACTAATGAACCTGACAGTAGGAATAACACGAGTCAAAGGTCAGCAAATAATGCCAGCGGACAAGATCAGTCAGCCACCGGTTTTGTAAATAAAGTTTTATTGGAACACAGCCATGCCCATTTGTTTACATACTTTCTATGGCTGCTTTTCTGCTACAAGGCAGAGTAGCTGATACAGAGATCCACCATGTCACAGCCATCCACCATACCTGTTCTGCGGCGTAAAACCTGTCCTGTGAAGTCTTTAGAATGGATGACAAAAAAAACCAGTCCTGCTTGCTACTCTCTGTCCCATGGCTAATCCTCAGCCCCCCGGAGTCACAGGAGTCGCGTGCAGCCCCTCAGCAGTTACAGTGCCGTTGGGCATTCATTCATCAAACAGCGGCCACTTACGTGCTGCGCTCAGCTCTTCCACAGCCCCGACAAACACGTCCTGGGTGAACACGGGCTCGTTGTCGTTGATGTCCAGAACCTTAATGCGCAGTTCCAGCGGCTTCTCCAGATTGTTGCCTCTTTCATCCAAAGCATAGCCAACGAGCTGAAATGGTGGCACACGTAACAGAAGAGATTAGATTTCGGCTGAGCCAATGACCTGCCATGGCATCAAAAAATAATAAAACGAATCGTGACAGTTACCCAAGATAAAACTCCAAACTAGTAAACGTAAGCCTGTTCTCACCAGGAAATAGGGCGTTTCTTCCCGATCCAGAATGCTGGTGACGTTCAGCTCCCCCGTGTTCTTATCGAAGGCGAACACGCCGTAAGGAGGCTCCGTGATGCCTTTCCCAGTGTATTTGTATATGATTTTTATTCTTCTTTCTTCTGCTATATCAGAATGTATCTAGCATAAAAATACCAAGGGGATATTATCTCTAGATGGAGAGTTTGGAAAGTTGGGGAAGTTTAATAAGATTTTTTCCTTTTGATGTAAATTTTATTCTTAAAGACTTATATAATTAAAATCAGTAAGAATACTTTATGCATATTGAACCCCAAAGAACCAATGCGTTTTAGGGAAACATAACGAAAGAATGTGTGAATGACTCATATCTCAGAAAACCAAACCACACCAAACCAAACCAAAACTCTAAACCCAGTTGCTCACACACATGCTGAGATGTGGCGCCTGGATCACAAATCTGGGTTTTAGAAGGCTTTCTCCAGACGGCCTGTTGCTGGGAAACGGGGGAGCTTGTCATGCATGACGTGTCTCAGGCTGGAAGTCAAGCTTAGATGTGTCTGCGCCATAAACCAAGCGACACAGGGATGGGACAGAGGGACGGGGTGAGGCAGGGACAGGAGCCCTGAGGACCCCACACTGCAGATGCCCGTGGGGCCGGGCTTCCAGCTGAGGGAGCGGAAGGGTGAAAGGGAGGGGCTGAATGTGGAGTGAGTTAGATCGGTTAGGGGATGTAGCAGAGTAGAGGATGCGGCTGATAAGAGCTGAGGTCAGCGAGGAGGTCAAGGCCAATAAATCCCAAGGGAAGCAGTTGAAAAGGCCTCACGAAGCGGGGGAGCATGCTTTGATTTATCTTTTCAACCATCACTCTGGCTGCTTCTGGGAGGATGAACTGTGGTGGGGTGGGGGTGGCCAGAGTGGGAGCAGGGACACAGGGTCAAGACTCCTCGGGGAAGACGGGTCAGAGATGGCACTGACTTGGACTGGGGAGGCAGTGGAGAGAAGGGGCAGATCCGGAATGTATTCCAGGGTAAAGCTCGTAACACCTGCTACATCTTAAAAAGCTGGACGGAAAGATAGTGCCATTCACTGACATGGGGCGAACTTAGAGCACTTTTAAGGGAAAACAATCAGGGGCTCAGGCTCGCACATGAGATAGAACCATTAAGAAATAGGCCGCTGAGAGCGGAAAGGGAGTTATTAATTACTGGGCCAGGACAGCGGCATTAACGGGGACTGTCTCAGGCAGTATCATTTTTCCTTCTGAAAATCAGTCCTCATGTGCCCGGGAACAGAATATGCCACTCCCAAATATGCCATATTGGTGTAGGTTTATTTTGAGCCGAAGGCAATTGAGAAGAAGCGGATTTTAAAAAAGCTCTCTGCCCTCCCCGTTTGTCTAGACGCAGAACATAAATTTATCAAGGTGGTCTCTGTCTCTCTCTCCTCTCTGCCAAGGACAAAAGTTAATCCTCACTGACAACTCTTTTGAGTACTGAGGTGGCACAAGGACTGCACATAACACCCTGACTGGTGGCTTTCCGCCATCGCCCCCATGTGCCTGTCTTCTCATGGAGCGGCCCCCAGGCCCTTCTCCTCTGCCCCGTCACTTCTCTAAGAATTAATGTTCCTTTCCTAAGACGCCACATTCCAACCAGACCTTGGAGTTACTCATCTCTGGATACTCCCACGTGTTACATGCATGACACACACGTCAATAAACGTGTACTCTTCTCCTGTTAATTTTTCTTTTGTCCGAGAACCCAGGGGGGTAGCAGGAAAAACAACTTTTCCCCCGAGCATGCGATACTTTCTTTGGTTATGGTAACCTGTTCCACGGAGATTCAACCTGTGCTAGGCCCCTGAACTCTTAATTTAACCAAAGCCCCAAATTACACACATCCTAGTATCTTCACCAATGATGGCACATCTTCCAGAATGGGAAAGAGGAAGTTGTTTTTTATATAATTAAATTTATTGGGAGACATCATCATATAGGCTTCGGGTGTGGGTTTCTATTTTTTTAAGTTAAATTTATTGGGGCGACATTGGTGAATATGATAAGAAGATCTTAAAACTAGAGGTTCCTGCTAAAAATTAAGCTTTGCTAATTTTCAAATACATCTGCAATATTAAAAAACACCCTCATTAAGTACATTATAGAATCTTCCTTAAGTTTGAAAGTGGACACACTGCCTTCCGGCACATTTCGGTGATATGAACGTGCTTTCTGTCCCTCTTTAGGAGGTACCTTGGCGATGGGGTTCTTCTTGGACAGATCCTCTCCTTCCCGCAGACTCACGGGGGCCGTGATCCAGGCTCGCTTCTGCCGCACCAGGTGCATGTGCTTAGGTGGCTCATGCTGGCTTCTGCGGGGAAAGGTCTGCAACAACACATAGCCAACAGGATTCAGTGCCTGAGACGTCAGGACGGCAAACACGGAATTCACTAGAACTTTAAAGAAAGCTGTGCACATTTCAAGGTATAAATTTCATATTTATTAACACACTTTCTTTTCATAGAGGAAATGTGTACGGTATGTACTCTAGCAAATTCTACAGGAGTTCAACAGATTGTCTCCAAACCAGGATAGCATCTGGGCTTTCATTTTTATCAGAAAGAAAAGATTTCCCAGAGTGAAGAGTTTAAAAGGTTAAAGAATAACTTAGTGACCTTACAAATAAGCACATTAAAATTAACATGAATTTTTCTTACTAATGGGAAATGAAGTTCAGTGTTTCTGTGGTAGCTTATATTTTAAAAATAAATTACTAAATGTTTTAAGACTAAATATTACTAACCTATTGATCTTCATTTGACTAAAAGTAGTGAAAGTGTCAATTAATGAATTCATTGTTTTAATGATGGGGTCAAAGTTTAAATTGGCCATATTTTGTTTTTAGAACCTTTACATGGAAAATGATTGTATACATTTTCAATTGTTCTTTAACAGATAATATAGGTTTTATCCAAGGAAAATCTCAATACAACTGACCTAGTCTTAAAATCAGAAATGATTATTCTACTAGGTTTCTCACTTCCTAATTTTGTAGTTCTATATAACAGGTATTTTATTTAGAAATCTTTACACTGCTTATCTCTAGGTCATTAATTTTTTCTTTGCTTTTAGTTGAAAAATTCTATAACTTAAAAAATTAAATTATGTAACAAAACATTACATAACACTAAAGTTTACAATGTAAAAGTATACAATTTCCCTCTATATTTTCACTCACACCTCAGAGTCACTGTTAACAAGTGAATGAATGAGCACCTTCCGTGGTCTTTCCTTACGACCACAGGGTTGCACATGTATGAGGTCTTTGCTATAAAAATGCAGAGCACTATACATGGTTCCTTACCTCCAAGTGGAGTGCATTTCCAAAGGCAAAGCAGATCTGAAAAATAAAGTGATTTATTTATCGTTTAATGTAATTTATTACCCCAGTTTAAATATCTTTTAAATGAATAACTAGGACATTACAGACATTAACAGGAAGAAAACAGGTTTAACACCGCCACTATTCTCCTTTGTCAAAAGGAAACAAAGTTTATTTTCTCCCCTTGGCCTCCCTGCCATGTCCGGGGCCAGAGAGAGGAATGTACACTGTTTGGTCCACAGTGTCTTCTCGAGGAAACTCAGAACACAACGGGTATCTGCAGACCAGCCCCAGACTCTCCTGTGATTTCCATCCCTTGTTCTTGGGGAACCCACTGACCTTTTCTCAAGGCCTTAGTGTGCAGGGCCCCCCAGCACCCCAACTCCCATCATCCCCCTGGGCCATACCCACGGCTGCCCATGCTCAGCCTTCACTCCTCACCTTCCTGGACCCACCGACTCTTCTCTGGTCCCTACCCAGCACGGCCACATTCCACAGAACCACACATAGATGTCTGCCCTCACATCTGGACAGCACCTCCTGTCCTGCTTTTGATGTTTGCTTCACCTTTCTCCTGGCGGGATCCAAACCAGCACTTTCTAATGCGGTCGCCAGGTGTGGCTATTTACACACTTAAACTTAAGTTATTTGTGATTAATAATTCATTTGCTCAACAGCCACGCGAGGTAAGTGGCTGAGGTATCGCAGACACCCATCACTGCCTACAGCTCCATTGGACAGTGCTGGTAGATCCCGACCAGCCACCCAGAGACGTGTCCATGATGCAGCCAGCCCTTCTTCTTCGAAGGCAGAGCCCTGCTGCCCTCTGTGTGCCCAGCTGCTACTCTCTTGGAACCTGACGCTGTACTGCCAACAGCGCTTCGTAGGGCCCCTGCCGGTTGGAGCCGTCACACACCCATGCTCTCTAACACCTGCTCCTTCCACAGGACTGGTGTTGGTTTCCAAGGTGACCGTATATTTATGTTTTCCTCCAGAGGCCGGATGACACCCTGCGCAGGTATTCCCTCTGTTAGCAGCCCCTTTATTCTCAAAAGTGTGCTCACTCAGACACCAGTAACGGCCCCTTTCCTTAGTGTCTCTTACCGTGCCCCTGTCATGCATATGACCCTACACTTGGGGACTTCATCTAAGCCCAGTGCCCTCCCAAGGCCCGCCTCCAAGGCCATCGCTTTGGGAGTTCAGGCGTCTACATGGGCATTTGGGGGGAGCACATTCAGTCCGTAACCATGAGTGAGAGAATTTAGCCAGTGAGACATCAGGAGAGTCTGGAAAAATGCCCACACCGAGGAGAAGAGGAGCACCTGCCCAGCCTCCCCTCACCGCCCTGGGGATGGGTGAGTGAGGGTGAGACTCTGGAATGGCTGCCGCCAGCTGTGACCACGAGGAGAAAGCTAATACAATGGCAGACACGCCAAACTGCACCTGTGGCAACTCGGAATTACAGAACTGGCCCAATGTGGAGCTGACCCATCTCTGACCCACTTCTTAGGACTGAGAACAGCTAACACCACCACTCCACTCCATCTCATTTCTCTCGGGAGATGCCCGCTTCTGTCTGAGACCTCCTGCAGGTCACTCAGGGTTTCAAATGCTGGAAGGGCGGCTGCATAGGAGGCCCGCTATGATTCCTCCCGAGTGTGAAATCTCCAACTCTTTCTCACAAGGAACTTGATGATGGAAAAATATCCCGGGCAGCATGCCTTTAAGACTGAAGAGGAGCCCTAAGTGGTGTGGCTCAGTGGATAGTGTTGGCCTGAGGACCAAAGGGTCCTGGGTTTGATTCCGGTCAAGGGCATGTAGCTCGGTTGCAGGCTCCTCTCCGGCCCGGGCCCCGGTCAGGGCTGGTGCCGGAGGCAACCAATCAATGTGTTTATCTCACATTGATATTTCTCTCTGTCTTTCCCTCTCTTTTCCAATCTCCCTAAAAATAAACTAATGGAAAAATATCCTCGGGTGAGAATTAAAAAAAACCAACCAACCAACCAACCAAACCAAAAGACTGAAGAGGAAAAGTAATCTTCTGGTCTCTGTCCAAAGACTGGAAGAGGGACCAGATAACACCTTCCAAAGTGTTCCCAGTTTACTACGGTTTAAAACCTGTTTCTATCCTAGAATCCTTCACATCTGTAAAAACTGGTTTTCCTGGTAACTGGCAAGAAATGATTTGGTTTCGGCAGAGGCACCAGGGGAGGCCGGGCCGCTGCCAAAACGCAAGCCAGCAAGGCACTCTGTTCTCAAGGTCCAGCAAGGCACTCTGTTCTCAAGGTCCAGCAAGGCACTCCGTTCTCAAGGTCCAGCAAGGCACTCTGTTCTCAAGGTCCAGCAAGGCACTCTGTTCTCAAGGTCCAGCAAGGCACTCTGTTCTCAAGGTCCAGCAAGGCACTCTGTTCTCAAGGTCCAGCAAGGCACTCTGTTCTCAAGGTCCAGCAAGGCACTCTGTTCTCAACGTCCAGCAAGGCACTCTGTTCTCAAGGTCGCACCTTTCACCGCCCCTTCCGGCTCAGAAGGCACCTTGCTGAGCGAAACAGAGCGGGAGCTCAGGAGGCAGTGGCTGAAGTCCCCCGCCCACCCCTTCGGGGAAGGGGAGGTCCGCTACAAAACTTCCTATTTCCCTGCTGAACCTCACGGCTCATTCAGGAAATGGCAGTTTAAAAACCCACCAGATAAATGACCCACACCAAGCAGAATTCACACACAGCCACACTCAACGGCCAATTTCAACAAGTTCATCTTTGTTTTCACAGCTGCCACATCAGGAGAGACTCGGCCAAGAAAAGCAGTATATGGAACTCCAAGGGTTGAACCCTGAGTTTGAACTTTAGACAGCAAAGGTATGTCCTTTAAGTCTCACTACAATAAGTTATATGATTTATCACAGTCTTTTGCCTGCTCTTCCCATGTCTGGGCTAATCTCATACTTCTTTTAGAATCAAAGAAAGTATTTTCTTTGGCAGCGTTTTATTGACTGAATGAACTTTAAAATATGGATTTAGCAATGCTGCAATAGAGATGAGCTGTTAGATCGTGCACATTCTAACTTCACGTTGAGTTTTGTGCAATCCTGGAGAGCTCCTCCTTTGTCCTTGGTCTAAGAAACAAAGACAAATACCGGTAAACTGAAGGCCCAGTTTAGGTAAACAGTGCTTCAGGTTGTCCCTTTCACCATTAGATGGCGCTGGTCTACCAGGAAGGCAAACCCCAGGAGCTACCAGACAGTGGCCAACAGATTCCTAGGTCCTCAGTGGAAACAGGCCTTTTCCATTGGCCTCAAGGAAGTGGGTGGCCAAACGGAAGATGGTGAAGGCCAGTGGCTTTTTGACAGCGGTATGAATGCTTTTACAGGACAAATCTTAGTTTACGTTTCTTCTCTCTTTTCCTTTCTGGCATTCCAACTTGTAATGAAACTAAGCTAACGATCTAGTGCCAGAAGGTCAGGCCTTAACTGATGACAAACCACAGACCACTGCTGTAAACAGAGGTCATAGGGGCGGGCAGGAGGCATGGTGTTGGGGACCTGGTCTCTATCCGGCTTGGCCCATTAATAACATTCCTAAATCCAGTAACCGGTGCACTGTGGATGCTCACAAAATGTCAAGCCCCCTTCCCTATACCCCTGTTCCTTCCCTTAAGCTCCCTGCCCAGGAGCTAAGTTCACCGGTTCCCTGACTGTTAGCTCCCTGCCCACGAGACAAATCCCGGGCACCCGGAAGACTGGCACCTGAGAAAGCACAGTAGCAGCTGATGAATGTGTTAACATCAGACAAATACCACCCAACGGTCCCAACCACCCGGGCGTTACAGATTTCATGTAAACCATGAAATTCAGATGATGATTCCAGCCTTTCTAATCATACACACTTGAGCTCTTGAGTTTTCAGAGAATGCATCTGTGCCCAAGGCACTTGCCGGTTTAGCTGTGACAGGCGGGCCTGCGGGAGCCGCTGGGACGGGTCGGAGAACAAGTGCACCTACATCACTCTCAGAGGAGGAGGAAGCACTGGGTTGTGAGTGTCAGCTGCCAGGGCAGTCCTGGGACCTTGGAAAGGGCAGGTGCTACCTCCTGCCAGGGAAGTGAGGAGGGGGCTAGGGCGGGGGCGGCCAGAGCTTGGCCTCGGAGAGCAGGATCTGCGGCTGCGTCCAAGGGAGGCTGCCAAGGGGGAGGCGGAGGGCAGAGAACAGGAAGTCGTGTGGTTTGATCCCAGAGCAGGCGATGGCAGCAAGTAGAAAATGAAAACAAATGGGCTGGGGATCTTCACTGACCCCACATGGCATGGGGAGCCACTGGCAGCTTCTGGCAGGGAACACTGGGCCTTCAGCACTGGCCCTGCAGGAAGATTTCTGGCAGAGCCGGCTCAGATGGAAGGGGGATCCGGCAAAAGCCAGAGAGGTCACGAGGCCAGCACCAGAGGACTGGCACCAGGATGGGTGGGTGGATGGAGGCAAACCTTTTTAGGACCAATTCAGTCCTTAGCAATGCTCATGTGCAGAAGACAGAAGGGGTCAGAGGGCATACGGTGCTAAGTATGACGGCTGGAAGGATGTGAATCTCAGAGCTCAGATCATAGAAATGTTAAGCTTAGACCTGGGGAAACCCCCTGAGTGGGGGGAGAGGCTAGACAGTCCAGAATCGGGGATGTGACCCGAAGTGGGCGAGGGCCGCCTCAGCCACTGCTGCCACCCTCCTTCACCCACCTGCCCCGCGCGCGTCTGACGGGTCTCCTCGTGGGGTGTGCACAGCATATCCCCCTCCTGTGCTTTGTTTTACCCATTTTAGCATCAGCGGATGGTATAAATCCTGCTCTGGCTCCCTTCGTCCTAATCGCAAGCTTTTCGTATGATAAAAATCTCAATACATGAAAAAAATAATTTGAAATAAACAAAAATAATCCAATGTTATATATGGTATGCCTCTGATACTTTAAGATAAACTCAACTGAGAAAACAATCTTTCATCATACTTGAACTATATGGTTGAAAGTGTTATTAGCCGTTAAATTTTGTGGTACATTGAAAGGAAAAAAAATAAGCTGTGATTAAGAAATGCTCAAATTGATTTAAAGCTCATTTATGATCTCAAATGAGGTTTCTGATTTTTACTACATTTTGATAGTTTTAAAAATACCAATCCCTATTTAATGAGTAATTTCTTTCCATATCAATATTTGCATGCTTCACTCACGAATAAACTATTTTGCAAACTTTAGACTGATAACTGTCATTCTTAGACCTGTCTGATAATTAGATTAATGGGAAGTTTCTATCAGTACATATTTCTGGATCTCAGCTTTGAGGATTTTAATTTAGCTCATCAGATATTTCTAATGATCAGGGAGAATTTAGGCTGAATGAAGATTCATGTCTTTTTGTAAAGTCCTTTCTCTAAGTTTCTGTTGAGTTGCCATTTCCCTGTTATTAATTTTTAGAAACAAAACCAAGTGTGAAATTATGCATTTCTAAAATTTCTGGATAGAACTGATTATTCTTACAGGCTTCAATACCATCTAAGTTATACTTGAATTTATCCTAAAATCTGTTGTCCGGTTGCATATTAGAATGCTGTATAACTGATGGCACTAATAACATATGAGCTGCACTGTGTTTCCCAAAAGAAGGAAAGTTGAAGTCCTAACCCCCAGCGCCGTGGTTGGCAAACTGCAGCTCGAGAGCCACATGCGGCTCTTCTACAAAACACCACGGCCTGGGTGAGTCTATTTGGAAGAAGTGGCGCTAGAAGAAGTTTAAGTTTAAAAAATGTGGCTCTCCAAAGAAATTTCCATCATTGTACTGTTGATATTTGGCTCTGTTGACTAATGAGTTTGCCGACCACTGCCCTAGCGTCTTAGAATGTGACCTTTTAGGAATCAGGGTCTTTGGAGATTTAACCAACTTGAGGTCATTGGTGTGAGCCCAACATGATCACTGTCTTTATAAAAAGCGGACAGTTGCATACAGGTACTGTTAATGCTATTGCAATGTCTTTCCTACATTCATAATTTAAAGAAAGTCTCAGTTAGCAGGTAGTGAAAATAGGTATGTAATTTATTCCCAGCCATGTCTAAGGACTCTCTGAATTTTGCTTATGGACAGGAGTAAGTAGATCCCAAGTAAAGAACTCTTGAGAAGAAAAGATTCTCTCATTTTTTCATTTAGATGGAGTTGTGATAATGATTGTGATAACTATGGGGGTATCACCCCAATTCTCCTTCTGGTGTGTCTTTCTTTTTCTTTAGTATTTTATTTTATTTTTAAAAATATTTTTTTTTACTGATTTCAGAGCGGAAGGGAGAGGGTGAGAGAGATAGAAACATCAATGATGAGAGAGAATCATTGATTGGCTGCCTCCTGCACTCCCCCTACTGGGGATCGAGCCTGCAACCCAGGCGTGTGCCCTGACCAGGACTGAACCGGGGACCCTTCAGTCGCAGGACGACATTCTACCCATAGAGCCAAACCAGCCAAGGCTGGTGTGACTTCCTGAACTGCAGAGGGAAAGCCAAAGCTCATGTACCACAGGCTCCCTTGCAGCTAAGGTTCTGAATGTGATGATTTAGACTCAGCCAATCAGTATTTACATGAGAAGGGAGAGAAAGAAGTGGAGCTGGCAGGCATGGATGTGGCCGTGTTTGGGTTTTTGCAGCCTTAGTGCCCACCACCAGATTCCTGGGTGCCAAGAGGCAGAGCACAGCACATTTGGCTGGTATGGATCCTAGCAGCTGTCACATGGCTCTGTGAGGGCAGCAATAGCATCCTAACCACGGAAGCTTCCAGACTGCCAGGGTGGCAGTGTTTCCTGTTCACAGGAGAGGCGGCCCTCCCTGTGTGCTTGGGTCCGGCTGTATGGCTTTGATGTCTTTGCTGATAACACAAACTGTGGTCTGTTTCCTCAATCTTTCCTACACTTACGAAATCAACTTTCTGTCCTGAAATAAACCTCTCCTTGCCTTGACGAGCTAGAGTGACTTGTTATCTGCAACTGAACTCTGACCTGTACAGACTATAATTTCTGTCCTC
Organism: Nyctalus aviator; assembly: GCA_036971965.1. Taxonomy (NCBI): domain Eukaryota; kingdom Metazoa; phylum Chordata; class Mammalia; order Chiroptera; family Vespertilionidae; genus Nyctalus; species Nyctalus aviator. Next base: position 168,462,154 of record CM072925.1, read on the forward strand.
CCCTATAAAAATCCTGTTTCCTTAAGAACTACTTTGATGAGTTGCTTTCCACTCTTTACCAAAGACTACCCAGATGGCCCCTGGCTCGCAAAGTCGACTCATTGCTGGTGCAAATGTGGTAAGCATCCAGGAGAAACCGTATGCCACACTCTGAATGTGGGTCCTCCCAGGCTAGCAATACGTGATAGACACGCCTTTGTGACGGTGGGTGGCTGCATCGCTCCGTCAGCCACAGTCACCCAGGTAACCAGCCGATGCTCTACAGTCATGTGTCACATAACGACGTTTCGATGGTGGCCCCCGTATGTGATGGTGGCCTCAGTGGATTACAAGCAGAAAGCGTGTTTGCGACTTTGAAAGAAAACGCAGGAACTGACATCCATATTGAATTTCCTGTGAGCTCGGGGTGTGTAAGAGAAGAGGAGGCTCAGCATGCTGTCTCCCTGGGATGCACACACGTGTGTGCACACACTCCCTTCTCTCCCCTCCGTATCCCTTCCTCCGTCTTTCCTCTCTGTCTGTCCCTCCTTCTCTCTCCTCCCCGCTCCCTTTTATCATTTCTCATCTCAGGCTTAGTCTGCTCTCCCTTCCGTCCCCCCCCCCCCCATGTCTATTTCCGGCCAGAAGACTGTTCGCAGCCCTCCTCCGACCCCCAAAGCGCGCATACACGGTGGTGTTGTGCTGCATTTTTATGGTGTCCCTTTAAACACAGTGCAGAAAGTCATGGGGGTGTGCCTTCTCCATGTTTAGATGGACAAGTACCGCTGTACTCCGTTGCCTTCAGCAGTCAGTACCGCCACGTGCTGGACAGGCTTGCAGCTGTGGAGCAGCAGACTGGCCCGGTGACTTCCAACCGTTTTCATCGCACGGACATCAGCTAATTACTGAAATTCTGCGGCTCTCCAAAACATAAGTATTTTTTCGATTTGACACGCAAATAAGAGTATAATTTTGATTCATTCACACCTGATGGCTACTGCGTTGGCTGTTGCCATTTTTCTTGTTTGACAATCGAAGGGAGCCGAGGTCAGTGCCCATGACTAAGCAGCCAGGCCCTGCATGTTTTAAACATCCCTGTGACCCCCAGAGCGCCTCCAGCGCCCCCCATGGACAGTGCTGGGCCCAGCGCCGAGCCTGGGAGTGTGGCGGGGGGTCATGCAGGTGCGGACGTGCAGTCTGTGCCGTTTGCACAGCGATGGTGTTGCCTAAGGACATTTCTCTGAGCATTCCTCTGTCAGTCTATGAAATGCCGGCTCCGGAGAGAAGGAGGAACTCGAGATGGAACTGATAACTGCCCCCCCTTCTCCCACAGCTAATGGAGGCGCTGGGAGCGCTAACGGTCTAACGGGGTGAGGCTGCCCGGGCGGGAGGTCAGTGCAGGAAGGGCACTTCCCACTGGGGAGGCTTTGGACACACGAGGAGGTGATGGGGCCGGACCCCCCAGCCGGAGCGTTTGCTGGTCCTTCCAGCTGGAGGACACGGGGCAATGGCTACAGGCCGCTCTGACCAAGACGGACTGCACACTCACATCCCAGACGGACTCCCTCCGCTCCGGCCAGCGATTCTCGCTCCCAAAGGGCGGATGAGGGCCAAAGGAAAGGGAAAACACCAAATGCTGCACGCTGAGCTGCTGATTTCTCTGTGGCTGTTTGAATTGGCCTGCTGTCACCTGGGAGGACGGAGATGGCTCCTCCCTGTGGGAGGGGGACAGGACCGCACAGGCCAGTGCAGCATGGCCCCGGGGGAATTACTGCTGTTTTCGGGGGTCAATACAAACCCCACAGTCATGTCTTAGAGAAGCTTTATTGACAGACGGCGTGAACTTGAACTGACGTCACTTCATGGCTTGGGCAGAACAGGACGGAACATGGAGCAGGCGGGAACCTGGGCCAGGGACGCCCTGTGCGCTGCCCCGCCCTCCGCTCTGCATGTACTTCCTGGTGGGTCACAGGTCCGTCCTCATGACACCACATGGAACCCATTCAGCAAAGTCCCATAAACAGGACCATTTCTAAGTTATGCGGAAGTCTGTTAGAAACGGATACAGTTTAAAAGCCAATTGGCTCATTGAAAGCGAGCATGACACACAGAGGTAGCACTGAACACCGGTTCCCAAAGACGTAGCATTGAAACCCTTTCTTTAAGATGAACCACTAAGCGCTGGCCGGTTGGCTCAGTGGGTGGAGCATGGAACGCAGATCCCGGGTTCCATTCCGTCAAGGGGACTATCTGGGCTGCAGGCTCAGCCCTGGCCCTGGGTGGGAGGTGGGGGCGGGTGGGGGCGGGAAGCAATGAACCAGTGACTCTCTCCTCCCCTCCCCTCGCTGACGGTCAGTGGGAGAGGACCCCAGAGGACCGACCACCAGAGCCCCGTGTGGCTGCAACCCTTCAAAACGACACAGTCTTAGCACCGTCACACGGGATTGTTCACACCAGGAACTGGTCTTAAAACACCAACTTTGCGACCTTCAGCTAGAGAAGTTAAAACTACCTTTGCGGTTTAAAAGCTGGTCTGGTTACAGAGGCTCTGTAGGGAACGTGTGTGACGGACACGGACACGGGCCTTTCTAAGAATCCAGGGGTCCCGGCCCCGCCCAGCGCCTGGGGTCGGCCGCCCCCCTCTCCCCCTCTTCCTCCCGCTCTGCCTCCCCCTCTCCCTCCCCCTCTCCCTCCTCCTCCCCTCTCCCTCTCCCTCCCCCTCTCCCTCCCCCTCCCCTCTCCCTCCCCCTCCGCCTCCCCCTCCGCCTCCCCCTCTCCCTCCCCCTCTCCCTCCCCCTCCCCTCTCCCTCTCCCTCTCCCTCCCCCTCCCCTCTCCCTCTCCCTCCCCCCCCGCCTCCCCCTCTCCCTCCCCCGGTCCCCGCGGAGGCCGAACAAAGCCCGCTCCGCAGGTGCCGCCCACAGGGCCCTGGCGGCCGGGCCGGGGCTGGGCCGGAACCCAGAGGCGGTGCCAGGCCCCGGTGCGGGAGCCGGGCCCGCGGGCACTCACCAGCAGCAGCAGGGCGTCCGCGCGCAGCGCCATCGTCCTCCGCCCGCGCCCGGGGCCGCCGTCCGCTCCTCCGGCTCCTCCGGCTCCTCCCGCTCCGCAGGGCGATCCGCTCCCCGCTCCTCCCGCTCCGCCTCGCCCGCCGGTCAGAGCAGCGGTCCCGCCCGGGGGGAGTTCCCGCAGGAGGAGCCGCCTGTCGCTCACCTGGCCGTCCCTGGTTGGGGACTTTGGGCGGCAGCCCCGCCCCGTCCTCCTCCCCCCTACCCCTCCTTCCTACCCCTCCTCCCGGAGCGGAGCTGGCCGCAGGGCCACCGGGCAGACAGACCCGCCGTGTCCAGGGCGGACCCGCTGTGTCCAGGGGGGACCCGCCGTGTCCAGGGGGGACCCGCCGTGCCCTGCGAGGCCGCTCCGGCGTGTGCGCGGGCCGGGCTCAGGTGCAGGCAGGCAGGAAGAGGAGCCTGGGGTGGGGTCCTCCTGCACAGAGCGAGGCCCACCTGGGGCCACCGGGAGCCGGCCGGCGGAGAGGCCTGCAGGTGCTGCGCCAAGGCCCCGCTCCCCATGGCCGCAGTGCTTCCCGCAGGTGCCTGGCACGGGCCAGGGAGGAGCAGTGGCTAGCAGAATGGCACAGGTGACCCCTGGCGAACCAGGCTCCATCAGGAGAGCCCCAGTGGTGACCAGGGGGAAGGCACACTGTCCCTGTGATTTACAAAATCCCGGACACAAAGTGTAACTGTCGGTCAGAATCCTTCTCCTGGACGCCCTCCTCGGCCTCAGGTTCCAGATCCGTCCAGTTGGATTCATGGTGCCCAGCACACAGGGCTGTTGCAAAGATTAAACCAGGAAATCTGTGCAAAGCATTCTGCAGTGTCTAGCACCCGGGGGTGCCATAAATGGCGATATATTACACAATAGTTATTGCAAGCGTACACGTTAACGTGAACTCTTCCTGAAAAGCAGAAATACTAGCATCAGCAACAGATTAGGAAACTTCCAAGAAAGGTTAACCAGTGGAGTCGGAGTGATGGAAGAGCCCGTGAAAGTATGAAGGATTGATTTGCTGCTAGAAAATCTAGCCAAAATGGCCGGGTTCCTTCTGTGGTGGGAAGTGCCTTCACCTCCCCTCCCCCCCTCCCCCCTCCCCGGTTCTGATTCTGCCAGTTTGCCAGATCCAGTGCGGTTGCCATCTCCCCTTTCGTCCCCTTTGCCATTTAGTTGGTTCCTCTTCACTGAGCATGTCATTTTGTTGGAAATGCAAACGAAGTGTTCCTTCCTTCAAAGAAACAAAAACAGGTCTTTATGAAATAGATCTGATATGATGAACTAATGTAGCTGTAACTACTATAAACTATTGTAAATGCAGTGCTAGACATATATGAGGATGCAATTATAATCCTAGAGAAGGGAGTCAGACCCTAACCACACTTTGAACCATGAGTTAGAGAATCTCTTTAGAAAGTGTGTGTGCAGCGAGCTGATTCTGAAAAGAATGACGGTGAGGGAGCCGCTGGGCCTGCCAGCACAGCGTAACTCAGCACAGCCGCTGCTGGGGAAGAGTCGGGGGTTCAGATTTATCTGTAACAAAAGCGTGGTTTTCATGCTGTCGACACAAAGGGAAGCCAGAAGCGAAAGCGTGTGTGTGTGTGTGTGTGTGTAAGTGTAATTTGAGATATTAGAGCAATATCCAAGTAGAAAAGCCTAGAAATAGTTAGAATTGAGAAGACAATTGCAGATCAATTTAGGAGGCAGAAACGGTCACCTAATTTTCTAATTTTTCTGGCCGTTCTTTCTCAATTCATTTCTTTCTCCCTGCCTCCCCGTTACATGCTATGTCTTCTGAGTTATTTCCTCCTTGGCACCAAGCGTGAGCCTGTAGCCGCTCCCAGTGTGCGGGTCTGTCCCAGCTAGCTCTCCCAAGCCTCAAACTGCATATATTTCACAGGGGCCTCAGGTGACCCACCCAATTCGCAGGGCTGTCGAACAGCAGACCTACGAAAAGGTCCCCCCGCCCCTCCCTGCACTGCTCCTGCCGCTCTTCCTACCTGCTCCTCGGCCCTGCCAATTTGGCCATCAGGCCCAGGCCCTGAGAGTCTTCCTCAGCCCTCCTTTCCCTGTACCCTCCGTATGCAGTGACCTCCCTGCCCTCTGCTCCTCTCCTCCGCGACTCTCCCACGCTGACTCACACCCCTGCCCCGTGGCTGTCGCTCTGTGGCCGTGGTTATTTCATCCACGCCCGCTACTCCACCCACCCTCCTTCTCAGGGTCGTTCGCACGTTGGAAGCAGAGGTCACAGCACATTCATGTGGGCCCAGCCCGTTGTATCCAGCCCTCGTCAGACAGGCAACAGAAACGTGTCCAGACCAATTGTAGGGAAAGGTGTCTGGAATACCCACTGTGGGTAAGCTAACCGTGGCTCTGATCAGACAGTATAGGTCTGGGATTGTGTGTGCGTGTGCGAACAAGCATAGGTGCCCACACACGTGTGCATGTGGTTTTCGGTGGCTCTTATTTGAAGTGTGAGTGAGTGAACAGTGAATTCGTTTTCAAGGTTATTTTGGAGGGTAGGATGTGTGTGTGTGTGTGTGTGTGTGTGTGTGTGTTTAAAATGACAGTAAAGACCCAGACTGTAATATTTTCACACCGCAGCAGGAGCAGGAGCAGGAGCAGGAGCAGGAGCAGAGGGTGGGTGTGAGTCAGGGCTGTCTGACTGGTGAGCAGTGTCAGCACAGATGGTGCAGCAGGAGACAGTCAGGGCAAAGGTGGAGGAGGTCCGGGCCGGCTGAGGAGACTGTTCCATGAGGTGGGGAGCGGGGGAGGATGACTTCTCTGTAGGAGGAGCCGCGGTCCCTGCCTGCGTTCACAAGGCGCTCGGTGTTCGGATGCTGATATTCCCGTGCCTCTCCCGTGAGATGGACCTAGAGCGGCCCCCTCAGGCCCCGAGAGAGGAGCACTGGCCCGCTTGGGGTGGGGTGGCCTCTGGTACTAATGGGGAAAACGTGCTGCCGTCCTGAGCTGGAATTTACAGAGAAGTGCTGAGAGCCCAGCAGACGGCAAGCCCCGTGGTCTCACGGAGACGCCAGCACCTCTTAGTAGCTTTGGGGACATCAGTGTGAGAGCACAGCACAGAGCTTGCACCCGAGAGGGAGGGCCCCAGGCCGTGAGTCACCAGGGAGCCTGAGCCGGCTGCCCCGCAGGCCCTGTGACTCAGTGTGTGACGCGCTGCTGGAGGCGAAGTCCCTGGCTCCCCATCCCTGAGGACATTGCTGACTTGGTCATGGGGTGGGGGAGATGGGACAGGGGAGGGTCATGGTGGGAGAAGGAGGTGGGATAGGGGAGGGTTAGGGGGCAGGGGAGAAGGAGATGGGATGGGGACAGTCAGGGGGGGGGAGAGAAGAAGGTGGGACAGGGGAGGATCATTGGGGGTGAGGGGGAGAAGAAGGTGGGACAGGGGAGGATCATTGGGGAGGGTTGGGGGTGGAGAAGGAGGTGGGACGGGGAGAGTCATGGAGGGGAGAGAAGAAGGTGGGACAGGGGAGGATCATTGGGGGGGGGGCGGGAGAAGAAGGTGGTACAGCTGCAGAATCGGGTTTGGCCCAGAAAGGAAAGCAAAGCTGCTTGTTCCCGCTCCTGGGCAGAGTGCTAAGCCCGGTTTAAGAGATTTTTTCCAGAACAGGTCATGCTGGTTTAAAGGTGATAAGGTAGCCATGCGGGACAGAGGTGCAGGTGCGATCCTAGCTGCAGTCTGCTAGTTCCCTTATCTTCCCAGGAATTCCATAAGCAAAGGAACCCTTTGCCAGGCCCAGGCCCCATCCAGTGCCTCTCCCTCCCGCTGACTCACTTTGCAATCCTTACCGAGGCTCCAGGCTCGGCCTTTTGTGCTGCTGGGAGGGGGTGTGCTATCAGGAGTCCCATCGGGGCAGGTGCCGCCAGCTCAGGCCTGCTCCCGCCTTTGCACTGGGCTCTTTCCCCAGAACAGCGGTGGGCAAACTCATTAGCCAGCAGAGCCAAATATCAACAGTAAGACGACTGAAATTTCTCCTGAGAGCCAAATTTTTTAAACTTAAATTTCTTCTAACGCCACTTCTTCACCATAGACTCACCCAGGCCGTGGAATTTTGTGGAGGAGCCACACTCCAGGGGCCAAAGAGCCGCATGTGGCTCACGAGTTGAGGTTTGCCGACCACGGCGCTGGATCCTTCAGTCCAGCTGTGCACACACTTGGCTCCCTTGCTCTCAGTTTGTCTGCCTCTCAAACGCCACCTTGTCCATGAGGCCTCCGGCCACCCCGCTGACACCTGCCTGTCCCACCCCGCGCTCCCCACTCCGTCCCTCTTCCTGTTCTTGGCACAGCACAGCTCCGGGCCGGGCCGCTACCTCGGCATGCCTGCGGCCCTTCGCCACAACGCCCATCTCACCAGGGCTGGGTTCTCTCCGTGAACTGCTCGCAGGACCTGACCCACTGGGGCTTTCGGTGGCTCTTATTTGAAAGTGTGAGTGAGTGGACAGTGAACATGTTTTCAGGGCTACTTTGGAGGGCAGTGTGTGTGTGTGTGTGTGTGTGTGTGTTTAAAATGCGGGTAAAGGTCACATTCCTGGAAGGATGTGAGCACATGTCCCCAAACTGAATGGGGGGCGCTGGGAGGCCTGGTGCACAATGGACACCGCCCCCTGCCCCCCACTGTGTCCATGGGTTTCGCTAGGACCCCTGCACAGCGCAGGGCGAGGAGTTCAGAGAAGGGAGAACAATTCTGTGTCCCTCCTCTTCCTTAAGCCTCCTTTCTTCCCGGGGGGCAAAGGGCGAAGCCATAAGCCACAGGGAACCGCTCCCTCAGCCCCGAAGCAAACAAAGGGGGCACTCAGGAGGCAGCGTGCCCCTGGGGTGCGGACAGGGTTTTCCCAACTCCATTTTCTGAAGACGCTTCAGAACGCGCCTCTGGCTTGGGTTCTGCCCCTGGTTTGTTTCTGGGATTCCTGGGAAGATAAGGGAACTGGCAGAGGCTGGGGAAGGGGCTGGAATTCAGGGCCAGGAGACCAGGCTCGGTGGGCTGATGGCAGGAGAGTGTCAGACAGAAACCGTGGCCTGACTGTGTGCCCTGACCCCGTGTGGCTGACCCCGTGTGGCTAACGACCTCAGGGAGACCCAGAAAAGCCCCTGGCAGTTACTGCATTTGCCCGTAGATAGTGACCCTTTGAAGGACAATGAAAAAGCGATGCCACCGCTTTGGAGGTGGAAACACCAGCTCTACAGATCCTTTCAGAATGACCCAGAGCAATGGCTTTCGCAGAGGAAGCAGAATCTCAAAAACAGATACTTTCCATTTTAAGGTAAAAAACAAGGATTCAAAGATATGAAATCACTCATTTTAATTGACTTTCGAATTTAATCTTGTTGGTGATTTTTATTGTAGTACCACACCATGTAATACTTTGTTAATCAGTTTGTGAGTTATTTACGGCTCTTGTTAAAATGATTAGAGCACATTGAAGTACTTCAATAAAGATGTTACTTACTCGCATGTTTGACGTTTCCTCAGGTGGAGATACGGGGTGGATTCTAGTTTGGCAGGGAACGGAGCCTGAGTGTGAACTTGGCCACGGGAGGCATGACCTTGTGGATGCATCTGTCACAGGTGTCCTGCACAAAACATATTGAGAATCACTACTTTGAAGGACACATTTGGAAGAGCCGTGCTGCCCCCAAATTACAATATTATTATTGAGCCCCAAATGAGATATTATGAATGGCAAATTATTTCTATGTACTAACTTTACTTTAAAAAAAAAAATTTTTTTTTTGATTTTTTACAGAGAGGAAGGGAGAGGGATAGAGAGTTAGAAACACCGATGAGAGAGAAACATCGATCAGCTGCCTCTTGCACACCCCCTACTGGGGAATGTGCCCGCAACCAAGGCACATGCCCTTGACCGGAATTGAACCTGGGACCCTTCAGTCCGCAGCCCGGCGCTCTATCCACTGAGCCAAACCGGTTTCAGCCTAACTTTACTTTTGTTTCCAGAGTAACCGAAAATCTTTTCACATGACAAACACGAATTAAAGGGCTCAGAGGCATCTACACACCCAGAGACTCGGAGAGCTGAGGCCGTTGGCAGACACGAAGAAGAGAATCAAAATGTCCCTAGTATCTGAGCATTTCAGGAAAATGTCTGTTTCTAAACGTGCTTTGTTTGTACTGTAAATGTTTTATCTTTGTTTTTGAAGTTTCATTGCCTCCTCTAGTTCCCACTTAAAACAGATATTTTATTACGTAGAAATATGGTCAAACATTAAGCAAACCAGTTAAGCAGAACTTGGATACATAGAAGGTTGTGGGGGGAAAAATGGTTTGCCTTCTAGCCTTCCCAGTGGAAAATCCTTTTCTTCCTCCCGTAGACAGAGGGAAAAAGTTTTAACGCTCCCAGTGACTTACCAGCTTGCCCGAGGACAGCTGTGTTTACTGATTTTTAAAAAATCATCATGATCACCACTCTATGCCTTGAGAGCAGACCTCTCCTTTTACTGGGCGATTTTCTGTGAATTCACTGCCACTTTTTTTTCCTTTTCCCATCAGGATGTGAGTAACAGCGTACCTCTGGAGAGAGTCACACCATGTCATGCAGAATGAGGACAATAAAGGTAAGCCAGTCAGACTCCTCCTGACTAATTCTCACGGTCTGAAAGAGGAGGAGTGCGCATCATTGTGTGTCTGTCTTAGCTGTGGGATTAGAACACCCCGCTGAGGTATCGGTAAATTTGATGGGCATGGAGCACGGGAAGCAGAGAAAGACAGCACTGGGAAGCCTGGGAAAACAGCTTGATGATGGTGCAGAGTGATGGTGCAGGTGGAGGGCTGCTCTGTGGGCTGTAGAAATGCATTGTGGGCCTCGGTTGTTTGGCCCGGTGGGGAAGCTAAGCCTGAGACTTTTCAATGATCGGACTCTTGAGTTCACAGGGTATGGTTTATTGTTCTCCGTACCTTGGATTTTCACCTCAGAGGTCTGAATAAGCCATTTAACACAAACAAAAAATTACAGGAAGATTGTGGCTTCTCGGCTTCCAGGGATAACAAGATGATGGAGGCTTTCTAGATTATTTTACTGATTTTTACTTCTTAGAGACCAAGTACATTCGGTGATGTACAGAATGGGGAGCCGGAGTCCCAGGGGTGCTCTGAGGTTCTACATGGACGGAGGACACACGTGTGGTTTGAGGGACACTGGACAGTGTCTGTACACAACACACTCCAACTCCTGATGAGAGTACAATTTCACTTTGTTTTCTGAGTCAACAGATATTTTCTAAGTACTAAAGGTATTTACACTGGGGAGGAGTAACAAAGTGCTTTGCGTGATTTATACTTTCCTGTGAATTAATATATTATTATTATTTTTAAATATATTTTATTGATTTTTTTTTTTTTTTTTTTTTTTTTTTTTTTTTTTACTGAGAGGAAAGGAGAGAGATAGAGAGCTAGAAACGTCGATGAGAGAGAAACACCGACCAGCTGCCTCTTGCACACCCCCCACCGGGGATGTGTCCGCAACCAACGTACATGCCCTTGACCGGAATCAAACCTGGGACCTTTCAGTCCGCAGACCGACGCTCTACCACTGAGCCAAACCAGTTTCGGCAGATTAATATATTAAACAATTTAAAGATGCATCAGCTAGTTATGCTCAGATTTTTAAGGAGGCAGGAGGTAATGGTTATGAAAACATGAAGCACACCACGTTCTAGAAATAAGGAGAGAACACACGCAAAGGTAAAGGCAAACTCCCCTTCCTTCCCTTTTGTGTGGGGTTAACGAGCTTTTGCAAATAAAACTCTTTTCACCTGGCCAGAAACTTGGCACCTTAACTGGACAGAAACTGAGCAGAAGCGAGTCATTCTGAGTGTGTCTGTGCAGTAATTGCTATTCCAGTGGCATTACCTCATGACTGTGTCCTCCTGGAGGTGGGGTCAGTAGCATCATTCCTTTCATGCTCAGGTTCAATTAATCCCACCCGATCCCACACCACCCCACCCCTCCCACCCCCACCCTTCCCACCCTCCTGGCTGCCCTATTCTGCTCGGTGCAAAGAATATAATTAGACCTTTACGGAAAAAGCCTCCCTTCTGCCCGGTTCCAAGGAAGCCCCATGGAAAACTGCAGTGGCGATTCTCGTGAGCTTGGCTGTCCATCATTCAGAGGAATTTCCAGTACAGGACAGACTAGACGGGACAAGCCTGTGACTACAGCAAAAGATTAGCCAGAGAGAAATACTACAGCCAGAGTTTAGAGCTGCAGAGCGAGAATTAGCGAAGTCAGTTCCTTACTCTACCTTTGATCAGCAAGTTCCTTTTCAGCCTGTTTTTTAAGCACCTGAACAGTAAGACTTTGGGTTAGATCATGTTTTGAGTTTGTATGGTTTCAGTGGCTTGGCTGTCAGCATTCCTGAGTTGAGTTCATTTTGTTAATCAGCTTAACAATAACCCACAACCTTCGGACCAACTAGAGTTGAGTTCATTTTGAAGATTTAAATTATAAATGACAAAGACGTGCAAAGAGGTTCAGTTGCTCAAAGACACAGCTAGTACGTGGGGGAGCTGTGATTTGAACTCAAGTAGTTTGTCTCCAAAGCCTGAACACTTAGGCCTTAACTCAAAACACAGAATTAAAAAACCAAACCAAACCAAACCAAATGCAAACCATTTCAAGTTTACCTTTTGTTAACCATTAAAATATGTATAACCTATCATTTTTGGTTGACTAATAGATGCAATGAGATTTAGAATTTTTCTCTTAGGTCCTCCTGTAGTTTGATTTTCTGCAGACATTAGCAGGTTTTATTTGCCTGATAACTCATTGTTTCCTGTCAAAATATCCAACATCCCCTGACTTGTTCTCTCAGTGGGTACATCCCAGTCCACCCAGAGCTGGCTGAGGTAGCAGCAGCGTGCACGGGCTTGTCCTGGAGGCCCAGAGTCTCGGGCCGGGAGGAGCAGGCTTCTGTCATGTTGGCACCACAGGCCTTTGCTGTTGTTTGCATCTTTGAGAGGATATGCAGAGGCCAGTACAAAGGAGGACAGTTCTGGGATCAAAGAAAGGTACAAGGAAGAGTGGCCAGTTAGAAAATCCACTGAGAGTTCATCTCAAGCAGCCATACAGTCTCTTCTGAGGAACTTCCCGTAGCAATTCGTAACAGCCGAGAAGCAGAGGGAAGGTGCAAAAGAATAAATATAATCAGAACCTATTAGACTAAAGGTTTATGACACAATTTGTTGGCATACAGACAAAAAGCTGCCCGTATTAATATAGGCAACTTGATGAGATTGGAGACAAGTATGTACCCAGAAATCATCACCACAATTCATGCCATAAACCTACTCATCACCTCCAAGGGTTTCCTTATGCCATCTTATAGTTACTATTCTTTTTATGATAAGAGCACTTAACATAAGATTTACCCTCTTAGCAAAATTTTAAGTATACAATATAACATGATTAATTGTAGGCTCTGTTCTATACAGTAGATCTCTGGGACTTACTCATCTTAAATAACCAAATCTTTGTACCCTTTGACTAATATTTCCATTTTCTGTTACACATTTCATTTTCTTCTTACTAATAAAAAGTTGATTAGTAAAAATGTGGATGAGAATATGTAAAAGTTTGGTAAAAAAAAGACACCTTCATTCTGCTCTACCTAAGAAAGCTGACAGACCCAGATGGTTCTTTATTGGAAATAATAAATGGAGAGAGCCACCTTCGTGCATGTATGTCTTCTGTGTCCAGTCCATGGAGCCGGTGACAGAAAGACCCTGCCTCAGCTAAGCCGAGGACAAGGTTGCCTGAAGCAATCGTGTGTGGATGCGAGCTTGTGTGTGTTTTGCCTCCTGGCGAGGACATGTATCTCACCATCAGAGCTGGTCAGTTGGACAGGGGGACACGGGAAGATGTAACTGGAGTCAGTCTCACATTTTGTGTTAGACGCTCATGTTTGGCTTAGTAGAAATGCCGCCTTGCAGGAGCGAAAACCATGCCATTATGCCATCTAAGTAAATATGGGATTACCTGATTCTGTACCACTTTATAATTAAGAAAGCTTTTTGCAATCTCCTCCTGATTGGGAAACCATATAAAAGCTCCCTGTGCCTTCTGAGAAATGAGGACATATGTATTCTTTCAGCATTGGTGGTTTGCTTATATTATCATAATCTGGTGTGCTGTGTTTTCACATGAAATTTTCTGCTTGCTAACTTAATAATGAAAAATTCAGCACACAGAAAACAGCAGAGGTGTTCTAAGGCATAATATTAACACTTTGTACGCCATAAGCGTCTATAGACACAATTAAGTTAAAAATATTGTGGCATGTGGGATGGTTTCAGTTTTGGACGTGTGGCAGTTAACTGGTCAAAAATAAAATGGTCCCATGTACTTCTAGGGAATAAAGGAGGAATGGGGATTGTTAGGTCACCAAAGAAGGAACACACGAGAACAAAATGGTGAGGGATTATGAATTTGTTCCATCATCCGCTGACTACCTGGTTGGGGTGCGGATGATGGAATAAATTCTCATCCCTCACCGTTCTTCTGGCCTCGTGCGTTCCTCCTTCCGCGACCTAACAGAGTTGGCTTTAAGGAGTAAAATAATTGTGGCGGTTAAAAGGTGTTGTTTTTCACAAATCATGGGAAAACTAAGATGAATGCACCCACTTAAAGTTATTATTTAAAAACAAAACAAAACAAAAACAAGCTTATAGATGCAGAGAACTAATTGGTGGCTGCCAGAGGCCAGGGTGATGGTGGTGGTATAACAGCTGAGAAGCAGAGGGAAGATGCAAAAGAATAAATATAATCAGAACCTATTAGACTAAAGGTTTATGACACATTAATTTGTTGACATACAGACAAAAAGCTGAACACTTAGCCCTTAACTCAAAACACAGAATTAAAAAACCAGTGTTAACCACATACCCTGTGACTCAGTTTCTCTCTGTCACCCGGAAGAGGAGCTGGGAAAGGGCTGAGTTGCCCAGAACAGGAAGGAAAGACCTTGAACTTCCACCTGTTTCTTCATTTCCAGTCACATCGAAGCTAGTCAGTTGGATGTATTCCTTTTACGCTCTTGGCTTTTGAAAATTAAGATTTTTATTCCTTGAATTTTCTAAGAATAAGAGAAACTGGTGGTATTTACCTACGTGGCTTTCATTTTTCCTGAAATTGAGTTGATCACCCGAGTTAGGTCGTACACTTCCTTCACGCAACATCCATTCCAGGCCAGTGTCTGCTCCCCGTACTCCAAGTCCAAGTCTGCATTTAAGAGTGAGGAAGGTCAGTCAGAAGCAAGATCTGACATTCTGAAGGGACTTACATTGTGGCATTCCTTAAAAAAAAACAAAAGACATAAAACGACAAGCATTTAGCAACCCTCCCTCCGCCCCTCCCCTCGCTGTGGCTAACGGCTGTCTCTAGAGAGCCATGGTATATTTTTCCAGTGTGTTAGGCTGGAAATCTTACCTTCTCTTTATCCCAACTTTTCTGTCTGAGTCATCATAGAATGTCAAAACTTGCCTGAAAGATGAGGCTAGATTACCAAAGAAATGATAAACATGTTACAAGTTTGCCCTGTTAGCACACGTTTGCCCTGACCTCACCCAGCACCGTCTGCACCCACCTGAGGAAGGTCCTGGGGCTCCTGGTATGTCCTTCCTGCCTGGACAGGGGGCAGCTGGGAAAATGACAGAAACGTAAATGGAAGTCACTTTCTTATATCACGTTTTTAAATAACTATTGATTATAGAGAGCAGTTCAGCTTTTAGCGAATGGTTAAGGAAGTACTCATTAAGTGTGTCACCAAAAGGTTTTATTATAACGATGTTATACTATTCCAGTTTTAATATATACTGTTGTAAATTGATGATACAGCAAGTAAAAAGACAGTTTAAAATTTTTTTTTCTGCTTAAAACAATTTTTATTTTTGATGAAAAAATACAGATGCATTTGTTGCTTTGGATGTAATTTTACATGGCGAATCAACTCAAGGTCCCCTGAGACAGGCTGCTGTGTTCTGGTTTCAGACACACTGAACTGCCCTTATTCCACTCTAGCACCTTCCTGCCAGGCGTGGTTTCCTCGTCAGTCCGACAAATGCAGCAAAACCCCATGTCCCGATAAGGTGGGTTTAAGAGGCAAAGTTAAAATCCTTTGAGAATCCTGAGAACACTTTTGAACTCGGAATAAAGGTTATTATGACCATTAAGGAAACTTATGTATAAACAAAGGCACAGCTCAAGATCCCAGAGAAAGCGTCTTTGAGACACAAGAGAAGGGGTGCCCAGTTGTCATAGCAAAGCGACTCCCTCAGGACCCCGCAGGCTGCTCCCTGGGGTTAAATTCCCCTCAACTGGAGACAAGCACACCGCAGGCCCTGCAAGAGCAGCAGCAGCCCTGCCTGGAAGACACGCCGCCTGCACCCGCAGGCTAAGCTGGCAGTGCCCCGGGAGTTAGGGCACGGGGAGAGGGGCGCATGCTGGATGGAAGGACATTTAGGGGTCTCTTTCCCCCAGGGTGTCCTCAGGACTGCATGCACTCTTTGGGGTGAAAACAAACACTTTACTACTTAGCATTCTATCTGGAAAAACAAATGTCAGTTTTGAACCTGGCAAAAAAAAAAAAAAAGGAGAATTTTATATACAATTAGAGTAGTGAGCTGCACAGTGACCTTGTGGGGACTCAGCCCAGACAGTGAGGGCCAGGAGCAGGGAGATGCTCTCTGTGGCTCAGAGCCTAAAATCTCGGATGAGCAGAAATCACTTGAAGAACTGCATTGCTGTCATGATAACACAGTGAAAGAATATATCCTAAATCTTAACTAACTTAACATTGTTATGTCAACAGTGAAATTGCCGTAGCTGTTTAATAATAATAAAAAAAAAGAGCGAGGCTTGAAAAAAACCCGATGTCCCTGATGCTGCTTATAATACATATTGACAAATGTCGTCTCATGTTATCCTAGCCAGAGGCCCCTTTTGCTCACGAGAAAGCCAGGTTCTGTATTTCCACAAAGTCTGTAGGCGTTGTATACGTAATAAACATCAAAATGTGACATGTGTAAGTTACATCTACCCACTGGCGTTTAAAAATAAGGAGCATTTTAAACTATTAACACAGGATTTGTTACTAAGAAGCATGTAGGAAGGAGTTCAGTGTAAACCAGTTTCTTTGCATAGATCATTTCAAGATGAATAAAGAAACCCCAGATACTATTTACAACTTACTATACGTACTTAAACGTTCCGTGGTAAAACTGTCTTATTGTTAGACTATGGGGCGCACAGCTGCAGCAAGTTAGCCCTTAGCTTGGGGAAGAGATGCGCTTAGGGGCACCCAGGAGATGGAAACGTCAACTCTGACTAGTTCTCTTTTCCCCTCCTGAGCCACTCAGGGTGCTGAGCCCGCACTGAGACTTGTACATCACTATTCATGGCCCAAGAAAAGGCGACAGAGACAAGAACCAGGGCCCTTGGCTCCAGGTGCTCAATCTCCTGAAAGAGCATTAGCATTTTAAAGCCAGGGACGTCTTCCTTGGGCGCCGCAAAAGCAAAAGTTCAAGAATGGTTGGGAGTTTTCCTACTGAGCATGTTAAGACTTTTCTGAAAGGCATTAACATTTACTTCCACCTGAGTAGTGTTTGAGAATTAAGAGTGGCACCACCTTCGCTTCAGGGGTGTGAACTAGAAAATTTCAACTGTGATTCTGATCCCTTTCTGAGAGTAGCAAGTAGGTGCCAACTGAGACCGATACGGGCCGCGCTATGCCATTAGGATCATTTGGTCCAAATATCTTTACGGGGCCAGGGCGCTGCTCCAGGCCATGCCGGTCAGATCAGACGGGAACAAGGGTCTTCTGCGCAGATCATGTTACAGGACCCTCGCAGCTCGGCGGGACCGTGCAGGTGGCCATGGCCACTGGGAACCGGGCAGATCACGCGTTCTGTCACGACCACGTTCTGCTGCGTGAGAAGTGGGTCAAAGGTCGCAGTGGGAGGGCACAGGAAGGAGCCACAAGCCGAGCCAGAAGCCGAGAAAGTCTCCGTCACCAGACAGCTGCCCTGCGGCAGGGGGTCGGGGATGGAGATGGCTGGCTGGAGGACAGAGCCCGAAGCAGACCAAGTGCAAGCCCCCTGGCCACCCGACGTGCTCTGGCCCCTGAACGGCTCCGAGTGCTGGATCTCCGCGGAGTGGCCACAGGCGCCCGCCCCAGAGCCGCTGCCTTGGGCGGGCAGCGGAGCCTGGTTGCCTGTGCCATCCAGCCCCAGGCTGATCTCTGCCAGCTGCTTAAACTTCGGGCCCAGCGAGTCCAGGAAGCTGTCATCCAGGTCGTCGGCGATGAAGCTGCAGCAGCCCAGGGAGCCCACGGGGGAGCCGGGCGCCCCCAGGCCTTCGTCGTCGTAGATGAGCAGGCAGTCATTGGCCTCCTGGCCGCCGTCCTCCTCTGCGCAGGTGAACGCTTTCTGAGGTGGAGGAAAGCGGGCGCATGAATGTAAAGAGACTCAGTGGGAGAATACAGTGCCACCCCCACGCGCAAGGCCTGGTAGGAATGTGCGACTTGGGTAACCCGTGGACAGAGAGAGCCTTCCTTCCACCGAGCTCAGCAGCAATTCTCTGGTGTTTGGAGAGTAGTGTAGTTGACTTTCCCTCAGAATTGAGCCTGGCCGAGGCTCACGTGCTAATTCTTGGCTTTGAAGGCACTGACATGGATGTAGGCCTGAAAAACGAATGTGTGTGTAGCCTGGAGGTTGCCCCCGGGTCATGTGAGGTCCCTGTGTGGGCTTGTGCCCATGCGTGTCTTTGTGTTTGGGGGAGGGGAGGAGACATCCCACTGTCACTGTCTACACAGCGCCCAGCCGGACTGCGGCCTCGGCCTGCCCCACAGCCCTCCTGGGAGCCTGCCCTTAACCTGGGCCCTCAGCGCCTCAGACGGTCCCAGCCCCCTCTTCCCAAGCCTCTCCCTCAGGCTACCCTCAAACGCAGCGTCAGCCGCCGCCATCTGTGGGCAAGAGCCTGGCACCTACCAGTCTGAACCCAAAACTAGAAGTGAGATCTGCTCTAACCACACACCAACCAGGAGGCAAGCAGCTCGCTCGCAGAGTCCCTGTTCTGGTGCCCTGTCCCTTTGTGGTTCTGTGCTCGCTGATCTTTGACCACATCCCTTCCTCCCACTTTTATTTTTGGGTCATTCATTCAATGGTTATTCAACCTTTCTGGGCACGGACTGCTTTGACAATGTGAAGAATACTATAACCTTTTCTCACAAAAGTATATGTACTTCTGTCTGGCATCCTCTATGGTACAGGAAATACAGAATAAGCTGCTTCGTATTTCTAAAGAGGATGCTGCTGATCCTGAAATCCGAAAGAGTCTATTTGCCTATTACTCCTTCAGCAGCCCAATTTTGACAGCCATCCCCGTTTATTTGTATTATTTAGGCAAAATACCCCAATTTTTTTTTTTTTGGTTACATTTTAGCAAGCTGTAAAGCAACTGCAAAACTGAAATATAGTCAAGTAGAAAAAGAGCTCTAATGTAAGTGAGATAACAGAGGCACGAAGTTTTTCTCCAGGTTACCTGGGAAAAGTAGGACTCCAAGAAGTTCATGCTTATTGCTCCTTCAACACATTCCTTGTGGGTCCCTCCCATGGAATGCCTGGTCTGCATGGTCCCCGTCTGGCCCGCGGAGCAGAAGCCCAGGCCTGTGGTGGCTCCGAACCCCGCGGCGGCCCCAGCTCCCGCGGCCGCTCCCAGGTTGGTGGTCAGTTCCATGCCCGACGCTCCTTCCGCCGTCATTCCTCTGGTGCAGGCATTCATGCAGACATCTAAACACAGGGAGGACATTTGCTAACGGCTCATGCTGGGATTCCTTAAAACGCCGGCCTCTGATATCCGGGAGCAGCCATTAAGGAAAGCAGATCGGTGGGAGAAAGCACAGCCTGTGTCTAGTGGAGATAAGAGCATCCCGCAGTCTGTTCTGTGAGAGGGACTCGGAGGTGAGGGTAGAGCAGAGGGTACTGGTGAAAGAGCTCTGAA
This sequence comes from Nyctalus aviator, assembly GCA_036971965.1. NCBI lineage: Eukaryota > Metazoa > Chordata > Mammalia > Chiroptera > Vespertilionidae > Nyctalus > Nyctalus aviator. The sequence continues at coordinate 168,481,204 of CM072925.1, forward strand.
AACATGCTGACTGAAAACAGAGGACATGGATCTTCAGAGACAGCAGCCAGCAATGGAAAAGTGAAAACAGAACATTCAGCACACGGCCGTGGGAAGCTTCTGATGCGATGCTTGTGTGTTTTCAGGGGGAAAATTGTAATGAAGCTGCCCTATTGGCTCAGTCTGAAACCCAACGAGGAGACACGCATGTGTGATCATGCAGATTAGCTGGTGCTAGCTTGGTGTCCTGGTGCCTGAGAAAAATGTTCGCACAGCATTGTTTAGATGAGCTAAGAACTGGAATTAGCCCAAGTGCCCATCAGACGATGAGCGGATAAAAAAGCTATGGTGCTATACACAACGGAATGCTACACAGCAGCAAAAAAGAAGGGTCTCTGACCCTTTGTGACAGCATGTGTGAACCTAGAGAGCACTGTGCTAGGCAAAGCCAGCCAGTCAAAGACAAGTATCACATGGTCTCCTCACTCAGATGTGGAATCTAAAGAACAGAATAAACTGATGAACAAGATAGAACCAGAGGATAAATGGAACAGACTGACAGCTCTCAGAGGGAAAGAGGGTGGAAAGGACAGGAAGAGATCAACCAACAAACATATATGCACATATGCCTAACCCTGGACACAGACAATAGTGTGGAAAAGGCCTAGGAGGTGGGCAAGGTGGAAGGGAAAAAGTGTAATAGTCAACAACAACTACAAAAAGAATAGTCCAAGTTGGGTGGTAGTCAGTGTTTGTTCAATTTCTCTGTAGGAAATCGTTTCTATTCAAAAACATCCTAACTGACTGTGTGAGAGCTATATTTCAGTTTATTAAAGTTTGAGAAAAGTAACAAATCTTCATATGTTAAAAACAGTAGCTTCAGTGGGCAAATGAACTTTACTGAAGCCAGATTTAGGTCATGAAATGGACTAATATTCTAAAAATAAACCATTTCATTAAAACCCTATCTTAATGGTACCACCTCCCAGTATGTACACAAATATGCAAATTATTGAGGAAACAATTTAGAACACTTCTTGCTTTTCAACATTTCTTATTTAACCCACTGTGACTTTCAGAAATAAATTTGATGTTCACGTACCAGAACTTTCCATGAAATCAGCTCCATTGGAGGTTATAAGTGGCACACAGATATTTGTGATTTCCTGCAAACCGTGTTAAAAAAATACATTAAAAACACGCACAGATTTTGTGGCTCTTTGCAAATGGTGACCTTACAAGAAACCTAGCGGCTTACAGGGATAACCACTTTTGACATCTGAAGAACGAAGATCTTAAAAGGCGCCATTCATGGCAGCACTGACTCTCCAGGGTCCTGAGGGCCCTTTTGATGTCCCACAATCCCCTTTCCTGTCTGAATGTTAACAGAACTTCACTCTGTATAACGGAAATAAATGTTTGACACACTGCCTCCTCACCTTGTCTTCAGGCTGGGCCCCTTCGATCCCCCACTGATGAATGGTTCCTTCTGAACCCTCAGGAACCGGGATAAACCCAGATGTTACTCCGCCAATAGGTCCCTTCCCACAGTCACAGGTCAGCAGCAGGAGGGGCGCCACTAGCGAAAAGGAAAACAAAGTAGTAAGACATGTCCATCTCTTGGGAATGGTTTGACGTGACGATTGTCAGAATGTTACAAAGAAAAGAAAATATTTTAAATATTTATGGAAGACCTAACGGAAAGCACAGTTTGTTTCTGTGAAATAACATTTGGTAAACTGAACATACTAAAATTTCATAGAACCATGAGGCTGAAGGAGACAGAGTGGCCATTCCTGTGATATGTGTAGTTGTCTTAAAATGGGCCCTGTTTGATGGTTGATGAACACGGTGGTTCTGCTCCTCCATCCTTGCTGGTAATTTGTTTTTATTGTGATGGTGTTTCTTTGTACACGTTGAGGCTGTGTTTATGGTGTCAAGTGAGTGCACACTGGATGGACAAGAGTTTAGGCAGCGTGATGTTCCAATGGTCTGTCTCCTCTGCTCTCTCAGGAAACAGCAATGAAACCAGCAAACTGCACTTCCTTATGCTTTAAAAATACCTTGTAAATTAACATTTAAGTGAATGGGTTGAAGTGGAATTTTAACTCTAAGAGTGTGGTTTTTTAATGAATTACGGAAGTGACTGAGTTTTTCAAGGATTTTCTTTTATTTTTTTATACAAGAATTTACCAAAAGTTCTTTTAAGTTAAAAATATGATTCACAAGATTTCAATTTAAATGCAACTTTTTTTTTTTTTTTTTTTAGAAATCCGTATATTGAATAAAGTACATTTCATTCCTATTAAGAAATAGCACATGTGTGTAGTTTCCCTAGGTATGTTCAATGACCCTAATCATATGACGTGGAGAAGCTGTGAAGGGGGTGTGTGCATTGAGGCGGTGAGCTGTTTGGAGGAAGGGTTGGGTTACACAGTGACGTCTCAGAGCCTGTGATATGTTAATGTGTGCTGTAAAGCACAAAGCCCATGATTTCCTAAATTTATTTATCCAAGGCTCTCTTCTTACTCAGAAACTCATGAGACTTGGATATGGCGAAAACATTTTAGGAAGTGTCTCTCTCATGGACAAAGTCATTGTTTTGATTATGACTACTATTTCCCCCATCTTGATTCTCTCATGCTGTTTTCTAAATGTCTAGCATTTATTACTTGCTTCTGCCTTATGCTAATGCCTACCATTTATGACTATAGATTACGATTCACATATCTGACCTGCTTAGCTGGGTATGGATATAGATTATTGGCAAGTGACACTTTAACTTTAAACATTGCGGATTCTTCCTGGGAATGCCATTCCCCCGGCTTTGCCTGTGACAGTAGGGAACATGTCTTCTGCGTCGCAAACATGCATCGCCACGCAGTGCAAGGGCCTGTGCAGTGCTGTCCCCGCCCCCCCCCCCCCCCGGGAGAAACAGGAAGCATGGGGGGACTCACGCAGCAGCATCAGAAGGCCAAGCAGGATCAGACCGATGGCGGCGGGCCCCAGCCTTCCCGATGTCTGGTCTCCATACCGGGCCCCGGGCTGGGGGACTGCTCTGCAGGTGTCCCTGTTGTCACACTGACACACCTCCACGGCCAGGTTGTCGGGAGTGTCGCACTGCTGGTCTTGTCTGTCTGTGATCACGAGGGAGATGGGGTACATCCCGGGGGGCAGCGGCCCCTGGGCGCTCAGCATCGCAGCGGTGGCTGCAGAGAAATAACCACACGGATCACAGAGGGACAGTGCCTTGTCCCTGAAAACGACTGCCTCTTGCTCACAGCCAGAGTTCACCGTCGACGTCACTGTTGTGAGCAGTGAGGCTCCTGGCCGGGTGAGATTTGAGCAGTTACGAGGCTGTAGGGATCCGGCTGGGTAAATCGGGCTGCACATCCTCCTGGTCCCAGAGGGGTCCCCCATGAAGACTCGGTCCTACCTTGAATGTCCCCACAAAGAAGAGGGGCGCAGGCACCTTTAAACTCCAGGTCCCTCTCCTGGGGCGCCCCCACTCCTGCAAGTCTGCCTATGCCAACTCCTTGATTCGTGGTGGCCCTCCGGGGACAGGCGGGAAGCCAGGACATGGAGCAGGGAAACAGACCAGAGCTGGACCGACCGGCGGACAGTTTACAGCCGTTGCAGATGGTTGCCGCCCTGAGATAAACACTGGGCCTCCGTTGTATTTCAGCTCCAGGCCCAGAAAAGCAGCCACGCCAGGTGGGTGACACCCGGACCTGCTGCAATGACTGGCCGGCCCCTGCCCTGACCTGACCAAGCGGTGGAGACCATGACCCTGAACCTAGAAAATGGATTAATGTTGTGCTGAAACCCTCCCCTGAGGCCTTTCCTAAGATTCCCGCCTGCAAGAAAGAGATAAAGTCCCCTGACAAAGGACTCAGCGTGTGCTCTCCCTACGGGGAACCTCCCCCTGTCCCGCCATTCCCCTTCCCTCTTCTTCCCCCGCTCCTCCCCCCACAGGCACGCATCCCGCAAACCCTAAAGGACCCCACAAGGCTTGCAACCAGGGGAGCGATGGGAAGCAGCAGCTCGTCCCAGGCTCACCCCTGAACCTGACCCCAAGGCTCCCTTTTCTCTGACTCCCCGAGAGTTAGGGCGGCCCGGCCCAGCTCCTGTTGCTTCTTCTAAGCCAAGTCCTGTCTTGTTTTATGACTCCAGCTTGAGCAAGTATTCCCTCATCGTCATCTGAGCGCGTGTTGTGAAATTTTCCTGCTGGAGGTCAAGAACCCACACACTACCGGCCGCCCGAGGCAGGCCTGCCAAGGGCCAGGTCCCCTTCCTGTAACAGCGTGACAGCATCCCTCCTGCCTGAGCCCATGCCTTGGTGTCTGACTTACCAAGACTGAGTTTCTGCTGTGGCTGAGGCGACCTCAGCTGCCCCCGGCAGTCCTGATCCCCTGAGCCTGGAGCTGGCTGTGTGGGGTTCCCTGTGGCGAAGGCCATTGTCTAGCTGACCCGTGAGCATTGATTGCTCTCCATTTTCCATTGCTACGTCCTCCCTTTCCACGTGGGCTCCGGCAGCAGCTCTCATTGGCTGCAGGTCTGTGCTGCTTCTGCCGGGCTTTATTTATTAAGTAACTTATTTATTTTACACTCAATATCATTTTGTTTTAGTTTCAGGTCTTGACTCCATCATGCCCTCTGCCATTACCCCTGGTCCACCCAGTCCAACCACAGTTGTCTGGCCCCACCTCACCCAGTCAGGTGTATCTTTTGCAGCCTTTCCATTGTCCGTGTGCCTGGTAAACCTATTTAGAGCTAAATGCTACGTGTTCCATTTAGAGCCAAAATCTTACCCCAGGTCAGTAAGACCCCAGGAAAGAAGGCCATGGAGAGCAAGATCCCTTTGGGGACCTAGCAGTGACGGACACCTAGGACGAGGGCCCCACGGAGCACATTTATAACAGGGAGCAAGGTTAGTTCAGAAAGGAGTGAGAGAAAAGTGAGTTCACTTATAAGAGACTTGAGGTGGCCTATAGACTTGAGATGGTCACTATAGAATTTGGGAATGGAGGAGATTCTTATCAAGTCTGGTGGCTGTTTCTCTGAGACTCCTGGCAAAGACAGGAAATGTAAGCTTAACATGGAAAAGGCCAGAAGAAAAGGAAGGATGGATTAGCTCATTGCCATTGGCGAATGGGTTTGCAGGTCTCCATTCACCCGTGCTTGGGATTCCTGACTTGCAACTCTTCTAAGGAACTCTTCCTATGAGCCCTGAGCAGGCCGGCCCTCCAGTGCATCCTCTCTGCCCACAGCCTGCCCAGAAAGAAACCTTTATGTATTCAGAAACCTAAACAGCTCTGCAGAACAATAGGTGCCTGACTAATCTTCTTTTGGTGGACTATGAAAGTAGAAATCCTATCTAATAAAAGAGCAATATGCAAATTGACTGTCACTCTAACACACAAGTTGGCTGTCCCCATGTGGTCAAAGATCCTGCCCCCATGTGAACTCAAGATGACTGCCACAAGATGGCCAGCAGGGAAGGGTTGTTGGAGGGGCCAGGCCTGCAGGGAAGGGCAGTTAGGAGTGACCAGGCCAGCAGGAAAAGACAGTTAGGGCCAATCAGGCTGGCAGGGAAGCAGTTGGACATCAATCAGGCTGGCATGGGGTGATCAGGCTGGCAGGCAGAAGTGGTTAGGGGCAATCAGGAAGGCAGGCAGGTGAGCAGTTGGGAGCCAGCAGTCCTGGATTGTGAGAAGGACATCCCTCGAGGGGTCCCAGATTGGAGAGGGTGCAGGCTGGGCTAAGGGACGCCCCCCACCCCCATGCACGAATTTCGTGCAGTGGGCCTCTAGTAACATATAAAAATAAAAATTGGAGTCCACATGGAAAACAGGAAATATTAAACAGTGCTAACATAATCTCATAGCATTTCTTTCCTTTGCTTAAGAGAAGAAATTCCTGAGGTGAGAGCTCCATCTTCGTTGCACTGAATTTTTTTCAATTGCTCCTGGAAAGAACCTGCTCCACAGGAGCGCTCTCATCCTCCCAGAGCTTTCCTTGGTGGTTCACCTGCACTGCTACTCACCGTTAATGGTTGTGATCCGCCACACAACCGGCAGCTTGACATCATTCTCCAGGGAGAACACGTAGGGGCCAGTGTCTCTCTGGCTGTCCTGCACTCTTGCAGAGACAGCCACAGAAGGTGACGAGCTGCAGATCCTTTCCTGTGCCAGGACCGTTGTCGGGCAATTTTCATTAAAACCAGGCACTTCAACGTAGATGGTGCCCGTAGATGTCTTCCCTGTTTTTTCTGTAAGAACAGCATGTTAGAGTTAAAAAGATATTCAGAACAAGCAGGCTACAAGAGTCAATAAGGGGAGCGAGGGGACATATGCAATACTTTCAACAAGAAAGATGAAAAAAATATAAACACACAAAAATGAACCTTGTGTTTCCTGCATGAAGCCAAGTTAGTGTGTCTTCTCATGAGAGATTATATTTGTTATTCTTACAGTAAAAATGACCTACAATCTCTGCATCTTGTAAAAAGATATTTAACTTGGCTGGTATCTGATTTATAACATTGGCTATTAATTTAATATGCTTGGGACCAAGACCTGTAAGGGGATGAACTCACTGACTACTAATGAAATCAACATAAAAATAATAGTTTTCTTCAGTGTATTCACTTCACGATCCCAGCACTGTGTGAAAGATTTTTACTTCTAAAATTTGGGCCGAAGTATTTGAAATAAGAATTGATTTATTTTTGTTACCTAAGATATAAAATACAATTGAAAAAAATTTAATATGTCAACAATCAAAAACATTAAACAAAATCTAGCAGTGCTGAGCTTGAATCTTTCTATATTTTTTCCCCTCTGTGCTTTTTGCTATTTTCTCAGATGATGTGAATTTGGTGTTTATTCTTTCGTTTTAACTTTATGTTTGCTTATTGCCTTGAGCATAAGCTAATTTTATACTTGTGGACACACACATACATCGTCCATGAATAATATTTTTAAAACATTTCAGAAGATTTTATTGCTTAGTGACATAAGCAATGAGGTTATGTCATTAATCTATAAATTATTTGGAACTCATTGTATGAGTAATTCATAAAGGCACCTCCCATTGGAGCTGAGCTTCCTTGTAGGCATTCAGCATCAATCTTTATCCATCCTTCTCAAAACCAGAAATTCTGGTGGGTCTAAAAATCCCTGTCCCAACCATAAGCAAACCACAGGACAGAACACAGAATTCACTGGTGCTACAAAGGCCACTGAGATGTTGGAATGCTAGCCTTCTAACTTCAGCTGCTTTGGACCTGAGACCCAAGAACCTACAATTATTGATCTAATGTTCTATTTGTAACTAAATGGAATTGAGGAACATTTCTCTAAATAAGATTGAATATTTTTCTTACCATCGATGGCTAGAACCTCCGCTGTGATTGTCCTGTTACCTATGAAAGTAGAAGAATCCCGAGCCATGTTTTTGGCAAATCTGATTTCAGCCGTTTTTGAGTCAATAATTAGAAAACCACCATCATTCCGTCCGAGGGCATATCTGTTTTATAATAGAAAAAGGTAATAGTTTCCTTTCAAATATGGAATGTTACCTACTTAATGAAAATGACCCATTTATATTTAATGTATTTGTTTTGAATATAAGACATTGAAATATGCTTTTCTGAAAAGCTGCAGAAAGTTAACAAAATAGCATGGACAAACAGTATTTTATAACCCTTAAGATGTGTTCCCCTGGGTTTTTCTAATTTATGCTCTGTGCAATAACCCGTGTCCTTACTCTTTACACTACAGTAATGAGTTTTGCACGTGTTCTTGGATTTTAGGCATATGTGTCTGTCTTTGTAGACACTGTTCCATCTTATTGCACCACAGCCTGCTGGTGAACTTCTGCTCTTTAAGACTCAATTGAAAGTTTCTGCAAACCATTGTCCTGACCTCTCTAGGCAGGCTGAAGCACTTTTCTTTTTAGTTTCCACTTTAACTTATATTATCTTTGCTCATAATACAATATTGTCTAATGATTCCACTACTTATCTCTCCTCCAGTTAGCAGCTCATTGAGTTGGCCACCTTTGTCTATCGCTGTATTCTCGCCATATAATAGTTTGGGTGTTACTTATTCGTTTTAACACTGGGGGGCGGAGTCCGAAACCAGGGCACGCGCCCTGAGTGGGGATTGAACCCTGACCTCGTGGTTCATAGGTTGTCGCTCAACCCCTGAGACACACTGGCTGGGTATAATAATTTATAGATTAATACGAAGTCGAGGAATAATAAGATGTCATTGAAGTAATCGTACCTGACATTTGAAGCAATTTTGTTATTTTCTTCATCAAAGGCTGCATACGTTCCCAGGATATAATTGATCAACCTTTTCCTACTTATGCCTTTCTGGACAGTAAATGTCTTGGAAGCAGGGCGGAATGCAATTCCTTCTTGCACGTTTATAACTTGAACCTTGACTTGGGTTGACTGGATTCGATATTGAGAGATTACAGATCGGTGAAATTCAGCTTTGTTTTTGACGGCGATACTAAAGTGTGCATTTTGTAGTTGTTCATAATCTAGGGGCTGGAATAAATATAAAATTAGAAGAAAAGTGTCAAAGAAATACGGTTTGGCAAACCCAGAAGAGGACAAGAGAACTCTAATGGAGATTCTGATTTCTATGAATAGAAACCGATGTAGCAAAATGATTTCAGAGATCATTGTAAGGTTGATATAGAGAGACCTTTGGGATTCTTAACTCATGTAAGCTCAGTGCAAACTCATAGAGTGGTACTAGCAAATGCCATTTTAGGCGACGTGGTGCAGAGGACAGAACCCACCCGTGTTGTGACAGCCTGGTTTGAATCCTGGTTCTGTACTTACAATCTGTGTGACTCAGGGGACAGTATTTCATATCTCTGATCCTCAACTTCCCACTTCTGGAAAAAAAAACCCGCCCTAGCTGGATTGGCTCAGTGGAAAGAACATCTGCCTGCAGACCAAAAAGATCCTGGGTTCGATCCCAGTCTAGGGCGCGTACCTTTGTCGCAGGCTCCTTGGGCCTTGGCCCTGACCAGAGGCAACCAATCTGTGTGTCGATGTGTTTCTCTCACGTCATGTTTCTCTCTGCGTTTCCCTCTCTAAGGCCCGTAACACATTCCTCTAAATGGCAGCCCTGGTCACTCACAGAACAGCCGCTGGATTCATGTGCAATGGTGCCTTTTCTGATTTTAAACTTCGGAGGTGGCAAAGGCAGACTGTCTTTGTAAACGGGGCTGGCAGAGAGGCCTCGCAGAGCAGTGTGGGTGGCTTTCCATAGAGCTATTGCGGATGGGCTTGCAGGAGAACGATTTGACCTGCCGTGAGGTTGGCCCAGACCAAGGCCTGCGGAATCCTGATAGCCTTTCTGGTGCATGTCATGAGGGGCATGAGATAAGGACATGCTCCCGTGGGTTACATCTGTGCATTCCGGAAAATAATTATAGGAAGAGATCTGGATTGAATTTTAACTTTGCAATGACGGCCAAACATGTTAAATGGATGCTTTGCTCACCCATCTTCCATCTTGCAGCATTAGTTATACTTGCCCATTTTCTAGAGAAACTTGCCTCTTTCCCTCTTTGACTGGCTAGCCCAATTACAATAAATTGACAGATTCAAAAGCCACAATTCCATGTGTATGTATCTCTTGCTAACTTCAATTGGAGAGGAGAAATGAGATTAAGTCAAGAAATGTGTTTTACTTGGCTGGTGCTTAAATCAAGCGTACGTGTGTGTGTTTATTTGTGTCTTTCTACAGACAGTATATTACTTTGTAAGGAGATAAATCAACACGTTAAAAATGCTGTCTTTAGGTAATGGGGCTATGTGTGTGTCTTTAAAAAATTTGACCTACTTTTATGTGTTTTCTAGAATGAAGTGGCATGATTAATACGTGCATAAAGTTTACTTGTAGAAATGATAGTTTGGCTAATAGAGAATATGTTAGCCACCAAAGGGAATCAAGACCTTACCTTAACCACCTTCAGGATGCCTTCGTTAGTCCTGGCATCAGTTTGTATCTCAAACCAATTCCCTTCGTTGCCAGAGGTAAAGAAATACTCTGCCAGCCAATTATCTGTGAACTCTTCGTCCAAATCTATTACTTGAAATCGAAGTAATTCAGAACTCAAAGAGTTTTCCTTAATACTCGCTGAATACTACGAAGGAGAGAAACAGAATTTAAGATTCAGTGTCAGGTTCCATCGAAGGGGATTATGTTTATTCTGACTGGCCTTCATCATTAATTCTCAGATTATGTATTGCTTCCTTGCCAGTTACTGAATTCCTATATTTTACAAAAGCTATTTTTTTTTAGAGAGAAGTGCAGAGAACCTAACTAGAAGCCAACAAGCAGACACATGCTGAATTAGGGTGGCGACATATATAATAATAATAATAATAATAATAAAAATAATAAAAATAATAATAAAAAAATAATAAAAATAATAATAAAAAATAAAAATAATAATAAAAAATAATAAAATAATAATAATAAAAAAAAATAATAATAAAAAAAGATGATTCTTGAGGCGTGAAGGGTCTACCTGGGATTCCTTGAACATTGGGAAATTGTCGTTGACATCCTTCACTTTGATGCTGCTCTGACACTGGCTTGATAACCCCTCTCCGTCCTGGTCTGCGCCGCTCACGATCAGATGATAGCTGCTCACGAGCTGCGATTGGAGTCAGGGAAGGAAATGGATTAACTCTAGTGCCAAGGATACGAAGGACAACCACCTGCTTCCCGTGAGTGAGGAGGGCATGCATCCCAGCTCCTGCTTTCGTGGAGCACGTGCACCGTCTACTGTCCATCATTGAGAGTGTGAGAGGCTCTCGAAGAGGCGAGGACAGATTTTCTCTTTTGGGAACTGCGTAGGGCAAGAAAGGACACTGGGAACAAACATGGCAGTGGTGGTGGTGGATGCTTATGCGAGGGGAGCTCACTTGCAGGGTTTTTTCCTGGCGGTCTATTCAGAAAACCATGCGCACAACAGTGCTAGGGACTGTGTGGGGCAGCGTGTGGTGGTGGCCGGTGGTGGCAGGATGATGGGAGAGAGAAGGAGAGTCTTTAGTGTTCTGGGAGCGGGGTAACAAGAAAAGGAGTCAGGAGAAGACTCATGCCATCTGAGAAGGCTCTTCTGAGGGACATTTTTTGCTTTTCCTCCATCGCATGAGGAATGAACCACAGTTGGCCTGCCCTTGTAGGCACGCCTTCCTCACCCTGTCCAGAGCGCCCCTGGTGGTCTCCAGCTGTTTGCTGGAGGATTGACTGCGCAGATGCCAGGCTCCCCCATACCCACCCCCCTCGGAATCACATTGGGGTGCAGACAGTTTCCCTAGATTGGCTCAGGGAGTCCTGGGGACCTCTCTTCCTCTCTCTTCTCATTCTCTGCTAAGACGGAATCCCTTCCTTTCGGCTTTCTCAGACAAAGCCCTTGCTTTCGTGGCTCCTGAGGCCTGGCTTTACCTCCCGATCCAGAGAGCTGGTCAGAGTGCGGACCTCGCCGCTGTGTCTGCTCATGAGGAACATGGGGACGCCCGCGGGCTCCTGGGAGACGATCTTGAAGGCGATTTTCGAGTTCAGGTGGTTGGGCTCATCGGCGTCCGTGGCGTTCAGGATCATCACCAGCGAGTCTGGAAGGGAGGGGTTCGTTAAGGAATACGGAGCCATTGATGTTCTGTTCACATTATTTACGCCACTCAATTTCAAACCAGTGCTTGCTTTTTAAGGTCTTGTACCTATGTTATGCTAAAAATATGACATGCCGCTGGCTGTCTTCATCAGCAGAACTGGGCTACCTCCCTTCCAGCCCAGCTCCCGGCAGCCGTGGCTGTGTGGTGAGGCTCTCTGTCTTCCCTCGATGGATGGCTCTCTGATTCTCTCTTTTCCCCAAATGATTCAGGTGAGGTGAGAGTGTCCCGTGCCTTATAACCTCAGAAAGCCCTGCTGGTGCTGCCGGCGACCTAAGGCCCCCATTAGCTTTGTGGCTGCTGGGCACTCACGTAACTTGTCTGTGTAGAATAAGATACTCCTGGCCTCATTACAGAGCCACACCCGGAAGTACAATGGCCGTGAGGCATTAGCTCAACTACACATATCAGCAAGAAGATTTAGGCTATCTTCATCAGTTTTTCTGGAAAACTGGTGAAACTAAGAATAAATTACTAGCTTATAAAAATGATGTGCTATCGGGATACTTGTACTTGAAAATTAAAAAAACAAGCAGTGGTAGGTACTGTGAAAAGACTTACTTGCAGGGCTGTTTTCTTCAATTTCGCCCATGAATATATCTTGTGAAAACACCGGAGGGTTGTCATTGATGTCTAAGATTTTGACTGTTAATACAAGTGGCTTCTCCACATCTTGTCCATGGGCATTTAGCGCATGACATGTAATCTAGAAAAAAAGGGAAAATGTTCATTCTCACCCAACAAGCTTAGTTTGCACACGAGCAGCCTGCGCTGGCATGGATAGAACTTTCATGCCAAGGAGAAAAACGTTTCCTCACGGAGAAGACAAAGCAGGAGAAGGGACCCATCTGGGCAGACCCATTGGGTTAGTTGCCCCTTTCTCCAGACTCATCCTGGCTCCTGGCAGCGAAGCTCTTGGCAGGCTGCATCTGGAGTCTGGCAGGCATGCCCCTCCTGGCATAGCCTTCAGGGGCATGACCATGAGTGGAGGCTCTTTGTCGAGGGACTAATGTTATTTGTTGGTGGATTGATTTGTGCACTGATAACTCCTCTCAGTTAACCAATACAAGAGTATCATCTTCTAGCTATGATGCCTGAGGGGACAAGGGCGCCCAACGGTGAAGACACTACTTACGTGGAAATGTGGGGTTTTCTCACGATCGACTATGGACGTTATGTTAATATCCCCAGTAGTTTTGTCAACCACAAAGATTCCCAGAGGGGGCTGATCAATTCCGATTCCAGTAATGCGGTAGGAAATTTTCTGATTTACATGGAAATCTGAACTAATCTGCAGCAAAAAATACCAAAATGTTAAGATGATCATTACTCAGTCTTTTTCCTTCCCCCTTTCTCCACAGCTATAGTCTTAAGTCATCTGTCCATTTATTCATCCTCTCTGACACTGTGCTGTTTACTTTTTACCTTAATAGATACTAGAAATATGACATAAATTGTTGCTTCTGTTGACCGATATGGACCAATATGCATTAATCATTTTAGCTTTAGAACATTTGCTTAGATTGTGGCCACCATGGTGATGTTAAAAGATTGAGAGAAAGTCAGAGAGGTTACTTCTGAATGCTCCCTTTCTTAACAGTTAACATTTATTTCAGTTTAAATAGGGAGAGCTGGAGAGAAAAAAGGGAAAGGTTTATATAGTAAGTATTAAAATGTATTGCTCTTTAGTCTAATTTTATAGCTTTTTGTGTGGAAAAGTCCAGAGAGATATAGAGTTAGAATAGTGTAATGAACCTGATATATTTTATCATTCAGTTCCAGTGATTAAGAATACATGGTCAATTCAGTGTTGGCTCCCAGCCATTTTTATAATTGTCTTATCCACATATTTTTTTCTGTTGGCTAGAATCTGGATCTAAATAAGGCTTATCCATTGAAATTGGTCCAAGTCTTTTAATTATTCTTTTATTACTCTACAGACCATAGTTCCTACATCTTTGTCTATTATTATTATTATTTCTTTTTGGTTGTAGACATCAGGTTACTTGTTCTGTGGGCTCCGTCTGCATCTTGCTAACTGGAGCTGACATATTATTTTAATTTACATCGAACCCATTTGTTGTGAAAACTCTCACTGCTCCGGTGACTTACTTGGGCAATGGGGTTCCTTTTGGAGTTGTCTTCCTCTTCTCTGCAGGGTCTTGCAAATTTCACCCATTCCCGTTTATGTCTCCTCTTGCCGTGGACCGCTGTCCCATTTCCTCCGGGCTGCCCCTTCGTCTATGGAAAAAGGGGTTCCGTTTTAGCATGAACATGCGGGACATTGTTGCTTTGGGATTGGTTATAGACACACAGGTTGAGGAGCCCCCTATGTTTCAGGATATCTAAGACTGTTAGATGTCTACATTGCTCTATCTCAGACTTGGCCAAAGAAGAAACATTAATAACTAAAAGAATTACAGAGCTTTTTGCAATGTGATTTTTAAGACAGCATTTAATCAAATTTTATATTCTCTCCACATATTCTACAATATCTTAACTATTATCTTATCAAAGTAGGCCCTGTCTCATTAAAACCTGTTGGTTTAACATAAGAAGAAACAATGCCTGAGATAAATTACATTAATAACACACATTGCTGGTATTTAAGTATTATTGGATTAGTTGTTAGAATTTTCATATTTTAATTGTTAAATAATTTAAAACATTTAATATTTGTTTTCCTGAACATAGTTTTAATTTTTTTAAATGAAACTATTATTTTAGTAACAAAAAGCTTTTCATACTTTACCTCTATTCTCATTTCTCCATGAACCAATAGGACCACCTGTGGATATTTAAATAAAAAGTAAAATTAAATGTGAATTTTTCAAATAAGTACTAACTACTTAAGATAATAATCCCAATATTTACATTCTGCTGTTCATAATATAGTTTGTTTCTATTTTTGAAAAAAAGATTTTGATTCAAAGAATAAAAATCTCAAGAAAAAGAAAATGTTCTATATATAAACAAATTCTTCCAGTTCTGTTCTCTGACTGCAGAATTGTAAAGATATTCAGAGGAATCTATTGTATTTTGAAATCTTTTTTAACAGCTGGTATAGTAACCAGACATTACAAATCTGGCTCTTCTGCAAATACTTCCCAGGAGATATGGAAATGGTTGCTTTGGCAAACAATTGCAATCATCATTGTGATAAACTCGTCAGGTTCCTGGGCGGTTATTGAAAGCCGTGATCTACCCAGCTGACTGGTACCTATATTAGTGAGGCAGTTCTGTATCAGTGAGCTACAGAGTGAGGCATTTTTTTTTTTTTTTAAGAGTGGACATAACGAATGGAACTAGTCTGGTTTAGAGAATGGAACATAGGAGATGGGGTTAGGCTATTCCAATGGTTGGCAAACTGCGGCTCGCGAGCCACATGCAGCTCGTTGGCCCCTTGAGTGTGGCTCTTCCACAAAATACCACGGCCTGGGCCAGTCTATTTTGAAGAAGTGGCGTTAGAAGAAGTTTAAGTTTAAAAAATTTGGCTCTCACAAGAAGTTTCAATCTTTGTGCTGTTGATATTTGGCTCTGTTGACTAATGAGTTTGCCGACCACTGGGCTATTCTAAACACAAGAACTGCTTGCTGGGGCACACAGAGCTGCTCATCTCTGCCCTACTCCATGTCAAGATTGAGCTTAATTTTCTTACTCATCTGAAATACATGACGATAAATGCGAAGGCAGGCAGGCGAGGGTCTCTACTTTCTCTAGAGCACATGGGACCTTCAGCTCTGTCTTTTTCCATCTTCTGTTCTGCCTAGAATGCATCCCTTTTCCCCTTCCACCCCGTAAGTATTACTCACCCTTTAAGATCAATTCAAATTCTAACAATGTCCATGAAGCTGTTTTTACTGAGGCCTCCTTTTCTAAGCGTGTGCAACCCTTATTCTGAACTACTATGCAATTTAGCCTAGAACGGTTTGCCTTGATTTATTATTTCTTAATCATTTTATGTACATTGTGGTGCTAACCCAAGAGAACTGTGAATTGCCTGATCATTGCTTCTACGTTATTATTATTACTTGCAACCCTTCCAATATCTGTTCCTCCGTCGATGTTTCACAACTATTTGTTAATCCACTGATCACGTGATCTAAAGGACATCCAGTAGGGGAAAGATTGTGCAAAATAAATAAGAAGAAAAAGTGAAAGTAATAGTAGTAGCTACTATTTATTATGGTTTCACGTCAGATGCTATGCATAGAGCTTTGTATTTATTATCCTAATACTTAGAGAGCCGTCGAAATGAGCTTCTGTTGTAATCCCTTTTTTTGTGGACAAAGAGATGGAGACACAAGAGAGGGAGCACTTGGCTCCAGCTAACAGACCTCCTACAGCCAGGATTTGAACCTTGGCAGCTGACTCCAAAGTGTGTACATCACCACCACAGGGGATTCTAGCCAAGGAAGGCATAAGTAGATAAATAAAAGCCATGGGTAGAGAGAAAGTTTTATCATAGTCAATTCAGATTGTCTTCTTGGCAAAGAATGAGGTTACTCCTGAAAAGAGAGAGATTTATTTGTTTATTTGGGGAGATTATCAGAAAGAAGTAAGTCCGAGTCTGAACCAAAGGAGTAACTCTATCAGACATGGAATGCCAGGACCTTTCCATTCGACATATTTCATCGAACTCTTTATTTCCAAGGGTGTGTGTCCACATGGCCACGGGAAGAACCAGTGCATACTGGGACGGCAGGCACAGCTCTACTGCTCTCCACTGAGCGCTCTCAGGTATGATGGGGGAGAGCAGGCCAGAGCACTGTGGGAACTGCACTGCCCCGTCTCAAGGAGGAAGGCCACACACACTCCCTTTACAGGAAAACTGGGAAGAGTCATCCAGCAAATATGAACATGTTCGCACTAGCCCCACCGAGCATGGTGTTTCTAATAGTCACTAAAGTACAAGTCCTTCCGGTACCGGTTTGGCTCAGTGGATAGAGCATTAGCCTGCGGACTGAAAGGTCCCGGGTTCGATTCTGGTCAAGGGCATGTACCTTGGTTGCGGGCACATCTCCAGTAGGGGGTGTGCAAGAGGCAGCTGATCCATGATTCTCTCTCATCGATGTTTCTAACTCTTATCCCTCTCTCTTCCTCTCTGTGAAAAATCAATAAAATATATTAAAAAAAAAAAAAAGTACAAGTCCTGTGTTCTTGGACCGCATAGGAAGGACAAACCCTGAACTACGGAGGATGTACATTAGTCAATCTTTTCACAGAATGAGAGTCCTTAGAGAAGTTACTTAGCTTAAACCTTGACTCTTGTGCATCCTCTCTTTTAAATCAAGAGTGTTCCCTAATTCTAGGTGGTATTGTGAAACTGTGATTATTTTTGCTCTTCTAGGAATAAGGGGTAGCGAATAAGAAACACTTCTAAGTTTTGAAAATGCTCTTTAGACATTTGGAAATATAATTGTAGCCTTACATTATTTAGAATTGTGTTTTAAAAAACTTAATTATTTTAGTTAATACATCTCTGTGGCTACTTGATTATTTTAGTTAATTTGCTAATCTATTTATTGTCAACATTTAATTACTATTTCAGTAGTTTCCTGACAACATAAACCAGCTAAGTTGTCTCTCTTGGACCTGAACTGGACATATCAGTGTGGAGAAAGCACTTCTTAGCTTGGGAGTCCCTACACTTTTCCTCTTTCCTCTTGGTTCCTGGTTATTTTGATAATTTTGAGTAGGTGGTTTTTGAAACATTGACATGGCAGAAATACTTTGGTATAGCTAAGAATTAGAAATATTTTATTAACATCAAATCAAAGTATTAAATGAATAAAATATGAAATAAACTGATTTGATATCTATACCCCCCATTTGATAATTAAAATGTATGTAGTTATACTAAAGGCCTGGTGAGTGACAGTCATGCACTTGGATCATGGAGGGTGCAAGCCAGGCAGAGAGACCCCATGATCAGGGCTGGGGAGGGATGTGGGCGGTTGGTCAGCCTGGGATGGACTGCAGGAGGGCTCCAGGGGATGGACTGTGGGAGGGTTCCAGGGCATGTCTGACTCCAGCAGCAAGCTAACCTACCAATGGAGCATCTGTTCCCTGGTGGTCAGTGCACATCATAGTGAGTGGTTGAGCAACCTTAGCATATCATTAGCATATTATGCTTTGATTGGTTGAATGGCTGACCAGATGGCTGGACACTTAGCGTATTAGAATCACATTAGCATATTTATATAAAGGATCATAAAGGTTTGTATGTATAAGGTTGATACACAATGAATACATTTTGAAGGTATTTTAATAACTGCTACTTTACTTGGTTTGGCTATCATTTTATTTGGAGTTACTTCAAGCTTTTGTGTGGGAGGGATAGACATTTGGACTATGCATTGGATTCATGGAGCTGCTCCCAGCTGGCCTGGGGCATAGCAACCTTTCTCATCTCTAGAATGGGTTTAAGAAAGGGCCTCACCCACTCCCCTCTGGGAAATTTGAAGCTGGATTAGGTAATTCAAAGAAATCATTTCAATTTTTAAACATGTTGGCATTGAATTATTTGTGGGAATAAAGTCATTATATATATGTTGGTGATTTCATTTCTATAATTGGTCAGATAAAGTGATTATTAATGTGTCAGGCCATAGAGGTCATCAGTAATGTTTGATGAATAAATTGCATATGTACAATTCAGAAGACATGAATGATTTATCTTTCATCATCTCCTATCTATCTATCCTTTTAAAAATGGAAATCTAACCCCCGTTAAAAATTCTAATAAACTCTGTATTCATCAAGTCAAATTTCTTACTTGAACAAAAATGGCATGTTTATTTCCTTGGAAATTCTTATTTAATTTTGGACATTTAAATTTCAGTAACTGAGATTTAGAGTACACTCAATTAATTTAGAAAGTCAAACCTTGTAGCATGATAGAGATGCTAATTAAAACAAATACCTGTGGATATTCTCAGATCTCACTTTAATTGCTGCCTAAGTTGCAGTCAAGTGTAGTAATAAAAAAATTGGACCCTGGATCCCGAATCCCTGAGTTAAATCCCAGTCTCAGGGGACCAGCTGTATAACTTGGAAACATTACTTAATTTTTCAGTTTCCTCATCTGTAAAATAGGGACAACATTTCTCCTTACTTCGCAGGTTTCTTGTGAGGAATTCAGTGAATTCACAAGTGTAGAGCGCATAGAAGAACCCTAGCCTACTAGCATTTACGTGCTTAGCACGTGTTAATCACTTAGGTCCCCGAACTTAAACAAAAAGGTGGAAAAGAGCCTCTTGGACATGAAGTGCCCTCTCATCATTGCTGCCCACACCAGGGCACATAAGAACGCCCCCCTTTCTGAGCGTTAGAAAGCGACAGGAGCAGTGCTCTGTCCAGTTGTGTAGCTCGTTCCTTGCCCAGCTCCTGGGGACCTGCTGACATTGGAGCTGAAGTGAATGCACCTCCTGGAACCGTGTCCCGCACAGCCCGGCCAGCTGCACAGCTGCCATGCGGGACAGCGGGCTCCTTAGACAGGTTCAGGTATTCACAGTGTTCTCAGCGATAGTAATCAAGCACCTGTACCCAGGGCGCCCCCCAAAGTGGACACACACACTTTGAGCAACTGTGAAGGCAGTGTTTATTAAAATGCACTTCACTTCCCAAATCTGAGCCTCAGTGGTACCGTGCACCCCTTCTGGGGACACCCTGTGCTTCCCTTGTGAGGACTCCGCACAGCGAGCCTCACCTGAGGCTCTCGGGCGACTCCTGACGGACAGGAAGAGGCTGGAGGGTGGGGGCAGCTGCTGGGAACTGAGGGTTGGGTCCCAAAGGAAGAGGAGCTTCAGGGTTAGGTCAGCGGGAGTGGAGATTGACAGAAGCAATCACACCTCTCCCGCCTTCCGCTCACGTCGGGCAGGGTTGCCAGCATTGCCTGGCAGGGTTATTCTGATTTTGGCTCTTAACCGGAAGAGAGGACCGGGGGAAAACTAATTTCCATACATATCTTAGCATTGGAAAGCAGATTGTCTCATCAGTCACGAGGAGAAGAGATACCTCAAAGACTTTCCTTCTGTTAAAGATTGGGGCCATTTAGCTTAGGGTTTTCCCCCAAAAGTTGACTCTGGATATTCTGTAGAAGAAGGTGGTTGGAGGTCATTTCTCTGTTTGGACCGCATTCTCTCAGAACTTGATGTTTAAAGGACTCCTCTCTGCTTTTCTCCAGCCTACCACCACTTGCTTTACACATTGTGCTCTGGAGATATTTGTGTTTCAGACATCTCAGTTAGTTTTGTGATGAGTAAACTTTATGTAATATAGAAGCATCAAATTGAAGCACTCATTGTCCAGATGGTAACAGGGGTGTTATATTTGTGGACTATAAAGCACCGAGCAATGTGCCCCTTGAAGACCAATGTTTTCAGAATGTGAAGTCTCTAAAGAAAAGCATTTTTCAATCTCAGAGGCTTTTCCCCAAATGCATATTTTGTTTTGTACAAAGGGACCAGACAAGCGCAGGAAACTGGTAAATAGCAAGGCAGAATAGTAAGCCGCTATCAAGAGTCATCTAATTACTGAAGTGCTGCAGCTGAGAGGCACTCGCATCCTAGAAAGCACTTGGCACTCTCCGAGCTCCGTTTCCCTCTCGCTCCGGCCCTGATAGCGGAGGCCTAGGCCGGCTCGGTCCTTCCTGTGTGCCGGCGGCCCCAGGGCTGATGAGTCAGCAGAGCAGGCGCACAGGGCTGAGCCTCGCTGCTCTGCAGGCAGCCCCGGTGTGGTCACAGGGTGGGAATTAGCGCGGAACCTCAAACATGTTTTCCCACTTCCAGACCCACCCTTCCGCAACAGAACGCACGTCCCCAGAGACCGTGCTTGGGAAGACATTGCCCTTTCCCAGCAGCGCGCTGTTTCGAAACTGGGTAGCGCCCACTTCTGTGAGGGTTCCATTAGCCTTCACGGGACGTACTTTTCAGCGTGACCCTCATCTGCTCTTCCGACTCATGTCCAGACTCCCCAGCGCCCTGTCATGCCGGCCCAACCAGTGTGCCCATGTCCCCAGGCACATGCCAGACGCCACCTGCCTTTGCTCACGGTGTGACAAGGAAAGATCCCCTCCCCTGTCCGCCTGCGAAATCTCACCTGGGCCCTGGAGCCTCGTCTGCCGACCTCTCTCCTGACGGACACTGCCTTCCACTGACAGCATCGACAGAGCAGCATTGTCCGGTGGAAGTGTAATGAGAGCCCAGGAGTCATTTTAAATGTCCTCATAGTTACATTCAAAAGGACTTGAGAAGGTAATATTAGTTTTAACATACGTCTTATCTGATATATCCAAAATACTACCATGTCAATACGTAAGCAATATAAACATTATTAATGATGTTTTCCATTCCCCTTTTCTTAATAAATCCTTAAAATGTGTGCTGCACATTTTAGACCTCAGACCAGTCTCATTTCGAGTGATTAGTAGGCACATGTGGCACGGAGCAGTTCTAGACCACTCAGTTTAACGGTTACGTATAAAGTTATATCGCTGTTTAAATAGCTTTGTGTGTGGGTTTAACACATTCTTGAGAGGAAAGAAACGTTTTAACATTTTATAGTGCATTTTAGAGGCTGTGTGTGTGTGTGAAGTTATAGTTTAGAAAGGCCTTATTCGGTTATTCATTTACCCATTCTTCAAACCATTGAGTGCCCACTGTAAGCAGATATTATGGGTAGACAGATATTATGGGTAGACATTGGAGATAAGACAAGGAATGAAACAGCTTTCAGGAAGAGGTTCTCACAGACACCAGAAGAACAGAGGGATGACAGAGGATATACCTCAAAGCAGGAAAGAGCTCCCTAGCTTGTGGGGGTCCAATTCTGTGTCCCACAGGGACTGGGCTTAAACTGACAGGCAGACATCCCCTAAGGGGTCCCGGATTGCGAGAGGCTGGGCTGAGGGACACCTCCACTTCCCACACACGAATTTCGTGCACCAGGCCTCTAGTTCTCTGTAATATTCTTAGGTCAAATAAATATATTAGATAACCAAAACGATTACAGTTCACCTCTGAACAGCATGGGAATTCTTTTCAATAAATACTGCAAATGTATTTTCTCTTCCTTATAATTTCCCATAAAAATGTGGTGTATTATCTATACATGTCATATGAAATATGTGTTAATTGACTGTTTATGTTATTGGTAGGGGGAGTCAAAAGTTATACAAAGATTTTTGACTGCATGGGGTCAGTTTCCCCCTAACCCATGACCATGCTGTTCAAGGGTCAACTGTAGCTATTTTGTCATAATAGAAACGACTCTCACAAAAAACATAACGCCAGTTTTCTAGAGCGGCCTCATGAGAGCCAGGGCTGGGGATCCCCTGGCTCCCACAGCAGCTGTTCTAATTTTGGACACATTTACAGTCCAGAAAGTTCCTCCTGAAATCTGTCTCCTGCCACTCTTAAAGTCCAATGACCTCAACGTTATAGACGGAGAGGCAAGTGCAGCTGATGCCCGGACTAGCCCAGTTTATTATCGGTAAAGTGGAGAATTAGCATTCGGGATTTTAAAAAATTCCCACCGTGATATATTTCACTATTGTGTTGTCTTCATGTAACTGATAATATTGTGCCTCTCTCCTTCACTGGAATCGCCCCGCCAGGACAGCTGGTCTGCTCCATCCCGGCCAGCACTTTGCTCTGCGGAGCCCACTTCCCCCTGCGTTAGAAAGAGTCCCACCCAGCGGAGATCGCCGTCGCCGACGTGTCTGATAAAATAAGGCAGGTGTTCCCACCAAAGGCAGGGCCTGTTTTGCGCAGAATGACTAAGCAGACACACTGTTTTCTCAATAACCCTCGCAGCTGCGCTCGAGTCAAACGTTTCTTTGATTTTAATTCAACGGTCCTTGACTGTTGGAAAAACATGTCAGGTAGCAAGACCAGGCATGATTCAGAGCCATACGCTCCACAGATATGTAACCTTGGGGAACAGGCCTGCTTCTCTTTAATGTGCTGCAGCTTGTGCATCAAAAAGACGAATAAAAACATTACTTTGAAGGAAGTGACGGTGCTGGGGAAAATACATCTGAGGTCAGCGTTATTTGATCCATTAACTAAAGAAATGCTAAATGGCGACTTTCAAATTAATTTCTCACTGGCTTAGTTTAAAAAAAAAAATTGATTTTTTACAGAGAGGAAGGGAGAGGGATAGAGAGTTAGAAACACCGATGAGAGAGAAACATCGACCAGCTGCCTCCTGCACACCTCCCACTAGGGATGTGTCCGCAACCAAGGTACATGCCCTTGACCGGTATTGAATCTGGGACCCTTCAATCCGCAGGCCGGCGCTCTATCCACTGAGCCAAACCAGTTAAGGCTCCGTGGTTTAGTTTTCTATGTAAAATACATGAAAAAACAAAACAAACCCACAGCAAATGGGAGAAACGAGTAATCATTGCCATTGCTATTAAAATGTTACTTCAACTGGGCTCTTTTAGACTTTCTAAGAGGGGTTTGCAATTTCATTTTAAAATGCTTGTTCCCACTGTGCCCTCTTAGACTTTGCAGTGGGGATTCAACAATCAAATATGATAGTCCCTTGGGGAGAGGGAGAAACGGGGAAGGCTGCGATCATCAGGATCACTAGGAGGAGGAGGGGGCCTTACCAGTAAAACGGCGAGAGGCCCGGTGGCCCCGAAGCGGAGCCCGGCCATGGCGTGGAGTCCCCGGCGAGCCGATCGATCCCTGGCGAGCAGATCCGGAGTGTGCCTCAGTCTGCCCGCCTGTCCATCCGCAGGGGCTGTGCCTGCCCAGGAGCCGCCACGGCCTGTTATGCGGTCCCTCCCCACCCAGCCCGAGGATTGGTCTCCCCAGAAACGCCTGAATCACTTTTCTCCAGGTGAAAACCCAGACACACCCCAATTCCTGAAGCAATGAGATCCTTTGTTGGAAGCTGAAAGCGAGGCGCAGAGGCCAAATGGGAAGGGACCAGATGAACAAGAAGTTAATCACCATGTGGGGCGCAGAGCGAGCCCTGACTGCACCCGAAGGAATCCAGTTGGCTCTCCTCTGGCAAACAGAACACAGTCCCCCAAAGCTTCTCTTCTCAGGCTGAGTGCGTGGAGAGACCTAACGCTGAGCAAAATGTAGGTGTGACATAATAGTGGATCTTATTGAAAATAACTACAAATCTGAAGAAGAAACCACCACGTACACAACTGTTAATGCACGTTTTGAAGGAAAACAACTAGAAATAAAATTGGAGTCAGCAGTTCCATGGGGCTGTGGACATTTGCGCTTTATAAATAAAGCATTTAAAGGCAGATCTCTGATAGTGCTCCGATGGCACCTTTCCTGATTATTTCATTTAGTGTGTAACTGTTTTAAAAGGTCGGCAGCTGGTCAGGGAGGTTATATTTGGGAGCAGCCCGCTCACTGCTGTAGGTCGTGGGTTATAAACATCTAGTCTCCAACAGAGTTCCGGACAGTGAAAGCTGCTGACACCACTTCAGGTTGCTTATAACGTTAGAATTAAACCCTCCCCCTTTTTTATCCTCACCTGAGGAGTGAGGATTTTTTTCACTGATTTTTAGAGAGAGTGGAAGGTATAAAGAGGCAGAAAAGAAGAAAGAGAGAGATAGGGAGAGAGAAACATCGATGTGAGAGAGACACATTAATTGGTTGCCTCCCGCACACACCCCAACTGGGGCGGGGTTGAATCTGCAACCCAGATACGTGCCCTTTACTGGTAGTTGAACCCGGAATGCTCCGTGTGCAGGCTGATGCTCTAACCACTGAGCTGCTGGCCAGGACTAAAACCACTTTTAAATATTCCAGGATATTTAAAGAAAGGTTTGGTAGAAGAGAAATTCTATCTTTATAAGTATTTATGCACCAGGGTTGGGAAGCTTTTTAGTTTCAGGGGAGCCATTTGATCACAGATTATTTTAGGCAGAAAGAATTTTGTGTACCAGTTGGAAAAGAACTTCGTGTAGGCAGTCTTGTGTTATTTTGTTTTTTTGTTGGTTTGTTTTTCATTGTGGTAAAATGTACATAACAAAATTTACTATTTTTAGTGTACCGCTGAGTGCATTAAGTATCTTCACATTGTTGTGCAACCATCACCATCATCTGTCTCCAGAAAACTCCACTTTTGTAAAAAGGTTTTTGTAGATAAAGTTTTATTGGAACACAGACATGCCATTTGTTTATATATGATGTGAATGGCTGCTTTGGTGGTGCAAGGGAACATTGAGCCGAGCTGAGTAGTGGGACAGAGACTGGATGGTCACACAGCCCAAAATATTTACTACCAACTTACAGGAAACGTTTGCTTTATTTATTTACTTTCAGAAAATGTTTGCCGCACACTGGAACAGATAGACACCATATACCTGCTTGACACCATATACCTTTACGTTATGTGGGACAAATCTGATGGGGATTGACTGCAGCAGAGGAATAGCTGGTAAATATTTTCAATCTCTCTCACTTGGGAAGGAAGCTTCTAAAAGACCAGGTTTATTTTCTTTAGAGTTCCCTCTAAGTTCCATAATGTGCATCTTATGCACTTAAAAAAATATATATATATATCTTATTGATTTTTTACAGAGGGGAAGGGAGCGGGAGAGAGAGTTAGAAACATCCATGAGAGAGAAACATCGATCAGCTGCTTCCTGCACACTCCGCACTGGGGATGTGCCCGCAACCAAGGTACATGCTCTTGACTGGAATCGAACCTAGGACCTTCAGTCCGCAGGCTGACGCTCTATCCACTGAGCCAAACCAGCCAGAACAACATTTTATGCACTTTTTTAATTTTTTAATTTTTTTAAAAATTAGAATCAGAAAGTGAACAACTGCTGAATCCCTTTCAGTATGGAAAGACTGAGCAGGGAAAAGTCTTCTCGGAGTGAGGAAGTGGCTTCTCCGTGGCTGGACCAGGCAGAAAAGATGAGGGATCGAAGCTGGCAGAGCGTTTTTGCGTTTTTAGTGACTTGTGTGTGGGTTACTTCCTGAAGTTAGTTTTTGAATTTGTGTAACAGTGGCAAGAGTTTTTGGGTTTATAAGCTTACATATCGGGGCTTTTTTCTATCACAGAGTGATAGGACACGCCTATGCATAGGCGAAGGCTGGAAGGAACCACCATCATGGACTCGGACTTGTTTGGTGAGTGAAGTGATGGTAGCTGTAAGGGAACTCCTTTAGAGATGCAGTATGGCTTCAGCAGCAAATGCATCTGGGAAATGATCATCTCTCTGTGACTAGTACTTACTCTGTCACTGTTTGGCTCTCTGTACCCTGGTGCTTGGCTGACTCCACAGAAAGCTAGGATGCCACCCAAAGATGCCCACCAGGCCCATAGAGTGTGGATGCATAGAGTGTGCTGAGTGCCTGATGCTGTTAACGGAGGAACGCGTGGTTCTTTCCGGGGTCTGCGTGGCACCCACCATGTGGTTACAGTTACCCAGCTGTGAGCAGAGACCTGTCCCGGGTGGGTGTGGTTCTTCCCTGCCCACCATACACTGCTTTGCCGTGGATGTGGGTTTCTCCTGTTAGAGTCCTTATGAACTTGAACAAGGCTGCATGTCAGTTCTTTGGAATTTAGACTTTCGGGGCTCTCCCCCACCACATCTACTTAATTTATTTTCTCCATGAGGCCTGTGCATGTGTTCTGACTTTTTTCTGTAACGAGAATGTATTCGTTTTATATTTTAAAAGTAATTTAAAAATTAATGTGCCCTGGCCGGTGTGGCCTACTTGGTTGGAGAGTCACCCCATGCATTGGAAGGTTGCCGGTTCAGCTCCTGGGTTGTGGGTTTGATACCTGTGCGGTCACACGGGAGGCGACCAATGGATGTTTTTCTCATATTTTGATCTCTCTCTCTCTCTCTCTCTCTTCCTCTCTCTAAAAAAATCAGTAGGAAACATATTCTTGGGTGAGGATCACGGAAGAAGAGAAAAATGTAATGCACTTTCAGTTTTCCTCCATTATTTAGAATCTTGTAATTCTTCAAAGTTGTATTGTGCTAAAGACAAAAGAGATTTTAAAAACGCTAGCAGTGAATTAAGATATTCCTAGGCATAACCATACATTGCATTGTGGACTCAATTCTAGATATGGCTTACTTTGTTCTGATTTGCCCTCTCTAATTCTTCAGTGCTTTGACAATTTTAATTACTAGGGATTCAAACTGCTAATGATCATTTTCCTCTTTCCTTACCGGGACACGGGTTAAGTATTGTGAAATACCTCTAAGGGTTCTTGCTTGGGCGCTGTATGAGGGACATCCCATTCATGGCGGGATGCAGGCGGCTTCATCCCCTGTCCCCGTCTGGGAGGACCGAGAGAGCGATGATGGATCCAATTGTGGGCTCTCTCTCTATTTTTCTGTGAGACCTGACAGCGCTTTAGGCCAGCATGCCCTTTTCTTCGGAGGGCTGGGCCTTGGTGAGGTAATGGAGCATCGTGGTGCTGGGGCCACTTTTACCTGTGCCAGGAAGGTCATCTGCAAAGGGCCTTCCGCACTGAGCAGTGTCTTCACTTGCTGTTTTGTTTGTCTGTGAAAGGAAAGAAAGGAGGACTTTCCAGTGGTTTCTGTTGGCTGACTAATTTATTGTGCTCAGGATAATGGCTTTGGAACTCAAGCCCAACTTGAAACTGGCTCTTACTCAAGAGGCTGCGAGAAAAATGAGGATCCAACAATAATAATGATAGTCATTAACAGGGAGCTTCATCGTATGTGTATATTGTACTTTGCCTGCTGCACCGCATTGAAAGTATAGAAGTTGGACAGTAGACACAACCATCAAAAAAAGCCAAAGGAATCTGAACCCGGGACATGGAGTGAAGCAGGAGGAATGCCTATCTGTCCCAGTGTGCGGTGCTGCAGAGGTCCGTGATGTTTCTAACGCCATTATCCACAGCTGTGCTCTTCCTCATCACGGGGGAGTGTTGATGAGACTTGTTTCCACCAACAAGCCTTCACTGGTCTTCACTTGTTTTGACTAGAAGCACACATTTAATATGTTTCCTATGCCAGCCATTATTACTTTCGGTACCTAACTGTTTTTGAATGTCTACACATTGCTGAGCTAAGATAGTGGTCTCACACATACGCATTAACAGAATTATACACATACCCTGCCCTGCTCAGAGCGTGTGGCCACTGCTTTCTTATTCACGGGAATGGTAACCTACATCTCTTCCATTAGGGTCATCCCTGAAGACTCAGAAACGTCAGGGACTACCTGGCTGTGCGTCCGAAGGGCACAGTCGGAGGGCTGGTGACCAAGGTCCCATAGAGGAAGGTGTGTGGCATGGTTCGCCATGCTTCTTACTTGAAAACTTGGTGTGATTTTCACATATATGGAGTCAAGCCAAACTTCCGAATGCTAAATAGGATGAGTGCAAAACGGTTACTGATGCTGCTGACGAGGGCCATTGTCTTTCTGCTCTGACTTGGTTTGATTAAGCAGTTGCTTAGTTGTGGGCTGTTTTTGTAAGGAATAAACAGTGTGAAGGAGGAATTCCCAAATGCAACTCATTCAACAAAGGGTGTCTGAGCAGAGCTCTCCTTTGGTTCTCGTGGTTTGCCACAGATCAAACTGACAAGGGATCCTCGGTCATTGTATTCAGAATCCATCCCGTCCCTCTTTCTCTGGGAGCCAAATTTCTGATCCTTCTCAGGGAGCTCGGGCAGTGAGCTATGACTGAGCTCTTGCTCCTTTCCCGGCCCCCCTCCCTCCAGTCTGCCCCTTACTCAGCAACCCAGTCTGCTTCTCAAAGGCCGAGGCTCCCAGTTACCGGGCACAGAACCAGACCGCCTGTCCTGGCTTACAAAGAACTAGCCTCATCCATCCTGTTCCTTTCCTACCACATCACACCCCTCCCTCCTTCCTGCCCCTTCTGTCCTTCCAAAACCCCAGGCTCCTCTTCTGCCCAGCGCTTCACTCAGTTTCTCCTCCTCCTGCTCGCTGGCTTCTCCTTCATTAGGTGGAAGCTGACTGACCTCTCTGAGAGGCCTTCCCACTCCCACATTCCGCACTCTCCCCTCCACCGTCAGGATTCTTTCCCCGGCCTCCCAGGCTGCTTCCGTGGGGCTCGGTGATGTAGGTGCTGTTCTCGGCGGATTGCTTCCGGTGCCTTTCCCGCCACTTGCCCGTGAGCTCCGTCAGCCGCCGGCCACGTCTGTGTCACTGAGCAGAGGAGTGAGTGACAGATCGGTGAGAATGCTGGGCAAGTGGAACTGCGGGACAAAGGCCACACATAGTTCGAGTCTTAATAACTGTCCTGTAAGAGGCCACTAGCAATTTCTCCTCCCCCTAAGGCATAACATTTGTTATAGGTAATTCTTTTCTGCTTTTATGAGAAAACAGTACTGTTTTCACATATATTTTTTATTGGTTTTAGAGAGGAAGGCAGAGACAGAGAGAGAAACATCAATGATGAGAGAGCATCATTGATCAGCTGCCTCCTGCACGCCCCACAGTGGGGATCAAGCCCCCAACCTGAGCATGTGCCCCGACTGGGAATCGAACTGTGACCTCCTGGTTCCTAAGTTGATACTCAACTACTGAGCTATACCGGCTGGGCAGGGAAAACGGTATTCTTATGAAGAAATAGATGTAAGTATTTATTAAATGCCAATAATTAGATTATAATAACTTAAAACACAAATTGAGATCTGAGTGCATCAATCGAAGGACCTAGACTCAATGCCAAACAGGGGTGAGTGCGTATTAAGAGAGGAGCGCTAGGTCTTGGTCAGCTCCCAAGGGCCACGTCCCTCTGGATGGAGCGTCATCCGGGCCTTTGCGCCCTCTCAGGGGAGATGACGTCAAAAGGTGTGACAGTCAAAGCTCAAAGCCCAGTGCTAATTCTCTGTGCTCTGTAATGTTGCCACAGTCCCTTTATCGTTACATTTCCAATCTCCACTCTGATGGTAACGGGAGCATTTTATAGACGTCCTCAAGCATTTTTAGGTATCATGGGAGCCATTACTGATGTTTTTCTAGCATTCAAATTGTACCAGTGTTATTATTGGTAATTCCTGGGGAAGGAAATATTTTTTGATAATTTTTTTGGCTTTTAAAATAACATTTATTTTTTAAAGTTAACATGTGCATATAGAGGAAACTGACAAACACAAGCAAAGAACAAAGCCATCCATAATCACAAGCAGTTTACAGTCTGACATGTCCTTCTAAGTCCTGTGTGTCGTCTACACAACAGAGCTTCCATAATTAAGGTGGTGCATTATGTAGCATGCTTTCTCACACATCGTGAACAGCTACCATTTCAAAGTCCCAAAGGTGTGAGTATTTTGATACCAAGAATACCCTACACCAACTCAATCTGGCAGAAAATGTAATCCTGCCTTACTTGGTGACAAAGATTTCATAAAGGACAAAAATAGCAACATGCCTCTTGCTAAAAGATATTCACAAAGTTACAGTTAAAATAACTGTGTTCCCGTAATGTCCCATTACAAATGAGTCCCGCAGCAAGGGTACACGAAATATACTGCTTTTAAGAGAATTATGATGTGTACTTAAAAATATTAGCAAGGAGGCAAGTTTTGACTGAAGTACTGAACAACCCATTCCCAGAGCACAGCCTGAGAGACGCAGGCCCATCCGGGGTCATCACCACGGGCGAATGTGAACACACACACAGACACCCCTCGCGTGAACGAGTCCTGATGTCCATTTCTGAGATGGTCAACAACTCCATGTCCCAGATGCCTCTTTTCTCACAATTACAACAAAAAGACATTTACAAATTGGCTAATTCCCCAGTAATTGTTTTCATTTAAGTCTCAGCCCTCCACTCCACCCATGGGAACAATATGTGGAATGCTTCATCGCTTCTCAGGCCAGCTGCCGGGCGTGGCGGCCAGGGAGGTGTGTCCTGCTCCCTGCAGTGCTCAGAGCAGCCTTAGGAAGCAGGACTCTGAGGTCACCGGGGGCATTGCAGAACGGCCTCCACGGCTCTCAGGGGGGACTGCAGCGGGCAGTGCCACCCCCGGTGTGGTGAGGCGTCCAGTGTCCCTTACTTACCACACTGGCGGTGGTAAGTTTCTCTACCAGAGACCCATGTGCCGCTGGCTTTTTACCTGGTGAGGATCAGATGCTAATGCTTTCCTGACTAGTAAGTTCCTGCTAAGTTTGGCAAACCAGTAAAACCTGCGGGGCGCGGTGGACTGTGCATGCTAAGATTGATGTCTGACCGGGAGCTGCAAAGCCTCCTGAGAAGATCAGTGAGAGGAAACAGGCATTTCGGGTGAATTCTCTCTGCTGTTTTCAGGGCACAGCACCTTTCACATCACGTGGGTCTATCTTGTGATCATAGTTAGGGAAGCACTGAGCTTTCCGCTCCTACGCAGGGACATGTTTTGTTCTGCAGTTTGGACGTGTCTGGTCGGCCTGCCTTTGAATAAACACCACTATTCTGTTCCTTGTCATTGAGAAGAGAGTCAGGATCAGCCATGTCCCTGGATCGGTAATTCCTCCAGCTCGTGCAGCAAACATTCTTCAGCCCATCGGAGGGTTTTCTAGGCTGCTCCGCATGAACTTTTTTGAGCATCGTGTCCTTTCCTTTCCTTTCTGAAGATTCCCATGGGTTTCTCAAAGCACAGCCCGTGCAGTGTGAGCTTCTGGCCGCTGATCCAGGCTGGCGCGGCTCCAGCACACTCGGCTTATTCCCGGAAGGCCCCACCTGCGGGAGATGACAGCAGGGAGGTGGCCTCTCCGCCCTTGTTAGCGCAGCGCGCCCACCCGTGAGTCAGTGCGGGCCCATTTGGGACGGGGAGACCCGCCAGTTTTACGGATCTGCCGCCTGCTGATTGATTTGCGCAGCATGGTGACTTAATGCTGATCTTCGGCTCGCCTGATCTTCAGAAGCGGGGACTGGCCGGTTCTCAGGACACCCTCTTACTGCTTCGACTCGGAGCTGATGCAGCTTGTGTCATTTGGGCTGGCCAGCCTGCGTTTATAGGAAGCGCGTATGAAATTGATCTCCAGTTACTCCAAATTTCTCCACATTGAGGGCTTTCCATTCTGGGGAGCTACGTTTTTGATAATTTATCTTTTCAGATGAAATTATTTCTATCTTCAGGTGTTTTTTTTTAAAAATATATTTTATTGATGTTTTACAGAGGAAGGGAGAGGGATTAGAAAGTTAGAAACACCAATGAGAGAGAAACATTGATCAGCTGCCTCCTGCACACCCCTTACCTGGGATGTGACCGTAATCAAGGCACATGCCCTTGACCAGAATCGAACGCGGGACCTTTCAGTCTGCAGGCTGACACTATTTACTGAGCCAAACCGGTTTCAGCTCTCCTTGTATTTCTAACCCCTTGTGCTTTCCTTATGACAGCCTAAGGTTTTCCAGGTTCAAGTCAAGCATCTCTGTCCAGGAAGCAGCCTAAGCACTTCATTTTGCATCTCACCAGAAAACAGAGTTATATCTGGTTAACTCGCCTCTGGTTGGTCTGTCTGTTTGAACACTGCTGATTAACATTCAGATTATGCAGACGTCAAGGAAGATTCTAGTGATCTGAAGTAATGGTCTTTTTAGCCTGTGAGACAAGTTCCAAAATATTTAAACTGTTCATGCCGACGCTTGCAGAAATACATAACATATTAAACAGGCAATCTCCTTCATTGATAACATCCTTCGTCAAAAACAAAGCACCTAACTTTGTTTTCCTCCTGATAGATTATTTAATATCTCTTTATGTTGTCTCCTTTAGAAAGATAGGTTCTCCCATAATCTATAGATGGTAGAGGAGATAATTTTGATATCAATGATAAGAAGTGATTGAGAAGGATAATTCAGTCAGCCACTATTTGTTCCCAGGCATTTATTAAGTGTCTGAGGTGTTCCAAGCACACTTTGGCCTAGAGATACAAAGATGAGTGAGATACAGTGGAATCTTGGATCAGGGTGTGCCCATAAGCATGGAACTGATTTAATTTACATAACTAACTGGGCACGTGAAATTGGCAAATATTTAATGAATGCCTAAAATGGTGACCAGTTTTGGAAATTCAACTTAGTCTAACAAGATTAATATGAAAGGGGGCGATAGGTGGACGATTCTAAGGCGGAAAGGGGTGGTGGTCATACCCATCAGTGATTCTGAATCCATCCTAGCAACCAGGAGGCATGCTAACTGCTAGTTATGCACACAGCCCCATGAGTCACCTGTGGCTCCAAGTTGCAAAAGTGATTATGCAGCATTTCTTATTTTGGCCAGATTTTCCAGTTGTCAACGTGAAGGATGCTTTCTCCTTTAAGCCTTCACTGCGAGTCAGCCTGTCGTGGGGCTTAGTGGTTTCAGCCTCAGCCTTTTTCCTGTTCAGCTGCATGCTTTCCCGCCTTCGCTGAGGGCGCCTGACAAGCCCTTTGCCAGAGCACGCAATGACGGGAACACACTCCGGTCTTCAGAGGAAGGACCCTCTTTCCACTCCCTGGAAACCCTGTCCTAAGCCAGGGGGGAGGAGACGGCGGAGGGAGGAGCCTGGAGGAGGCCTCAGCCCCTGACCTGAGGGTTTTCCTTTCGGAGGGAGCCTGCGGCACAGGCAGAAAGCACCTGCCGAGCTGGGGAGAGGCAGTGGGCAGGGAGCGAGCTGGAGGCCACGGAGGGCAGGCGTCCTGTTCCCTTTGTGGCCAGAGAGCTGCTCCCTCTTTCAGGTCCTACACTTGCTTCTTCTCCGCGGAAAACAAGGCGCCCAGCTGAAAGGCTGCAGGTAGAGGCAGGAAGAAGGCTACTTAGACTGGCTGACTACCGGGATATGCAGAGGACATCCCCCTCAGCTCTTTAGGTGACCAGTTATTTCCCATGGATGCAACGTATGCAGCCGGGGAGGGTGAAAGGTGTTAAGGCTCCAGTCACCGTTCTGTAGCGTTGCTGGGTGATCTGTGCTGCAGATTCCAGTAGCTGGGCAGCATCTGGGCCCTCCGTGCTGAGCAGCTCTGTGCTGCGTGAACAGATACCACCCAGCGGGAGGAGTGACTTGTTAGCGTGTGACACTGTTTGGGGAGTTTGCGCCCCACCTTATAATTGTTGTGAAAGTGGTTACTGTATAAGCCAAACGCTCCCTCCACTGTCTAGCTCCCCCATCCTCTCCGTTCAAGGGTTCAAACAAGTCATTTGTCACAGTCGCTTCTCTCCTGCCTGTGTCAGTGCAGGTGAGAGAGGACATACACTCCCTAAGTGAAGGGAGGAGGGTGGGGTGGAAACATGGGTTTGAAACTATGGAGATGGAGAGGAACAGGGAATAGGCAGGCACTTGACGTCCACAGATGGTGCAGGATTAGTCATAGTTTAATGCGTTCTGGACGGTGTAAAAATATCACATTTTTCCGAAATCAAGAACAAAGATAAGTACTAAGTGCCATCTCAGGCTGGGATCTGCCTTATCAAGTCAGATCACGTCTTCTTGGCTGGGAATATTTCCTCCCCCCAATAAAGCACTATTTAAATCTAAGCATATTTCTTGGTGAGTGTTTGACCCAGTTCTGTTGACCAGCCTACAGTGGTGCCTGGGAAAAACAGTGTGGTCTGATGGTTAGATCTTCTCATGCCTTTTTGGGGAAGAGACTTTTTGAATATTGAATGTTCAGATTGTTGAATGATAATTTGGTTCTTTCTTAGAAAATTATAGCCATAATTTTGGCTCTAGGATTATACTACTAGTATACATAGATCAAGGCTGAATACATTATAGATAGCAGAGCCTGTGTTGTCTTCAGAAGAAAAAACGAGTTTGTTTTATGTCCATGAAAAAATAACCGGGGACAAATTAAATCTTGATAGCTGGGAGTGTCTATCTAAATATTTCTCTACCATTCTAGCATCCTTACAAACAAATGTAAACTTCATAATGATGTCATAAATCTATTGGATTCATGGGTTCAATCTCAGAGCTGGGAGGGAAACTGGAACTCCAGAAATTTAAAAAACCATTTTACATCCATGAGAACTGCACTTGGGAGGGCGAGGTGTTTTCCCTGACGGTGGGACCGACTTGTTACTAAGGTGTCGTCATAGACAGACGTGCCAAGCCCGGGCGCCGCGGTTCCAGCTCCGATGGAAGGGATGCGATGCCGCGCGGAGGTCCTCATCACAGACACCATCACGGGGCGGGAGAGACGGTGCCCACTCCTGGGGTTATGCCCGGGAATACCTCCACCCAGGGTGCTAAATGGGAAAAGCAGGCACACACTTCTAGACTCACTGGTCTCCGCTTGAAGTGGTGTGTGACGATAAGGCCTAGAGAGAGGCGCAGTG
Source organism: Nyctalus aviator (assembly GCA_036971965.1). Taxonomy (NCBI): domain Eukaryota; kingdom Metazoa; phylum Chordata; class Mammalia; order Chiroptera; family Vespertilionidae; genus Nyctalus; species Nyctalus aviator. The sequence continues at coordinate 168,516,153 of CM072925.1, forward strand.
CCAGCGCGAACCTGGCTGGCTGAGGTGCCGTGTGCCAGCTGCAGGTAGCGGTGGCAGCGTCGGTGAAAGGAAAGCCAGCATGATGCGGGCAGCGGTCCTCTCTGGGGAACGGGCATGACTTCTGTTTCCTTTTCACGTTTCTAACATTTCCCACAACAAGTACATCACTGTGTTTCTTGAAAATTCTCATCCAAGGCTATTTTCCCATTGATTTTTAGAGTGGAAGAGAGGGGAAGGAGAGAGAAACATTGATGTGAGAGAGAGACATTGATTGGTTGCCTCTTGTAGGAGCCCTAACCTGGGCCCTGGCGGGAGAGGAGCCTGCAGCCGACATGCATGCCCGTGACCGGAATCGGACTCAGGCCCCTTCAGTTCGCCAGCGACGCTCTAACCACTGAGCCAAACCGGCTAGGGCAGCACCCATTAGCTTCCTACTAGGAAATAATCAATGCTGGCTGCGCTAACGAGAAATAGCTTAGAAGCTTAACACTGACCGGTTTAAACTGTTTGTTTTGATTCCTCATAAATGTGGGAAGTCTGTTATTCTTGACGTGAAAGGCTGGGTCTTCGCCTGCATGTTCTGTTCCTTCCGAGGATCACCCGCTGTTTGAGGCATCTGCTGAGTTTGGTGCTGTAGGCTGCGGTGCTGGCTTTGGTGTAACTGGTTGTCCTTGTGTGTCATTGGCGCCGCTGCCGCCGCACTGTAACTCGGCGTGTGACATGGGCCCTCGTTAGCCAGCTGTCCCAGGGAGTGTGACGTGCACATGCGACCCCAGTCATCCCCTCGCTGCTGTGGGCCGTTGAAACGGCTTCCTCCCTGTCTGTTCCCAGCGCCTCCTGCCTCCTGCTGCCCCAGAGCAAGCTGCCGAGGGAGGCAGCCCGCAGCTCTCCCGGGTCTCAGCGGCTCCCGGGCGGAATAGGGAGCCCCAGGAGCTCAGGCACACCTAGGCCTCTGGCTTCTGGTCTGTGCGACCTCAACTCTCACCCTCCGGCCCTGCCAGCCACGTGCCGTCTTCAGATCCAGGCTCCTCGTCCGTGTTCCCGCTTCCCTCCTCCCCCCGTTCTGTTCCATTGGCCTGGCCTGCCCTTCGGTTTCCTCATCAGCCCGTTTGCTGTGGGTCCCCCCACCCCCTCCCCCTCCCCCCTCCCCTTCTCCCTTCTCCGCCTCCCCGCCTCAGCCGAAGGGGCAGCCTTGTCCAGCTCCACGGCTGGCCCTTTCTCTTCTGGCACAGCCTCTCCCCTGGTCCCTTTGGGCCGTGGTCAGCAAATTGCAGCTCGCGAGCCACATGCGGCTCTTTGGCCCCTTGAGTGTGGCTCTTCCACAAAACACCACGGCCTGGGCGAGTCTGTTTTGAAGAAGTGGCGTCAGAAGAAGTTTAAGTTTAAAAAATGTGGCTCCCAAAAGAAATTTCAATCGTCGTACTGCTGATATTTGGCTCTGTGGACTAATGAGTTTGCCGACCGCTGGGCTAGGGTAACCGTGTCATCCTGTGTTTTAACACTTCCTCCTGCCTGTCACCTCTCTCCCCCGCACTCGGCTCCGAGCAGCCAGGGAGCCGCTCACAGCCGCTCCCCGCGGCCCGGGCTCTGGGCCAGCACAGGAGCCGGGCCGCTTGTCCCTCGGCGCCAGCTGCAGGGAAGGCCCAGTGGCCGGAAGAGGGTGTTTGAAGAGTGATTAGCATAATGCCTGCACAGACGATTGCATGCTTGTGTTTGTTTTTTAAATTATTCTCTCTTTACAGCCTTCCCTGGTTTCCTTGTCCCCACTCCTGGTGGCATCGCCTCCCTGATGCCCAAGGCCCCGCCCGGTTAGCGCCTCCTGCTAAACGTTAACCTCACAGGGAGAACTTCCGGCAGCCAGCACGGATGCTGTCACGTGTGCACGCCATGGCTTCTGCACCAACACCTCACCATCACTCACCCACAGCGTGCCTCCTCCCGGACGTGTGCGTTCAGCTGGTTTCTGACCTTGAACCCAGTCATCTGCTAATCACAGAGAAACTGTGACTTTCCAACCCGAGGGCGGGTCTCTTTCTAGAAATGGACTTCAGTGCTCAGAGCTGATCTCTCTGTCAGTGGCGGTAAGAGGCGGCCCTCAGTTTCCTCCCACGTGCTTTTTCTGCACACGTTTTCTCCCCACGGGCCCCTCCCGCACACGCAGCCCGCACGGAGCTCCGCACCCACTGCCGCCTGCCGCCGCGGGCAGGGCCAGGCGGCCGCCGCCTTTATCTTCAGCACAGAATGTGTTTGTAACGATCGGAGTGGTTTCGTTTCCTCCCCCTATGATTTCTGACAAGATAGGACAACCCCCAGGTTCAGGTTCATTAACTTTCTGAAGGGTCCACAGAAGCAAGGTTACTGGCAGACCGGCAATCGCAATTCCTTCTGTTTCTTCGGATTCGCTGTGTTTTAAATAAGCTGAAACAGAACGTAAAGAAGTTGTTTTAGCAAATCACTTTTTATCATCTGTATTTGATATGTGGTACATGTTTATTGTATCATTCATACAGTAACATCAAGAAAAGAGTAAAAAAATTATACCATATTTAGTGGCAGTAAGGGTTGGCTTTCTGGGAATTTTTTTTCTTTCATGTAACATGTAAGCGTAATATTTAAGGTTCATTTATTTTATATTTATGGCTGTTTTGAGAAATATATTATGATGAAGAGTCAAGATCTTTTGTCTTACCATTGGAAACTCTAGTTTGCCCCCTGCTGAATGATATATTTATTACAGATCTTAAGCAAGAAATCAAAGAAATGGTTTTGAAAAGGAAAAAAAAACCACCAAAACACCCATCAACCAATGGCTGTTAAACAGAATTTTACTGGCCTAGCTCAGATCTTACCTTGTTCGAAAGCCTTCCTCAGTTCCCTAACTGCACTGACTATTCCTTTATTATGGTGACAGAAATTGGTGCCTCTGACACAGAACAGTATTAAACCCATTCTATAATTTACATTCTATAATTCACATTCACTTGATTTGTTAGTTTATAGTGAGTACTTACTAATAACATAACAATTATATTATGTTCAAGTAAATGAATTATTCTGAATTTAAATTTATGAATGAATCCATTTTCCTCTATTATATATGTGATGCTAACGATGATATTCACCTAGAACACAGCGGGGAAGGTTTTTTCCGAATGTGTGGTTGTGCATAGAATGCTACATGCACCAAAGAGAAAACAAAACATTTTTTTCTTATCACGTTTTATTGAGGAAACATATAAAACATCATTACATTAGTAATACATTGCATGCAGAAGCATCTAATCCAAAAAGGAGTTTTTGGAAATATTTTTTATGAAACAAGTTTATAAATACTCTGCTTTCTATAGTCTTCCTTTCCCTTCACCTGATAAAACTTTTTAAGACAACCCATTTATCCATTTAATAATGCTATCCCTTCAAGTAAACATGCAGGGCAAGAGATATGTCCCAAACTACCTTCTGTCATACTTATTTACTTGTTACATCTCCTTCCCTGGCTTCTGGATTTGCTTTTAAGCTCTAACACAAGTGCTTGTCACCTTTACCTCTTAGATACATCAGTCTCGTAACTGAAGCAGTGAAGGGGCGATCTTGCTTGTTTGGGATGATGTTTTTAAAACACGCCGATTTCCGAGGCGGGAGTCACACGAGGGAAGCTGACGGTCTGGAGGTTCCTCCCCACAGAGAGGAGAGAAAATGAAATGGCTCTGGGTTTGCTCCTGAGGATTATATGGAGGGAGCGCCCACTTTACATCGCTGCATATTGATAGATGGAAAGAAGAGAAAGCTCACAGAAAAATCTTCTCGCCCTTCTCACCAGTGGTTTTTACCTAATTTGAAAACTTGAATCTATCAGTAGTATTTTATTCATAATTTTTCACATCTAATACTGTTTTCAGTTTTAATTCCATTATCACCTTCCATTTAAGGATTTACTAACAAGAATTGGTGCATGGGGGAGGTCCGACCTGATCAGGCCGGCTGTGGGGAGGGGCCGCAGGTGGTTGGCCGGTTGACCAGTTGGCCCCGCACCTAGGTCTAACTCCCGTTTGAATTCCCGGTCGAGGGGACAATTTGCATATTAGCCTTTATAATAGAGGATTGTTTCACAATTTTTAGAATGACTGGCCTATTAGAATAAAAATTTAAAAAAATAGGTCAGATACGGCCACGGGGCTGAATGTGCATAGGTACTACACGGCAGGTTTTTGATTGTGAGAATGGCCACGACGCCATGCTCTCTGGCTGTGCTATGGACTTCATCTAACTGTAGAGTCATGAAATGCAGCAGAATCTTGGCTGAGAATGACTGAAGGAAGGAATGGCTGTGATGACTGGCAATACGTGTAACTTGGAAGCGACGTAAACAACCTGGCATTGAGCTGTCTTAGCCATTCTACACTTTAACCTCCCAAAGCCATTTTATTTTCTTGAGAGAGACTTTTTCCTCCAAGTTGAAAATAGCAAAGACCATGCAACAGGCCAACTGAGATCCTCCCCATGTCCGCTGAAGTTCTAGAACTAAGGTTACAGTATTACAGTGCACACCGGCAGAGCACCCAAGCGGTGGGTTCAAGTTTGTACCATAACTGGCTGGTGGTGACACTCATTGTCTCTAGTTCTAGATTCCTTTTCTATGAAATGAGAGCATTGGGCAAGAGTGTATGTGAGGTGCCCCAGATTTTACAATAGTTTTACTTATAAAGGAAGAAGCGCCAAAATTATTCCAAAGGAAAGTCCCCAGAAATAAATTTTTTTCATTTACATGATCTAACGAGTCATATTATAGTCACTACTACAGTTTACATATTTTACAGAACTAAATAAAACCACCTCACTCGAGTTCCTTTCTCTCAGGCCAGCTCTGAGCGCACTAACAATAAGCAATCTGTACATGCGTTTCACTGCACTCCCCAGGAGAAGTAGCAGTGTGATAGGAAAAACAGAACCGGGTAATGATCAAATACTTCACTAATTACCTTTGGTGGGAACTCAAACATGTATCCCCAGAGTCTTATTCTAAGTCTTGATGTGAATTAGAAGCGCCGGGAGACAGAAATCATGCCTGTCTTCTCCCTCAGGTATGCACAGAGCCAAGCCCAGCTCTCAGCACAGAGTTGTTGACCGTGCATGTGTACAGAGGCGCCTGTGGACATGATCTAGTCACCAAATAAAAACTCTGTGGCTCCGGTCAATGGTACTGACTAAACCGTATTCCGTATGTTCTTCTGACATCAGTAGTGAGAACAGGGAAAACATTCTCTATATCGGGGAATACTACTGCTTCCCCAAAGACTGTTTATACTGTGGTGTTTTCATTTTTGGTTTTGCTATTTACAATTAGTGATACAAATCAATAAAAGTGCAACAAAAATTAATTCATATTGATTATGTATACATGTACAAATATATAGGTGCATATCTATACATATATATTGATAGCCCATTTTCAGTGATGCATTTAGCTGGCAAACTCTTTCCCCTGTTTCCATGTTATATTAAACATGCCCTAAATATTTCATATCTTGAGAAACCGTTTGGAGAGACAAATGATTTTATTTTTTTCTATTGCTAAATGCTCCATCTTCCTTTTCAGTTTCCTTTCAGAAATGTACACTTTATTCACTTTTTCAATTCAAATATTTAATAGAGATAATTCTCTAGAGACACAAATGTCTGGTGAATGCAGACAAGACTTCCTTTGCAACCTCCAAGGACGAGGGCATCTGGGCCAGGTTTACAGGCCCAGAGACCTCTGAGGTTTGCCTTTGGAGTGTGTGCTCTGTATTAGGCAGTGTCAAAGGACACAGCACATTTCTTCAAGTGTTTTTGGCGTATTATTGAAGATCAGAAATAATTTAAAAAGGCTCATCTAACATTCTCAGCCATATCTATCCCCCCGAAAAAGACGTGATCAAAGAATGCCATTACATTTTAAAAATTTGAATATTTGTCAACTATTAAAATGTTAAATATAGTACATTATCCATCATTGGTGGGTATGTTGGTGATTCCAGGGGGTAAGGAATACTGACTTTAAAGCGCTCACTACTGGGAGTAATGTATGTTGCTGGTAGTGTGTTACTCTGTGAACACTGGGAGTGCTCACTGCTGGGAGTAATGTATGTTGCTGTAGCATGTTACTCTGTGAACACTGACAGTGCTCACTGCTGGGAGTAATGTATGTTGCTGTACCGTGTTACTCTGTGAACACTGAGAGCGCTCACTGCTGGGAGTAATGTATGTTGCTGTAGCGTGTTACTCTGTGTCGGGATGCCATTGGGGACGTGGAGCCAATGGTTCGGCTGATGTGGATATCCGGGGGACTCACCATCTGTGTCACCTGGATTTCCGGCCCCACCAAGATGCCGCCACTCACCACCGGCCCCATGCAGCCGTCAGCCATGCTGCCGCCCCTAGCGTCAGGCCCGCCGGGGCCGGCCACCACGCGCTCCGTGTAGATGAGGTTCTGCGCGCCGGCCAGCTCGGCTGGCACGCAGAGGCTCCCCTGGACGTCGTAGACGGGCGCCATCACCGTCTCCGTCACCACCACGTTGGGCGCCAGCTGCGGGTCGAACACGATGGTGGTGGGCTGCACGCACGGCTCCGTGGTCGTGTAGGTCTCGGTCACCACGATGTCCCCGTGCATCGCGGGCTCCGCCATCGCCAGCTCCGCCTGGAATTCCGCCTCCGAGAGCGTCATGCCCGAGGACTCGCTCACAAAGTAGTTGGGCCCGAGCAGAGGGAGGTCCGTGCTGATGGGGATGCAGGCCTGGTGGGAGGGGAACGGCTCGATCTCTGTATCCAGGCAGATCTCGGCCAGCGTTCTGAACTTGGGATCCAGAGCTTCCATGTAGTCTTCCTCCAGGTCGTCCACAATCCAGCTGCAGCAGCCGATGGAGCCCACGGGCGAGCCCACACCCTCGTGGTCATAGATGAGCAGGCAGTCGTTGGCCGGCCGCCCCTCGTCTTCGTCTGCGTAGACATGCGCTTTCTGAAAGTAGGAAAAATCGGAAAGCCAGGAGGCATCTGGTTTAAGATTTTTATGGAATGAGCCTCGGAAAGCCCTGATTCTTGGCCGTCTTGCTAAGTGACTGGCATAGTTGAGGGGGCTCACTGCGCATTACCGGTGCACGGAATTAGAATAAAATGTGTGTTTTCTTGTTTGAATGCTGAGAAGCAATCATTTCTACATTTTATTCCGAGTATGAATCAAAGACAAGGTGTTAACCGTTTGGATCTGTGGTCTTTGTTTCTGAGATGGTCAAGAAATAATAAAACACATCAAGTCACATTCAGAATATTCTTTAAGGAGATATTTGATCAACTTAGAATCAAAGCAAGTGTAAGGATGTGAATATCTCTAAGCCTCAGAGACTCGTACAGAACGCCAGTGGGGTGTTATGTGGTCAGAGTGAGAAGAGCTGGGGTCTCTCTGGAGTTAGGCTGACAGGCGGAGGGCACTGGGAGGTAACCTAGTATGATCATTAAATTATTTTAATGACAGGCCCTTTCATGGGAGGGGCCATGAAAGTGGAAGGGGTGGGTGGGAGCAGAGGCCCGCCATTCTCTCCCCCTTCCTCTCACCTCTCACCTGCCATGGCCTTGGGTGGGCCCCGTGGAATGCTACAGGGCCTGCCCAGCGCCATCTGAATCACCTGGTGTAAACTGACCCCTTCTTTGTTTTATTTACTAAAATGTTTTTATTGGTTTTTAGATAGAGAGGAAGGGAGAGGGAAAGAGAGAAGAAACATCAATGATGAGAGAGAATAACTGGGTGCCTCCTGCACGCCTCTCACAGGGATGGGGCCTGCACCCCAGGCGTGTGCCTCCAACCCAGACATGTGCCCTGACCTGGAATGGAGTCAGTGACCTCTTGTTCCCTGGGTTGGTGCTCAACCACGGAGCACACCGGCCAGGCCCCCTCTTTATTCTGTAAGTAAGGATGCCGAAAGGCCCAGAGAGGGGCAATGGCATGCCCAGACTCAAGTAACTACAACTTTACAGCCAGCTTCCCGGGTGCCAGGGTGGGGAGGGGGCAGGGGGGGTGGGGGTGGGGTGGTTACCTCGGAGAAGTAGCTGTCCAGGAACGCCAGGTTCAGGCCCGTGTCCGCCTGCTCCCTCGGGGGGCCCAGTGTGGAGCTCCTCCTCCGCAGAGTGCCCCCCGCCCCAGCTGCCAGGCCGGTGCCCAGCCCGGTGCCCAGCTCCACGCCCGACACCCCCCCCTCCACCGTGCCGCCGGCCGCGTACGTGTTCGTGTAGATCTCTGTGGGGAGAAGGGGTGTCAGTGCTGGATTGGCGCTCTGTGTGTCCAAGGAAACCACTGCCGGGCTGTCTGCGCCCCCCTCTTCCCCCCTGGCATCAGCCACTGGCATCAGCTGATGACCACTGGTGCTCAGAGCAGCTGCCTGATGGCCTCACACTGCCCGCACCAGCCAGGGCCCGCAGTGCCCCTCTGGCAAGCTCCCAGCCTCCAGGGTTTGCACCCTCGCCAGGACCTCCCAAAGCAGGGCAGCCGTGTGTTTGCCTGAGGAGCTCAAGGCCTGGCTCACCGGGTGCTGGGGACAGCTGGCCTCCAGGGGCGCTCATTCCCCCAGCCTGACTCCGACACTGAGGAGCCATTTCTGGGAGAGCCGGGCCCGGGGGAGAGCTGGGGCTGGGAGAGATCTGGGGGCTGGTGGGGGGAATCTGGGGCTGGTGGGGGGAATCTGGGGCTGGTGGGGGGAATCTGGGGCTGGTGGGGGGAATCTAGGGCTGGTGGGGGGAATCTGGGGCTGCTGGGGGGAATCTGGGGCTGCTGGGGGGAATCTGGGGCTGCTGGGGGGAATCTGGGCCTGGGAGAGAAGGGGGGCGGGGAGAGAAGGGGGGTGGGGAGACATCTGGGGGCATGAAGTTTACTGGCTGAATAATTTTGCAAATTTTAAAATTTTGGTGTCCACTCACCGGAGGAATCCATTCGATCCTGCGTATTGGAAGCTGTTATTGGTACACATATGTTTGACACATCCTGAAAAGAAAAAAAATATATTAAAAAAAAAGTGTTTTTGTTAAATATTTAAAATGGACATCTTTCCATTTCCGTGGGCGGTGTAACTGCCCGGGCGTGCTCGGTTTCCATGGAGACGCCGTGTGGAGTACTCACCCTGTCCTCAGGATGGGCCCCTTCTATCCTCCAGGACTGAATCACGCCTTCCCCGCCCTCGGGCACCGGCGCGAACCGGGTGCCCAGGCCCTCGGGCTGCCTCCGTCGGCAGCAGCAGAAGAGCAGCAGGAGCGGCGACACTGCGGGCGGAAGGGGGAGTCAGAGGCGCTCCGCCCAGGGAGTCCCCAGGGTCGCACTGTGTTTAGGACAAATGTCAGAGCATCATGTCTCCCTAAAGATCCAGTGTGCATGTCCATCTTTATAAATGCAAACCCACAAATCACATAGAGCAGTGGTCAGCAAACGCATTAGCCAACAGAGCCAAATATCAACAGCGCAACGACTGACATTTCTTTGGAGAGCCGAAAACCGACTTCTGCGCACGGGCCACCAAGATTTAATCGCACTGTCCGTGCAGTCCCGCACGTGCTGTTTTGTGGGGGAGCCACCCGCAAGGAGCCAAAGAGCTGAATGTGGCTCTTGAGCTGAGTTTTGCCGACCACTGACCTAGACCGCAGAGCTGGAATGAAGCGGATTTAGACCATGTGTCCTGGGCCCTTCCTGGCAGATTCGGAAAGCACGTCTTTGCTCTCCTCCGAGATTCCTGAACTGGGTGGTAGCAGGTTTAGGATTCAAATCAGATGTTAGGATCCCTAGTTCCCTTAAATGCATGCACATTTACATATGTGTATTTATCCACAAATAACCATCTGTGCCTGTGTATGGTAAGCCTATCTATATGTAACTGTGTATTAACATTTGCGTAAATAAGTACTAACCTCCGTGGTCACGTGTGCATGTGCAGGTCCCTGTTTTAGTATATGTGCTGCCGAAGCGAGCACGTGTGTGCAGGTCCCTGGATACGTGTATGAGCACACACACACCATCCTCTGTCCAAGAAAATCCTCCACTTTTTTAGGAAGTGGTCCCAAGTCACCTCCACCAGGAAGACTTGCCCGCCTTCCCCCTGGGAGTTGGCTGCCGGTGCCTCTCCCTCCTGAAGCTCTCTCTGCACTTCCCACCCAAGGCTTACTTTATAGGGTTTGCACGTGTTCCCATCTTTATGCCCCTCACTGATTCTAGACCTTTAGTTACCCTTATTGAACACGCACTGGCCTTCACCAGTTCCTTGGTTTAGCTCCAGGTTTTCACAAAGGTTGCCATAGATACTGAAAAGAAGCGGCCAAGTGAACGCAGGCCCGGTTCCACTCTTATTGAAAGAACTGTTGTGAAGCGGGATCGAACCCAGAACTTACAGAGCAGTAGGAGGAGGCCCAGCGCTATCATGCCAATCCCCGCTGGTCCCAGGCCAACATTGGAACCCTCAATGCGGTCGCCAGGGACAAGCCCATCTATGTCGCCGGTAACGGAGCTGCCATCCCCAGTGGAGACGCCCGGAGTGCCAGCGTGCAAGCACGTCTGGCTGACGTCACAGTCGCAGGCCTCGATCCTAACTGTCTGGGGCAGCTCACACTCCCGGTTGAGGCTGTCCTTCACCAGGATCGGGATTTGGTAAGCTCCTGCTGACAGCGGCTGCCCAGCCGTCAGGAGGGCCGAGGTAGCTGAAAGGGAGAAGAGGAAAGAGAAAAGAAATTAAATCACTTGCTGGTGATCGTTCCTAATACTCAAGCCGGACTTAGGACCTGATCCCTTAGTTATAAGCTCCCTCTGCTTATTAAGAAGCAAAACAAAGAAACACTTACAATGAATTTTTAAGACTTTTTCCTGCTGGATTGTTATTTCTACAAAGACCACCGGGCTGCTGCTGCTCACCCAGAGCAGCAGTACTTGGCCCGTAATATGAACGCAGTAGATATTTGTCCAGTGAAAGAAGAGTATTGAGCTGAAAGGGAATATTGGAAGTCTTCTATTTAGGATTACACTTTATAAATATCCTCCCTAAGACTGTTGTTTATCTCTTATTCAGAATCATTTAAAATTATTCCAATAACTATTATTTTTCCAATTCTTTATGCTAGTATTGCCTATTGGTTTTCTATAGAAATTATTGGTTAAACATTGATTGGAATTTATTTACCAACCCAAGGCATTTTAAAGATGATTAAATTTATACCTAATGCATGAATAGTAATTAATCCATGACTCAATAATAATAATTACTATTGCTTATTACTTTCAATTGGCTATATGATACTCCCATCTAGTTGTACCAAAATGTAGCCCAGGCACAAAGTAAGACGTGAATAAAGCAGTGGCATAGTGGCAATGTTAGGTGAAATCTTGGTCTGTTCTTCTACACCAACATTGATACAGGACTCTGGGAATATTATATCCAGTGTCATTATATATAAACTAGAGAACTGGTGCATGGAATTCATACACTTGTGGGGGAGGGGTTCCTCAGCTGGCCTCCACCCTCTCGCAGTCCAGGAGCCCTTGGGGGCTGTTCCACTGATGGATCCTCGGGGGAGCAGGCCTAAGCCATCAATAGGACATCCTTAGCGCTGCCGGGAGGTGAAGAGGCACCCGCCACTGCAGTTGCATTTGCCAGCCATGAGCCCAGCTTTTGGCTGAGCAGCACTCCCCCATGAGAGTGGACTGACCATCAGATGTCAGCTCCTGTGTTGAGCATCTGCCCCCTGGTGGTCAGTGTGTGTCATAGTGACCAATTGTCCTGCGATTTGATCGATTTGCATATTAGCCTTTTATTATATAGGATAAATATACATATTACTGGCAAATCTATGATATCATTACCAATTTCCATGTTGAACATTCTTCTTGTATTTTTTACTCATAGTGTTTTTAAGATCCGAATGAGGAAAACGTAACTAGAAATTATTGTTTAAGAATGGACTATTGGACTTTATAGGGAAAGGGGAATTCAGAGTTGTCTTGATTTTAATAGAATTGCTTTAATACGCTTAGCTCTCTAAAAGATTACAGTAGTTTTGTGGAGACAAGCGAAAAGTTTTTATGGGGAAAACATTTCTTTCTTTGGCTAAGTCCCTAGTGGGGGCATTTCCCCAACATTAGTTTACGGTTTCTCCTTCCTGTGGATGGAGAAGCCTGGTGGGAGTGTTTCCTTTCACATATGACCTTCACCCCCCCATCCCCCGCTGACCCCCACACCCCTGTCTCCAAAGTCTTTCCTCTTTTACCAGGTGAGCGTGAGATTAGGGAGCCAGCTTAGCCCAAACGAGGCCTCTGAGCGTTTCACTTTCTAATCGACAGTTAACATTTCAGGAAAAAGAACCTAAAACATATTAAATACTATGTTGCCTGAAATTTACTCTTCATTTTAATCATTGCTTTCATTTTTATATAGCAACAATACAAGCACACACACATTCTGGGATATTTATACTTTTCATACTTTGGTTGATGCATTCTTTTGTATCTAAATGCTTCACATAATTATAATTTTAATGCTGCATAGTACTACATTTTAATAAAATGTACCACAGTTTGCCTAATTATTCATCTAATATTGCACAATTGGATTTAAATTTTTATCCTTACAAATAAGTCTGAGCTCATAGCTCTTTATAAAAACAACTAGAGGCCTGGTACATGATTTCACACACCAGTGGGGCCCCTCTGCCTGGCCTGTGGGATCAGGCTGAAACCAGCTCTCTAACATTCCCAGAGGGGTTCCGGATTGTGTGAAGGTGCAGGCTAGGCCAAGGGACTCCACTGGTGCACAATTGGGGCCAGGGAGGGACACAGGAGGGCTCTAGGGCATGACCAGCCCATCTGCTCAGTCCTGATCGGCTGGACCCCAGCAGCAAGCTAACCTACGGGTCGGGACATCTGCCCTTGGTGGTCAGTGCACATCATAGCAACTGGTTGACTGTCCCCTGATGGTCAGTGCATGTCAGCGAGTGGTTGAGCAACCTTAGCATATCATTAACATGTTATGCTTTGATTGGTTGAATGGCCAACTGGATGACCAGGCACTTAGCATATTAAGCTTTTATTATGTAGGATTTCTTTGATCTCATATGCTTCTAAGTGAGCAGAAAATGTGTAGATGTAAATCTGTGGCATATTGAATTTCAGAGACATTTAAGTGGCTTGCTGGAAATAATTTAGGCTTGGGAATTGTGACATCCGGCGAGTTTGTCATGGATTCGGTTTATTTCAAACTATTCAAATACTTGTGTAGCACCCCATCTATCTAAAATAATGGCTAACTGATTTTTACATACTACTGTTTGTAAATACAGTATTGACAAGACATTTTTACTTTTATTTCAGTTCAACATTTTTCCAAATAGCTAAGTGTGCATATGAATTTGTTTCATTTAATATGAATATGGTGAGAATTATGGAAACAGAGATAGAAAATATGACATGGCCCTGGCTGGTGTGGCTCAGTGGATAGAGTGTCGGCTGCAGACCAAAGGGTCCTGGGTTTGATTCCAGTCAAGGGCACATCCCTGGGGTTTCGGGCTCAATCCCGGGAGGTGGCATGCAGGAGGCAGCCTATCGGTGATTCTCTGTCTCACTGATGTTTCTATCTTTCTCTCCTTTCCTCTCTAAAATCAATAGGAATATATTAAAAAGAAGTATGTTGTGGCTTGACTCGTTACTGGTAATTGTTTTTGCTTTTGGTCTTTAAAGTGAGCAAGTTGGCCTTCACTTACCATTCACTGTTTTGATATCCCACAAGTTAGCTGTCCCCGGAGGCTGATCAACAACACAGAAGGAAAAGGGAGCCCCGTAGGAATGGTGGTTCACGTCTCTCGCGGATACAAGGATGGATGGAGAGGTGATGCAGATGGCGCTCTGATCAGCAACAATGACTGGGCAGTAGTCATTGACATCCGGGACTTCAATGCAAATGGTTCCCGTAGCCGTTTTCCCGGAGCCATCTGGAAGGGGAGCATCGTGGGTGTTGGGGTGAATGGTGTCAGGAAGAAACCCCTTCCTCACCCCCCCTGGGGATCCACAGCACAGAGGAGCGGCGCGAGGGCTCCTGCCTGCTCATCACCCTGAAGCCACCTGCCTCTGTCACAGCCTCCAGCCTTGCTGTCTTCTTAGCCCTTAGGACAAGCTTCCTTCTAACTCAAGACTCCTCTCGTCCTAGCCACTCTTCCTAAATGCTTCCACCTCCATCTTACTCTGCCAACTCCTCTGCATCTAAGATGCAAAAGGAAATGTCCTTCCTGGAGAAGGTTTGCTGCTATCGATTCCACCCTGCCCGCACGACTGAGACCCCCAGACAGCTCCGAGCCTCCGTTTCAGGATGCTTACTGACTCCTGGGTTGTTGAAATAACCACAAGTGAAATGAAATAACAATTTGTTGATATATTTTCTTTCCATTTTGACTGTTTAATTCCACCCATTAGATGCTATTTCTCTCGGAGAAGATGCTTCAGAAAACAAATATAAAAATACTTCATTCTCCCTCCCCACTACCTTCTAGGTTAGTATAGTTTATCAGAAAGGGCAAGGTGCCAGGAAATAGTGGCTGGGTTTTAGTCCATTTTTCTACTTTATGTTCTGTTACGACGAATAAAGAACATGTTGTTTCTAACATGTGAAGGGTCTTAGCTTTATCATGTGTAAACTAGAACATTCTCCTCTCTTGGGTATTTTACTGGGTCATTTTTGGAGAAGTTAATAAACTTCTGTTAAAGACGGTTTCTGTGTGCCTCCGTGGAGAGCCATCCAGTTAATCAGAGGAAAACGGACCGGATGGCTGCCGGCACCCAACGTGGGTTTGTGCAGTAGTTTCTTAATTCCTGCTTCGGTGCGGACCTTCCGGCCTAGCTCTCATCGAGAGCCGTCGGATCATCCCACAGGCGGCTATCTGTCCTGTCTGGTCCTCTGGGGCTTTCGCAGGGCCGTCGGCTGTGGGGGCCCACAGCTCAGGTGCTGCTGGCAGTGTCTGCCCGTGTCGTTTGCTATGCAAAGAGCTGTGCCCATCATCATTGAACAGGCTTATCTGAACCCCTTGGCGGGCGCTGTGCCAGGGCATCCCCTCTGCTCATGAATAGCCTTGCGTGTCGTCTTGCGTCCATACACTTTTGATAGTGCTTTTCTCTTTATTCCCGTGAAATGACTAATTGCTGTCCTGGTGTTCGGAGACTTTCTCAGGTGACCAGTGGACGAACATAGGCTCCGATCAGCTCGCTGAGTCCGTGCGGGAGCGGCCTTTCAGAATACTGGTCATCCACAAGGCTGTGTGGCCCCTGTAACTATCCCAGGTGTGAAAAGCGATGCAGACCGGCGTGTATGAGTTGTAGCTGCTTCGGTGTTACCACGGTTTCTTTTTTAATCTTCACTGCCCACTTCTCTGTCTCGTTGGTCACTATTGTAAAGCTCAGGGATAAACTTAGGGAAACCTGCAGTGTCTGTCTGTGTTCTGTTAGGAACATATCCAGGATTCTATTCTCCTCCCTTGCCTGTTACTGACCTTTGTGTTGTTTTGTTATGCAGTAGCTGGTTGCCTAGGCAGTGCTCCTGAGAATCATTAACTATTGATAAACAAACGTCTGTTGCTACCCGCCAAGAGGAAGCCTAATGGATTGCCCCACATGCAAAGCAGCTCAGGACAAGCTCATTCAGTGCAACTGTGCTGAGGACTTCTGTTCTAGCTTGGGTCTTCTGTTTGCAATTTCCCGTGCTTCTTGGTTCTTAACGTCTTACTCTGGGCAACGTGACTGACAAGTGGCACTCACCCAGGCCTCTCACGTGGCTCAGCATCAGGGCTGCGGGGGCCCTGCCTGTGGGCACTGCCTCTCCGGCAGCTCACCCCAGTGAACTGGGCCACATCTTGCTGCCCTTTAAGTAAACATTCCTAACACACCTTGCAGCTCCCAAACCGCCTCGAATGATAAGGCCCTAAACAGAACATGAATTTTCTTTATATGCTTTAATTTTTATGCTTTCCACTAGGCCTGATACAACTCTTTTTTAGAAGTAGGTAAAATAAATTATGACAAATGTAAATTGTGGTTATAGTGTACTGAATTCAATCTTGGTCTAAGGCATTTAAACTCTATAAGTCTGGCAGACACCCCTGAATGATATATTTTATTTGAGTCAACCTACTATCAACATTAAAATAATATTCAAACTTAATGCAAACTAATAATTTTATTAAAACATTGACTATAAATTTCTTACCATCTATAGCCAGGATCTCTGCTGTGTATATCCCATTGGTAATATATTTTGACTTCTTATCAAATTCCCTAGAAAATTGTATCTCGCCAGTCCTTGAGTCAACTTTTAACCAGCTGCCAGCATCATGTCCTATGATATACCTGTTTTTAAGGAAATAAGTTCATCATTTGCTTATATGAAAGTTATTAAGTTTAATCACATCCAATGCATTAAACTTACATATGGCATTTGCTGCTTTACAGTAATAATTGATTTGGATTATAAAATGTATCTATGTCAATAAAATTTTAATATTGAACATATTAATGCGCAGAGTTTTAAAATTTCATAATTCTTACTCCTCTGCTTCTTTATATAATTGTTCATAAAATGTTTAAGTCTATTTCAGGTTTGTTTATTAAATCATAGCAAAATCAAAGAAACATCCTTCAGTCATTTCACATGGATGTATCAGTTGTTCCTCAGTTTTAAGGTATATTGGTTTCCGAGCACTTTATTGTTGGCCTATCAGAGGTTGTGGTATCATTTATTCCATCTGTGTGTATGGGTTTTTTGACTTGTAATTGATTCAGAGTGCTTGGAAGAAGATCTTTTGTCTGTACCAGGCACAATTTTAAGTTCCCATGGCCCTTATTTGACATACCTTTTCCCTCTATCCCATACTGCCAGACTTCATAATTGCTGTTGTCTGTTAATTTTTAGCTGATTAAATAATCAAAATTGTTCCAATCAATTTATAAATCAACAGACTGTGCACTCAAAAAATATTGGGTGTAAGAAGGGAGACAAGGAAAGGATATAAAGAATATTTGTATATTTCACTATAATTATTTTCCAGACTATCTTATATAGGTCTAATTAATGTATAATATATATACCTCATGCCCCCAATTCCTACTTCTCTGTTTTCTCATTCTGACTTTCTACATTATTTTAGCTTCTTCTATACTATCCTTCTTTATAAGATCAAGTAGAAGGTTGAAATTAGCCTCAAAGTTATAGATAACACAGGTAAAAAACACACACAAAACAAGCAGCGACTCATCTTTTATGATGTCTTATTGTTTACGATATGGCTTCGTCAGCCAGGTCCGGGGTGGGGCCTCTGCCATAAAAGATCAGAGAGACTCTCAGAGTAACTGACGGTGACTCTTTGATCTCACAACTGCTCCATGGACACAATTACTCTTACACCCAGTTGGCGCCCTCACAGCCTACAAAACACTGCGAACCTTCTAAGAACATGCCAGTGCCACACGGTGTCCTATAACAGGTGAGCAGACAAAACAAGACTCCCAAAATGTCTCAAGCCCCACGCCCTCAAGCACACGCCCCATGAGCCAGCAGTGGACGGAGCCACGCGCTGCCACTCGGACACAGCAAAGGGCCCGTGGTACCTGACGTTCGTGGCAGGATTCCCTGTGTCCAAATCCACAGCCGTGTATGTGCCAAGGACATAATTCACTAAGGAGTCCCCTCTTACTCCTTCCTGCACACTGAAAGTCATGGAGTTTGGATTAAACGTGGGTCCTTCTCTCACGTTAATGACCTGGATTCTCACAGGGGTTGAATGCATTCGGAACCGAGAGGCAACTGAGTGGTGAAATTCAGCTTGGTTTTTGACTCCAATGCCAAGATGAATATTAGGCATTTGTTCATAATCCAGCATCTGAAATGACAGAAGTGAAAAACTCTGAAACAGCAAAGGATTATTTTGACAGAATAAGAAACCAGGTGAGGACACAACACACCAGCATAAAGTCCAGGAGTTATGCAATTCTGATTGTGAATTGATAAAATTTTATTTATTATGACATGAGGTGTATTTCAGACATGTTATTCTCTTTATCTTTTAGATAATGAGGTGTATAGGTCATTTAGGCCTGTGAATTTAAATTAGACTCAACTCTGGAGTTTTGGACTTCTTATATAAAAACCCTAGAATGAAAAATGATCTTTCTTTCCAAATGAGGTATTTATGACACATAAAAAAAAATTAGAATGAACGAAAGAATGTCCATAACTGATAACTGAATACATGGGCTCCGATTTCCTATGGAGAATTCATATCTGAGCATTTCTGAAAGTATAATCAACAGATTAAAGGAGCAATATTAATATTATTTTGTTAAAATTCTAATTGAGTAGCAATTCCTCTCAAAGTTGAAGTGAATGTATATACACACAAATATATATTTGTATTGTGTGTTAGTATTTCAATACACATTTATCAATAAATAGCAAAAGGAAAGCAGTTATTGACAGATACATTTTTAATTTTCTTTTTGTCTTCTAAAACTACAAGTTCCTTGAGAATGGAGATAGTCTCATTCACTTTTATTTCCGTAGCACATAGTAACTCTCAATAAATTGGAGTTGAGCTAAAGCATTTATCATGCCCTCCCACTAAGGAAAAGGTTATAGAAAGCTTAGTCAAGAGCCTGTGACTGAGAATGGTCTTTAGTAACGCCATTCCAAATGCCAAATCCTAGGGGAATTGCACATATGTTATCTGAACACACAGTTCTTCTGGCTATGAGCTAACACACATATTAAGGGGTTTCGTTCCATCTTAACTAGCCTTGTCATATTATTTTGATGTTTTCAAACATAGTTTCTGCTCGCTTTTAGAGACTTGGGAAGTTATGCAGGGGGGAAAAAATAGATGTTTTGTCTACACAGCATCTAATATTACCTTAATTTTCATGAAATTGAATCAAATAGTTTTCTTTTGCAATAAACTAAGTATGTCTTTTTATTTTTTTAAATTATATTTCTTTTTGAGAGAGAGAGAAGCAACAATGATGAGAGAGAATCATTGATTGGCTGCCTCCTGCACGCCCCCCACTGGGGATTGAGCCCACAACCCAGGCCTGTTCCCTTGGCCGGAATGCAATCAGACCCTTCAGTTCGCAGGCTGACTCTCTATCCACTGAGTCAATCCAATTAGGGCCTAAGTATGTCTTTAAAACACTTTGGCTCTCATAGAAGACAATTATGTAAATCATAGATGGTCATTGCATAAGTGGTTCTTTTTTGTGTTCATTAGAATGACAAGCGTAAAACGTAAAGATTTTTTTCCATAATTTTGATGACCACCTTGTAAGTTTGTACACCACATGACTTCCATGCTAATGTTTGTGTTTTGTGGTAAAGTAGTAATGTTTTAATTGCTCCAGATAATTTAAAAAAGAATAGAGAAAGACTCAATATGTAAATGATATGTCTGCATTTCAGGAGTCTAAATGGCTTTTGAATAGACTGATAAAAGTTTCACAGGAATAGAGAAAAGAGGTGACAACATTGAATGATCACCAGGCTCATACTAAGTGTGTTAAGCGTCTGTCTGTATGTATGCTCATAGCTGCAAGTTCTGTCTATGTTGTTAGTAGTAATTGTATTTTGAGAAATTAATCTCCTTTATTACATCGATGTTAGTTTGAATCTTATTAGTTTGTAGTTTTGTTTCTAATTTGTACCTTTAGATTATATTGCAGCCCATTAAGTAAAAATGGAGAGTAGTTTGAGAAATGCTAATTTATAGGAAAAAGCCAAGCCCTGTAGGTTGGTATTAAGTTTCTCTGCATCTCCATTCCTGAATCTCGTTGCTTCTCTAGGCGGATGCTCTGCATGGCTCCACCGAGGTGCTCACATGCCCTGCATGTGCATTATATGTTCCCACCTATATGCATGCTCACTTCTTTTCCCACCTGAGCAGACTGTTAGAAGGTCCCGCTTAACTTACTCCCTGTATGAAATACTTTCAGACAGATCTAGCACAAAAGCATGCCACCTCTGATCTCAGTCATTCTCTCATATTTCACCCATTTAGCAATTGATTATGTTTAATATGACATCTGTACTACTATTTATTATGTTTTTTTTTTATAATGTACTAGAGACCCAGTGCACGAAATTTGTGCATGGATAGGATCCCTAGGAGCTGCTGGCTGTGGGCCAGAGCCTCCCTTCCCCTGGCCACCTGCGCCGCTGCCAGGTGGGGTGGGGCTGGCCGGGGAGAGGGACCATGGGCAGTTGGCCAGCTGGCCCTGCCCCTGGTTGAACTCCCGGTCAAGGGACAATTTGCATAGTAGGCTTTTATTATATAGGGTTTTTATTGATTTCAAAGAGGAAGTGAGAGGGAGAGAGAGAGAGAAACATCAATGATAAGAGAGATTCATTGATAGGCTGGCTTCTATACACCCCCTACTAGGGATTGAACCCACAACCTGGGCATGTACCCTGATTGGGAATTGAACCATGACCTCCTAGTTCAGTGGTTGGCAAACTCATTAGTCAACAGAGCCAAATATCAATAGTATAATGATTGAAATTTCTTTAGAGAGCCAATTTTTTTAAACTTAAGCTATATAGATAAGTACATTGTTATTAATTAGGGTACTCTTAAGCTGGCCTTTGCTAAAAACTGAAGGGGCCAAAGAGCCACATGTGGCTGGCGAGCTACAGTTTGCTGACCACTGTCCTAGTTCATAGGTTGACACTCAACCACTGAGCGAGCTATGCCGGCTGGACTATTTATTATGTTTTTAACTCCCATATTATTTTCTAATGTGGGGGTCCTTATCTTGACTTCTCAGCTAGACATTGGACACTGTGAGAACAAAACAGCCTTCTTGTTTTTCTTGGTAATAAACAATGTGTGGCTTGGCTGGCGGTCTCAGCCTGACGCAGAAAGCTCACTTAGGGTTGGTCACAGAAACAGTATTCAAGGCTGTGGGTTGCTTTTTGTAGACGGATCCTGTCTCTGAGAGTCTTTTAAAACATCTTTAAAAGAAAAAGTTGTAGATCTCATACTGTACCTTGACAACTCTCAAAATTCCTTCATTGGTTCGTGGGTCTGTTTGAATCTCGAACCAATTCCCATCATTCCCGGAGAGAATTACATATTTCGCCAGCCAGTTATCTGTGCCTTCCTCATCAAGATCAATTGCTTTTAACCGCATCAGTTCCGGATTCAAACAGTTCTCCTCAATGCTTGCTGAGTACTGAGTAACATAGACCAATTTCATAATCAGTGAATTTTCAAAAGACAAAAGTTAGTTTGAATTGTGAATTATCATTTAAATTACTGACAACAAACTGTCAGATATTTTTACGTCATTATTAAGTGACTTATATTCCATAAGAAATCTAAAAATAAAATTAAATTATAAGATAATAGACGTGATTTTCATGTGCTATATGTAAAACCAGGGCCAGACTCTATTGTTTCATTTTTATTGCTTTTAATTTTCCAAACCTACTTTTCTATAAAAGGTCAGATAATAAATATATTGGACGTTGTAGGCCTGCAATTAATGCTGTAGCTACTCATTTTTGCTGCTGCAGCATCAGAGCAGCGACAGACAACATGTAAAGGAATAAGCACCGCTGTGATCCAATAGAAAAAAACATTTTTTACCAATAGAAGTGGCTAGCCAGATCTGGCTCTGCTGATTTCGATTTTATGCTTCTTTATGCGTAAGGATGAAATTGAGAATGTTTGGGACTGTACTAGAATTGATTCAGTAAATCATCGGGCATATAAAATCCATCAACATTGTTAAAGGATTCCCAGAATGATGTTAATAAATTTCTACACTTCTTCGAATGGAATATATGGAGGAGATTGGTCTGCTGCTTTCACAGAGGAGATCATTATGGAATAGTGACTCAAAGGCAAATACCCTAGATTAAGATTCATTATTATACGTAAAGTTGTCGAGGATTATGTAGCAAAGCTGAGTACATCCATCCATGTGAAAGAACCACATCTAGTGGGAACGTAAATTGATGATTGGCTTTTATGTAAAAAGATCATAAGAGGAACCGCTCACGGAGGTTTGCTCCAAGGTGGGGAAGTTATCGTTGACATCTAAGACCTGGATCCTGCAGGCGCACTCGGAGGACAGTCCGTCTGCAGCTCCGTCTCGATCCGAGCCCCGCACGAGGAGGTTGTACACACTGTGCTCCTTGATTAAGGTGAAAAGGAATTATAAGACTTAGGGTTTTTTTTGTTTTTTAAATATATTTTATTGATTTTTAACTGAGAGAAAGGGAGAGAGATAGAGAGCTAGAAATGTCGATGAGAGAGAAACATCGACCAGCTGCCTCTTGCACACCCCCTACCGGGGATGTGCCCGCAACCAAGGTACATGCCCTTGACCGGAATCGAACCCGGGACCCTTCAGTCCGCAGGCCAACGCTCTACCACTGAGCCAAACCGGCTTCGGCAGACTTAGGTTTTGAGTTGAATAAAACCCAACACATTCTGATGTCTTTGTTCCTCCATTCTTTTATAACTTTATAGAATACTTTATATACTTTTTCTTTTATATGATTTTCATTTAAAAGAATACTTGGATTCTTTTTTCCTTCCCTCCTTTACACTGGATGGAGGGCATACACGCGTTATTTCATCTCCGTATTCTCAAAACTGTGTGTCCTTTATGTCTTCGCATTCATTCGCGGAAGGCTTTACCTCTCTGTCCAGGAAGCTGGACATGGTGCGGACCTCGCCGGTGTACCTGTTCAGGATGAACATTGGCGCACCTGCTGGCTCCTGAGAGATGATCTTGTAGGCGATTTTAGAGTTCAGGTGATTGTCTTCATCTGCATCGGTGGCGCTTAACTTCACCACCAGCGTGTCTGGGAATGAAGAGGGAGAGGGAGAGTGCTGGGGACTCTGTTAAAATCAGTTTGGTAAGTCAGCAGGCAAAGGAAAAAAGAATGGTCATCCTTCCCCTGCAGACTCTCTCTTCTAGTATCCATGACATGGACAGGGTGGGGCAAAAGTGGGTTTACATTGTTTGTATGGGCAGTCATACAATCTCTCTATATAAAAGCCTAAGTGACCGGTCAACTGCTTGACACATCTTCCGCTTGACTGGTCAACCGGTCGCTATGACTCTCAGTGACCACCACGCTCAGTGCAGGAGCTTCCCCCTGATGGTCAGTGCACTCCCACAGGGGGAGTGCCGCTCAGCTGACTGGAATGAGTGGGTCCAGGGTGAGTGGGGGCAGCTCCTCCACAGATCCCCACAGGTTACACGGAGGACCCACTGGTGCACGAATCCATGCACTGGGCCTCTAGTAACTAATAACTAATAATATAAGAATAAACTGTGTTTCACGTACTCACACCTATGAACCTACTTTTGCCCTACCCTGTCTTACTATAACTTTACTAACAAAAATCACAGTGACAAAAATCACAGTGGTTTGCTTCTATAAAACTCTTTACAGTTTATAAAGTCCTCGAACTCCTTAAATGCTTTAAGTTACTTGTATTTCGATCTCCTGAAGCTTTTGTCCAAGAGGAAGGGAAGTGCACAGTGCAGAGAGGAGACTGGCCTACTCACTGGCATCACTGTTCTCCTCGATGCTGCCCGTGTACACGTTCTGTGTGAAGACCGGAGGGTTGTCATTGATGTCCATCACTTTGACTCTAAGCTCCAGGGGCCTCTCTAAATCTTCACCCCGCGCATTCAGAGCCCGGCAGTAGATCTGTGAAAAGTTGGAAAAAGGCTGTCTTTCTCCACCAAAGGAAATTAACTCACGTGCTTAAAAATATCTAAATAATTTTCTCAGTCAAGTGAGATTGTTTTTACAGTCTAGTAATTTCAATACGGTCAAAACATCTGATCTCATGCTTGTGCAGCACCTGAGAGAAATTCTGAGCAATAATCTATTTTCATCCTCTTCCTAGCTCCTCAAGCCCTGTGTTCAGAGGTAGGTGTTAGTCCGGGGGAAAGTATTTTTGGAAGGTATTATATGTCTCAATGAGAGCACACTGCCGTGACTTACCAGGAAGAGAGGCGTGATCTCTCTGTCCACCACGGAGGTGATGTTGATCTCCCCCGTGTGAGGGTTGATAGCGAACACCCCATACGGCGGCCGGTCAATGCCCACCCCAGAGATGCGGTACGTGATCTTCTGGCTCACTTCGCAGTCCGAGCGGATCTGTGAGAGAGTGGCGGGACTCAGGGCGTGCTGTGAAGTTCACTGTGTGGTGGGATGGGAAGGGAAAGGCTCTGGAGCCAGATGGGGCTCATATGAAACCCGGCACCATGACATAGGCCCCGTGACCTTGGCAAATGCACCAGTTTTGTCAAGTCCTGGTCCCTAATGGGCTAATACAACTCACAGCCTGGGCTTGTTGTGGGGATTGTATGAGGAAACATATATACACCCACGCCGATGACTGACATAGGGCACACCCATACCTGATGTAGATTTGTTATTCACGTTATGTTGTTCACGTCTGTATTTTGCACATAGAGAAAGTTTAGCAGAAGAACTCAGAATCTTTACTGTTTTGTAAGAAGGCTATGTTGTATTAATATGTACCCTGCTTAGACTTGGATTTGAGATTCAATAAAAATGGTAGGTCATTTGAAAATCAGGAGAGAAGTATAGTGTTTAGAGATAATGGCAATAATTTTATAAATCAAAACCTACCATATCACTCACCTGCCAAACAGTTTATGGCTCATATTCTGCTATTTAGATTGTGTTTTCATAGGTTTACATCTATGGCTCATAAATTTAAATAAATGTATAGTTTAAAGTTTGAAATCTAACCTATGTACTAAAGATGAGAGCACTCAGTAAAATACTAAGACTTGTTACCCAGATATCCACAATTCAATAAAGACAGCTAGAAATGCAACTTGGATGAGCTCCACTCTAGTCCAAAGATCTTATTTATATAAACAAAAACACAGGAAATCCCTCAATTGCAAATATAAAGGAAAGAATATTCAATACCCCCCCCCCCCAGGTAATATAAAGCTATAAATGTGAGTTGAATGGGAATAATAATAATAATTTAAAAGCTTTCCAAAACATTGAAAAGATCCGCGAGAGAATACATCTCTTTTCTTGAGCTGAGACTATGTCTGTACTATCACTGCCGGTGCTTCCTGTGTTCGGTGGAGAGCTTTAAGGACGGAGTTCTGATAAACCACTGCCCGGGACTGCAACCGTGGCCCGAGACCAAGAGCCCAGAAAGAGCTGGCGCAGCTGTTCCTGTCGATCCCGCCCTTCCCGGCCAGCTCGGGCCTTCTGCCGCGGCACAACTTCCTTATTGAGAGCCGCTCTTCGAAATGCCGCTAAGGCTCTCAGACTCCTGCATCTGGGGAGACTCTGGGGCTGCTCAGGAGAATACCGGTGTGTGCAGACATATCCCAGAACGGGCAGGCGAGGAGAAGCAGACATGTGTGTGCAGACATGTCCCTGTGTGCAGACATGTTCCAGAATGGGCAGGTGCGGAGAAGCAGACATGTGTGTGCAGACATATCCCAGAACGGGCAGGCGAGGAGAAGCAGACATGTGTGTGCAGACATGTCCCAGAACGGGCAGGCGGGGAGAAGCAGACATGTGTGTGCAGACATGTCCCTGTGTGCAGACATGTTCCAGAATGGGCAGGTGCGGAGAAGCAGACATGTGTGTGCAGACATGTCCCAGAACGGGCAGGCGCGGAGAAGCAGACATGTGTGTGTAGACATGGCCCAGAACGGGCGGGCGAGGAGAAGCAGACATGTGTGTGCAGACATGTCCCTGTGTACAGACATGGCCCAGAACGGGCAGGTGGGGAGAAGCAGCAGGTGGACGGACAGAGCTAGTGGAGCTGGAGGCCAAGGTCTCTCCCAGACCACCCAGGAGCCTCTGCCCTGTAGCAGCTCCCGGAGGTGATAGTCCGGGGGGCCTCCGCAGCCCAGGCAGGTGGCCCCGCGCCCAGCACCAGCTCCCTCGGTGCGGGCGGAGCAGGGAAGCCCAGCCCTGGCACGCTGCGGGCCCCTGCCCTCCGATGCCCTGTGATGGCGGCGTCACTTACCCTGGCGATGGGGTTCCGCCTGGAGTTGTCCTCTCCTTCTCGGCACGCCGCGGCGAACTTGATCCACTCGCGCTTCTGTCTCCTGACCGTCTGCCACTTGGTCGTGCCCTTTTCCACGTCCAGCTCCTTCACCTGGAGCGGGAGAGCACGTGCCCAGTGTCAGGACAGCTTCACTGAGGAAGGACATCTGGCTGGCAGGGCGAGGCACGCCCCGAAGAGGCCCGGGTGCTGAGTTACCACCTTCCCCCTCCAGGTAGAGAGAGCTTGGGCACCCTCAGCGCTACTTCTTTGTGGAACCGCCCCACATGGGCTAGCACATGGGGCTGCGAAACACTCTGTGAGCTGAGTGTGGAGCTGGTAACGTTATATCGGGTGATGTGGTGTGTGTATGTAATCTTTCTTCTTTCACTCTGCCCGCTGATGAGCAGACATTGGCCCAAAGCGTCCACGGAAACACTTGGCTTATGCCAAGAGGCCCTTGGTATTTGGTCCCTTTCCAGAAGTATTCATGGGGTGTCTAAGCAGATCCATGTGCCTTCCCCCACAGGCCCGTGCCAGCGAGGCTCCCCAGGCCAGAAGGTTATTATTGGCAGGGCACCCACGACACAGCGACTGGACTAAAGTACATGGCGATATTGTATGTATCACTCCTGTAGACCAATAGCACACATAAGAATTAGGGGCTGATTGAACCCAGGGTGTTTTCTAAGCTTGAACAGCTGGCACGGACCACATATGCTCAGCGATGTTTAGGGCCGGGCCCCATTGAAAGGAGCTCTCGGTGTGGGCGGATGTGTCTGTGGCGATGTGGGGCAGGAGCCAATGTTTCAGGAGGTAGGCACCACGGAGCCCTCACCAGGCTTCCTGTCTCCAGAGGTTAACAGCTTGCGGCTGTGCCAGGGGAAAGCATTCCTGGGAAGCTGTGCTGGTGAGGGCACTGACTCAAAGAGCGGAAGGATGCTTCTTTTCTGTTGGTGAGGACACCGCTCGGGCTGGGTATCCAAATAGACTATTGCAGGTGAGAAGAATGTCTTCACTGAAATGATGGTGACCACCATAATCCCACGGGCACCTTTATGGATTCTCAATACTGGCTATGTGTCTTCATCGTCTCTGCTTGCTGTGTGTTTTTATAGTCTTAATTGCTGTTGTTGGAGGGTTTTTAAGAGTTTACTAGTGTACTATTCAAGACTTCAGAAATGTTACTACATGCGTGAACATTTTGTGTACATGTGTACACATGCACACACACATATATTTTTGTAACTCTTTATATACTTGTTGAGACACAGATAATTGTATGTTTTCGCTAAGCTTTATTTAATTACCACTTTGGGGGGAGGAGCTGCTCCATGCGATGGAGCTTATACTTTCAGGAACCAAAGCATTTACATTTTCCTCTATTTTGATGCAACTTCCTAAAAGTGTACCACCTATTGTCCATTTTGTCAACAGAGATACAGTAATTATATCTTCTTCTATTATTTGATATTATCAGAATGAAAATGTAACTGCTATAATAAAATAAGTCCTCCCAGAGAAGATAGCTTTACTTTCCGAGCCCCCTCTATGGCCCTGGGTTCTGTTGTTTAATTTAGTTGTGATTACAGATCTTTTTGCTTTTGTATTTCGCCTCATTGATTGACCATACATTTATGCTGATGTAATTGTCTAAAACTCCTCTTTCCATTCTAACGTGTTGCTTTGCTTCTTTTGCTTTGCCTTAAGTTGGGAAAAGGAAATAAGCTATTAGTAAAGTTTGAGGAGCAGGAGTTACTATGATGCTGACCTGTCACAAACTTTGCCTGAAAGCAGGGACATTTAAAATTATGGGCTGCAAATATTGCTGTTTCAAATATTCTGATTTTTGATATATTATGCATTACATGATTCAGTTTTTCTTTCCATTCTAAATTGAGAAGGTAGTTTTAATAATTGCACCTTACCTCAACAATAAATTCACTGTTTACTTCCAGCACCACCTGTTATAGAAAACACAGCATTAGCATAAATTTGCATAGTTTAAAGGAAGTCGAGTCCTGAAATTATCGACAATATTCTCTGATTGATTAATTCATTTCTTAAATACACATTTTGCTAGTGATATGGAATAACCATGGGTAATACAAAATTAATAATACAGGTTTTTCTTCACAGAGGCTTTTAAACTTTTAAGGAAGCAAACACATAACTAAGTAAAGTTAGGATATGAGCTTCAACAGAGGCACCAAACTCACTGGATAGTTTGAGTGGAAGGAAAAGCAGAAACTCAAGTTACCCCGTGGATTTCAGGAGAGGGGTGTGGAAGGGTCTGCAGGAGGAAGCTACTTTGGTAAGAGAAATTGATGGGGGAAACTTTTTCAGCCAGAATAAAACATGAACACAGGTGTAAGGAAGCTAAGTTTCTGAGAATGTCCCAGGAATGGGAAGTAATATTATTGGCTGGAAAGAAGAGGAAATAGTGAGGAGACACGGGAGACGGGCTAGGAATGTCAGTTTGAAGGCAGATCATGAAGTGCTTTATGTACCAAACCAGGGAATAAAATACGGGGATTGACAACAGCACCGTTTTAAAAACACATTGTTGATATGAAGGAAGGGTGACCAGGGAAAAGTACTTGAAGTCAAGACACTTAAGGATGAGCAGTCGCTGGGTGAGACACAGTTAGGACATGAACATGGGAAAGGGAGAAGATGGAGACTTTTCCAAGGAACCAATAGGATCTGTAGATTGTGGGTACAGGGGAGGATGTAACTTAAGTTGGCTTATTGGGATAATGGGGGCACTTTTAATAATAACAGGAGAGGGCCACTGCAGGGAGATGATGCTGAGGTTTCCATTAATTAATTAATTAGTTAGTTAATTTTATTGCTTCTAAAATTTGGGATAGACATAAAAGATGAAGAAGTGAAAATTTACCTAAACAAGAGTGCTATTTAAAGTTGTAGGAGGTGAGGATATTCCATTAAAAAGTTCAAGAAGATCAATAAAGTAGGCAGAGAATAGACTCTTATATAGGAAATGCTTATAATTGATCAGGGGGCAGAAGAAATAAGTCTAAGCAGAGAATAGAGCGGGTGAGGGACCAGGTTTGTGGGAGCAGAGCAGATTTTGTCCACACGAAAAGCTCAGAAGTGGCAGTGGCAGTGGCGGTGGCCGTGGTGGCTGTGGTGATGGCTGTGGTGGAGGGTTGTAAGCAAGCTGAATTCCGAAGGAAGAGATGCAGATGGAGAAGAGGTAGCCGGGAAGAGGCGGGGTGAGTGGCAGGCAGGGATAAGGAGTTGGCTGGAGAGGAACCATTTCATGGTTCATGTCTCAGAGCAAGGTCAAGGAGACTGGGAACTGAGACGTCCTGGGAGTTTACGCAGGCAATCAGTGCCAAGTTTTGCAAGTGGCATCAGTCAGTTTGCAGAAGACAAGGAACGTTGTTGAGAAAGTGGAAATAGCAACCACACATAACATTTTCAAGTTAGGAGTTAAAAGATGTGAGAGATTTGATGCAATTTGAGGAGTTAATTAAACCAAGACTTTTTTTAGGTTGGGGAACCATGACGAAATATACAGTCCGCAGGGAGAGGAAAGGGCTTTGCGGAGGAAGAATGGTAGGTGGAAATGAGAGAAAGGGAGGGGCAGCAGAGGCAGAAATCAAGAAGTTACAAGATGAGGAGTGGTTAATCACAAGTGCATGGAAGCGGGTGTGACCACACGATACAGGTAGTGCATTGTGGGGCTGTGCGCCTGAACCCTGTGTGATTTTGTTAACCAGTGTCATCCCAACAAATGCAATACGAAGGAAACAATAAAGTGCAAGGAGCCGAAACCGGTTTGGCTCAGTGGTAGAGTGTCGGTCTGTGGACTGAAAGGTCCCGGGTTCGATTCCGGTCAAGAGCATGTACGTTGGTTGCGGGCACATCCCCAGTGGGGGTGTGCAGGAGGTGGCTGGTTGGTGTTTATCTCTCATCGACGTTTCTGGCTCTCTATCTCTCTCCCTTCCTTTCTGTAAAAGATCAATAAAATATGTTTTATAAAATAAAAAATAAAAAATAAAGTGCAAGGAAGAGCCCTGACATGAAGAAGATGATCTCTGCCTCTGAAACAGAAGGCCGGAGGACACCACGAAAGGAAACCGTGAGGTGGAAGAGCAGGATAATTTGTCACATGGCTTTGCAGAATCTGAGTGAGCAGGGAGGACTATGAGGCTTGTCTCTGTTTAGCAGATGTGATCTGGACCTGTCCCCTCCCCTCTCTCTGAACCAGGTTCTGGTCTCAGGAGGGTGAAATGTGGAAGTACTAGGTCTATAAAGAGGAAGGAAGAGTGACAAAAGAGTTTCCCCTGTGCATCAGAGCATGCGCACAGCACATCCTAACGTGGGAGGTACCAGCCAGTCACTGTGAAAGCTTGGTACTGGCCTCAGCACTCTGCGGGGGGGTAGGGGTTGGGGAAGAGGAAATGGAGGGGGTGGGAATGGAGGGATGGATGGAAAGGTGCAGGGGAATATAGTCCATGATAGTGTGATAACTGCCCAGTGACAGACGGTTACTAGACTCGGTGTGGTGAGCACATCACCAATGATATAAATGCTAAATCACTGAGTTGCACAATGAAATGAATCTAATATTGTATGCCAGCTACACTTCAACATAAGTAATAATTAAATGCTCCCGCCTTGAAGGAAAAAAAAGAAAGAAGAAAGAAATTAACCACATCAAGCAGATTAGTGCTCAGCTGGAGAGAATGAAGGAAGTGCGCTGAGTTCCTCTGACCTTCTCCTGTCTCCCCACAGAACCCGTGTGAACGGAGGGTAGCAGCATCCACCCGCCCCCAGGTTCCCGCCGTCCTGCCTGGTGCTGCCCGGGGTCTTCTCGGGGTAGGGGGGTGAATGCAGTGCCAGGGTTTGCCCACAGACAGCTGTGGTGCCCGAGGGAGCCAGCGTGGTCCATCCTGGCATTTCCCTGTCGACAGGGGTGCCACAGCCCGGCCCTCCACACCGGCCCTCCTGCAGGCCTCACTGAGAAACAGGGGGCTGAACGCCCTGCCAGGAGGCTCCGCTTTCCAGGAAACGCCTGGGGACGGGTGTTGTGGGTGAAACTGGGGACACCACCTTCTGAAGCTGCCCCCGGCGTAGCTGCACCAGCTCCCTCAAACTGCAGGACAGCGACGGGTTCCTGGTGAGCAGACAGGCCCGCCTTTCGGAGCCACCTTTCAGCGCTGTGCCGCCTGCCCTCCGAGGACGGCTCGGCCTGGGCCCGCTGGACACAGCACAGCACACGGGCTGACCGTCACCGTGGAGACTGGACGGAGGCAGAGGCTCTGCAGGCGAGGCAGCGGGCTTGGCCCAGAGAGATGCCGGGACCCAGCGGTCCAGCTCCGTGGCCTGCGGGGAGACGGTCTCCCCCTCCTTCCCCCGGGGGTGTCCTCACAGGGAACTGCACTCACTGCAGGAGCTGCAATAGGACCTTCCTGGCCAACTAAAGTGCCCACAGAGCCAACGGGCATGTGTCTGTGCTCATCCCAGAACGTGATGGAGACTGGGCCGGAGCACCTGCCCGAAAGGAGCACCCTCTGAAAGGGGAGGAGCACAGACAGATGAGAGGACCCGGAGGCGGCAGAAGCTGCACGCGATTGGTGTATGTTTCTAAGCCAGATAACTTATATCTTGAAGTGGATATTCAGCCCTGAAGTATAGATTAGCGTTATTAAAAGCAATAATAATAATATTATTGTTAACAACAAAGCTCTGGGACGATGGGGAGCTCTGGACGCAGGCTCTGGGACCCGTCCGGACTGTTTGTGCCCGCTGGGCTGTGGAAAGCTCTGTCTGTGCAGCGGGGCTGCTGCTGTGTCCTTCTGGCAGGTCACAGGGTGAGGCGGCTTCGCTCTCCGTGAAGCGGTTGCTCTGCGGCCGGTGACACGGGACGCCGTGGAGGCGGGTCCGCAGGCATTTGCCGTTGGCACGTAGGTGGGAACACGGCGAAGTGACTCGGCAAGAAAGGCAGATTGGAGACAGCACCCATCCATCCGCTCACTCACTCACTCACTCACTCACTCAGAAAACGCCACTGAGGAGACTGTGTGACTGCACTGTCCTTGGGGTGCGAGGTGATTCTGACCTGCGACGGCGTGTCTGCATTCTGGGAGGGTAAGAGCCCATATGCTATAGCCATCCGACTTTTGGCAAATGGCTGAAGCTCTTCTGGGCCTACCTTCCTTTTTCAAATCCTCCTCCTGGAGAGATGATGGTTTTATGTGAGCCAGGCAGAGTCTAAGTCATTCCCTGTGCATATGGCAGGATTACCATGTGCTACGGCAGTGTCAGAGACACACTGTTCTCTGGCCTCTGAGTGCGCTAACGTAGCAGCTGCCCAACAGCCTGTCTCCATCTCCGTTCCGCCTTTTTGAAGTCAGTTTCCACGGCATTTGCACACCCAGTTCCTTATTAATAAGCAGTCCTCTCCTGAATAATACTTGTAAAGTAATTGAGTAAAGCAATTACCATCCTTGTGGGGCTCCGGCAGACATGCCAAGTTCAGGCCTAATTACAGCGCCTTTGTTAGTAATTGAAGGGGTAGCCGGCGGTGGCATTGCAGCCGGCGAGCTGTGTAATTTTCGGGGGAGGAGGGAGGACAGACGTTTCCCAGGCTGGGGACCCCGGGAGGTCTCACCGTCTCCCCCTTCACACCCCCGGTCCCAGGGCCGCTGTCCGGAGTGAGGACTCCCGCAGGGGTCCCGCCTGGGGAGGGGAGGGAGACACGCTGCCACCCACCCCCCAGGCTCCCTGCTCTGTAAGGAGTCCTCCCTGGAGGCTCAGGACTGGAACGGAGTCACAGACTCTGCTCATCAGCAGGAAGTGCTCCCAAAGAGCACCCCACAGAGAGGAGAGGGAGCTGCACAGCGCCAGAGCAGCATCTTCACGCCACGGTTCTAGAAACCTGTTATTGGCGGGACTGCCGTGAAGTTCCAGGGCTGAGGTGGTAATGGCACGGCGAATCTCTCTGGGCACGAAAAGCTGTCAGTCCGTCAGGCACTCCGCAGAGATTTGAAGGCCACACTTGTGGTCTGTCTCTTTGGTTTCAAGCATGTGTTGTCATTCCTTAGTCACAGCAGCACAGAAGCACCAGAGGGGGTTTGCTTCTGAGCGGCGAGGACAGCAGTGAGGTCGGAACAAGCAGTCTTGGAACCGGTCATTTCCTGCTACCGAAGGCCCAAACCCCGCATCAGATATGTGTAGCCACCTACTCCTTTACTTTCCAAGAATCAGGACATTTAATGGAAAGGTTATAACACCTCATGCAGAGCATGAATGATCACCATTTGTGCACAAAACATCTCATCTGATAAACACTACGTGGCTGTTTGTATGATCTTATCAACACAAAATACAGCCTCTCAAAGCTATTGCCTGTTCTGCCTTAAGTGATTCCTTCCCAGTAAACTTACACTTTGCCTGAATCTTTAAGTTCTCCGCCCAAAGTTGGGGAAATATTTGCGAGTCAGTCTTGAACTTCACTGAAGGGGAGCCCGGGTAGAGCCTCGGAGCTTCTGTCGGGAGGAACCTTAGCGACAGGATGTCTGGCCACACGTCCTCCCGCGGGGCACTGGAGGCCCCAGGAGCCGGTGCCCGAGCCAAGGTTGTGCAGCCCCTTGAGGAGAATCCGTGACTTCCGTCCAGAGCTCCCGAGTCTCGGTGTAGTGCTGAGGGCACTGAACCACCCCTGTATGTGCGACAGCCGAGCGGCAGGAGGGGCGCCCTTGGGAAGGAGACGAAGGGCTCCTGTGATGAGTGAGATGCCTCTTGTGGCTGAGAGCTGGGGTAGCTTTTATAGGTCCAGCCAGTCAGACCCTGTTTAAAGTTCTCTTTGTGGTTGAGATACAGATGACAGAGCGAGAGGCCGCCACACCCTCCCGGGGAAAGCGGCAGTGATGCCAGAGAGCCTTTGATTTAGCTAATGAAGAGGGGGCCGGGCTGGAGGTCAGGGAATGAAAGACAAGCGGGAGTGCCCCTTTCCACAGCGCCCGTAAGAGGAGATTGATCCCCCTTCCACATGCTCGCACTTGTCCTCATCTTGACACATGCTGGAAATCTCTACGCCCTAACTGCAAAAGTTATTAGTTGATCTATTAGAAATACAAAAAAAGCTTAAGGCTACTACAATTACTATGAGATATGAAACAGAAATCAGAAATACTTTAATATCTGTGGATGGAAATTAAGTATCAAAACACTAAAATTATAAAGGAAAATAAATGCATACTACCAGAAAGAGATTCTACGAATCTGAAATCTAATACTCTTTCAAGATCAAGGAAAAGAAAATGCACTCCTTCAATTACATAATATTGCCATAGGATATACCTGGGGAGAAAGGAATAGGAGGCAAAATTTAGTGCCCAGAAGTTGCCTCAAAAATCTTGATGCATACAATCAGTTGTCCTTACAGGAAACAAAAGCTTTATCCAAGTCTAAGCATGGCGCTACCCCATGGAAATGCTGTGAGAGGTCTATGCTAATAACTCTTCATTTCTGTGAAAGATGGCATCAGATTCTTTCTGCTTCCTTTAGTAATGCCAGGAAAGGATGATCCTTATAGCAGGGCAGTGCACTTCTATTTGTAGTTTTAGTTTATCGTTATTTTGCATAATGGTCTTGTTTAATAATATGTCTTGCAAGTTCAGAGAATGGGATGTCCTACCACTGTTCCTTTTAAGCTTGGCTGTGCACTGCTTTTGAAGTTCATAGACATGGACTCCAGAAAAATGGTACCTGCTGGACAACTGGATACGGTGTCTTCTCATATCTGTCTGGCTTCAGCTCTCCTCTGCCCTTCAGAGCGGATGCTCAGATGTGTCATGTATAATGCCTTCCCCACAGTAGGGTGGGAATCATTTTGCAAACTCATGTCATAGCACCACTACCAACATTCCTGGGACACTGAGGTGCAGCAGACAGTGGGTAATTTGCCTTTATATACTTAGAAAAAAATATGCGCGATTTTCTAATAATTCACTTCTCTTTCCACTTATTTTTCTTAACTGTTATTTTAAACAAGGAATATGTTTCATTCACCCTTTTGTCTGCAGCACCTACCACAGTCCCGAACACAAAATCAGTGGTTAATAAATAGCTATTTATTAAGTAATTGGCAAAAGAGAAATACGTGGATTACCTTAAAAATGCAAAGAAGGAAAAAGAAAACACATTCCTGTATCATGTTAAATTGTACCAAAAATTGATAAATTTATGGATGAGGTGAAAAACACAGGAATTTCTTCCTTGCTGTATATACAAGAAGACACCTTGGAGATGGACAAGTGAGATTGAATTGTTGTGTCATTTGACCATCAACAGGCTTGAATCTAATCTAACCTAGCTTAATTGGTCCTTTAAATAGAATTTCCTAATTGAATTGGCAATAGTTCGGCGAGTTGGCCAACCTTCTCTTTGTTCCTCCGAGAGCTGGCAGGGCACCTGTAAGCATGTGCCCGAGGAGACAGCACCCTGTGCCCTGGCACCAAGGGCCTGGAAGAAAGTAACGCACAAAACCACGTTTACTTCCGAGAAATGGGTTATCTAACTGTTTCCTTCCTGGACTACAGAAACGCTTTAATAATCCAGAAGG
This sequence comes from Nyctalus aviator, assembly GCA_036971965.1. Taxonomy (NCBI): domain Eukaryota; kingdom Metazoa; phylum Chordata; class Mammalia; order Chiroptera; family Vespertilionidae; genus Nyctalus; species Nyctalus aviator. Next base: position 168,551,851 of record CM072925.1, read on the forward strand.
GGTTCCTTGAGGGCTTGGTGTTCTCTTTTTTTTTCTTCTCATTTCTGATCGGAAAAAATTTCACATGACGTAACTATTTCATAATTAGTTGCATTGTAGTTTTGACCTAGCTAACGTTCTCCCACCTTGAAGGAAACACACAGGGGAACAACTGTTTAAAAGAAATGGGCTGGATTCACTTCGCTTCCCTTCAAATTTAGAACCCATTTGCACCGGGGCTTTTGCCAGTCATCTGTTAGAAAAATATACGTAATAAAATAGGAGCATTACTTGGTTTCTGATGATAAATTTTAGATTTGTTCTAGCCTTTCATCTGAACTAGAGGATGTCCCTGACTCTGCTTAAGGCCAATTCAGCCAGATCATCACCCTGCTTCTCTATCGCAAGTAGCCCTCACGCCTGGAGAGACCTCCGGAATCGCCAGAGGCTGAAGCTCTTTGCGGGCAGGTGGACGAACGGGTGAAATCCCACGTAGGACGTCCAGGGGACGGAGGGGACAAGGCTTTCCCTCCCAAGCCTCACATTCCACTTACCAGGAGAAGCATCAGGAGGCGAATGTTCCTGAAGAGGAGCCAATCCATGCCTTCGGGTTGCTCTGCACACAAACCCCAGCGAGATTGGAGCTCAGTCCCAGAGCCCAGCTCCTGAATTCCGCCACAGCAAGACGTGCCTGGAGCGCCTCTAGGAAGGCATGGGGCTGAGTGCTCTCTCTCTGGGGCAGAGCAGTGAGGGTGTTCTAGAAGGACTCCGTCTCTCCACCCCGGTCTCTGCGGCTGGTCTGGAAGGCTGGCATTGTTTGGGCTCCGGGTAAGCACATGGACACACCTTGATTCTTATTGCAATGAAACCCTTTGTTGGACACCAAAGAAAAAATCTTACAGTGTGAAGGCAAGATTTACGGGGAAGATACCCAATGAATAATAAATTACTCACAACATGAAAAATAATTAAAATGCTAGGGCCTATCATCATGCTGAATAAAATTAGTAGGCTGCCTCTTACAGCCAACATTGTAAAAGCAAAATTACACATACTGACAGCACACACACACACACACACACACACACACACACGGCCACTACCAAACCGGCTTCAAGGGGTGCGTCTGTGTGCAGGGCCTGGGGAAGGGCACCGGCCTGAGGGTGGTGCGGGGAGGAAGACGGGGGAGTGAAGCGCTCCCCTCTTCATTGGGGCGATTCCTGCTCCCCTCCCCAAGAAGTCTCTCCGGCCCTGCTTTCTTCATTTTAAAGTTGTTCTGAAAAAATAAAGTTAAGAAAAGAGAGGCTGATTTCATGGGTATGTTTGTTTTAGCATCTTTCCCCTGAATGTACAGTCGGACCCATCAGATAAAATATAACATTAAATTGCTTTAAGGTAACCACAGTTCTGAGTCCGCCCACTCCTTGTGGCATTGCCCCTGGTAGAAAGGTACATCCATGGCAACACTGGATAAACCCGCCTGGATATTTATTAAGAAGAGACTGACATCAGACACCCGAGGATTTCAGGGAAAAAGACCAGAGCAGCATCTGGATATTTCTGGAAACCATTTCCCTTTTTCACTCCTCACTTCCTCTTTGTTGTGTGGGTTGAGAATAGGGTATAGTTTCCTCATGAAAAAAATATTACAGGCTCGCAGCAACCTCAATAAGCGTAAGAAGAGATGTAGTCCAATGGTCTGCCGTCATTAATATGGGTGGGTCAGAGAATTTCAAAGGGAGACTGTACCCTGTCTTCACTACCCCGTCCTGCAATCCAGAACAAGGCGGGCTCTATTTCTAGGGGTGGAATGTCTTCCAAACAGCACTTAGTGTCCTGAGAACCTCAGCTTAACATTTTTGGAGAATAGGAAAGAGTCAAGGCAATTAGAGGGCTGGCATAGTATCTTAAAATAAGGGAAATGAATTATATGTTGAGATATTTATGAGAGAAGGAAATTATATATAAGCAATGGGAAAAAATGAATTGTTGCAAAAAGGTAGTATTTGAATATACCATCTGACTAAGCTGAATCTTGTGTATTTGGGGATATCTGCCTAATTCAAAAATATCTCTGCCGACCAGATAGGGCTTGTGCGTGATACCGTGTTTTGTTTTTTAATTGATTTTAGAGAGGAAGGGAGAGGGAGAGAGACAGAAACATCAATTGTGAGGGAATCATTAATTGGTTGTCTCCTGTACTTCTCAAGCTGGGGATTGAGCCTGCAACCTGGACATGTGCCTTGACCGGGAATTGAACCCTGACCTCCTGGTTCATAGGTCAGTGCTCAACTACTGAGCCATGCCAGCCAGGCCACGTTTTAAATACATCTCTAGGTAGTTCTCTAGATTGTCTAGAATGCTAACAGACATACAACATTCATTGGATGGTTTAGCAACCCATCATTTCATTATATCCTAGAAAATAGGTCTTTAAACCGAAAAGTTATGCTTGAGTAAAGGAAGCATTAAAAAACTTCGTGACTGTTTTATATCCAGCTGAGCTTTCCTCATTTTTCATTTTCATGAATTTTTACCCAGAGGTTTGAATGTGACAATTGTATCCACCATAGAAGCCTTTTCTTTTACATATCAGTCAGAACAGCATGGAATTGAGATCTCACCTCCATCAGTAGTGCCGGTGAGCTCCGGGCTTCGGGGTGTGCAGCATTTTCCAATCGGTTCTCTGTATGTGGGAAGCACAAACGGTGCTGCTGCTTGAGATTGTTTCCAAGGCACAGGATGATGTGATGTGGTTCTCTCCTGTCCAGCCGGCCAAAGGCCTTCTTATTGGCTATACTTGCATTGTGGCCTTTGCTTTTATTTTTCTGCTAGAGGCCCGGTGCACAAAGTTCATGCACTCGTGGGGGCGGGGGGTGTCCCTCAGCCTGGCCCATGCCCTCTTCTAGGCCAGGAGCCGTCAGTCGAACATCCTTAGAGCTGCTGTAGAGGCAGGAGAGGCTCCCACCACCACCTCTGTGCTCGCCAGCCAGCCTCCTGTGGGAGTCACTGACCATCAGGGGGCAGCTCCTGTGTTGAGCATCTGCTCCCTGGTGGTCAGTGCATGCCATAGCAACCAGTTGTTCTGCCATTCAGTCAATTTGCATATTATCCTTTTATTATATAGGATAAATCCCTTGACTTACTTTAAAAATAAGCAAAGGCTGTAAGAATTTGCACTGGGTGGGTGAGTTGGGGGTATTCCTTGGATGACTGTGTATATTTCTATCTAGAAAGATACCACAAACAGCTATGGAGATGGTTTGGATCTTGTGGAGATTTAATGTGCAATACTGCTTAAGATTTGAATTATAGAAACACTGGAAAATACAACGTGTCTCAAATAAAAGGCTTAAAAGATACATAATTGATATCCTCTTTCTATGTGCCACCCAGTTTATCATGACTCATGTACATACAATTCTTTTTGGTATCTGCATCTAAAGGGGAAATGACAAGTTGGAAGGGAGTCTGTAGAAGTTTCGGGAATATGAGAAGATGGTAGAGAATATATAGAAGCTTCAGTGTTTCTAGTACTACGCTCCGGGCCGTCAAGCAGATGTAAGTGTGGGAGACCTTTGATTGCTCTGGGAGTCACTGCAGAGCAGAAGAGAATGGTAGAATCCAACCTGGGATGCTTCAGTGGATTTGTGTCTGTGAACAATAGGCCATTCAGAGCCTCAAAGGGAACTAAGGCATCTGGGAGAAGTCAGTGGCTCTAATGATGGTTTTGTTTCCATACCTTCTTCCAAGCAGGCTCAGAGACAACCTACAGTAGTGTATTATACTAACAGACATTGTACAGAAAGTTGGCCATTGTTTAGCCAGCTAATGGAAATGATTTTTGTTTTATTTCAGTTAATGTTGAATTAGAATAGTTAAATTTTCCCGAGAGAATTAATGAAACAGGTCTAAATCCCTATGTGCTATTGTTTTTCACCAGAGGAAAATTATGTTCTTCATTTGCTGTAACAGATGGATATATTTCACAAGGGTTTCCACCCTTGGTGTTTGCACTATGATTGGTTGGTTTCTCTTGAAATATAAAATTTTCAATCTACCTGAGTTGCTATTCATAGGATGAGTTTCAAAGGAAAAAAACAACAAGCAGTAGAATTAGGTATCTGATTATTTAATTCCTCCAGATTTCTCCATTTATAACCCCTAATTTCAATGGTCCCTCGAATTCAAATCTGGAGATTACCATCATGAGCAGATGCAGAGTCTGCAGTAACTGAGAAGTTGCCACTTGAAGTTCTGGCACCTCATTTATATCTACTCCTTGAGAGATTTAATTGGATGGTCCCAAAAATAGAATCCCCAAAGGATTTCAATTTATTGTTTTAAAAATATTTCTATTTATTTCAGAGAGGAAGGGAGAGGGAGAGAGAAATAGAAACATGAATGATGAAAGAGAATCATTGATTTGCTGCCTCCTGCATGTCCCCTACTGGGGATCAAACCCGCAACCTAGGAATGTATCCTTGACCGGAATTGAATAGGGGACCCTTCAGTCCGCAGGCTGATACTATATCTACTGAGCCAAACCTGTAAGGGCAGGGTTTCAATTTAAACCCTCTTTAAGGCAAAGCTTGATGATGGTTCTGATCTTAGATAAATAGCAACTACTTCTGTTTCTCTTGTGGGGCTCCAGCCATCACATCCTGCTAATGTTTGAATATATCCTAGAGATTATTTAATTCAGTCTCTCCTATGCACTTTAGAAGTAGAGCGACAGTTTATTAGTGCTGATGATAGGGAAAGTATACTACCTCCTGCTTTATAGTCAATTAAATGCCAAGCCACTTTCTAATATTGGCTAGATATGTGAGGGCAAAATAGAAAAGAATTGATGGCTAAATGTTACCTTTTCAAAAACCACACACCTATTTTATAGGTTTACTAAATTATTGAGCTTAATAGCTGGCTCTGCACGCAGAATTTTGTCCTATTACTTACGTTTCTCTATTTGCATTTGCTACTAAACCAGCAGCATTTCATCCGCTCATGGGAAAGATCCTGTCGACTTTCAGGGATGCTCTTGGCATTTCAGTATTGTTCTTGTGCCTCTGTGATGTGTCTCATCCTGCTTCCAACATAGTGGGACATTTCCCTTCGCTATGTCGTATTCATCTAAAACGTAGTAAGTGCCCTAACGCTTGTATTTTTAAAGGAATGCCCTACAAGACATCTCATCCAACACGTTGCAATGCAAATTCTTTTTTGAGAAACAAAAATGTAATCTCTACAGGCCAAATAGCGTGAACATGATGTTAGGGCAAATTTTCCATCTAATTATGATGGTTTGGGACTAACGATGGGTATTACTGAAATTCCCAAGGGAAGTTAGAGGAGAGGAAATGTTAAAAATATTTATGCACCTAGACTATGTTTGTCAGATGCAACAGGCAGGTAGGCTCTTGAGTTGACTCAGGCAGAAGGATTCCCACTGGCATGGGCCTCGGGAGATGGACGGCAGGTAAACACAGCCTGTCTTGGCTGTGACCTAGGGCAGCTGCTGTGCAAACATGCCTGACTGTTCATCTCCAGATAATGACGCTGAAGGTAAACAGCCTGTCTCCTCATTAAAGCCAATCTATGTGGAGCGATAAGGGTGCCAGCGCACAGGGTTATTGAGTGGGTGTTAGAAATCCTGGAGGTTAAGTGTCAGTTTCCTACAGAGTTCTGTTAATATCATAAGGATGCTAATTTACACCCTAAAATCATACATCTGACAGATGTGTATTCTCTCTGTGACTTCATGTCCTCGGTGTGGGATGCCATTCAAATGAGTGCAGAAAGAATTACCTGGCTTCTAGCTTTGTTTTTTTAAAAAAAATATTTTTATTGATTTCAGAGAGGAAGGGAGAGGGAGAGAGAGAAAGTAACATCAATGATGAGAACCATTGATTGACTGCTTCCTGTATGCCCCACACTGGGGATCAAGTCTGCAACCCAGGCATGTGCCCTGACTGGGATTTGAACCATGACCTCCTAGGTTGACCCCCAACCATTGAGCCACACCAGCTGGGCTGTTTTAATTCAAGTGTAGACTTATTATATACTTGCTGCATACTTATGCCCCTGTGTGACTGATGTCTTTATTATTGACCAGTGGCCCAGTGCATGAATTTGTGCATGGGTAGGGTCCCTCTCGGTGTCCTGCAGTGATTGGCTGAAACCCGCAGTCCAACGCCACCTGCAGCTCCTGCCTGCTGCTCCCGCTCATCCCGGCTCCACTGTACCTGCCACGGGCTCCTCCTAATCAGTCCCGATCAGGAGAGGCTCGGGCTGCCACAGCAGCGCTTGCCAGCCATAAGCTCTGTGTCTGGCGCCCTCCCAAGGGGGATTGGTCTCTTCAACATCCCCTAAGGGATCCCAGATTGTGAGTGGGTGTAGGCCAGGCTGAGGGACCACACCTGTGCACTATCGGGCCGGGGAGGGAGGGCTCCGGGGTGTGTCCTGCCCATCTCGCTCAGTTCCAATCGGCTGGACCTACCTGTTGGAGCATATGCCTCCTAGTGGTCAGTGTATATCATAGTGACTAGTCGACCAGTTGGCTGTCTGCCCCCTGGTGGTCAGTGCATGTCATAGCAAGTGGTTGAGCAGCCTTAGCATATCATTAGCATATTACGCTTTGATTGGTTTTACGGGTGTTCTGCCGTTCAGTCTATTTGCATATTACCCTTTTATTATATAGGAAGATTTATTATGTGGGATTTATAAACATTGTTGATATGTAAGAGAAATTAATCGTTGCCATATATATGGCAACTATTTTCTACTTAAAAATATATATTTTTGCAAGTGACTCCTGCTCATGACGCCAGTGGCAACAGTGCCACAGTGTGACTATCACTCAGGTGTGGCCCTCACTACCCCGCTGGCAGTGGCAGTGCCTCTGTGGCAGAGCTGCGATGTGCACAGTGCACTTAGATGCTCTGAACGGGCTGGCCCGAAGCTGTTTGGGGTGAGATTCAGGAATGAGAAAGTCAAAGGCTAGGCATTGCCTCTTGAAATATATTTCTTGGGTCAATTGCACCAAACATCATATGGTCCAGTGGGCGGGAAAGGCAGGTTCTTGACCAACCCCAGATTTGCTGAGCCAGCATCTGGGGATGGACCCTTGAATTAGTTCATTTTTAACATGCTTGCTGGGTAATTCTGAGACTGCAGACTGAAGTTTAAGAACTACTGAGGCAGGAAAAATTTACCTAGACCTATGAGTCCCTCAAGGAAAAAGGCAACAGGTAAATGTGGACTTTTAAAATCATATGATCAGTTTAGCTTCTCTTCATGGAAGAGGGTGTTAGCCATTTCTGCTTCTTTAAAAAAAACATTTTTTATTGATTTCAGAGAGGAAGAGAGAGGGAGAGATGGAAATATCAATGATGAGAGAGAATCATTGATTAACTGCTTCCTACACGCCTCACAACCCTGGCATGCGCCCTTGATCGGAATCGAACCCAGGACCCTTCACTCCTCAGGCTGATGCTCTGACCACTGGGCTAGGGCCATTCTTGCTTCTTTTCATGTGTCACACTTTATTGATTTATAAACACTGTCCATTCGTAAGAGAAATTAATCTTGGCCATATATGTGAGAGAGAAAGAGGGAGAGAGAGAGAGAGGAAGAGAGAGAGAGAGAGAGAGAAGTCCTCCAGCACAAATGGGATTGTCTTAAATGAGTAGGACACTAACTCCATTGTGAGAGGCGGAAAATGGGTGTGCGTGCAGGTGGATGTGTAGGTTTCGCAGAGGAAGCTGCGTGGATTCGAGATTGATGACTTGTTTTCTCAGTAAACAATAGGATTAGATCACCAGCTAGGAATGAGAGGGGCAGAGGAGGTGTGAGGTGTGAGGCCAAAGAAGGCATGGAATAGCAATGCCGTCTAATGAGAGGGGACGCCTGTCGAAGAATCAGGATTGTAAGGCTGCAGTGGATGTTACTCTGTGATTGAGATCCCGTGTTTAAATGAAAAGTCACCTCCCTTGAATCAGCTGTTTAGTTGTCTGTGTGCAGACAGAGCAGGAGGTGAGAGAGTCCGGACATGTAAGTGGACAGCAGGGCCAGGAGGCCACTGAGAGGTGACTGGAGTGGCCTCCTGAAGCCTGATTCGATAAGGAGGGAGAGGAGCTAACAGTCGGTGAGAGAGTGGTGGGAGTCCAAAAAAATCCATGGGGGTTTGGATGAAGGGGAGGAATTGCAACAGTTCCTTAATGACTTAAGCATGTGAGCAGGGAGGAGGAGGAGGAGGAGGAGGAGACATCCCTGTGCTGCCATGCTGGGTTATGATAAGGAAGGGGGCAGCTGAGGGGGAGTGGAGTGGATGGGGGTCTGAGGACTGACAGCTGGGTGTCAGATGCCTCACCTGGGTGGTCACTGAGGTCTGTGAACACCCTCAGTAATTGGAGAAGTCTGTGGCCAGACTTCCCTGGGCCAGAATATGAGTCTTCAGTGAAAGTGGGGACACTATTAAGATAGAGGTCAGCAAACGGCAGAATAAAGGGAGGGGGTAAGCAGGCCCCAGGCGTCTGAAAGGCTGAGGCTTTGTGCAAGAGGAGGAGATCATGGTCCAGATGTGGCTGGAGAGTGAAGAGGAGATGTGCCCCACCCAGGTGAAGGGGTCGGACCTCAAATGCAAATAAAAGGAAACGCCATTCTAAAAGCAATGAAATGCTAGTGTGCACAACAATAAAAACTTAGAGCAGCAAACAAAGAAAGGAAAAGCATAAAGATGCTAAAGTACAAGCAATGTATCACTGACTATTTGTGTGGGGCTCACAGGCTGTGCTCTGACATGGCAAGCAGCGCTCCGGAGAGGAGCTCCCCGGGAAACATGAGTGAGAAAAGTCAATAGACAGTGAAAATAGATGTTACCGGAGTGAAACAAATTCTTCACTTATATGGGCTGAAAATAATACCTAGCTCTGTAACCTCTCATTATTCCTCTGTCCCCGGCCCCCCGACAATCCAGAAAAGATAATAAAAACAGTGTTAATCATTTTATTGCTGAAAACATAACCCTTCGGAACTTACAAACCAACTTCAAAGAGCCAACAAATGACCAAGCAAGGAACTGGTACCCAAATAACTCACCAACTTTTATGTTGGAACTTGAAGGAAAGCACCTTGTTTTAAGCATTTTCAAAGATTACCATTAGAGTTTTAAAGTATTTGCAAAATAGCAAAAGAAAAATCAGTTAGACTAAGTACAGCTTGATGATGAAGTGTTTAGTAATTCTAATATAACTAAGTGGACTGTAGGCAAATAATAGATTACTGTTTTAAAAGTATTTCATGGATAACAGGTTGATTCATTTATACTTTTGTGCTAACATTTATACTTTTGTGGATAATCTGCAACTGGGAGGCAGGTTCTGTTTCCTGGTGCTGGTAATTAGGTGGACTGGTGTATTCCATGCAACGTGAAGTAGGTCTTAGAAATACTAAAAATTTCAAAAAGGCTGGAATTTATCAATAGAACGAGAAAATGAGGCAGTACTTTTGAAAGTTTGTTTTGGGTTTCAAATGTCTTTCCCACATAGCTATGGCTGTTTTAGCCAATGATCACACACCTTTAACCTCCTACTAAATTGGCTGACAGTCAAATGTTGATATAAATTCAGAAATGAATTGTGTACATAATTAAAAACATCAAGTCAGAGTGAATATGTAACTTTCGAAGCTATATAATTAATATTCTGTCAGAACATGACTTGAGTGAAGATTATGAGACTAAGAACTTTATACATGAATATAAAACATGTTCCGGTGAAGACCAATACATAGTCCTAAACACCGACTTTTCCCCCTTATAAATGTTTCAGGGCAAACACAGATCAAGCAACTTAAATAGAGGTTAATGATGGGTAGCAGATATATCTGGAATTCAATGTAAAGTAGCTCAGGATGGTATTTTGGTTGATATTAAATAATCAAATAAATATTTATAATGCACTAATTTTTGTTCTCAAGGTTTGCCTCTTTAGAAGTCAGGTACTTTGTAAACTTTAAACGCTGTTTTGAACTATGCATACATAACATTTAAGTCATTATTTCTTCTCTTTTGTTAAGTCAAATTGATCTGAGTTCCAGTTTGCAATGTGGATTTGAATGATGATTATTCCCTTATATAGTAAAGTCTACTTCTTACATCTATGGGACGACCTAAGTCTATGCCTCAGGAGAAAGCACCCAAAAGGAAGTCTAGAATTCTCCCCAAAAGGCAGCCCACTGAAAAGAACATGCCTTCAAAGGACTGTCAGAATCGGAGAGGTCTTAAACGGCAATTTAAAACATTTAGGAATAAAAAGAATATCAATGTGTAATCCTAAAAAAGAACCCCCCAAAACAAAAACAATACAATTTGAAAGTATCTTCCTAGAAAGATTGGTGAACAATACTGCTATTTTTTTCTTGTATTTCCCATGGTTTTATGTAACTGATGGATCTTAATACCAATAGTTATTAAAGATGGTCACTCTGGCATTTGTTAGACAATCTGAAAAACATACTTGAAGATACCAGGAGTCTCAAGAAAACACTTTTTTAATGATATGTCATATCAAAGGGACAAGTCAACTACTTGTGATCACTCCCTTTAATTTATTAACTAATAATTGATTAATAATTATGTTTTCTTCAAACTCCTGGGTCCAAGTATACTCAAGCATATTTGAATAAATGCCCTTTGACTTTATTTCTGGAAAAAGTACCCATCATCAATAGAACCCCCAAATGCAGAAAAAAAATGAAATAAAGACACCCTGTGAATGACTTTATTTACACCTCTGCGTTTGGCATGCTACAGAACATCACAATTTTACAGTCAACAGAGTTCAAATAAGACATATATTGTGGCTTTAAAAATATTGACATCATCTGCTAGAATATAGAGCAAAACAGCTATAGGTAAGATAATTAATTCCCCAACCTCCTTTGAGAAGTGTGGGAAGTTAAGTATTCTTTGATCTGTAACACCTTGGGAAACCTGAGTAATTGGGGGTAATAATCCTTGTAAGATGTTGTCATATCCAGTTTTACTTTAATTAACTCATATTGACACTGGATTTAGAAAAGAGAAGAAAGTTCCTTTACCATGCAATGGTAAATTTACTCCTGACTAACAATGCTTTGATTCTATTTACAGACTTTTAACCAGATAATACTGTATGGCAAACACACAGAAATGTACATTATTAAAATTTGAAGCTAGAAAAAATATGCCATAGGATCTAATTTGGAATCTATAAATTGGAGCATCTATAAACCAAGAACATTATTGACGAATCAAATCAGAAATGTGGAGTTTACACTAGTGTGAAAATTCAGTTGGCAGTGGGATGGAGTAATGAAATGGGATTGCCTCGTACAATTTCGTTTGTGTTAACACAATATCATCAACTCTGTTAAAAGTTCCTAGTTGGTCCCTTCAAAATAGCAGCAGAGGGCTGTTCAAAAAAGCAGTGAATTCAATTCAGACTAACAGGACAGCATTACTTGACTGAACAATCCTAACTTTCCCCAGCAAACATTTTACATGCTCTAAACACTTTTTAAGGAAGGCCTTTAAAAAATTCCCCCAAAGCTTAACCATGCAGCTCAGCTTAAGTAAAACATTCTAACAGAGGAGCTGTATAGCAGAGAGCTGACTATAAATGAATAACACTCAACGGAACACACAATCTGAAAATACAGCGCAGTTCCTGTCTGCTTCCCGGGGGGGTAACCTGCCACTAGAGAGGACACCCGTGGCACGTGTTACCTGCGTCAGCTGGGAAGCACATGTGGCAGTTTCCCCGAGTGTAGTCGGAGGTGCAGCAGGAAAGGGAGGCCTTAGTGTGAAATCCTGCACCCTCACCCGGAGGCCATACCAGTCACTATGGCATCTACACTAAACACAGACTAGAAGCAGAAAAGTCTTGGCATAAGAATTCTAGCTGCACCCCCATCTCAAGATTCAGACTCAGACCAAACGGGTCAGTTGGCCCCAAATGGATTCCGCCCTGTTGCCACTCTCTTATGGAATTCCCTCCCGGGAAACATGCCCTAATCGGCGGTTTGCTGGACTTGGTGCAGCTATTAAGGTCAGAGCCCTTGGTGGCTTGTGGATTTGGCTAGGTTGCCAGATTCTTTTTTCTTTCATGGCTGACTGTGGTCTGAATATATGGTTGGATTTTTATTTATATTATCTGTGAAATTGACAGGGTATTTGACACAACTTTCAAACTCTTCCCACATACGTGAACACACATTGCATGTTCAGTTCTTTTTAAATGTTGCAGGAAGTACATAGCAAATCAAAAAAGAGATGTTTGCCAACTGCATGTGAAGGCCAGTGCTTCTACCTGGCTGAGTGGTATTTCCCCCACATGCTGGAGAGGCACTGCAGGCCACACAGGAGCAGAGAAAGTGCTGTCCCTGATTCCTCTGGGACTAACAGAAGTAAAGCGTGTACCCATGCTAAGGAGAGTTCTTGCCCAACCTCCCTGTGTTGGGAGGAAACTTTGGCCCACACTGTCCTTAGCCCCTGGCTGTGCACCACAGATCCCATTGTCAGCTTTTTGGTGGTGGGAATTGGAGCTAACTCTCAATCCCCGAGAAGGAGTGTGCTGGGACCTTGGCTACTTAGTGTACTGCACGGTACTGTACTTGGTGATTCGACTTCGGGCTGTGCTCGGGGAAGTGGACCCGAGGGTCTGGCTAAAGTGATGGTCAGAGGAGCTCCGCACATGGCCGATGGTGGCCGTCCCCGCCATGCTGCTACTCAGGCCCCCGCCTCCTCCCAGGCTGCTCAGCCCGATGCCACCACCACCCATTCCAGCTTCACCGCCAACCAGGCCACTGCCGACTGTGCCACTGCCACCAATCATCCCCGCTGGGCCACTAAATCCGGTTGCGCCAGAGCCAGAAACCACCCTCTCGGTCACAATTACATTGTGGGCATTGGGGAGCTCGGGGTGCAGACCGAAGCTGCCCATCATGCCAGAAGTTGGTCGGATTACCCTCTCTGTCACTACCACGTTGGAAGACTCTCTGGGATCAGGGAAGGTGAACGTGGTGGGTAGACTTGAACCTGGTGCTATCACCCTTTCTGTCACTATGACGTTTGACCCCTCTCTTAAGTCAGGCATCTCTAGCATTCCATGCAAATCGGCACCAGAGATTGGGCCGACCACCCTCTCGGTCACCACCACGTTAGAGGCATGCCGGTTATCATGGATGTGGACAGAGGGCTTCAGGGTGCCGGAGGTGGTGTAAGACTCAGTCACGGTGACATTACCATAGCCCAGAGGGTCAGGGATAGACATGGGATGCTGAACACCGGGCCCAGAGGGGTAGGCACTCTCAGAAATGACCGTAGTGGTGCCATAGTGTGGGGAGATGGGTGGGTGGCCGCTAGCCATGGGCTCTGTTGCCTGCTGAGGGTAAATGGGTTCAGTGCTCTCAGGCCAAGGGAGATCAAAATCTGGATATGATTCGACATTCTTCCCCAGGCTGATATCCGCCAGCTTCTTGAACTTAGGCCCCAGTGTGTCCAAGCAACTGTCATCGAAGTCTTCTCCAATGAAGCTACAGCAGCCCACAGAGCCAGCGGGGGAGCCCACCCCTTCAATGTCATATATGAGCAGACAGTCATTGGACGGGCGTCCTTCGTCTTCATCGGCATACGCATATGCCTTCTAAATTTGCAGAGGAGAGAGAAAACGAGGTCATGGATACATATCTAACAACCATAGACTTATGTCTTAATTATTTCTTACAGGGCGTTACCAAAGGGAAATAGGAAAAACAAAATTCTAACATCTACTAGAGGTGTTCTGAAAATCATGGAACTGCAAGAAAGAATTTGCTTAGAAGTTACTTAAGCTGTAATTCCAATGATACATTTTGATTTTTAAAATTCATGGAGGTGGACTTTGTAATGGTGGACTTTGGACTTTTGGACACATACACACAAAATCACATGAATTATTTTGTAACCAAGGTTGGAGGAGGTATTTAAAAATGCTGAGTCTGAATACACAAAACTGTGCATTTTCTTAGGGTTATTTATCCAAGTGGGTTGGTAGGAGAGAGTGATTGGACGTGAGAGCAGGGGTCCATCTGTGAACAAGCCTATGTGCCATGTTAAGGAATTTTGACTTCAGGGCATAGGCAAACACAGCAGGGAGCAGTGGCTGCTTCTATGTGGGGAGTTGCAGCCTAGATGAGAGGTTTAGCTGTCGTGTCAGCAGCGCCATAGATCATCACGCACAGAGGCTGGAGCCTAGCGAGGGGGTGCCTGCCCAAGCCCCACGGGAGCAGGGGAGGCCGGGGGATAGCAGTGGGTGCCAGACGGGGAGGAGGGCACGGGACAGAGCCCTTACCTGGCAGAAGTAGCTTTCCATAAAGTCCATGTTCAGACCTTCTCTGCATTCCCGCATAGAATTTCTTCTTAATGTTCCAGAATATTCCTGACAGATCTCAGGTCCTCCTGATGATTTAACTCCATCCGTTAGTTCAAACCCTGTTATCCTTTCTTCTCCTTCCATCTCTTGCATTTCTCTGCCACCATACTCATTTGTATAAACCCCTGAAAGTGAAGGCCAAGTTAAATTTCCTTTATCTAGTGTGCTGGAGAGGAAAAATCAGTACCTTACTTAATGTATGGTTCTTCATTTAAGTATGCATTGTAAGCAAAGGAAAAAGGAAAAAAGAAAGTGATTCTTAAATACAGGAACTATAAATATATTCAGTTCAAAATAATAGTAATTAATTTGGTAACTTGGTAATTATTGTTCAGTATTTGTTGGTAACTATATGTTGAACTAGAAGCAAGGGGCTGCAGAGTGGTTATAAAAACCTATGCTTTACATATTTTTATTTAATTTTTTTCAATTACAGTTTACATTCAATATTATTTTGTATTAATTTCCGCTGATTAGATTTACAGTGCTCCCCTAGTTATTTCCAGTACCCAACTGGCACCATACATAGTTATTATGAGGACTTTGATTTTAAATTAACAAAAATTGAGAGGCGGGGAGGAGCATGACCAAATTCTAAAAGTTCAATGGTATAAGAACATGCCAACGTACTGTATTAAAAGCACGGGGCCCCAGAGAAGGCCCAAGAACCACGGCTTTCAGAGAGGAAGCATGGCGACGGTGAGGGGAAAGGTCTGCATTTGAATTTGCACGTGGGTGCGGTGTGAATAGAAGCCTCACATATGCTAAGCAGGGCGCTAAAGCCATGGCCTGGCCAATGGACGTGCAGTGGACAGGGCCGTGTTGACACGGGAGGTGTCCCATGCTTTCCTATTCTAAATGTCGTGATGCTGGGAACGGTGCGTGTGCACACGTCTGTCACTTTGGTGCTCTCACTGTCCTTGTGGAGGTCTGTGTAAATCTCTGTAGACTTAATGAGAGACTCGGTGTATGCGTAAAGCCTGCTGGTTTGACAAGTCTTAGAACTGACTGGACATCAGTGAGCAGTTTCTACTTTTGAGGTGTGGGGGATGTCGGTGACGTTAACAACAATGGATGCATGAGGAGAGACGGTTTGAAACACCAGCATGTCCATCCTTTGCATAAGGTCTAGTTCTACAAGTTATAAATATTCCTGTGTGTCTTACATTTTAAATAGTCAACTTGGAAAAGCCATGATTGCAAGTTTGAGAAAGGCTGAGAGAAAAATCAGAGAATCAGTATGTATTTACCTTCAAAAGAAGGAAAGATGGCACAACTCTTCAAAGATATGAGGTTTCTAAAAACCAGTTGTTCTTTTTATTGGCGTCACAGTTATTTGCTTCCTGTGACATTCTCATTCTCCCCGGGTTCTGCCTGGGACCGGATGTACTGATAGCTTCACCGTGTGCCAGGAGAAACCCCACCCCGTGCACACACCTCAGAGGAGAGCGCTACGAGATGTTGATAGTGTCTCAGCCACTTACTTTCAATCTGAGAAACTGGACAAATCTTTTCAGGTCAACATTCAGGCTGATGCTGAGAATGGATGCAGTTTTTAATTTTATCATGATGACAGCTGAAGCCAGCATGATTCTGAACCATTCGTGAATTGTGGAGGTGGAATCTCATCTCAATAAATGAGCACAGGTCTATTTTAATAGGTCGTCTTTTCATTGTAATTAGCACTTTTGGGGCACATAGGATTTAACCCCATGCCAAAAAAAGACTTGTGGTTATAATTCAGTTATTCTTTTCTACTTATAGACATCCTAATCGGGCCATTTCCCAAGTTCTCTCTGATGATTGAAGAAGATATAAGAATAACAATTACTGTAGGTTTTCCCCTTTCATTTAGTAGGTGAATTAGTCATTTTAAAAGGAATAATAGAAACATCTTTAAAGACAAGTGTAATTATTGAGAAACTGAGGTATGAAAAGAGGGAACAAAATTCCTTCTGAGTCATTTGAGTTGTTAAAATAAGAGGAAATGGTACCTGAAGTGTCAATGCATGGGATGCCTCCGGCCACCATCTGTGGCACAGGGATGGCGGTGATGATCTACAAGAGAAGAAACAACGTTTTCCCATGTGTAATGACTCTTCTCTCTCTCCTTACACATTGGGTTAGCTCTCAAATCACCTCTGATGTTCTAAAAGAACATCGCTTAGGAAACGTTGGAAATCCATGTAAAACAGGAACTGCCTTCAGAAAGCCTTCCCTGGTTACGCCCATCTACTTGGAGATACCTGTGCTTTTTCTTCATTCCCCCCCCCCCCCCCCCCGTCCGCCTGTTCTCCCCCCTCCCCCGCTAGCCCAGCACAGACTGCCAGTGGTCACGGTCTGGTTTCATGTGCAGAAGACTGAGTTTAGGCGACTACCACAGGTCGTTTCTTACAGACTGGCACTCACCCCAGTCTCAGGCCCTGGTCCTTCCACGGCCCATGGATGGATCGCCCCTTCTGAACATTCAGGAACAGGCTCGAAGCCGACTCCGCCACCAGGGGCGCCTCCACAGTCACAGCAGATCAACAAGAATGGGACCACTGGGGGGTGACAGGAGAGGAGTATTGGCATGTTAAAACAAAATCTTGCTTTTTGTGACTAAATTTGAATCCCTAATATAACCCCATTTGATCCTAAAATTATTATGAAGGCTATAGAAAATGACCTGTATAATGGTGAGATGCTAAAATCAATGTGATTTTAGCATCTCAGCATACTAGATTGCAACACATTTTCATTTGTTATATCAGATTCAGGTTACAAATAGTATCGTAGTATGATCACAGATTATTTTTCTCCCTGCTGTCACTCATGAACATAGGGAACGAGAGAGAAAAGAAGGCTGGGAGGCCAGTCCATATGTTTGGTGTTTTGTGTTCCCTTTTCCAGTCTTTATTTTTCTCCTTCCACACATGCCCGCCTTTTTATTTCAACAGTAATATCTTGTTCATGCTTCAAGAAGTTATCCTCTTTGAGGCTCTTATTTGCCCTTAAATATCTTTTCTTGAAATTACTCATGCTCAAATAGAGAACATTACGCTGCCTCACACTGCCTTTTCCGATCAATCAGAAGTTTCTAGCCCATTAATACCATAAAATGATCTTAAGTAGCAACTTGGAATGAATGGGTGGATGAAGAAAGGGATGTGTAAATTTTTTAGACAATGAGGAAGGAGGGAATGAAAATAAAAAGGAAAAGGGCAGGTGGGCAGGGGGAATGGAGTGAGGATAGTGATGAAGGAGAGGGAATACTGGGCCAGCCCGGGTTCCAGAGAAACAAGGCCACGTCTGTGCACTCCTCTTGGACCTGCCTGCCACTCCCCCCCCCCCCCCGCCCCCGCCGGAGGACAGCATGTTGTCCCAATGTGTTCCCAGGAATGGGGTTAGTGAAAAGCCCACACATAGGCTTCCCTGGCCATTTCGATCAATTGCTTCTCCTTGTCTTCTCTGCTCAAATAGCAATGGGACCTGCCTCTTAGGGGGCAGCCATCACATTGAGATGGAATGCGCACAAAGTTTTTATCTTCCACTGCTGAGCAATTGGATTTTTAAAAAAAATCTCAGAAATCCAGCACTAGATGTAGAAATATATTGATAATTGAACCCAGTACAAATTTTTAAAAATACTTTTTATCAAAAGATCAGAAAATGTCTCCCAATTTGGGGCTGGGGGCGGCGGGGATGGGCTGTTAGAGAACTTACATCCTAGGACCAAGAATCCCATGATGAGCAGTCCAATGCCAGCAGGACCAAAATGTACGTTATCTGGAAACATGGGCACGCCTACTGGTTCTTTATTATACTCATCTGTTCCACCACCTCCATTGATGCCTTCGGTGTTGACTTCACCAGGACCAGTTCCAAATTCACCGGTAGTAACCTCAGGACCCGGTCCAAACCCATTGTTGGTGACATATTTTGGAGTGGTTTCATAAGTTGGCCAGTCAGAACCTTCAAGATCAATATTAATTGTACCAGTACAAGTTCTTTGAAGATCATCTGTAACAAGGGTCAAAATGGAAGAAATCATTCATAAATTTAGTGTAATCATTGAGGGACAATATGAAACTATTTCCTTTTTGCATCAATATTATTTTGATGTCTTTATTCCCATTCACTCAGTAACTTCCTCAGTTCTCCCTTGTTCACGACTCATTTTTAACATCCAACTGTTAGGACTGTTAGTGCTCCCGGAAAACTGTCTCGTGTAGAGAAGCATAGACAGTAAACACCATGTTGTGTCTGCATTGGCCAGTGCTGCGTTGTAAGCTCTGGGGAAGGCATTCTTAGACTACTGTTTTTTTTGGGGGGGTTTTATTGCACATTTCTTATGTTAGAGCTAGATTTTTTTTGTGTGTGTGGTGGCTTTTATTGTATTTCTTCTTCAATTATGTTTGTGCTTTGAGGGAGAGGAAGGGAGAAAGAGCAACTGAAGTAGCAAGCATTGCTTATAAGAATTAATCTCGAAGAGCTCTCTTCCTTTAGGGGTCAGCCTAAATTAATTTTGTTGATTTTGAAAAATAATATAACGCATGATACCTCCACATTGCTTACACAAACTTGTGCATCAATTTCCCAAAGATTATATAAAGTTAAGCTAGCTTGACTTCTGGCCTAAGTATTTGAATATAATTTTACAATACATACAATTTAAAAATTGCAATTATTTACATTAATAAGAACTAACATTTATTGAAAGTCTAAGTGCTTTACATGTAGTTACTCCTTAAGTCCATATTGTCATTGTTTCATTTTGCAGTAGAAAAGACTGAGGGATTAATGGGTTAAATGACTTCTCTGAAATCTCATATCTAGTAAGTAATGGCACAAACTACCAATCCAGTCTCACTCCAGAGCTCATGGTCTTATCCACTAAATTATACTACCTTACATATCATTAAAGATTTGATTCTGTAATAGCCAGTATGATAACTTTTGTTGAAAAAAGCATTACTTCAAAAATACAGTAATTAAAATTTACCTATATAAATTCTAGAAGGAAAAATGTTGAATTGATCTCTTACCATCTATAGATAGAATTGTTCCTTGGTACTTTCCATTAAGCATATTATATTGTTCCATGGTAACTTGATTTCTCAAAGTAATAATGCCCGTTTTTGAGTCAACAGAGAGCAGGTCAGCTGGATTATTTCCCATGACATATCTGTATTTGAAAGATAATAGTATAAATTAATGTCAGCTATCTAAAAAAGGAGAGAGAAAGAGAGAGAGAGAAAGAGAGAGAGAGATAGAGAGAGAGATTTCATTTATAAAACAGGTCTCTAGTTGGTAGTTATAATCCCTGAACACAGTTTTCAGTTATTAGATACACTTTCTCCTTTTTTTCAGGGCAGTGCCAGCTATTTGAGGACATTGGGAAACAGACAAAGTTGTCGATTTAAGCAAAAAGAATGATGGAGCAGCTTTTCCGATTGGTTGGCAGAAAAATCCTTGGATGCTTGCAGTCTCATTTTCACTTGGTTTAGGGAGCATGGGAGCTATCCTGGAAGACCAAATCCTAGGACTTCCTGAGCTCATTAACAGTTCTAAGTTATTCTCTTCCCAAAGAACTACGTCCTCATCAGCTTGGCCATCATCCCTCCCTATTTCCACTCCCCCTCTCCACGCACACAATGACTGAGCAGGACTTCTTCTGAATTCCAAACTACGGAATCCTTTTCTGATGCTTCTGTCCTGTTTTCTGTTGTCTTCCTCTCCTCTTTCACTTCCATGTCTTTTTTCCTCTCATTACATATGGTACAAGAAATATTGGTTAGCAACTCTCTGTCTCAGATGTTGTGCTAAACTCAGGGAACAGAATGTGGAGAGGACACAGGGGTGGGTGCTGGGGGGGCGGAGGGAGGGTAGGGGACCTGCCCTCGGGGAGCCATATCTGCGGGGTGAGCATTAACAGTGGTGGTGGGACAGCGATGAGAGCTGTAACAGAGAGCTCACATAGTGTGAGAGGAATAAGGAGAAAGCACTTTAAAATCTGACTTGTGAGATCTTTCCCCTATTGTTACTCTTGGTCATGTTTAAAACATATGTGCACATATACACAGATTTTTTTATAATCAAGTAGAAATATTTGGATATACAGAGTTTTAAAAAATTATGCAGCATGATTTTCTTTTAATCTAACTAATTTTTCATGCCAACGTTATTATTGGCCAATACTAAGTGTTTATTAAAGTGAAAAAAATAACTAAATCTAATTGGACTCAATCTGGGCAAATTTGCAATGGGAAAATTAGTCCATAAAATTCTGGGGTAGATAATCTTGGGATGTGGTAATCAGCTAATTGGTCCATAAAATATATAAACATAGGAATGTCAAAGTTTAAAGATACAATATTTTCACATTTTGCATCTTTATACTTTTACATTTTATATGTTGCACAGTTATTGTTTTTTAAAATATTTTTGTAAGGTACGTACTTTCAGTAATAATTCAGTAGGTAGTATTTTTTATGATTAAATAATGGCTTCAAAATAATGAAAAATATTTAAATTCATACTTAAAACTTCAAAAAAGAACATATGTACTTCATTCAATATGTGATAAAAATTGTTGGAAAATGTGTCTCACCTAACTTTTGTTGAAGGTTTATTAGTGTCCAGGTCAGTAGCTTTGAAATCTCCCACTTCATAATTTTGTCCCATTTTATTAGTTACTACGAATGACTTTGAACCTGGACGGAACACTGAGCCTTCGATTACATTTAACACAGTCACGGAGATTGCTGTCGCTGTGAGCTTATATTGAGACATAATTGATTGATGAAATTCAGCTTTATTTCTAACACCGATACTGAGTTGCAGGTTCTGCATGGCTTCATAATCCAAGGCCTAGTAAATACAGAATGAAATAGTTTTACTACAAAAAGAAAAGAATTCTAGAAGAAAAAGAGATCCTTTGATAATAGTTATAAATGCTTATGCCTAGAAAGATGATATTAATTAAATATAAATACATAAAATGTGTTCTTACTTTACCTTTAATACAAACACATAAAATATATATAGTGAAAAAAAATCCAATCTTGTATCCTTCATTGAAAATATATGACATGAGTTCTCATTGTCCACCAAATTAAAAATTTTAAAAATAGTATAGATGGTCAAATCCTTGCATTTTGTAGTGCAAGGACAGTTTATGGTTATCCTGTATCATTTTGTGTTTTTCAGAAAGTAGTTCTATTTATGGGCTAGATACATTGCAGGTTCCATCATTTGACTGGTTCTATCCACAAAGAACTATTTAGAAGAATTTTACTTCTACAAATATGACTTCTTTTAATGTAGCATACAGATAATAAAGAGAAATTTTTATTTTTTCAACATATTCTAGAATAAATTATTTCACCTTTTGGAAATAATCAAGTAGTCATTTCCACTAAAAAAAAAAAAAAAAAAAAAAAGATGGTGTTAGCCGAAAATGGTTTGGCTCAGTGGTAGGTCCCGGGTTCGATTCCGGTCAAGGGCATGTACGTTGGTTGCGGGTACATCCCCGGTAGTGGGTGTGCAAGAGGCAGCTGGTCGATGTTTCTCTCTCATCGACATTTCTAGCTCTCTATCTCTCTCCCTTCCTCTCTGTAAAATATCAAGAAAATATATATTTTTTAAAAAGATGGTGTTAATATCCATTATTCCTACAATCTACAAACAATGCATTATGCCAAATATATTATCCTAAATTTTCACATAAGAGTCTTTAGGTGACCATGGATTCACACATTGCACTCTTTACTTACATACATTTTTAGTCTTTGCCCTGATGTTGGCTGTACTTGCAATTTCAAGATTGGCTATAAAATCATGTATACATATACATTACACACAAACACACAGACTTATTATATATAGTATATAATCATAAAAAGAATTAACATGATGTTATGTCTGGGAGAAAAATAAGAATAATTCCCATTTTACAGATAGAGGTATGGAGGACAGATAGATTAATTTTCTAAAGTAATGGAATAGTTTAGTATAAAATAGTTTATGATTTTTCCCCCAGCATGGAATCCTGGGGATATGGACTTAATAGCTAGAGAGATGTAGGTTTGTGTGCCAGCCGTACCAATACAGTTAAGTGAAGTTAAGTAGGTTATATATTCTCTCTGGACCTCAATGTATCTATCTGCAACATGGGCATATAACTGATTGCAGGGATGCTGTGAGGAATAGACTGAAGTCTCTGCCCAGGGCCTCACGAAGAGAAAGCTACAGACATGGTGACACTTTACGATGACAGGAAACAAATGATCACATGTTCCCAGGAGGACAGACTGTAGGAGACTATTTCCGAGGACTATTCCGAAGGAAGGAAGTAGTGGGAAAAGAGTTACATTTTCCTATGAAGAATCCATATTGCACACATCACATATAGTTTATGCACCACTATTGCAACTTTTTACATTGATATTTAGAGAAATGGAGAAAGGGAGAGAGAGAAACATCGATTTGCTGTCCACTTATATATGTCCTGACCCGGGATGAAACCTGTAACCTTGGCATACTGGGAAGATACTATAACCAACTAAGTTACCTGATCAGGAGGCTATTGAACATTTTAAAAATAGACTCGGCAAGGCTTTCGCACAGGGTGAAAGTTCCACTACCAGCTCCCTAGGAGCCTGACATTTCCCTCTCTCATGTCTCAGAAGGAGTTCTACTGCAATGATTTGGTGTTTCGTTAATGTCAGGGAAACTCTAGGGACTTGGACCAAATCTCTAGTGTATTTATATCCATAATAAACCTTGGTCAGCAGCCTCAATGAGCTGGGAATGCAATTCTACAATTATAGTTTTTTACTGTTAATTTCATAAAAACACAAGGAGGAATAAGAACATTCGATTTCTATAGTGAATATTAATGAATAATCGTCGCCATGGACACATTTTGTTTGTGAAGGCCATGTTAAATCTGATTTAAAAATATTTTTAAACATCTCAAACAAAGCCCTAAGGCATAATAATCATATTTTGTTGTAAGCATAAAGTTAATTTCCCATTTAAAAATTCTTTCTATTCCTATAATCTGCAGGGGAGAACTGTATAAATAGAGTTTTGAGTTAAAATCCAATGTCTATTTTCATGAAATTATATGAGCAATAAACCTCGCCATGTAAAAGTTCTATATATCATATTCCATTTTAAAACAGTACTTTTTTTTTTTTATCATTTCACCCACTCGAGTTTGTGTAATCTTAACATTTAGATTAAGATTAACATTTGGAGAAAGACCAAGAGAACAAAATATTTAGGATAGTTACACCATACCTTAATAATCTTCAGAGTCCCCACGTTTGTTCTTTCGTTCATTTCTATGTCAAACCAATTCCCCTCGTTTCCAGAGATGAAGAAAATGACAGCCATCCAGTTAGCTGAAAACTCCTCATCCAAGTCAATGACTCTGATTTGGAGCAAATTGGAGTTCAGAGTGTTTTCTTCGATCCTTAGTTCATACTGAAACGAGAAGCAAAAAGCTCCAGCGCACACTGCGAGGGAGAGAACGACGCTCCACTTACACGGGGCGCCCACAGTCAGTCCTGGCTTAGAGAGCGGTCTGTGTGCGGAGTCTCTCTTTTCATTGTTCAAACATTTGGCCCAGTGCATTACATACATACGTACAGACAAAGGACATGTCTACCCCGGCTTGTCTGTGACTAAGGAGAACGTAGACATCTGTAAAGAGGGTTGTCCAAACACATTTTGGCATGCGACGACCTGAGTCATTCCTTACCGTGGGCTGATCCAGGTATGGGATGTTGTCGTTGACATCGAGGATTTTGATGCTGCACTCGCACTCTGCGGACATGCCGTCCGCCCCGCCGTCTCGGTCTGAGCCTCTTACAGCAAGGGAATATTGGCTGTATTGCTGCACACACACACACACGACAGACAATATCACAGTTGGCATGGACAGTCCTTATTCTGTCTCATGCAGAGTTCTTTTAAAATGTTGGCTCATGATTTACATAAATCTGTGATGGTGATCAAGGTACCACCGATCCTTAAGAACTCATATCTCACATGAACCAACATGAGAGACACCACATCGAGTCCCTCAAATGCTTCTTCCGCCTCCTTGGAAAGAAGCGACATGCTTCCAAAGTCTCATTCCTTATGTTTTTGCTCAGAATTTGAAAACGTTTCTGAAGGGCAAACTGGGTCGAAACAATCAGGGGGGAAGAGTTGAAAGTTTACCAAGAGCTTTGGCATGAGTTCCCTGCCTTTCATAGCCAGCCCCGACGTGCGAGAGTGAAGAGGTCCAGGCGGGCATCTCCGGGGCCCAGGCTGTGGCAGGGGAATTACGGGCGTTCTAGCTCCTTGATTCTATTCAGAAGCTTGTGAAAGCTCTGACTCCTCCAGACACACGCATACTTGCTTTCTCAGCTAAAACTGCAATAGGATCCTAGAGGCGTCATAGTTAGAGACGTCTTGAGGTCTCGCTGTGGACGCCTGGTTAAGAATATCTGGAGTTTTCCCCTTTCCTGTTTAGAGCTCTCCACTGCTGAAACTCTTCAGACATGAAAGGAGTTTCATTGGGTTCTTTAAGAAAGTTCAAGAGAGAGCTAAGCAGTCAATTTCTTCTGATGGTAACTTTCTGACAAGTATAAAAAGAGCGGTAGGTCACCTAGAAACTGATGGCGTCTAGATAATTAAAGAGTGTATGAATAATCTGATTTATCCTAAGCCTCCCAGTCATCAAATAGGAGTTTGCCATTTTTAAATAACTGTAATTATTAAAATAAAATTAAATTGAGTATTAGGAAATAACACTTTCTCATGTATATTCTTACAGTATACATGCAGGTTAGCTATATTCCATTTAAAAATAATGAAAAGTTGATTTTTTTACATAAGTTATGGGACCACCTGGCATGATAGAAAGAAACCATGTCATGCTGATTCTAATTTGGTAACATTCGCTAATTGCTTTCTTACTCATAAATGAAAAGATTGATCTGGAAGTTATTTAATTTCTGTCTATCATGCTGTTCCTGCGATCCATTTCCTAGAGGGTGGTCAGCAGCTGCAGCACAAGAAGAAAACAGATTTCTGTCGTCAGATGAGCCTAGGACGCGCCGGGTTAAAGAAGGAGGAACGAGTTTCCTAGTCTGTGCAAGCTCGCGGGGCCTCGAGCACGTTTGCACGCACTGACTCACCACGCCGGGGGCTGGAAGAGCAAATGGCTTTTAAGTTTATTTCCCTACAGAACCCACTTTCTTCATAAAATGGAGCTTTTGCCTCTACTGCTATGCATATTTTTATGTACTCAGAATGCAGTTTTCTCAGTTTAAGGCACATCCTAAGTAAGATTAAATGAAAGACAAGAATATAAAATGTATGTGAGGAATTGCCATATTTTCATTGTAAAGGCATTTTTATGTCATTACCATTATGTGAAAAGGTTATGTAACTACATTTTAAAAATATAGTTTCCTTTTTTCCCCCTCTTTTTTTCTTACTTAGGTACTCTCGCCTTTAGAGTCAGTTCCTATGAACTAGCAACCCATCCGAAGAAAAAGAAATTACCTCTCTGTCCAGAAAGTTGTTCATTGTCCGGATTTCTCCAGTGTATCTGTTGATGATGAACATGGGTGAGTCAGACGGTTCCTGGCTGATGATCTTAAAGGCGATTTTGGAGTTGAGATTATTGGGTTCGTCCGCATCGGTAGCATTGAGTCTCATCACCAGCGTATCTAGAAATCAAGGAGAATGGATTGCAAACGGACAGTTTGTATGTATTTTTCTTACTGTTCATGTTTTGCAAGAAGAGGGTAGGCTAGTTGGTTCATATAATGTGCACTCTACCATTTTTGTTTTCTGCTTCTACCTGTTCATACCTTGGTTCCTTTCTTTACCTTTACATGGAGGAAAAGATCAGCTCTGACCAAGAACCTAGATATTACTGGTAGTTAGAAAACAATGAAATGCTTTATTCTGCCTTTCCATTTCCTATCCTAGTATAATGATTTCTTTTTGCAGCTTTTGTGGTGAAACAAAATGGTATTTCTCAGCTATACAGCACATCCTAATGAAAGAAGGGCGGGAACCAGTATGGATGGAAGTGGATGGAATTGTCCTTCAGAACAGTCAGCTGGGAGGCTCCATTCTCTTCCCAGGGCCCTTGCCCCACCGTGTCCAGTCCTTCTGGAACGTTCCCTTAGGAATCTGCTACGGAGCCGGTATGAGCGTCACAAGAGAGAATTCCTCTCATTGCCTGTTGCCTGTGACCAGCCGAAGCTGCTTTCGCAGTGGAAGGGAAACCTTCATGGAGTCTCCCTCGTGCCTCTGTCTTCTGCTTGCTTTTCTAGAATTACCTCTTAGATAGGTGGGGTGGTGCATGGACATAACTTAGCTTCTAGCAGACAGGCTGTTAAGAATGACCTGGAAGCCCATACATTCTTGTTTACTTCAGAAAGTGGACTACTTACTTGCATTAGAGTTTTCTTCTATTTGTCCTAGGAAACTAGTCATAGAAAATACTGGAGGGTTGTCATTTATATCCAGAACCCGCACTCGGAGCTCCAGGGGCCTCTCTAAATCCTGGCCCTGTGAGTTCAGAGCCCGGCAGTAGATCTAGAAGGAAAAAAAAATGGATAATTACATGATGCACCGCATATTGAGTTTTTACTTTGTTTGGACGCTCTACTAGGCACTGTGTAGCTAAAAGAAGAATAAGACTTTATTTCCTGCTGGAGTGTAAGCACAGCAGCACTTATAATCAATAAGGGTGGCACACCTGTACTCAAAATACCACTTAAGGAAAGGTAACACGATCAGTTACAAAGGATGAGCAACAATAGTATGACATCATAGGGGGTATGGTGACTGAGATCAACCTTAAAAGAGGTTTTCAAGCTGGGGATTGCAGGGTGTTCCTGGCAAAGGAATTCATTAAGGGAAGAAGCAAAGGGAAGAACATGTATTGTTTGGAATTGGGAAGAGGAGCCGTTGGGGGTTGAGGCTGTGGTAAAGGAGAGTCACGTGTGGGCTTCCAAGAAATGTAGCATTCATAAGCTAGGTGGGGGCTGTATGGGTGTTTGTGCCATTGTTACTATTACCAGACGTGTACATAAATTAATGTGTACTATTTTACCTATTTTGGCATATTTCATTTAGAAAACCATTATGCTTTCACCAAAGCAAATAGGCTGGCATGCTGAGTTAGAGAGTTTGATGGAGAACATTGTGGGAAATAAGGCAGGAATAGAAGACTAAGGAATTAAAATAGTCTTGGGAATACAGACAAGCAATACGAATGAAAGCAGCAAACAGATGACTATTGGAGGTATTTTTGGATATGGATCGATAGTGTTTTAATAGAAGAGGTTACAAGATCTAGACAGGTGGTCCTTTATTTTTTTATAACAGTTTTATTTATTGATTTTAGAGAGATAGAGGAAGGAAGGAAGAGAGAGAGACCTGACTGGGGAAGGAAACTGAAGTCCTTGGTGTTTATCAGGATGATGCCTAGCAACTAAGCTACCCACCCAGCGCCTATTTCCTCATTTTTAATTTTAAGTATTAACAAGTGTTGACCGTTATGGGAGCAACTCACAGGACAGAGAGACATGAAAAACTGAGTGGGTACCAGAAGGCTCTTGAGGAGCTAGGTAATTATGGGACAACGGGAACTCCCGAGGTACATTGGAGAAAACCGAAAATGCATCTTGCTTTTGGAACATTTCTGAGCAGGCGGAGAGAATGAATTGTAGGAGTCTGTGGTGAAGAGCCTCAGATTTTTGTAATGAAGGTGGTCACGAGGTCAGCTGCTTAAAATAGAAATGAGGTGAAGGGTGGGGAGAGTAAGCACTTACACTTGGTCAGCTAGCAGAGGAGAGAGGAAGAGTCAGGTAAGGAGGAACTGAAGTCTTTCCAAGGCACGACCTGTGCTCAGGGATCTTGAGCACGCATGCTCACTCAGGAAAGGCTCCCTGGCACCTACAGAATCACCCCTAGGCACTGAGGGGATCAACGTTCCCAACTGAATTAAAGACCAAAGTAAACGCTGAGCACTGTTCCTTCTGGCAAACAGAGCCAGCGGGGCCAGATCGGAGGCTAGCATTTTTCTCAGGCGCTCACGCGAGACTCCACTTTGTCTCTCCGTCTTCCCCGGGTGGCTCTGGGGTCGTAGTTGCTCATGAAGTAAGAGACAACCAAAAAATGCCTACTACTGAGACTCTTGAAATCAAATCAAGTATGATCTGAGCTCAAGATAGTCTCCAAAGAATTTAGGCCTGAACATATACACTGACACGGCACCCACTTACAATGAAAAACGGGGTGACTTCTCGGTCAACTATGGATGTGATGTTAATTTCACCAGTTTTCTGATTGATAATGAAGACTCCATACGGTGGTTGATCAATTCCTACTCCAGAGATGCGATATGTAACTTGCTGGTTTGCAGCACAATCTGAATGAATCTGCAAAAAGAGCACAAGTGAAATTATAGGATGGGAAAAAAATCTGCTATGTTTCATATGTAATAGCTGTCTTTTTCAAGAGTTATTGACTGTCCTGATATCCCAGTTATCTGGGGGGAAATTCTGGAAGTAGAGAATCATTTTCCCAGATAGTGGTATGGTTATAGTGCTAGTATTTTTCAGTGGTAACTGATAATGTAATATAAGACATTCAATTATATTTTTACCAAATCATAAAAAAGTAAAGTAACACCCTAATATGTGTAAGTCTATGCAATCATCATTCATGAATGCGTTCATTCATTCATTCATTCATTCAGCATTTTCAGTTTGATGGCATTATTTTCAGGCTCTGTGCTGGTATCGGTCTAGAGTAGGGGACTCCTTGCCCTCTTGAGGAGCTGGTCAATGTTGTCATTATATAACTGTGATCTCCCATTTCAAATGTGAAGGTTGAGGTGGACTTAAGTGGGTAACAAAAGATACCTGACTACATAGAAAAGCTCTTGATTCTGAAATTGGAGGTAGTATTAGCAGAAAAGTAAAGAGAGCACCCCAAAGAAATGGTTGGAGAAACCAGGATTCTGTTGAAATAAAGTATTGTATGGGGAGTGTCTCTGTGTGTATCTAAGTGGAAGTGTTATGTTTGTCTGTGGAGGGATATGTACTTGTATATGAGTGAATTGTGTTTCTGAATGTCCTTCTGTGTGTGTGTGTGTGTGTGTGTGTGTGTGTGTGTGTTGTGTATAAAAAGACATGTAAGGGAAAGTAAAAGGATAAATTTTTTTTTGAAAAAAAGGTAGATTGTGAGTTTTTATAAACAAGCCAAAAGTAGAATTTAATTCAAACAGATTGTGAGGTAGAGAGAGCACATGTTGAAATTGTTCCTGTAAATATGATGAGTGGTAACGCACTATATTTTTAAAATCCAGAGTCTGGGACAACACATGATTGTGTATTAATTTCACCAGTAAGGCGAGTCAATGTTTAACCGTCTACATGAGCGCCTACATTTATTAATTTATCTCTTTAATGGCTTCAACTTTCATGATCTGAATGACCTTTATTCTGTCTTCTCTCATGACTTCTCAGTGAGACGTGTTCTTAAACCACGCAAAGGGCAGGTTCTTTGGAAACATTAACGCCGTCCATCTTGGCTATCGAGTTGCTGCATTGGGGGTTGGCACTTACTTTGGCGATGGGGTTCCTCTTGGAGTTGTCTTCACCCTCACGGCAGGCTGCAGCGAACTTGATCCACTCGCGCTTGTGCCTCTTGATGGAGTGCCATCTGATGGTGCCATTCTTAGCGCTGGAATCTCTGACCTTGAACGGCAGGGGAAGGAATGGTACCGTTACCTTTTACTCGGGATTCACAGTCCACTAGAGTCTGGGGGAGGGGTCATTGCAATGGCAGAAAGGGTGCTTCATTGGGAAGATTGGTAAAGTTGATACTCTGTTAACTTGAGCATAACACTAACTTTACTTATAAAGGTGATTTTTTTTGTGGGGGGGGCGGTGGGTGAGGCACAGGGATATGTTGTTACTCCCAAAGCATTTTCTTTATTTTTAATTTGAAAAAGTAAATTTGCTATATGTTACCTGGATTCGAAATTCACTGTTAACTTCCATCAACACCTATAAAAAAATAAAATAAATACAATAGTTAATTTTTAACCAAATGCTTTACAGTTTATGTTATCAAATCACTAAAAAGTCAAATCTGCGTCATTAAAATTATTTCCTCAGTCTGGATAGCAGGGGGACTGGCTTATCTCTCAGATCTGATAATGATCTTAAGGATTCTTTTCCTTTTGGTTTTTACTTTTCAATTTTGCTCTTCTTCTTCTTCTTCTTCTTCTTCTTCTTTAGTTACTTTTATTTTTAACATTAAAAAAAATATTCTATCCTATGCAGATACTTGCAATCAGATGAGCTAGGACATTTGAAGCTATAAGCCAGTGGGATTGAGGGTTGGAAACTTGGGTTCTCTTAGTAAATCGTATGCCTGAAGAGATGGAGATATTCAACAATAAGTTATGATACTAAAAGTTTTGACTACAGTGTTAGCATCTTAGTGGTCACAGGTGGAAACAGGAAAAAAGGTTTTGGGGTGAAGAAAGAATGCGAAGCAGAAAGTATCCAGAGAGCTTCCAAAACATTTGCTTCTCCACAGTCCAATTCTAAGTGGATGCTTTTCTATTATTCTTGAAAAATCTTAAGATGGTAAGTTTTGAACTTGCTTGGAAATCTTTCTCTATATACACACAAGGAATATGCTAATTAACCGGGCGTCACGCTCAGGAGGAGCTGCATGCACAGAGGGGCGGCGGGGCCTGCGTGCTGCCCCAGCCCCAGGGCCCTAGGCAGGTGGGCTGGGGTCGGGAGGAGACACAGCACACAGGAGGCCTGCCTCCGCCCAGCGGGCACTGCGCGGCTCAGGTGAGACCATACCGTTCTAAAATAGAACAAACCGTGTTCTCTGTGAAAAAGTGAGTTCATGCTGGGCGTTTTACTGTTCGCACTGGACAGCTGAGGATGCGGGCCCTCCTCCCACAGCGGGCAAACAGCCGGGCGGGCTGCATCAGTGAGCCGGTCAGGCAGAGGCTGCAGGCCCGGCTCGGCTGGCTGGATCTTTGCGAATGGTTTGTCCAGATAAAACCGGGCAATTTAACTTACTTTTCTCTAAACACCAAAGGCATTTCTAAAAACACAAACACTTACGTAATATACTTACTATATCAACATACGTACGTCCTTGTAAACATCTGCCTAAAACTTAGGTGTGAATTTGAAGGCTAGTTTGCATTTATTAAGTTTTAAATTGCGCTTAGAATTAGTAAATACAGCTTGAATCTTTAGTTCGTATTTCTGCCTAAATAGGGCATTTTTAATTCTTCCTTGCACTTTTGTTAGACTTGCAAAGTGTGAAAACTGTTACTGCAAACAGGCTTTATCTGTTACTAATGAAATAAAATTATGGTTTGCATTTTAAAGAATACTGATACATAATAGTAATTTCAAAATATAGTAAATTACTTTTTATAGTGAATTTTAATTTCACCATTAAATTAAAAATATAATTTTATTGTTTAATTTTTAAAAAATAATAATAATTGATAATTCAAGAAACTTTATATTATGGTTAATATGAGTAATTTAAAATGATAATATTTTTATAATAGGAGTTACATACTCATGGTATATATTTAATGTTAATAATGATCATTGTCACCATTGCAATTCCTTAAATGATAACTAAATACTAGACAACATGTTTAAAGAAACCCATGCATTGCATCTTCACAAGTACACGTGGTCAATACTATAATAATCTTCACTTTACAGCCGAGGAAACCAAGACTTCCATATTAATTTATGGCTAAATACAATCCAATACAATTCAGTCTAAATTTGTGCTTAGATGTGGTATTTACAATTAAGTGCAAGATAGCCTATTTCACGTAAATAAAATATACTATAAATGACCTCCATTGCAATTTTGATAATTAAAAAAAATCCTGATTTTAATCTCATATTATTCTTGTGATTAGGAATCTAATCTCATATCACATACAATAATAACAATAATAATAGTGATACTGGTGTGTGTGTGTGTGAGAAAAGTAAATGGCCCACGTGGTTTGGAGCAGGAACTGAACTGGCACTGTAGAATCTGACTGGGGCGCGGCGATGAGCCCACGTTAACGCAGCTGTGCGCTCCTTGCTACCTTGAACTCATGAGCACTTGGTCCTCTCGCTTGTGGGTGCTGGGTGGGGGTGTGGGCACCTTATTTGCCTGCCATTTCTTCATAGCTGCCGATTGAGTGATAGCACCTGTTATCTGTCTGGTACTTCCTCCCCCATGAAGTGTCGGTGCCGCTGTTTGCTTTGGAGAGCTGGCCAGATGACTAACCTTCCGACTTGAAGAAGCTGGGTCATTATTTTTCCCACGAGATGCAGCTTAGGCAGAAGACTGAGCAGGTTTCACCGCACAGGCAGGCTCTTAATTAGATTAGTAATTAAACACTGCTGGGTCTGCTTAAAAATATGTTGTGTGGACATAACCATATTGCCTTTTGCTCAGTCTAAAGTAATCTCTGAAACATGGTCCCTCTTTGACTTTGGAAGGCAAAATAAAGAGATAAAAAGAGCATTTGGTACGGTCAGAAAACTTTCAATGTGCTTCCTAAATTCTCATTCATAAAATGACAGGAGTTGCCTGGATTATATACAGTTATCTTTCGAATTCTAACACCAAATCCCTGTGTCAATAGGAGAATATTCAGGTTTCTTGGTCATGGGAAATGGATGATAAAATTGTGAATTTAAAGATCACTGACAGCAATTGATGGGAGGCAGCCATTATAGGCCAGGAGCAGTTGAGTTTCTGCATCAAATCAGCTCAGAGATGAGGAGTAGCAGTGGCGGTGGGAAGAAACTGGAAGAAACTGGAAAGATCAAAGGAGAGACACTGTTTGATTGAAATCCGCGGGGTGGAGGAAAGGTGGGATGTGGGCGTGAAGGGAGGGATGAGTCTCGGGCGGGGGCAGCTGGAAACCTGGAGATCAGGAGCAAGGTAGAAGCAGGATCTGGCAGGTTAGAACAAACCCAGATGCTAGAGATATGCCCAGGGGAAATATTCAGCTACTGAAATATGTGTCAGCACCATGAACAATAGTTCTGGCCTGATACTCAGGTGAGATGGTTTCAATCGTGGGAGAATTTGAGATCCCTAAAGTAGAGAATACAGCGAAGCAACGGCCTGTGGCTGAGGGTGAAAGCAGGGAATTCCTATATTTACATGACTGGGAACAATGACAATAAACAAGAAACAGCAAACAAGGTAGAAAAGAAGTGGCCAACGAAATAGGAGGAAACTCTAATGCAATGCCGTGGTTACCAAAGGAAGGGAGAACTGAAAGACACAGAGTGTGCACATGTGTCTGATGATATAGAAAAGGTGAACAGAGTGAATCCTGAGAAAATCCTTATGTTCTCTGTGACCTTCAGGAGAAAGCCTTCAGTCGGGTGGAACAAGCTTTCCCTGACTGACAAGATAGAGAAGAGAACATAAAGGTGCACTGTTTTAGGAGAGATTTGGTGGTGTAAGGAAATAGAAGCAGTAGCAGAATTAGACAGTGTCCTAGGAGATGTTTGGGGAGAGGGAGATGCGGATTTTTGAAGGCTGAGAAAGTGGAGAGGAGGAGATTGTGGGTTGCAGCAGGAAAGGTTGAGAAAGCATTGCATGGAGGTATTGTGATGGCGGGGGGGAGGGGGTCGGCAGAAAGAAAGGGCTCTAGAGACAGGCTGGGGAAGAGTGGAGAGATGGAGATTAAAATCAGTTAGGAGAGGGAAATTGAAGGACATCATACTGGATGGTCCACACCCTGTCCCTCCAGTAAGGTGAGACCATTTTTCGGGTAATTGGGGGAGTGGTTTGGGCTCTGAATTTGGGAATACATTCTGGGAAGGCTGTGAAGGAGATTTATTAGAGATGAATACAGGGCTGTCAAGCTAACTGAGCACATCTCAGCTCTCTTGCCCACCGGATATGGGCATCGGGGTAAGTCACTCAGCCATTCTGTGCCTCAGCTTCCTCATTTGTATGTGAGACTAAAGCCTTTTTTTAATCCCAAAATTCTAAGAGCAATAAAGAAGTCACTTGAAGTGAATCCTCAGTGACTCTTTCCTTCATCTCTAATTTAGAAGCCAATCCACATATGAATAAAACAACCAAACACACACACACACACACACACCACCACCACCACCACCACCAACGACCACAGAATACAAAATTGATGCTAATTTTAATGATTCTCTAATTATACCCATTTTAATACTGAATTTTACATTTCTTTGTATATAACAAAATGGCCTTGAAAGTAGTAATTTATGATTTTTTCAAGGTTAACCTCTTCCATTTCATACTGGTGCGTTGGTCTTCCAGTTACTTGGCAGTTTTTGTTAAGCATCAAGTTCTAATGTATTTAACTCTTATTGCCGCCACAACAATGAACTTGTGACTTATAACAATTTACTTCTGTTAAAAAAAAGTCCTCTTTTGTCTTTTGTACTTGCACGAAAGCTACCGGTCGGGCATTGACTTCTGAGTAGGTTGTATTATTTTATTTGTTCACTGGTTCATTTACTTGTTTGACAAATAAATATTGAAGGTGTATTATGTGGATCCAAGGCTGCAATAAGACCTTATGGTAAGCAAGCCTTAGATGAAATGTAAAATAAATGTAATAACACACCTTTGAAAAAGTGCTAGGGAACCTCACCATGATCATTTCCATGTTTATTACCTGGACATGTTTTTGGAGTGTGTGAGGGAAGGGAAATAGAAACTGTCCCCAAATTCCCTTCCGATGCCTCCACGCTGTGAGATCAGACACCCCTGGTGCCCTCTGGCATGGGTGCAAAGCCAGTGAGCCAGGAGCAGCCGCCGCCATTGTGGGTGGGATGTGGCTTCACGGTGGACAGGGATGAAGCACGGAGCTCTGTTCCCACAGGCCAGTTGAGGGCAGGATCAGCAGCCCCTGGCATTTAAACCACTTGGCCCTGTCGGAGGCCACGAGAGGAACTTGCATGCCCAGCATAGTCAGCGGGGGCGACGTGCCCAGCCTTCTGGAAGGGAGTTCCCCATGACCCAGCGTGGCCGTCCAGCTGCCAGCCCAGCGGCACTGTCCCACCAGGCAGTGCCTCCAGGACAGGGGACCGTGCCCCCTGGGAATGTGCAGGGCAGAGAGCTGCCAGAGAGCAGGGGATGGACAGCAGGCTGCTCTGCTGGACTCAGGAGCCAGTGGAATGGCCTCTCCTGGCCCTGAGGGGCCCAGCCTTCAGATCCAAGGCGGCATTGTGGGCTTCTCTGTTGCCCAACCCAGGCATGGCGACAGGTTCCCTAACCCGGGCGACTGTTGCCTAACCCAGGCATTGGCGATGAAAGCCAATTAAATGGTGAGACATGTGCCCGCCCCTTTGCCTAAGGCGAAGGGAGTTCTGGTCCCGAATGTGTCTGCAACCTGCAGTTGAGAGCGCCATGTAAATGGCAATGGTCTTGTTCAATCCAGTTTGTAAATGTCACTAAACAGGCGAGCAGAAACACCTCTTCATGTTCTAGAAAAAAGTTTATTGAAGTGCTAATATCTGTAATAAGCGTCGTCGTAATCTGTGCTCAAGAAGGCGTAAGGACGCCCCTGTTTGCGTGTGTTCTGGCCAGTCTGAGAGTGTGTCAGCTCTCCCCTGTGCTCGCACCAGGGAGCAGTTATGGGGATTGAAGGTGTCCAGGTCACACAAGCTGATGGACTATGTAATAAAGCATATGCAAGGCTGGGCAAAAGTAGGCTTACAGTTGTGATACAAATAAATAATACAATAATGAATAAATAACAATTCAAGAATAAACTGTTTCACATACAACTGCAAACCTACTTTTGCCCACCCCTCTATTATTTTTTGTGTATTTTCTCTTGAGTTCTGAAAAATACTTAGATAAATGCCTACTTAATCCTAAACACCTTCCGCTAAGTTGAAAGAGTGGACTTAGTTTATCAGGTTGTTGCAGGGTTGTTTTTTTTAGATGAAATATTAACCATGGAAAGAGAAGAAGCTAGGTCAGAGGTCGGCAAACTCATCAGCCAACAGAGCCAAATATCCACAGGACAACAGCTGAAATTTCTTTGGAGAGCCACATTTTTTAAACTTAAACTTCTAATGCCTTCTTCAAAATAGACTCGCCCAGGCCATGGTATTTTGTGGAAGAGCCACACTCAAGGGGCCAAAGAGCTGCATGTGGCTTGCAAGACACAGTTTGCCGACCACAGAGCGAGGCTAATGTGACGTGCCAGAGAAACGGGATCGTCCTTGGCATAAAGAATGGCTTATTTGCGTTCGTTGCTGCAGAAGTTGGCCTTTATAGGAAAAGACACCTTGAAAGTGCATTGATTGGAGCCAGCAAAGCTACAAGTAATGTTTAAAAATCACTGGGACTATAAACACTCTCCTGGTTCCGGTTTGCTTCCCCACAGTGACAATGCCATACCTCATACCATGGCCACAACCGTCCTAAGAGACTTCTTACATTGGTGCACGGGTAACACTGTTCTCTGGCCTAGAATACTCCTCCACACGCTGATATTATGGAAACAGAGAGGAAAGAAAAATAAACGCAGAGCCAATAACATTTATTTGGCTCGCCATGCTATAACAGGTGTAAGCTCTTGTCTGTCCCAGAGACTGGCTACAGAATGGCGTCACCCTGTAGCAATGTTGGTCACTGTCAGAGCAGGCTCTTCATCGTCACTCTCCAGAGCTCACCGCTAACTCACAAGGCCTGTCCCTTCAGTGCACTGAGCAGATGGCACAGCATGCTGGCAAGCATGGCTGTCAGCTCTCACGTGGACTCGCATTAAAGAGACCACAGTCCACACGTCTTAGGCCTTTCAGAACGTCCAACTGGGCTCCCTTCGCAGGCTCTCACTTATCAACGTGGAAGACTTTACAGAATTTCCTTCCTTCCTTCCTCCTTCCTTCCTTCCTTCCTTCCTTCCTTCCCTCCCTCCCTCCTTCCTTCCTTCCCTCCTTCCTTCCTTCCTTCCTTCCTTCCTTCCTTCCTTCCTTCCCTCCCTCCTTCCTTCTTTCCTTCCTTCATTCCCTCCCTCCCTCCTTCTCTCCCTTCCTCCCCCCTCTTCTCCTTTCCTTCCTTCCTTCCTTTCCTCCTTTCTTCCTTCCCTCCTTCCTTCTTTCCTTCCTTCATTCCCTCCCTCCTTCTTTCTTTCCTTCCTTCATTCCCTCCCTCCCTCCTTCCTTCCTTCCTTCCCTCCTTCCTTCTTTCCTTCCTTCATTCCCTCCCTCCCTCCTTCTCTCCCTACCTCCCCTCCCTTCTTCTTTCCTTCCTTCCTTCCTTCCTTCCTTC
This sequence comes from Nyctalus aviator, assembly GCA_036971965.1. Classification (NCBI taxonomy): domain Eukaryota; kingdom Metazoa; phylum Chordata; class Mammalia; order Chiroptera; family Vespertilionidae; genus Nyctalus; species Nyctalus aviator. The sequence continues at coordinate 168,589,647 of CM072925.1, forward strand.
CTTCCTTCCTTCCTCTCTCTCTCCCTCCCTTCCCCCCGCTCTTTTTTTCCTCTGCCTCCCTCCCTCCATCCCTCCCTCCCTCCTCCTTCCTTTACTCCCTCCCTCTTTCCTTTCCTCCTCCCTTCCTCCCCCCCACCTTCCTCCTCCTTCCTCCCTTCCTTCCTCCTTCCTTTCCTTTTCCCCTTCCTCCCTCTCTCCCTTCTTCCTTTTGTAAGAGCAAACATTCACAGCGAGGCCAGCGGACAGGTGAGGGAAGCATTGGCTATGGTGGTGATTAATTTTCAGAAAAAAGAGTATTTCAAAGCAAACACAGGCGGCATAACTCCAACGGACATTTATCTGAATTATCTGGTGAAACCAGTAGCAAAAAGGAATTGTAATTTTTGCAAACCTCAGAAAGTGAAGCGTTTTATAAAAGTGTCATTATAATGTAAAAGTGAAGCATTTTAATTCACCATAGAATAAGTACTTTGAAACATAGTTTTTATAAGGCATATGAGAAACTTTGTTGATTCAAAAGCAAAATATGGCAAAAACCAAACAGATAAATGAATAAACAAATATTCCACACAAAAGAAAACTATCAAGACTCAACAAATGAAATACAAACGACCAGAAGCCTCTCCAGGGAGAGAAGGTTCAGTAAGGACACATTTGGATAAAATGATACATGACACTGCAGAATGACTAATTGGAAAGGGACTGTTTAAAGAAACTTTATAGGATGTAATTAATTAAAAATAATCATAAAATAATGAAATAACATATCTCACAGATTCAATGAAAGCTATTCAATGAATAAACCTTGAATCGACTGTAACTATCATAGGACTTAATAGACCAAATTGCTCTGAAATGAAAAATAAAGTATTTTATCATTTCACAATGTACAAATGCTCCTCTGTTCAAATGACATACTGCGTAACGCTCAGCTATCCCTGACACGTCCCACGCTGTGACATCACCTGACTCTAAAGATCCATTCAAACGTCCATGGAAGAGAGCTCACGCTTAAAGGGCAACTTGACATAAAATCATAGGAGAAAAATGGCAGCTTGTACTAATGCTCCCAGCTTACTGATGCTCATTTACAATGAAACCCACCGATGGTGACAGACCTTAATTAATAAACTGAGCTAAAACTAACCAGCATACTTTGAACCAAAGATCTAACTTGTTATTATGAAACCCAGCAATCCAGTTTGAAAATTAAGCAAGTAGAGACAAATGTGAACCACAGCACCACACGCAGCCTGCCAAATTGGATCGTGATGTAAGCGGCACTTGCTCTTACTGTTAGACTGCGATTCAAAAATGTTGGACATCGGTGAAATTGAGGCAACGCATCAGCGCTGTCCTGAAGGTTGTCTCTAACAAAAGAAAACTAATAAAGTGTAAGTTATTAGTGATGAAACATTTCATTCCATTTGTCTGGTCATCAATGTACAACTTGTGTATCATAGTCATTAGTGATTTTCCATGAGCAAGAACCAGTATGGTAGTAATTATACTTATTTCTTAATTATAGCCCTACCGTCCCCTACTATGTCATTTCTAAATCTCCCATAATGTCATTTTTTTTAAAATAAAAAGACTGTTTTAAATAAATTCAGAGTGAAGCAATGTGGAGTCTCGATATTGGAGATACGGATGCCAGCCATGTTCACAGCCGAGGAGGCTAACTGGATAGAGGCCGGTCACACACAGCTATGATTTGAATGTATACGGATCCCATTTTTATGTTGTAAAAATTATAGTGAATCTACCGGCGAAGATGCCAAAAGAGCGAAGAAAATGTTTACGTTAGAAACCGGGACACGCCTGCGCTGTGGCTTTGAAAGCTCAGGTGCGAGAGGGAATCTGAGCAGCGCAGGGCCCTGGGGGAGCGGGGACTCCCCAGCCAGGGCTTCTCAGAGCGACAGCAGTGGCTGCGCGGCAGAGGTGACAGATGATGATTGACACTGTCGCCTTACTGTGCTCTCCAGGCTTCAATTAAAGAGAGAAACACTTGAAAATCTGGCCCATAAAGTCACCTTGTCATTAACACGCTTTTGACCGGTCTAGGCTAGAAATAACGCCGACTGGCACTCTCCGAAAAGTGCACACCGGTCCGCAGCGTGAGCCATCACGCAGGGTTTCGGCAGAAGCCACTCACCAGAAGGGTGACCAGCGCCACCGTGGTCCCGAGGTGCCAGCCCATCGCCGCTCTTACATCCAGGCCGGGAGCCTGCGGGTTCTTCTCTCTCCGCTTCCTTCCTCCCGCTGGGCCGCTGGCTGAGGGAAATCACAGCTCAGTAGGTGTTCTTACATGCAGGCTGTGAGGTGTTTCTGCCTTTGCTGGGAGAAGGGCCGCAGGTACGTATAACCAGTCTGGATCCCCACCCTAAAACTTGGGCTGGTCTCTCTAAAATGCTTGACAAGATCATCATCGCTAGCAGGGAGAAGCTGTGGGACACACCCTCCTCCCAGCTGCTCAGGGAGGACAGGGACTGCTCGCTCCTCCCTGCAGGGTGTCTGCCTGAGGCTGGCACTGAGCAGTCAGAGGCAGGAGGGATTACAGCACTGGCAGGGGCTTCCACCCTCAGCTCTACCCACAGGCTGCGGACTTGCTCCCTCCCGTACCAGAAAGGCAGTGTGGCCTGGATGTAAGCGCCCATTACTCAGAGGGACCGTGTGGCCCATGCTCCTGGCCAGACCCACAAGCGCAGCAGAAAACCTTGAACTTCCCCTTTCCGTGGATGCTAGAGATAGTCAGTCACTTTCAAAGTTCTCTGTGGGCAAACAGTTTGCCCACGTGGAGAGTGAGAGTTACTGAAAGCATTAGTTCCCACAAGCACAACTGTGATACTTACAATTACTAGTTCCTCTGCCTGCAAGCGGCCAGCCTACGTCCAGGGCAGCCTCTGCTTTCTCTCTGAATGACTATCTTCTCTCCCCGACACGTTTTCTCTCTTTCAAGTGTTGCCTTTTTCAGGCGGGGTAAAAAATAGTAAACTCTCAGGGTCAGAGGAAAATAAAGCAATAAACCCTCTCATTAAAGTTGTGTTGGTAACTTTTTAAGTGAGGATCAGTGTCTGACCTGCCAGTGGGAGCCAGAAAGCTGCTCATCAGGTGAGGTGGGTGAGAAGTCAGCGCAGTTCCCAAGCTCAGAGCCAAGGACGGGGGAGCGAGCCAATTAGAATATGGGGAGCGCACTGCAGAGCAGCTGCCCACACATGCAAATGGGGACCCAGCAGCCTGCGGTTTGTGGAAATAAATAGCAACCCTCACAAGGCAGCGCTTGACAGCATTTCTGGGAGATGCACTCTGCACCCCGCAATGTCCAGGATGCATGTTGTGAGCGGCAGGAGGCGATGCGATTTGAAGAGGCAGTTTGGGACAGAAGAGTGATTGGACTGGATAAAAGTTGGTGATGATCAGAGGATGCTAGAAATGTTCTCAAAAGGAGGGCTAGTCGAGCTTCTACAGAATACGGTCATTCCACTCAAGGCTATAAAGTTTCAATTATAGAAGATAAGTAAATCCCAACAGAAATGGCTGCTGCCACGGAGCGAGCAGAAGGCTTGGCTCTGTTCCAGGCTATAATTGTAGAAGATAAATAAATTGTAGAAGATAAATAAAGCCAGATACCAGGGTCTCCACTTGGGTCACCGGGGTGTGTGGCTGGCCTGCAAACCATCACAGGCCCCTCGCCCAGGCTGTCCCATGCCCCAAGGGCATAGCCGCTGGCCCCCACCCATGCACCAGGCCTCTATCCTATCTAATAAAAGAGTAATATGCAGATTGACCATCACTCCAACACACAAATTGGCTGCCCCCATGTGGTCAAAGATTCTGCCTCCATGTGGACACAAGATGGCCACCATAAGATGATCAGTAGGGAAGGGCAGTTGGGAGGAACCAGGCCTGCAAGGGCAGTTAGGAGTGACCAGGCCTGAAGGGAAGGACAGTTAGGGGTGACTAGACCTGCAGGGGAGGACAGTTAGGGGCAAACAGACTGGGCAGGGGATCAGTTAGGCATCAATCAGGCTGGCAGGGGAGTGGTTAGGGGCAATCAGGAAGGCAGGCAGGCGAGCAGTTGGGAGTCAGCAGTCCTGAATTGTGAGAGGGATGCCCAACTGCCCAGTGGGATGGGGCCTAAACAGGCAGTTGGACATCCCTCAAGGGGTCCCAGATTGGAGAGGGTGCAGGCTGGACTGAGAGACATCTCCCCCCCCCCACCTCCCCATGCACGAATTTCATGTGCCAGGCCTCCTCTCAAGAGGGGTCTGCAGGGGCTGCTGGTATAAGTAATAAAATAAAAGGAAATAGGCCAGATTTCTTATTAGTTGAGAAAGACAGAAGGTGACTGTCAACATATAAAAAAAAATTAAAAAAGAAAAAAGTGTATGTCCAACAATGATCTGTCTGAGCAAATATTAGCAGGAAGATTGTACGCCCAGGAACAGACAGCAATTAGGGGTGACTGGGCTGATAGGAGAGGGCAGTTGGGGATGACCAGGCTGCAGGAGAGGACAGGGGTGACCAGGTCTGGAGGGGAGGGAAGTTGGGGGCGACCAGGCTGGTTGGGGAGGGCAGTTAGGGGTGACTAGACTGGCATGGAAGAGCAGGAAGGGACAATCAGGCCAGCAGGGGAGCAGTAAGGCATTGATCAGACTGTCAGGAGAGTGGGTAGGGGTGATCAGGTTGGCAGGCAGAAGCAGTTAGGGGCAATCAGGAAGGCAGGCAGGCAGGCAGGCAAACATTTGGGAACCAGCAGTCCTGGATTGTGAGAGGGAAGTCTGACTGCCCTCCAGGGGTCCCAGATTGGAGAGGGTGTAGGCTGGGCTGAAGGACACCTGCCTCAGCCTCCCCCTCCCCATGCACAAATTTTGTGCACCAGGCCTCTAGTTAACAATTATAAAATCTAAATGACAATATATGGTTTTCTCTTTTTTCATATTTGAAAAAATTGATAATAAAAATAAGAATAATGGACTAAAGTACTGGTTGGCAAATTATAGCCATAGGCTAACTCTGGCTCTTGGCCTGTTTTTTTTTGTGTGAATGTTTTTTTTAACACAACCATGCTCGTTTGCTACTGTGTTATCATGGGCGTGTTCCAGGGCCCCAGCAGAACTAAGACGTCACACCAGGGAGCATGTGGCCTGCACAGCTGAAAATAATGATTTCTCTGACCCTGAACACAAGTTTGCTGACCCCTGGACTGGATGAATAGATTATAACTTGTCATACAAAATATGACTCATTTATAAATTAATCTATTTTAGGAGAATTGATAAGATTAACCAAAAGAGTGTGAATAGAAATCATGATGACTGAAAGTAACCACTAAAACTGAAAGCAGCTAATCACCGAGGAAAAGATACATTTTCATAACCAAATTGTATTTTTAGCCTTGCATTTTCAGAGAGACTTTGTTTAATTGACTAGGATAAGCTGCAGCCTAACTCTTCTTCCTTTCACAGCAGATCCCAAGAAAACCTTCATTTCTTTCTCTCCAGTCACTTCTCAGAAGAAGAGTTCAGCCATGTCTCCTCTTGGAGTAGTTTTCTCTAGATCGAAAGAACATTCCCGAGTGGGAAAAATCACAAAAGGTTTTGAGGACATAGGAGTCTTATCTTAATACTCAATTATTTTATGATAATATACAAAAGTAATGAGAAAGACGAACTTATTATTATCTGTTCTTTTAAAAAATTATTCTAATTGAATACCCCTTGCATGTTCATGACTGTGATTGATGCTGTGGAACAATCAAAATACTGTTGAACCCTGCCCTGAATAATGATATCTATCACGCTGTAGCTGCAAACGCTCTGAGAAGGAAGTAACACTGTTCCCCGTGGTGCGTGTGCAAGCGCAAGTTCTTCCTTTTTCTTATAACAAATGATCCTCAGCTCAGCTCTACGCGTTTTTGCTCTGGCCTACTGTATGCCTGGCTCTGCGCTAGGGACTAGTGATAAAGAGGCATGCGCCGCGGTGGAGCAGCCCCAGGTTCGCTGAATGAGGGAAGCAGGCTTTCCCCAGCGTGCTAGATGGAGGCATCAGAGGGCCCGCAGCCAGCTGCTGGTGACGTCAGATAGATCTTGTGTGGCAAATCCGGGAATAAGGTCATTTTGGTCGATGTCATTTCCTGAATGCTGAGGAGATGCTGTAGGAACTTAACTCTTGTTCGTATCCATTAGCCTACGGTAAACGTGATTTTATGATACGCCATCTCACTTAAAGTCGCAGGACCTATCCATGATGCTAAGTGAGAACTTACTGCGCTGTTAAAAGTTACATGATGGAACTGATTTCTAGATGCTGGGTTTCTCCTTTCCTTTGTTGCTGCCCTAAATGGTCACGTGTTGTCCTTTCACATTTAAACCTTTTTTTTTTTTGTCTCAACTTGGCCTTCCCGTCTCGGTTTCTGCCGCTGTAGCTTTTCTCCTGCTCCTGCTCCTCCTCCTCCTCCCGTGGCGCTGCTGGGCCACATCCTAAGTGACCACTCACGCTCCCCTCTGGATTTGTTCGTATTCACTGTCCAGAACGGTATTTCGGAAACATTGCTTTCCTTAGATCACACCTCTTCTCCGGTAAACCATAGTAAGTCCTTATTTCCTTGCAGGTCAAAATATCCTCATCTGGCGACTCCTCCTGTGATTTGCCATAGCTGGGGGAAACAAACCACCTCACATCCACCGTCTTAAGGTTTTCCGCCATTTCCTTTCATTTCTGAAGAGCCTGATTTTGATGATAAAAATACCAGTATGTTCTAGGGTAAGGTATTGATCGATAGAGTATTTTTCCTGTAAGGGTTGTGCGTACAGTCGATGAGCAGGTAAAAGGTTTCCTGCATCATTTTCAGAAGCTGTTGTTGACAGCGGTTTTAAAAATTCAATTCCACCCTATTAGGGATTGTGCTAGTTGACAGGAGAGAGAAAAATCGGTAACAGAAGTTTCTCTTTACAAAGACTACACTCATGATTGGATCTCAGAGAGGTGAGGAGCCTTGTCTCTGTGACAAGGCTTACTGAGTGAGGCACGGCTACAGGAAAGGCTCTGTGTTTGATGGTCCTGCTAAAGGAAAGCCATATCCAGTCGAGGACACCGGAGAAGCCTCATGGAAGAGGTGGATATTGACATTTTCAGGATGACTACATTCTCAACAAGTGAAAACTAGATGGAAAAGAAGGCAGAAAGCAATATGCAAATTAAGGCCAGAAAGAAGTCAGATGGGACCTAAGTGTCCGGTTTGAGAGACATGGCGGTGCCCGTGAGTTAGCACACGTGGAGGAGGACAGTGGATGCGCTACTGAGGAAAGAGGATGACAGTCTATGGCAGGCAGTGACCACTGTGGGCTGTAGAGCAAGGTGCTGGCCTAGTCAATGCCGTGTTTGAAGAATTTGTCCTGGAACCGTGGTGGTGAATGGATAGAGAACAGACAATAGACAGGGGGAGATGAATTTGGAGGCCAATTGAAATTGTCTCTAGGAATATAAGGTGGTTTAAGGTTAGAAAATTCAGCATAATATTTAACCAATATAATAACTAAAATAAAAAAAATTTCAATGGGTGTTTTTAAAAGCTTGATATAATTTATTATCTATTTTTAAATGAAAGAATAAAATATTAGGGATAAAATGGTCACTAACTAGATTGAAAGGATGCATCCTAGCCCGGGCCTGTGTGGCTTAACTGGTTGAATGTTGTCCCATTGCTGGTCAGGGCATATGCCGGGTTGAGGGCTCAGTCCCCTGCTGGCTGCAGGGGGCTGATGGATGCTTCTCTTTCTCTCTCTCCCTTCCCCTTCCTCTCTCTCTCTAAAAACAAACAAACAAAATCACACAAAAAACAAAACCACACAGTGATGTGTCATTAATACCGTTGTGATTAACCCAGTTGTGAACAGCCGGAACGGAGCAAAGGCGAGGCCAGATGCCGGAGGCATGTACTTGCGGCAGTTTCGCCAGGAAGCTAAGGCCTCCTCCCCCCCAGGGAGCCAAGTCTCTTCCCTGCAGATCGCTGGGGGAGGGACTGGACAGAGAGAAGAACAGACTCGTGCCCAGTACAGGTGGGGTGGCTGCAGGTACTTGTCTGTCAGTCACAAAAGGGAGCAGGTCAGTGGCCAGAGGAGGTGTCCACGCCCAGCGCTGAGAGATTTGAAATGTTTAATCACCTGAGCAAAAGAGCTTGTTCTCTTGTGCTCGGGCGCTCCTGGGCGCTTGTTGCGGGGTGCTCCGCTGCCTTCACCCACATGACTCACAGCAGGTGCACCCCACAGGTGGACGATGGACTGCACCCAGCCCGATGCTGCCCCTGATCCCGCTCCACCGGGGGAGGAAACTCGGGGCGCTGGCTCTGCTTCTGACCCCCTGGTCGCCCAACTGCACGCCTTCCAGGACTGGGTTAAGGGGAAGGGGCTTTGGAACAAAGGATGTGATTCCACACAAATAAAAATCACTCATCCTCCCGTGTAAGTCTCAGAAAATGCTTTTTCTCGAGATATTGTAAGGACCCCACCCCAAACACTCAGTGCGGAGAGGGATACCCCTCAGCCACCAATAACAATACGAAAATCTGCCATTATGCTTAGTGTGAAATGGTAAATATTTTTATTAAAATCAAGAAAAAGATCCCACTATTATATTGCTTAATATTTTCTAGAAGTATAACCAAACATAAATATTAGAAGATATTTAAAATTATGAGTATCAGCCAAAACCGGTTTAGCTCAGTGGCTAGAGCATCGGTCTGCGGACTGAAAGGTCCCAGGTTCGATTCCGGTCAAGGGCATGTACATTGGTTGCAGGCACATCCCCAGTAGGGGGTGTGCAGGAGGCAGCTGGTCGATGGTTCTCTCTCATCGATGTTTCTAACTATCTATCCTTTTCCCTTCCTCTCTGTGAAAAATCAATTTTATATATATATATATATATATATATATATATATATAAAATTATAAGTATCACAGATCATAAATTTTCCTACGTGGGAATTTCAAAAGAGCCAATTTAAAAATATAGCAAATGACATAAAAAGTTATTAATGTGGCTGAGTATCTAATTAATAAAAAATATTCAGTAATTATTAGGGAGTATAGTGAAAGAAATATAAGAAAATAGTTTACAGTAGTAACTATTAATGTAGACTACTTCATAATGCAGCAGAGAAGAAAGGTGTAGAACCTACAAGATGAAAACTTTTAAGCTTTCCCAAGGGACATAAAGAAGACAAATAAAAATATGTACCTTAACTTTGTACAGAAAGATATGATACGATAAAGAACCCTCCCCCAATTATTTTTTGAAACTTGACAAAATAATTTTATATTCCTAAGGAATAACAAATAATCAAGACTAGAAATTAAAATTATAGTACATGAAAAAATACAATAATGAGTGAAATAAAACCTGACAAGGTTTAAACTGAATGCTATAGTAATAAACACAATAATGATTTAAAGGATCAGTGAAATAGGTTCAGGATTCATGTATGATTAAGAAAAGATCTCTAGTGTGAAATATCAGTGGGTTTTCAGATCACTGAGAAAAATGTACATAATTCAAAAGATGATGCTGAGCAAGTGGTTAGACATTTAGAACAAGTTAACATACTCCTTATACCAGTAGGAAATCAGAGGGAGAAAAGATTTAAATGTAAAGGAAGCTTGTCATAGAAGAAAAGAGATGAGTGAAAATTTAAATATCTTGAAATTGAGAATGTCTACCTCAATCCAGAACCTATAAAGGATTGATGATTTTTAGAAGAATGACCATCAAAACATGTACATGAACAAGCATAACCAAAGGAGGGGAAATAAAAATGAAAATGTATATACTAGGAAGTTCTTCACATTATTGTTGTAAGAGTGAAAAAAATGCTAATAAAGCAAATGTCTATCAGAGCAAAATTTGTTAAATAGATTAAGGTATATTTGTGTAGTGAAATAAAAAAAATGAGACCGATCCTGAATACCTATATGGAAAACAGAACAAGGTACAGTGAGTTTAAAGCTTAGATGTAGAGCAGTGTGCACACACTCTTGTATAAAAAAATTATTTTGTGTACACACATTTTTATATATGCATAGACATTTTCTGAAATTATTTACAAAAACCTGTTTATTGGAAAAGAAATGGGATGCTTAATTTTGTATTCTTCTCATTGATTTCTCTATTTTATCATTAGCAGGCCTGTGTTATGTAACAAAAGTAAAACTATACTAAACTTCATCATTGACCTTTGAGAAAGGAGTTATGTGAAGTGTCCATCTGAAGGTAGGTAGGGGGACGTCATTAGAGTTACATGCGTGAGGACAGCTGTCTGTGGGAGGTGACGATGAAGCTGCCTAGTGGAGGCCATCCCTGAAGAGGGCATGACATGGAGGTACCCGGAGGGACAACGTGAACGTTCACGCCTGTTTGGTCAAGGGGGAGGAAAATGAGCAGGACACACAGACAGAAAATGCCCTCCCACGAAGCGGCAGAACCCGTTTGGGCCAACATGGCGTAAACCGAAGGAAGGATGCTGAGATGCAAAGCTCCCGGACAGTCCTGAAGACGGGAGGAAGCAGGAGCACAGGCATTGTCCTGCTTCCTCCCATTGTCCAGTGCGCTCACTCCCACTCTCCTGTCTCTCTGCAGCATGTTCTCCTCTAGCACCCACTCCTCGTGGGCGTGATCCCGCACCCGCATGCCGCTTTCGTGTCCCTGTTGGAATGTAAATGTTGGAAGTGGGACAGGTCCCCGGGGCTGAGGGTGTGTCCGGAGAAACTGCAGTTTTATGAGAGTGTGAGCTGTACCCTGGATGTTATGTTCAAGCTTCTTGAGAAGTTAAAAACGCCTTAAAATTGGAAAGTATGTCCCCTTCCCTGTGCTTCCTGCCATTGCTTGGGACCCCACGCGCACCATACATGTTTTAAGTGGAATTGAAGTAAGGCCCATTTCCCAGACATTCTGCCACCTTAGCTCTCAGCATGTTTCTAGTCTCCATGAAACTCTCTTTCATCGCGACTTTTGAAACATAATTAGTATTCGTTGCATTCATTCCTTCATCTCTTGATCTCAAGCAGTGATCCCCACCCCCCTATTTTATTTAACAATGAGGATTTCAAGAATAAATCTGTGGTTGCCATCCGCGAGCACACCTATCTTTTGGCAATTATAACTGAGTTACAACAAGAAACCTGGCAACGCGTTTTCTCGACTTGTTTCTGGTCCTTGAGAGGGCTTTCCAGCTCGAGCAGCTGCAGACATCATCACAATCCCGTGATACAATCAGCGAGGTGCCGTGAAGCACTGATGACTAAGCCCTGGAAACGCACAGCCAAGCAGTAGAGCATGTATGTTATGAGTCACAGAAGTGTGGCCTCAGAGCCGGTGAGAAGAACACCCAGGAAATCTGCATACACTCCGAGGTATTGATTAAGAAGTGAGGCTGAGAGAAACGCCCAATTCTATCAGGAAGCTCGTGTCAGTATTCTATCATCAACTTTTATTTCAGACTAATCTTATCAAGGAGCAACCTCAGGAACTTAATAAAAGTATCTTCTGAGTGATTAACTTTGATGATGATAAATACTTTGCGCAGTTAAAAAACAATGGAAAACTATTCAGAAACGAAGTGTTCTGAAATGTCAATTTTTAGGCCTTAGTTACCTTTACCAAAGCCACATTTTTATTAGCGTGTGTAGGCCAGGAAACCGTATTATTAGTAAGTGCCCAGAGTGGATTGGATGTAATACAGTTTGAGAACCTCTGCCATAGAAATTTAGCTAATTTATCCCTAAATCGTCTTGTGCCTGTATCGCAACTGCTCTAAGTGAGGAGAGACACACTGAGCCTGAGAGCGTTGTTAGTTATTTAAACCATTACTGCCAGTTCCTGGCATTTAGAGCATATTCAGCAACCTGAACATTTCTGTAATTACTAGACATTGCTTGGCCTAGAGCAGTGGTTCTCAACCTTTTTAATGCTGCGGCCCTTAATACAATTCCTCATGTTGTGGTGACCCCCAACCATAACATTATTTTCATTGCTACTTTATAACTGTAATTTTGATACTATTATGAATCATAATGTGGTGTGTTTTTTTTTACGATGGTCTTAGGCGACCCTACTAGTGGTTCTCAACCTGAGGGTCACCTAAGACCATCCGAAAACACAGATATTTACATTATAATTCTGCTTTGTGGTCTTGGTTGAATCAATCATTATTCATGAGCTTCCATTTTCTCACTTGAAAAATGGAGATACTGGTATCTGTTTAATAAGCAAGGGCTTATGGGAATTAAATAAAGGCATGGGAAGTCACAGTGAGCTTGTGGCTATTCAGTTGTTTAACAGAAGCGAAATGAAGCCCTCGAAGAGAAGTGCGAGAGAGACACGGGAGGCAGCCTGTGAGTGGCCTCGGAGCCAGCAGGAGTCATTGGAGCCGGTGATAAGAGTTGTCCAAGTCTGGTTTTCACTTGATTAGAGTAACCTCAGGAGATCCTCGCTCTCTCCTCAAGCAATCTCAGCTCAGGCTCACTCGCTAAGGATCCTGAAGACGGCAGGGGCAGTGCTCTGAGAAGGTGAGAGCTTGGAAGGGACACAGACGGTGCTGACCTCCTGGCCAGCAGGAAGGGGTGTGGGCTCGGTGGGGGCGGCCAGGAGGTCAGCACCGTGGGGAGAGTTCCAGCCATCAGCAGGGACGCCTCAGTACATATGGCTGCGCACACCTTGGTGTGGGGTTGAAGATGGGAGGACCAATGAGGTAGGCATGCTGGTAACGAACACCGTGTTCCTTAAAAATGCAGGAAAAGTGAATTAGGATGTTATGTGAGTTAAATGTCAGAACTTCTCTAAGAGAAATCTGTAAGAGAAATCTGAACAGAATTCTCTAGGAGAAAACACCGATCTCCTTTAAAGAGTGAGAAGAATCTTCATAGAAAAGTGAGCGTTCGGGATGCACCCGGGTGGGCCACGGGGACGCCTGTGGATGGAGAAGATGCGGGGAGGGAAGTGCACCACCCTCGAGGGAACGGGTTGTGACAAAGTCACAAGGAGCACCCGCGTGGGGAGTGGAAAGAGACAGCGTGGCAGGTGCCGGGTCTCGGGGTGGTGTTCCTGGTTGCCGCCCCTGCCTTATTGCACAGGGAGCAGACAGGTGGCCTTCCTTTCCTGCCCTGGCCTCACAGGGATGCTCGTGTGTGGAGACCATGGTCTCCTCCCGCCCCCATTCCTGTGTCAGGACACGCCTCGCAGGTGGCCTTGCAGCCATCGCTGGCTGGCTCCCAGCGGCCCACGCCAGACTCACTTTCCTGTGGAGGCCAAGTGCTCCTTCCCGGCTGCTTGTTCAGCAGGTGGACCATGTTACCCGGCTGCCAGGCGTCTTAGGATGCCCGCACAGGCTGCTTCTCCCAGCACATGTGGAGAAGGAAGCTCCGGGCGGGAAAGTTTTATTTGTAAAACCAGAATCCAAAACCACTCCCTGAAATGCTAGGTATCCCTCTCCAAACATTTGTTTAACAATTTATTATTGTGGCTTATCTGTTGCGTATCTTCTTGCCAGAGGATCTAGGCCCGTGTGTGTGTGTGTGTGTGTGTGTGTGTGTGTGTTGGTGCATATGCTTGAATTACCCTCTGGTATCATGTGTGTGATGCAATTGTTAAAAACTTTTAATTTTCCAAACTTCAAAATTAATAAGTGCATTGAAATAGTTCCTAAGAGTATTGTTTTTATATTCCCAACTAGTAATAGCATATAAGTACTGAAAATGGAAACCAAATATAAGAGATTATGGTAGTGGGATTATCTGCTATTTGTATTTTACTGCAGCACAGGTAGCAGACCGAGAGATTTTGAAATGTAACGAAAGTACTTGTAAACTTTCTTAACTCCGATATTTAAAGTATATTTAAATGAAACATCTAAATTTTAAGCATATGTTATAAAATTAATCATTCACCTTCTTTTGAAACTTATTTATTTAAAATATTTTTATTAATTTTTAGAGAGAGAAGGAACTGGGGGAGAGAGGAAGACTGATGTGAGCATGAAATGTCAACTGGCTGCCTCCTGCACACCCCCTACCAGGGGACGAGCCCGTAATCTGGGCATGTGCCTAGGCCAGTGGCATGGGACGCCACCCAACCAACCGAGCCACATCAGCCAGGGCAAACATCTTCCTAAGGATCTATTCATTTATTTAATTGCCCTTGAATTTCAAGAAGTTGTAGCTCTTAAAACTAAAGATTATCAGTGCTTGCTGGAAGATAAGCGGGTGCTTCAGTGGTCTGGGTTGTGTCTAGAACTAGCCACTGTTTGGCTGCCATGAACCAACGCTTGGCGGTGACGTACCCATCTTCTCAGCCTAACTGCCTGAATGCTAAGCTAAGCGCCCGCTACTTACTGGGGGCGAAGAGCACCTCAGCGTGGCGTGTGCAGAATCTAGCCAGGCAGTCACCTTCCGCAACTCTAACGAGCGCTACGTTGTGATGTTGATACTGAAGTTCCCTAGACCCAAGCTGAGAGCGGCAGTGGGCCAAAGGATGACCAATAGTCACCCAATTCTCTCCGTGGGGTCAGGATTTCATTTAGACGGTAAGCCCTTGATTTAAAAATGATTTTGAAATTGGAGGCACCCCTACAAGCTGAACGGACTTTCTTTTACTGCCTAACTACCCACATTCCCTTCGAGATCCTTCCCTGATTTTTTCCGTGACCATCAAGGTCACCTCGCACTCAGCCTGTGCTACGTGCACCTGGTGAATGGGAATCGAACTTGTGGGACTCCGTCAGGAGGGACTTCCCCACTGTCCCAAGTCCGCTGCTTTCTAATTATTACCGCACCACCTACCACACTTGCTTTATACCGATATTACTATTATTTTGCTAAATTAATAGGTCTAGTAAATGTATGTTCTCAGCAAGAACTTGTTAGACTCGTTCTATTTTTTCTGAGTAGGTAGGTGTGACTCAGAAAAACTTCACAACGTCTGCGATTTCTCTGTAGCAGCTTAAATTACTCAACAGAACTTTAATTTTGAAGACCAAGCATTTCAAATGCTTCAAGCACATGGAAAGATAAGAAGATAGGCTTTTTTTTTTTTTTCTATTTAAAAATTGGTGACATTGAGTTTTTCTTGGCAATATTCAATGCAAGTCGTCTTGGATTTTGTACAGCCTTCCGATCTTGAGTAAGGTTCTCACAGGCCTGGGTCTCAGCGCTCCCTTCCACCAGGAGGGATGCTCTGGTCAGTGATAGGAGGCTCCTTCTCCTTCTGACGGCTTGTGATTCTAGGAAATAGATGCTTTTGTACTAAGGACGTGTTATAAATTAAGGAGAAAGGGTACTTGGGGATTGTATTAAGTACAGCTGCAGGGTTAGTTCTTCTCTTAATGTCTAATTCCCGGATGGTTTTCTGTGGTAAAATTTTCCACCCTATGTAATTGTAAGTTGTCATTTATGATACCCCGATCTTACCATGTGGTGTGTAGTCAATAAACAGAACAGTCGCATGCCAGGGTTGGGAAGGATCATGGTGATTGTCTAGTGCTTCCTCTCCACAAGAAGCCCAGGGCCTGAGCTGGCTGAGGACCTAGCCAAGGTCAGCCTGGGTCTTCTTAGTCTCTCAACGTGAGATTTCATCAATGTAACCATTCTCATTTTAAAAAGTATTAAGAAAAAATACCATTCAGATATAAGATTGAAATCACTGCAGCCTAACACAGCGATTTTCCACCGTTCCCATGACATGGAGCACACATGAACTAATTCCTAAAATTCTGTGGCACTCCAAAAAAGATGTTTTTTTGCTCACCTGACAAAAACAAGCAGGCCTGATTGTGATTCACTCGCACGGACAGCTCTTGTTATGTTGCCGTTGTCATTGTTCTGTTGGCCACTCTCAGGGAAAGGTCAGGGCCCCGACTGAACGGTCAGGTACTGCGTGCTTTACGTGCCTCTTGCGGCACAGCGGTTGAAAATCGCCGACCTCACATGACAATCAGGCTGGTAGGTGAAGATATTACCCAGGGTGCTAGAGAGGACGGAAAGGAGTTATATTATCTTGACAATCACAGAAAGAATGGAAACTTCAGCCAGTAATTGAAATATACGACGCAAATATTGCTTATTGCTTTTCTAAGTGAAAGAAGTGGTCTTTGTTAGATTTCTTTGGTGGCGGTGCTTCTGATTTCTGATGCGTGGGGTTTCAAGGTTCCTGCATATGGGCACATGGTTAAGGTTTCGTAGAGGTATGATTTTTTCATTGTTCTTCAATAGACAGTCATGGCATTCACATACATATTTTCCCTTTTTCTTTAAATGACTACTAGAATGGTACACTAGTAAATCACTAATAATAGGAATATGTACTATTAAATTACTTTTTATTCCATTCATACCAATCTGTCCTGAGATCTAGGTATGTAATTTATTAAGAGTGTTTATATTTAACTAGAAATATTATACTAATTCTTAACATCAATTTATTGCATTTAGATAGCCACTTACAAATTGGGAAAAATGTGTCTGTCAAATGTATTCACTGTGAATTGCATCTTGCAGGTATAAGATTATAAATTAAGTGGATGCAACCAGAATCACATGGATAATAATAACCTATGAAACACTTAAGTTACACTTAAATAAAAGTATACTGCGTTTTGTGAACATAATGCTATGCAGTAATATAGTGATATGTGTCTAAGCGCGGGACAGAGCCATAGTCCCGTAAACGTCAGCCTGCCCTGGCTCGGTCATTGCCTATCCATGTGCCCCTGGAAGATTAGTTTGCCTCATGGTAAGATAGGGCTAACGCCAGCCCCTGCCTCCCCGTGTTAAGGGAATTACCTGACTTAATATTTGGGCCAGCTCAGGGCAAGTGCTGAAGAAGCATTAGCTGTTCTATGTCACTGGGACACAGAAGAAAGAACACACACGTACAGTATATATTTCCAGTTTTTCTTAAATGTGTGGTTGAATTCACCGGAGTCAATTCTGTGCAGCATTTAGTTGGTGTGTTCTGTCCTTTCCTCTGGGTATCATATTAGTTTATATTTTCTGCAGCTTGTATGTGTGTGCACTAGGTCAGGGTAAAAACAATCTATTTTCTTGTGATGGGGGTGTGGGGGGAGGGAGATAAACAGATGACAGGGGCTGTCCCTGAAGCCGGCTCCTCCTCAGCTGAAAGTGTCTCCTTACCCCCCCCCCCCTGCTTCCCAGCGAACAATGAGCAGTAGAATGGCTCCGGGCTGGGAGGGAGGGAGATGATGGTGTAAGTGGCTTGGGAGTCAGGTGGTGCTGATGCCTCCAGGTGCAGACAGGGCAGGACAGAGGGTGGGTGGGGGTGGGTGGGGAAGCTTGGCGGGTGGAGCTGGAGGCGGAGGAGCTTGGGGCAGGCAGCGACTTGTGCTCAGCCTCTGGGCTGGGCCCTGTGGGGTGGAGAGGCTCCCTGAGATTAGGCTGGTTGGTCCCTGGAGGGAGGGATTGGTCCCTGGAGGGAGGGATGCCGAGAGCAGGGAGGCAAGCCTGTCAGTGCTCCACACTTGCTGCAGGAGGTGCCACTGAGGAGGCCAGCACTGCTGCCAGCTGGGTGGGGAGAGAGGGACTGAGGGGCAGGGGTGGGGTGATAGAAGTGGGGGAGGAGACAAGAAAAGGTTGGAGCGGGTTGAATAAGAATCGGGACACCTAGACTCCTGTGACTCACAGCGATGTGGTAGGCAGGGCTCCAGAGCCAATTAAGAGCTGATGGGACAATGGAGCTCCCAGGGCTGCTGCTCTCAGGCGTGCACCCGGGGGGTGGCGCAGGGGTGAGGAGGCACCAGGTCAGCCTCTGCCTCTGCTGCTGACGAGGAGCTTTGTCTGGTTGTGAAGTTCACGATGAGCAGGAAGCATGAGAGTCATGTGGTTTTCTGGGAGGCCTGCTTGAGGAATCACAGCCCGTTTCCAAAGCCCCTTCCACAGAAGAAGACGGGGAGCTGGGGTGTCAGTCGAGCCAAAGGACAGCCGTTGTCCAGCGTTTCCTTCCCTGTGGCAGCCGCTCCAGTCTGGGTGTGGGGCCCACACAGCAGGCAAATGCGGGGAGCAGAGCGAGAGAGCGAGAGCAGAGTCAGGAGCCAAGCGCAGCAGGCCAAGAGAAACCAAGAGCCCAAGAGCCCACGAGGGAGAATTCCTTTGTTTAGGGGGTTAAACGTCCCCAATAGCGGCCACACCCATGCTGGTCAGTGACTGCTCCCAGGTGTGACTGACAGCCAAGCACCTGCAATATTTCGCCTTTCCTTACTCCTCTCCTGTTTTAAGTAGGTTAATTACTGCAATGTCACTCAGGCCACTTACCCCACCAGATCAGTCATTCAAAGGTGTGAACTAGTTTGATGGGATTCAAATGTGTTGTGTAGGTCAGTAAATATCACACATGTATGGGCTATGATGAGGAGTGTGTGGGATGGCTGGCAAAGACAGTGCTCTTGATGCAAACAACTTCAGGTCCCCACGTAACGGAGTTAGTGACCAGAGTGACAGAGGATTTTAATCCTTAGTAACCAGGGAGCTGCCATACAGGCCCAATATGCATGCTTCCCTTCCGAAAGGTGTCATTTCTGTAAACTAATGAAAAAAAATGAAGATTATTACTAGCTAGAAGAGTATAGTTCTCTTTTCCATTTCATTTTTAAAAATATATTTTTATTGATTTGAGAGAGAGAGAGAGAGAGAGAGAGAGAGAGAGAGAGAGAAACATCAATGATGAGAGAGAATTATCGTGGGCTGCCTCCGGCATGCACCCCCACTGGGGATCCAACCCGAAACCCAGCCATGTGCCTTTAGCTGGAATTGAACCTAGGACCCTTCAGTCTGCAGGCTGACGCTCTAGCCACTGAGCCAAACCAGCTGGGCTCCACTTCATTTTTTAAATTAAATTTGTTGGGGTGACCTTGGTTAATAAAATTATATAGGTTTCAAGTGTACAAGTCTATAATACATCATTTGCATATTGTATATTTAGAACTCAAAGTCAAATCTCGGTCCATCATCAGATGTTTGGCCTCCTCAGCCTTTCCTGCACTCCTTTAGCCTTTTCCCGCCCCTTCCCTCTGGAATCTCCCATACTATTGTCCGTGACTACGAGTTTCTAATTTTTGTCTTGCTTGCTCATTTTTTGTTTTCAGTGTTATAGCCACACAAGAGGCCCGATGCACAGAATTTGTGCGAGAGCAGGCCTTCCTTCTCGGGCTGCCAGCACCAGCTTCCCTCTGGCACCCGGGACCCGGGCTTCCCTCCCCAGTGGGGGGCGTGCAGAAGGCAGCCGGTTGATGTTTCTCTCTCATCATTGAGGTTTCCCTCTTTCTCTCCCTCTCCCTTCCTCTTTGAAGTCAGTAAAAATATGTTTACAAAACCGAAGCTCCGGCAGGAAGGGCGGTGGCCTCTCCCAGGGTAACTCACTGCACGCTCAGAGCTGGAAGGCACTCACTCGGGGAGTTCATGCCATGCCCCCACCTGGTGGAAGCTCACGCTGCGCCGCTGGCTTATATGAAAGCCCTCATCAGTGCCTGCTTTCTTAAAAAGTATATTTTATTGCTTTTTTACAGAGAGGAGGAGAGAGGGATAGAGAGCTAGAAACGTCGATGAGAGAGAAACATCGATCATCTGCCTCCTGCACAACCCCTACTGGGGATGTGCCCACAACCAAGGTACATGCCCTTGACCAGAATCGAACCTGGGACCCTTCAGTCCACAGACCGACGCTCTATCCACTGAGCCAAACCGGTTTCGGCAGTACCTGCTTTTGCTAAGCCATGAAATCCCAAGAAGATCTTTGCTTAAAAATAAATAAATAAATAAATAAATAAATAAATAAATAAAAGATGAGAATCACATGGGGTGCGTGTTTTGCAGCGGCGTCACAGAAGCGGTGGGCCCCGGAGCAGCGAGCGGCCGGCCCAGCGCCTCCCGGGAGCCGCGGCAGCATCTCCGCTTCGAGCAGCATCGTCAGCGGTCCGTGTGTGTGTGAGTACCTGCGCTTCCTCCCGTTCCCTGTGCGTCCGAGGTCCAGCAGAGCCGAGAGCGCCGCGGGTGTCAGGCTGAGGGTAGTTTGGGTGTTAGTCAGGCTGAGGGTAAGGTTGGCTGTAATGGGGCACTTGGATCACAGGAACGAAATGAGGACACTGTGCTGTGTTGATTTTGGGTCAGAGGACACTCAAAAGCTGTCCATATAACTTAATGGCAGTTGCCTTCTT
Source organism: Nyctalus aviator (assembly GCA_036971965.1). Taxonomy (NCBI): domain Eukaryota; kingdom Metazoa; phylum Chordata; class Mammalia; order Chiroptera; family Vespertilionidae; genus Nyctalus; species Nyctalus aviator. The sequence goes on from CM072925.1 coordinate 168,609,856, forward strand.
GTTTATGCCATTTGGGCTGTGCCCGGTTTCACAGGGACCCTGTGCTTGGGGGTACTGGAGAAGCCATACCTGGAAAATGCTCTGCTTGTTTCCTGGACTCAGGGTGACACTGGGGAAAGGAAAGAAAGAAAAGAGCAGAGCTAGGTGGGCCCTCAGGCGCTGAGAATGCGGTCATGGAGCACCATTTACAGAGTCTTGAATTGGGGGTATTAGATTTACGAATCTCTTTAAAATATTTTACTATGAAAGGACATTAAACTGGAGAAGAAAAGAGAACGTGGCTCAGGAAAATGGAAAGACTTACCTGCTGTTCAAAATGCTCCCGAAGTTCATTCATGAGCAGGGCGTGGACGGGAGACCTGGCACTATCGGATCCTGTAAAAAGTAAAGCAGAAACCTACCCGGTGATTGAGATCTGGGCGGAGCCGAAAGCAGGCTGAAGAGACCTGGTTTTCTTAGCCAGCTGGGGTTATAAATGTGGGGAATTCCAAAAAATAAGGGTCAGGCACATTCTTTTACTTTTCCAAAACTAGTTGGCAAATTCATAACTATGTCATGTTGCATATTTATGCGCCTCCTCCAAGCTGTGAATGAGCACCAAATGACATGGCTATTGGACATTTTTATGTCTTGTCTTGCATCAGAATAACCTCATCCTGAGAGACATTCATTTTCTGCATCAAAAATCAATCTTAGGACCTTGTCAAGACAGATGTGCTCAGATCTCTGTCTGTATTCCTACATCCACGCCCGGTGTCAGCTTCCTGTAGGGTTTCTGACAGCGGCATTCGTCTCGAACCCTGCCCCTGGACTCCTGCTGTGGTAACCTGTGTGGCAAAGGCCCGCCCATGTGGTCACCACCGCCATTTCAGGAAACGCCCCAGCCCTCCGAGGAGCCCGTTGCCAGCCTCCACTCGGACCCACGCCTGCGATGCCGGGTTCTCCTCCCCACGGCCTGGGAGAGGGGGGAGCTGGCCGGGGTGGGCATGGAGAGGACAGGGAGGCTGAAACCTCCCGCACCTGCTCGTCCTTCTATGAAACCCTCCACATCGTCTGCTAAACGACCAGCTCAGCTCATGGGCATTTTCCTCTGTATGCAACCAGTCTGTGCTGCTCCCCGAAGGCAAAGCGATCCCTGATGAAGAGACCCTGGGCCAGGCCCTCTGGAGGGCGCGGGCACTTCCCGCAGGCCCAGCGGGCAGCTCTGTCCAGGACTGCTCTGTGCAGCGGTGAGGGACTAGCGGGAAGCTCTGTGCCATGCACGGCCAGATTTTTTTTTAAAAAACCAGGGCACTGTTGTTTGCCTTCAGGAAAGGAAGCGCTAACTCAGCCACATGCTCATCTAAACAGCATAAAAGATGGTAACCTCAAAAGAAAGTGTTATTTTGGAAGGCTATAGATGAAAGATAAAATAATTGGGCTGAGGAAGAATTACAAATTTGCTTTTTTATTGTTTAAAGTATTACAAATAGTAGTTCATATGTCTCCTTTTCCCCCCCAATTGACCTTTCTCCAGCCTCTTCTACCCCTACCCTCCCTCTGGAACTTGCCCTCCCCCCTTCCCCCCTCGCGGCCCCCCCCCCCACCGCAGTGTCTTGTGCCCATTGGTCATGCTTATATGCATGCATACAAGTCCTTCAGTTGATCTCTTACCTCCCTCTCTCCCCCCTGCCAACCCTCCCCAGCCTCCCCACTGTAGTTTGACAGTCTGTTCGATGCGTCTCTGCTTCTGTATCTATTTTTGTTCATCAGTTTATAAGGTTTTTTATTATTCATAATGAGTGAAATCATGTAGTATTTTTCTTTCATTGGCTGGCTTATTTCACTTAGCATAATGCTCTCCAGATCCATCCATGCTATTGCAAATGGTAAGAATTTCTTTTTTACCGCAGTGTAGTATTCCACTGTATAGATAGATGTGCCATAGTTTTCTAATCCACTCGTCTGCTGATGGGCAAATGTTTCCAAATCTTAGCTATTGTAAGTTGTGCTCGCTATGAACATAGCGGTGCATATGTCCTTTCCGATTGGTGTTCCTGTTTTCTTGGGATATATTCCTAGAAGTGGGATTACGGGAGTTCGTTCCATTTTTAGTTTTCTGAGGAAACGCCATACTGTCCTCCACAGTGGCTGCACCAGTCTGCATCCCCACCAGCAGTGCACTAGTGTTCCCTTTTCTCCGCATCCTCGCCAGCACTTGTCGTTTGTTAATTTGTTGATGGCAGCCATTCTGACAGGTGTGAGGTGGTCATTGTCATTTTGATTTGCATCTCTCAGATGATCAGTGACTTTGAGCATGTTTTCATATGTCTCTTGGCATTCTGAGTGTCCTCTCTCGAAAATTGTCTAGTTAGGTCCTTTGCCCATTTTTTGGTTGGATTTCTTATCTTTCTTTTGTTAAATTGAAAGAATTTCCTGTAAATGTTGGAGATTAAATCCTTATTGGAGATAACATTGGCAAAATATGTTCTCCCATGCAGTGGGTTTTCTTGTTGTTTTGCTGATGGTTACAAATTTGCTTTTTATGAAAACTCTCATTCAGGAAAAAAACAACACATGTCAGTTGGGATTTTACAAACTTGGTAATAAAAATTGTAAATTTCAGAATGGGATTTCTTAATAAAAAGTAACAGCAGGATCTCGTATTCTGTGTGAATACTACTTCGTTGGCTTAATCTGCACACAGATCTCATTGCAAAGAACACAGGCCAAGCGAAAACTGCTTACCCAGTGACGCTGCTCAGGGCGGAGTCCCTCCCTGACTCTGTTTGGCTGGGTGGGGAGGTGACCTCCCAGGCGGGAGTGGAGAGCAGCCACATGAACACCCGTGTGAATGTGAAACAATTAGGAGAGAGTCACTCTGAATCAGCTGGCCTCAGGAACAATCTGGGATTTATTAATCTGTCCTGATTGAAATCACTGAAAATATGGATTAGGGCAGTGCTCGACAAACTCATTAGTCAACAGAGCCAAATACCAACAGTACAACGATTGAAATTTCTTTGGAGAGTCAAATTTTTTAAAATTAAACTTCTTCTAATGCTACTTCAAAATAGACTCGCCCAGGCCGTGGTATTTTGTGGAAGAGCCACCCTCAAGGGGCCAAAGAGCCACATGTGGCTTGAGAGCCGCAGTTTGCCGACCACTGGGTTAGGGAGTAAGCAAGTGAGCAGGGAGGAGACTACATCAGAGACAACTCAGTGTTTAAGGGTTCTGAGGTGATAAGGATGGATAGACAAAAATGAATATGAACAAGAAATATTATTGGTAGACACTATCATAACTTTTCTTACTAATCATTGTTTTTTTTTAAATGAGGGATTATTTGTATTATTATTTCTAATGAATTTGCGCTTGTGAAAGCATAGATAAAATTTTCAAATATTAGATGTTCTCAACACTTAACTTTTATATATTTTAATAAAGAGACTTGTTTCAGTTTTTCACTTAGCCTGTGCACATCAGGTTAACCACATGACATAGTTTTCTTTCAGAAATCAAAAATAACTTCCATTTGAAAACATAATTTTCTTTGCCAACTTTTATAGTTAAAGGTTTTACTGGAAACATTAAATTATGTACTATTCTGTTTAAAAATACAATATTTGCTTGATAGCTGGGACCAACAGAAATTGTTATAAACAGTTGCCTACAAAGTGCATGGGATATTTGTTTTCAACATTATGAATCAGAGGTCAAATTCTACTCACTGAGCTCTTTGGTACAACTACAGGTAGTTTTGGGAGGGAGAAAAGGCACAACTAAACCGTCGCTTTTTAATTCACCAATGCAGTTAGTTAGGAGTGTCCCAAGTCACAATTCTTTAAAGCCTTAGAGTACTGTTCTAACTAATAATATCAAAGGCCAATGCTGAAAAGTTGATCCAGTTATTATGTAATTCAAAGAGCAATTTTTCCTCTAATAACAATTGCTTGCTTTGATCCTGAAAATGTGCTGTATAGAAAACAAAACCTCGTGGGATTTTGTCTTCTTGAGAAAAGTTTGACTGACTCAATGTTCATATTCAGAATTTGTATCTGTTCACGCTATCTGGAGCAGAGCAATAGTTAGACTTTCAGAATGTGTTTATGGTGCTATAGAATCATCGCCAGCAGAAAAGACACAGTGTTCCGTACTCGGAGTGTACGGGGCAGATAAGAAGCAGTGGCTTTTAAAGTTCCGATTGGAGGCTCCTGAGCCATTGGAAGTCAGTATTGACTCGAGATAAGGAGACCCGTGTTCTTGTGCTGAACACATGACACATCACCGGAATCATCGGAGTTTCATTTTTCTCCTGGTGACTATGGAGAGAGTCACCAGCCAACACCCACCTCTCTAACAGGGATGTTTTATTTACAATAGTCATAATTGAGGAGGATTTTGAACTTGGAATATAGTACAAGTGCAAAATCTTTAAGTTAAATTAACATTCTGCAATTTAACATATCAGAATTTTTAACCTTAATATTTAGATATAATCTGGCTAGTTTTTCCCTTCAATTTTCTAGGAACTACCAAATGAGTAAAGAGTAAAGTTCATCTTTTATTGGAAAGAAAACATAACATTAAAGGCATAGACCTTTGTGTTAACACACTTTAGACTTGAAATATGTACAGATTATGTACAAATTATGCCTCAGTAAACTTAAAAAATATATGGATCCCTTAGACTGGCAGACAGCAGGTTAGAAATAACATAAATATTGACATACAGTTCTCAATAAAACAAACAAAATGGCTCTGAAGCATATAAAAGGAATTTTGTCTCACTGAATTCATGTAAATCATTATATAACTTTGTTGGTAATTAAAAATTTTAAATATAGCATACCTAGGGTAAAATAAAAGAACTTTAAACATGACTTCATGCATCGCTAATGGAACAGCCCCGCTAACTGCCATTCAGATCAAGAGACAAAGGCATTTCCACGTGCCTTCTCCAGCCCCTTCAACTGGACAGAAGCTTTTCTGCTTTTGGATATTACATAAGTAAAATAGAAGAATATGCATTCTTTTGTGTCTAGCTTATTTCACTTATCATATCTGTTAGACTTACCTGGATAGTAAACAATATAGGAATAAAATTTCCAAATTCATAAACCCTCAATCTCAACAACTGGATCATGACAAATTTTTCTGACCAGTATCTATGCATATGTTAGTGATGATTTTGAAAAGGTATTTAATCTGCATTGTAATCACAAAATCTGAAAAGATATCTATAGAAAACATATTCAATATTCAGTGGTTCCTACATGGAGGGGAATATTATGGAGCCATTTGAAAGAATGAGCCCATTCTTTTAAGAGGCACATTTAAAGTTATACATGTCTGTATACAGGTAAATTGTCTCTGGAATAGTAAAATAGTTTGTTGTTTCTAGTTAAGGAAGATGGGTGGTGAGGAAGCTGTATTTTTCTTTTGTTAAATTTAAATCATTTTTTTATTTTCAATTACAGTTGACATACAATATTTATTATATTAGTTTCAGGTGTACACCCCAGTGAATAGACATTATGTAACTTACTAAGTGATCATCCTGATAAATCTCTTACCCATTTGATGCTACACATAGTTATGAGAGTGTTTTTTGCTGTATTCCCAGGACTATTCTGGAACAATCATGCTGTACTTCTTAATCCTTTCACCTTTTCACCCATCCCCCCATCAAACCCCTTCTATCTGGCAACTGTCAAAACGTTCTCTTTATCTGCAAGACTGTTCTGTTCTGCTTGTTCATTTATTTATTTTTTAAAGATGCAATTGCTGATAGATATATATTCATTGCCATTATAGTGTTCATCTTTTTTATCTTTTTTATTTTTTCTTAAAGAAGGCCCTTTAACATGTCATGCCATCCTGGCTTGGAGGTGATGGACTCCTTTAGCTTTTTCCTGTCTGTGAAGCTCTGTATTTGTCCTTCAATTCTAAACAGTCGCTTTGCTGGGGAGAGTCATCTTCCCCGTAGGTAGGTCCTTGCTCTTCATCCCTTTGAATAGTCCTTGCCGCTGCCTCTGGCCTGCACAGTTTCTGTTGAGACATTGGCTGACGGTCCTATGGGCGCTCCCTTGTTGGAGGGCAGTGGTTTTCAGCGGGTGTTCCAGGGCACACGGTGGGCTCAGCAGTGTATAAAGCATGCAGTTCCTGCCCATTCACTCAGGGCTCTGGCGTCCTGCCCTTCGGTTGTCGAATAAAAACAATGCCAGCAGCACAGCAACAGCCATCTGCTGCGAATGAATCAAAATGACGCCTACTTTTTGTGTCGTTTACAGAAGCTCTATTTGGTGTCGTGCCACAGAACCTTAGTAATTAGCTTGTGTGTGTCCTGAGATGAAAAGGGTTGGAAATTGCTGCTCTAATGGAAAAGCTGCCACTGAATGGAAGCCCTGGAGGCCACACCTCGGTGTGACCGGCCTGATCCTCCCCGTGGGCCCAGGAGGGGAGGGCGGCCCTTAGTGAGCCTGCCTGCCTCTCCGGTCCTTGTTCACGTTGGCCAAGCGCTGTCTGTGCACTTTTATTTGTCAGGAGCATCAGGAAACAAGTCAGTGTGTCCCCAGAGCAGAGAGGCTGGCATTTCCCATTTAACTAACACAATCATCAATTCCTGCTGCGAACTCGGTGTGTTATTGAGAGACGTTAGCTGAGCACAGGCATTAGCGTGATGCTGTCTGCAGGGCCTTAGTAGTACATCCCATGGATTAACGTGTCACAATGCGATTCACGTCCTGTCTGCTTTCCATGACAATTAGATGATGTATCTGTTGTCCTTTCAAGCTGGATGTGAACGTGTTCCACTCCTCTCGGTCTAGAGTAAGGCGGACTCTGCACCATGTGACTGATACTCCCTTCGTCTCAGCTGCGAAACCTTCTCCCGGGCAGAGGGTCTGACCAGCCCTTCTTTCATCCATGGCAAAGTTGTGCTGCTTCTTCCTCTATGTTACTTTGCAAAAAAGTTTCTTCCTTACTACTTCCATCAACAAGAATTTTTTATTTGGCCTGTAGAACATTCTCATAATCATTCTCTCTCTCTCTCTCTCTCTCTCTCTCTCTCTCTCTCTCTCTCTCTCCCTCTCCCTCTCTCTCTTTCTCTCTTTTTCTCATCTCTTTTTTTTTCCTGTTCTGTGCTCTTTAATTTTCATCCAAAGCTATTGTTAATTACTTATTTGAATGCTTTCATTGTTTCTTCTATTTCAACTTTCATTTCTCTCTTACTTCTTTCAAGTTTCCCATACTACACTTATGCCTATTTTCTCCTTCTTATACTTCTGTCTTTAAAATTTTATTTATTTATTTATTTATTTATTTATTTATTTATTTATTTTTTTACTGAATTCAGAGAGGAAAGAAGAGGGAGAGAGAGATAGAAACACCAATGATGAGAGAGAATCATTGTTTGGCTGCCTCTTGCACGCTCACTATCTGGGGATGGAGCCCATAACCCAGCATGTGTCCTCGACTGGAATCGAACCTGGGACCCTTCAGTTGGCAGGCTGTTGCTCTATCTACTGATCCAAACCAGTTAGGGTCTTATACTTCGGTCTTGTATTATATAATTCACGCTTAAGTGAACCTATTTCCATTTAATACTAATTTTTTCTTAAAACTCCTCTTCCTCAAGTCCTACTGAGCAAAGTACAGGAGGTCTGTCTTTCAAAGATACCTGTATTGATATAAGTATATTTGTGAGCACAGACACTATTTTAAGTGGGAAACTTCTGGAAATCACAGCATCATGATGATGACGTTTGCATTGTTTTGCACTTAATCGTGGTTTGTACTGTTACTGGCCATTGATCAGAAAATGGAATACTAATTCATAAAAGCAAGCAGCTTGCTGCCAGAGGCGAGGACAGACTTGTTTAGGATGCTGCCACCTTCAGGAATTTCAGCTCATGTTCCTCTGTGCCTGTGATTTGGGGAATGCATGTTTAAGGGGCATTAAAAATTCTCTGTTCTTAAGCATTGATTGACCCACTAACAGAGAGTTGAATAGTACTGTTCTTATTGAAAAATTATGTTTTGGAAAGCATTTCAAATGGGATAGGTTGCTCCAGTAAAGAAAAGAATATCATTTTATTTAAAAGACATGATGTGAATTTTATGTATTTTTAGTAGTATCACTGACTTAGCAAAATACATACATCACTACCAGAGCTGTCTAAACAAATCATGACTAAGTATAATAACTAAATAACTCAATAATATTTATGCTTGAAAGGCATGGAATGATAAAGCAATTTCCTTATACTTTCTTATAACTATAATTATGTGGTTATTAATATAGATACACTTCATTAACTCTACACGATGTACTGAAGAAAATTTGCTTTTATTTTTAAAATCAGTCTTCACTCAAGGCGTTGGTGGTATAGTGGTAAAATCAGTCTTTACTCAATATTGAGTTTCAGTGTTACTGATTACTTTGAAGTTTGGTCATTGTCATAGCTCCTTATAAATGTGAATCTGCCAGAGCCAAGGAATTACAGAATTCTTTGATTGACAATAAACCCCTCAAGTTTCCTTCATTCTCATTATGCCCTGAAAACTAAAATCACAAATTACAAATAAAAACATTTATTTAATCATGTTTGTATATAAAATAACATGTATATTATATTTCTGTGAAAGTTACAGTCTTCTAAAACACACATGCCCATAATGAGAAATTAGCTTATTAGATTATTTTTATTAGAAGGTACAAATGTTAATTTTAACCACTAAAAAATTACACAGTGATTAGGTAAGGCTAGTAATTTCTTTGCCACCCACCTCTGAATTTCCTCTACCGCTCTTACAAATACTTACAGTGCCTCCTGTACAATGGTATTTAGAAACATGTACATACACACAGATACACGCACATAAACATGCTATCATGCATGTACACATGCGCATAGACATTTTATTTTGGTTTTAATTATACAAAAATGTGATCATAATCTATACACATATTACTTAAATTTTGATTTTATCACTTAACAACATATCAATGACACCTACTCCTATTAAAAACTGCATAATATTTCATATACAGAAGTACTCTTCTTTATTCAGTCATTCTTGTTGTTTTTTTAAATTTTTAAATCATACAGTAAAATTGATTTGGGGTATGTATAGTTTATGGATTTTGAGGTTACAGATTGGGGTGTGTACAGTTTATGGATTTTGAGGTTGCAGGACAATTTTATCACCCTCAGTGCTCCCTCAAGCTGCCCTTTTATACTCACTTACATCCTCCATTCCTCACTTCTAGAAACCACTGAGCTGGTCTCCATACTTACAGGTCAGTGTTTCTGAGAATGTCACGTCCATACAACCATATAACATGTAGTGCTGGAGGCTGGCTTCTCCCAGTCAGCCTTTGAACTCATCCAAAATGTAGGATGTAGCAATAGTTTTTTTCTTTTCATTTCAATAATTTGTTCCTTTGGTATGGATGTACCAAAGTTTATTTACCCATTCAGAAGTTAATGGAGTTTTGGGTTATGAATACAGATGCTATAAACATCCAGATATAGTTTACTTTGTGTGAGGGAAGATTATTTTTTATTTCTATACTAGAGCCTTGGTGCATGAAATTCATTGGTGGGGGGTAGAGAGGGAACAATTCCTCAGCCCGGCCTGCACCCTCTCACAATTTGGGACTTCTCGGGGAATGTACGATTGCTGGTTTAGACCCAATAAATCTGGTATGCTGGCTCCTAACTGCTTGCCTGCCTGATCGCCCCTAGACCCTCTGCCTGCCTGCCTTATTGACCCTAACTGCATGCCTTCCTGCCTGATCGCCCCTAGACCCTCTGCCTGCCTGCCTTATTGACCCTAACTGCATGCCTTCCTGCCTGATCGCCCCTAGACCCTCTGCCTGCCTGCCTTATTGACCCTAACTGCATGCCTTCCTGCCTGATCGCCCCTAGACCCTCTGCCTGCCTGCCTTATTGACCCTAACTGCATGCCTTCCTGCCTGATCGCCCCTAGACCCTCTGCCTGCCTGCCTTATTGACCCTAACTGCATGCCTTCCTGCCTGATCGCCCCTAGACCCTCTGCCTGCCTGCCTTATTGACCCTAACTGCATGCCTTCCTGCCTGATCGCCCCTAGACCCTCTGCCTGCCTGCCTTATTGACCCTAACTGCATGCCTTCCTGCCTGATCGCCCCTAGACCCTCTGCCTGCCTGCCTTATTGACCCTAACTGCATGCCTTCCTGCCTGATCGCCCCTAGACCCTCTGCCTGCCTGCCTTATTGACCCTAACTGCATGCCTTCCTGCCTGATCGCCCCTAGACCCTCTGCCTGCCTGCCTTATTGACCCTAACTGCATGCCTTCCTGCCTGATCGCCCCTAATCACTTCTGCCTCGGCCTACTGCCACGGCTTCATTGGGAAGGTCATTCTGCTGTCCAGTCTAATTAGCATATTTCACTTTTATTATTATAGGTAGTTAATACCCAGAGTGGGTATTAACTACCTATAATAACTAACTGCAGGGTCAAATGGTATGAGTAAATTTGAAGAAGCATCCAGATTTTTCCAGAGAGGCGGTGCCATTTTTGCATTCTCTATTTATTCCTGCACTCAGGCAGTGATCAAAAAGGAAATGGAGAACACTGACTTAAAGGCAGGAAAACAGCAAAAGGGGGTCAGACATGGGAATGAGCTCTGGGTGTGAATCTTGGTTTCTTTCCTTACTTGTTTAAGCCTTGATCTCTCAGCTATAAAACAGGGAAAATAATATCGGTTTCACTTTGTGTGGAGATTAAATGAGATAAGGAATGTGAAGTCTAATACTGTGTCTAGCACATGGAAATCGCAGAACAAATGTGTCTACAAGTATCTTCTACATTCATTCCCTTAGTAGCAGAAAATTGAATTATCTGGCAGCCTTGTTTTGTACATAGTCTACAACCAACCTTTAAACTTGACTTAACTTGATTCCATTTATTCAAGGTTTGCCTTATTTTATTTGACCAGCTATCCTTAGTGAGTGTTAATGCTTTCTAAAGACACAGAACAGTGCGTACATGCACACGCGAACACACACACACACACACACACACACACAAGTTGCAGAGGTAGGTGTTTTGTTAAGACAATTTCAATGTTTCCATTTAAATTCTTTATTCATAAGAAAATCTTCTTTTTTATAAGCAAAGAATGGGAACACAGTTCCATTCCTAGTTGATCACACTCTATAAAATACTTTGCAACTTGATTTTTAAAAATTATCTTCACATAGAAATAAGGATATATGTATGTAGCAAAATGATGAGCATATGAACTTAATGTCTTTTATGTATTGCCTAGTAATTTCTTTTAAACAGTGTCTTGATTGTTTACTAGGTGTAAAGATATTTTAGGTCTTTTTCAACATATTCATCTTGTTTGCTTAGGGGTTATCTTTGTGTGTGTTCCTGGGTCTATATTTGTTTAAGAATATGTTCATTCCAGCAAATAATTTCCTCCTAAATCAACCATAAGGTTATGCAAAAGGTATAATCAGATACAATGATTTTTATATAGTGACGTTATAACCCTTGGCACACTAAATTCCTTAGTGGTTAGAGACATGTTTTTCCTGATACCTTTAGAGCTTTATACACATAATTATGCCACCTGTGAAGAAAGGTCATTTTTATCTCCTTTCGCCAATCTGCAGGCCTAATGTCAAAACCATTGTATTGATCAAAAGAAGCCAGACACCAAAGCGCATAGACTTTATAATTTTATTTGTTGGATGCATGTAGAACACAGGCAAAACTAATTTATGGTTATAGAAATCAGAAAAGCAGTTGTCTCTGGGACAGGGAGGGTTAGTGATTGGAAAGGGCATGGGAGGCATTTTCTAGAATCATAGATAGGTTCCACTGCTTGGTCTGGATGTTGGCTACGTGTTGGGTGTAGACATATGTCAGAATCCGTGAGCTGTACAACTAGGAGTTGTGCATCTTCCCCTATGTAAACTGCCCTTCAACACAAAACCACATGCCCATTTTGGTAGTGGCTGAAGTCAGAGCCTTCCACACAATTGTATTTGGCTCAGGACTCTGTCCTTGACTGATTGGGAATAACAATCTGAAATCTAAGCCACGAAACTCCCTGCAGGCTGTCCAGTCAAAGATTTTCATCAAAGATTTTATTTAGATAAAGACCCAGGAACCAGCCAGAGAAGGAGCGATGATCACCCCCACTGGCCTAGCAAGGGCTGGGCCCTTGTAACTTTAAACCGTGTCCAACATAAAGGAGATAATGAGACTAAAAGAGTCAGTTAACCCTTTGAAATTTTAGAACTCATTATATTTAGGTACACAGTAAATTTACACACACACACACACACACACACGGTTACTTCTTTTTGCTAACATGTGAATAGATTATTTACTATAAAAATGTAAGGTGTTATGCAGATGGTTGCTATATCCATTTGTAAGTAAGCTAAGATGGAAACAGTCTATATCACATGTGTTTAAAATAGAAAACATGTGTATGCAGTTGAATAAAATGGGCACATTCTTTTCCCAGGCAAAGTTAAGCATGTCAAACCAGTAAAACGGGGGATTACTTTAGTTGAACATTAAGTTGGATGTAAGGGACCATTAGCCGCTGATAAGAGAGGAATGTGGACTGGTTTTCCCAGAAAAGTGATTTGCTTTGTAAACAGCGGCTGTGATGAGGCCTGGAAAACAGAGGCCTGGGCTCAGCACAATGCCAGGCACCATTTGCTTCTAGCATCTCCTATTTCTGTTTTATTTATGTACACGTTTCCAAAAGTGCTGGTTTAAGACTAATTAGACAGATTGTCTTTTAAAGTGTGAACAAGGGGTTTTAAAGTTCCTGTGCAATCATTTATTAGCGACATATACACAAACATAGACACACCATGGTGGGGGGTGGGTGGTGGGGGGGAACATGACCTCCCTCTCTCCAGGCCTTAGGCACTTCAGCCATCCCTTCCACAGGTCATTCTCAATTGTCTCAAAGATTCTTATTGAAACCCAAAAGCCTCTAAACCCTAGGGAATGCACAGATGTCTTGGAAATGCGCCTTCTTGTCCGGGGACTCTCTCGAAGGTTATGGGCCACTGTAGGTCTCCTGGGCCTCAGCCTCTGCAGAGCCCATTGAACTGGGGGCTGAGGGGCAGGAGTCGGGCGGGGCAGGAATCTTTAGAACCTTTGGGATGGGGAGGAGATACGGGCTTGCTGTGTCCTGTCAAGAATTTGGGACTTCCGGGGTTCAGGAAATATGCTCAAAACATGTCTGAGTGCCAAGGTGTATACTGGAGGATATATTGGGAGAATCCTTATTTATCCTAAAAAATCCCAGAACGTTAGGGGTACGGTTCAGAGGACCCAGTAACCAGACCAGAGAAAAGAGTTAAATGTAGGTGTCTCAACTTCTGGCCCCTACTCATTAAAAAAAAAAAAAAAAATCAATATGCTTTAGAATGTCAAAGAATGTAGCCGAGTATTTATGAGAAAATTTAGCAATCTCATGCCTAACCCCTACCCATCGCTGGTTCTGGCTTCCCAGAAGCAACCCACTTTCAATTCTGCTTCTTCTGGGACTTCTTTCCAATTTTTAAATGTACTTTTCAATTAAAAAATTGAGAGCTAATCTATTAAATTCCTTCCAGGGAAGAAAGACTACCATTTAGCTGTTTTTAAAACCAACAAATAGGATTTTACATTTGTCACACAGACATTTCTCTTTCAATTCAGCAATCCCATAATTCTTGGTAAATGTTATTCTAATGTTCACACAGAGCCACATTCCCCACTATGCTCACATCTTCATTTATGTAATTTCCATCTCCCTTGGAGTTAGTTAGCAGTTGTCTTGTTGCTTAGATTTCCATGAATTCTTCATTAAGTCTTCCTCAATACGTCCACAGACCTCTAACACTTAGGTAATCTTCCGCTCAGGCTTTCTATTTGTTTACTGTTAGTTTGGTTGACTTCGTCTTTGTTTTGTCTCTCAGCTCAGCTCCAAGATAGGCTGTTCTTACCAGATTAGTTTTAGGACACCCCGTCTCTCTCCTTCAGATTCTCTGCTCCCTTTTTCTATGTTGAATCTTTTGTTTCCGAGACCGTGACTTCTGCTTATTTGATTTATTCCTTTGCTTTGAGAGAGCAGCTCCCGAGAAAGAGTACATTGGATGTAATATTTTTGAGACTTGACATATATGAAAATGTTTTTGTTTTATTTTCACCTTTAATTGTATGACTAGATATAGAATTATAAATTAGAATTTTATTTCCGTTTGAATTTTAAACATATTGTAACATTATCTTCTGGCTTCTAAGACTAAGGTTGGAAATTTTGTAATTTAATGAGGTTCTGTTCAAAATGTTGTTATTTAATGAGATTCTGATAAAAGAATACATATTTGGTGTTCAGTCTGTAATATTTCACCTTCTTTATTATGCCACATTGGTTTCTGGTTCCTAAAATATTTCCTGTCTGCTCAAGCATTCTTATTTACTTTTAAAGGACAAGAGGCAAAGCTTCCAGTGAGGTTCCTCTTGGCTCTCTTGGGGCTTGCGTGACTCTGGGCTTGCCAGGCTCACTTGCCCCTGCTTCCCTGCCTTCAGCCACATGGCCCAGGGCCATATGGACCCCACACCATGGACTGAAGGACTGTAAGTAGCCTGATGCAGACTGGACCCGGCTCCAACAAGGGAAGGAAACTGGACACGGGCTTGCTTCTACTCTACTGAAACACCAGCTCCACTTCCCTGTGGAAGGCAGTTAGACATGACCAAGCAAAGCCGAGGGGCCAGGCCCAGAAGGTCACCAGGTAGACAGCCCCCGGTGCCTAGCAAAGGCCTAGTGTAGGGTAGGACCTTGCCCCCGGGGTGACCTTTCCTCCCCAGCACATCCCTGGTCATGCAGCTTGGACCAGCCCCCTCTGCCCACCCCCTTTCCTCCCTAGAGATAACATTGGGGCCTCAGTGGTATTTCAGTTCCAGGCCCGAAAAGCAGCAAAACCAGACAAGTGAGCCCCTGGCTGACCTCAGGACCAGCTGCATTGGACAATGACCCCTGCCCTGGCCCTGACACAACCCAACCCCCCCCCCCACCACCTGGGTGGAGACCACACCCTGAAAGGACACAGCTGGAAGCTGCTGAGGATTCTATTGCGATCCTCCCCTGGGCCTCCCCTAAAGTCCCCACCTTAAAGCCCTTCGGACAGACCCAGTATGCCGTCCCTCCAGGAGCAGGCCTTGTCCTTCTCCCTCCCCTCCCTCCCTCCCCAGGCTGCCACCTTCCCCCTCCTCCTTCCCAGCTCCTCGCCCTTCCTCCGCCCTGTAACTTGTCTCCTAAGCCCACATCTTCCAGGAACCACCTCTTCCTCCTCGGTGATTTTATAAATAAACGTTCTCTTAGAGTTCAGGTCTTGGCTCTGGATTCTTTCCCAACCAGAACTCAAGTCCCGAGGTTGCTGAACCCGGGTTCTGCCTGAGCCCACGGGTCTAACACCTGGTGCCCCTCACCCTGCCCCCAACACAAGGATTGGACTAAGGGAAATGGGACTTTAGAAACACAGGGGTCTCATCCCACCCAACGAAAACCCCCCTCTCCTGTGTGAGCCTCAGAGCGGCCCTGTCTCCGGACGTCCTGAGGCGTCACCCAGCAGCACCCACGGGAGAAGGGACCCCCACCTTCTCCAATAACACAGGGAGACACTTAACATGTCTTCATATTCCAGCACTCACCCGAAGTACAATTAAACTAAAATAGAGAGAAGGAACTAGCAGAGTTGCACACGCATAGGTTCTTAAGCCTGAAGGCATTCGGGAATTATTTTTAAATTAAAAGAAAAAAGAAATTTGAAATAAAAAGCAGAATTTAAACATACAGGGAAAATGTTAGGTAGGCATGCACATAAAATAAACTGAGGTGAATGTTCACCAAGGCCAAGAAGCCCCCTCTCTGGTTTTTGTTTAGATTCCGCTGCTGTCCCCGTTAGAGTGAAAGAACATGGACACATTGGCCATCAGATGGCGAGGGCCCAGCAGCCTCTGCCCAGAAAAGCCTGTCACTGTGTCCTCTGGGGGAGGGAGCCCCAGGCCTCCTGCTCAATAGCCCATGTCCTCCTCCAGCACAGGCCCCAAAGGAAGCCACTTTCAATAAATCCCACCAAGACCGAATTCCTTCCTGTCCATCATAATTGTGGGCGCAGCCCCTCCCAGCCCTGGAGTTGTAAACCAATCAGTCTGGAATTTCCTAAGCAACACCAGTCCAGCCACTGCCAGAGGAGACTCCGGCCTGCCTTCCCCAGTCCAGCCCACTCTGCCTCCCACAGTCCTGTCCTCTCCTGCTGGTCACCGGCCTGTCCCTCCCAGTTTCCGCCTATAAACCTCCCATCACACGCCGCTCCCAGGACCTCTCTGTTCACTAGATACACGCACAGGGCCTGTGCTGCCCGTTCATGAATCACTCAGTAAGCCAATTCGATCGTTAAAATGTACTAGGTTAGATGTTCATTAACACTAGCTTAAAGAAACAATCACCTTGCAATATAAAAACAGAGAAGAAAAGTATCTGATTTAAAACTTTTAAGCTATAATTACTATGCTGTAGGCTGTGTACTTAATGTTTACCTTTTTAAAAAATATATATTTTATTGATTTTTTTCAGAGAGGAAGAGAGAGGGATAGAGAGTTAGAAACTCAATGAGAGAGAATCATCCATCAGCTGCCTCTTGCACACCCCCTACTGGGGATGTGCCTGCAACTAAGGTACATGCCCTTGACCTGAATCGAACCTGGGACCTTTCAGTCCGCAGGCCGACGCTCTATCCACTGAGCCAAACCGATTTTGGCTAATGTTTACCTTTAATTATTTTTAAAAATATCCTTTTTCCTTATGCAAATCAGGCAGTTGAGGGGAGAGTTACCATGACAACCATTAAACTCTTCTCTGCCTGGAGAACAAAATGGACCCGTCGCTCACATCCGGCCATGGCCCAGCCACAGCTGGTTCCCTTTCTTCCTTTTACTTCCCTGTCTTCTTCACAGTTTCTGTCAGAGCGTCCGTCTGTCTTATTTGATGTTAATTAAGATAATGCTTGTTTTTCAAGTGCTTTATTGCAACTTTTTAGGAACTTTTATCAAATAAGGATAAAAGACTAAGCCCATTGTTTTATTTCATCTATTTATTATTCTCTTAACATAGATTTCTCTTCAAGAAACACTTGCTTTAGAGTTCCTGATTTGCGCTTTATTCAACCCCTTAGCAGTTAGCCCAGCGTTCATTTCGCTCTAATCAGGTCTTTTTTGGGTTTGCGGTTCCAGCATTCTGATAACAGGTCGGGCTGGGACAGTGCTGAGCGGGCCGGGCAGGGAGGCTGGCAGAGGGGGCTGGCAGAGGGGCTGGCCAGGGAGTGTCTGATGTGGGCAGGGCGGGTGTCACCGTGGACAAACCGCAGTGCATCTGAGATTCAGCAGTTCTCCTTCAGGTTAAAAAGCTGCATCGCAAAAGACAAGTTCAGTCGTGACAGTGAAAGCAATGAGAGACTTGTGTGAGAAATTAAATGCATCTTGGAAATTTGTGTGAGAAATTAAATGCACCTTGGAAATTTGTGTGAGAAATTAAATGCATCAGGGAAATAGCACCATCTTTGGTGCTAAAGCTGGACTGTGAGATCAGAGCATTACCCAGAATGCTCCACCTTTCTGGAACTATTTTCTTCAAATATTACTGCCTCCCTGCCCTCCCCGCTTCTGTGCTGCCGGGAACCGTGGCTCCTGGGTCTCCATCGTTCTCAGGCCCGCCTGTGTTTCAGCAGGAGCCCGCCGAGGGCTGGGAACACCCGGGGCTCAGGGATCACCGTCTGTCTTGAGAAGCATGGGCTTCGTGGGGGAGGGTAGTCTGAGGACTCCCTGTCCAGTGCTGTCCTACAGCTCATATCTCCAAAGCCAGGGTGCTGACTCCGAGGAAGCTATTATTAGTTGCGTCCTTTGTGGTGACTGATAAAAGTCCCACGTGCACGATGCAGCCAGCGGCAGGAGCGGCCCAAGCTCCGATTGTGCAGCCCTTTGGTCAGACGGAGCATTTTACATGCCAGTCAGTCTTGCTTGGCCCCCTCAGAGTCTCTCTGAGTTGGAGAGCATCCCCCTGGTACGGGACTTAGCCAGCCCCTCACCTTCATGTTCCACTCCAGCGCACAGTCCGCCTTTTGTGTTACCCTGCCCTTCCCCCATGAGTATCTGTACTCTAAGGACAAGCAAAACATGGAGGGGAGAGAGGAAAAGGCTTTTGTGATATATGACAAATTAAATTCTTATTGATTGATTGATTGATTTGAGAGAGAGAGAGAGAGAGAGAGAGAGAGATTGATCTGTTATGCTTTCGCTGGTGGCTTCTTTTTTGTGCCCTGGCTAGAGATCAAATGCATAACCTTGACATAGCTGGACAATGCTCTAACCCAGTGGTCGGCAAACTCATTAGCCAACAGAGCCAAATATCAACAGTACAACAAATGAAATTTCTTTTGAGAGCCACATTTTTTAAACTTAAACTTCTTCAAAATAGACTCGCCCACGCCATGGTATTTAGTGGAAGAGCCACACTCAAGGGGCCAAAGAGCCGCAGTTTGCTGACCATAGCTCTAACCAGTTGAGCTATGCAACCAGGGTGATAAATAATCAATCGAAAGCACTGCTGGTGTGACAATACACTCACCATACCTTGTACATGGATTCTTGGAGGGCTAGCTTGTACCCTGAAAACACCCGCTGTGCGTGGTCAGTCTCCTGGGTGTGGGGAGGGTACGCCCCGGGAGCCAGCTAGGGGGCTGCTGGCGCTCTCCCCTCGGGGCAGTGGGATCTGGGCTGTTTCTCCCTGTGGCTGGGATTGGCGCCCTGCTCTTAGCTCTGAGAGCAGCGCTGTCTGGGATTTCCCCTGTGCTCCTCACCGAGGCAGGCAGGCGTCAGTGTTAAAAATAGCAAGTGATCCCAAATGCTGTTGTTGGCTGGGCTGCTGTGCCAAGATTCAATAAGGAAGTCTTCCCGGCTAACCACAGGACCAGGGTGCCCGTTCACGCCCCTCTGCCGTCCCAGGCCTCGACTAGTTCCCAGGGTGCTGGGCTCGACTGGAAGTTAAAGCAGTTGTCGGGACCAGAGAGTTTCAATACTTTGGGCTTCTCAAAAGAACTCAAGGGCGTGTGATCAGTGTTTTAGAAGTCCACTCAGGCTTGAGAGCGAAGGACAGTACAGAAGTCCACTCAGGCTTAAGAGCGAAGGACAGTACAGAAATCAGGAAATCTTTGTGTGGCTTTCAGAATGAATTGCAGTCTCACAGGTAGAGCCAACTGAAACACATTTAAATACATGTAAATATATGTAAATTATTGCCATCTGACCCCAGCAGATACCAGGACTGTGAAGACAGGACAGGTTTTAGGGCTCTGGTACTGTTTCTATGTTCACTACAAGCTTCTGTGGATCATTCCAGACCTGAGTTTATGCAGTGCCCATGGGTGATGGTGATAGTCAAGGCCTCCTTTCTAGAAAGTCTGTTAGTTCTATTTGAAGAAAAAGAAAAAAAAGACAAAAAAAAAAAAAAAAGACAGCTTAGGCCAATGGTCGGCAAACTGTAGCTCGCAAGCCACATGCGGCTCTTTGGCCCCTTGAGTTTTTAGCAAAGGCCAGCTTAGGAGGACCCTAATTAAGTTAATAACAATGTACCTACCTATATAGTTTATGTTTAAAAAATGTGGCTCTCAAAAGAAATTTCAGTCGTTGTCCTGTTGATATTTTTGGCTCTGTTGACTAATGAGTTTGCCGACCACTGGCCTAGGCAGTCAACTCTTTGTTCCTTTCTCCTGTGGTGCTGTGTGCATAACAGTTATTACTCCTGGAAATCACCAGTGTTTCACTTGATATCCCAGTCCTTCGCCCATTGCACAAACTCCATGAGGCAGAAACACTCCCTCTTTCATTTCGCAGTACATAAAAATTGTTAAATGACTACAAACACCTTCAGAGAGCTCCTTTACCCATTCTGTTCTTTACATGTTAAGGTTGGGACTCAGGACATTTACATTATTTAAGACATTTTCAAACAGCAAATAAATGAATCCGAATAAAAGTGCATAAAAGCATGGGTTTCCTTGCAGCTGCTCTTCTCTCGTTGGTTATCTTTGAGAGCCACCTACTCCAGTGCAGTCACCCAAGTAGTACTTATTGACGTCAATGTGCCAGGCACCTCCTTGGGGGTTGTGATGATCACAGAAAGTGCAATAACGTGATTCTTGCCCCAGGGAATTTATTATCTAGTGAGAACAATAAAACATGTCTGCGGAAGCTACTCCCCCAAATGACTGCCCCTCTAAAGTGAATAAAACCACTGACTTTGGCATATCCATGAGGGACACAACACAGTTTGATAAAAGTCAAGTATATCCCCCAGTATACATCTCCATCCATTACCAAATGTACCCACTCGTGTGTCTGTCATCCAAGATATTGTTTTAGTCACATGGACACATGTGTAGAGTCGAGGGCTCTTTGGATGGGATTATTGGATGTGACTCTACTAGATCCCAAGACCATAACATCTTTTTTTTAAAAAAAACCCACATATATTTAATTGATTTTTCATAGAGAGAAAGAGAGAGAAATAAAGAGTTAGAATCATCAATCCACTGGCCTCTTGCACACCCCCCACTGGGGATGTGCCTGCAACCAAAGTACATGCCCTTGATCGGAATCAAACCTGGACATTTCAGTCCTCAGGCCGACGCTCTATCCACTGAGCCCAACCGGTTTCAGCGACCATAACATTTTTTGTCACACAATTCACTGATCCCCTGACAGCCGCCATGAGGAAGTGGTGAGAGATGGGCTGGAAGGAAAAATGAGCTACATGTTCGTCTCGAGGCTCATACCCACGGCCTGAATTTGTCTGTCTAATAACCTGAGGATTATAGTTGTTAACAGAGGACAGACAAAAATGCCATGTTGTCAGCAAAACTCTGATGGTATCAAAATAAGTGAGTCATGTAATTTCAGCTTTTGAGGGTGGGGCTTGAGAAACCAGAAAGCAGGCTTTCCCGGCCAGCAGGGGTGAGATGGCAGATGCCAACAGAGGGCCCCTGGCTACCACACCGCCCAGTGCCCAGACCCCCGGGGCCTGGTCTGGTGCACTCACAGCAAAGGGAGAGCTGCTGTCCTGGCCAGTCTTCAGAGGCACCAGGAAGCACGCACCCCCGCACTCTCAAGCAGATCCCAGATTCCAAGAGGAGGTGTCCCTGGGCAGTTTCATCCCTCAGGGCTAATTATTCATCTGAGAATCCACCCAGGAGAGTTGCTAAACTGGTTTGCAGGCTTTGGTGAAGAGTTTTTAAAGAGACAGTGCCACATTTGAACAGAATTTTATTTGACATAAAATTATACATGGGAAGAAGAGTGAAAAAAACAAATAACTCTGACAGAATAAGGGGACTTCTTTAATTTCCATTCTTAAAAACTGCATTATAAAATGAACCAAAGAGCGTGATGTAACTAACTGTTCACCAAACACCCCACTCAAAAGGCGCATTTAGTTTGTGCATAGGCAGTGTTGTTCAGTTGTGAATGAATGGAGGGAAGTTAGAAGTGGGCCATAGGTTACTGTGGGGAAAGCATGATAAAATATCACTCAGTCAGAGTTGGCTTAGAGGCTGTACGCATGCGTGTGCATGGATATATCCCAAACCGCCTTTCTTATCTTGTAGAAGACAGAGACTGGGAGTACTGGGTTCCTTCACTCTTCTCTTCGGAGTGAAATTTGCGGAGGCACAAAAGGGACAAAAGAAATGCTGTCACACCAACCGTGTTCACACAGTTTTCTGAGAACTTGGATTTGGCAGAAATCCTGTGCCCCAAGTACCTGTTCCTTGAGTCTTAAAGGGAGAGAGCTATAATTTAAGAAATACAACCAGGTTAACAATTTAGCATGCTTCTCTTTTAATGGAGCAGGTCTGGAGCTGGATTTTGTGTGTGAATATCTCTGTTTGTTTCTATTTATAATATGTGTTTTATAAGTACCTACACCGCTGAGTATAGCTATAAAACCTATGGGAGAGTGAGAAGTAGAATGATTTAGTGATCTAATAAAGACTTGACACTCCATATTTTATAAAATACATTTTTATTGATTTCAGAAAGGGAGAGGGAGAGACAGAAACATCAATGATGAGAGAGGCTGCCTCCTGCATGCCCCCTTGTGAGGATGGAGCTCATGACCCAGGCATGTGCTTTGACCAGGAATTGAACCATGACCTCCCTGTTCACAGGTTGATGCTCAGCTGCTGAGCAACACTAGCCAGGTGACACTTCATATTAAAACACAACCAATTTGAGATTCAGGTGTATAAGCAAATTTCTTTGAGATGATTAAATATTGTCATAAGCGCAAGTAGGAGGATAAATGACATTTATTTGTAGTACAGTATTTGCAGGCACTAGACTTTGCATAAATATTATCACATTTAATTGTTATTAGAGTCTTTTAGGTGTTATTCTGCCTATTTTTTAGAGATGAAATTTAGGCTCAGAGCAACTCTCTTGCCAATATATGGGAAATTAGATCTTCCTGATTCTTGTCCTTTCTATACAATTGTGAGCATTTTCAGTCATTCATATCTTAGTACAAATTATTTTATTCCTCTCTCAGTCTGAGTCAGCTTATTGTGATTTATTTCCTGCTGAATGTAACATATCATTCTTCCTGGGAAAGGGAGGGTTTGAGGAAAAGAAAGAGGGGTGAGCAATGTCGAAGAATAAACATAGAAATCTGGGTATTTGGTGATGCTTTGTAAACACAACGTGAGGTTTTCAGGTGCTTAATGTCTGTGCTTCCACCGAGGGCGTCCTGTGGGAAAGAAAGGACATTCTGAGGGAAAGACATCAGCTTAGCATGTTGACATATTTGCTTTAAATATGGGAAGTGGAGCAGCGTGGGGTGATGCAGAGTGCATCTTTATTGGGAAAATCATTTCTAATGTACATAGGTTCGCTGAAAGAAGCATAGCTTTGCTTCTCTAAAAATCCTTTCCCCTGTCTGTCTTTCCTTAGGTGATGCTTATGGACGAAGTGAATGACTATTAAGATGAATATGAGTGAAAAAAATATCTCAGTTTTGGGACAGACTTTTCTGTGCAGGGGGCCCAGGGCACCGCTCCAGCCCTGGCAGCTTGGGGGTGGGAGTGAGAGGGGCAGGCCCCCCTTTGTTCACTGAGCCCCCGGTGCGGAGTCTAATGTGAGATTCCTTCTGCGCTTGCCTGTTTAGGAAGAGGTAGCTGTAGTGGCCGTCATTGGGTTTCTGCAGAAAAGCCATAATGTAGTGACTCAGGATAGAGAGCTGTCCCCCCTTATCCATGGCTTTGCTTTCTGAGGTTTTAGCTACACATGGTCAACTGCAGACTGAAAACATTAAGTGGGAATTCCAGGAATGAACAGTGTATATGCTTTGAACTGGGAGCCATTCTGAGTGGTCAATGAAACCTACTGCGTCCACCTTTGCTTTGTCTGAGAAGTGAGTCATCCGTTTGTCCTGCATGTCCGTCCATTAGTCATTCAGTAGCCACCTCGTTATCAGAGCGACTATCTTGGCAGCATCCACAGTATTTGTGTCCAAATAACCCCCCTGTGGCCTAGAGCTGTGTCGCAATGACTGTCATTCACCTCGCCTCCTCTCCTCACACAGGCATTGATTCATCTCATATCTTCACAAGCAGGGGAGGTAGAGTACAGTATTTTAGAGAGAGACCACATTAACATCAGTTTTATTAGCATATTGTTATAATTATTCTATTTTATTATTGTGGTTGATCTCTTACTGTGCCTAATCTATAATTTAAACTTTCTCACAGGTATGTGTGCACAGGAAAACTCACAGGACATGTACGGTTGAGTACTAGACGGGGCCTCAGGCATCCCCTAGGGGTCTTGGAACATATCATGGCAGATAAGGGGTGGGACAATGGTATTTAAATGCTAACAAATTAGGCTTTTTTTCTACAATCATTTGGCCTCTGCTTTTGTACCTGAGGGCAGCCCATCGATGGCCAGGAAGCAGAGTCTTCCCAGCTTTAAGGAAGGCTCTTCCACTTAGTAGTGGCATGACTTCAAGCCATTTACTCAATGGATCCCCTCCTCAGATGCCTCCCTGTCACGTGGTGGTACATTCACCAAACTCCTGAGCTTGTTGAGAAGATCCAAAGGGGACGGTCAGTGCAGGGTAATATGCTCAGAGCAGGGCCTCGCATGCAGTAAGCGCTCAGTAAATGCTGTCTCTTCCCCCAGAAATGGGTTTTGAGGTTCCAACTGATCTTTAGTCCACATTCTAGTTAATTCTCCTCCGTAAGAGTCCTTCTGTATTCTCCTTCCCCTGAAATCCGGAGCTAACCAGAAACACACACAAACTCCTAGGGCAAACGTGACAGCAAAAGGTACAGCGGTGAGCTTGGAAGTAAGTAGGGAGGCAGCCAGATTGGAGCCCCTTTCCAAACCGGTGCCCTTCGCACACTCCACGGTGAATGGACAGTCACTGGTGGGCTCTATGGGTCCTCAGGAGCAGAGAGGACACAGGACACGCTTTGTCTATGGAGTTAGGCTTAAATCTACTTCCTCCCCAAAGGCTGGAGATCGGGAAGGTCTAATAAAGGGTATTATCTTCCAGAGAACTAACACGCCAAGATATTGTAGTTGGCGTTAATATAGGTTCCTGTAAATAAAACATATATGAGTTTTAGAATACACAGGAAACATTCTTATAAATATCCCCCTCTTCTTATAAAATTTGCCAGAATGCTCTTTGTTCTGGAGCCCCTCACACATGCACTCCTGGTGTGAAAAGAACCCTGAGCAAGAAAGAGGGACGGTGCACAGGGACATCCTGTGCTCAGCTAGAGCTGTTTTCATCCCCAGTCAGATCTGTAGGCATCACTCATAATCCTCGCAAACATAAATGGGCCTGACGCCATTGCTTGTCCCATTTAAATGCAGTGTTTGCAGGGCTTAACCAGCTGTTAAAATGTATTTTAATAGAATGATTTTGTCACGTGATGCTAAGCATATGTTTCCAGTGTCGTGCTACATTGGAATGTGGTGTTTTATTTATTTTCGCTGTCTCTCTCTAATTGCCAAGAGTATTACTCATGCATGTTTCATGCTTACACCCTTAAGCATGATGACCCCTCTTCCTGCGTGTACACCAGCATAGTGATGTATTTGCAGGAGATGGCACCTTCACAATCTTTTCCAGATGACATTGGATCATAGTGTTATGATAGGTTTTACTTCCATTTATTTAAAATCTTATTCATCTGGATATTAAATTTTATATATTCTCTCACCAGGCATTGGTAAAAGAACAAGAGAAGGCAAATGGGGAGTTCACTGCAGAGGGGTAGAGGGTGTGTGTGTGTATGTGTGTGTAAGGTGCATGTGTGTCTCAATACCAGGAATAATCTCACATTGGGTATTTTGTCGAAAATTATACCACAGGTATTTTATGATCGTTAAAGATAATGTGACTATTTTGAGTTATTTCATTATTAAATATCTTTTTGTTTTTCCTCTCACAAACTAAGGTAAATTAAATGCCAAAGCAATTTTTATTCTTCACTAATAGGCCTACTGCATGAATTCTTGCGTTGGTGGAGCCCCTTGGCCTGGCTGGTGATCGGGCCCATGAGGGCCAGTTGGCCAGCGAGAGACCACGGGAGGGTGTCCGGGTGTGTCTGGCTCACCCAGTCCCAATCTGCTGGACCCCAGCAGCAAGCTAATTTACCAGTTGGAGCATCTGCCCCCTGGTGGTCAGTGTGCATTTTTGCAATTAGTTGAGCTGTTGACCAGTTGACAGATTGGTCAGACACTTAGCATATTATACTTTTATTAGTCACTGACTACTCTTCTTAGAGAAATATTTTTTGTTCAATTAGAAAAATAAAAATCTATCAAAAGTTTTCTCTTAGGCCTTCAACATTTCCCCCAAATGAAAATAAGATTTTTACATATTCTTTTTTACAAAAGCTTTTTTTTTTTTTTTTTTTTTTTAACAATTAGACTCCTGTGGTTTCAAAAAGACCATTTCTTCTTTGTCTTAAATGTCTGGTTTGTTGACTGGAGATGAATATTTTCCTGACAATTTTTTGGTGATGGTTGGGATGGACACAAACTTGCTATCATAAGGTATCGTATTTAATGAAAAGTTGGAAATAACCAAAACACTAAGTATAATCTTTACAGGTTTCACTGATCAAAACTGCGACACTATAGTTAGTACATAAAACCTGGAGAAATAGATTTTAATTTTAGAAAATAACCCACAGAGTTCATTGTTAAAGAAATTTAATGCCAACACTTTCGTCCAAAGCTTTTTAAAAAATGTTTAATGACTGTTGAATAATATATTAATGCATAATAAGATGCAGAGACTGGCAGAAAGTGCCACTTCTGTGCCCGGTTTTCTGTCTGTCTGTGCAGACCCAAATTACAGTGCACCGGCTCCCTCCGGCCCAAATCAGCCGCCCTTTCTTTTATTGATTTATTTTTTAAAATATATCTTATTGATTTTTTACAGAGAGGAAGGGAGAGAGATAGAGAGCTAGAAACGTCCATGAGAGAGAAGCATCGATCAGCTGCCTCTTGCACACCCCTCACCGGGAATGTGCCCGCAACCAACATACGTGCCCCTGACCGGAACTGAACCCGGGACTTTTCAGCCCGCAGACCGATGCTCTATGCACTGAGCCAACCCGGTTTCGGCCACCCTTCCTTTCAAAGCCGAGCGGACACTGGGAGCGGATGGACAGGACAGCGCGTGAGACGGGCCGCCTGCGGGCATCGCTGCGGCCCAGCCCGCCCGCTGCCCGGCCCCTGGCCGGGGACTGTGTCCGAGCTGCGGGCCGGGCCGCGCTCACAGGCTCCGTCCTCCCCATCGCCGCTCTTCTCTCTTCTCGGGTTCCCCCTCCTGCCCCGGGCCCCTCCCCGAAGGC
This sequence comes from Nyctalus aviator, assembly GCA_036971965.1. Lineage (NCBI taxonomy): Eukaryota > Metazoa > Chordata > Mammalia > Chiroptera > Vespertilionidae > Nyctalus > Nyctalus aviator. Next base: position 168,636,837 of record CM072925.1, read on the forward strand.
CGGCCGCTCAGAGGGACAGAGGCACCTGCCCGCCCCGGCGCCTGCGGAGGCCTGGCTGGCTGTGCAGGCCGCGCTGGCCAGGCGGCCCGGAACGGACCCGTTAGACGCCTTTGTCTTTTCTGCCCCATCCGAGGCCGGTCAGATGTCAGATGTCCCCGTGACGCCAATCTCCCCTCTTTGTTCCAGCGCCAGAGCCCGAGCTGCCCCGGCTCCGCTGTGCCCCCGCCCGGGCAGCGGGCAGCGGGCAGCAGGCAGACTGGCCCGGAGCCTGGCCACCGCCACTCTCCTGCCACCTCCCCGCGGAGCACAGAGGCGGTCACCGGGCACCACGGCAGACACGTACCTGTCCTTCCTCAGCGCAGGACAGGCCCACATTTCACCCGGGGAAAACAACAGAGAGAGAGAATGACTGTAATTGTTTAAACTATACAATTCCAACATCTCTTGTTAACACCTTTTACTAGCTGCACACCTAGTTCCATCTTATATGGCCTAATTGTACAACCTTCGGTGTACAGGCTAACATCTAGCTTGCAGTTCTTTAGTTCATGGCACAAATACAGTGGGAAAGCGTTGTCTGTGTTGTATAATCTTGACAAATCATTATTGGTAAGAGAATTATTTAATATATAAGATTATGAAATATAAAAGAAGCTGGTTTTAGTCAGGTTCAATTTTCATAAAGAAACCAGAGATTCAAATGAAAAACATATTAATATCTTGAAAAAGGTACAGTGTACTCTCTCTCTCTTCTTAACACTATTTCTACTTTTGTTTATAATTCAGGATCAATACTATGAACAAGCATTGTTTTATATGTACTTAGCTCTCTCACCTATGTGGCTGTTTCTAATCAGTATTACATTTGAAATTAAATTAATAAAGTTTATTTAGAAGTGTGCAAAATAGAAGTAAGTGGTTTCTAATGGAAGATCCAAAGGAATAGTCAATGCATAAAGTGCATGAGCTTTACGTTTATTGATTTCATGACATTTATTCAATAGCTTCCTTATTGATCTTCTTGCCAATTCTTAAAAGATTATAATACAAAAAATAATAATAATATAGGGAAAGTTCTAAAAATTGAATGCCTTTTGGAAAGAAGTAGGCTCAATTCTTTGAAAGAATTCATTTTCCTGATTTTGAAAATGACTTTACTTTAAATCTGACATTTCATATGAACTATTAATCTGTGATTCACCCTAAATTTTACATTCTATCAAATTGGATTCACCAAAATAAGTCAGTCTCTCTCTCTCTCTCTCTCTCTCTCTCTCTCTCTCTCTATATATATATATATATATATATATATATTTGTGTGTGTGTGTGTGTGTGTGTGTGTGTGATAAACTACTAAATATATTTTGAAGAACTTTGTATTTATTTAGAAATTAAGAGTCTCACCTAATTCCAAAGTTATTTAACAAACATAGGTTCCCTTTTCTTTCACATAGAAGTAAAACAAAGCCTGTATTATTCCCACACATTCCCTGCCTCATTCGGGCATGTCTGCGGAGGTATGACTCACTGAACAGGACCGTCTTTCAGTGCCGAGGAGAGGGAGAGGGACATGTTTAAACAGAGCATTGTTAATCCGGGGTAGTTGCAACAGGAGGCTGCCTGAATGACTGTTCTGTTATTTTTCACTAAACATCCATGCCTGAGTCATACCTAGGAGTTATAGCATGGGATCATCATAAGTAGAAGGTGTAAAAAATAGTAAAAATAAAGTGGGAAATAATGATCTAAAAGTATGTAATATTTTAAGCAAAGCATTATTCCTCATCCTGGACTATTCTGCAAGATTTTTAAAATTCTTACAAGCCTACAGACAGGGTAGTGCTTTTCAATGTTAGGCCAGTGAGGTAACTGCTGGAGTAGCTTTGTCTCACAATCAAGCTGTGGATTTCAGGAAGAGAACTGAGAAGTAGGCTCAATTCTTTGAAAGAATGCATTTTCCTGATTTTGAAAATGACTTTACTTTAAATCTGACATTTCATATGAACTATTAATTTGTGATTCACCCTAAATTTTACATTCTATCAAATTAGATTCACCAAAATAACTCAGTCTCTCTCTCTCCCTCTCTCTCTCTCTCTCTTTCTCTCTCTCTCTCTCTCAATATGTATATATATGTATATATATATACGTATATATGATAAACTACTAAATATATTTTGAAGAACTTTGTATTTATTTAGAAATTACTAAATATATACTACTAAATATATTTAGTAGTTTATTGACTGAGAGAGAGAAGGAGAGAGAGAGAGAGAGAGAGAGAGAGAGAGACTGACTTATTTTGGTGAATCCAATTTGATAGAATGTAAAATTTAGGGTGAATCACAGATTAATAGTTCATATGATATGTCAGATTTAAAGTAAAGTCATTTTCAAAATCAGGAAAATGAATTCTTTCAAAGAATTGAGCCTACTTCTTTCCAAAAAGCATTCAATTTTTAAAACTTTCCCTATATCTTCTCCACACCTCTTTGTTACCTTATTATACATCTCTAAGTTTCACTTTTCTCTTTGCCGGATGAAGATATAGTAGTATTTGTTTGTTTTGTTCCAGGAAACTCTTAGAAAGAGGATTTCTTATGCATATAAAATGATCATACACCCCTCACACTTGATTCCTGGTCAAACAGACCAATGGGTAGACATATTGTAAATGGAGCAAAGAAATGGAAAGAAGCAGCAGAGTTGAAAGCTGGCTCCCCAGTGTTGGCTTCCCTGGATATTTGATATGTACAATGTTCTTATTTCTATTCCTCAAGTGCAGCAGGATGTGCTTTGTTGTATTATTGAGATCACTAATCATAATAAATCACTGTCACAATAAGGCAATAATCAAATGACCAACAGAAGAAAACAATTTACAAACATTTTGAATGGCATGCAAAAAGTGTTACTAATTATCAATTAAAGAAAAAAAATACCTGGCCTTATACAAGTAAAATATTATAATTACATGAATAAAATATATTATTTTTTAAAGTTCTTAATTGCTATTAATAAAATACTGTATATATTCACTCTAAATGCATCATTCCCAGTATTACATACCATTAGGATTATATATACTGGTATACAAAGCATATATACTATATATATTTATTTATACTATATACAAAATAAATATATACTTATAATAGACAATTTATGTGACATGATAAATCAGTGGTAAAATGTATTTACTTAACCAGCAAAAGTGCTTGCCTGTATAATGGATCGCAGGTATGTTCTAGGACCAACACAATGCTAACTCTCACATCCAGTTTTTTTTAACCTGAAGAAACATTATGTAAGGAGAAAAGTAATAACATGGAACTAATTCTTTTATGAATTAGTTTAGGGAACGCCAGAGTTGTGTGCAGAGTGGATTAGGGACGAAAGTGGGACATGCTAAAGGATGTGTGTGTTTATGTAGAATGTAAACAAATCATTATGGGGAGGGGGGGGACATAAAATTTAATTATAAGTTAATAAGAGAAATATTTATTAATGACTCTTTTTTAAAAAATATATTTTATTGATTTTGTACAGAGAGGAAGGGAGAGAGATAGAGAGTTAGAAACATCGATGAGAGAGAGTCATCGATCAGCTGCCTCTTGCACACCCCCTACTGGGGATATGCCCGCAACCAAGGTACATGCCCTTGACCGGAATCAAACCCGGGACCCTTCAGTCCCCAAGCCGACGCTCTATCCATTGAGCCAAACCGGTTTCGGCTATATTAATGACTCTTAATATAAAAGTAACCATGGGGTATAAAAGAAAAGCATAGACCCTCCAGTTAAAAAGCGAGGGAACAAAGAATCCACATTCTCTTTCTTCTGGAGCGTAAGGTGGGCGGGCACACACAGGACTGCGTGCTGTGGTCCTGTGACCAAGTCTCACCAGTAGACTGTGAACAGAAGCAACTTGTAAGACTTGTGCTGTGCCTTACAGAGAAATTGCCCACTGGGATGTTTCTAACCCTCAAGCTGAATACAAACATGTTCACACACCAGCTCTGGCCATAAAGTGAAAAGCGAAATCTGAGATGGGTTCAAACAGCAAAATGGAAGGCACACGGCTGCCTGGCCAGCGCAGTGGAGCAGCATTGCCCTGGAGACCCCAGGCGCTCATCCTGGGACTGTTACCTGTGAAAGGCAGAAGTGCTTATTTTAATAAAGCCATCCTATTCGGGGATCTCCCTTCCTGTAGCTTAGCCTTTTCGGTAACATTAGAAAAGTCAGTGCTGGAGGTGCGGTGCAACCATGACAAAGCCATGAAAGATGTGATACTGGCCTGAAAAGCAGGTTTTATACAGCGAGGACACAAATATAGTAGTCTGGAAAAATGACTCCCCTTGAAAATATTACTTGTGATGATTTACGAGAAAAACAAATTTCCTACTGAGCTTGTATCTGTAGATGAAGAAATTGGAAATTTCCAGACAGATTAAACGAGAAGAATGGTTTACAGCATAGAATTCAGAAAACAAATATGCTTAAGACAAAAAAAAAAAGAGGCACACACACAAAAAGCTTGGGTGTGGTTATTGGAACATGCAGTACACTATACGCAAATAAATCTGCAGATCGCTATGTTTTTAAGGGATGTGTTATCCAATTAGCAATCAGCACAGCCTGTAAAGATGAAATTGTGGAGCCGGAAGTAGTCCTCAAGAAATGCACGCAATCCAGCATTCACTAAGAGTGACCTGGAATCAGACACAAGAAACAGCTCCCGGAAGGGAGCACCAGAGGCCAGCCAGCCCTGGACAGAGGAGTTCCTCTCAGCAGAGCAGCGGCCGCCAGAGGGACCAGCCAAGGATTTCCTCCCCCACTGGTACAGGCGCCTGCCCAGCAGAGCGACATCTGTCCTCGCTCATTCTCTCCAGTGTGTTTCTCATGTTTTCCTTGTCCAAGTTGGCATTTCTATTGCAGTTACCCTGTTTCTATTTAAAAGGTTCTGGGATCGCCCTAACAGGTTTGGCTCAGTGGATGGAGCATCGGCCTGCGGACTCAAGGGTCCCATGTTCCATTCTGGTCAAGCACATGTGCCTGGGTTGCGGGCACATCTCCAGCGAGGGGTGTGCAGGAGGCAGCTGATAGATGTTTCTAACTCTTGATCTCTCTCCCTTCCTCTCTGTGAAAAATCAATAAAATATAGATATTTTTAAAAAGGTTCTGGGATCAATTCCAATGTGTGGGTGTGGGGATTTCCTCCACATCCCAAGCCACTCAACTCAACTGGACCTTATCTGCCTGGAGACAGCCTCAGACCCCACAGGCTAAGGGCTCGGTTCTACACCACTGTCCCCCTCCCTCCTTCAAATGCCAGTTGTAAGCCCAGGTCCCTGCCTGACCTTCTGGCCAACTAGCTGTAGATCAAAGGTTCTAATGACCCAGTACTTTGGATTTAAATAATTTATTCGAGTGGCTCACAGAACTCAGAGAAACGTTTTACTCACTAGATCACTGGTTTGTTGTAAGAGACTATCATTCAGAAAAAGCCAGAAGGCAGAGGTGCATGGGACAAAGTGGGGGAAGGCACATGGAGTTTTCACACCCTCTCCACGTGCAGCATGCTCCTTGCCTCACCACGGGGTCCATCCAGGTGCTCTCTGAATCCGCCCCGCCCCCCCCTCTCTCAGAGGCTTCTTTACACAGGCATTACTGATTAAGTTGTAGGCCATTGGTGTCCGTCCAACCTTCAACCCCCCTCCCCTTCTCAGAGGTCAAGGGATGGAGCTAAAGGTTCCAACCCTGGATTCCTGGTTGTTCCCTTGACAACCACTCTCCATCCTTAGGTGCTACCCAAAGGTCAGTTCATTAGCATAAACCCAACGTGGTGGAAGGAGGCTTGTTATAATTACCATGACACTCATTTCATCTCCGTGGCTCTGATGTGATTTCACGACTCAAGACAAGAGGCCAAGCGTGACAAGAGCTCCCATGGCTCTCACTGCTCAGGAAATCCCAAGGACGTGGGAGCTGGGAGCCAAGAACCACGAGCAAAGACCAAATCTGCACGAGAAACAGACTTGGCCAGCTGAGTAACCAAGTAGGCATTTCTTGTCAAAGACGATGCTGCACGCCTCCATGCTGTTTCTTCAGGGGGTTGGGTACGGGAGGGAGGTAACATATGGACTTGGTGAACAGGACTGAACTTCAACCTGAGATTCTGAACGTTGAGCTGATGAAATAACTGGAGTTTGGATTTTCCTTTTCGCTTGGAAAGGGAATGAATACACTCTCTTTCTGGAAAGAAATTTACATCCACATCGTTGGGTGGCCAGATAGAGCCAAGTATTGTTTCTGAGGCAGTTAACCTCCCACCAAGTCCCATCCTCCCTTCTTCCTTCCACAAGCCGAGCAGATGGCTGCCCTGGCCCGGGTACACTTCCCAGAGTTCTTGCACGTAACAGTGTGACCGGACTGCGTGCCTGTCAATGCGCGCTCCGTGTGTCTGTGTGTGTGTGTGTGTGTGTGTGTAAAATTGTAGGGGACAATTTCTGTTTAAATCTAAAGAATTGCTCTGATTTCCTAGCTCTTCCCCCCTTCCCCCTAAGGTGAGAAGCAAATATTTATTCTCACTCTCTTCAGTGGGTTGAAGTAAAAGGCAGTGAACTACAGGGTGGTGGATTTTTTTTTTTTTTTAACACTGTAACATAATATAGAGAGAAATTTCTATCTTTAAGTATTCTGTTTATTCAAAATTGTCTGGACTACCAGTTTAGCCTTGACCCTGATATAAACAGCTATTTAAGGAAAAGTAGCAAAAGGAAAGGAAAGGCCCAAAAGGAAACAACAAAAATATAACATGTAATAACACCACATTTGAGAAACAAATAAAAGCAGGCATGTTTATAATTTTTGCTTAAAAAAAATGCATGCATCAAAAAGGTGACAAGGAAAGGTAACAACATAAAAGCTAGCCAATAGTAATAGAGCAGGCAAATGTAATTCAAGAGGAGGAGAGGCAATATTAATGCCAGGCACAGGAGAATTCAAAATTCAAAGCATTAAATATAATGAAAAAAGATACAACCCATGAAAATAAGTATGATAGACATATGTAACAAATAATAAAAAGCTAAAATTTGCAGACGTTAAGAGATTACGATAAAATCATAATTATGCAAGGGATTTAGTAAACTGAATGAATTCATAATTATCAGAACAAGTAAGCAAAATATAACAAAGGATGGAAGATCTGGCTAGTTGATCTGGCTAGCAAGCATGTTTTAATAGTTCATCTAATGGTCCAATAACTTACATGTGCATTCAATTCTCATGTCCCTGAAACATTTAGAAAAACCAGTCATGTACTTGGCTGTGAATAAAATCTTTTAAAAATTCCCACCCATATTACATAATCACAATGCAATAGCTAAAAAGTAACATAAATGTGATTTTAAAACTCACAAGATTTATTTACTTTTCATAAAAAATACTCTGGCCGAAACCGGTTTGGCTCAGTAGATAGAGGGTCGGCCTGCAGACTGAAAGATCCCAGGTTCGATTCTGGTCAAGGGCATGTACCTTGGTTGTGGGCACATCCCCAGTAGGGGTTGTGCAGGAGGCAACTGATCGATCTTTCTCTCTCATCGATGTTTCTATCCCTCTACCTTCCTCTCCGTAAAAAATCAATAAAATATATTTAAAAACAAAACAAACAAACAAACAAACAAACAAAAAAACACTCTCTTAAAAACATTCTCTGCTCTGGTTGTGTGGTTTAGTTGATTGGGGAATCATTCTGTACACAAAAGGTTGTGGGTTCCATTCCAGGTCAGGGCACATGGCTGGGTTGAGGGTTTAATCCCTTGTCAGGGCACATAAGGGGAAAGGCAGAAGGTATTATCAGAACCTCAGTTTAAGATCAAGACCAGAATTGCAGACTAGGAAAATGCTGGGAATTAAAGGTTGTCAGGATGAAGGGCGGGAAGTGAGGATGATGAGACCTCGCTGTGGGAGAGGAGGGCAGGGCCTGGGATCTGCCAGCACACATCCAGGAGACTGAAGTCTTCGCCCATATCTCATTATCCTGCCTTTGGGGAAGTCTTTGCTGGCTTCTGTGACAGCCTTACTCAGACGAGGCTCCACTCTGTCTTATTCCAAGGCTAATTTCAGTTAGTCTTTAAAGCATGATTGATGACCCTGGTAATCTAGCAGCAGCTTCCAAACCTGAAGAGACAGCAGTGACCGAGGCGGGGGAGGGGGGGGGCTGTTAAAGTGGACCTTGTGGGCCAACCTTGTGAAATGAATAAGAATATATGGCGAGTAAGGATCTGGAATCTGTATTTTTACTGGACTCCCCAGAAGGAATGATACAACCATAAAAATGAGAACACAATCTATAGTGTTATTAAAAACTAGAGGCCCATTGCACGAAGAGATCATGCAATAGGCCTTCCTTCCTTTGGCTTTGCTGCAGACTCTACAAAGCCTACCATTTTGTCTTCACAGCAGATTCTGGAGTCTGCAGTCTTGGTCTTTGCTGTGTTCGGAGTGCCACTCCTGTAGATCCCTTTGCCTCCTGCCCTCCCTCTCATAGCAGGTGTCCTGCCCCGCCTGGCCATTCCATGCCTGGAGCAGCTGGATGGCTGCCATCTTTGTCATTCTAATTTGCATATTCCCTCCTGATTGGCTGGTTGGCGTAGTGGAGTGATGGTCAATTTGCATGTTTCTCTTTTATTAGTGTAGATTAGAAATTAATTCTTTTTCTGCTTCTCCAAGAACATTTTTTCTCTCTCTTTGAATTGGCCCAAATTTACCAATGTCATTCCTTTTAATTTTCTTCAAGTATTTTTATTATTCTGTTTAAAATCAGAAGAAAGCACACTTTGTCGAACAGGAAGAGATGTTCTATTCAGAAGATGTTGCTGTTGTTGTTTAATGAGACAAGAAGAGAAAGAGAATATGGACAATCATTTAGCCATGGTGGCTACATTTTTTAGGCCAGCAACTCCAAATGCCTGATCCAAGAATACAAAGGTCAGCACACCTTTTTGTGGTGAGGTTGGCTTTTCCCAAAACTTCAGTACCATGGGAGTCTTGATTTTTCTTAACATTAGGGGAATTCCTAAAAGTCCCCGCTGTTAAGCTGCGATTAGAATATGCACAAATGTCACTCACTTTTCCTCACTGCTGGCCTCAGTTAGACCCCAGTCACGTGGCTGACCCCAGTGTGACATTCGGCCACTGTTTTGGAAGACGGTCAAGTAATGTCTGTTGAGCTCTCACAGACTCTGTGCTGGGTACCTGACATCTTTATTTTAAGACAACTATGTATTATTTCATTATTTTCACTTCACATCTGAGCAGACTGAGGCTCAGGAAAAGTAATTTGCTCAAGGTACACAGAATACCAAAGTGGCACAATAAGGTTTTGAATCCTGGGCTTGCTGGCTTACTGTGCTGTAGACTCAGTGCTCTGGGAAAACTGCATGGTAACAACTAAAAATGATAGGACACAACTCCGTTTTTAACCAAAAACTACACAAAATGATAAAAATGACAGCCGATTTCAAAAATTGCTTTACTAGAAAAGATTATAAAGGCCATCTATCTTTGTTTAAAATATATTTTATTGATTTTTTTTACAGAGAGCAAGAGAGGGGGATAGAGAGTTAGAAACACCGATGAGAGAGAATCATCGATCAGCCACCTCTTGCACACCCCCCACTGGGGATGTGCCCACAACCAAGGCACATGCCCTTGACCGGAATCAAACCCGAGACCTTTCAGTCCGCAAGCCGACGCTCTATCCACTGAGCCAAACCGGTTTCGGCAAGGCCATCTACCTTAACTTTCCCATTTGAAGCTGAGAAAGCTGAGACGAAAAGACATTGAAATAAAGCTCAAAGTCACACTGTTATTGAGTGTATAAGCCAGGCTTCCTGATTCCCGGGTACCAGTAGTATGCGGTTCCAACAGGCACTTAAAGATGAGCAAGGCTATCAGGTTCTGTAGGGATAACATGCATGTGGCAGGGAAGACTTCGCACTGGGTACATGGAACTCAGTCTACCTGTTGATAAACAAGTAATGTAAAGGCCTGTTGTTTGAGGTGAATGTATTGGGCGAGGGCTGGAATCTTAAGTGCATGTGATGCCTCGGGAACGATACGCAGACTCCCAGCTTACTCCCGGATGCCTACAGCTGGAAGAACACGACTCTCCCCATCACAGTCGTGATAAGAAGTCAATCTACACGTTTATGACTTGACTTTAAACCCCTGAGAGAGCTGCAGTCAGAGGCCAGCTATGCAGCCTCACAGATAAGAGGAGAGAAATGCCTGCGGGGAAAGTTATATGAGCGTCTCACCGGGTGCGGATGCAGCTGGCACACAGAGTCCAGTGTGAGAGTCCAATGGAGGACCGGCAGGAGCCAAAAGGGAGCTGGGAGAGTGCAGAGACCTGAGGGCCATCGAAGTGCGAGAAGTCCCCGCCCTCCTTCGGCTCTTCTCCAGGAACCCCACCTGGCTCTCACGAGAAGATGGATTGGCGAGAGTCCTGAGACGGATACTGAGCCACACTGGCCAGGGGGGGCCATTTCTTACAAAGCTGAGCATACACTTACCAATGGACCCAGAACGCCATTCCACTCATTGCCCCAGAGTTGTTCACACAGAAACCATATGAAAATATTTATAACAGTTAATTCACAACTGTTACACGTTGGGGAAACCCAAATGTCTTCCATGGATGAGGGGATAAGCAGACCCTGGGACAGTGGAACAGAAGGAACAGGCTTGACACACACAGACAGTGTGGCTGACTCTTGAAAGCATTTGGTAAGCGAAAAAGCCAAACCCCAAAGCCCCCGGACCACAGGGTTTCATTGACATGAAATGCTGAAAAAGGCAAACCCTCGCTTTGGAGAACTTGTCAGTGGCCGACAAAGGTTGGAAAGAGCTTTACTACAAAAGGGCGCCACGGAGAAGTGTGGGGATTGACGGGGCTGTTCTGATAAATGTGGGGCGATATTGATGCCACTGCAAACCTGGTTATTTCTTAGCCGGAAAGGAGGGACAGCAGGTGGGGGGCATGCCCTTTATACCGCTTTGCCAAGGAGCTGCATTTCACACTCTCCACATCTATTCCCCGTTGATCGGCGGAGGAGGGGCTGGATAAAGCGCTTTAGATGTGTGCCCAGTAGATCTGAGTGATGTGGAAAGAGGCCTGCAGGCTGCCAGTCATACCGGAAACACAGTAGTGGCCAGGATGGGTCCGGCCACTGCAGGGGCGAAGCCTGAATATTGGAAACTTCCAAACAAAGGCAGTTCTCTCCATCTCTCTCGTGCACGGGGCTCCCAGCTCTCCTGTGGCAGGGATGCGCCATGTGCCCACCTAGTACACGGCCGTGTTGGCCTCCACACATGGGCGGGTGGACTGGTCAGCCTGCACGCCGAGCCACGCCGCTGCAACATGGAACGGCGGCAGCGCTGGATCCTGTCTGTTCCAGGCTCTGTTCCCGGCTCTGCTGGAGCCCCCGCTGCTCCTCTCCCAGGACTGGCTTAAGGGCAGAGACTTTGGAACCCGGGAAATGAAGCCACGCCCACAAACCTTTCACATCCCTCCTCCCTGGGAAGCTTAGAAAGGCATTTTCTGAAGATATCCCAAGTATCTATTCTCACTCGTGTCTGGGAAATCTGGCCCATTAATGCCTCCTGCGACAATAGGACTGAGTGCGTTTGTCAAAACGCTCTGACCTCAAGACCACCGGGGTAAGTTGTACGAAGTGTAAATTCAAAAATGCGTTTGAAAAACTATGTGGCCGAAGCCGGTTTGGCTCAGCGGTAGAGCGTCGGTCTGCGGACTGAAGGGTCCCAGGTTCCGGTCAGGGGCATGTACTTTGGTTGTGGGCACATCCCCGGTGGGGGGTGTGCAGGAGGCAGCTGGTCGATGTTTCTCTCTCATCAACGTTTCTAGCTCTCTATCTCTCTCCCTTTCTCTCTGTAAAAAATCAATAAAATATATTTTTTTTAAAAAAAGAGAGAAAAACGATGTGAATTGTTTGTGTTGCCGTACAGAGTGTGGAATGGAAGTCATTTTTAGGGCTAGTGATGTTCAGCAAATATTTCCTATGTACAATTCGAATTTGTTCTTACTCATAAATGCTCGAATGACTCCAGGGTGAAATGCCAAGAGAATGCTTTCCCTAACAGATAACACTAAAATAGAGCTGGAGTGAGCTTGTCTCTTGATCTGTGACCTAGCCACGTTCAACATAATGTGCATTTATTATATTTACTAAGTTAAAATAATAGTTTGTTTCTCAACTACTTAACATTTACACTAATCCTTTCCTTCTTCCCCACGGATATTCATTGTTATGCTCTCTCTCTCCATTATTTTCCCAGGGCTCTCAATGCTAATTCATTGAAGAGTGCCCGTGGGAGTGCAGAGGAACCACAGGTGTGAGGTATGTTGGAAGCATGCTGTGCTTACCTAAGTGTGTTCCAAGTGACATGATTACATGGCTCAGCTACTCAAGTCCACATTGCCTTGCTGTCCAAAGGAACAATGACAAAAATTTTAATCAGCTTTACTCATATTTCTAAAAATCCTTTCAAATACATCCTTAATTATTTGAATGACGTGCACACATGCTGAAAAGGAATCAAATGGTGGAAATTCTTAGTATTGTGGGAGCTGTTTTTCAACGAGTGTCAATTTAGGATCCATCGCTTATAAATAAAGTTATCCTCTTGTTACTGATCAGTAACCTTAGAATCTAGAGCGGTTCATGCAAATACTGTATTTAAAGTGTGGAGGAGGCTGGTGACAGGAGCCTGAAGTGGGACTCTCTCTTTCCCAGCCCATAATGTAGTAGTGACCCCAAAAAGCTTTGGGAGAAAACCCCTCCACCTGCTATTTAAGACAAAGGAAACCACAGAAATAAATGACAAAAAGGGATCCTAAATGTGCCAATGAATTTCTGACTGGCAGACGCATAACAATGTTCTTTCTAATACAGTATCTAGGACTTACTATTTAGGATCAACATGCAATTAAAAAATGAGACCGTTCTGAGACAATGAAGGCAAACATTTATATATGCTTAATCCATTCTGGTGGCTGTATGGAGCCATGTCAGTAGCACCTGAAACGTGTTCCCTGGAGATTAAGGATACATGGGGTTAGAGCTGCGTGTCCCAAGCAGAATTCCCGTCTTCCTAGATCAAAGGCCCTCTGTGGTGCTCCTCCTTTGTGTCACACACGCCTTCTCATTCATGCAGACTCAAAGCCACACCATGGCTGACTCATTCTTTCCCTCTCCCTGCACCGCCACCCTGTTTGTCATTACGTGGCCCCACTCCTGTGTCTACAGTATCTCCTGAATGCATGTACCCCAGGTGCTCTTTCTGGGCCCCAATGCTTTCCACTCTCTCTGATGAAGTTTTTGTTGTTGTTGTTGTTTAAAGTATTACATGAGTCTCCTTTTTCCCCATTGACTTCTCCAATAGCAAGCCCTCACCCCCCTACTGTCTGTGTCCATTGGTTTTGCTCATATGCATGCATACAAGTCCTTTGATCTCTTACCCCCTCACCCTCCAGCCTTCCCTCTTAGGTTGTATAGTCTGATCAATACTTCCCTGTCTCTGAATCTGATTTTGTTCATCAGTTTATGTTGTTCATTATATTCCACAAATGAGAGAGATCATGTGACTTATTTTGGTTAGCATAATGCTCTCCAGGTCCATCCATGCTGTTGCAAATGGTAAGAATTCCTTCTTTATTCCAGCAGCGTAGTATTCCGTTGTGTACATGTACCAGCTTTCTAATCCACTCATATGCTGACAGGCACTTAGGTTGTTTCTAAATCTTAGCCATGGTGAATTGTGCTGCTGCGAACCTAGGGGTGCATATATCCTTTCTCATTGGTGTTTCGGTTTTCTGCATGGTTTTTTCTGGGTTTCCTGCCCAGCATGCTTCTTCTAGAATTAGGGTCTTCTAGATGTTTTAGTCCGTGTCCTAAATCTAGTGGTGTGGTTTGTCTCTGTCCCCAGCTTCTCATTCTCAGCTACATGATGTCCTGTCACTACTTAAGGTCAATATGACAGTGACTAGGTCTGATCTCATGCAGGGTTCTTTTCTTTTCTTTTCTTTTCTTTTCTTTTCTTTTCTTTTCTTTTCTTTCCTTTCCTTTCCTTTCCTTTCCTTTTCTTTTCTTTTCTTTTCTTTTCTTTTCTTTTCTTTTCTTTTCTTTTCTTTTCTTCTCTTTTCTTTTCTTTTCTTTCCTTTTCTTTCTTTAGTGCTAGATTAAAAGTTTCCCTTTTCTGAGGTGCGGAAGAAAGATGCTTTGGTTTGAAGCAGGAGGAATTCGCAGCTGTGTGAAGAGTGGGTTTGAAAAGGAGAGGGAGACATTCTGGCCCGGCAGAAGGGCGTGTGGTAGTTTAGGAGGAAGGTAAGGAAGGCCCGAGGGGGTGGCTGGTGGGAGGGAGCAGGAGAGACAGACAGGCAGTGATCAGTGGGTACAGCCTGCAGCAGGGAAAGTTGAAGGGGACAGAAGAGGAGGAAGCAGCAGGCCGGTGAGGTCCCGGTTTGTGGTGACCGGGGTGGGAATGGCAGTGGCAGGCGAAGGGAGGCCAGGCGCTGGGGGCGCGGGGAGCACGGGCAGCTCCGCATTCACAGAGCCCGGGTGTGCGTGTGTTTCTGGCATGTGATGCCGAACAGCGTCCTCATTTCTTTCTGCCTTCATCTGCGCCTCTCTCTCCCGAGGATGAATCCCGGCCTCACAGGATTGCTAGGAGGACTGAGTGAGCAGCCAACTACAGGGAAGGCACCGCCCACGGCCAGTTCTGGGCAGGCCATGGGGTCATTGTCATTGTGTTATTGTGATAATGGACAGGACACCCTCGTTGCCCCTCCAGAGTGGTGACTGCCGGTCTGTACCAGAGCAGGCACTGCAGGAGGCATCGGCACGGTAATCAGGAGCCCAGCAGTCCACTCCTGCAGGGACCTCTGGGAGCGTCTCCCAGGTTGACAGCTCCTCTGCTTTGCCTCGGGCTGAGGGCTGCGGCCTTTGGAAAGGACCCATGAAAGCAGCTGGGAGCACTGGGCAGACTGGCTGCGGAATGCGGGAGGAGCTGTCTGGAGGAGGCAGGAGGACACCTTAATGAGAGGCCTCCCTGAGGCCCAGCTGGGGGCCGAGGGCGGACAGAGAGGACCTGCTGGAGCCAGCGCCTGGGCGCAGACGGGTGTGGTGGGTGAGCTGCAGGCCTGGAGCAGGCACCCTGCAAAGAGGGAGGTGCCTGGGCAGGTCATGGCAGGCAGCAGGAGGGTGGAGTCTGGGAGGGGCAGGATGGGAACCACAAACGCCCCCCCCCCTCCCCGGGGTGGGCCTCTGCCAGCAAAACCATCCACAGGCAGTCCTGGGGCGGGCCTGAGCGTCTCCTTTATGCCCTGGCTCCAGGAGGCACCATTTCCCCGCCCTGTGGGCGTTAGTCACTCCATGCTCAGCGAGGGGCTGCGGCCGCTGCCCTGGGAGGGCCCGGAGCGGCTGGCCCTGCTGGGCTTAAGCAAGCACAGGCCGGATTGCACATCTCCGCCCCTCTTCACTCGGAAGATGCTATCGGCCTGGGACGAACATAATGTCAGGGCGGGACAGAATTACTGCTTGGGCTAATCACATTGCAAAAACGTGTTACCCATGAAATTATGTGCTTGGCACATACATAAATATGTGCTCAGGCGTTTGTGATAAAATACATTTTTTATTCAGTATTTTAAATCATGACCTATAGCACTTTGTGGTTGATCTGTAAGAAGTGAGGAAGAAGAGGAGGGAGGACCACGGAGTGAAGACCATGGCTTCCCTGATTAAAACCCCAGCTCTGCCTCTTCGCGGTGCGGCTTGAGGCCAGTTACCAAACCTCCTTAGCCTGGCTTTCCTCACCTCAGAGGGAAATGAATTACCTGTCCAGGGCTGTTCTGGGATTAAATAAAGAACGTAATGGAGCCGGAGGAAACGCCAGCTGCTGTTCCTGGTTCAGTTCTCGGGTGCTTTCCTCAGTTCTCTCACTCGGCCCTCAAAGCTCTCCAGGCAGGAGTGCGGCTCCGGGTCTCAGAGGAGGGGAACGAGGCCACAGCTGGTGAGCTACTTGCTGGAATCACTGCACTGGTGCGTGGTACAGCTAGAAGTCAAGTTCAAGCCTGCTGATCTCTAGCCCGAGGCCCTTCCCATCTGTGACATGAAGACACGAGGAAGGAATCAAGGCCTCGCTCAGCATTTTCTCAGACCAGAGCCTTATTTCACCGCCCGGTGGGACAAGCACCCCGAATTCTAATTCCATGAGAGGGGGTGACGGGGTCCGGGCCGCAGGCAGTCATTCTGGCTTGAGAGCCTTTTCATGGACCCGCTCTCTGGTCGCACTGAACATTGGAGCAACCCCCGTGCCAGAGGAAGGGCCGGGGGCACAGGGCTGGGCACAGGGCTGGGCATGGGGGGAGGAGGTGGGCTGAGGCCTCTCTTGCAGCCGGAGCATGTGAAGAGCAGATGGTCTATAGAGATGCTCACTGCTGTGCTGACCGGACCCCCAGGTTCCAGCAAGGGGGTCCCATGCAGAAGGGCGCCCCACTAGGTAACGGCTCTGCTTATAGGGGGCCTAACTAGTCTGGGAAACCGGACATCGAAGTGGACGCCAATGGTTCCTGAGGTGCCGCCACCCCTCACGTCGCTGTACTGGCTGGAGCCCGTGCCTTCGAGCGAGCCTGGCTGTCTCGGTGTTGGCCTCCTTTCCTCCTCGCAGACCAGCGTGTCCTTCGGGCCGAGGGGGGAGGGTGCCAGCGGCACGGGCAGAGCCTGTGCTGGAGGCGCTGTCACATCTCCTCCCTCCTGCCAGCCTGCAGGGCCACACTCACGTTTCACCTCACAGAAAGGACACAGGGCCACCGGGGCAGCAGCTCGCTCAGAGACCGTGAGCCCGGGGCAGCCCTGGCTCAGGGGCCGAGCAGGCGGCATGGCCTCTGCGGGCGCTGGCCCGTTCCTGAGCCCCAGCTCGTGGCTCCCGGCACAGGGCACAGGCCTGTCTGCTGTACTCAGATGCCCACCCCACTGGGTGGCACCCGGAATGCTGGCTCTCAGGATCGGTCAGGGTGCCATACTGCTGGGAACAGAATGTCCGGGCCTGATTCTGGCTCCATCTGCGATTAACTGAGCAAGCTGAGCGAGTTACTTAACCCCTGCCTGTCAGGTTCCTCACCAGTAAAACATAATAACTAACTCAGGGGGCTTTTCTGAGGACAATTCGTCATAATGAATTAAATCGTTCAACCCAGCATTGAGCACAAAGTAAATAGAAATGAGACATTTACTACAAAAAGCTTGATCACGTGTTTTATTTATCCACCAGAGGCCCCAACTGGGGTCCCTAGGTCTGGCCGATGATCAGGGCCGAGCCGATCGGGACCCGGCCAATTGGGGCCCAAAGGCCCCAGCAGGGTCGGGAGAGGAGGTGATGGTTGCTGGGCTGGGTGAGGAAGGAATGGACACTGGACGCTGTCATCATTGGCACCCCACCAATGCCAGGTTCCCTTCCCCCCTCCTCCTTCCCTCGCCACCAGGGCAGGTGGGTGGGAGGCCGTTGGGGGTCTGCCGACCGAGGGGAGGAACGGAGCATGGGAGGTTGGCCAGGGACCCTGAGGGAGCTGGCCTGTGGCCCCCCTGGGAAAGGGGCCATGTCTGCCACCGCCAATCCCGCGGTTTCCAGTCCCAGCCCGGGCCTGCCGGCTAGGGGTGGCTGGGAGAGATTGGCTATGGAATCCACTGACCACCAGGGGGCAGCTCCTGCATTGAGCCTCTGCCCCCTGGTGGTCAGTGCACATCATAGCGACTGGTGGATCTGGCTGTTTGGTCATAGTGGTTGCTTAGGCTTTTATATATAGACTAGAAGCCCGATTCGTGCAAGCATGGGCCTTCCTTTCCTTGGCTCCTGGCATGGCCTTCGCTCCAGCCCCGGAGCTGCCTCTTTCCGCTCCAGCCCCACTTTCCCATGCTGCCCAGAGGCCCTGAGTGGTGCCTGCATATGCAAATCAACCCGCCATCTTTGTTGGGTTAATTTGCATACTCCTGATTGGCTGGTGGGTGTCATGGAGGTACGGTCAATTTGCATCTTTCTCTTTTATTAGTGTGGATTATTTATAGTTTAATATAATTGTACTAAAATTACATTTTATTAAAGAAATAACATATTTACAAACACAGTCAATCTACCTCCTTACATAACATGACACTGACGCATCTGAGCCTTTGATTCAGAATCATTAATTGGTCACTGACTCTATAGAATCTGTAAAACACACAGAAACACGTTTGCCATTTTCCCAATTCGGAAGTGAATTTTCAAGTGACTTAGAAAATGTTTGAGACTTCTAGTATCTTCTTGAAGCCTTTCACCAGTCCCTGTTCTCTGAGGAAGCAGACAGTGTGCACTAATGAGCTCCTTTCTGAACCTGCTCTCGCCACAGAGGCCTTAGCTCTGTGACCGCACAGCTGGCTCCTAACGGGGCCCATGCAGGCACCTCTGAGGCTGACGGCACTTCTCAGCGATTTCACGCTTGTCAGAGCCTCTTGCTTTACTCTGCTTCCGAGGGCATTTAAGGACAAAACAAAGGATATGGTTTCCCCATTTCTTTCAGTTGAAGTTTTATAAAATCGTATTGTTGTTTTAGTGAGACCCACCCCAAGAAACCTCACTTCCTGGCTGAACGCATAATTCAAGGTGGATGAGCCCAAATGCAGACGCTCCCCTCTTCCCTGCACCCTCGGAGAACTCAGTGGTCTGGAAAGGAGGAAGTTAGACAACTGCAGCCAGATTTCACTTAGTAAGTGAAGGAAATAAACTTCTGTGGTTCAGTGCCCAAGGTGGCCATGAGTAAGCGAACCATTTTAAAATCCAGTAATTCCGCGCCTTCCGCACCCACTCTCAGATTCTAAACCAGGTTGCATCTGATGCTAGAAAAAATAAAAAATAAAAAAGACTCTTGACTCCCAGCCTCCTTGCCTTCTCTCCCCGCTGGGGGAGGTCTAGCCACTGCCATTTCCCAACCTCGCAAGGCCAAGATCCTCCCCACCCAAGTGTCCAGAATGTGTCCTCCTGAGGGTCTGACTGAGCACAGCTATGGGTCTTACAGGCCAGACAAGTCCACACGTTTAAAGTGAGAACAACAAGAATCCACCCACAGATTGATAGCACCAAGTCCCAGTTTTCCTTTTCAACTTATATTTTAAAAGCTTCCATCTGCGTGCTCCTTTAACAGGACACTTACTCTGCCACAGACCCGGGGACAAAGGGCCGAACTGCCTTCCAGCGTGAGAGCCGGAGAGAGGCAGCTCTGGCAACCGGCTTCCCTGCTGTGTGTTCTGCACGTGCTAACTAATGTCCATCATTCTCTGTGAGATGTTTCCCTCGGAGGCAATAAAGTCATTTTTCTCCGCTCAACCAAAGGTCCAGGCTAACGTACACAGAGCCATCCGCTCGCCTGATCAGAGACTTCCTGAGGTCTGCAGAGTTTACACTTTCCGGACAGATGGATAGTGTCAGGGTAACAGGAGGGTTTGGATACGGACGCCTGTCTCTGGGAAGGCGTGCTGGGATCCCTCCCTCCATTAGCCTGATTGCAACGCCACCGCCACCCAGTCGGCGAATTTGCAAAATGCAATCAAGTTATTCCAGATGCGCTATCTCAGCAGCAATCGGGACTTTCGCCGGGATCCGGTCTGACCTCAGAAGCCGAATGGGGCGAGTCTCCACACGGAGGAGCCTGGGCTTGGCTGCTGGGTGGCGCATGTCCCGGTGGAGCATGTCCCGGGTGGGGCCTGTCCCAGGTGGAGCATGTCCCGGGTGGGGCCTGTCCCAGGTGGAGCATGTCCCGGGTGGAGCATGTCCCGGGTGGGGCCTGTCCCAGGTGGAGCATGTCCCGGTGGAGCATGTCCCGGTGGAGCATGTCCCAGGTGGAGCATGTCCCGGTGGAGCATGTCCCGGGTGGAGCATGTCCCGGGTGGAGCATGTCCCGGTGGAGCATGTCCCAGGTGGAGCATGTCCCGGGTGGAGCATGTCCCGGGTGGAGCATGTCCCGGTGGAGCATGTCCCGGTGGAGCATGTCCCGGTGGAGCATGTCCCGGGTGGAGCATGTCCCGGGTGGGGCCTGTCCCAGGTGGAGCATGTCCCGGTGGAGCATGTCCCGGTGGAGCATGTCCCGGTGGAGCATGTCCCGGTGGAGCATGTCCCGGGTGGAGCATGTCCCGGTGGAGCATGTCCCAGGTGGAGCATGTCCCAGGTGGAGCATGTCCCGGTGGAGCATGTCCCGGTGGAGCATGTCCCGGTGGAGCATGTCCCGGTGGAGCATGTCCCGGTGGAGCATGTCCCAGGTGGAGCATGTCCCGGTGGAGCATGTCCCGGTGGAGCATGTCCCGGTGGAGCATGTCCCGGTGGAGCATGTCCCAGGTGGAGCATGTCCCGGTGGAGCATGTCCCGGTGGAGCATGTCCCGGTGGAGCATGTCCCGGTGGAGCATGTCCCGGTGGAGCATGTCCCGGGTGGAGCATGTCCCGGTGGAGCATGTCCCGGGTGGGGCCTGTCCCAGGTGGAGCATGTCCCGGTGGAGCATGTCCCAGGTGGAGCATGTCCCGGGTGGGGCCTGTCCCAGGTGGAGCATGTCCCAGGTGGAGCATGTCCCGGGTGGGGCCTGTCCCAGGTGGAGCATGTCCCGGTGGAGCATGTCCCGGTGGAGCATGTCCCGGGTGGGGCCTGTCCCAGGTGGAGCATGTCCCGGTGGAGCATGTCCCGGTGGAGCATGTCCCGGGTGGGGCCTGTCCCAGGTGGAGCATGTCCCGGTGGAGCATGTCCCGGTGGAGCATGTCCCGGGTGGGGCCTGTCCCAGGTGGAGCATGTCCCGGTGGAGCATGTCCCAGGTGGAGCATGTCCCGGGTGGAGCATGTCCCGGGTGGAGCATGTCCCGGTGGAGCATGTCCCGGTGGAGCATGTCCCGGTGGAGCATGTCCCGGTGGAGCATGTCCCGGTGGAGCATGTCCCGGGTGGGGCCTGTCCCAGGTGGAGCATGTCCCAGGTGGAGCATGTCCCGGTGGAGCATGTCCCGGGTGGAGCATGTCCCGGGTGGAGCATGTCCCGGTGGAGCATGTCCCGGTGGAGCATGTCCCGGTGGAGCATGTCCCGGTGGAGCATGTCCCGGGTGGGGCCTGTCCCAGGTGGAGCATGTCCCAGGTGGAGCATGTCCCGGTGGAGCATGTCCCGGTGGAGCATGTCCCGGTGGAGCATGTCCCGGTGGAGCATGTCCCGGTGGAGCATGTCCCGGTGGAGCATGTCCCGGTGGAGCATGTCCCGGTGGAGCATGTCCCGGTGGAGCATGTCCCGGTGGAGCATGTCCCGGTGGAGCATGTCCCGGGTGGGGCCTGTCCCAGGTGGAGCATGTCCCGGTGGAGCATGTCCCGGTGGAGCATGTCCCGGGTGGAGCATGTCCCGGTGGAGCATGTCCCGGGTGGGGCCTGTCCCAGGTGGAGCATGTCCCGGGTGGGCCTGTTCCGGGGTGGGGCCTGTTCCCGGGATGGGTGCACAGACGCCATCACAGCAGGAAGCCTGGAGACACCCAGAGGCCGCCCTCACCACCGGGCGCCGCTGACGCTTCAGAGAGCGGGCCTGGGCAGCAGGCCAGGCACACAGCCTGCCTCCCTCCCTGTACATATGAGCACGCACCTATAGTTTGCATTTCATTTTTAAACACTATGCATGCATTCTGTTCATGAGGCAAATATGTTAGCTTTGGGGTAGTCTAAAAGTTTTGCTTTTAGAAGGATTTTTACAATGTGAGGAACGTTTAGTAAATGTGCCTTTTTCTTTGGCCAGGCTGCTGGATCCAGACCTGCAGGTGGGTGTGTGTATGCCAGCAGAGTAGGTTTTTTGCTTAGTGGAAGAGGTGGCCTTGTTCTCTGACCTGGCAACCTTGGACTTGTTACCAGCTGGGGAACTTAGAACAAAGCCAATCATTGATGAAAGGAGCTTCAAAACTCAGCCGGAGGCTTGGAAGATGATCAGGTGTTATCTGCCGGGAGAAGTCTAAAAGCCAGTGTCCGATTCCCGGGCTGTTCGGGTCAGGGAGAGATCTGCACCTGAAGAGTCAGGACCCCAGAGGAGGAGGGAGCTGCTGATATCAGCTGCTCTGATGCCCCAAGAGGAGAGCTTAGGTCTGCACCGGTCAGGGCGGGGAGGACTTTTCAATGCACCTGTTTGTGGAGGGCAATTTATCGCCAAGGTCCAAAGTCAAATTTGCAACGAGGAGCCAGATTCTTGTTGAAGAACTCCAAAGGCAGTGACTTTCGCTCTCATTCAAAGTCAATGAAAAGTACAGACAACATAAGCCGCAGCTTGAAGGATTTTAGCCTGAGAAAAGCACGTGGCGATTTCTCTTTTTCTCCCCGTGGGGCCAATGTCTGTCTGTTAGGAGAGGGACAGAAACATGGTACCGTGTATGTCCCTAAGGGTATAAGAGAGTAAAGACCGAATACTCTCAGATGTTTAGGACATGATTTGTAGTATTGCCACCTGAAATTGTACTCGTCACTTAATACAGCCATTTGCCCATGGGACAAAAGGTAGGTATGCTCAGCACAGGTAACGAGAAGAAACATAAAAGAATAATGCAATAATCTAGAGCCTTTGTAAGAAATAGTATTTTTAGGTTGAAAACAGCCCACCAACATAAGGTTCTGAGAGGTGAGATGTGCATAGGAGATGGGATGTTTCTTGGGAGAAGGGCCTTTATCTAGACTTGGTGCGTCTTCCCATGGCGATAAGTGAGGGAGAGGCCGCGGGGAGGACAGGCAGGTGTGTTTCAGCTGAGAGTGTGCCAAATGCAGGTGAGTCAGCGTCCTAATCAGACAGGCGTGACTTCTAAAAGAATAGGTTCACCCCACCCACCGGGCCACGCTTCTTTGCTCACACTCAGCATCTGACTCTTTCTAGACATGTCCCCTGCTCACTCTGGATTGGCAGGGAGACGGAATGGAAATGCTGACCAGGGCAGGTAAAGTCATTACATGACTCTAGTCAGGGAGATTCAAGTATGAGTGTGATTTTTTTTTTTTGTCTTAAATTCAAGAACTAAACTCATGTGTTTATGACTTTTTGACTTGTACTACATTTTTGATGACCCGTATATTTTTGAAGAAAATGGTCAGACATGTTTACATTTACATTCCCTTTTTACAATCCATTTTTTAAAACGACATAGCTTAACTATGTTTATGGTGTAAGCAACTTTAAGAACCATCTCATTCAACCCCTCAATTTGTCAGTGAGAAAACAGAGGCTTTATTTACCACCACAGGATTGGGTTTTTGTTAGGACAAAAATCTGGTCTCCTCTATTCACAGTTCAGTTTTTAACAACAACTATGCCATGAGTTATATAAAATGAATAGACTTTGCAAGTGATTGCTCATAAAATATGCACAAATATTAGGCATTTGAGTTTAAATTCACGGTTTCCCAAGTGGCAGTGACTCTGAATCACCTGAGGAATTTAAAACATGAACCTACAAAATAAAACAGTGAAAAGACCCAACACAGATCCACTGACTCAGCATCTGGTAAGGTTGGCATTATTATATTAAAAAACTCCCCAGGTGTTTCTAAAGTCTCAAGTGTGAACCAGTGCCTCAGAGATAGCGGGTATTAAACAAGCACATGTTTGCTTTCCAAGACAGTTCAACAGAAAGTAGGCTAAAGTCACCAGCTAAAGTAGCCAGCTATTTTATAAATATAATTGTAAACTTTTAGCTTGGCAAAACCCCAATGATTTTCACTTTCAAGCTATTTCTTTCAAGGCTTTGCTGTCATTATTTCATTGATGGTGTATGTCAAGCAACCTCTGAGCTTTATTACAAGTCATGTCTACTGAATTTTTATGTAGGAATTTACAACTGACTTCATGATCAAAATAAATGTTGGAAGATTTTAAATTGATAACTGAATGCTTTGACAAAATCTTGAATAAATACCCAATGAGATGAATGAAGACTACATTTTAAAGTTAATAGTATAAGGATGTCTGTAATTAATTGATGTCCAAGAATAGCATAAAGTAAACCCAGAAACCACAGCATCTTAGACCATGCTATTGATGAAATGGCACCATGGGTGACAGACAGAAAGCACAAGCCAAGCTTGGTGTCCAGAAGATACATTTCACACAGGATTTTTATTTTATGATTCTTATTTTATAAGCACCAAGATCTTCTCCATTCTCTCTCTAATTGTGTACCTGCTCATCACTTCAACAAACCACATAATTAAAAGACCAAGAAAAATGTTCCTTTTCTTTTTTAAAATTTAATAAACTTTTATTGTTCAGATTATTACAATTGTTTTTCCTTTTTCAAGAAAAAAATGTTTCTGATGGTGTCTGTTACACTTTGTGGTCCCACATGGGCCAGAGCCAGATACCTTGACCTCCAATGAGAGTCATGAATTCTCCGGGACAACTACTGCTTTCTCTCTTTCACTCCTTCATTCTCCTGGGAGCGACACTCCTGTTCCTCTGAGAATTCATGCACCTTTCCTTGTAAGCCTGTGTTTTTAGAGGGATATTTTCAGCCTAATATTCCTCTCACCCGGGTACAGGGGTGGATGTATGACTGAGGAATAGCTGCACAATATCTCAGGATTAATCAAAATGGCAGTGACAGGAGAAAAATACCTGTCATCTATGCTGGCAAAGGATCAAGGCAATCTTCTGCAGAGAGTGAAGGCGGAGAGAGACACAAAAAATAGGGCAGATGGAGAGCCCTGAGGAGTCGGAGTCCTGGCCCCTCACCCTGCGGGCCTCTTCCCTGCCTCCCCAAACCCAGTCCTTTGTTTTTGTGAATCAACAAGCTTTTCTTGTTGGCCTCAA
This sequence comes from Nyctalus aviator, assembly GCA_036971965.1. Taxonomy (NCBI): domain Eukaryota; kingdom Metazoa; phylum Chordata; class Mammalia; order Chiroptera; family Vespertilionidae; genus Nyctalus; species Nyctalus aviator. The sequence continues at coordinate 168,661,747 of CM072925.1, forward strand.
AACCCAGTTTTTACTGGGGTTCTATAACTTGCAACCGAAAGAGTTTTAATTGAATGAAAAACTCAAAATTTATTTAGATTTCATATAGTGTTGAGGGAAAATCACATTATTTAACTTTCTCACGTAAGGCACTTGTTAGAGAGAGGGGATGGCAGAAGTAATTTTATTACTAGCTGTTCTCACTTAAATTTTTATTGCTGGCTACTCTCTGGGAAAGACAAGAAACTAAAAACAGCGGCAACAAAAAAGCATCATTAGGAAAGGTGGGACTGAGCCAACAGAGGGATACTAGCTACAAGAGTCTATTGCAGTAGTTATAACTGAATGTATCTTGTATTTATCATTTGCATAAATGTCAATATTTTCATACCTCAATTTTGTATAGATTACATTTAATACTGTATTTTGAATTCAAAACATTAGTGATTTTGGAAAATGCTTCCCAAGTAAGCTTAATTTATTATTCCAGCATTTGAAAGTTCTGATGGGAGTTAGATACATTTTTCTTCAATTCAAGTTAATTTTATTTTTAGTTAATTATAGTAATAAAACCTTCTAAGTGATTTGAAATAATCAATGTACTTGTCAGAATCCGCCACTTCCCTCCCATTTTATCTATCATCTTAGTTTTGGTTATTATTTGGCCTAACATATTAAACATTTTAAACTTTCAAAAAAGCAAAGTATCTCCAGATGTCTTATGTTTTGAACAATTATAATGATTTTATTTGCATTTAATAAAGATTATCAGGCTTGACTTGAAATATTTACTATAATGTTTCAGTATATTGCGTTTTTATTTATTATCAGCCTAACTGACACAGACTTTTATAGTTTCAGTTTTGATAGTCAAAAGTTGGAGCCATAATCAAAAGATCATTTCATTTTCAGAGTTTCTTAAAAGCTTGTCTCTTGCCTTATGGGAAGTCATAAAAGTGATGTATGTCTATGGGTAATGCTGACAGAGTGCTAATTGGTGTCTGTGTCAGGCGTGGGAAAATCTTGGCAGGAATGCGTCTGCATTTCTTGTTGAGCAGCCACTGTATGCTCAGCATTTGAGAGGGATTATAAGTCAGAATGCATGTAGGGCATGGTCCCTATGAATCAACGTACATAAGAAACATGGGGAAACAGTAGGACTACCTTATACTTTTCTTTCTTTTTAAAAAATTTCTTTATTGATTAAGGTATTACATATGTGTCCTTATTCCCCCATTACATATGTGTCCTTATTCCCCCTTATTCCCCCCCTCCAAAACCCCCTATTCATGCCCTCACCCCCTATTGTCTGTGTCCATAGGTCAGGCTTATATGCATGCACACAAGTCCTTTGGTTGATCTCTATCCCTTACCCCCACCCTTCCCAACTTTCCCTGATGTTTGACGGTCTGATTGATGTTTCTCTGTCTCTGGATCTGTTTTTGTTCATCAGTTTATGCTGTTTATTATATTCCATAAATGAGTAAGATCATGTGATATTTATCTTTCACTGCCTGGCTTATTTCACTTAGCAAAATGCTCTCCAGCTCCATCCATATTACATTATACTTTTTATTATAAGTTTAAAAAAAAAAAGGAAAAACATGGGCCAACTCTGTTTTATTGGAAAATATAGGAACTATATAGTACTCAAGTGAGTGGCATTTATAGACAGAAAAATGGGAAAATAGTCCCAGTACTGAGCTAACCTCCCCTTGTGAAAAATCCTCCCATATAATGTCCTGATCATATGATTGATCCCCACCCAGATGTGTCCTCATTAGTTGCAAGGAATTTGCCTGGTAGGAAACACACAGTTGGAAGTTTTTCTTATATTAGAGATTAATCTGGGCTGAAAGTTTTGCCCTGTTTTATAGCTGGGCCCCTACCATCTACAGGCTCATCACACACTGACACTTTCTCAGGAGGATCTGAGCCTGTCCTCTCATTTCACTTTCCTCCCAACAAGGAGACGTGGGGACCTTGGAGGGACCTTGTATGAGGAGTCCTGTGTCACTGAACAGCCAATACTTGAACTCTGCCACTTCTTAGCAACAATGGAATCCATCATAGATGTGCTTGTTTCTTGTTGTGATAAAGGGAAAAGGGAAAGCAGTGGACTGAGACTTGAGCTTCTGAGAGCTTTTCTATTCCAGGCCCTTCACAGCGGTGTGTGTTGGGGGAGGACTTACTTATAGGACTATATTTTATCCTCTTAACAACATTGTGAAATAGACATCATTATCTGTCTTCCTTAAGAGGAACTCAATGTTTGGGAGGATAAACATTAAGGGTTGAACATTTTGCCTTCACCTACTGTGACTTTCAATTTCCTTTCTTTTAAAGAAAAGATCTGTAAGTCTAGAACTATGCACCTAAGTGAAGGTGAATTTAGTGATACATATAGCTCACTCGATCCAGAAGACTTTGGAGATTGAAGTTATAATTATGCCCCAATAAAAGGTATAAACCAGGACTGTCTGGGCAAACCTGGACCTCTAGTTACCATGACTTCAGGTCAACCCTAAACCACTAGAGGTCTTAGTTAGGAGCACTGTCGCTTATGGACTTGATCACAGCAATTGTTATCTTTTGTTTCTGACTCGCATGGTCCTTGTCTCTATGTATAGTATGAGAAAGAATATATCATCTGCTTACATCAGCATTCACTCAGGAAGTTGTTTTGTTTTTGTAGAAGGTATATTTTTATCTCAATTCACCAGAGTTCCTGAAAAAATTCCAAACCAGAGGGACTTGGCTATCTCATCCAGGGCAATCGTTGGGCTGAAGTTCAGTCTTGCATGGTGTGGTGCCAACTACTGGTCGCTCCCCTTTGGCTTCCCATCCACTCGGTTGCTCAAGGGTTGGAGCTGTTCTCCAGCGCTTCGCTTAATCCTGTGCTATTGCCATCCCTACATACCTCCGGAAAAGGTGAAATGAATGTTTGTAGGTTCCTTTTAAGATCCATAAGGAAAGATGGTTTGACAGTAGAAGGCATTAAAATAAACAGACCCTGGATACTCTCCCAGGGTGAGCGCCATGGAAGAGACAAACCTCAAAGACCCACTTGGTGGTACCTCCCAATGACTTTCATTCATTGGATCAGCAAATGGTTATTCAGCCCCTGTGAGAAGCGCTCTGTGTGATTGTTACCTAATGAGAAACTAAAACTTGTTCTACACGTACAGATAGACTGACTCAGGCTTTGAGTTGGGATAAGCACTAATAATTCAGGTGGAAACTTGTTCGAATTGCCTTGGAGGAGCCAACTACCAGACCGAAAACTAAGTTTGTCAGCATTCTCCAAAATGACTCAAGTTTGGAGAACGCCAAATTAATAGAATCTTGTCCAGTTTTACTCTGCTCTCTCAAAACATGCAACTTTTAAAAAGAATGCTGTCATTTGTGTTAAACTAAAGAACATGGAAGTTGATGCTAATCATATTCTATTAAATAAATCTATCACTAGGCAATTAAATATGTAATATTATAAAATTCAATGTGGAAAAATGATTTCCATTTATCTCTTTTTCTTAATTTTCCTCAACTGACAGATTTGAGACATATTCTTTTGGATCAATTATATTTTGGATGATCTGATACTGTGATAAGTGGTAAAAGTCATTACTCAGGGGTTGGCAGTTGTAATACAATAGTAAATAATTTAAGATTAAATTCTCTGTTTTATGTACTCACAACTGTAAACCTAGTTTTGCCTGACCCTGTATGTTACTGAATTTAGCAACAGATATTGATGCTTATGAATATTTTTTATCGTTTGGCATTTTAAAATATATCTTAAATCTCAAAACCTACTTCCAGAACAGAATACTTGATTGTGATGATGTATAGTGAGATATTTATACAAACATTTCTTACATAAATGAAGAAAGATACTTGAGAGCACTTAAAATACCAATAGAAGATATTACAAGAACAGACAAATAGACTTTTGATTTTGTACAGTTCTCTGCCTCTACATTTATTAGGGTTAGGTTGGTTATACCAATTTTTTGAGGTACAATTTTGGCTTTCTTTCACGGGAAAAAAGGTGATTATGTTTTCCAATCTGTGCCACATCCAAGGAAAAATTGAGCCCTCAGGTAAGCGAGCTTGCTCTGTGTGTTGGTGTCTGATCCCAGGACTGTAGAATCTAGGAAAAGAGAATTACTTTGTAGTCATTTCAGTACCTATGCAAAAAAAATAAAAATAAAAAAAATAGATGTAGAAAGTTGTAGATCAGTAGTTTCCAAACTTTAGGGTGAAGAAATACAACACGGGGATTTTGCTAAACATGCATTTTCTTCAATTCCTTCCCCATCCCAGGACAGATGGCTCTGGTCTGGAATGAGATCAGGTGGCTGATGGTTGAGGGCTTCTCTTCTTGGTGACATAAAGGACTGGAAGCAAGGTCTCCAAGGAGATAAGAAATAAAGAAATGGATAAAGCACTTTACCTTAGAAAGGAGCATGACTTTAGAGGAGAGGAGGCGAGAGGGAGAACAGGGAAAGAAAAGGCAGGGAATTCAAGCAGAAGCCACTAAGCAATTCCTCCCCCGTGGTGGGGAAGATTTTTATATCTTTAAGACGCTGTATAATGTTACAGCATTGTTTGGCTTTGCTTTATTGTTTTTCATTTCTTGGTTTCTAACAACCACTCTCTAAGCTCCAGTGAAGCCTGACACGCACAGGTATTTCTGTGGAGTGGCGTTGGGGATAAAGGATGGGACCATACAGGGGATGTGGCTGATTGGACGCTGACAGAGAGGGCAGGAGTGGCCAAGGAATTCCCCCAGGTGAGTTGCAGGAAAGCGAATGACAGGTGATGGGGTGACAGAAAAGCAGCTGCAGAGTCGCCCTGACGGGGGAGTGGGCAGGACCACCTTCTCCCTTCCCCATTTAGCCCATAATTCATACATCTATTGAGCATCTACTGCATGCTATGCACTAATTATGCACTATGCATACATGTGTTACCGCATAAGCCTCGCAGGAATGGAGTAGGGGCTATGATGCTTTGTATGTAAACAAGAAAACCGAGTTGGGACCCATTTTTTCAAGATGCCACAGCCAGGAACTGGTGGCACCGGGATGTACCAAAGGCGGCCAGGCCTAGAGCACGGTAGGGGCCTCACCACACACACGGGATGCCTTGGCTGACTTTGGAGGTGGAAGGAGGAGAGCGGGCGGGTGAGGTCTGAGACCACACAGTCAATGGGGTGGCCTGAGTGGTTAAGCAGGAGGGAGCCGATGCTTAGAGCTGGTGATGGTTGTGAGCAGCCAAGCAGCAGTCTGGGGTTCCAGACACAGCGATCCTGGGGGCCGGGATTCCTGTAGCTCACCGTGGCGCGATGTGTTGGAAGGCTAGCTCCGTTTACAGCATGAAACATCTTTAATGGGAAATCAAGGCTGCCCCAAATTCAGAAATGAAAAAAAAAAAAGTCTTCATCTCAGTATTCTAATACTACTCTTAGTGTAATAAGACCCACATCAACAACAAAGACATGCAAAATTGGAAAAGATCAGAAGAGTACATGAAAATTGCTGTTTGCACATACATTTTATTTATTTATTTATTTATTTATTTATTTATTTATTTTTAAATATATTTTATTGATTTTCCACAGAGAAGGAGGGAGAGGGATAGAGAGCTAGAAATATTGATAAGAGAGAAACATTGATCAGCTGCCTCCTGCACACCCCCCACCGGGTATGTGCCCGCAGTATATGCCCCTGACCGGAATCGAACCTGGGACTCTCGAGTCCATAGGCCGATGTTCTATCCACCAAGCCAGAGCGGTTAGGGCTGCACATACATTTTCATTTCAATCTCACATCACCATGCATGAGACTATAGACACCTAATAGATGGTTGTTCACAGGAACGTTTGTGAAACACAGCTTTGTTGTTCGTTTTATGGAAATATTTATCATAAGCTGACTAGAGTTCTGATTAGGAAATGAGGCTTGGTCATTCTTATAAACGCCTTTGCCTTCTTTGTAAGGTTTGAAGTTTAATCCTTAAAGCATTTGATGCCCCAAACTAAGCAGCACCCACTAGTACCTCTGTCCCCCTGGCCCTTTGTTCTCAGCAAGTGCACTGGGATTCCGTGGGAAAGAATAGCTTAAAAACTAAACATTCTGTTTGTGAAAGTGGATTAGAAGGAAAAGGAATATATGAAAAATTTAATGTTTTAAAATATAAATATTACCCGATTAATCTCCCCTCCTCAAAACACAGGAATACACGCCATGGGGTCCAGAAGAAACCTTCGCGTGAAAGAGCGGAGGAAGCTCTTCTCCTGGCAGACACCACGTGCCAGGGGCCCAGCTGAGGCCAGAGGCTGGGCTGAGCTTCACCCCCTCCCTGCTCACCCGCTCACCCTTCCGGGCACTTCCTCAGGCGCAGCCCCAGTGGACAGATGGATTAGATTTTTGGAAAGAGGATTTATTAGCAACAACAACCACTACAATAAATGATGTACCATTAGGATTGACCAGAATAACCTACATGGGCAATCTATAGGAAGAAAATTGCAAAAATTTACTGATAAACATATAGCTTATACCTAAATTTAAAAATTAAAGATTTTAAAGACATCGACTAGCCATGCAAATAGTGACAGGCTTTGGAAACCCCCATGTTTGGGAAATACTGTTCTGCTGCAGAAGCCAGGGGAATCCACAAGGAGTTTCTTAGATGAGAAAACACGTTTATTGACCACAGCACAGCCCCACAGAAACACATGTCCTCTTCAGCTCTCCCAGTTTATGCAAGCACTCACTCCCAAACGGAGATGACTTATGGGCAACAAGGAGCAAGGTAAGAAAGCTGCAAGACTGAGCATTTATTACAAATGGACCAACACTGTTCATAAGATGGAACTAATATTAGAGGATCAGACTATACATTATTGTTTATTTTTACCAGTACTGCACCGTCACCACCACCCTTCATCTCAAATTTTCCCAGTCGTCTTCGTCGTCTTCTTCTTCTTCTTCTTCTTTTTAAAAAATATATTTTATTGATTTTTTTTCTTACAGAGAGAAAGAGAGAGGGATAGAGTTAGAAACATCGATGAGAAAGAATCATTGATCAGCTGCCTCTTGCACACTCCCTACTGGGAATGTGCCCGCAACCAAAGTACATGCCCTTGACCGGAATCAAACCTGGGGCCTTCCAGTCCGCAGATCAATGCTCTATCCACTGAGCCAAATTGATTTCGGCATCCCAGTCTTCTAATCTTACTTCTTTGAGGACTTTGACCAGACCAGCCTGGTCTAACAGTGGTCTAGGTGTTGTTATGAGGTGTTTTATAGATGTGATTAGGCAGTAAACTAAATAAAACAGATTACCCTCTAAAATGTGGGTGGGCCTCCTCTAGTCCATTGAAGGCCTTAAGTTCAAAGTCAGAATTTCCCTCAAGTACAAGGAGTTCTCCTGACGATGCAAACCTTGCTTGAGTTTCTAGATTGCTGCTCTGTGGAATTTAGACTCAAGACATCAACTCTTATCTCAATTTCACATGAGCCAAGTCCTTAAAATGAATCTTTCTCGCTCTCTCTTCATACACACACACACACACAAACACACACACACACACCCTATTGGATATATTTTGGTTCTATTAATTTTCTGCAGAACTAAACACAAAACCCAAGTCTAATTATAGGCCCGAGGAGAACGAGGAGAGGCAGGGAGAATGTTGAAAGAGGATGCTCACTTCCGGCCAGGAGCGTTCATCTTGAGAGTGTCTTCGAGGGCCACTTCCTGTTGTCATTGCTTAGATTCTCCCTGGAGCTGAGCCTGAGGTGAGACAGAGCCTGGGTTCGGGCTGCTTGATTAGGCAGCAATCTCAGGGAACGGGAGTGACGGTCAGGGGAGAGAAACATGGGAAGAGAAAAAGGCCATCCTCAGGTGCATCGCTGCGTCTCTCACCAGCATAGGGGCTGATGCACAGGGAGCCTTAGGGGATGGCTCCTGAACTGCTTAGAACCTACTCATCACCCGCACCCTCTATTGTTCAAGACTGTGCTCCACACCGAGCTTCCACAGTGAACCCCAAAACTTGTCACGCAGAACTACTGGGAGGTAAAATAATAAACACAAACGTTCTCTTCTCTGACCACAACCATCTCCTGTAATCCAGTCCTCTCACTTTATCACTCCCCTTTGGCCTGCTTGCTAACTCCTAAGCTCCGATTCCTACAGGTTGTCCCATTCACAGTGCCTGCTGATTTCAAGTAGGTTCCAACTCTGTCCCGGTCTCTTACTGGCTCCCAGACCGTGGGGAAGTTACTTGAGCTCTCTGAGCTTCAGTATTCTTGTCTATAAAATGAGATGATAATAACAGCACCAACTTTTTGGAGTTGTTATGAGCAAGATTCAAGATAACGCATATGAAACATTTAACACTGTCTGCGACACAGACACCAAATAGTAGTTATTATGATGAGATGGTGATTATAATAATGATATTTGTCCAGCTTAGTTCCCATAGTTCATCACTTCAGCTGCTTTCTTACCTTTTGACTCTTGGGTTTCTTCTGGTCCTGACCAAGAAACTTTAAACCTAAATCTGTAGTCTATACATCTCAGCTGGACTGCGGGAGCAGAGTTATATATAATTACTAAATATCTAAAAGGATTAGGAGGCTTATATCTATCCGAGGTCCCTGGCTGGCTTCTGTCCTAATCTTATTTCTGTCCTGTAATAATGCTCTTACTTTTGAGTGGAAATTAAAATCCTGATATGGACTACCTCAAAACCACCCTCCTCTTTTGAGGAATACTGATCAATTAGTTAGTAGAATATCCCTCAATTTAGGTTTGTATGGTATTTTCTCATGATTAGATTGAGGTTCTGTATTCTTTAAAGGATACCACACAGTGATGTGGCCTTCTCAGTTCATTGTATCAAAAATACATGGAGTTGATATTGATGATATTAAGCTTTGTTGTGTAATTAATGTGACAGGATTCTATTCTAAAGTCACATTTTTCTTTTATTTTTTATTATTTTTAAATTTTAAAAAAATATATTTTATTGATTTTTTTACAGAGAGGAAGGGAGAGAGATAGAGAGCTAGAAATGTCGATGAGAGAGAAACATCGACCAGCTGCCTCCTGCACACCCTCTACTGGGGATGCGCCCGCACCCAAGGTACATGCCCTTGACCAGAATCGAACCCGGGACCTTTCAGTCCACAGGCCGAAGTTCTACCACTGAGCCAAACCGGTTTCGGCAATTTTTTCTTTTATAATCAATATTTTTGTAGAGATATTTTGAGGCTATACAGATACGCTACTCATGCTTAAATCTGCCAATTTCCACAAGCAGAGGTGGGTGGGTCTTACCTTGGTAGTTACTGTTTGGTATTCTAAGTTGACTTTCTATTTCCTTTTTCCATGCACATTTATTAATCCAAGTCCATCTGTAAAAAAAAATTGTCTATCTACTACTATTTGTTTATTGGTCTATTTATATCAGGATGGGCTTGTAATGTTTATTTTAATTTGGGGCTGTTGTCCAATAATATGTAATTATTTCATTTTTCAAGTTGTTCTAACTCAAGGACGTAATCTAATAGGAAATACAAAGAGATTCAAAAAGAAATGAACTAAGTAAAATATAATATTAGGTTGTAATAGCTGCTAAGAATGAAACAAATAAGAGAAAATAATGGGAACCTGGGATCTTCTGTGAGCTGGGGCCCAGAAGGAACTCCGAGAAGATGACTGAAGCTGATTCATGCCGATGAGAATGGGCGCGCCACGTGCTGGCTGGTGGGTGGGCATTCTAGGCAGCGGCCTAATCAAGAGGAGAAATGACTGCTGACGTGGGTGGTCTCCTCTGGCAAATTAATTCCTCAGCACTTAATCCTGTTTGTTTTTCCCCATTCCACAACTATTTATTTGTGTCCTCTACGTGGGAAGGAGGAGTTGGGCTGGAGGAAATACAGTCTCTGAACACACAGTTTATCTGCCAGGAAGGAAACCTGCAAGTCAGGTGGAGCTGACTAAGCAGCGTGACGAGGCTCTGCCAGAGATGGCACCGAGCACCGATTTGGGTTCGGGAACAGAACCGGAAAGGCACCCGGGACATACATGGGACTTGCACGTAGCAGGGCATGAAAGCACGGGTGCAATTGTCCTTTTCTAGTGGATTGGCAGCGTTAAATACACAACCTCAACACACTAGTAACGGTGGGTTGGATTGTCTTCGTTGGAAACTCCTGGTGAAGTTCTAGCCCCCAGTACTCCAGACTGTGGCCTGATTTAGAAACAGGGACACTGTAGGTGCCATTAGTTAAGATGAGGTCACTGGAATGGGACCCAATCCCGTGTGACTGATGTTCAGATAAAAGGGGGACATTGAGGCCCAGAGACAGACATGCAGAGGGGAGACAGTGTGAAGAGGCAGAGGGAAAAGGCAGGGCAGGGAGAGAGGTCTGGAGCAGATCCTCCCTCGAAGGCACCAGCCTGCTGACAGCTTGTAAACCGTGCGGCAATACCACTTTGTGGCATTTTGTTACTGCAGCCCCAGAGAGCCAATTCCAAGAATTCCAACTGTAGGACATTCTGGAAGAGGTGAGGCTGAGAGAGAGAGAGTGAGGAGGACAGGAGGTTTAGGCAGGGCACAGAGCGTGTGTGGGGCAGGGTAACTGCTCCGTATGAGACCAGAAGCGGGACTCATTCCACACATCTGTCCAAACACAGTGCACACCACCAGGCGTGACTTCCGTAAACTGGCTGTGGGGGAGAATCTGTGTCAGCATGTCATCGGTGATAGCGAGTGAAGCACTCTTCGGGAGACAGGGATAGTGGGAATCTGAGGTGTGGGGTGGAGGGTATAAGAAAAATCTCTACTCCCCTCTCAATATCGCTGGGAATCTAAAAACAAAGCCTAGCCGAAACCAGTTTGGCTCAGTGATTGAGCGTCGGCCTGCGGACTAAAAGGTCCCAGGTTCGATTCTGGACAAGGGCATGTACCTTGGTTGTGGGCACATCCCCAGTAGGGGGTGTGCAAGAGGCAGCTGATCGATGTTTCTCTCTCATCGACATTTCTAGCTCTCTGTCTCTCTCCCTTCCTCTCTGTAAAAAAATCCATAAAATATATTTTAAAAATAAAAAAATAAAAAAATAAAAACAAAGCCTATTAAAAATGTCCCACCTTGCTCATAGAGCCTGTAAGTTAAAATATACCACAAAGTATGTGACAAAGCATATTTCTCCTATCTGTGCACAGAAAACCTTTACAGGTAAATACGAAAGATTTATAAGTAGCACCTATATCACAACTATATCATTTCTCTATTTGCTGCATAAGTAACAAAGCTGTTCTCAGGACTTCCTGGGTTCCTGTCCGAGAGCAGAGCCTGCCAGCCCTCTGTTGAAGTAGGCCAGCGGTCAGTGCTTCTCACTCTTGTCAGCACATACAATCACCTGGGAGGGGTGTGTGTGTGTGTGTGTGTGTGTGTGTGTGTGTTTAATGAATGTGCGTGCATTCCAATCTAGAGATTCTGATTTAATTGGCTGGGGTGAGGCTCAGATATGATTTTTTTTTTTTTTAACTTTATACTGATGGAAGTGTGTTGCCAAAGTTGAGAACCTGATCTGAGGCCGTGTTTCTCATCCCTGGCTACTCATCAGAATCGCCCGGGGCACTTGCTGATGTGGGTTCGTAGGCCACACCCTCCGGAATCCAATACCAGAATTCTGAGTGGACGAAGGCACTTGTATAGGCACCCTGGGTGCTCTGATAAGAGCCAGGTCTGAGAAACACCCAGGACATCATTACAAATACAGAACAAGCCAGGCTGGCCTGCTTTTTGCTTTATGACAAAATTTTCTCCAACTAACTTTACTGCCTGTCATTGAAAAACATTTTTTTAACTTTTTATATTTTTTCCACGTGTGTGTTTGTGTATATGGATTTGACTTAGCTATCCACCAGTCCCTTTAGAGTATTCAAGAACCAATTTGCAATATTATTTAATACAAACATATTCATAGTGGTAAAATATTTGTATAAATCACTAAACACACACATGCAAGAACCCTTTAAAATGATATTTTTCTTTGTGGAGCATTGATTTATTTACAATCAGATACTACTTTCCTCGCCAGTTCTGAATCGCCGTGTTCTAGACAAATGTGGTGTCCTTAACTGACATTCTGAGAGTGACGCCCTGGGCCTAGAATGCATTTGTTCCAGCACTGTCCTTCCATTTCCTCCAGGTCTTCCCTGCGGGCACCCCTCACCCCTTCTTCACTGGGAGGTAACAGCACTAACTGGTGGGAAGGAAGTGCCATTCTGCTGGCCAGCCTAGTCAAGGGGCTCTGCCCCGAGACTGCAGAACTGCTGCTGCTGCAGCTTAGACAGTAGCTTTTAGCCAGGGATCAGATTACAACCATTTCCAGGCGGGTGGGGTGGGGATGAAAAACTCCTGGATTTTCATAATTTAAATATTGTATGCAGTGTTCCAAGCACACTATCTGTTATGCACGTTTGTACTTCTCAAGTTGACACAGGGTTCTAGAAATATACCTGTCATTGGGGAAGATCTTTCTGTTACTTACATTCAGGAAGTATGACATTGTAGCTCCAGAGACAGTAGTGTTTCCGCATTTAGCAAACAAACAAAACTAATACAAGTAAATAATATGGTATTCTCATCAATAACAAAAATTAAAAAATTGATAAAATGACAGATTAGGTTTTCTTTATTTCCCTTCTTCATTATACATTCTTACCACCCCCCACCTCTTTGTGAATATTTTTCACTAGATCTTCAAACCCTCTGTAGCTAGATTTTTTTTTTTTAAACTTAGTCTCACTGTTTATTTTGTTTTAATTTTCTACTAGGAAGTAAAATGTACTGATATATTTTCTTTTTTTTTAAATATATTTTATTGATTTTTTACAGAGAGGAAAGGAGAGAGATAGAGAGTTAGAAACATCGATGAGAGAGATACATCGACCAGCTGCCTCCTGCACACCCCCCACTAGGGATGTGCCTGCAACCAATGTACATGCCCTTGACCGGAATCAAACCCGGGACCCTTGAGTCCGCAGACCGACACTCTAACCACTGAGCCAAACCGGTTTCAGCAAAATGTACTGATATATTTTCTTGTTCTTTTGTTTTTCTTTGTTACTCACAATTGAAAATAGAGTAACACTGTCCAGGTCTAAAAACAAAACATTGATATGTTATACTTGTTGGTTGTTAAATGACCAACTCTCTAGAAAAAAAAAGTTAAAATTAAAAACAATTCTGATTTTGAACAAGTGTGATTGTCACTATCAGAGGCCCTGGCCAAATATTGGGCTTTTTTCAATCAAACCCAGACTCGGAGAATGGAATCTGGAAGTTCCAGCATTTCCCACACTCACTTTCCCTCAATTGTCGCGCTGCAGGAGAATCGTCTATAGATACTTGATTGCAAAAGCCCTCTAATGCAATTATAATTTGAGCCCGATGGCTAACTGAGGCGATTTCACAAAGGGAGTGTGTTTAAAGGGTGTAGTTCCTTTTGTTCAATGTTAATAACTCTTAATTCAATTACATAAAGAAAACCACAGTTTTCTTAAAGTAGTTGAGTTGAAAAATATTTATGGGTTACTATCTTCCCTATCTCCATCCTATAACAATTTAAGCATCATATTTGAAAGTTAAAAGTTCTTATATACTTTTTTAATAAAGATAGAAATATAGATGTATAAGAAAATATTTCTTTCCATTATCTGTTTTGTCTACCTTTTGTATAATAGGGAGACAAAAATCTCAACAGATAGCATGAGATTTCCCCAATATTTTCCCTTTCTTTTTAAAAAAATATATTTTGTGTTGATTTTAGAGAGGAAGGGAGAGGGAGAGAGAGAGAGAAACATCAATGATGAGAAGATTGATTAGCTTCCTCCTGCAGGGCCCCACACTGGGGGTTGAGCCTAAACCACAGGCATGGGCCCTGACTGGGAATCGAACTATGACCTTCCAGTTCTTAGGTTGATACTCAACCACTGAGCAACACTGGCCAGACTTGCCATTTCTTTTAACTGAAATTCACTATGCGACTTGCAGAAATCTGAATAATATATTATAACCATAAGCACCTAACATCTAATTCAAGAAATTATAACTATGAAAAACTATTTTACAGCTTTGATTTATTTATTGTATTTTTACTAATTTACTATCCAAATAAGTAAACCAGACCCATGGACTTCTAGAAAGACCTAAATCTGGCTCCAACTAAGATTAATGGAGGAATCCTGCACATATAACTGTTCTCCCAGAGTTTTCTCATTTGGAAATGGAACATTAAATGTGATAATGTACATGAACATGTGCTGTAAACTGTAATACTATAACATTTCAATACTTTTAAGAAGATACTCATTCTGCATTTTAAAATTTGAAGGAAGAAAAGGAAAGGCTGAGTAATGAATAGGAGCTCCATTGTTCAAAGGACCTTCAAATCAATTGAACAAAATATGGAGTCTTCTTTGGTGAAAGCAATTTTCCGTTCATTCAGACTTTCCCCGTTCAGTTGGGATGTATGTCAGGTGCACAGCACAGGGCATTATTCCAGGGGATTTATGGTAATCCTATACAATAAAAGGCCAGCCACCATAAGCATAACAACCGGAATGACCAGAGACCAGAACCACTATGGCCCCTCATTGGGCTGGCCCCGCCCCCAAGCAAATGGTTAGCGGAGATCAGGCAGACAGGCAAGTGGGTGGAGTGATCAGGTAGGCAGACAGCCCCTTGCTGGGCTGGTCCCACCCCCAAGCAAGTGATTAGGGGTGATCAGGCAAGCAGGCAGAGTGGTTAGGGGTGATCAGGTAGGCAGAGGGCCCCTCGCACGGCTGGCCCCACCCCCGGGCAAAGAAAGAAGGAGGCCCAGGCCACCAGCGGTGACTCTGTGGCAGGTGTCCAGCTGGCCAGCAGTTGCCCCGCAGAGGGAGGCCCAGGCCAGCCAAGCCATCACACTCCACACCTGTTGCCGCAGCGGGAGGCCACTGATGGCAGGGGAGGGGGGGGTGGCAATACTGCACAGATGGCTAGCAGTGGCAGCGCTGGGGGCGGGGCCAGCTGCCTGCAGCCGGAGAAGAAAAGCCCTATAGGCTCTAATCTCAGGCCAGGCCTATGGACCCTTCCCACGAGGTCCCGGACTGTGAGAGGGCGCAGGCTGGGCCGAGGGACCCCCCTGAGTGCATGGATTTTCAGGCACCGGGCCTCTAGATTTCTTTATGAAATAAACATGCTTGATTGTGCTTCCTTTAGTCGCAGCCACACTGAGCTGCTCTGATCAGGCTGTAACTCCTTTACCCTCTCTTCTTTGTGCCGTTGTTTATTCCGCTGTCAACACCAGAAACCTTCCTGTCTTTCATCCTTTACTGATGAACTTCTCCTTCTTCCTCAAGACTCATTCCAAATGTCACGTTTCTGGAAAGATCTCCCTGCCTCTTCTGCTCCGAGTTGGTTAATTACGATTCCTTTGTGCTCTCATCAGAGAAAGCTTATCATAGTCAGATAACTTTTCACCTTTGTTTGAATGGGAAATGTGCATGGGACATAATAAGCATTCAATAAAAATAGCAGAATCCATCATTTTTTTCTATCTTCTATCTTTGCTCATGTCTTCTCTCTCTTTCTTTCCTCTATCTTCTTACCACTTATTCATCTTTAATATTTTTGTCAAGCAGAATTTTTAACATTTATAAACTTGGGTGTTTTCTAGTAACTTTTTGCTATCACTATTGTCTAATTTTGTGCTGTAGAATTTGAAAATCACGGATATTGTGGTTTTGTTCTGATACATTGAGATGTTTGCAAGTATTTTAATTAAATACTAGAATTTTGGAATACTTAATATTTCATTTTAAAAACAGTACAACTAAACAATACCCTCAAACTTGTATTCATTTCTAGTATCCATTTTCTAGCATATTGGATAAATAAGGTATTTGCAGACTACCCATAAGCCATTGGGAATTGCAGCCTGCTTTTTGTCTGTGGCCTGTTCCTCCTATGATTCTCTTCCTAGGCTTGGGTTGTTGTTTCTTCCTTTCTCTCTTTCCCCATATGTAATACGTGATATGTAAATTAAAACATATATACTTAAAATTATAAATATGTAATATATATGAAATGTCACACCTTCGGGAAAAGTTAAAACAATTTAATGTGTAAATATTCCTCTCAAGTCCAAGCAGAAGAAGAAAAGGAAAAAAGTTACCAGAAGTTACTCATTGATCCTCCTTCCTAGCCTGGCCCATGTCCTGCCTTCGGTTGTTCCTGGTGTGAATTCCCATGTCCTTCCTCTTCATGAAGCTCAATATGCATCCTCCTGCCCCACCAGACCAGGCCACGGGGCATCGTGTGAAACAATGCACTCCACAGGGTTCAGATTTTTTGGTTTAAGGTAACACTACCAGGCCCGTGGGAAAACATGCAATAAAGTGCTTCCTTTTCAGAATTGTGGTAAATATCAAGAGTCAGCGTGACCATAGAAACTAAGATGAGATAAAGCTGAGCTTTTTGTCTGGACTGGAGACCTCTGATCTGTCTTAGGAAAAACGCAGTGTGTGGATACCCACACACATCTCAGAGCGCAGGCAAACATTCTCAGGAACATTCTAGTTCAAGTTCACATGAGAAAACTTCTACCATAAGATGCCCGATTTACAAAGTGCTTCTCTGTCCACATGGGTGGGAGTGTGTTTGATCGCGCAGAGCAGTTTCATCTTTCTCCTCTTCCAGTGCATGTGGCACAGTCACGATCATAGCAGCCATTGTCAAGACCAGCAGTCCCCATCCTCATCTCCATCCTTAGGCCCAAAGAGTGGCATCAAGGCCACCGAAATGAGTGGCTGTTTGTGAGTCACCTGAGGTAGGGACAGATCCTTAGGGCTCTTCATCAAACTGTGCAGAACCTGAGAGCAGACATTTACTTCTGTTGAAAGCAAGCCACAGGAACTTAGGGACGGATTTCGCTTTTAATTCAATAGCAGGCAAGTTAGAGATGGTTCCTTGGAGTATGTATCATGTTTGCTATAGAGAAATGACAACACATATTTCTATGTAGCCAGTGAACACATGGGGAAAGCTCTGGGAGATTAACATCCCTTAGGTCATGACAAAAGTTTCCCTCCTTTTTTTTTTTTTAATCTTAACAAAGTTTAGGTACTGAACATCTATATTGATATTTAAAATTAACATTTAATAATATGATTTTTAATATATAAAGTTAATAACTGACAGTAGGATTTTATCTATCATTAAAAACAACAACAATGCTCCATACATTGAACTTTGAAGGCCACCAAAGAAAATAATACTTGGAGGAAATACCGGGAAGTGAATAAGTCACTCATTATGTTCACCGCACCAGGATTTTAATCTCGACCACATCATATGAAATACTTTCACTCATGTTCAAACATATAGTAGGCTGTAAGCTCTATGAGGCCAGGGATCATGTCTTCTTCTGCTTTCAGTCACCAGTAATGCTTAGGGTACAGAAGGTGTTAATAAGTGATTGATGGATAGTAGGCCGGTATTGTTTTTAAATGGAAATTTGAAGAGGTCAGTTTGTGGACATATCTTGATTTGCCTGTCTAGCCACTATTCCTCCTTTTTCTGTTAGTACACCATAGCTGCCTTTGGCAATATCCTCTTCCACCACTGTTTGCCCATTTGTCTGGCTCACCCCTTGACTATAGGCTAATAATGGCAAGAGATGGCCAGTGAGATTGTGTTTTGCTCAAACTATTGGAAACAAACCCTGCTCCTTCAAGCCAGGCTCCTTAAGCCAACAGGATGTGATGTTGGAGCTTCTGGTGGCATCTTTGCCCCCTCACTGAGAAACCTGAACAGTAACAAAGCGAGCACACAGAAAGACAAAACTAGGAAACGGAGAAAGAAGACAATGCCTTGGTGACGTCATTTGATCACTTGGCTCGAGCCCCGCCTGGACTTAGAATATCCCTGGACTTCCCAATTACACGATCTAAAGAAATCCCTTCCCCTCCGCCATTTTATTGTGTTTCTCTTTAGCCAGCTGGGATTAGGCGTGCGTGCTGAAGAGAGGGAGCTCTAAATCATACGCAGGGGTGTGCTGGCGTTTCTTTTTCATGGGTCTGCAGCAGTGCTGATAAGAGCTAACAGGAAGTGGTCATTTCATGTAAAATTAATCAGTATACTATGCAAACAGTCTTAAGAACCCATTGCCGGTAATTATTAGTACCCACGTATTACTTCTAATTTTTAATAACCTTTTACCCAGAGAGGAGTCTGTGAGTCCTGTGGGATGAAAGGGGCTTTCCACTGCAGAACATGGACCTCATGGGACCAAGAGGCCCTCAGTCGCCAAGACTTCTCATTTCTTTGTTCAAACACTTCTTCTCTCCCATAGGAAGATCACATCCTGTGTCCCCCTGTCGTGTCTCTTTAACACAAAGAGCCTGTTGTGGCTTCCTTAGAGTGCAGAGCATTCCTACAGCCCGAATCTTCTAGAACAGATTGGGTCCCTGTCAGAGGAAATAATTCTACAGTAAGCAGCTGTTTTGAGGCCTGGAATTTATTTATACCCAGCACTTTCTGCAAGTTGGTTGTGCATAAACATAAACTTTGTCGCTGTATTTCCACAAGAGACATAACTTTGGACTTCATAGGACAGTGTATTTTCTTGACACGCCTTAAGATGAAAACTAAAGAACCGCAAACGTCATGTGGGTTTTTAAATTCAAATATTTCTCTGTACAACCATAAGTCAGTGGTGGGAAACAGATCATGCAACATTTACATATTTATAATAAATTCTCTTCTACAGGAGGCTCTGCACTATGAAATGCGATCATTGTCTATTAATTTCTCTCTCAATTGCTGATATACTTAATGTTTTCTATAGTGCCTCTTTTCCCCCACACTTTGAACTGGAAAGAGAACTACATTTGCAATTTTCTTTACAATGTATGCCTTTTTTAAAAAAAATAATGTGATTTCTGTCTTCTTTATTCTGTATGTGGTACTCATTGCCTAGCCAGACCTTAAATATTTGTTCAATGAGTAAATGTGCTTGCATATCTTTGGATAGCTATTACCTAACAGACCTTGGGTTTGCAATAATCTTATTTGTTTCATTTTAAGTCCAATCTCTTTAACTTTTTATTGCACACCTAGGCAATTACTAGTATGTGCTATAAAAATTAGTCCTTGTTATGAGCCAGACACCATCCAAAGTGCTTTCTATGTGGTACCACATTTACCTTCACAATAAGCTAGGAATTAACAGCTATTATTGCTCCTCCTTTATAGATAAAGAGACTGAGGCATGAGGGGTCAAGACACTGCTGTCTAGCTGCAAAACCAAGCTCTTAGCCACTGCGCTACATGGTCAGGTATTCAGCTATGTTGTTAGACATGGATTAGAACAAACAAATGCAGCAAGCAGACACATAGAAATAACATAGTGCTCTCTCTGGTAGTCTGATGGCAGGAAGTTGGAAGAGATCAATCTTGTTTTTATTTAACATGATTTCCAGGCAATCAATTTTGTTACAGTCATTTTCTTATAAAGTACTTAGATAAGGACACCTTTGTGTGTAAATAGAAAATCTGGGAGGAATATTTTTGCTGTGAGCAAACCAATGACTTGGAATTAGGTTTTGTATAAGTTTTTGTTGTTGTTGTTGTAAGGATTCTTTTCCGTTCATCTTTATCGTTGAAAGTATGCACACTTTTTTAAAATTACTTTTAAGGTGGGTAATGGGAGAAGAAACGTAAGGGCAGCCTAAAGAAGTGGGATCAAAGGAATCTACTTTGCAGAACTGGGGAGACTATTCTGGACTCACAAGAACTTAGCAATCCGCACATCTCTCCAGAGGGCAACGCGTGCTCACTTTTCAACACCTCCAGTCTGGTTTTTGTAATACATCCTTTGCCATGTCCACAATACAGGAAGATGTAGCAATGACTTCATCAGAGGAACATGTATACCCACTGTGCAGGACTGGAGAACTTGAATCTTTAAGCTACAGACGTATACACTTAGATACACTAGGTAGGTGTTTCCGTAGTGTAGTGGTTATCACGTTCGCCTCACACTTAGATACACACTTAGATAATTAAATGCTGAAACATGCACACACAGAGTTACACATGGGTCTATACTTACCCACTTCAGTGATTATTCCTATTTCTGCATTTCCATTCTTTTCTCCCAAAATATTAGATATAAAAGAACTACATTAAAGTATTTTATTTTCTTATTGAGAAATCAAATTTCAATGCAGACATAAAAATATACTTACTGGTGGCTATCCCTATGGCAATAAAATACCACAAAGATATCTTTTAGTTCTTGGTCCAGAGCTTTTATTTCCAAAATCTCTCTGGCCCGTAACCGCAGAGAAGCAGTAACGTGGTTATTCTCACCTCCCATACAGGACGGATTGCTCTTCGTGTCAAACCAGCCAGAGAAAACGTCTGTCCTTCTTTCCTCTGCGCCTGGGACCCCTCACTCCTCACTGAGCACGAGATGGAAAGAATGTGAGCAGCAAGAGCAGGAAGAGTAGTTTCTGGTATGAAAACTTAGAAAGTAACTGGTTTACCAGCCGTTTTACTTCGCTGCAGGATGACTCTCACACAAGAACCCCAATGGGGCATTCTAGAACGATCGCTGTTGGAATAGGAGATTTCGGGTGTTTCTGAAGACCTTTTATTGGTCTCACACCGGCTTATTGTCCAGCCGGGCAGATTCCTCATGAGCCCGATCCCTACTTCCTGCTCCTTTTCAGAGAGACTGCGCTCGGTGGCAGTGAGACCGGTCCAGATGTGCACTTCCCAGTGCCTGCGGGGTCACGGGCCGAGGATGCTTGCTTTCTCACGGCTTCATCCTTTAAAAGGAGTCCTCGCTGAAATGCCCATGATGGTTACTTTTCCTTCCCTCTCTCCCCCCCCCCCCCCAAATTAAGCAATTACCACTTGAAAACATTGCCCCTCCTTCCGCAAATGCCATCACGGGTGTCGTGTGCAATTGATACTGAGCTCACTACATTGTGGCAGGAGATCTGGTGCTAAAGCCCTCGCTGCGAGGGTCATGGGTGTTGTTGTTTTTAAAAATATATTTTATTGATTTTTTTTACAGAGAGGAATAAAGTTAGAAACATCAATGAGAGATAATCATCAATCAGCCGCCTCCTGCACACCTCCTACTGGGGATGTACTCACAACCAAGGTACATGCCCTTGACCAGAATCAAACCTGGGACCCTTCAGTCCACAGGCTGATGCTCTATCCACCGAGCCAAACCAGCTAAGGCAGGGTCATGAGTGTTTAAAAGAATAATCTTGATGGCATTTCTTGCTTTTAGGCTAGGCTGTCCTGCATGTCATGTACAAGTAATTTGGTGAACGGAGTGATGTTAAAGACAGTGCGTCTCAGACAGTTGTTGCTTTTGAATAAAAATACTCAAGAAAAAAAACATTGCTTTATGCACAATACAAAAAATGCAACAAGAAGATCATATCCCAGCCATTTCTTTACTCTCTCACTTTTCTGAGGACTCTATCCGTTCTGGTAAGTTCCGAGGGCAGACAGCTAGGGAGCAGACAGGCTGCATGGTGAGCTGCCGAGGAGTGCCCGCTCAGAGCTGCCGCCTGGGTGAGCCCGCCTCCACCCAGATGCTCAGATGGGGAGATAGCTGCTGCTGATGCGATTGCAGGGCCCGGTCCCCTGATGTGCCAATGCAGCTGAGTAGGTGTCGCTTCACAACCGCGCCTGGGGGCAAGATAGGTTAATAAGGCCACAGGGGAGGGGAGGCCGTGGGAGGGGGTAATGACTGGGGAGGACTTCAGAGCATCAACCTGGGGGGAGGGAGGAGGGCCGGGAGCTGGGGAGTTCCCCCCTTCTGCTGATGTGTCAGTGGCGGGGACGTTTGGAAAGCTGCAGTGAGGAGGAGCCAGTGGCTGGGTTTGGGTTGAGGTGTACCCCACCCGCCCCACTCGCGGGCAAGCCTCTTACATGCAGAGGGAATTGGATGGAGAAAGGCTGACCAGGAACAGGAGGGAAGCGGTTCTCCTGACTCTGCTCCAAACTGAGCTGGCGTGGGCCAGGGTGGCAGCAGTGCCCTGCTCGGTGCCAGCCTCTGGGAGCCTGCTGGGCGCCTGGTGCACCCCCAGCTGCCCTGTCACCGGCCTCCGTCCCCGGCCACCGGGACCACTGTGATGGCTGAGGTCTCCGCCGCCCCGGGCAACCTCCTGTGCAGGCAGCTCCTGCTCGCTCTCCTGGTGAGTAACAGCGGGGTTAAGGCTGCGGGCAGGTCACCACGCGCCAGCTTCCCCTCCCGCGGGGCCTGGGAGAGGAGGGCGCAGGGTGGGGGCAGAGGAGTGAGCTGGGAGAGAGAAAACAGATCTGAGAAAAACCCCAGGGAGCATGGGGAGCGTGGGGAGCGGGTGGCAGGTGTTCCCTGACCCTCCGAGGGCCCAGGCCGCTCTTGGTGTCTGAAGGGAGCCCCGGTGCAGGCGGGCTGTGGTGCCGTCTAAGGAGGACAGTGGGGTGGAGTCACTCCTCAGGCATCTGGCCCGCAAGGTTCTGAGGTTTGCTCTGGCTGCCCGTCACTAAATAAGCTGCGGTTATTGAACACGCTTAGTGCTGGTAAGCTGGGAGAGGATGAAAAGGATTCTGGGTGAAGATGCGAATTATTCAAGGCTTTCTTAACTTGGGAAGAGCTAAGAGAAGGGTGGAGCTCTTTAAAAAAAAGGGTGTTACTTGAGAAAAATAATAATAATGTAATAGTCACTGAAGAAACAACCTTAACTTGACCCCCTCTTTCTGTGTGCGTGTTTTTATTAATGTCTTTATTGATTTTAGAGAGGAAGGGAGGGAGAGAGAGAAATGTTGACGAGAGAGAGAAATGATGAGAGACAAATATTGACCTACCGCCTCCTGCACGCCCCCTACTGGGGATATCAAGCCTGCAACCTAGGCATGTGCCCTGACTGGGAATCAAACAGGCAACCTTTTGGTACATGGGACGATGCTCAAACAACTGAGCACGCTGGCCAGGGCCCACTTAGGTTCTTAATAACGTTATCACTGTGTACTCGGTGCTGCTTTCGGTTTTGGTGGGGAGGGGTAGAGGTGAGTTTTCCCACATATCTGGCATTTCTGAGCACCGAATTTCCTCCTCTTTATGTTTTGGCAAAAATATTTTTTAACTTCAAATTGTATTTTCAGAGTGTAAATATTTTATTGTAAGGGGACAAATATTTTCTCCATATTAAATAATACATGATGTGGGACTGATGGTTTGTACTCGTCCTGTAACTGCCTGGAGGGGGATAAAACTTGGAGCCGTAGCTGAGTTAGCACTAGTTGGGTAAAATGTGGTGAGCGCTTTCCAAGGGTTCGCCAAGATTTCTTTTGCTTTTAGTCTCTGTCTGTCCAGCCTCCGTTGGTTCATCCCTTGCCCATCCATCCCTTGTCCTCCTGATGACCAGAGGGTGTCTAGCCCCAACCCCCTCTGGATCGCTAAGCTGCTAACTTAGCCTGAGCACTTGGGATGGTAGCTCTGGAGCCTCCCACTCGCTCTGCTGGCAAAGGTAGAACCAACAGCTGGAGGTTCTGGGCAGGAAGGAGAGATGATGAGTGTATGAATGGGAATATGGATATATCCTGTGAAAATAATGTGTGTGTGTGTGTGTGTGTGTGTGTAATATATGTATGTGTGTATGTATATGTGTCGATTTTATATGTATACATATTTCTAAAATGTTCTTCACAGTATATATTTAGATGATTCGTAATAGACTTCTTTACGCTCAGAAAGGTCTTTAGACATAATTTAGTTCATTCCTTGGCGTTAGGAAGAAAAATATTGAAAAGTCAAATAAATTAAAACATATCATGTTCTAAAAAGTGGTTATTTAACTTAAAACTGAAGACAAATATTTTCTAATTGCACATATATAACAGTGGTCCCATAAGACCCTAATGGAACTGAAAAATTCCCATTGCCTTGTGACATTGTAGCTGTCCTAACATTGCAGACAACATATTACTCACATTTCCGTACTGATGTTGGTGCAAATAAACCTTCTTTCCTTGAACTGATGGCTTTTTGAGACAATAGTTGTGTCTTACATTTAATTAGAATCATTTACCCCATTGAAGGCTACATTCTGTATTTTGAGATTAGTTGATGAGTGAGACTAGTTAAACGTTGATGTTTGTGCTAAGCCAATCCAAAGGATGATTTCATATCAGTGAATATTTTGGGTATTGTTAAATAATTTTCAAATATTTTTCTAGACTTAATCAACTATAACCTCAAATTTTGGGGGTCTGTGAAAATGATGGTTTGTGTAGTATGTTTTTATTATATTCAAGAGTTAAGTATTTGCTTTATGCTTAAAAAAATCAGAATGACACTTATAAATGACCTTAAAGATGATAATTTCCATATAAAATCAGTGGTTGGTAACAAGTTTTCTTAGCGTTTTTAATGTGATTTAGGTGCCAAGAACTACTGTTCACTTTAATTATTTCATTGATAATACATGACCCTGGTGTCCCTCAAGCCTCTTTCTTTGCTTTTCCCTTTGAAAATAAAGATGAGAATAGTGAAGGGTTAAGAACATTTCTTTGTTGCTGAAATTGACAATATTTTTATCAATAAGACAAAACTGTAATGTGAACATTTATTATCAAATGTAACTCTTGATTTTTCTTTCTTTTGAGGTTTTAATACTGTTTTGCGATGCTTGTCAGAAAATTTCTCTTCAAGTTCCCTCTCATCTTCGAGCTGAAACACTTGTAGGCAAAGGTGAGAAACAGCATGAAGAATTCCACAGCTTTGACTGCTGCATTTCGCTTCTGGCTGCTCTTGTAAAGTTTGGGATAGAGGCCGTAGAGTAGATGCATGTGACATGAAATGAAAGATGATGTGGTTGTTTTCTGACAGTGGTTAGAAACAACTAACATGCAAGTAGGTTGTACACTTTCATGCCAGAAAAATTAATGAACAACAGCGGGCTAAATTATCTTCCTTTAGCGCAAAGCAAGACACCAAAAGCAGAAGCGTATTTTAGTTCATGTTGACTAACCTGCTGCCCAAATTCCAAAGCCAAGATTCTTCCACTGATAATGTGTGAATCAGATGTGTCAAAACCTCTGTGCCTCCAATGGAAAGTGTGCTTGAGATTAATGATGATGAGCCATACCCCGCAAGAAGTTATGTGATCTACTTCACAGACCATCTTGTGACAGTCAAACGAAATTGGAACTGGTCTTACTATCACACCCATATCGGAAGCGTAGGTTGGTTGTTCTGAGTCCAAAGTCAACATTCCTCCCGCCAGGCTTTTCATTGGCTCAAGGTTACACTTAGGAAAACGCACTCGGAATGCACAGGTGCTGCTCTCTGCGAGACAGAGATTGCTTGGACCAGGGCTTTACAGTAATTCCATATATATATATATGTGTGTGTGTGTGTGTGTGTGTGTGTGTGTGTTTATGTGTATACACACACACATATATATATATTTTTTTTAAAGAACATTTCAATGAAATACAGTCTGTACTCTAAAGACACACAATAAATATGCTAAATATATTAAATATAAATCTGTAAAAGAAACATTTTGATAACAAGCATAATACATACAAAGTATTTCATTTATTAAACCTTCAAAAGATATTATGAAATGATTATTTGCAATATTACTGAGAAGTATTATATAAGTACAGACCAGTTTTATGTACTTTTGTGTGGGCAAGATTTAACTATCAAAGATTACTGCAAACATGTTCAAACTCTACTGATGTCATAGCTTACTAATACAATATAAATCAACAAATTGTATATGTATACACAGATCCATGAGTAAAATGTAAAGTGGAAACAATAAATTTGGTGACACTAATAAAATGTTTTATGTCTATTCATAAATTAACTTATGATGAAAGCAGTGGAAAATGTAACTTCATTAAATTAATTACTTAATGTTCATGGCTTCTCAGTGTCAGAGCAGCCGGTACTCAACAAATTCCAGGTGTCACTTTCTGCTTCTCATGCGCTAACTTGCCATTGCCATTCCTGTAAAACGTGTTCAATTGCTGTTTCATCTTACAAATTACTGTGCTTTTTCTTCCCCCAGTGAATGTGAGGGAGTGTCTCCAGTCGGCCAGCCTAATCCGGGCCAGCGATCCCAACTTCAGAGTTCTACAAGATGGCTCTGTTTACACAACACACGACCTCGTCTTGTCTCCTCCGAGGAAGAGTTTCTCCATCTTCCTCTCAGACAGTCAGCAGCGGGAGCAGAGGGAGATGGAAATCGTGCTGGAAGCAATAGGAAAGAAGGTATATTAGGCAAAGGTTTGACCATACTGGTCTGCTTATGTGAGTCATACATTTCCTAGGCCTCCTTCCCTGTTAAAATCATGGTTTTAATGCTCACCTATTTGTCTGTCCCACTGATAATGAACATGTGCAGATACTAGACTGTTTTAAGGAGTGGTGGAGCTATTTGCAAAGTGGTGTGAAAACGAACATCTCTGTAGCCAGGGAGCAAAGTCAGAATATCAAAGGTTCCAGAGAGCGCTCTGAGGTGTGGCAGCAAGAACAACCAACCTGCAGAACGAGACCGGGTGGGCCTGAAACAGAGATGGATTCAGGCTGGATGGATTCAGGCTGGAGGTGTGGCGCTCCACCCCAGCGGCTCTCTCCCTGCTGACTGGGGCTGAGTCTCTCTGCAGAGGGAAGGCATTGTCTCAGCCTCACTCCCATCTTAACCGAGAACCCCAGGGGCTCCTTCTCTTCAAGAAACGGATAATGGCCAGGCCACCGGGTTGGTTTGAAAGTTCTGACTCCAGACTCACTTTCTTATAGCAATTGGTGGTGATCAGGGCATAAGAAAGGCGAAGGTTACTGCAATTCACACAAATCTCACCTCAAGCCAACTCTACACATGAACTTGGTCTTATAAAGTCAGTTGTTAATAAGTGATTCCATTTATGAGACTTTTCCATCTAAATTCCTTTTGATCACAAGGACTCCTCTTCATCAAATTTAGAACATGCTCAGGGTTTTTTAAACATTGTTTTATGTCAAAATTGTAAGGAATCTCCATATCACATAAAATAAAACATACTTGAATGAATGCCGACCTGTATCTTTATATAGGTACCCAAATGATTTGAAATGCAGCTAGAATTTTTAAAAACATTGGTTGTAGCTTTTCTAATGGAATAAAATCAATTCTTAAATATTCATTAATAAATTAGCTATTTTTAGGGAGTCTATACTTCTCAAGATGACCCCTTATACCAAAGCCTTCTAAAGTTCTGGTTACTTAGCTGGAATTTGGTGAAACTGGTTCTTACTCGTGTGTGTGTGTGTGTGTGTGTGTGTGTTGTTGTTGTTGTTGTATCTTATCAATAAAATAATGAAAAACAGGAATAGTTGGGGGTTGGTTATCCGTGATAGTGTTACGGACACCCTTACTATTTTCCTGTTGACATAAATGCTAGCATCACAGCTCCCGGAATGACAGGCAGCTCACATTTCTCTCTCCCCAAACGCAGGTTCTGAGAAAGAGACACGCCAAAAGCACAGCCCTCAAGCGCAGCAAGCGGCGCTGGGCTCCGATCCCGTGCTCCCTGATGGAGAACTCCTTAGGTCCCTTCCCACAGCACGTCCAGCAGGTACCTGCATGTTGTCTGACTGACATGTGAGAGGGTGTTTGTTTGTTTGTTCTTGCATTGCCCGCTTGAATCGCAGTGTTTTGAAGGAGGGCTTGGACTTATTGGTACTAACCTATTGGTACCAACCATCTATTCGCCAGAATAAGGGTCTGTACGAGTGAGTCAGTGTAATTTGTTGCTTTCCTCCAGAAAACGTGCTCAGCACTTAGAGAGTTTCATATTTTGAGTTTCTGGAGCTCTTAGGTCTATACCCAGATTTCCTAAATGCCCTACCATCCTGGCACTCACGTGCGAAGGACATGCTTACCCATTTTGCATAACTTAAAACCTTGTACTTATCATGTAACCTTGCAAAAGGTTACATGATAAGTACAGTATTTCTGTTTATCACAAATGTAGCGTCACTGCCACATAGCTGGTGTGTAAACATAGGCCAGCTTTGAAACTAGTGAAGATTAATTGCGGGAAGAAATTTGTAATACTTTTCCTTTTTTTTCCATCATGAAGTGTTTCATTCCAAATAATTTAAAATTACCAAAACTATTACTATCACTTATATAAGAATAGGAACAAGTGGACAAGAATTATACAAGTATATTCAACTCCATGAATTGTCCATAAATATGCAGATAACAAAGCAATTTGTGGTCAAATAAGTGATAGAGTCTGTGGCTTTGTACATTCAGAAGATGAATAAGAATTTTAAAAAACCTGAGGCATACTGGGTGGATAAACAGAGAAAAGAAAGAATAGTAGGAAAAAAAGCAAGTGATAAAAATATCAACCATCGCAAGATGTTAGGTTGAAGTTACTTCTTACCCTAAGTTGTCACTCATTGCGATAGGTCCAATCGGATGCGGCACAGAACTACACCATCTTTTACTCGATCAGTGGACCAGGGGTGGACAAAGAGCCCTTAAATCTGTTCTTCATTAATAAAGACACTGGGGACATCTTCTGTACGCGAAGCATCGATCGCGAGCAATATCAAGAGTTTCCGGTAAGGTTATTGGATTTCTTATGAAGAATTATGTTGTTTAGGACTGCTTTAATATTTTCAGCATTGTTTGTTTATGTTTTAAAAAGAACCAATAATTTATTATCTATATCTGATATAGATAATGTGAAATATAAACTTCAAATTTCTATTGATGCCATTGATGAAGAAAGACAACAGATATGTAGTCTTCTTTATAGAGTTTGTGACTTTGTACATTCTGAACATGAATAAGAATTTTAAAAACATGGGACATACTGGGTAGAAAAGGGAAGAAAAGTGGGGGGCGGGGACTATGGAAAACATGACAGAATTTTAAAGGGCAGGTTTCGGTCCAGGTAATGCTAGGACAACACCTGTTCATTTTATTGAGTTCAAAGTTCCCTACAACAACATAGTTCAGTTATTCTCAACCCTGCCTGTGCTGTATATATGGCATGAGAACTTTAGAAAAAATTATGCTGCTCTGGCCTATCCCAAAAAATCCTGATGCAATCGTTCTGAGAGGGGGCCCAGTCACAGACAAGACAGATGATAGCAACACAGAAATGCCATAAATGCTGGGACTTGGCCACTGGCTGAGAAGGCTAATGAGAGAAGGGAGGACTTACATGCCTGGAGTTTTCATTCTGGTTCGTTTTAGAAGATGGGCACAGGGGGGAGATCAGGGAGAGCCTGCTGCGTGGAGAAGAACCGAGTTCACACAGACTTCACTGTGGGCAGGTTTGGTTGGTCTGTCAGTGAAGAAAACCTGCTCAACTCCACAGCCATTCACTGACCGCTGAACCAGGCACAAATCACATAAAAGTGCAGAAATAATGTGGTGTTATTGAAAGGGAAAGACATTAAATGCTGACGTTTTCGGCCAAGATATATAATTTTGAGCTGTATATGTACTTATTAGCATTTTTATTACATAAGAAATGCATGTTTTTGGTAGAAAAATGAGAAAACTCAAGCAAATAGAGAAAAAAATAATTGAGTCACCCAGAGATAGTTGATATATTAACTGGAAGTAAATAGAATTGTGTTTTGTTTGTTTAATAAGCTTAAAAAATGCTTGTTATTAGCATAGCCGGGGGAAGTCTGCATGTATTCTCATGAGAGGAACATTAGAATACATGGAATGTTAACTCGGGGAGGAGACTGTCTCCTCAGCTGGCGGGCATGGCACTGGGGATAGTGGTGTTGAAGGAAGGGGAAGCCCCACGGCCGGCCTACACCGTGTCTGTGTGCTGTCTCTCTGCGGCCTACGCTCTTAGTTACATATTCCTTCTAGAATGTTGTCCTTCCCCAGCGGCCAGGTCTGATGCTGTGCTTGTGTGCTATGTAAGAGTAAGCCGTGGTGTCTGTCTGCCTTCCAGCTGTACGCCTACGCCACCACCGCCGATGGGTACGCACCCGAGTACCCACTCCCCTTACTGTTCAAGGTTGAGGATGATAACGACAATGCCCCGTATTTTGAAAACAAAGTGACTATCTTTACTGTGCCTGAAAACTGCAGAACTGGTAAGTTCAAGTTTAGGAAAACACTAGATTTTTACTCATTACTGTCCTAAGCAGTTTATGCTAAACATGTTTAAATGTTTATGAGATCATATAACTCTTCAAATGCAAACCTGTTTGTGCTCAGTTTGCTATGCACATATAGGAGCCAGCGAATGCATAAAGTCACTAACTTTGTTAGATTAATCCACAACGAAAATGAATGTGGGACAAATGCCATTTATATTTTCTAATTTGACCTTGTACATATCTGTCGCAGATGTATTTATAAAACAGAATAATTTGAATATTTATAAAGTCTCGCTACTTTTTCACGGACCTACAACTACATCATAGCATAGAAAGGCGACTCTGACTTATAACAATATACGTTGCTTTACTTGATATATTTTTCAGACAAAATGAAAAAAATAATTTGAACTTGTTTGATGCTCTGGGCTGCGAAAATCTTGATCTCGGCATACCCAGGGCCCGACAAGACTGCCTGATTTTTTAAAAAACCTACAAGAAATGTTGTTCTTAGCTCCTCTAGTCTATTGCCATCACATGTATATATTTAATATTATTCTCCTAAAACAAGTGGTTTGTTAAAGCCATATTCAGTACACTGATTTCTGGGCCATAAAGTTCAGCCTGAGGCAAAAGGTTTGTGTTTAACATTCATTAATAAACACTTGCATATAATAATAATAATTCAGCACATTTACTAAAACATAAAAGCACAAATCCTTCACCATACGCACAGCTGCACTATTCCTCTAATTAACATCATTAAGCTGGACTCTAAAGGAAGCAAGATATACAGAGTCGGTCCCACCCAAAAGTGGCCCGTGAACTGGGGAGGGTGGGAGGGGGTTGAGAACCACAGATACCGAGGGGGGTTGGGCTTCTCCCAGATGTAGCCACAAATCCTGTTCTTCACAGGAATCCCTTCGCTGGACTTCCAAAGCCAGGGAAGCCCGGCGTTCTGGAGAGCACTCATGCTCCTCCCCTTACCTGTAACACATACACTCGTGGCCCTGCTTTTATTTCCGTGTGCAGTATTGCTACTTTAGATTTCTGACAACACTGGTTTCCTTAAACAGGAACCTCAGTGGGGAAAGTGACTGCCATCGACCTTGACGAGCCGGACACTCTGCACACTCGTCTGAAATACAAAATCCTACAGCAGGTCCCCGATCACCCGAAGCACTTCTCCATCCACCCGGACACAGGCGTCATCACCACCACTTCGCTCTTACTGGACCGAGAAGTAATGAGCTGATTAACTTCCCACTCACGCCCCTGCGTCTGAACTGACAATGAGCCCCGGGAGGAGTGACAGCCCCGGCCGCCGTCCACGCGTGCTTCCTGCGGGCGGTGGCAAGGGCCCCCGCACGCCTCCTTCCTCTGTCTGTGCAGAGGCCTGGGCGGGGACACGTGTGAGACGGGGTCTCCTCTGAGGTTGCTGGCTTGATCGGGTGCTGAAATAGAAAAAAAAATGGCTTTTAAGTTTTAAAAGGTTATCAGCTTCCCATTGTTCTGACTGACCGATCTCTTGCTCTGTTGTTATTTATGCTCATTTTTTCTTTTTGTGGAGGAGAATGCTCATCAATGCTCCCTCTCCCTTTTTCAGAAATGTGACACATACCAGTTAGTAATGGAGGTGCGAGACATGGGCGGCCAACATTTTGGTTTGTTCAATACAGGAACAATCACCATTTCACTCCAGGATGAAAATGACAATTCACCGTATTTCACAGAAAATTCTGTGAGTATATCTCTGTATCCGTGTATCTGAGTTCATTTGCCTCTTCAAAAACACAAACCTAGAATGAGCTAGCTCTGTGAGAGTGCACATTTCGGTTTTCATAGCTGCCCCTTCAAAATAAACAGGCAAAAATAAAAGGATTTCTTTAAAAATCACCGAGGGGCCCGTTTTTCCCAGGTGGAGGGACATGACTGTCTCCTCGGCCACATGGAAGCCGCTTGGCCCGCGAAGCCGTTCACGCAGTCAGCGTGCTCTTGGAGGCCCCATCGTGGCGTCAGAGTCCTTGGGTCTAAGCGCCCCTCACGGGGTGAAGGAGAGAGGCCCCTCCGGTGTACTTGCACTTGAGCACCCAGCCTTCACTCTGCTGGGGGGTCAGTGGTCTAGGCTGGCCCACCGCCATCTCTGCGCAGAGGCCACACGTATCTCATACAGGGCAAATGTTCCCTCCGGGCTACACAAAACAGGAAGCGTGGGCAGGAGGAAGATTCCAGGAACTACTCCTTCTTTCTTGTCCTTTTAGAAGGTGACCTTCGTTTTTCCACTCATGAATATCAGAGTACAAATCAAAGATGTGCACACCTGCAGTGATGAGCCATCCATACAATTGTTTACACTAATTGCTATAACTTGTAAAGATAGGACTTCCTCCATATTTCTTATGAGGGAACGGAAGGCCAGTTAAGTGACTTGCTTCTGATCTCAGTGGTGTAAACCAAGTGAGAGGAAAACTGGGGTGAGACTCAAGATCTGTTTTGTTCCTAAGGCTCTGAGGCTGACATCCTTCTCTGAGTTCATCCTACATCTCTAGAAGATTCTGATTTACTACTGTTTTAGTCTTTTAGTTTCATATGCTCCCATAACCTTACTTATTTTTTGGAGGTGGGAAGAAACTCTGATTTAATTTCTAAAAAAGAAAAAAAAAAGAAAAAAGAAAAACTATTTCCTTAAAATGTTTGCCAGGGAATCAAAAGTAAGTTTTTAAATAATTGACATAATAAACAGATCACCCAGTAAAAAATAAGAAATGCATGTAGGTTATAATTATCTATAAATATTAGAGGCTAAATATATAACTATAAAGCATTTCTTAAGTGCTTGCTATATCTGAAAGGGGGTGGTACACTGTAAATGTTACAAATTCAGAATAGAGACAAGTGTGAGTAGGAAAATTGCCTCAGAGAAGTAGGAGAATTAAGATATAAGTTAGTCTTTCAAGGGTAAATAAGATATTGCACATTTCCATATTACTTTGCTTTCTTTTACTTTAAATATAAGTTTTAGAGGAGAAGATTATATTGTTGAAGCTACAAATTTATAATAACAGCAGGCGATTTGTTTAGTATTTTGCAGAAGTAGAAGAAAACAGAATTGATGTTGAGATTTTACGAATGGCGGTTCATGACCTGGACCTGCCAAATACTGCTCACACAAAGGCCGTGTACACAATCCTGCAGGGAAATGAGAATGGCAACTTCAA
This sequence comes from Nyctalus aviator, assembly GCA_036971965.1. Lineage (NCBI taxonomy): Eukaryota > Metazoa > Chordata > Mammalia > Chiroptera > Vespertilionidae > Nyctalus > Nyctalus aviator. The sequence continues at coordinate 168,695,175 of CM072925.1, forward strand.
AATCAGCACGGACCCAAATACAAACGAGGCAGTCTTGTGTGTTGTCAAGGTAAACAGACCGAAAATAATAACCTAGCAATGCTTTAATTGGTTTCTAATTGGTATCTTAGCTGGTGTATAGGCATGTATATATATGTATGTGTATGTGTATACATTTCTGTGTGTATGTGACCAGAGAATGTCAATGCAATGTTGAAATGATTACATTGGTTTAAGAATTATTATTGTTGTTTTTATTATTATCATTTTCTCTATTAGAGGAAAGGCGTGGCAGGCACAAAACTCATTGTTCCACGGGTGAGGCGAGCCAAGGCAGAGAGATACGCATTACTAATCGGAGATTAGCTTGAGAAGCATTCTTAGACACACCCTTGTCCGAAACCCTCATTTTCTAGAACAATAGACAGAGAGAATCACTCTTTGAAATCAAACCTCTTGACTTTCCAATTCCCTTCATGCTCATGTTATTTTGTTGGCTCTCCATAGTGCATTTTATAAGACAATCTACTGAATATAAAGCAGCCATTCCCACTAATCCCCCTATATTTGGGATGGCCAGTGCTTTAGGGTTTTAAAGATTTAATTATAATTACTGGCACCTACAGTGATTACTTTAACCGAACCTGGTTCTATTCTAAGTCCTTCTGCCTATAGCTCTTGCTAACCTGTTAGAGACTTCCTCATTCATTTCTTAGAGACTCTATTGTGTTAGAAGCTTTATGTACAAATTGTGATTCCTCATAAGATTTTTAGAAAAGGACCTTTAATGATTATGCCACCTATTCCTTCTCTCTCTCTCTCTCTCTCTCTCTCTCTTTTTCTCTCAATCTCTGTTTTTTTTGTTTTTGTTTTTGTTTTTTGAAGGGGGAACTTCTAGATTTCTATCTATTGTTTTCTTTAAAGTCCAGTTTCTAATTATTTAAATATTGTTTTGGATTCTTTCTAATTATTCAAATCAAGACCAAGCATTTTGTTTAGGAACTAAGCAAACCAAATATAATGTCCTTTGAAAGGTGCTACTAAATAATATGATTATGTCTTTTAACTCATATACTCAGATAACTGCACCATTATAGCCAATCTCATATGCCAGCAGTCTATCTATTTCATGCACTGAGCTTGAAGGGACTTTTGCTGTTTTGGTTACCACTGTTATGCCATTTGATAAGTAATAACATAAATGGTAATCTATTTGAATTTAGTCAAACATTTATTCTGTATTCCTATTAATATTTAAACTTAAAACACACACACACACACACACACACACACACACAGAGGCAGGATCTTCCCAAAGAAAAGTGAGAAGGAAAATTAGTAAAGTTTTAAAAACAGAAATTTTGCATTGATAGCATTTGTCATTATAGGAAGCTAATTATTAGTCTTCAACCACATTAGCACCTTCTTTTTGGTAACATTGTATCCATAAAAATGATGCTCCTTTTTATGTTAAAACTTGGAATCATGGTTAGAAGTCTTCTCTCTGTAGTGTTATATACTGACTAATTAAGTATGCTTACCTAACAGCCATTGAACTATGAGGTCAATCGCCAAGTCATTCTGCAAATCGGTGTGGTTAATGAGGCGCAGTTCTCCAGCATACCGAACTCACAGCCTCCTACCATGTGCACTACCACCGTCACCGTTAAAGTCAAAGACAGCGACGAGGGCCCCGAGTGCCAGCCGCCGGTGAAGGTCATTCAGAGCAAAGATGGCCTCCCCGCCGGCCAGGAGCTGCTGGGGTACAAAGCAGTGGATCCGGAAACACGCAGTGGGGAAGGCTTAAGGTAACGCTTTTTTTTTTTTTTCTTTCAGAAAGCTCCTTATTTTTAATTGGGATGTCAGTTGATTTCCAATTTAGGAAAGTTCTATGTATTTTTGAAAATGACAGGTATTGAGATGATGTCCATTTTCGGTGTGAGCATTTACATTTGATTTCTTAAAATAGGTATAAGAAGTTAGGAGATGAAGATAACTGGTTTGAAATGAACGAAAACACTGGCGACCTGAGAACTGTGAAAGTGCTAGATAGAGAGTCAAAGTTTGTGAAAAACAACCAGTACAATGTTTCCGTGGTTGCAACCGATGCAGGTAGGTGCAACTTTCTAGAAATAACATATAAACATGGGATATAATTGAAAGAAATTTTTAGGGTGAAATTTGCTTATTTCCAGGTCAAAATTTATTGCAAAAATTGTTTGCATTATGGTTGCATTGTTGTTGATTTTTTTGGAGACCACCCAATTTAGGCTCCAGTAATGCAAAACCAGAGGTGGGAGTCCAAAGTTCAAGTTCCATATTACTGATCTCTGACTGGCTTCCTCCAGGACTTCCACTTTTTTTTTTTTTTTTTTTTAAGAATATACATTTGGATTACTATGTCTTTAAAAAATATACATATTGATTTAAAAGAGGAAGGAAGAGGGAGACATAGAAACATCAATAATGAGGTAATGAGAGAGAATAATTGATTGGCTGCCTCCTACATACCCCACGCTGGGGATGGAGCCCACAACCTGGGCATGTGCCCTTGATAAGGAATCGAACCGTGACCTCTTGGTTCATAGATCAACCCTCAATCACTGAGCCACCACGTTCAGGCTAGATTACTCTGACAGGTATTGAAAAGATTACTATGATCATGCTGAAAAGGTTCATCCACAGAAAACAGTTGGGTTCAGGGTAGGTTTGTCCTAAATGAGGAATAAAATGTTTGTCCTGTTTCCCAAAGAAATGATCAAGCAATGAGTCTTGAACAAGTCTTTTGCTGTAGTTTTCAGTCCTTTGCCAAGGTTAATTCTAGAACCTACCTGTCTTGTGAAGAGATGTTTTCCAAATGTCATAAAGTAGCCTCTCAAAACCTAGTGAACATATGCTCCAGATGTGAGCCATCTTGAACATGGAGCAGTGCTGGGTAGTTAGTGTGCTCACTGGCCGTTGGCTTGGCTTTTCACAGTGCAGGTCCCTGACTTGAGGTTTACTTCAAACATGGCTGCCTTGAATCAATATGTTGCTAGCCAGTCGGCTTCCCCACTCCTCATTCTTTACATCCCTACGCTTATGTTTTAAGTTTACCAATAAAGAATGAGCTTGGGAGCCCCTCGGGTCCCCCTCACCTTGACCTCAGGCTTTCCTTCCCCACCTAACCCCACCCCACCCACCCCACTGCACCCTGTGAGCCATGGAATTTCTTGTTTTTTAAAAAGTAAAAGACTTGTTTTTTTCCGAGTTTCCTGAGGGCACTTTGCAATCCTAATAAGAATCATGGTGGCTGTCTAGCCATAACATTGGTCAGTCAAAGGTTGAGACAGGCTCACCTACTTTTAATGTAGTTCCTTCAATATAGGAAAACAAAACAAAACAAACAAAAAACTACCAAAGAATGGGGAGACCATTAGTTGAGAGACAGAACTAATGTTGCCATCATTCCATAATCTTGGGTGAACTTCTGCTCCTGAATAAGTAAAAGCAAAATCTGAATGGTTCAAAACCACAATTATGCTGTCAAACAAGAATTTATATCTACTCATTTATTCCACAAGTATTGATTGTCTAGACAAGTTACAATAGAAACTAGAATTTATAAGTCAAGTTCAAACTCTGACATAATATTGTCTGGCTGGAGTGGTTCGGTATATTGAGTGTGGTCCAGTGCACAGAATGGTTGACGGTTCAATTCCCGGTCAGGGCACATAGCTGGTTTCAGGTTCGATCCCTGTTGGGGCACACACAGAAGCACATGGTGGATGTTTCTTTCTCTTCTCCTCACATCAATGTGTCTCTCTCTCCCTCCCTCTGGATCCACCCCCACTTCCTCTCTCCAAGCATGTCCTTGGGTGAAGATTTTTTTAAAAATTCACATGATATCAATTAAAAGATTAGTATATTCTCATAGTAGGTTCCATGGTATAAAAGAAAGTATGGATATCATCAGAAGTGTAAATCAGTTAAGAGCTACCTAGATTAAAAGATAAAAGTAGGTTTCACACAAATACAGAAGCTTGGTGAATGAAGTACTCTTTGGAGAGCTGGAAAACATGGAGAACAGAGATATAATATGTTGAATTTGTCTATAGTGTTAACACAAAAAAAATGACATGGCAAATCTAAAATGTAGAAATCTATGTCCCAGCCTCATGGAAAACCCAGGTGTGCTCAGATGTATAAAAATATTAAGTGAATTCTGTTTGGTGTGTTAGTATTAAATTATATGTTAGCCAGGACACACCAGGCATCTCACCAGGCTGTCCTGGGGAATGTGACTGAGCTCTGAGGATGACCGATGCTCACAGTTCAGCGAGTCAGTGACCAGCCAGTGAGAAATGAGAGGGGAATGTGACTGCCATACCCAAGTTGAGGCAGTTAGTAGAAAGCAGCCACGCGTGTGTCACAGAGATGGTGGGAAACACATTGTTCAGTGAAGACATGCCTTGCTTTGACTCTCCTCAGGCGGCAGATCCTGCACTGGGACACTAGTGGTTCTTCTGGAAGACAACAATGACCACCCGCCACAGGTTGACAAGGACGTGACCATTTGTCAGCATGCTCAGGATTTTGCTGTTCTCTCGCCGAATGATGCAGATGGGCCTGAGAATGGCCCCCCTTTTGTATTCCTTCTGGATAATTCTGCCAGCAAACATTGGACCTTAGGATCAAAGGATGGTGTGTAATTATGCTAAATCTTGTCATCAACAGAAACTTAAAATGGCGGCTGGTCTTAACTTTTACCTAATATCATGATAATAAATAAATATTCATTTTAGGAAGGTTTTTTTTTTTTTATTGATTTCCCCCCACCCCCCAAAAAAAAGAATAATATCTTGCTTTCCTTAAAGCAATAAGTAATGTATTTATGAAGTTTAGGATATATTTTGTTTTGGATATATTTTAGGAAAACATAAATTAATCTTAATATAATAGTTGAATAACATGTTAAGTATGTATTGTTCTAATATAATCATAGACAATATCAATTATCCTTTTTTTTTTAAGAATTCAAATCATTTTTAAGAAAGAAAGAGGAATCACTAGAATTTTTCGTCTAAGCTAAATTCTCTGCCTCCTATTCCTCTTCCCCTCCCTAAGAACTCCAAGTCAGAATAATACTGCGGTCACATTAACAGATATTTTCTGTCTTCTTTCCCCCCGTTAGGTAAAACTGCCATTCTTCGTGCCAAACAACACATGGATTATAACTATTACAGTGTGCCCATCACCATAAAAGATAGACACGGTCTTGCTGCAAAGCACGTGCTGTCAGTCAGAGTGTGTGACTGCACGACTCCGTCTGACTGCAGAATGACCAGCAAAGTACGGGACCGAGATGCCAAGCTCCCCAATGTGATCCTCGGGAAATGGGCAATTCTTGCCATGGTGTTGGGTTCCGCACTGTTGTTATGTGAGTACACTTACCTAGATAGTGTTAGCTGCGTGTTTTCTTACTATTTAGAAAATACATGCAGTTCTTTACATCGGTGACATGCATAGCCTTTGCTAAATGTACCCTTTTTATAATCTTGTATGTACTAGATAAGTTAGGGTTCTGAGTCATAGAAGAAAAAAAAATGTGTCAATAAAAGCAGATTAGAATGATTTTCAGAGGGACAGCCACAGTTCTTCTAGTACTATCTGTGAGACACTGGATAAGCCATTTCTTCTTCTTTGAGCTTCTTTTTCCAGATGTAAAATGAGAGGTTGGATACAATTAATGTTAAGATTCCCTCTCATATATAGTATTAGTCTTTTAACCAACTAAGTTTACGTAGTAGTGAGTGCACAAAGAGAATTCCTGAAAAGCGAATTATGAGTATTCTTAGGGAAGCGATACAGCGTACTCCAATGAGTGGAATGAGTGGAAATGGTCATGCAGTGAGCCACTGAGGAAGACTAATACATGCAAAGATGCTAAGACATTGCATTCCGTCAACTATTTTTAGAGATATAAAAGCAATGGAAATTCCTGCCCACACTGACCTCCCTCCCTCCCACCTCCCACCTCCCTTTTGTCCTTTTCTATTAACAATCTATTTAACTATACACAACCTATCTGCATTTGTTAATATTCTGTTTTAATTTTATGACCCAAGGGTATCTCAGTTTATGAAATAAAAACCCTGATAGGTTGGTTTGTGTTTTTTTAAGTTCTGGAAAGAGAATTTTGAACAGTTGTATGATTCAAATGATTTAATATATATCAGCCTGAGAAATGATATTACTTACCTAAATATTTTTATTTTTTAGGTGCTCTATTTACATGTTTCTGTGTTGCTACTAAGAGAACAGTGAAGAAATGCATTCCAGATGACGTAGCCCAGCAAAACTTAATTGTGTCAAATACTGAGGGGCCTGGAGAGGAAGTAATGGTGAGCCATATTTCAGGGTTTTCACATGTATGGTGATGCACTGATGACAGCTGATTACATATCAACCCTATCTAATAAAAGAGTGATATGCACATTGACTATCACCCCAACACACAAGATGGCTGCCCCCATGTGGTCAAAGATCCTGCCCCCGTGTGGACACAAGGTGGCCACCACAAGATGACCAGCAGGGGAGGGCAGTTGGGAGGGACTAGGCCTGCAAGGGAGGGCTTTTGGGGGCGATCAAGCTTGCAGGGGAGGCCAGTTAGGGGTGGTCAGGCCTGCAAGGGAGGGCACTTAGGGGCAATCAGGCTGGCAGGAGAGCAGTTAGGCATCAATCAGGCTGGCAGGGGAGTGGTTAGGGGGTGATCGGGCTGGCAGGCAGAAGCAGTTAGGGGCAATCAGGAAGGCAGGCAGGCGTCCAGCAGTCCTGGATTGTGAGAGGGATGTCCGACTGCCCGTTTAGGCCCAATAGAGCCTAAACGGGCAGTTGGACATCCCTTGAGGGGTCCCATATTGGAGAGGGTGCAGGCTGGGCTGAGGGACACCCCCTCCCCCTGTGCACAACTTTCATGCACCTGGCCTCTAGTAGCAATAATACGACAACTGTTGTTTATTGACGCTTGCTATGCTAAGCGGAGCACCACGTGCCTTGCATGTATTAAGTCATTTAAACCCCATAGTTCTACTGCATTCACTTCCTGGGGCTGCCATAACCAAGTACCACAAATTGAGTGACAAACACATTAGGAATTTATGGTCTCACAGTTCTGACTAGCAGTTAGGGTGTTGGCAGGGACACGTTCCCTCTGACGGAGCCTGCGAATTGCTGTCTTGGGCCTTTCAACACCATTCTCCTGTGTGTGCGCGTGTCTCTGTCCAGATTTCACCTTAGGAGGGCCCCGCCCTCATGAGGATGGCCTCATCTCAATTTAACTACCGTAATGACACCTGAGTAGCCCCGCCTTCAGCTAGGATCCTGTTCTGAGGCACCAAGAGTTAGGGCTTCAACATAAACATATTGGGGGGCCACCACTCAACCCTAACCCCTACGCTAGGGGGTCTGTGATGGTCTTGGCTTAATGTATGGGGAGCTGAGAGGCCCAGGAGGAAGTGGCTTGCCTGGGGTGGGAGAGACATGAGCGTGAGCCATTAGCTTCCATCAGAGTCACTCATGTTCTAACCCTCCCTCTGTTTGTAGGAGGCAAACATCAGACTCCCCACACAGACCTCCAACGTCTGCGACACCAGCATGTCTGTGGGCACTCTCGGGGGCCAAGGAGTCAAAACACAGCAGAGCTTTGAGATGGTCAAAGGCGGAGGCGGACACCAGACCTTGGAATCCGTCAAGGGGGCGGGGCAGGGCGTGCTGGAGGCTGGCAGATACACGTACACCGACTGGCACAGCTTTACCCAGCCCCGGCTTGGCGAGGTGAGTGCCGTGTCTTTGGTTCACGTTACGTGAAGTTCACACAGCTTGTCGATCAGGACGCCCCCAAAGTTTTACTCTTCGCCCACCCTGAACTCATTGTCTCTTAGATGTTGTTAGAGACGTGGATGTCAAGTCCAATCCCAAAGGAAAAAAGGATTTCGTGAAGTTCGCTTTTTTAAAATGAGGTTTGCAAAACTTTCATCTAGGAGTGGCTTATGCAGACACGTGTAGGAAGTGTACAAAGACTGATAGCATCTCCCCTAAACGTCACACCAAGGTCACCCGAGCGAAGCGTTTGTTGGAGAGCAGTGCCCACATCGTAAATGGTGACCTTTTCTTAGTGTGCTGAGTCCTTGCATGGTTATAAAGTCCTGGCTGTCAACATCAGTCGGATAAACTGCTAAACTTTTGTTTGGGGTTTTCAGTTTCTTGTTTTAGGTCCAGATTAATCAACTGGTTAATATTAGCCAGTTTAATAGAATACTCAAAGTTACAGAGACCCATTCCAATGATACAAATGTTAAGTTCAAACGGAACTGGTAGGTCGGATTGTGATACATGTGCAGCCTTAGTTCTTCCTAAATGTCTTCCTTGGCAGCATTGATATATATATATTTGCAATATTTTGAGAATGACTGTAATACAGACCAACCATGTGCATTTTTTATATGTAGGAATCCATTAGAGGACACACTCTGATTAAAAATTAAACAGTGAAAGGTAAATCCAAGACATTCTTTTTTACGCTACTATGTTCAGGTGTCTTTAAAAAATAATAAACTGTGCTCTTCCCGCCGCAGAAAGTGTACCTGTGCGGACAAGACGAGGAGCACCGGCTCTGCGAGGACCAGGTGCGCGCCTACCACTACGAGGGCAGGGGCTCGGCGGCCGGCTCGGTGGGCTGCTGCAGCGACCGGCAGGAGGAGGAGGGCCTGGACTTCCTGGACCACCTGGAGCCCAAGTTCCGCACGCTGGCCAAGACGTGTGTGAGGAAATGAGGGGCCTGGAGGAGACGTTCGCTGGATGCGGACGTGACCCCGCGCCTGCCGAGGCATCCACGTGTCTACCAGGGTAACTCCGATCCGTGATTGAGAACTTACCACACGTGCCAAGCTCCCTCCCCGCCTTGTCTGACAGCCTCCCTCCGCGTTCTCTAGACATCACCGCTTCCCGGGCCGCTGTCTCCCGTGAGCCTGTATGTACCCCCCTGCAGCATCTTTCCATCCCTGTGTCCTGGGGAGGGTGTGGGAGAGAGAGCTGGAGTCCAATAAAAATGAGTTTTTATTTTAGATGACAATTAAACACTTTCTATCAAACCTGGGGAGACTTCTGCTTTCAGAGATGTTGTCTTTGGTGCCAGCGCGCTGCTGCTGGGCCCGGGGCTGGTGGTGGGGGGGGGAGGTGGGGGGGGGGGTGCAGCCTTCACCGGGGCCCAGTGGCTGCCGGGGCTGTGCACTTGCAGCGTCAGGGCGTGGGGCCTTGGTCTCTGCCCTGTGAGTGCCTTCCCGCTTCCACAGCTCCTGGGGTGAGGGCAGTGATCAGCAAACTCATCAGTCCACAGAGCCAAATATCAACAGCACAGTGATTGGAATTTCTTTCGAGAGCCAAATTTTTTAACTTAAACTTCTTCTAACGCCACTTTTTCCAAATGGACTCGCCCAGGCCGTGGTGTTTTGTGGAAGAGCCACACTGAAGGGGCCAGAGAGCCGCATGTGGCTCGAGAGCCGCAGTTTGCTGACCACGGGTTAGGGGAGGGCGTGGAGCAGAACAAGCTCCCAGCGAGTTGACGGGGATCACATGAGAGGGTTCCTGAAAGACTTGCAGCCTTGAGGCCGGGGTTCGGCTTAGACCCCCACATCCATTCTGCCTGCTCCTCAGGACCTCTAGTTGCCTCTAAGAATGCAAACACCTTGGCGAGAAGGCGCCCTCCCGCTGGGCCACAGGCCCCGCTCTCAGGCCTGTGTGGGACAAGCCCTGCAGCTGGGACCCACTGATATGCTGTGGACCGAGCAGCCATTCATTCCTGTTGGAGCGCGAGGCTCAGCTCCATTGGCAATGACCTCTAGGGAGAGGGAAACCAGGAAGAAGGCGTGTCCGTGTGTGTATGTTAAAAACGAGATCCGTTAAAGCAACACCTACCAGACATTCGTTGAATGATAGATGAGTGAGCATGTAAATTAATAACTTATTTTAAATGCCTAATAGTTTAATAGGATACTACATATTATTAATTTAGAAAGAAACCATGTATTTAAGTAGTATTTTAAAAGTTTTCTGTGCCAAACCATAAGTTTATAAGCAATAACAGCATACATCACACAGACATTTCTCAGTCAATAAAAACTGGTTTTTCATAAAACTCTAAACTAGGTATCTATTAATAACTGAGTGGTTAGTTTGTAAAGGTTTGTGCTTAGTTTCCTTACTCTCAGCATTTCCTAATTCAAGGTGTTTCTTGGCATGAAATTGGATATTAGAGCAGAATAAAAAAGTAGTTTTAATAAGTAAGATCTTATTTCATAAGCTGTCCACACTCTATGATTTTATAGTCATTGGGAGGAAAATAATTTTGGAGGGAAATACAATTTCTGTAGTCTGACATACATGTTACTCTGACAGTGATACCAGTTTTGAAATCCTAAAATGTAATATTAAAATTTTGGAAATATATCATATTATCATGATAAGTAATGCTCTTTAATGTAGGTGAGAATGTTTTTTGAACGGTTAAAATTTGCTAACCAAACATTATCTTATATGTGTTTGTTTATGTCTTCTTATTTTTTAACTTTGCTTCAATATGGAAGAGAAAACTTATAGCTGAACATAAAGTACAGTTAAAGGCCAAAGAAAGATTGCTTGGTCACTGAAAGTATTGCCAGAATTATTAGAAAGTGTGGGAAATGAATTTGTACTAAGAAGTTTTGGCTACTAAAAATGTTCTCAAATATCAGTGAAGTTTATCTCACAGAGAAACTGTGACTGCTTTTTGATTTATGTAGGAAATTCATAGTCATTCTCTGTTTACACTCAAAATGAAATGTTAATTGTATGATTGATGAAAATTTTGAAACTCCACTGGACTGTTTACAAAGTTAGCTTATTAAAACATTGTATTTTATGTATTATTTCATATAAATTAATTGTCAATAATTGAATCATTATCAATTATTTTTCTATAACTAAGTCTATAGTTAGGTAAAATTAAATTTTCTTTTTCTAAACATCAAAATAGATGGAAATTCATACAATTATTATACATGAGCTTCGTTAAATACTGTCTTTACTGAGTTTTTAATTCCTCCTGAGTTTATTAAAATATTTTATAACACTGATATGTAGGCATATACCTACTTTTTAAAAATGGAATGTGCTATGTTATTTGGAAAATGTACACAATAGATATTTTGGAGTTGAGGTTTTTTATTATCCTAGAAAGGAAAAGCTAACTTCCTGTCTTTAGTGCATTAGTTGTAAAGTCCTTTACTCGTTAAAAATCACCAGTTAGGTGAGGCAGTCAGGTAAACAATGTATGTCACTTCATATCTCTGGTCTCTTTTATCTGCTTTTCTAATAAATCTAAAGGAACTTGGCATTTGGCCAGACATTACATTCGTCTTTCTAATTATGTAGGAGAAAGAAAATAAAACTACAGCAGGAGAAAGCATCACTAAGAATGGATAGACTCTTCTATACTATGGAAGGCCCAATAAAATTGAGCAAATACCATTTTTTTAAAAAAAACTCTTTGAAAGGATAATGTTGCATTAAAACAAACAAACAAACAAACAAAAAACCAACACCCTGACCTCAAATTCTTACTAACAATAAAATAATGACATTTTCAAATACATAGACTAATTTAAGTATATAAGAAACATTATAAAAACAAATGTGTAAAGTAGATTCATAATGCACAATTTGCAAAGATAGATCAAATTATTTAAAAATCTCTACTTCTCACAGTTTTTTGAAAGGAATAAAATGTTCTTAAACAAAACCAATCTGTAGAGTTGAAAGTTGTGTATTTCATAACTTTAGAGGGAAAACAATGAACAAGGATGGTTTTCCTCTGTATTTGGCCTGAGACAATACAGGATCTTAAACTTTTAAAAAATGTAGTTGTTTTTGTGCAGTGATTACCTATTTACAGTCTTTTTAATTGCCCATGTTTAGGGACCTTTAAATATAGTAACATTGAATTATTAATTTAAAAAGAACGTCAAAGTTTTACCTTAATTTCACTCTAAAAATTCATGCAGAATTGTTTCCTGCCAGCTATAGTTCAAGAAAAGGAACTCTAACGCACGGTGGAAATGAAAGTGTTTCCGTGCTCTGGCTTCGCCTCTGCTATAAAGTACACAGAACATTTTGGAATTCAGGGTGGATGACACTTACATAGGTCACTTATAAAAACGTAAAACCCAAACTCAGGAAGGTATTTTGTCGACAGTAGGTATTCTACAAGAGGGATCGCTTGCTGTTCTACCTATTTGCGATACCTCTTACCTATGTGAGATCCACACTGAAATTCTTGAAATATGATTCCTGGACTGGTAGCCACAGCACCACCTGGGAACTTGATAGAAATGCTTAATTCTTGGGTTCCACCCCCCAGATGCACGAAACAGGAAACTGAGGGTAAGGTTCTGCAGGTGTTGGTGAGGTCTCCGTACCACCGGCTCTTTGCCGCTCAGTGTTGTCCGCATCACCTGAGAGCTTGCGAGGAAAGGGAGTTCAGGCCCCACCTCAGACCGACGGAGCCAGAATCTGCCTTTCGACAAGACTGCACATAGAACTCTGTACCGAGGGGACCCCTGAGAGGAACCTGCAGAGTCTGACAGGTAAACAACACAATCAGCCAATGAGAGTTAGGAACAGGTGGCCTCGGGCCGCAGGTCTACGGCCACTGTGTAGAGTGACCCAAGTTCAGGACCATCCAGCCTCTCACCACGCACAGAGCAAGACCCCCCACTCTGTCTTCTTATGTAGCCGGATACTGACTCTGAACGTTGTTTTTAAGCATGTCATACATTGGAGGGTATGACACAGAAGGCAACCAGATTTAAGTAAAAGGCATGTTCGTTGTCACCCACCGAAGTAGAGAGGCTGACGCCAGGGAAAGGTGCGTTTGTTAGTACCATCTGTGGGAGAATCTTCCCTCAGCTGGCAGGCTCCGATCGCCCAATGGCAAATGGGGACCCAGGGGTAGTGGCAGTGGGAAGATGGCCCTGATCACCAGCCAGGCTTAGGGATCGTACCCATGCATGAATTTTGTGCATCGGGCCTCTAGTATAATATAAATATACATATAAATAATTATCACTATAGAAAATATTGATTAATATTAAATATTAATTTTATATTGGTGGGATTTTTTGGTTTTTTTAATATATTTTATTGATTTTGTACAGAGAGGAAGGGAGAGAGATAGAGAGTTAGAAACATCGATGAGTGAGAGTCATCGATCAGCTGCCTCTTGCACACCCCCTACTGGGGATATGCCCGCAACCAAGGTACATGCCCTTGACCGGAATCGAACCCGGGACCCTTCAGTCCCCAAGCTGACGCTCTATCCATTGAGCCAAACCGGCCCCGGCTTTATATTGGTGTTTTAATGTTGAAGTTAAGGTTAGGAGGACACCTGTCACTGACAAACACATGTTCCTTGGTATTTTGTGGGACGGCGGCCGAGACCACGGTCATCTACCCTTGACCCCTAACCTAGCTCTTTCTTAGAGGGGAGCTCCGGTTTGACTCAGCCTGGCCATGTGACCATTATCCCCCTCCCCTGTAGAACTCGCATGCTCCCCTTCCAGCTGTCCTGGAGGGTTTCTCTAGCGGGGCTTCTTCTCAGGGGCCTGGAGTGAATTCCTGTCTTACCTATGGCGATCCCAGAGCTGCCCCTGACAGGTTAATAATTAGCCTGTGATTATACTCAGCAAACATTTGCCGAGGCTCTGCGGTGACCGGCATGGCTGTGGGCACGAACAGTAGGCACCAAGGTGAGACCTCATGAGAATTACACTGTAATGCAGAGGGACAGATTCAGAGAGAAAAGCAAGTAAAAGCCAAGAGAGAGAGGGTAGGATGGAGAGATTGCCGATGCCCCTACCTACCAGCAGAAGAGCTGATAAAACAGAATCTGACTGTTTGGGCCACCAGGACTCAGCAGCCCCCCCAGAAGCAGAGAGGCTGACTTTGCAGAGAGGAGGGCGCCGGGGAAGGTGCGTTTATGTCTGTGGAAGAACCCACTGTCCCCTCCCCCTGTCCCCGGGAGCATTTGAAGACACAAGGCCCAGGCCGTGCGGGGCTGGAGAGATGACCTCGGAGACTGGGGCGGGGGGGGCGGGGGGGTTCCTCCAAGAGAGCCTACACCTTCGTGGGGCCGGGAGTAAGACAAAGGCAGACCCTCTGCTCCACAGGAAGGCCTCCCCCAGCCTCCTGGTGCAGGAAGCCAAGGCCTAGCCCAGGGGACCCGCGGTTGCCCCTTTCCAAACCCCCTCCCGCAGGCTCTCAGTGCAGGGCCTCAGAGAGAAAGGCAGATGTTGAACATTTGAATCAGGGCCTCGGGAAGGGCCTCTCCAGAAGGAGCCGCAGGAGCCAGACATGGGGAGGAGAGGAGCACCCGGCTGCCTGAGGAGAGGGGTGCCCGTGGGAGCAGGGGGTCTGAGGAGCGAGCCCAGCACGTTCCAGGGAAGGGAAAGGGCTGATGGATGGGCTGTGCCAGTGTGTGACGGAGGGAGGGACAGGGCTGATGTGAGGGAGGGAGATAAAGGGCTGATGGATGGGCTGTGCCAGTGTGTGACGGAGGGAGGGACAGGGCTGATGTGAGGGAGGGAGATAAAGGGCTAATGCTGTGGCCAGCGTGAGAGGGAGGGAGGTAAAACCGGGGTCAGCGAAATGCAGGTGGAGGAAGGCCCTGGGACCCCTGGAAATACTCTGGGTTTGGTCTCAATGAGAGGAGAGGCAGTGACAGGGCATATTTTAAAGCCTTATATATTTTTGGAATAACTCTGGTGGAGTTTGGGTAGAGAAATGTCATGCTCCAACTTATTTATTACCAGGGACAACCTGGTTTCTGGGTTGAAGATTGACTGAAGTACGTAGTGTTGGCAGCTGAAAGCAATGATGAGTTTGTTTGCTTGTTTTTAATAACTCAGTGAGAGATGACTGTGTGTGTGCTGGACTGGATGAAGATGGTGGAAAGGGAGTGGGTTCCACGTACATTTCAAAGGTGAAACTTAGAGGATTTACTGACAGGTTGGATTTCGAGAAGAGCCAAGGAAGTCTGCAGATATTTTGGCCTAAATGACTGGAGGATGGAGCTGCCATTAACTGGAAGGGAAAAGGCTGAGGGGCGGCCATTTTGATGGAGATCAGGAGCTCAGAACTGGAAAGATTACCTATGCAACGCCCACTAGACACATAAGGTGGATGGTAGGAGCCCGGAGGTCAAGGGAGAGGCCTGGGCTAGAGCATTAGAATTGCCAGTGGGAGCCTGAAAACCAGATGAAATCAATAGGGAGCGAGGGATAGATGGAACCTGGATTGAGACTCAACTACCGAGTCCGGGGGCAGTGCACTAGCAAGAGGTAAAGGAAGGAGGAGGAAACAATTGCTGAGGCAGAGAAGGAAAGCCGGAAACCAATGGAGCATGTGTTTCCGGGATGGTGCCCCAGGCCTCTGCCGTTAAGACAAGATGGTGAGGAATGGCCACCAGACTCAGCCATGTGGGCATCTCGGCAAACTCTCTAAGACTGTGTTCAGAGAAGTGGGAGGAGAGGGGACCTGACCAAAAAGGGCTCCGCAGCGAAAGAGGACAGAAACTGAAGGCAGTACCTATAGACCAGCTCTCCCCAGAATATCTTCCTGTAAAAGTGAGCAGGAAAACGGGGTGTCGTAGCTGGGGAGAGAAATGGGACGGAGAGAGAGAGCGATTTCTGGTGTTTTTCTTTCTTAGTTTAGTTTGGTTTATATGCGACTGGGGGAGACAGAGGTGGATCCAATTGATGATGTAGGGAGGAAGGAGCAGAGCTGTGAGAGCATGTCCTTGAGCAGGTGGGAGGGGAGGGGAATGAATGCCAGCTGGAGCAGTTGCCCTTGGCCGCAGGCAGAGGCAGCTCTTCCGGGGCATCGGAGAGAGCCCATGGGTGTGGGACAGAGGCGTGCAGGTGGGTAGTGGGGAAGCTCACAGCGGTTCTCCGTGGTCATTTCTGTTTTCTCTGCGAAACAGAGAGCTCCGTCAGTAACGCGAGTGAGTGCAGAGGAGGATGCCCAGGAGGTCTGAGCGGGAGAGGGAGGGATGAAGACAGGGCCCAGGAGAACGGGGAGGTGAGTAGGTTTGGCGAACAGGATGACTGCGGGGCAGCATGGGGATCTACTGAAGACATTGACCATGGCTGTCAAGTGAGGCTGCTGATCTTTATCTCCAGCCACATTCAGTCCTACATGTGCGGCAGTGGGAGGGTGGAGAGTTAGGTTTAATCCGGGAATGACTTTGACAAGAAAGAAAGAGCTTTCTATTTTTTTATTTTTATTTTTTGTCAGTCAAACAGGTACAAAGGGACATTTTATGATTTTTAGTATGCGCTTCTCTGATTTTTAAAAATATGCTTTGTAGGCTTTAAAATTCCTGAGTGTCTGGCCACACTTTCCAACCTGTTTTGTTTTCCTTTTGAGGTTCCTGTCATGTTCTTACTGATGTGGAGGAGTTCCTGTAAATTACAGATACTATCTCCATCTTAGTTTAGTCATCACTAAACTATTCTCCCAATCTATCACCTATTCGCTTTATTCCTGGTGTTCTTTGTTGAATAGAAAGCCTGGACTTCAATGCAACTAAATGGATCTTTTCGTTCCTTTTTTGGTAAATGCCTTTTAGTTTTATTTCAGAAACCTCTGTCTACCTCTGGGTCCCATGGGTGTTATTCTATCTTGTCTGCCATTGACTTTGTCTCTTTCTTCACATGGGAGGCAGACCCATCGGGAAAGCACTGTGCATGTGTGTGAAGTAGGGACCCGTTTTCCTTTTTCTCTAATGACGACTCAGCTGTCCCCGCCACCACTCACGATCTCTTCTTTTCTCAGTGCGGTGTGCCACCGCAGTTTGATAAGTTCCCATGGATTCAGTGGCCTCTCTCTGGGTTCCAGGTTAGAATCCACCAGCTTCGTTGTCCATCTTCGTGCAAAGCCCGCACTGGGAATCCTTGGTAAACCCACTTCACATTTTAACTCCTGTCCCAACACGTGCCCTAAGTGTTTGGGAGCAAGTGAGGAATTTACACCAGGCCAATTGACCTAAGACATCATTTTATTAGTCATTCGAAATGACATTAAAGACAGAAAAAGCAAAGGCAAAGAATTACCTGCCCCCAAGGCCTCAGAAGTCATTCATTCATGTATTCATTTGCTCACTCATTCACAATACTGATGAGGTGCCTGCTGTGTGCCGGGACTCAGGATGGATGGTGTAGGGACACAGGGGTGGGCCAGAAAGGGCAGGTCGCTGCATACATGAACGTGTCCATGTTCATGTGCTGAGAAGCAAACATGGATCCAGTCACTACTCTCACCAATTGAGCATTATAATTGTGACTAGAAGTCTAAAGAAGAGGCGACTGCTTTCAAAGAGTACAATTTGACCTGATTAGAGAGGGTCTGACCGGCTGGGCAAAAAATAACGGTTGATAGTTACAGGACAGAAGAAGAGTGCAGGCAGGTAACGGAGCACCTAGAGGGGAGGAGCCCCCGAGTGCGAAGGCCTGAGAAAGCACAGGTGTGTTAAGTGTGGCGACGTGAGAAGCCAGACGGAGCGAAGCCTAGGCAGAGGCAGCAAGGGAAGGGGAAAGCGGGAGACCAAAGCAGCCGCAAACCAGCATGATCTAGATCAGGCTGGCTCACAGGAGAGCGAGCTTCTTGCCCCGAGGCCCAGCTGAGAAGGTGACATTTCATAATCCACGAGCAGATCTTGACACACGATTTTTGCATTGGTAGTTTTTCATCCTTTGCAGAATGCTGCTAAAATTTCATTTTGCACTTACCTTGAGATTAAGCTCCTCTTTCAGACACGAGTCAGCTTGACGTAAATCTCAGGTGGTGGGTATTTGTCTACACAATCTGTTAACACTTCCTCAGGCTCCTCCCTTGAGCAAGGGCCCTCTGTGTCTTGCTCACCCAAGGTCAAGAACAATGCTGGCACACCGTAGGTGCTCATTAAATACACATCAAATTAATTAATTAGTAAAGCAAACATTTTTAAAAATTGTAGTTCTAAGAATATATTCATGTGGAGCACTCCCGGGGGGATATCAACAGCATCTCCTAAGGCAGACGTGACCCTGGAAATCATCTCTGGGCATGTTCTGCGCAACTATCTAATAGTCATTCATCGGCGTGTTTCTAATGGCGTGTTTCTGCAGATCTTATTTAAGTAAAAATATATTATAATAAGAATTGAGCCGAAACCGGTTTGGCTCAATGGATAGAGCGTCGGCTTGGGGACTGAAGGGACCCGGGTTCGATTCTGGTCAAGGGCATGTACCTTGGTTACGGGCATATCCCCAGTAGGGGGTATGCAAGAGGCAGCTGATCGATGACTCTCTCTCATCGATGTTTCTGACTCTCTATCTCTCTCCCTTTCTCTCTGTACAAAATCAATAAAATATATTTTAAAAAAAGAATTGATTTATAGTTTATTTCACACTTTATCCCCACGTAGTTCAAAAATATACTTTGAAAAGCAATGGAAGCTGATTTTGATGAGTATACTATGTTGTATCAAGGCCAACTTTGAAAAAAAGAACTTCAAAGAAATATAGACAGCGTTAAAAATAAATATTTTTTTTACTGATCAAGGCCTCTCTTCCCTCCTCCCCCTCTGTAAAAGGATTCGTTACAAAATATTTGTGTGCGTTTCAGCACAAATGGTGGCATCTCATCTGAGTTGACAGGTCATGTGTTTTTGTGAGCCGAGGTGGGGGTTGTCTGGGGTTGAGGGGAGAGGGAGGAGAGGATTTGAGAGAGATCAGTGAATTGACATGGCGGCCGGCCCTGGGCCTGGGCCTGAGGAGAGGAACTGGGGTCAGGACGAGGGAGCTGTCCGCAGGAGGAGGGGGTGGGGAGCGTGAGTGGGCTGTGGAGAGATGGGTCAGCCCTGGGGGAGCGCTTAGACTGTGCCAGGCTTTGTTCTGCATGGCTCCCATGTTAACACGTCATTCCATCTCTGATGTGGGCATGAGACAGTGCCCTGCCTCCTCTCCCCTCAAGGTAACCAGGCCAGGTCCTTTCCTCTGCTTTCCTCCCTGAGGTCTGTGTCTCTCTCGCTTTTGGGCTCCACTCGTTGTCATATACCGCCACCGAGACAGGCTTGCCCTGAAGATACAATGTCTGTGGAGATCTCCCTCCCTCCCCCCCACCCCCGACATCCAGGTCCAGCAGTGGGAGGGCGGGAGGAATCAGGGAGCCCGGGGAGAGCTGTCCAGTACACATCAGTGAGGAGTGGGAGTTTTTATTGTCTTTAATATGTTTAACTTCTACCTTTCGGGATTGGAAGATTGTGGAGCTAGGCTGTGGGATGTGCCCCACGGGCCCTTGGTGGCCATTGGCTCATCTCTTGAAGGACAGCTCTGGTTCTGACTTGCTTTCAGAAATGGGCACCCTGTCCCGCCAACCTTCTCAAAAACTCAGTCCCGAGAAGACTCGCCAGCTTAGTTTGAGGGGTGGGAGGGGCCGCAGGCGGCATGGAGCTTTATTCCCCTTATCTCCGGGGCCTGACAGGTGTCTGAGCAGCTCCAGACACGGAGGGCGTCGCTCCCAACTTTGGGTCCGAGAGCACAGGGGCAGCCACGGCAAGTCAGCAGGATCCCCCCTCCCCCTTCCCCGCCAGCAGCCGTTCTTCTAGAAAAGTCCCCGGCCCACATTTCATCCTTTCTTCACATTTGCACCCACTGTTTCTAAATTGGATTGTGGGGGAATCCAGTGACCAGACAGCCGAATGGAAACCCCTTAGATAAATGGGGCCCCTGTCTATAGAGTGCGTAGTGTGTGTTTCATTGAAAAGTTTCAGAACGAAGCAACCGCAAACATCACCATTCTGCCAGCCCCAGTCCCGTACCTCATGGGAAAGAGGAAAGTAACTATCTGAGATGGAGTCTTCTCTAAGAGCTCCCCCACCCTCTTTTGGAATGGGGAAAGCGGGAGCCGCCCTGGAAGGCGTCCGAAGTCAAAGGGGAGGCAAGCGTTGGGACCGTCCCATTGTCAAAGGCTGTGACGCCAGCCTGCGTAAATTTCTAGAACTGGAAAAACACACACACACACACACACACACACACACACAAAAACTGGTTTGCGTCTCTATTGTGGGGAAAGCTGCCATTGAGAGATCATGATGTCATCAATAGGATGATGTGTTCCGATGACTTATAGAAAGAGGTTGTCAACTAGAGTCTCATGCTGATGACCCAGGCTTGTGCTATTAGCAAAGATTCAGTGATAAACAGCTCAGTATGTGGTTCCTCACTAATAGAATACAGCATGGGAATCGGATGGATGCGGGCCTGAGCTGTGCGCCATTCCTCAGGAACTGCAGTCAGTGTGCTCAGTGCCGCCTGCCCCTGGTCTTGTGCTGTGAGGGTGGTCCATGGGTTCAGGGACTGGAACGGCGTGAGTGTTTGCTTGGCGCTTCAAACAGGTTTCTCCAAACATCCTGGAGGAGACAGGAGACGAGCGAAATGAGGTGGAACAGACCAGTTTCTCCTCTGTGGTCAGCGTTTCCTGGTTTGCAGAAGGATGATTCAGGCGCCTGTCACTGCAGAGGGCTGAGAGCACCCTGTGCGTTAATCTCCCCTGCTAAGTGCGGCCCTAAATCATCCGCATAAGCACCCTTCACTTCAGAACGCCAACGTGTTCCCATCCTTCCTTCCTCTCTCTCTCTCCTCACCACACTCTGGTTTCGGGGTGGGAAAGGAAGGCTCCATCACCACCAGCTGCCCCCAGCCCCATTTAGGCGATGAATGAGAAGCCTGTGGTGGCTCCTCATGCTTTAATTGTGGAAAGGGCCGATTTTGGAGAAAACCGGCAGCCCCTATGTAGCCACCATCTGGAGCCTCAAAACAGTCCTTTTCCCTAGTAACCGGGCCTCAGTCTCATTTCCTGTGGCCTGGGTAAATAGACGGGGTGGGGAACCTCAGCTTACAGCTGTTTCTATGGAAAATATCGCAATCACTAATAAGTAATAATAATACAGACATGAACTGTGTTTCACCTGCTCACAGTTGTGAACAGACTTTTGCCCAGCCCCGTATATAATATATAGCTGTCTTTAACTTAGGCTCATTTTTTGGTATCACTGTCCTATTGGCTATGAGATTTCCAAAAAACACACAAAACAAACAAACAAACCCCCAACCAAACAAAAATACCAACACACACAGCTGGAATGGATCGGTTACACATGAAAGGCCAGTGGGCGGCAGGAGGTCTGCTGGACGTTTGCACCAAGTTTGTGAACTAGAACCCCGGGCCCCGCTCTGGCTGGAGCGGCTGCGCCCCTGTGGCTGACCCCTGACCCGGGCCGATGGGGATGGGCAGGGCTCCGCTAATCCCGGGGCGGGCTTATGGGTGCGGCGGGAGGGGAGAGCCGGCCGGGGCGAGGCCGGCGGGGACCCACCTGGATCTCCCAGGGGCCGGACTGGGCCCGGGAGGCGGGGCCGCCACCGCTGGGGCCGCGTCCGGAGCCCCACCCGGGCGGCGGTAAAGCCCCGGGACTCCAGTCGGCTCCTCAGAGGCCCCGAGAGGAAGTCTCCTGCGCCCCGATCGCTCCGCCGCCTGCGCCCCGCCGGCCGTGCACCCCCGGACCCCGGACCCCGGACCCCGGACCCCGCGCCGCCCGCAGCGCCCATGGCGGCCGCCCCCGCCCCGCGCGGAGCCCCCCGGCTGCTGCTGGCCCTGGCGGTGAGTGCGGCCCCCACCCGCTCCACCCGCTCCACCCGCTCCCGGGGGCGGGCTCCGACCCCATCCCGGTCCCCGGGGCGCGGGCTCCGATCCCATCCCGGTCCCCGGGGCGCGGGCTCCGATCCCATCCCGGTCCCCGGGGCGCGGGGCGCGGGCTCCGATCCCATCCCGGGGGCGGGCTCCGACCCCATCCCGGTCCCCGGGGCGCGGGCTCCGATCCCATCCCGGTCCCCGGGGCGCGGGGCGCGGGCTCCGATCCCATCCCGGGGGCGGGCTCCGATCCCATCCCGGTCCCCGGGGCGCGGGGCGCGGGCTCCAATCCCATCCCGGGCGCGGGGCGCGGGGCGCGGGGCGGGCCGGGAGGCGGTGACCCCGCCGCGATCCCGGAGCGGAGGCGGCTCCGCGATACGATCAGCGATCGGCGGGCGGCGGGCCCGCGGGGAGCGGGGAGCGTGGCCTCCGGGGAGCCCGCCCGCGGGGCCGGCCGGGGAGGGGGCGCGGGCGCCGGGCGGAGCGGCCCGGGGGCAGGTGCCGGTGCGCGGGGTCTGGACCCCGGGGCCGCGCTCCGGGAGCCGACGTTTCCGTTTCCGTTCCCATTTCCATTTCCTTTTCCCTTTCTGGTGCCCCGGGGTGACCTTCTCCTTCGGGTTGGAGAAAAGACCGCCAGAGCCCGCTCCCGGGCACCGGTGCGCCGCTCCGCCCGCCCGGAGGAGGGTGCCCGCGGGGAGGAGGGTGCCCCCCGGGGAGGAGGGTGCCCCGCGGGGAGGAGGGTGCCCGCGGGGAGGAGGGTGCCCCGGGGGGAGGAGGGTGCCCGGGGGGAGGAGGGTGCCCGCGGGGAGGAGGGTGCCCGCGGGGAGGAGGGTGCCCGGGGGGAGGAGGGTGCCCGCGGGGAGGAGGGTGCCCCGCGGGGAGAAGGGGGCCCGCGGGGAGGAGGGTGCCCGCGGGGAGGAGGGTGCCCGCGGGGAGGAGGGTGCCCCGCGGGGAGGAGGGTGCCCGCGGGGAGGAGGGTGCCCCGCGGGGAGAAGGGGGCCCGCGGGGAGAAGGGGGCCCGCGGGGAGGAGGGTGCCCGCGGGGAGGAGGGTGCCCCGCGGGGAGAAGGGGGCCCGCGGGGAGAAGGGGGCCCGCGGGGAGGAGGGTGCCCGCGGGGAGAAGGGGGCCCGCGGGGAGGAGGGTGCCCCGCGGGGAGGAGGGTGCCCGCGGGGAGGAGGGGGCCCGCGGGGAGGAGGGTGCCCCGCGGGGAGAGGGGGGCCCGCGGGGAGAAGGGGGCCCGCGGGGAGGAGGGTGCCCCGCGGGGAGAAGGGGGCCCGCGGGGAGAAGGGGGCCCGCGGGGAGGAGGGTGCCCCGCGGGGAGGAGGGTGCCCGCGGGGAGGAGGGTGCCCCGCGGGGAGGAGGGTGCCCCGCGGGGAGGAGGGTGCCCCGCGGGGAGGAGGGTGCCCGCGGGGAGGAGGGTGCCCCGCGGGGAGGAGGGTGCCCCGCGGGGAGAAGGGGGCCCGCGGGGAGAAGGGGGCCCGCGGGGAGGAGGGTGCCCGCGGGGAGGAGGGTGCCCCGCGGGCTGAGCGCCCGGGGCCGGAGGGCGGGATCCCAGCCCGGGAGGAGGGGAACGAGGGGGACGAGGGGGAGGAGGGGGAGGAGGGAGAGGAGGGGGTGCACGGGGTGCCACCGGCCCGCGGCCGGAAGGAGAAGCGCTAACCAGGCCCCTGGGGGAGGCGCTCTCCGGGCTCCTGGAGGCTCTGGCTTTGGGTCTGAAGCCAAAGCCAGTGAATGGCAGAGGGACCCTGGGAAGGTTGGGGGGAACTGGGGGCTGAAATACCCGGGCAGCCACCGCTCTCACTTTACAGAGAATCCCCCGGACTGTTAGGTGCTGAGATTGTGCTTGTTCCTGCGGGCAGGTCTTTAGAAGTTGTTACTAAGTCTGTATTAGTTGTTACTAAGGGATTTTCCTCACCCCCACGACCCCCAAACCCTTCCCTGAATCCCTGCGTCCTTGTTTGTTTGTTTTGTTTGCTTGGCAATAAATAGCCTCGCCTTGTATGGACCCCCGCACAGAGCTGTCTGCGTTCATCGCAGAGCCTTTTAGAAGAAAATGTGTGCTGAATAAATACATGGAACAACACCCATGCGGGTCCCCTTAGCTTCACAGCAGGATAGACCAGAGGTGGGGGGGGTGGGGGAGAGGGCAGGGGCCTGGGTGCCCCTCACTCACTGCCCTCTGGGGGAGCAAGGCCTGGGGTGGGGCCCTCAGCGGACCCAGGGCCTGGCCAGCTCTGCAGAGCGGGCCTCAGTGGCGGCCGTGGGTGTGGACCCCACGGGGAAGGTGCACAGAGACTATTGGAGCCGGGGACATTATTCAATAAGCGTGACTCTGGACATGTCACAATCCAAATACATGGAGAGATCCTTCCCCATTCCACCCCCTCCCCCTTCAACTCTGGCTGCTGCCCCAACACCAGGGAGCTTCTCTCTGAAACCATCAGGCGAGTCATTGCCAAGTCCGGTCCAGCCACTCCTTCCTGGCACAGCTCCGCCTCGGAGATGGAGCCTTGGTTCTTAAAATGCACTGGTCTCTTCCCCGGCCACTCAGAATCGGATGCCCCGTTCTGGGTGTTGTCCCTAAGATGTCCCACAGGTGCCTCCTATGGTAGACCACATGTATGTTGTTAGCGTGGATATCTCCACTGAACAACAGGCCTTTCGTGTGACGGCGGCACGCCATTATCCCCCAGACAATGCTGCTTTTCTCCTGAAGTGTCTCCTGGTGCCTTTCCCTCTCGCCATCACCTCGGCTCCTTCTCTCTGCCTTTGCACATAACGCCATGATGAATGGAGAGTGGAGCATGTTCATGGGGATGGTTACTAGAAATGGGATTGCCAGATAACAGTATAAGCGACTTTGTACTTCTCACGGGTGTCACCAGCTCCCTCCCCCTCCAGAGAGGTTGTAGATGACTAGCCAGGAAGCTATTTTGTGGCAGATAGCATATCATATCAGATGACTAGCCAGGAAGCTATTTTGCGGGAGATAGCATATCATATCAGTGAGGAGATAGCTGTACACACAGTACACCGCACTGCATGGAGGTGGCCTGAGGCCACAGGACTTAATCTAGGCAGGCATCTGCCAAAAAGATAAAGCTGAATCCCTAACTCATGAGGGACACCGAGAAAACTCCAAACAGAGGAGGGATATAATTATAACACATCTACCATACAGATATCAGAAGAAAACAGGACGGATTTCTACTGAAATCTGGAGTAGGAATTTATGGCTCGGACTTCAAAAGCCATGTATTAAAATTGAGAAGATCAATTCCATTAAGACACACAGACACAAACACATGGCAGTCCACTATGCCAATGTCAGAGGCCACTGACAGGGTGGAAAAACACATTTCACGTCACATTTTAAAGGTTTAATGTAATGTATCGAGTGCTCTTCTGAACCAAGAACGCGGACATGGAAAATCCCTATAAAGTAACAAAAACGGCCCATAAAAATGTCTCAATCTCACTCCGAAGAAGAAAAGGTGACTTTAAGGCTACAGTGAATCACTTCTGATTTGGCCCACATCCAGAAGTGACAGCTTGCTGTGTAGGCAACAATGTGAAGAACTTGAAAGTCCCATAGCTGGTGAATGGGACAAAGATTGCTACCTTTATGGACTGTAGACAGGTATATCCCATGCAGAACTGAAGCTGTTTTACTTCTCCCTTTCCAGATCGGATGCACTGAATACCTTTCAGTTCTTCATATACGAATATCACATTATTTTTTATTTTTGAGACTGTAGGATCTTTTAATATGTGCTGAAGCTAATATCCTCCCATTGCTTTTCTTTTTCATAATTTTCCTGTCTGCTCCTAATTATTGATATTTTCTTATGGCCTTTGAAATCATCTTGTCTAGTTCCAAAAAAAAAAAAAAATTACTGTTGGGATTTTTATTAGGACGATGAAATTTATAACAGTGAAAACGGATACATTTATGTTGTTTATTTTCCTTTTCCAAGTAAAGATGTATCTGTTGCAAGTTCACTTCTGTGCCCTTGGGAAATATTTTCAGATTTTCCTCAAGTAGGTTTTCCATGTTTCTTGTTAAATTTACTCCCAAGGAGTAAATTTTATTGCTTTTGGAAATTTTATTGCTTTTGGAAATGGTTTATTCTCTTCCATTATATTTACTTAGCTGGTTTTATTTATGTGAATGAATACTGATGACTTCTCTGTTTTAATTGTTATGGCTGCTCCTTTACTGAAATCCTCTTATTGTTCATAGGAACTCATTGGTTGATTTACTGGGGTTTTCCAAGGTAATAGTCATACAAAATGCAAATAGCGATTTCCTCTTTTACTTCTTCCTTTCCAATTCCTATGCCATCCCCTATCTTCCTCTTGCCTGATGTATTTTAACTAGAGGCCCTGGGTACGAATTCATGCACCTGGAAAGGAACTGTGAGTCACGAGGCTGCAGCAGGCACAGGGGCAGGTCTCGGCCCATCCTCCACGCCCCTTCCCGCCCCTTCCTGCTGTGGCTCCCAGTCCCCGGTCTGCTGGCAGCCCCACTCCCGCCACTGCCACTCCCACATGCTGATGGCACCAGCCTGGCTCACACCCACTGATGGCACGAAGCAATTCGGGCTGGCGCCAGCAGTAGGTACAAGCAGGGCCGGTGCTGTCAGCAGGTGTGAGTGGCGGCTGCTGCCCTGATGGCCCCTCAGGAGCAGGGGGAGGTGGAGAAGCCCTCATGGGCGATTGGGGCCAGCAGCCGCCCCCCGCACCTGCTGACAGCACTGAGTGATTGGGACCAGCACCCATTGCCGGCAGCAGGTGCAAATGCCCAGCAAGACCCCAGTGCACTGGAACAGGAATTTTCAGTAGCCACCAGAGGCTCGCCCCAATGACAGCGACCGGTGCCCTGCCTTGGTCTGATGCCCCCCGCTCACCTGCTCCACCATCCCGCTGTGGCTGATGACTTTCATGTTCTGTGCTCTGCTGCCTGCTGCCGACACCTGCCATGGTCTGCGCGTTCCCCCCTGGTGGTCAGTGCATGCGTAGCAACTGGTCGTCTGGTTGTCTTGATGTTCTGCCATTCAGCCTATTTGCATATTCGGGTTTTAAATATATAGATGTAACATTAACGGTATACAATGGCCTTCGAAAGTTTGTTTTGTTGCTGAGTTTAGTGTGGCTGCCATTTGTGTTTTCCTATTCATGTTGTGATTATAATATATATATATATATATATATATATATATATATATATATATATATAAAAGCCTAAATGAACATTACAACCAGATGACCAACCAGAACGACTGGTCGACCAGTTGCTATACGTGCACTGACCACCAGGGGGCTGATGCTCAACGCAGGAGCTCCCCCTGGTGGTCAGTGGGCTCCCACAGCCCCTTCCCTAGCCAGCAAACCTCTTGTGGTCCCTCCCTTTGTTTAGCAGGCCGCATCCAGCATGAGGTTCCTAGACCTGGTGAATTCCTGGCATGAGGTTCCTAGACCTGGTGAATTCCTGGCATGAGGTTCCTAGACCAAGCCAGTGACAGGAGTGTGTACCCCAGACCTCTGCCAGGGCGACTTTGCCTCCAGCTCACCCCTCCGATGAAGGCTTTGCGTTTGGGCCCAGGCTAATGTGGGCGACACTTGTCTTAGATCTAAGGTGGACCCATGTTTTGTCTTCACTCTTTTCCAGGGAATTAAAGAAAAAAAAAGTCAAATCTTTTCGGATCAGAAGTCATATCTAGTTACCGCTCTGTGACCCTCCTTTGCCCTGTCTTTGCCCAGCAATTTCTTGCTAAGTGCTTTAGGATGTCTCCGAAACAACGTGTCCGTCATTTTCATTTTTGGCATGGGGGGTTTGTCTGACTGTCCTGGCTGCCTTTATTGGAAATGAACATGGTTTCCCGGTTCCAATCCTCACCCAGGTCAGACTTGCTTAGTCCAGTGGAGAGTTTTCTTATGCAATTTATCTGCTTAAAACCAGTCTTTGTCTGAGTCTCTGTAGGAAATAAGAGCCATGTGCTTGGTTAATGCTTTCAGGATCTGTCCACACCCACTTGTCTGAATACATTGTAAACGTCTGTTCTCTCGTGCTGTATGCATCGGCTCTTTCAGATTTTCATGTTCAGGTCTGTGTTGTCTCTGAGCCTCTACACATGCCATTCCTCTGCGTGGAACATACAAACCCTGCTCCTTCTTGGCATGGATAACCATGCCTCCACTCTTCAGTGACATCACCGGGCTCTGACCCCGGGGCTAGTGTCCCCGCTCTCCCATGGTGTCCTGTGCTTCCCTGTCACAGCCCTTTCCCTGCTTCACTGAAACTGCAGATATGCCTTACCTTTGACTCGAGTGTTTTGTGAGGATCATGTTTACTGCTCTGTGTCTGACGCATGGTAGACATTCCTAAATATTTGCTGAATGCATCAATGAATGGGTGTAGAGAACACTTATCCAAAGTATTGTCTTCATTCATTCTTCCTTTTGCCCCCGTTTTTACGTAGTCCAGGTGACCATCCTTCCTGTCTTAGATTCCTGCGATAGTTTCCAAACTGGTCTCTGTGCTTCCATCTTTGCTTCTCTGTAGCCCATGGTCACGTAGCCACCGGAATGAGGGAATGAGTCTGTGCAAATGAAGGATGATTGTGTGTAAATACTTGCCGGAATAGGCCTCTGCAGCTCCTACTCCTGATGCTGCTCCTCTCTGCTCTCAGTGAAGCCTGCACTCCTTCGCGGGGCCTTCTAGACCCTGTGTGATGTGCCCTGACTGTCTCTTTAATAGCGTCTCCTGTCACTCTTCCCGCACTGTGGGCTACTACGAGGGCCTCCGTTTTGTCCCCATAAAACTCAACCAGTTCCCCCCAGGACACATGCTCTGCTGTGTCCGTGCGAAAGGCTCCTCCATTGCTGCACTGCTTGGTTTGCTTCCTCATTTCATTCACGCGTGGGGTCTTTCCGTTGTTGCTCTCCATGTCTTGTTTTGCTCCTTACGTTTATATCTTGGCCTCATGTGACCTTTGTGCATTTGTGTATTAACTTGTGGAGTGTCATTGTGATGTCACCTCCATGAGGTCAAGGACTGTGCCTTGTTCATTGCTGTAGCCTTTGAACTCTGCCCAGCAGCTGGCAAGCAGCCCCCTGAAGGTTGGTTGAAGGAGACAGTGGGTGCTTCTTGCAATCCCCCTGAGCGGAAGCCCTCAGCCATCGGCCTGCACCCCGGTTCTCTCTGGACTGTGTGGCCGGGACAATTCCGCCCATATTCTAACTCCCAGCCCCGACATGGTGTCTGTTCCCAGTTTTCAAGTGAAATATAGTTCTGTGTTATCTGATTCTTCACATGTCATTAAAATTAGTTGAAGATTCTTCAGTGTGTGTTGGAAGTAAAATATTTTTTTAATATATTTCTATTGATTTCAGAGAGGAAGGGAGAGGGAGTGAGAGATAGAAACACCAAGGATGAGAGAGAGTCATTGATTGGCTGCCTCCTGCATGCCCCTTACTGGGGATCCAGTCCTCCACACAGCCAGGTGCCCTGACCGGAAATGGAACTGTAACCTCCTGGTTCCTAGGTTGTTGCTCAACCACTGAGCCACACCTGCTGGGCAGAAGTAAAATTTTTATTCAAATTTTGCTGATTTTAATTTATGTTTATAGATTTTATAAGTAATGCTGTAAATGTTACTTTTACTTATCTTGCATTTGGTCAAACTATAGAAGAAAAACTGCATTTTTCAGAAGCATCCATTGTAAAATCTCAGAGAAAATGTCATTAAATTGCAGTGTGCTCAAATATATTTTATATTGGAATTGGTTGTTTCACCATAAATCACTAACTCATTAAAAAAATTTTTAAGTAAAATATTTTCTAAAATGACCTTAACTCTCCTTTATAAGAAGATGGACCTTCAAATTAAGTTAGTCTTTCAAGGGTGTTTTACATGGAAATGGGCCACATCACCCCCAGGGCAGTGAGTCTGTGCTCCTCTTTAAAAGCACTGCTTTTTTGTTTTTTTGTTTTTTAACACATTATTATTGATTTCAGGGAGGAAGGGAGAGGGATAGAGAGGGAAACATCAATGATGAGAGAGAAACATTGACTGGCTGCTTCCTGCATGCCCCTACTGGGGATCAAGCCCACAACCCAGACATGCACCCTTGACCGGAATCAAACCCGGTACCTTTCAGTGCACAGGCCTACGCGCTAGCCACTGAGCAACACCAGCTAGGGCGAAGCACTGGGGTTTTATTTAGGCTGTTTTATTTGATTTGGTACCACAGCTCAATTAGGAAATTGGCAATTAATAGAAACATTTTGCTGGCTCATTCATTTGTTTTTGTTTCTCTTTCCTATTTACGCACCTGTGCTGCCTTCCTAATGGTTTCAGTGCTTGCTTGCATAGGCTGTCTTTGTTTCCTCAGTATACCACTGAGTTTGGGAAATTATTACTAACTTTATTTTATAGGATAGGACAGTGGTCGGCAAACTGCAGCTCATGAGCCACATGCGGCTCTTTGGCCCCTTGAGTGTGGCTCTTCCACAAAATACCACGTGCGGGCGTGCATGTACAGTGAGATTGAAACTTGGTGGCCCATGCGCAGAAGTTGGTTTTCGGCTCTCAAAAGAAATTTCATTCGTTGTACTGTTGATATTTGGCTCTGATGGCTAATGAGTTTGCCGACCACTGGGATAGGAGACAAAGCCCAAGATGGGAGGGATTCTGAGAGTACAATCTCTGTGAAGGAGTGAGCCAGCACTCAGTCTATTGTTTTCTTCTTACCCCTGATACCGTTTTCCGATTTTTCACTCCAGTGTAATTATGACCTTATTTTGTTAATTATATAAACTGATTTATAATTGTGCAAATTTATAATTTATATAAACATATATATATGCATTAAAAGTATTTTTAACTCATAATGTTGCATTGATTTTTAGATCTTCACATATGCCTGTGATGCATGCAAAACAGTGACATTCCATGTGCCCTCCCAACTGGATGCTGGGAAATTCGTGGGTAAAGGTAAGATACTGCCGAAGTAGGTAGAAGTCTCATTTGTACGATCTTGTAAAGTGAGTGTAACTTTCAGAGGAATAACTGTGTTGGAACCAAGAGTTAGAACTAATATAGCACATTATCATTTATAATGCTTATGGTGTCATTCCAATGAAAGGAATATTGTGGGTTTTTTACATTTAAAAATATGATCATATAAAATAGATAAAATGTTTACTTTGAGTAATAAAAATTATTAATATTCACATTAATTGAAGGAGATGATATATGTGTTAACATGTTTCTGTGAAATTGAGAAATTGTGTTAAAACTGTTTCCTAAGTTTAATGGTACTGTTTCTGGATTTATGTCCAAAAACAATGCCATTAAACAAAACATTTTGGCATCTTATTGACATTGATTTTCACATATTGTTTTTTTCAGTTATTTAAATGTTTATATAACTCAACTGTATAAGAAAAAAAATCAGACCAATGAGAACACAGAATATGATGACCATTTAATAATAGACATAAATAATTCAAGAATATCTTAATTCAATAACTGCCCATTTTAATTCTCTAGATTCTACTTACTTCAAATGTACTAATTTCATGTAATAAAAACTTTTTTGGTGTTAATTTAAACATTCAAACAATGGGGTTTACATGCTTTTATATCAAGACAAACATCTCTCTATAAAGGGGCCTCGTGTATGCGTTAGCAGTGATGTGTGTGCTAATTTGTGTTTAGCACAACTTGGTTAACCAGGGTTTTGTATGTTCTTTTAAAAACAAAAAGTTTAAAGTGTCAGTGTAGCTAATTTTCCGTTGTTGCCCCCGTGCGCACGCTGCTGCTAACCTCACCGGGCCGCCCTGCCCGCTGTGTTGCAGTGAACCTGGAGGAGTGCTTGCAGTCCACCGAGCGAATCCACTCCAGTGACGCCGATTTCCGGGTCTCAGAAGACGGATCCGTCTACACGGCCAGTGCTGTTCTCTTTTCCTCCGAGAAGAGACATTTCACCATCTCCCTCTCCAACGCGCAGGAGCGCGGAGACAAGAAAATACAGGTCCTTTTGGAGCATCAGACACAGGTACCGGACTCCAGAGGGAGGCGGAGGAAGGGGTGTCCTTCAGGTCACCCACTACCGGGCACATGTGCAGTCAGAGAGCGAAGGGACAGTGTGACTGCCAAGGACGAAGCTGGTGATGCAGTGGGTCCGCATTCCCACAGGAAAGGCCTGTGCGCAGGGGCAGGAGGGCAGTGACGTGGGACAGCCGAGAGCTGAGTGAGCTACCGCATAGGACCAGACATGAAGGAGCACTTTCTGCCTTCTCCGCAGAATCGATTTCTAAAGACGAGTGTTGGAACTGTATCTGGCCTTAGACGGCATGGTCTGGAGGGTTAGGAAGGAGGTGGCCGCCAGGTTGTGGTTTGGACCTGACCTGTGCCTATGACGTGGTGAGGCCCAACTCGCAGTGCCTCCTGTCCAGCCCCCGCCGCTCTCGCTCAGCAGCTGGAGTTGTCACCGGTCTCCCCTCGCTCTGGCCGCTCTCCCTGAGCTCCTGGCGCTCACAGGAAGCCAGAAGGGCGCACAGCCTGCTCCCTCTCTCGGCGACCTCTCCCTCCATGTATTTGCAGGACAGCATGGCCGGAGTGATTATTTCTCAGTGTTGTTCTCCGCTGACAGTCCCGTCTCTCTCCTTTCCATCCGCCCATCCCGTTATTTTCCCCAGAGGGCTGCTGCGTTGTTGCTTCACGATCGTGTTGTGGGGGTGATGTTTCGCTTCATTTTCCCGCACAGCCCCTTCACACCCCTCCCTGCTGTCCCCAGGAGGGCAGAGAGATGCATCAGCACTCCTGTGCTCGGGAGTGAAATGGCCTTTGGCTTTCTCTTCTATTTTTTTCTAAATCAAGGCACTACAGCCAAGTCACCCCGAGGAGAAGGTGCTGAGACGAGCCAAGAGAAGGTGGGCTCCGATCCCTTGCTCGATGATGGAGAACTCGCTGGGGCCCTTCCCGATGTTCCTTCAGCAGGTAGGTTCCTTCCTCCCTGCTGGGCAGGGCTGTGCTTGCCACCATGTTTTAAGTTTAGACAGTGAGTATTTAACACATAGTGGCGTGTGACAGATGAATGAATAGGTATGTATATCATGTGTTTAAATATATGGGGATGAATATGTGTCTTTATACATACATGTACTGTTTGCAGTTTCAGTCATGCAGCAGCCGTTATTAAAACTGTGAAGTCCAGTTAAGACTTTCAGACACATGGTTCCCTAATGGATTTTCCAAATAAAACAAGAGGTGTGGTCTAGAAAACTCCCAAACATCTCTGGTAGAAAAAAAAGAAAAAGAAGATGAATATTGCTTGTTGAGAAAAGGCCAAATGCTGTGAAGGAAAGACACACACACCTTCCTACTGCTTATCCCCAGGTCCACTGCTTCCTCCACTGGATCAACTTTCTCTTTCTCTCTCTCTCTCTCTCTCTTTCTCTCTGTCTCTCCCTCTCCCTCTCTCCCTCTCTCTCTCTCTCTCTCTCTCTCTCTCTCTTTATCTCTGTCTCTCCCTCTCCCTCTCTCCCTCTCTTCCTCTCTCCTCTCTCCTCTCTCCTCTCTCCTCCCCCCTCCCCCCTCTCTCCTCTGTCCTCCCTCCTCTCTCCTCTGTCCTCCCTCCTCTCTCCTCTGTCCTCTCTCCTCTCCTTCTCCTCTCTCCTCTGTCCTCTGTCCTCTCTCCCCTGTCCTCTCTCCTCTCCTCCTCCTCTCTCCCCTCTCCTCTCTCCTCTCTCCTCACTCCCCTCTCCTCTCTCCTCTGTCCTCTCTCCTCTGTCCTCTCTCCTCTGTCCTCTCTCCTCTCTCCTCTCTCCTCTCTCCTCTGTCCTCTCCCCTCTCCCCTCTCTCCTCTCTCCTCTCTCCTCTCTCCTCTCTCCTCTCTCCTCCCCTCTCCCTCCTCCCTCCTCCGTCCTCTCTCCTCTCTGCTCTCTCCTCTCTCCTCTCTCCTCTCTCCTCTCTCCTCTCTCCTCTCTCCTCTCTCCTCTCTCCTCTCTCCTCTCTCCTCTCTCCTCTCTCCTCTCTCCTCTCTCCTCTCTCCTCTCTCCTCTCTCTCTCATGTTTACTGGAAACCTTAGCAGCTCTCATTGCCTTCTTCCACTGCCAGTGGCCACCACCACTCAGTCCAGGACTTGTGTTTCTTTTCTGGAAACGGTGAGAGCCATCCCCCAGCCTTCCTGCGGCGGGGACGCCAGCAGCGCTGAGCCCTGGCTGGGAAGCAGCGTGTGAGTCAGGGTGTACAGTCAGGGTCTCACTGAGAGGCTGGACACCGCTTGGGAGAAACTTGCTTTTGAATCAAGCGCCAGACCATTACACTGGCCACGGCATGATGCCGTTTTATTCCCATGATCCCCACCCCCTACACACAATCTCGGCTCCTGTGGTAAAGCGGGTGCTGACAAAGCACGAACACTAATTCAGGAAAGCAAGTTTCAAGTTTGTGCGGTGCAGGCAGAACCTTTTTATCTCAAATATGACTTCATACAGGGTGGGCTATTTGTATTGTAAGCATGTGGCACAGTGTTCATTCTTGTATTATTATTATTAGTTATTAGTTATTGTATTATTTAGTTGTATTACAACTGTAAACCTACTTTTGCCAACCCCTCAGTGGTGAGAGCATAGGCCTGTGGACCAAAGGGTCCTGGGTTCGATTCCCGGTCAAGGGCACATACCTTAGTTACAGGCTCAAGCCCCAGCCCTGGTCTGCGTGCGTGTGGAAGCCAACCAGTTGACCTGTCTTTTCACATCAGTGCTTTTTCTCTTCTCTCTCTCTCTCTCTCTCTCTCTCTCTCTCTCTCTCTCCCTCTCTCTCTCCCTCTCCTTCCCTTCCACTGTCTCTAAAAATAAATGGAAAAAATATCTGCAAGTGAAGATTAACAACAGTAAGGAGAAGCAGCAAGATAATTTTTCATGCTCAGGATACTTTCTAAGAAAGGCAAAGTTGTAGATGTTTGACACCCCCCCCCATTTCCCTTAGTCATTCTAGAGAAGTTAGATGCTACTACGTTGTTTTCTTCACGCTTTGCTCTTGAAATTTCTCAGTTATCAGATGTCCTTATTCTCTTTTGCTTTTCATTCTTACATCATAATAAATAGAGAGCAGTTAGCAATTTCAGTAAAAGTGGCAACTTTTACAACGTGATTGTATAAATATATAGATGACGATTTTGCTGAAATAAAATGCTGTCTCACGTATCTAATATCTGCCTTCTAGATCGAATCGGACACAGCCCAGAAGTACTCCATATACTATTCCATCAGCGGACCCGGCGTGGACAAGGCGCCTCTGAACCTGTTCTACGTGGAGCGGAACACCGGGAACCTATTCTGTACGGGGCCCGTGGACCGCGAGCAGTACGACTCCTTTGAGGTAAGCCTAACGTGGGCCTGTTGTCTCAGTGACCATTAAACTGGTCCATTTCTTTTCTCTATTCGTTTGCCCTTTCTATCTCCTGAGTTTATCACTGAGGCACCCGATAGTGCAGGCTTGGCTTGAGGCAAAAAGAATTTCATGGATTCTCTTAGAGAGTTTTTGGTGTCATAGTTTTACTGTTTTTGTTGTTAGTTTTTCAAAAAGAAAAAGGAGCCGAAACAGGTTTGGCTCAATGGATAGAGCGTCTGCTTGGGGACTGAAGGGACCCAGGTTCGATTCCGAGTAAGGGCATGTACCTTGGTTGCGGGCATATCCCCAGTAGGGGGTGTGCAAGAGGCAGCTAATCGATGACTCTCTCTCATCGATGTTTCTAGCTCTCTATCTCTCTCCCTTCCTCTCTGTACAAAATCAATAAAATATATTTTTTAAAAAAAAGAAAAAGGAGTACCACTTCAAAAACAGCCATTTAGGTGACAGAAAGCTCTGTGAGCCTCTTTCTGGTGGAGAGAGAGGTGGGAGGTAAGTGAAGTTTAGAATTGGGCCCTGTACTTTTGCAATGGGAGAAAATTAACTCGTCATGAGCAAGGAAGGACTACGGACAGATTAGTCAGTCATTTCATCATCTGGGTGAGCTTCCTTGGAGGAATGAGAGGTAATAATGTAAGAATTTAACCTAATGTATTAATTTTCCAGCAGGATCTGGTCATTAGCTTGAATAAATTTTAATTTGTTTATATCTATTCTTACTAGTTAATTATTCACTAGTAGACCAAATTAACTGAACAGGCATTTATACTTTGAATTAAATATTTAGGGATACAATTGCTACAGCATGGCCTTCTAAACACCTGTGCTGTTCTGTTCTTTCTATGATCGTTGTCATGAGAAGAACTTGCATTGAAATTCATATTATAAAATCAAGAGAAATAAAGTGTATGGTCCACACAACTTATAGCCATTCATTTGTTTTATTTAACATGCCCCCTTTTTTAAATAAAAAAGTTTATATGAAGACAGTTATCTAAATATAACCATCAATATGCCTAAAACCAAAATTAGTAGAAAATAAGATAATATCTAAGTTAACAGCACATGGGAAATTTGGAGTCCTAAAGATCCAAAGTTGAAAAAGATCCAGAAAATTGTATTTAAAATTAATGCACCAAAAACTTAAAACAAAACATAATCGTTGTTAAGACTGTTTGGGGGAAATAATAATAAAAACCATTATACTCTTGTACAGCAATAGTGAGGAAACCAGAATTATCTGTTACTACATTAGACAATTTAAACATAGAGTGCTAGGCTACATCATGATATCAACCGCCTTTTGTGGCCTTAAGGGTATGTGCACGTCCAGATACAATAAAAGTGGCAAGCCTCACACTGCAGTGCTGAACCGTGTCCAACTTACAGCCAACACTGGTGTGAACCATGCTTTGATGGATTACTTTTGCTCTTCTTCTTTTACTCTCTTCACAGATAGTGGCCTTCGCAGCAACTCCAGATGGCTACCACCCAGAATTCCCGCTTCCGCTGAAAATCAAAATTGAGGATGAAAATGATAATTACCCCATTTTTACAAATTCAACGTACATATTTACAGTTGCTGAACATTCCAGAGTTGGTGAGTACCCACCCACTTTGACAATGTTTGGCAGCCCGGTGCGTCAATTCCAAAGTTCAGTTTTCCCCTCGTTGGGAGACAGCGTGTCCTAGTGGTAGGGAAGAGGGACTTTCCTCAGGCTGCTCGGGTGTGGCTCTCCTGCCTTTCACTAGCTCGCTGTGTGCTGGGACCCTGGGCGATTGCTAAAATGTTGACAAGTCTTGGTTTCCTTGTCTGTAACAGGGGATATCAATATGCAGGTTTGTCATGTAGATTAATCCCATCTAATAGAAGAGTGATATGCAAATTGACCATCACGCCAATACACAAGATGGCCACCCCCATGTGGTCAAAGATGGCTGTCTCCATGTGGACACAAGATGGCTGCCACAAGATGGCCTGCAGGGGAGTGCAGTTGGGGATGATCAGGCCTGAATGGAAGGGGTGACCAGGCTGACAGAGGAGGGCTGGTGGGGGTTACCAGGCCAGCAGGGGAGGACAGTTAGGAGCAATCTGACTGGCAGGGGAGCAGTTAGGTGTTGATCAGTCTGAGAGGGGAGTGGTTAGGGGGTGATCAGGCCGGTAGGCAGGTGAGTGGTTGGGAGCCAGCAGTCTTGGATTGGAGAGGGTGCAGACTGGTCCGAGGGATACACACACACACACACCACATATCACACACACACACGCGCACACACACATTCGCACACACGCACAAATTTTGTGCACCGGGCCTCCAGTTGGAGCATTATATACACGGAATGCCAAGCACAGTGTCCGAAAAGTAGGAATTCCTCCATAAATGTTACTTAGCCTTCTGGTGTAACTAACATTGCCAGGGAAGATGTGGAATCAGAATGGATAGGGGACAGTTTGGCTTGAAGAAGAATGTGTGAAATAAAAGAATCTTTTTAAGAGAATGTACACCAAAAATAGTAAAAATCTTAGCCTTGATGGGATCTACTGATGTTCTATAGTAATTAAATGATTGACACTATTCTGGGCACAATCCTAAAGGTCATTGATAATAAGAGAGATGCTTTCTCATCTTGTGGGAATGGACCATGTTAGCTGGAAGAATGCAATCTTTGAGTCTTCCTCTAGAAAGATCCAACTAAACCAAGAATTTTCAGAGAAAACGGACCTGTATGATCAATTTAAGTACAAGCTTACAGGTAGAAAAAATACTAAAGAATAATTAGAACTCTTCAGTCTGGAAATACAAAGACCATGAAGGAATAGTGTCAACATTTATAAAATTATTCATTGAATGCAGTAGATATGGATATGGTCACTGAATTCCAAAATGTTAGGCCACTGGGATACTGAAAAGGAGGGGATGCTTCACCTAGAAATCCACAAACTGTTATTATAATAAAAACAATTATTACTCTGATTTATAAGTAAGTGTTCCAAAGCATTTTTGAAGTACGACGGAAAGGAACGACATAAAGGGAAAGTTGAGAATGTAAAAGTTTGGGCAGTTACAGAGGCTTTTCCCCTGTGTAGGCGCCACCGTGGGACAGGTGTGTGCGATCGACAATGACGAGCCTGGCTCGCTGCACACGATGCTCAAGTACTCCATCGTGCAGCAGCAGCCGATGGCCCCCACCCTGTTTTTCATGAACCCGACCACAGGCGTGATCACCACCACCACGTCTCAGCTGGACAGAGAGGTAATGCCGACACTCACCACGTGTTGTTCGCCATGTTAGTTCATGGCACCTGTAGTCAACGTGTTTTTGAACGGTATGTCATGAATCCAGTTTTCCAAACATTACCATTTGAAGCATGTAAACTTCATGGTTGACAAAGTGTCTTTCAAATGTACCCATCTGAATAACCACTGATGTCTTTCATCTGAAGACGGTAGCTTTTAAACACAACAACAGCAGCTAGCTCAGCTCATAAGTCAATCACACGAGCACTTTTCCTTGAGAGGAACCGCCGACTGTGTTTCTCAGCAGATGTGCCCCGTTCACCCCTCCCATTTCTTCACATGGACTGTGGACTGAAACTGAATAAATTAATCATTTTTTCCCACCGCATCCACAAAGAAATTCCGCAGTGAAATTGGCACTTATTTGTCTTATTATTTATAGATTCATATATGTTTATTGTGAGTATGTGCCAGTGAAGAATACAATATCATTTCCTGGGTAAATGCATGAATTCGTGTGATAGCTCTGCATCATATGCAGATTTTTAACGGAATCGATGTACTCAGGGAAAGCAGATTGTAAATCAGCCTCTTGAGTAGATTCTTCTGACAGAATCGGTTGAAGACAAACGAAGGAGTCTTGGGGCGGTTTTATCCAATGGCTCTGGGGCCATTTCAGGCTCCCAGATTCCAGCTTCCATCTGCTGCCTTTCGCCCTGGAAGGCCTTTGAACCCCGGAGTTGTCCTTTCGTCAGAGGACAGCACAAATTCACATTTAGGCCCACAACACTGCATGTCTCTCTTATCAACCAACTGGTTATTTCCAATAATGCTTAGTTCACTACGAATAAAATGTGTATTTCCTCCTGGAAGTCTACTAGAATGAGGTCTTTAAAATGTTTAATACAACAGGGCTGTTCTTTTCAAGCCAACATATGTGATTGGTTATGAGAGAGAAGTAAATCAGGGAAAAAAAAATTATGTATAAAGAGCATAGAGATTGACAGAAATTTTAGTTTTTAAGGAAATGAATGAAGATAAGGAAGTTTAAGAGTGATGGAATTAAGGGAAGAAGGTGGATATTCTAAATAGAAGGTTAGGATGGTTTTTCACATATTATTTTTTGTCTTATGAAAAGAGGGGAATTATGTAGGAATTATGCATTGTTATCATCTCTCTATATGTAAAAGCAAATGTAGAGATGCAAATTGTCTGCTTGGGAGTTTGATGGGGAGACCAGGAGTTCGCTTGCTTGCTATGACATGTGCTGACCAACAGGGGGCGCTGCAGAATGAAGGAAGGCCCTGGCTGGCAGCCAGAAGGGCCTGATCGGCCCTTATCCCCAGCCAGGCCTAGGGGCCTTACCCGTGCACAGATTTTGTGCACCGATCCTCTAATTGTTTTATAAAAGAGGAAACCTAGGTAAGGGAATGTTTCAACTGCCTGTGCTTACATTTTGTTATTTGGGGAGTTGGGAATAGAACCCAGGTCTTCTCATGTTCAGTCTGGAGCATTCTTCTCTGTGTTTATAATCTATGCCTCAGTTACTTACCAGAAATAAAACCACCACAAGGAGAAACACATTTTTAACTAGTGGTAAGCTTTCTGCAATCTCTAATGAATGGAGATTCCTAAGAGCCAGATTCTATTTTCCTTGGAGACAACAAATGACATAGTTCCGACCCCTGTTTTCATGCTAATTTAATGATATTTTTATCATTAAAATGTAAATTCTTAAATGTAAATGTTTAAAATCTCTCTTTTTTACAAAATGATATTCATGTCATCTGGCATGAGTCACTTTTATCTGTTTTTGAACATACAAGAATGTGCTTTGGGTGGGAGATAAAGATTTTGATTGATTAATAGGCAATGTTAAATGTACTAAGACAGTGGTCGGCAAACTGCGGCTCTTTGGCCCCTTTAGTGTGGCTCTTCCACAAAATTAGGAGAACTCTAATTAAGTTAATAACAATGTACCTACCTGTATAGTTTAAGTTTAAAAAATTTGGCTCTCAAAAGAAATTTCAATTATCATACTGTTGATATTCGGCTTGGTTGACGAATGAGTTTGCTGACCACTGTGCTAGGACTATATCTTTTCTTTCCATTGAGTACATTTAAAACCAATTGATTCCCCCACCTAGGAGTAGCGCTTTCAACCTGAGGAAACTGCTCTGCTTTCACGAACTAAGTGAATATTGCTAGTGGGAGGGGATTATTCTTCTGCCAGCATTTGATAGCAATGAACTTTATCAGCGTCCCTCTTACATCCTTCCACGCAGGGGTAATGGCAAAGTGTAGAATGAGACGTCGTGTCTAATGGTGCTTTCGCTCAGCCATTGAATTCTTATGTTCCTTCCAGGTACTGGACAAATACCAGTTGAATATAAAAGTGCAAGACATGAACGGCCAATATTTTGGCTTGCAGACCACGGCCACCTGCGTCATTTACATCGAAGACGTCAACGACCACCTGCCGACCTTCACACGCTCTTCGGTAAGTGCGTGGTCTCCGCGGGAGCCCAGTGTCCATGGCTGACGAGGCCCATGTGCGTCCATGATTTCCAGTGGAGGGTCCCCTGACGGCCGCCTGGAGTGGAGCCTAAAACCGTGGAAACACAGACCTTCGGAAATGGGAAGCAGGCTCTCCTCACATGGTGTTCTGTTTTCTGGAAGTTGCTAACTCTGTTTCGCTTGTGTTATTTTAGTATGTGGCGTTCGTGGAAGAAAACGCAGTGGACGTGGAAATCTTGCGTGTCAGCGTGGAGGATAAGGATTTAATTAACACTGCTAACTGGAGAGCTGTGTATACCATTTTATCGGGCAATGAAAACGGACATTTTAAAATTGTAACAGATCCCAAAACCAACGAAGGGGTGCTGTGTGTGGTTAAGGTAAGAATAAGTTAGCAAATAGGTTGTTCGTGGATTATGATATGATAGGTCAGATTACTGGAGTTAATGAAAAGGAAGGGATTTTGATAAATGTAGGAATAACATAGATATATAGATAAATGTAAATGCTATGTTCTTCATACATA
This sequence comes from Nyctalus aviator, assembly GCA_036971965.1. Classification (NCBI taxonomy): domain Eukaryota; kingdom Metazoa; phylum Chordata; class Mammalia; order Chiroptera; family Vespertilionidae; genus Nyctalus; species Nyctalus aviator. The sequence goes on from CM072925.1 coordinate 168,736,656, forward strand.
TAATGGGATGGGTATGTCATATTGGGAGCCTTTTCCTTTAAATGGAGGTATGACATAGCATTGCATCAGTTTCAGGGATACAACATGATACTTGTATGTGTTGCAAAGTGATCACCACAATAAAGTCGAGTTAGTATCTGTCACCACACATACAAGAAATTTTTTCCTTATAAACTTTTTCTTGAGGACTTTCAAGATCCATGCTCCTAGCTACTTTCAAATATGCAGTACGGGATTATTAACTCCAATCACCATGCTGTTCATGCCATTCCCATGACCTACTGACTTTATAATGGAAATTTGTTCCTTTTGGCCAATCGACTCGATAGCCCATAAATAGCACTTTACATTTCAGAAACAGCTCGTATCTCCATAAATCGATTAAAAATTGTGTTCACCTGCAGCTGGGGAGCGGGGTTTTTGTTGGTTGGTTTGGTTTGGTTTTGCCGGTTTCACCAGACACTGAGTGAGGTGAAGGACTGCCCTCCCCCTAGCCCCTCGTTTCTGGGCACGTGTTTGATAGTCTCCTGACCCTTCCCAGCACCACGCCAACACGGCTCCACATGTAAGGAGTCACACGTGCCCGTTGGCACCGCCCAGCATCCCGTGTCGGGGACTGATCGCCACCTCTATTGCGTTCGCAGCCGCTGAACTATGAGGAGCAGCAGCAGCTGACCCTGCAAATCTGCGCGGCTAACGAAGCCCCATACTACCGAGAAACGACCTCCAGATCGGCCGTGAGCACGGCCACGGTCACCGTGAACGTGAAGAACCAGGACGAGGGCCCCGAGTGCGTCCCCCCGGTGCAGACGGTGCGGATTAAGGAGAACGCGCCGGTGAACACGAGGAGCAGCGGCTACAAAGCCTACAACCCGGACACCAAGGGCAGCAGCGGCATCCGGTGGGTATGGGTCCGTGCCAGGAACTCGGCACGCACCGAGCTTCTTACGTCTATGACTCATTGGACGCCGGGATCGTCTCTTGGCTCATGATACGCTCTGTTATTTTAACTCCTGACGGACAGGTACAAGAAAATAAATGACCCGAAAGGCTGGATCACGGTGGACGAGAACACGGGATCAATCACAACATTCAGGAACTTGGACAGGGAGGCCGAGTCCATCAGGAACGGGCTCTATAACGTCACCATCCTGGCAACGGACGGAGGTAAGAGCGGTGTTCTCAGGCCAGCCGCGCACATTTCCCGGCAGCGGGATGCGTTCCCAGTGCATCTCCCCCCGGTGGCACTGACAGTCATGCAGACGTTTGTTGTACCTTCTTCACTCCGTCTGCTTTCTGATAGCACCCTCTGGTTTAGGTGTCAGGATAAAATAACAGTCCCAGAAACGCTTGGAACTCGAGTCACTTAAAAGTTGAGTATCCAGCCGAAACCAGTGTGGCCCAGTGGATAGAGCATCGGCCTGCCAACTGAAAGGTCATGGGTTCAATTCCGGTCAAGGGCATGAACCTTGGTTGTGGGCACATCCCCAGCGGGGAGTGTGCAGGAGGCGGCCGTTTCTCTCTCATCGATGTTTCTAACTATCTCTCCCTTCCTCTCTGTAAAAAATCAATAAAATATATATTTTTTTAAAAAGAAAATAAAAGTTAAGTATCCAGCTCCAATCAGTTTGGCTCAGTGGGTAGAGTGTCGGCCTACGGACTGAAGGGTCCCAAGTTCAATTCTGGTCAAGGACAAAAAAGTTAAGTATTCATTAAATATTGAGGAAATGACAAGTAAAATGAACTTCAAGTTATGTAGTCCTATCTCTTATAATATTTCATTTGGCAGAAAAATTAATTATAGAGAGAACGTACTTATTGCCCCACTGCAAAATAAAAAACATATATATATATATATATATATTTTAATTGATTTTGTACAGAGAGGAAGGGAGAGAGATAGAGAGTTAGAAACATCCATGAGAGAGAGTCATCGACCAGCTGCCTCTTGCACACCCCCTACTGGGGATATGCCCTTGACCGAAATCAAACCTGGGACCTTTCAGTCCCCAAGCCGACGCTCTATCCATTGAGCTAAACCGGTTTCAGCAAAAAATAACAAAAACCCATATATTTTTAAAAGCCCTGTTCGTACTCTCTTCCTTTCTCCTTTTAAAAATTAGTCAAAGCTCACGTCCATAAGGGGTCCCAGGTCTAGGGAGTAAATGACAAATCTCGATAGCAGTTACTGTCTGTGCGGCCCGTTTGAAAGGTGCCCGATAAGTATTTAAATAAAAATGTCCTGGTGGAAACTCCGAACGTTCCGTACTGCCTTTGTGTCGGGCCTCACAGTGGGGAGGACGTGCACCGGGACGCTGGGAATCGTCCTGGAAGACGTGAATGACAACGGCCCGGTCATCCTGAGGAAGACGGCGGTGATCTGCAAGCCCACCATGTCCTCCGCGGAGATCGTGGCCTTCGACCCCGACGACCCCGTAAACGGCCCGCCCTTCACCTTCAGCCTGGAGGAGGAGTCTGATCGTGACGCCCGCAGAGCGTGGGGACTGACCACAATTAACGGTACGGACGCCCGGGCACGTGGTCCTTTTCGCCAGGAAGGTGTCTGAGATATGTTTTCCTTTTTAGTTCTTGGAATTAAATTTCTTGGGGTGACAGTATCTGTTTGCGGTGTGCAATCCCAGGCTGATCTCCTCCCCCATCCTGACCTGTCTGACACCCTGCTCGCCAAGATGGCAGTGGGAGCCGCCATGAGGGAGGCAGGCTTCTCGCTGGTCCTGTGGCAGGAATCGGACCTCCCCCGGGCTCATCTCGAATCCGTCTCGTGGTGCCAGGGTTCCCTTAGGCCGGCGGTCGGCAAACCGAGGCTCTTTGAGCCACATGCGGCTCTTTGGCCCCTTGAGTGTTCTAACGCCACTTCTTCTAAACAGACTCGCCCAGACAGAAAACCCACTTCTGCGCATGGGCCACGAAGTGTCCATCCCACTCCACTTGCACGCCCGAATGTGGTATTGTGTGGAAGAGCCACGCTCAAGGGGCTGAAGAGCTGCAGGTGGCTCGTGAGCCGCAGTTTGCCGACCACGGCCTTAGGTGTTAACGTGGATTCTCACGTTCACTCTCGCTCCACATCCACACACCGTAGGGTGGTCTGTGCCATCACTGTTGTCTTCTGCTTGGGGTTCTCCCTGAACTTGGCTCCTCGTCTGTGCCTCTGCTGTTAGGCACAGTCACCTCTCTGCGACAGGGATGGGGAGAATTAAAGGGACCCCCTCCGTGCCCCTGGCATCGCTGCCTATGGCAGCTCTCACCCTCCTGCAGCCGCTCCGTCTGCTGGCTGTCCCGCCCGGGGCCAGATGCCCTGTCTCCCTGGCTCCTCTTTTGGGATGCAGACCAATAAAACTGAGTGGGGTTTGTGTATAAAACGCCCTGGAAAGATCGTCAATCCCGTGCTTTCAGCAATTCCTCCTCAACTTCTCATGGAGGCAAATGAAAAGGAGAAAGGGCTTGAGGAAAGGGAAAGGGAAAACAGATTGGAGGAAGAAAAATCAGGTCGTACAGAAGCCGTAGTGGCAAGTCGAGGCCCTGTGTCCGGAATCGTGTATAAAAGAAATGCCACAAATGCTTCCGTTAAGCTAGAGGCCCAGTGCGCGAATCCCGCACCGGCAGGGTCTGGTTAGCGGGGGGATGGGCTGAGGGGTTGGTGGGCTGGCCCTGCCCCCTGCTTGAACTCCTGGTCGAGGGGGCAATTTGCATATTACCCTTTTATTAAGTAGGATTTGTCAAAGCTGCGATAACAACCAGTCTCTTAACAAGTCTCCTAGTTAGGAGAGGAAGACATTATCCACGGACAGATAACTATTATTACAAAAACCAGAGCTTTTTAAAGAGGCGACAGAGACAAACATTTACATGCAGTATGCTTCCAGCCAAGGGCTGGATGTTAGAACCGTTCGGTCCATTCACATCTGCCATCTCCAGCAGCTGTGCCATCCACGGGGACACCACGTGCAGGGCAGTGTGAGGTCTGTCCTGTCACAGCGACTAAGCCAGGACATGCGGTGACGCTTGGTTTTATTTCCTTGTTTTTTATTTGTTTTTTTTTCAGATACAGCAGCACGACTTTACAACCAGAATGACGCTCCCTTCGGACCGTACACGGTCCGCGTCAGAGTCACCGACAGGCACGGCCTGTCCAGCGTCACGCCCTTGAACGTCATCGTGTGTGACTGCATCACCGAGGACGACTGCTCGCTCCGCGGGCTCCCCAGGACCGGGGCCGGGGAGTTCCGGCTGGGGAAGTGGGCCATCCTGGCCATCCTGCTGGGCATCGCCCTGCTGTTCTGTGAGTCCTGCTCGCACCCGAGTCATAGCTCTTCCAGTAACTCTCTGTGGTTGTTCCTTCGGCTGATAGCTGGATGCCTATTTAACACGCAGATTTTTTTAAAAAAATATATTTTATTGACTTTTTACAGAGAGGAAGGGAGAGGGATAGAGAGCTAGAAACATCGATGAGAGAGAAACATCGATCAGCTGCCTCCTGCACACCCCCTACTGGGGATGTGCCCGCAACCAAGGTACATGCCCTTGACCGGAATCGAACCTGGGACTTTTCAGTCCGCAGGCCGAAGCTCTACCACTGAGCCAAACCGGTTTCAGCTTAGTGTGCAGATTGAATGCACCAGTGAATGGGCCTGTATTTGTACTTCCGTTGGCATCTCAGCGTAAACAAAACTCAGCCGGGACCACAGCCCGTGGCGGCCTCTGCCCCATCTGTCTGCGGGGACAGGCGTCTGTCCCGCCCTGAGACCAGCCATGGGATCTGTGCACGCGTTTCCCGGAAAGCTGCCTCCCATCCACATCAGACGCCCATGCCTCCCGCCGCCGGGCGCTCACTCAGGGACTCTTCTCCCCTCCCCCCCCCAGGCATCCTCTTCACCCTCGTCTGCGGGGCCACAGGGGCGGCCAGGAAGCCCAAGCCCCTTCCCGACGACATGACCCAGCAGAACCTCATCGTGTCCAACACCGAGGCCCCCGGCGAAGACAAAGTGGTAAGCGGCTTGTCTTTACTGTTTGATTTAAATACTTCCATGGATTTTGAGAGAGAGAGAAAGGGAGAGGGGGAGAGAGAGAGAGACAAACATGGATGTGAGAGCGGGTGGATCGTCTGTCTCCTGCACGCCCCACGCTGGGGATCAGGCCTGCCACTCTGCCCTGACCAGGAATCCGCCTGGCAACCTTTCAGTGCACAGGACGGCGGGGCCCAACCCACTGAGCAACACTGGCCAGGACTGTCTTTTTAAAATAAATACAAGGGACAAATTGGCCTAACCAACGATCGTCATCTTTTTCGGAACAAAGTTCTTTTGAAACCAGGTAACTTGCTGTATAGAAACGTCATCGGTCCCATGAAACATGGAACATGGCATCGATTCCCGTGGCAACGGGTGGCATTTCCATGTGGCCCACACAGGGTTACTCAACAGTAACAGTCCCTGAGCCTGCCAGCATTACTTCCTATTTCAAGTGTTTCATGATTTCAACATTTACATATCTATCTGTATATATATTGAAACCGCTGTTTGTGTTGTAAAAAGGTTTCGATTAATTATTCACAGGTCATTAGCATAATTATTTTAATCTTATTTTTTGGCAACAGCACTGACCTGACCGTGAGCTTTGATCCCCACGGGAAGGACTCCAGTGGAGTCTCTCTGGCTCTCCTGTGGGCTGGGAAGGAGTCTCAGGTCTCATACATGAAACAGCAAGGCCAGCGAGTGACTGCTGGGCCCCGACTGATTTCTGGCCTGATATGTCCGTGAGGAACAAGTCCACTCCCTGCCGAAGGCATAATCCGCGGTTGGAGCTGGAGAGATTTAGAAAACAAAAGGAGATGGCGTCTAGGAGGGTGTGGGGGGAGATGAAACTTGGGGTTCTCTCTAACAACACAACGTAGCAAATCAGGGCAAGCTCTGGTGGCCTTCTTTTCCCGGCCGATGTAATTTTATTTATTTAGATTGCCAAGGTTCATGATTGCAGCTAAAATTCTTTTTGTTGTTAATCCTCACCCAAATATATTTTCCATTGATTTTTAGAGAGAGTGGAAGGGAGGGGAAGAGAGAGAGAGAGAGAAACGTCCACGTGAGAGAGAGACACATGGAATGGTACCCGCCCACACCTGCCCAGGCCACAGCTAACATTCCTTTACGGCCACTTTAGCTCTGTGGTTCTTGTTTTGGTTGAAGGGGAAGCAGCTTTGACACGGAATGAAAATCCCGGTCAGTCTGGTGGCCGGAGTGGCGTTAGACTAAGCAAGGGAAGCGAGTGTGAGACACAGTCCCAGCGTCCTGGCTGCAGGCAGGAGGCGCTGGGAGGCTTTAGCAGACGAAGCTGGGCAGCCTTGGAGGAAGTGTCTAACGACAGGACCCCGTCAGCTTTCTGATTTGTCTCAGGGTCCGGGCCGCTCAGCCCCTGCCATGGGTGGCTTGCCTCGGACACGACCGAGCCTGTGGTTGCAGTAGCTGAGCCTCGGGGCTGCCACGCAGGCTCAGCTCCTGCTCTCAGAGAGCTCACCTCCTAGCACAGAGACGCAGGCCTTGTCCGCATGCTTCTTGTCGTTGTTCTTGTTGTTCTTCTTCTTGCTGTGCTGGTTCTTCTTGTTCTTGTCCCGCTTGGTCTCCTGTGGCCGCTGACGCAGTCTGTTTTGTTGCAGTATTCCACCAACGGCTTCTCCCTCACCGCGGGCGGTGCGGGGGCCGGGGCCTGTGGCACCATGGGATCCGGGCTGATCCACGGAGGGCAGGAGACCACGGAGATGGTGAAGGGACACCAGGCCTTGGACTCGTGCCGGGGGCCCGGGCAGCATCACCTGCTGGAGGCCTGCGGGCCGGGCCGCGTGGAGGTGGACACCTGCAGAGGCGCCCACTCCGAGTGGCGCAGCTTCACCCAGACCCGCCTCGGCGAGGTGCGTTTCCCCGAGCCGCCCGCGCGCCCGCCGATCCCTCCGCAGCTTCCTACATGATTGCGATCCAAGGGCCTGATTGAACCTAGTTCTTAATGATTAGTCTGAAGTGGAGAGCTGCTTTCCTTCGTTTTGATTTCCGTTCTGCGAAGTGGGTCATGGCCTCACATGTTGCTTGGTTCTTAGTTCTTACCGAAATCATGTGAGATATTTAAATTGCCATCCTCACGGCATCGTGTTTATATGTCCCATGTGGGCGCTCGTGGCTTACAAATCAAAAGGGCGATCTCAGACGATCCCAGCCAGCACGATCACCAGGCCTCTCTGGAAAGATCTGTACATGCGTCCACTGGGACCAGTTTACGACCGTGGTCAGCAAACCGTGACTCGCGAGCCACATGCGGCTCTTTGGCCCCTTGAGTGTGGCTCTTCCACAGAAGAGCGAGTCTATTTGGAAGAAGTGGTGGTAGAAGAAGTTTAAGTTTAAAAAAGGTGGCTCTCCAAAGACACGTCAGTCGTTGTGCTGTTGCTCTTTGGCTCTGTGACTAATGAATTTGCCGACCACTGGTTTAAGGGATGCATTTTGCGTCAGCCAACATTTTTAAAGGGAAAGTGAGGGTCCCTTGAAATGAGCTCTTGTGTCCTTGTGTCCCCCGGGTGGCTTTTAGAAACATGCTATGTCATGACTGTACAGTGTGATGTGTGATACAGACCAATCATGTGCATTTCTTACATGTAGGACTCGATTAGAGGACACACTCTGATTAAAAATTAAACAATCGAAGGTAAATCAAAGCCCTTTTTTCACGTTGGTAAGTCTTGGTGTTTAAAAAGCCAATACTAAGAGGCGCTATGTCCCCCTTGGCAGAAAGTGCAGCTGTGCGACCAGGACGACGGTCAGGGGCACGCCCAGGACTACGTGCTCCCCTACCACTACGAGGGCCAGGGCTCGGCGGCCGGCTCGGTGGGCTGCTGCAGCGACCGGCAGGAGGAGGACCACCTGGACTTCCTGGACCACCTGGAGCCCAAGTTTAGGACACTCGCAGAAGCATGCGTGAAGCGATGAGTGCATCCGACGCGTCTACCAACGCCAGCGGCTGTATCACCTTTTCTGCCTTCCTTTTTTTAAAAAAATTTAAGTTAAAGACCAGGGTTGGGGTTTTTGTTGGGTTTTTGTTTTTTGTTTTGTCTTTCAATAGAGGACACTGTGCTTGAGTTGGGGCTACCCTTTTGTTCTAATGGGATGTCTTGAGGAAAAATGCGGTGAGGGAGAGATGCTGTGAGTGAGTGAGTGAGTGCACTCATTTCTCAGTTCTTCATGTGGTTTTTCAGTTACTTGTCTTCCACCCCAAGAGACCTACAGAGACAGAGATATTAAGGAAGTCTGTGTTATTGTTTACATGCTGGTGTAACGACAACAGCCAAGTTACAGTGCAATGAACACGAATGTATAAGTCTTCATCGTAGGCTAACGTGTTACCGAACAGAAACACTGGAGGCCGTGCTTTAATGGGATCTCCTGTTACCTAGTCCATTCATTGTTGTGTGGTGCTGAAGACCGTGGTGCTCCCAACCACTCTGAGGTGTATATATATATATATATATATACTGCATCATTGGTGTTTTTCTTCTTCCACCAAGACCTTCCTTCACAATGCAGAGGGAGATCCCACCAGGCGCTGACTGCTATATCCCGTTTTGGTGGAGTGGAGTTTCTAGGTTGTTTTCTATATGAAATCTTGCACTGAGTCTGCATTTGCCTCTGTTTCCTCCTTGTCAGCAAAAGTTAAGTTTAAAAAGTGCTTTAAGAATGTATTTTTATTCTTGCAAAGTTTTGGGTTCTCTCTCTCTTTCTCTCTCCTCCTTTCTCCTCCCCTCTTTCTCTCCCTCTCCTCCTCTCTTTTCCATTTCTTTCTCTTTTCCTCCTCTCTTTCTCTCCTCTTTTTTTTTTTTTTAATTATTTCTTGGGTTAGATAATTCAATATATTTTTAAAAGCTATCTCTTTTTTATTCTCTTGTAAAGTGAGTTATTCTGTTTCTGTTTTATGTGAAGACATGCATTCTTAGTTTTCCTTGAAATCAATGTAACGTTGACTTTATTGTTTCAAATATCTTGGTAATTACTTCATTATCTCTTCAACAAAGAACATTTAATTTTGTCTTTGAAATTGTAGAAATGTGTGTGTGTGTTTATTAGATACAACTTTCTATGTTAACAAAAGGAATAGTGTAATTAAAATTGGGATGTGGCCATTTTGTATATAATAGAATATTTATAGTTCTATATTTAGTGCGAGGATACCGTTTATAAATGCCAAACAGTGATGTTTTTTCAAATAAGCTTTGAAATACAGGGACTGGGAAAGCTCTGTGGGAACATATATTGTATAGCTTTTTGAATGACTTGGTTCGTCATAGCTATGTGCTTGTGGAGTTATTTTTTTACTATTTTAAGATTACAGTTCTTAATATTGTAGAGAAAACTATTTAAATTTTGAAAAAGTGAGACAAAGTTAAATTTAATAGTCAACCAAATTCCAGGCCAGGTTTCACAGTCAATAAGTTTTCTATATATGCTAATCATGTGGATATTTTAAGTGCTTTTCTAACCTGTGTGACTGTGAAGTCATATGCCTATCTTGAATTCACAAGGTTGGTTTGTAACGATTATTTTTAAGGATTAACATTTGATAATTATTCAGTAATTGGTTTACCTTTTCCATGGTTTCATTACTGCCAGTCAAATATACTATTTTTAATGAACTACATATGAATTTCTTGTATAGTATTGGTTATGATATAGAATTGGTTATGATAAATCAAGTAGCTTTGAAAATTAGCATGAGGTTGTTAATCACATGTGTGATATGAGAATTTACTTGTGGGGTTTGTTTTCTTATTTAGAGAAATGAGTCAGTTTCTTTAGAATCCTGTTCTATATTTTTTAGAATTTTAGAGTTTGATTTGGAAATTCATTGTTATTATTTTCTAAAGACTGTGATACTATGGGCTATTGTTAAGTTGTATAATTTCTCTGTGTCTTTTTTTTTCTTCATCATAAAATGGGGAATAATAATAGAACTTCTTTCTTAGAGTGACTGTAAGACATTTGAATAAAAAAAAAATGGGTTTTAAGCATGAACGTCGTACCCCTAAAAGACACTTCTAATAATACGAAATGATTTTAAGTAAGTCACATGTACAACCTGTGTCATGTTAACAAACATCGATTAGGAAAATAAGATAATGGGAAGGTTTGGGGTCAATGTTTTTTGTTTTTCACTTTAGAATGTTGTCAGTTGAGTATGTCTCTCTTCATAACGCTGGCTTGGTAACCTGGTATTACACGTTCAGTAGTTCCGAACATACTAGTGCGTTGCAGATTGCAGAGGCGTGGGCAGCATTGGTGAGCCTCAGCCACCATGGAACGAATGAGATGGGAGGAAGTGCCTCCCCTTCTTAAATGGGCACGGATGCCAAGGCCCTAGGAAGGAGTGTGCTGAGGCTCCTCCAGCCGCGCCTGCCTCCGCTGCTCTCCCAGCTGCGGCCAGAGAGGGCTGGCCTCAGAGGCCAGCATGGGCCTGCCTGCGAGTTTACCTCTCTTGGCAGCCCCCCTGCGGGTGCAGAGGCTCAGGAGAGTGCCTGATGCAGACCTCCCCTCTCCTACCCCTCCCCGCTCCCCTTCCTAGCTGCAGGATTTCAGAAGCCCTTCAGCTCTGAGTTAGTTCCCTCCCTTGTCTGGCCTGTTGGAGGGAGGAGGAGGGGTTTGCTTCCTACCCTTGTTATCAGAGTGTGAAGAGTTGCACAGAGTCACCACTCTGTGTGTGTGTGTGTGTGTGTGTGTGTGTGGTGTGTGTGTGTATGTGTGTGTGGGGTGTGTGTGTGTGTGTGTGTGGTGTGTGTGGTTTGTATGTGGTGTGTGTGTGGTGTGTGTTTTGTATGTGGTGTGTGTGGTGTGTGGTTTGTATGTGGTGTGTGTGTGTGTGTGGTGTGTGTGTGGTTTGTATGTGGTGTGTGTGGTGTGTGTGTGTGTATGTGGTGTGTGTGTGTGTGGTGTGTGTGGTTTGTATGTGGTGTGTGTGTATGTGGTGTGTGTGTATGTGGTGTGTGTGTGTGTGTGGTGTGTGTGGTTTGTATGTGGTGTGTGTGTGGTGTGTGTGTGTGGTGTGTGTGGTGTGTGTGGTGTGTGGTGTGTGTGGTTTGTATGTGGTGTGTATGTGGTGTGTGTGTGTGTGGTGTGTGTGGTTTGTATGTGGTGTGTGTGTGGTGTGTGTGTGTGTGGTGTGTGTGGTTTGTATGTGGTGTGTGTGTGTATGTGGTGTGTGTGTGTATGTGTGGTTTGTATGTGGTGTGTGTGTGGTGTGTGTGTGTGTATGTGGTGTGTGTGTGTGTGGTGTGTGTGTGGTGTGTGTGTGTATGTGGTGTGTGTGTATGTGTGGTTTGTATGTGGTGTGTGTGTGGTGTGTGTGTGTGTATGTGGTGTGTGTGTGGTGTGTGTGGTTTGTGTGTGGTATGTGGTGTGTGTGTGTGTGGTGTGTGTGTGTGTGGTGTGTGTGTGTGGTGTGTGTGTGTGGTGTATGTGGTCTGTATGTGGTGTGTGTGGTGTGTGTGTGGTGTGTGTGTGTATGTGGTGTGTGTATGTGGTGTGTGTGTGGTGTGTGTGGTTTGTATGTGGTGTGTGTGTGGTGTGTGTGTGTGTGGTGTGTGTGGTTTGTATGTGGTGTGTGTGTGGTGTGTGTGTGTGTGGTGTGTGTGGTTTGTATGTGGTGTGTGTGTGGTGTGTGTGTGTGTGGTGTGTGTGGTTTGTATGTGGTGTGTGTGGTGTGTGTGGTTTGTATGTGGTCTGTATGTGGTGTGTGTGGTGTGTGTGTGTGTGTGTGTGTGGTTTGTATGTGGTGTGTGTGTGTGTGTGTGGTTTGTGTGTGGTGTGTGTGTGGTGTGTGTGTGGTGTGTGTGGTTTGTATGTGGTGTGTGTGTGTGTGTGTGTGGTGTGTGTGGTTTGTATGTGGTGTGTGTGTGTGTGTGTGTGGTGTGTGTGTGTGTGGTGTGTGTGGTGTGTGTGTGGTGTGTGTGGTTTGTATGTGGTGTGTGTGTGTGTGGTGTGTGTGGTTTGTATGTGGTGTGTGTGTGGTGTGTGTGTGTGTGTGTGGTTTGTATGTGGTGTGTGTGTGGTGTGTGTGTGGTGTGTGTGGTGTGTGTGGTGTGTATGTGGTCTGTATGTGGTGTGTGTGGTGTGTGTGGTGTGTGTGGTCTGTATGTGGTGTGTGTGGTCTGTATGTGGTGTGTGTGGTCTGTATGTGGTGTGTGTGTGGTGTGTGTGTGGTGTGTGTGTGTGTGGTGTGTGTGGTCTGTATGTGGTGTGTGTGGTCTGTATGTGGTATGTGGTGTGTGTGTGTGTGGTGTGTGTGTGTGTGGTGTGTGTGTGTATGTGGTGTGTGTGTGTGTGTGTGTGTGGGTGTGTGTGGTGTGTGTGTGTGGTGTGTGTGTATGTGTGTGTGTGTGTGGTGTGTGTGTGTGTGGTGTGTGGTGTGTGTGGTGTGGTGTGTGTGTGTGTGGTGTGTGTGTGTGTGGTGTGTGTGTGTGTGTGTGGTGTGTGTGTGTGTGTGGTCTGTATGTGGTATGTGGTCTGTATGTGGTGTGTGTGGTCTGTGTGGTCTGTATGTGGTGTGTATGTGGTCTGTATGTGGTGTGTGTATGTGGTGTGTGTGGTGTGTGTATGTGGTATGTGGTCTGTATGTGGTCTGTATGTGGTGTGTATGTGGTCTGTATGTGGTGTATGTGGTCTGTGGTCTGTATGTGGTGCGTGTGCACGCTGCAGGGCGATGGGAGAGGGGCTGTGGCTGGCTAACCATCACTCCAGTCTCCACTCTGCTCTGCGGCTGACACCTGGCCTGATGCTGCACCCCCCCCCAGGGGGCATTTTACTACAGCGGCCTTGGCCTTGGGAGCTCCGGGGCTTAATGGCTCCTAGGGGTTCCGGAAGCTGTATCTTACCCACAGACCGCCATCCTGAGGTTGTGATAAATCTTGAGACTCAAAGGAGAAGCAGATAAAAGTACTAATCAACCTTAGATCGCCTCAGGAGGCAAATTGCCTCCAAACCCTTAGAGGCTTTGCCTGAGGAATGGGCGGGGCTGCTTCAGCAGGAAAAAGCGTTAGGGATTGGCTGGCAGCTCAGTGCAGCCTGTGTCAGGATCTCCCTGTAATCACTTTTTCTTTTCTTCTTTTTTGATCTGACTTTGATAACAGGGTCCCCCAGTCTCCATTTCCAGCCTTTTTCTGGGCTCCGCAATGAACTCTTGACACCGGATGTTGCCCTGGTCAGCCCTTAGGCAGGTAACATCCTGAGGACAACGAACTTCCCCCTCCATGTGGCTAGAGACATCGCATGTCCAACCTCCTGGAGTAAATGAAGCTCTGAGGGTTACATGATGCCCGCTTAGACCTCGGTTCTGCGAGAACCATGATCCTGCCAGGACTTTAAACTTTGCCAGAAGACAAACATGCTCCCACATCAGGGCAGACTTTCCTGTGTTTTCCATAGAGTGTCTTCCTAATCACTTAGGCTGGAAACGGCATCCTCGATTCTTTCTCTCTCTTTGCTCCACACAATCTATTTGTTGCCCCAAACTGCCCAATTTCCTGAGAATTTTAAACACCAATTTCTCAGCTTAAATGTATTTGTTTACTAGAAGCCTGGTGCACGAAATTCATGACTGAGTGGGGGTTTCCTCAGCCCAATCTGCACCCTCTCCAATCTGGGACCCTTGGGGGATATCTGACTGCTGGTTTATGTGACTCTAGCCGGCCCAAGAGATAAGGCCAGTTCTTTGTCCTGAGGGGCCAATCAGGGAGTGACAATGGGAATGGGAAAGGAGGTATAAGAGGAGGGACTGCCCCTCCATCGGGGCTCTTCCCTGGGGGTTTGCCGGCTGCTGCGTCAGCCACGGTTTGAGCCCGGATTCGAATCTGTAATAAATTCTTGCTGGCTTAATCAAATTGGCTTCAGTGGTCCATCTCTTGGGACTCGCTCTGTAATAGTTTAGGCAGTCAGACATCCCTTTCAAAATCTAGGACTGCTGGCTCCCAACCACTTGCCTGCCTGTCTGATAATCCCCCTAACCACTTCCCTGCCAGCCTGATTGATGCCTAACTACTCCCCTGCTGGCCTTAATCACCCTCAACTGCACTCCCCTTCCAGACTGATTGCCCCCAACTGCTCTCCCTTGCTGGCCTGGTTACCCCTAACTGCCTTCCCCTGCAGACCTGGTTACCCTCAACTGCCCTTCCCTGCCAACCTGATCTCCCACAACTATCCTACGCTTCCAGCCATCTTGTGGCAGCCATCTTTGACCACATGGCGGTGGCCATCTTTGTGAGGCCATGAGGGTCAATTTGCATATTACCTCTTTATTATATACGATTGCTTGACTCTATTTCACCTTTATCCCCAGTGTTCTTTCCCTTCTCCTTAGTAATCACTTGGCAAAACCCTGTCAGTGGATAAACCTGTTTTATGACTGTTGCTTGAGCTCTGAAACCTGGTTTAAGAGAAAAACATTTAACCACGCTGATTCTCAGTGCTGAGTGACCATATACCTTGGCCTCCATCTTTCAGTAACTGCCCTGTGACCTAAGTTAAGGGTTTTTCTTTTTTTTTTTTTTTTTTTTAAATATATTTTATTGATTTTGTACAGAGAGGAAGTGAGAGAGATAGAGAGTTAGAAACATCGATGAGAGAGTCATCGATCAGCTGCCTCTTGCACACCCCCCACTGGGGATATGCCCGCAACCAAGGTACATGCCCTTGACCGGAATCGAACCCGGGTCCCTTCAGTACCCAAGCCGACGCTCTATCCATTGAGCCAAACTGGTCTCGGCTAAGTTAAGGGTTTTTCAATCAGTGAGACGCAGCCATTGACTGAGACACAGCCCATTATTTTGAGGGGTGACAGTCTACATTATTAATGAAGAGAAACGGTCAGTGTATATTACACATAGGGATAGTAAGTATTGTTCGTGAAACTTTTGTTCCAGATTAAATACATAAATTGTATTACTCATGCATTCACTCAGTTCACACCGATGCTCAGTCCGAAGTCCCTGCTAGGCATCTTGGGTCTTCTCTTTCTCTCACATCCGTCTCCAATCTATCAACCCACCCTCGGAGGCCTAACTTCAAGTTACATCACAAACCCGGATTTTATAATTAATTCCATCACCACACTGACAGGGTCGGCCACCACCGCTTTGGCCTGAACGACTACTCCTTCCAGGATTGACCTGAACAGTAAAGCTTCATGAAATGTATAAATCAGGCCTTGCCTCCCTCTTCTAAGCGCTTCCATGGCTCTTTAGGAACAGATGGGGTTAAAGTAGAAACCAAACTCTTTAATAAAGGCTGTGAGATTTTTTAAAAAATTGTTGCTTCTTTTTACCACTTCATGTGCCAGCTCCTCTCGCTCCACTGCAGCTGCCCCGGCTTTCCTGTTCCCTGGACCCACTGAGCTGGTGCTCCCTGCCAGGGCTCACCCTTCTGTTCCCTCCGCCTGGACGGCTCTTCCTCCAGAGCACTGGCCCCCTCTGACCTTCCTGTCTCCAACCAGAGGTCACGGCTCAGGAACGCTTTCCCGCCCGGCCTCTACACCATACCCACTCCCCAGGCTATGTTAGGGCAGAAATCAGGCTGGGGGGGGGGAGGGGGGAGTAGGGTGGCGGGAGGGAGCATCAAATCAGACGTATTCGGAGGTTCGGAAAAGAACTGTTTTATTTGCACTGGTGCCTGCTCAGTGGAGTCCCCTCCAGAGGCTGAACAAAGCGGGTTTGGCGTTTTCTATTTTCCCAGGCTCTTTGTCTCCCATCTATGGCACACACATACATGCTAGACATTTTCTATGTTGCATGTTAAGCTTCTGGGAATCGGTTGCAGTTTGGGGAGGCGGGCTGTCACTGGAGACAGTTGACTGGCAGCGGCCCCATGGCACTGGCACAGAGGCAGAGGCAGCCAGCGGATTGCAGCAGCTGAGGCGTGGCCATGGGGACGCCAGCAGGGAGGGGCCGGCCCTCTAACTGTAAACTACGTGGGTGTGGTACGGTGTGATCTTCCTGAAAGAGGCATGAAAGGAAACACGTAGCGTCAGGAATCATGCCTTCACCACTGTCAGTTACCTGTGGCGTAAGAACATTCACAGCCTGTCAGTCAAGAGGGTGGGATGGGAAGGCCAACAAGGAGAGAAAGCATGAGCTAAAGGGAAAGATTCAAAAACAAAAAATAAAACACCAGCCCTAACCGGTTTGGCTCTGGATTAGAGCCTAGGCCTGCCGACTGAAGGGTCCCAGGTTCGATTCCGGTCAAGGGCATGTACCTTGGTTGCGGACACATCCCCAGTGGGGGGTGTGCAGGAGTCAGCTGATGCATGTTTCTCTCTCATCGATGTTTCTAACTCTCTATCCCTCTCCCTTCCTCTCTATAAAAAATCAATAAAATATATTTAAATAAAATAAAATAAAAACACCAAGTAGAGGTACACAGGGCTACCGGTATCTGACAGAGAAGTAGGGCTTTTCCCTAACACTGGCATCAACTCCGGACTCATAAGCTCTTGCAGTGAGCACTTTGCCAGAGTCATGTTTCCTGGGCCAGGATGCTAAAAGCCTTCCCGGACAGCTAGCTCTTGCTACCCAAATGGGAAGAGTCCCAAAATAATAGGGGATGTTTTCCTTTTTCCCAATGGCCACCAAAGTAAAGGGTGAGAATGGTGCCTGTTGCCAAGAGGGAAATCGGAGTAGCATGGGTAGTTGATCTGGAAACAATTTAAAACACCAAGCCCAAGAGTGAAATGTGCTTGTCCTTGAGATGGGAAAGTACAACCACTGGAAGCTTGCTAGCCATGAACATTTTGAACTTCACTGAGGACGGGAAACCTTGAGATGTGAATGAGCATGTGGGAGGAATACTTGCTTGATATATACTTCCACGGATTTATTGAAATCAAGGCATAAAAATAGGCCATCATGGCCAGGAACTACAGTCTATTTCCTCGTGCCCACTAGGTACGAACCTAAGGAAATACACAGAAAACAGCCATAAGCCGTTTTGTGAAAGTACATACTAGACGGCTCCTACAGATGTTATAACAACAGCTCACCCACGGGGAATGGAGATGTCACCTCTCACTCAAAAGGACACTTAAGAAAATGAAGAACCTGCATCTTTGGGAAATTTCAAGGTCTGAATTCCTCCCAAATTGGTCTCCTGATTTCATTTGTATCTCTGTCATCCTATTTCAAGATGAGTAAAGAACCCCCTAAAGGGAATGGAGGAGAGGAACATGTTAGAAGTCCTTGGTCAAATTTGGAGAGAAAACCTGGCCCAGGCCTGGCCAGTTGCCACCACATTCCGCCTTCTGTGAGCAGGTGAGTTTGGAAAGCTGTCCCGGGGAGAGGCTGGAGGAGAAAGGCTCCGAGCACTTCGTTCCCAGGGAAGGATGTGGCCGTTCCCATAAGGGGATGTGGCAGAGAATAAGGTGTCTTATGACTCACTTTATGTCATGAGTTGTGCCTACTCATCACTTTGCAGGACCTCTCTGGAGAAAGAGAGCCTGACTTCCGGTGCACCTGTGGTGACAAAGGAGAAGGTGAGATTGGGCGACATCTGTGTCCAGGATCCTGGGATTACTACAGGAAGGCCGCTCACCACACAGGAGAAAAGATGCCGCGGCCGTACCCATGGTGTTTGCCATGCCCAGCTTCTTTTTGTCCGCCTACCCTGGGCTGACGGGCGTGGGAGGAGGCAGTGCGCAGACTCTGCTGGAGCTCTGGGACAAACAGTACAGCGGTGAGATCAGATCATCGTTGGACGATGGAGAAGCCATTCCAGATAGCATCTGGTTTGCATGTTGTCTTGAGCAGGAAACAACCTTTCTGGAACATGCATGCCTACTGAGCGTGTTATCAGCACCTCATTTTTTTTTAAAGTTCAGGCAGGCTGCCTCTGTTGGGGCTGTTCAGCGGAACAGGTATCTGATGTCGCCTTACAGAGACATGCGCAAGTGGAGACGAAAGACCAGATTGCCAGGGAGGGAAGTGTGCAGCTTACGACACCGAAAGGTATACAAGGAAGTGTGGTGCTTGAGAGCAAAGCAAGAGAAGAGCCACCTGTGGAGGCACCAGCCTGCTCCACAGCTGATGGGAAGAAGCCACTCTGCATCAAGAGGCAGAGGGCCTGGGCACAGGGCGGGCTGAAAGGAAAAGATGCGTCAAGATGAGAAGTCTTATTTATTTGTTTGTTTATTTTTATTTATTAAAAAAAAATCCTTTTTGCTGAAACCGGTTTGGCTCAGTGGATGGAGCGTCGGCCTGCGGACTGAAAGGCCCCAGGTTCGATTCCGGTCAAGGGCATGTACATTGGTTGCGGGCACATCCCCGGTAGGAGGTGTGCAGGAGGTAGCTGGCCGATGTTTCTCTCTCATAGACGTTTCTAGCTCTCTATCCCTCTCCCTTCCTCTCTATGGAAAATCAATAAAATATATTTTTTTAAAAAAAATTTTGGTTAATATTATTATGTATATCCTTCCCCCCATTGACCTCATCCAGCCAACCCCGCCCCCACCCAGGGCCTTCACCACCCTATTGTGTGTCCATGGGCTGTCATTATATGCATACCAGGTCTTAGATTGATCACCTTCCCCACCCCCCTGCCCACAACTCCCTCTGAGATTCCACAGTCAGAAGGTGAGTGAGTCTTGAATAAATAAAATTAGTGAATAGTAACAATGAAATAATCAGCACACATACATTTCTAAATGCTGAATTAAATAACCCCGTGCCCAGGAGGAGCTTGGGAAAGGCTGCCTCTGCTGCTGAGCTGGTGGGTAGGCATGGGAGCAGCGGGAGCTGCCTCCTACCCCAGCTGCTGGGGAGGGACGGCCCCCCAAACTCCTGGGCAGAAAGGAGGCTGAGGCGATAGGCAGCGAATCAGTGAGGGGGGTGTGTGGTATCTGGGATGTGGGAGGCCGCCCGCTCACACCTACCTGTACCCTTGGCGCTTGAGCAAGGCCCGGAGCAGACAGCTGGGCACAAAGAGCCCTGGGACTTGAGAACATCAGGACAGAGGCCGCCTCGCTCTGTGGGAGGAGGTTCCCTCCCAGGGAGCCAGCGGGGAGGGCTGGAGATGATTCTGAGATGAGGAGGACTGAACATTCTCCCTGTGGCAGGCCTGAACCGGAGGGGAGGGCTGGAGATGATCTAAGAGGAGGAGGACTGAAAATTCACTCCGTCAGGCCTTTGTGACTCCAGTACGGTAAGGATAAGGAGTTACCACTCACACAATAACCTTTTGTTTCTGTGTGGAAATCACCATGCCCTCTGGGCCTGGGAGAAATCACTGGGAGACAGACCACACCTCCCTCCTTAAAAGGCCCTTTTGGCCGCAGACGGCACTTGGGTGTGGGCACCTGAAGATCCTCATGGGGCAGAGGAGAGCATGGTGACAGTTCTCACACCCTGGTGGGGGACAAGACAGCCTGGGAGAGTGCCTTTCTCAGCCAACACACCCTGTCTGCATTAGACTGTTGTCAAGGTGTGACTCCAGGGGGATAATTCTGAATTTGAGATGCACACCAGTGTCTGAATTTGGTGTGGTGGTTGCCCAGGGGACAGTGACAGGCCACACCTCTGTGGTGGGAGGGAGTTTTCTCCTGAAGGGAATGGAAGGTCCCACTGTCAATCACTCTGGGCAGAAACTGCTCCCAGGTGAGAACTGGGGAAGCAGCCGGAGGGGAGGGAGGAGAAACTTCTCCTGCCTGAGAGGCCAGGGGTCATTTTGGCTAGACTTGTTCTCACTGTCTGGACCACTCCCTGGGGGAGAGGAGACCATAGCCCTTCAGGGTGTGTGTGTGTGTGTGTGTGTGTGTGTGTGTGTTGGTTCTGGGAGACAGGAGCAGAGAGGGGCGGGGATTCCGGCATGGCCTTGTTCTGGGCAGGAAGGCACTGACTAGTATAGGTTCCTCTTGACTTCCGCTTTCCTCTATCCCCAAGTTTCCAGCGGAGTTTTCAAATGGCTGTTCTCGGGGTGCTCTGGGAAGGTGGCAGAGGCCTCCAGTCACACCTGGGACAGGGGGACAGGGAGTGGCAGAGGCCCCCAAAGGAGGGAGCAGCGGTGGGTGAGAGAATCCGGCCGCCAGGCCGAAGGGAGGGAGGGAGGGAGGGAGGCCTCTCTAAAGGGCACGTGGTTACCTCCATGGCTGCCGAGGCCTAGAACCTGCAGCGCTCCTGGCATCTGAGCGCACATTTGTACAGTGTGCCCCACTGTTGTCCCAGGTGAGTTGTTCCATGACTATTCACTGTCCTGTGTGTCCTGAATAACATCCCGAAGGTGGTTCTGCTCATGGCAGAACCCATTTTGTGAAACAAGGACTGTTCAGTCTTTTCCTTGGTCTTACGCTCCTTTTCATCCCGTTCCATTTTCATGACTGGCACATTCCCGGCGAACGTCATGAGCTGCTCTGGCTGTTTCTTAGGTGTCTGTGTGGATCACTGGCCGCAGGGGAGCGCTGAGGTGAGGGGGCGAGACCAGCACCTGCGGCCTCCTTGGGCCTGGCAGCTGCGCTCAGTGGGCCAGGGTCAGCCCCGCCTCCTGAGGCCCTGGCCCAGCTTCCTGCGGGCACACTGAACCTTCCTATGAGCCTGCTTGCTTCCTACTGAGGACTGCACAACTCACCTGCACTCATTCCTGAGGTTCTGTACTCGAGTAAGATCACTTCCCATTTTTGATCCTTTATTATTGCTGCCCTTTTGCCTCAAACTAAGAAAGTAACAGGGAAAATAAGATTTTTTTCTCTTTTTAGCAGTGATTTCAAGTGACTTTGCATTTGGGGGTTAGGGCATTAAAATAAAGAGATTTCAGAAAAACTTGTATGTTTTATGATGGCTCATAATGACTTAAAATTAGTTCCAGTTTTAATTATGTTCAAACTGAAGCTCATGTTTGTTTGTTTGTTTTTAATACTTTTTCAATGATTTCAGAGAGGAAGGGAGAGGGAGTGCTGGAAACATCAATTATGAGACGGAGTCATGGGTCGGCTGCCTCCCGCACACCCCACACCAGGGACCGAGCCCGCATCCCGGGCCTGTGCCCTGACCGGGAATCCAACTGTGACTTCCTGGGTGATAGGTCCACGCTCAGCCCCTGAGCCACGCCATCTTGGCCCGCCAGCCAGGCTGAAACTCGTGTTTTAAATAAATCTGCAAACACTCATTTAAAATTATAATTTACACGAGAAAAAGGAAAGCAATTTAAATTTATCTCCAAGTCATATTTATGTGATAATTTTAATTGCCTGTAAAAATTTTCTCTAAGTTATAAAAATGCCTTGCTTTTTATTAAGACTTAGACTAATATTCTCACGATGGGCGAACATGTGCTATAACACAGGCAACTTTAAGATAATTACTAATACTATGTCCAGTTATTATTTCTTATTTATACTGCAGCTAGAATCTTGCAGTACAGATAAAAGCACTCCGAATGTTCTTTGTAACATCATTTCTGGAGTATATGTTGATAACTTTTATTTTGTAGCAGCAAAAAATGAAAGCTTAGGGGACAGTCAGGAGGTTTAATCTGGAGCTAATGGGCTTAACTACCTTCTTCTTTCACAGCACGGATGAGACAAGCAGCTGCTAGCTATCTTAGAGTTTGTCTCCGGGAAGACAAAACTAACCAGGTCAGACTCACTCTAGCAGAGAAGGTTAAAATCACTGAAAACTAGGACTGCTTAGAATGAAGAGACACATTTCAAAGTAGCCTATTTCTTAAGCATTCGGGGGCAGCTGCTGGGGAAGAACTCGGGCAGTCTGGAGGAGCCTGCAGACCTGGCAGGAGCCGCGCCCACCGGGAGGCCGGGGGGACTATACCCGCCCCCTCTACCCCCTCCCCCCCGGGGCGCCTGTCCCCGCACCCAGGAGGACCCGTCCCCGCACCCCGGGGCGGGGCGCTGCGGGCCGACCGCCAGGGAAGGGGCGCGGGGCGGGAGGGAGGAGGCGCCGCGGGCGGAGGGCGGGGCGGCGATGACACCGGGAAGCGGGGCGGGGCGGCGGCTCGGTCCCTCCGCGTCTCGGTACCCGGCCGGCCAGACGCTCCGGAGAGAGGAGCCGCTCACCCGCCTGCGCCCGCTCCCGCCCGCCCTCCGCCCGATGGCCAACGCCGCGCCCCCCGGCGCCCTGCGCGGGGCGCCCCGCCTGCTGCTGGCGCTCGCGGTGAGGGGGGGGGGGGGTCCGGATCCGGAGGGGAGGGAGGAGCGCCCCCCAAAGACCGGGAGCCGCTGAGCCCGACCTCGGAGGCGGCGGCGCCCAGAGCCGGCGGGGAGGATGCGGACCGTGGACCGGCCGGGGACCGGGGCGGGCGGGGCGCGCGGGGCGGACGGAGGGGCGCGCGGGGCGGACGGAGGGGCGCGCGGGGCGGACGGAGGGGCGCGCGGGGCGGACGGAGGGGCGCGGGGCGGGGGCGGAGGGGCGCGCGGGGCGGGCGGAGGGGCGCGCGGGGCGGACGGAGGGGCGCGCGGGGCGGACGGAGGGGCGCGCGGGGCGGACGGAGGGGCGCGCGGGGCGGACGGAGGGGCGCGCGGGGCGGACGGAGGGGCGCGCGGGGCGGACGGAGGGGCGCGCGGGGCGGACGGAGGGGCGCGCGGGGCGGACGGAGGGGCGCGCGGGGCGGACGGAGGGGCGCGCGGGGCGGACGGAGGGGCGCGCGGGGCGGACGGAGGGCGCGCGGGGCGGACGGAGGGGGCCCGGGAACCCTGCCATCCAGCACGGGGTCTGCCTGGAGAGGCCGGTGGGGCGCTGGGAGGATTGGGAGACATCCCGCAAAAGCCGGGAGCCCAGGGAGGCCGGGGGCATGGGGAGCTGCTGGCAAAGGGGGCTGGGGAGCCATCCGAGGCTCCGGGCTCCACCGGCGGGATGGGGCCCGGGGAGAGCTCCCTGGCCCCCGGTAGCTTGCCTTTGGCTGCTCCCTGCCCTCCAGCAGCCAGCAGGCAGAGGGGCCCCAGCTTTGCCCACTCTTTGAAGGAATGAGCTATGAATATCGGGGTGATAGTTATTTTCGCGAGCCACATGCGGCTCTTTGGCCCCTTGAGGGTGGCTCTTCCACACAGTGTCACCGCCTGGGCGAGTCTGTGCTGAAGTGGCTTCCGAGGAAGTTGAAGTTGAAAACACGTGGCTCTCCAAAGCGATGCCCATGGTTGTGCTGTTGGTGTTTGGCTCTGCTGAAGAGTGAGTTTGCCGACCACGGATAAGGCATAGTTGTGGGCAAAGAATCCTGCAAACGCGGCCATCGGCTGCCAGGCCGCTGTTCCAACACATGCCCCAGCGACCCTGCCCCCCTGACAACGGGACTGCGCTCAGCGTGTGCCCGCGGGCACAGCGGGCACAGCCTCCCGTGTGAGCGCCTGGGTGCTCTGGGTGCTGGTGTCTGCTGGGAGGCAGGGCCGGAGAGCGGGCCGGCGGAGGCGGCTTCTGGTTCCCAGATTCCTCCCGCTGGCCGGAGGGCAGGGCAGGGTGCGGGCGCTGGCCCAGTGCAGGGTGGGGGGCATTGGGGCGCGGCAGGCAAGAAGGTGCCTGTACCCCGAGCGATAGCATCAGCCGCAGGCTAGGACGCTCCGGAGGGAGGCTGCTGTGAGAACAGTTTGCTAAGTTCAGAGGAAGCGGGCGGCTGGGGCTTCTCACAGGGGAGTGGTGGGGAGTGCCTATGGGATCCTCTCCTTCCAAACCCCGGGTTAGGAGCGCCCGCGCTCTGTCCAGGTGGGTCAGTGAAGACCTCTCCTGGCCACACCAGGTCTGGACTTCCTTCTGACTCCTCCGATCACAACCTTTCAGGCTATTACATTGCCATCACCCTGGAGAAGCAGTTTTCATTTTTAAAAATATATATTTTATTGATTTTTTTTTTTTTTTTACAGAGAGGAAGAGAGAGGAATAGAGAGTTAAGAAACATCGATGAGAGAGAATCATCGATCAGCTGCCTCCTGCACACCCCCTATTGGGGATGTGCCCTCAATCAAGATACATGCCCTTGACAGGCAGAGAGGCTCTATCCACTGAGCCAAACCGGTCAGGGCCACACTTTTCATTTTATGGCTTCCTTAATGGGGCGCTCACACAATCCCACGTTTGAAGTGAGCTCTTCAAAGCACCACACGGAGGCTTTGAACCTCAGCCTTCCCACCCAGCTGGGTCCCGGGCGGGGGTGTCTGTCCATGTGCACTGTCCTCCCGTGTCCCCTTGTCCTCCGCACACAAAGGAAAGAGGGAACCAGGAGAGGGGGAGATTCCTCACGCAGCAAAAGCTGCTAGGGCTGGTGAACACCGATGTGCGTTAGTTCAGTTCTGAGCTGTCTATCCAGTTGCAAATACTAACATTCTTTTAAATATGTGCTTACTACTGCTCACCGTATACAACCTGCCTTGGGCATTACACTGTTATCTATTATCTATTAGAAACAGGGTGTAATGGGACACAGTTAACCCACCTTTTGGCCAAAAACGGCTCGTCTCCAAAAGGAAGGGGACGTGCTGTTGTTTTATAGCGCACCATGTTTTAACCATGTTTCCCCCGGGACTGCGGATTCTGCCCCAAGCCTGTGTTGACAAACTGGCATTCTACCTTTCCAGATTTTACAGCGTTCAGGAAAGAGAACGTGGGACGTGGCCCCTTCCCCAGAAAGACTTTTTTGTGTGTGTGTGTGGTTGTTGTTCACAACCATGGATATAGTCATCTTTTTAAAGTAAAGATGGGCATGATCCTTCCTGTTATTTTTTGCCTTAGTGAGCTTAGGGCAAATAAAGGAAGCAAATGAGAACTAGTTCACAGTGAAGCCGAGATTTTAAGGAAGTCAAAGTTTCAGTGTGCATTCAGCTCTATGTATTTAGATCAGCGCATTATCCGCTACCTTTTCCAAAGGAGGTTGTTGCTGTTCACACTGAGACACAGCGAGATCCTGAATCACTCTGAATCACGAATGCCCCTAAGCCCAGGCACATTTTGGGCTCTGTGGTAATACCCTTGGCTAGTTGGCATTCCATATACGGCACTTGACTTGTGGTTAATCATCCTTCTCATTTAACTGGAATCCCATTTTAGAGTTAGCTAGAAGGAAATTTAGTAGAATCATCTCAGCCATGAGAATACACAGGTAAATCTTACAAGTTACCTTTGAGACGATAAGAATCTGAAAGTTGATATTTCCACTTTGCAGAAGGCGGTGTAACAGAAAAAGTTATGAACTTGAAATTCCATAACTATTCTGCTCAGTCAAGGCAGTGTCTTTATTTATTTATTTATTCATTTATTTATTTTTAAACTACAAATCTTTTTAAAAAAATATATTTTATTGGTTTTTTACAGAGAGGAAGGGAGAGGGATAGAGAGTTAGAAACATCAATGAGAGAGAATCATCAATCAGCTGCCTCTTGCACACCCCCTACCAAGGTACATGCCCTTGACCAGAATCAAAACTGGGATCTCTCAGTCCGCAGGCCGACGGCTCTATCCACTGCGCCAAACCAGTCAGGGCTACTTAAATTTCTTTTTCCTTCATTAAAAAGGGTGTCCTTTGCCGAAACCGGTTTGGCCCAGTGGATAGAGCGTTGGTCTGCGGACTGAAAGGTCCCAGCTTCGATTCCAGTCAGGGGCATGTACGTTGGTTGTGGGCACATCCCCAGTGGGGGGTGTGCAAGAGGCAGCTGGTCGATGTTTCTCTCTCATCGACGTTTCTAGCTCTCTCTCTCCCTTCCTCTCTGTAAGAAATCAATAAAATATATTTTTTTAAAAAGGGTGTCCTTCTAGTAGCCCACCTTGTACATTCATTCACTGTAAAACTGAACAATGTGTAAAAGTGGAACAATCTCAAATGGCATCTTTCATTTTCACTCTCCTTTTGTCATTAGCTTTTCCTATCAGCATTTAATGATTTATATGATAAGCTTTTTATCATACCATTAATGAAATTGGGTAGTACTGTTATCTGAACCAAGGCGATTTATTTTCCCAGATTACAGTAGGTTAATCATTTTAAAACATTTAAATTGTTATATTTTGATTTAAAGTTGTTTGCAACTCCAGGGTATGTAAGTCAGATATTTAAAGTTATCCTGAAGGCTCTCCATTAAAAGAGAGATTTTGTAATTCAAACAGCCAACTCATAATTCACCAATCTTTAAAAAAAAAAAAAAAGTCTTTTTGAATGCTGCAGTTTTTATTGGGCACGCTTTTATATAAAAGTTATTTTTAAAAATTTCTTCAAAGGTCATTACTTCATCATTGCATAAAATGCCTTTGCATTTTTTACTTTATTTTCAATAACATATTCAGTCCCCATACATATAGTATCAAATCATTTTTATTTTCAAAAAGCAAGAAATAACTGAAATCTGTATATGGATTTCACCCCTTTACAAATGATATTAGTGAATTAATTGCATGTTCTTTCTCATGAGGTACTATACAACAGTGAAAATGAACTGCTATTACTCAGCATGCATACATTTCAAAAACAGAGTTTGAGCAAAGAAATCCACAATACGCATGTGATTGCATATATTGAAAAGCCAAAAAATTGGCAAAATACACGTGTATCTTTTTGAAGGAGGGAAGGAAATGTAGTTGGGAGAGGCCTTGAAGAGAACAGTAATGTTTTATTTTATAACAATGAAGGAGGGTGTTCTAGTTTTCATTTTATTGTTTTAAAAAGTGCCTATTTATGCTACATATAGTCTTCTGTATTTATATTTTAGAAAGAACATTAAAAAATAAGCAAGCAAAAGAGAGAATAAACAAAGCCAAACATGCTTTGAAAATATAAACCTTGCTATGATTGAGCAAGTAAAAAACAGAGAGGCACAAATCAAATAATATTGAGAATAAAAAGGAGGCATACTCATCAAGAGGACACATGTTTTAAAAATTAGGTGAAAGTATTAATAGATGATTCCAATTAATTTGAAAACAGAGTTGGGCAATTTCTTACAGAATTCAAATAGCCAACATGGACTCCAGGGGTATACAAAGTCTACATAGACTTAGAACCATTGAAGACACTGAATTAGGAGCCACGCTCATGCTTCACTCCCATCCTTCAGGCCCAGACCTGTGATAAGTGCATTCCTCCATAATTACTTGGAACGGGTAATTTGTATCTTATATAAGCCATTTCAGAGGACAGAAAAAAGCTAACTCACTTTATGGGGATTGTATGAAGTTGAGAAGGAGAAGCTTGACCTTATTTATGGACATATACTTAAAATACTAAAATAGCAGGAAACGAAACCAATAATGTCTTAAATATCACCATGCCCTATAAGGTTTGTCACAGGGGTGGAATGACATCAAGACATCTATTATTGCATTTTAACATATAGTAATATATTCAGAGAGAGAAGATCATACATTCTTTTCAAAATAAGTGGATCGCTATCTTTATTGTTGTAAAAATCCTGAGCAAACTAGGGATTAATATAGTGAAGCCTGCTGCACATGAATGAATGTGTGGATGACAGGAAAAGAGAAGTACTCAAAACTAATGGTGAGCTGCTAAAACCGTTCTCTTTGAAGTGAGAAACAATCCCATGTTGGTCCCTGTAACTGCTTTTATCCAGCCATCTCCTGAGGTTCTCACCAGCGCAGTAAGATAGAAGTCTAATTGCCGTTTTGCCTGCTGTAGGATTAGCTTCCTGGGAGACCCAGCGCTGTCTGGACAAACTGCTAGAGCGAATAAAAGCAAGCACGTTTTGCCGAAACCGGTGTGGCTCAGTGGCTAGAGCGTCGGCCTGTGGACTGAAGGGTCCCAGGTTCGATTCCGGTCAAGGGCATATACCTTGGTGGCAGGCACATCCCCAGTAGGGGGTGTGCAAGAGGCAGCTCATCGATGTTTCTCTCTCATCGGTGTGTCTAACTCTCTATCTCTCTCTCTTCCTCTCTGTAAAAAAAATCAGTAAAATCTATTTAAAAAAAAAAAAAAGTAACCACGTTTTCTGGATGAAACAAATCATCTAAAAGGATTTTGATCAGCTGATCATGAAAAAGCTGTGGAAGAGTAGAAGGCTGAACAAAACAAACCAGATGAGAGGGATTGAGGTCACCGGAACACATACCATGTTTATTTTGGTCTTCGGGTCCTTTGCAATTCCACAAGGATTAATGTTTAATTGCCGCAAAATAGATAGGTAGATAGATAGATAGATAAAAATTAAGTAAAGCTATTTGGGATTTTGCTGGAGATGGTGTTGCATCGATAGGCGTATTTCGGGACTGTGTCTTCTGATGCATGAAGATGACGCATCTGTTTTGAAGGCCGTGGGTTCCTTGCGCATTCAGATATTTTTATTGCTCCTGCACAGGAATGCCAGTGGCTCGGGGACTTCGGTCTGACGTTCTGCAAACTTGCTCCACTCATTGGTTATTCATATTATTGTGGGGTGGACTTCTTAGGATTTCCTGTGCGCAAGGTCAGATCATCTGCAAACAGACGAGTTTACTTCCTTTCCAACCTGATGCCTTCAGTTTGTGTTCTCTGTAGCTCCCTGGCTGGCCGAGCTCCACGCAGTGCTGAGTGGAGGGGTGAGAGGGGGCCGTCCGATTGTCCCCAGGTCAGAGGGCAGCGGCCCTCCGTGGAGTGGGTGTGATGGTAGCTGTAGGCGTTCCACAGATGCCCTTCTCCGGTAGAGCCAGGTCCCTTTTCTTCCTAGTTTGTTCATTATAAATGGGTGTCGAGTTTTGCCAATTGCTTGTTTTACATCTGTTGAGATGATCATGTCCTTTTATTCTGTTTTTTAAAAAAATCCTGTATTAAGGTAAGATTTCCATGCACAAAGCTGTGTGTGTTTAATGGTGCCGCCTGATGAGTTAGATAAGTGTAAATCCGTGACCTCATCACCACCGTCTGTGCCATAAACATAGCCATCATGTTCACAAGTTTCCTCCCACCCTCATCATCGTTACTTAATAGCGAGTGTACAGTACGGCATTGTTAGCTGTGAGCACTGTGCCGTGCACATCTCTAGGACTTATTTCCGTTGCGTAACTAAAGCCTTGTTCTTTATCCTGCATCTTATTCATGCAGCCTTTTTACTTTATTTTCATTCTAGGTCTTCAGTTTTGCGTGTGAAGCCTGCAAAAAGGTGATATTCCATACGCCTTCCACATTAGACGCAGACAAACTGGTGGGCAGAGGTGAGCAGTGTGAAAACGGCGTTTTTAGGACACAAATGTGGTTTACCTGCCCTGGGAAGAGCAGCTGGCCTGACCTGGGCATTGAGGGATCAGCCTGCATAGTTGTAACTAGAGACAACGCGAGATAATGTAAATACATGCTTCTGCTCTGCATGCCTGCACTGAGTTTGAGTTCAGTGCTCAGGGTCCAAGCCTTGTGTCTGTGGTCATTCGGGCTTTGAGAGTCTAACACGTACATGCGGACTTGTATGTAGAAAGAGCCCTGCATGGCTGTAGGGCTGCAGCTCTGGAGAAGGAGAGGTAAGGCGCTGGCGATCAGGGCAGGTTATCAATGCCGGGCTGCCTCCCGGAGCACCGCAAGGGGAGCCACTTCATCCAACACGGAACCCAGCCTTTGCTTCTGAGGAGTTAGGGAGCCTCAGGCGTTCCCAGTAGCTGAGAAGCTTGGCCCGGGCCGACATCCTCTGTGGTACAAGGAATATTGTAGGAACGTGTCATGATAGGTTTTAAAATATATATTTTATTGATTTCAGAGAGGAAGAGAGAGAGAGAAATATCAATGGTGATGAGAATCATTGATCGGCTGCCTCCTGCACACCCCACCCTGGGGACGGAGCCTGCAGCCCAGGCCTGTGCCCGGACCGGGAATTGAATTGTGGCCTCCGGTTCATGGGTCGATGCTCAGACCCTGAGGCATGCCAGCCAGGCATGTCATGATGTCTTAAGAGAGATACGACCCTTTCTAGAGATACCAAATAATTTTTCAACAGAGTATACTGCTTATGGTTATAGGGCCTCACTTAATTTTATTAAACAAACTAGAGACCCTGTGTACGGATTCATGCACTAGTGGGGTCTCTCGGCCTGGTCTGCGAGATCAGGCTGAAACTGGCTCTCTGACATCCCCTGAGGGGTCAGAGAGAGATACAGGAGGTTGGCCAGTTGGGGAGGAACCCTAGAGGACTCCAGGGTGCATCTGGCCCATCTCGCTCAGTCCTGATTGGCTAGACCCCAGCAGCAAGCTAAGCTACCAGCTGGAGCATCTACCGCCTGGTGGTCAGTGCACATCATAGCGAGCGGTTGGGTGAGCTTGGCATATCATTAACCTATTATACTTCACTTGGCTGGAGGGATGACTGGACACTTAGCATATTAGGCTTTTATTATATAGGATGTCCCTATGATTCCTACGGGGAGGAAGAAAGGAGCTGCTGTCGAGAGTGGCCAGGGGCGTTCCTCTCGGGAAAGAGACCAGAGCTTATCGTTGTGCTAAAAATGCTGAGAAGAGAGGAAGAGGTCATTGCTCCTAAAGACGGGCGCATCTTTCTGAGCGCACACTCCCCGTTAGGATGAGAGAGAGCGGGGTGCCTGGGCGGCGTGGATTCCCTGTGAGGTTATCACTTCAGTGAGGAGCAGTGTGCCAGCCTGGCTCTGGGAAGGCAGAAGAATGGGCTGAAGAATGGGCTGGATTTGATATTTTGATCTTGGTATCCAAGCACCTAACGGAATAAATACTTCCCTTTGCTTGCTCTTTATTCGAGGGCCACATTCCCAGAGAAAGAGGACCCCTTGTGCCCCTTCGGTGGGAGGTTTGCGAAACTGCGAACACGGAGAGCACTGGGAGCACTGGGAGCTCTGGGGCGGGGTGGGGGGGGGGTGATGGTGGCGGCTGGGGAGGGTGCCCATGGGAAGAATTCGAAGGTACATTTGACTTTTCCTGACGTGACTGCTTTCCTACCTCACACCTGCCTGGCTGTGTAGGCTGAGCTTCTGCATATTGACTCAGGTGTGTGTGGGCGTGTAGGCCAGCTCTGTCAGACCGCAGACACACACCTGTTTGCCAGGAAGGTTCCTTTCATAGCCGTGGAAAAGCATGGGAAGTCTCAAAGCCCCCTCCCTCACACGCATATACCGTCAGGAGTGTTTTTAGCTGAAAGAACATTACCCTTTAAAAAATATGCAGGTGAAGAGACTGCTTATATGTTTGGTACATGCATGGTGGCCTGTTTGTCTCTGCTGTATGGCTTTGAAGATGACTTAGAAATCAGTTGCCACATTTCCTTCTGTTTGCGTGCCTTTCTGCTTTGCCACGTGACTGTGTCTACACGCAGTGAACTTGGTGGAGTGCCTCAGGTCTGCCGACCGCGTCCAGTCCAGCGACCCCGCCTTCAGAGTTCTCCGGGACGGCTCTGTCTACACGGCCGGCTCCGTGGTGCTAGCCGATGGGAGCAGGTCCTTCACCATCCGGCTCTCCGACACGAGGACACAGGCCCAGGGGGAGATCGCTGTGCTCCTGCAGCCTCAGAAGAAGGTATGGTGCACTGATATTCCCACGCATGGCTTCCTTTTCATTAAATATACATTGTTTTCAAATTGTAAAGAGGACCAAAGGTTACATAGGATATCTTCTTCTTCTTCTTCTTCTTCTTCTTCTTCTTCTTCTTCTTCTTCTTCTTCTTCTTCTCCTTCTCCTTCTCCTTCTCCTTCTCCTTCTCCTTCTCCTTCTCCTTCTCCTTCTCCTTCTCCTTCTCCTTCTCCTTCTCCTTCTCGTTCTCCTTCTCCTTCTCCTTCTCCTTCTCCTTCTCCTTCTCCTTCTCCTTCTCCTTCTCCTTCTCCTTCTCCTTCTCCTTCTCCTTCTCCTTCTCCTTCTCCTTCTCCTTCTCCTTCTCCTTCTCCTTCTCCTTCTCCTTCTCCTTCTCCTTCTCCTTCTCCTTCTCCTTCTCCTTCTCCTTCTCCTTCTCCTTCTCCTTCTCCTTCTCCTTCTCCTTCTCCTTCTCCTTCTCCTCCTCCTCCTCCTCCTCCTTCTCCTCTCCTCCTCCTCCTCCTCCTCCTCCTTCCCCTCCTCCCCCTCCTCCTCCCCCTCCTCCTCCTTCTCCTCCTTCTCTTTCTTCTTCT
This sequence comes from Nyctalus aviator, assembly GCA_036971965.1. Taxonomy (NCBI): domain Eukaryota; kingdom Metazoa; phylum Chordata; class Mammalia; order Chiroptera; family Vespertilionidae; genus Nyctalus; species Nyctalus aviator. The sequence goes on from CM072925.1 coordinate 168,768,688, forward strand.
TCTCCTCCTTCTCTTCCTCCTCCTCCTCCTCCTCCTCCTCCTCCTCCTCCTCCTCCTCCTCCTTCTCCTTCTTCTCCTTCTTCTCCTTCTCTTCCTCTTCTTTCTCCTCCTCCTCCTCCTGCTCCTCCTTCTTTTACATATTTTTATTGATGTCAGAGAAGAAGGAAGAGGGAGAGAGAGTTAGAAACATCAACGATGAGAGATAATCATTGACTGGCTGCCTCCTGCACCACCCCCTACTGAAGATCAAACTCACAACCCTGGCATGTGCCCTTGACTGGAATCAAACCTGGGACCCTTCAGTTCACAGGCTGATGCTCTATCCACTGAGCCAAACCAGCTAGGGCTGCTCTTTCTTCTAACCTTGTGTTTCCTTTCTCTCCCCCTCTCCCCTTTCCGAGCACTGCTAAAATGGGGGTTCTGCTTTGTTGAATCTCAATGACCCCTCCCCTGTGAAGACTTCTGCTGCTGCTAAGGCCGGTTAGGGCTGAAGCATATTCTTTTTCCTTGCTCTGGTTCACCTAAGAGTTTGAAGTTTTAGCAGAAAGAACAACTAAGAGCTGCATAAGAACTGTGGGGAGCCCTGGCCAGTTTGGCTCAGTGGATAGAGTGTTGGCCTGTGGATTGAAGGGTCCCAGGTTCCATTCCAGCAAGGGCACATACCTAGGTTGTGGTCTGGATCCCCAGTAGGGGGCGTGCAGGAGGCAGCAGATAAAAGATTCTCATCATTGATTTTTCTATCCCTCTCCCTTCCCCTCTAAAATCAATAAAAATATACATATATTTTTTTTTTTTAAAAAAGAACTAAGGGGGCAGAGATGCTCCCTCACCTGAGCGGTGGGTGGTCCGTGTTAAGAAGGTTTGCGCAGGGAAACTCTAGTTTCTGAAACCTGTACCACCTGGATACACTCTCTCTTCCCCTCCAAAGGAAGAGGCCTTATTGTCTGGTCTGTATGGACATTTTTGAGCCTGACCCTCCAGGGAGGCGTCAGGAGTACGGGCTGTCCGTTATCTTCCCCAAAGTGGGTTGGGATGCTTTTGTTTATGAATTTCCTCTCTGCATGCAGGGCCTGAGGAAAAGACACGCTCGAGAAACGGTGCTCCGGCGAGCCAAGAGGCGGTGGGCGCCCATCCCCTGCTCCATGCAGGAGAACTCCCTGGGCCCGTTCCCTCTGTTTCTTCAGCAGGTAGGTTTGCATGCCTCTCACTGGGCGTGTTTTAACTCCAAAATCTGTCTTATTCCAATTTAATCACTCTTTAAACATTTTTTTTTAAAAAAACACAACAGGTTTGATTGAAGATATTCATAAAGCCGTAAGTGTAATAAAAGTGAGTAAAGTGAGAAAAATCACTAAAATCTATACTAATAAGAGCATGATATGCTAATGAGACCAGACAGCTGAACGGCCTTCTGGATATCATTTTTTTTTTAAAATCAATCTTTATTGTTCATAATATTACAAAGGTTCCTCATTTCTTCCCCCCTCCACCAGGTTCCCACCCCACCCTCCACCCCCTCCCCATCCCCCATTGTCCTCATCCATAGGTGCACAGTTTATGTTCAGTCTCTTCCTCCCTCCCTTTCCTCGATAGTAAATCCCTTTTCAGATAGTAAATCAGATACTTAGCATTTTCTCATATCAATAAAATCTCCACATGCCCAATGATACACTTCAGACAAAAGACATTTCCAAATAGGTCAACCAACCTCATCCAGGCCCCACCCAAGGCACTCATAGATCAATACCCCAGCGCTATACTAACTCAACACATCCAGATCTAAGCCTTCATCCCTTGATTCAGCAGACCCTCAAGTTCCTGCAAAAGTTTCCAGCCATGTCTGAGAGGCAGCCTTGGGGCGGGGGCAGGCGAGGAGCGAGCTGTTTCGGGCCTGGCTGCACCGGGCCTGGCCTCTGTTGCTCTCGTTCGTACCACAACCAGCTGCTCCGGGTCTGGCCACTGCCACTCCCGACCTAGTTGCTCTGGACTTGGCTGCTGCTGCTCCGGGCCTGGCCGCACCCGACCCGGCTGCTCTGGGCCCGGCGGTTCCGGGCCCGGTCACTCCGGGCCTGGCCGCTCCCAGCCTGGTAGCTGCTGCTACGAGCCTGGCTGCACCCGACCCGGCTGCTCCGGGCCTGGATATCATTTTGGATGTCCTTCCGGACAAAGCCAGGGAGGCTAGGGCCAAGGCAGAAGTGGTTAGGGGCTATCAGGCTGGCAGGGGAGTGGTTAGGGGCAGTCAAGCAGGCAGAGGCAGTTGGGGCAGCCAGGCAGGCAGGTGAGCGGTTAGGGGTGATGAGGCAGGCAGGAGTCTGTTTCTACTGTGTTTGTTAGTTTATTAAATTCTACATATGTGTGGATGTGTCTTTCTCTGACTGGCCTATTTCACTTAGCTTCATAATCTCCAGGTCCATCCACACCACTGCAGAAGTGAGATTTCCTTCTGTTTTTACGGCTGAGCAGTATTTTATTGTGTCCATGTACTGCAGGGTCTTGTTTTTCCCCAAAGAGAGGAAAGGAGAGAGGGAGAGTTAGCCTCCCACACGCACTTCACAAGGAATCAGACACATCACCTGCGCATGTGCCCTGACCGGGGATCGAACATGACACCTTTCGGTGTCCGGGACTGTGAGCCACAGCACCGCCAGAACAATGGCAGCTTTTATCCACTCATTGCTAAGTAGCCAGGGCAGGATACCACCTCCCTCCGAGGTGCTGTCTCCTCAGCTCCCATCTCTGCAGGCACAACCAGCCCCTGGCCGAACTCCAGAATCTGTTGGCTGTATCTTCAATTCTATCCAGAGTCTGACACTCGTCTCCATCTTGCTGCTGTGCCAGCCCAGCAAACTGTCACTCTCCTCTGAATTACCGCAGTGACTTCCTAAACCAGTGCTTCTCAACCTTCCTAACGCTGCTATCCTTTAATACAGTCCTCACGTTGTGGTGACCCCCAACCATAACATTATTTTCGTTGCTACTTCATGACATAACTGTGATTTTGCTCCTGTTATGAATTACAATGTAAATATCCGTGTTTTCCCACGGTCTTACGTGGCCCCTGTGAAAGGGGTCTCGGCCCACAGGTAGAGAACCGCTGTCAGGGGTCACGTAAGACCATGGGAAAACACAGATATTTACATTACGATTCATAACAGTAGCAAAATTACAGTTATGAAGCAGCAACGAAAATAATTTTAGGGTTGGGAGTCACCACCGCATGAGGAGCTGTATTAAAGGGTCGCGGGCCTTGGGGAAGGTTGAGAACCACTGCTTTAAGTGGCCTTCCTGTTTCTTCCCTGTGTATCTATCCAAGTCTAGTTTTAACAATTATCAAGTATTATCTTTACAAAATGTAAGTCAGATATCATCTCTTCGTCTGACGCCAAGCAAAAGGGGCCCCATGACTGCATTCTCCTCCATCTCCTCCTCCTTCCCCAGTTTCCCCAGCCTCAGCGCCTTGTTCCTGCTCCTGGCACGCCTGACTTCCTGTTCCCTCCACCGAGAATCTTCCCTGTTTATCCTAGAGCTCATTCTTTCCATCTTTGTCCCTCCCCTCCGCGGGGACATTACAGTGGGCATCCCCATCTCTATAGACGAGAGTCCCTGGAGGCCTCACTCTTGCCAGCCGTCGGCATTACTGTTCTTTTCCTTCTTTACCAAATCACACAATATAAAGTTATGCCCATTGCGTGTAGTTAGATTTTCTTTGGTTTCTGTTTGTGCTGAACATTGTTTTCATTAAATTTGAGCCATTAAAAAAAACTTTTGCCAAATGCTTTTTACTGCTTTGTGTGTTGATGAAGTGACAAGTGATGGTTTTATTAAAGTTGTCTCTTTAAAATAACAATATAGCCCTGACTGGTTTGGATCAGTGGATAGAGCATTGGCCTGCAGACTGAAGGGTCCCAGGTTTGATTTCAGTCAAGGGCATGCACCTTGGTTGCAGGCACATCATTAGTAGGAGGTGTGTGGGAGGCAGCTGATCGATGTTTCTCTCTCATAGATATTTCTGACTCTCTATCCCTCTTCCTTCCTCTCTGTAAAGAAATCAATAAAAGTATATTAAAAATAAAATGAAATAACAATATGAACACATAAGCTGAATTTTTAAAACACGAGCATTTTAACAGAATTTAACTTCTTATGTCTATATTTTCTCCTTTCAGGTTCAGTCCGATGCAGCCCAGAACTATACCATCTTCTACTCAATCAGTGGACATGGCGTTGACCAAGAACCTTTAAACTTGTTTTTCATAGAAAAAGACACTGGAAATCTGTATTGTACTCGGCCGGTGGATCGGGAAGAATATGATGTTTTTGATGTAGGCATTTGATGGGGATAAGTGACTTTAAATGACTGAACTGTTTCTTCTGGTACTCTCCTCTTTCCTGTCTTCTGGCATTCTCTTCTTTAGGGGGCATCTGAAGTAAAGGAGATAAATGATGCAGTATTTTGGAATATTTCTACTTTTTATGTCAACTTCTGGTGGTGGTATTGTTTTCTCTCTCCGGGACTTGGCCACAGTCTGTCCTCTTCTGCTCTGATCGCTTCTCTTGTCTTCCTTCCACTTATATGTTCTCTGACCGTGTCTGAGTACTAGCTACAAAAGCAAAAGTCAGAGACTAAACTCAAACGAAGTTACTAAGCCAGCGTGCTGACGTGGATGAGCTTACAGTCGCTGGGGAATAATTCAGACCATGTTCCGTGTAATGTGGCCAGTGCTGTGGGGTCCTGTGGTCATCCATGCGGTGCAGGGACTATGATTTCCCCATGAAAAAAGGGGTGTTCTTCCTAGAAGAGGAAGAGATCTGGGTGAACAAATGTGACCGATGTCCACCACATGGCATTTATAAGTGTTTTGGTTAGAAAATTATCAACTCAGCGTTGTAGTCACATGCTGAATCGGAATACATTCTATTTGGCATTATAATGCCCTTAATTTCATAGCAACACGGAAACTGGCAAGTGGATTTTGTTGGGAAAACTCTTAAAGTATGTGATCCACGAGGTAAAACAGAGAAAGAGCATGGCAGGGTCAGGATTGGAAACGGCTGCTTTATTTGGGGGAAGTAGGGATTTTCCCCATTCCCCCGAGTTTGTCTTCTCAGCTTTCTGATGATGGAGTGAATACAGACGATAATCCAAGCCTCTTATTCACATTGAACTTCTCAATTGAATCTACAGGGTTGCCCACGACTTCCTTGTACTCTGAAACTTTATTTGAAGTGCAGACATTTCTACCAGTTGCTGAATAGTCTTTACTCTCCGTTTGATACTTGGATGATTAAAAGAGAAATTAAGTGGTTTATTCTTGAAAATATTTGTAAGGCAGGTGGTGGTTAGAGCATAGTGTCTCTCTTGCTAGAACCTTATACCAATGGCCTCTGATCTCGCTTCTCCCTGTCTCCCAGCTGATTGCCTATGCGTCCACCCCAGACGGGTACTCAGCCGACTTACCTCTCCCGCTGCCCATCCGAGTGGAGGATGAGAATGACAACCACCCCATTTTCACAGAGCAAGTTTATAGCTTTGAAGTTCCAGAAAGCACTAAACTGGGTACGACGATATTTTTTGGGGAGAAACTTTTTTGTGAATATTTTCTTTGGCCGTTTATATTATCGTATATAATAAAAGGGTAATATGCAAATTGACCAAACAGTGAACGACCGGTCGCTATGACACACACTGACCACCATGGGGCAGATGCTCAATGCCGGAGCTGTCCCCTGGTGGTCAGTGCACTCCCACAGGGGGAGTGTCGCAGGAGCCACTAAGCTGGCAGTCAGACATCCCCCAAGGGCTCTGGACAGAATGTCCTGCACCAGGCCTCTAGTTCTTTTATGAAATGTATGTTCATTTCCTTTGTTCTTTTCTTTCCTTCAGTGTTTGTATGTTTCCTAATTATTTATTTATCTACTTAAAAGTGTTCTTTACATATTAAGGATAGTAACTTGTCACTTTGCGAATATTTTCTGTCAATTGTTTCTTCTCAATTTTACTAATGCTCCTTTAGGCAGTAGAATAGTTCAGGTCTTTCATTTAGTTAAATCTACCCTTATTAGACCTAGAATAGCCTTTTCCCTTAAGGCTTTATGGTACATTTAAGAGTAAAATATATTATGTTAAATACATTTGTGTACATTTTTTGAGATAACGAGTTTTTCATATTTAAGGCCAGTCATCCGGAGATGAGATTGGACTGGTATCTATTCACAGAATATACTTAATCCGTCAAACACTAACGGTGAATATCTTAGAGAATAGTAGAGGAGCTTTATGCATTAACAATATGATACCAACTACTAAAGGCAGATGACAGTTATTCACGCTATGTACCGTATTTGGTTTACATACTTTATTTCATCTTATCATTATGGGGGTTTACCAATATTCTCCCCTCCAAGCAGAGGACATGCAGAACAGAATAGGCAATTTGCCTTTCAGCATAACCATTATTGCTTGTCTCATTTTTTATTCTTATAAGTATATTTCCAGTAGGAAATGATCTCACTCATCTAGGGGAAATGGTGAGCAACATAGACTGATGAACAAGAACAGACCCAGAGACAAGGAGCCGTGGGTCTGACTGTCGGACCTCAGAGGGCGGGTGCAGATAAAAGGGAGAGATCAGCCGAAACCAGTTTGGCTCAGTGGTAGAGCGTCGGTCTGCGGACTGAAAGGTCCCGGGTTCGATTCCGGTCAAGGGCATGTACCTTGGCTTTGGGCACATCCCCGGTCGGGGATGTTCAGGGGGCAGCTGGTCGATGTTTCTCTCTCATCGACATTTACTGGCTCTCTAGCTCTCTCCCTTCCTCTCTGTAAAAAATCAATAATATACATATATAAAAGGGAGAGATCAACCAAAGGACTTGTGCGCACCCATATGAGCCTAACCAGTAGTCAAGGACCAGAGGGGGGTGGGGGTATGTGTGGGAGGGGTTTGGGATGGGAATGGGGGGATGAGGACAAATATGTAATACCTTAATCAATAAAGAAATGTAAACAAACAAACAAAAAAAAAACAAAACTAAACTAAAATCAACATAGGTATTTTTATTAGGTTTTATTTAGGGAGGTGTTGAAGACAGCCACTGGTGATACAGTTTTTTCAAGCTCTTCTTTCTATTGTTTCTTCTCTTAAAACTACCGCCTTCTGACTCCCACCGTCATTGTTAGCACGTGGGAAGGGCAGACACTCCTAAGCATACTTCACGAGGCTGCAAACGGAACACTTCTTTGTTTTTTTTACACCAGGCACTTCTGTGGGGAAGGTTTGTGCCACAGACCGCGACGAGCCGGACACGATGCACACGCGCCTCAAGTACAGCATCCTGTCACAGAAGCCCCGCTCCCCCGGGCTCTTCGCCGTGCACCCCAGCACCGGCATCCTCACCCTGGTGGCCCAGAATCTGGACCGAGAGGTAACTTCCTCGCTGTGTGGGCGTTTTCCTCCCAGGGCTGGAGGTCCCTCTGCTCCCCTGTCCACTGCCCTTGGCTCTTCCTAGGATTGAGTTCTCATGTTATTAATTTATTTCGGCGTAATGTAATAAGAATTCCTGGCCATTAATCTGGTGTGTATATGACTTCTGTTTCTTGAAGCAAGAGAAGCCATAGGGAATGGAAATACAGATCAACTGGCATTTAGAAGGGCGGGGGGGGACAAAATCCATTTCTTATGGAAATTATTATTATCAGTATTTTTTTCTTTTGTGTGTCTAGTGGGTTCTAGCTCCATCAAGGACCCAGTTATTGGAAAGGACAATTCCTTTTGTGTTATTCATGAGGATAGCCCATATCCAGTGTTTCTTTTTTCTTTTTAAAATTTGATTCTTAAAAATGTTATGAGCTTTTTATCTAGAAAGGATTAGTTGAGGTAAGGTTTATTAAAAATATGCAACACTATTTGGATAACAGTAATAGCATATTGTGATATATATAGTATGCTGTATTCAAATGCTTTATGCAGAATTTTATTTGATTTTAAGAGTTTCCTTGTTTGACTAGACAGGTGTTACATTCAACCTGTAAGGAGAAATGTGACAGTCAGAAAGATTGTTGATTGAGTTGATTTTGTTAGCCTATATCTAACAAGGCCAACAAAATCATTATTGACGGAGCTGATTAATCAATTTCATATGTAAAGTAGTTTTATTGGAACACTCAAATGCTTCCCACTGCAACTAGGATAACATAAGTATAAGGATCGATATGATGGCGAGAGATATTAAAAAGAAGACATCAGCCAAAACCGGTTTGGCTCAGTGGATAGAGCATTGGCCTGTGGACTGAAAGGTCCCGGGTTCGATTCCGGTCAAGGGCATGCACCTTAGTTGTGGGCACATCCCCAGTGGGGGGTGTGCGGGAGGCAGCTAATCAATGATTCTCTCTCATCGATGTTTCTAACTCTCTGTCCCTCTCTCTTTCTCTCTGTAAAAAATCAATAAAATATATTTTTTAAAAAAGAAGAAGACATCAATGTGATATGAGGCCAAAGAAAAAGGGAGGGATAGTGAGAACTTTTAAAAAGAAATCAAAAGTAGAACAGATATTTCATTATTTTTTTAATGCATTTGTGGCATTAGAGATTTTATATAATAAAGCACATAATGGTAATAATAAATGGGAAAGTGTGAAGGGAACAATATGAACATATTTTTTCTGTCTGTTTAATATGTAGAAATGATGTGATAATTAAGTGAAAACAAGGATTTCTCCTCATTGTTTCAGACTGATAAATGAGACTCAGAAAAGAATTTAAAGATACAAAGCTTATAAGATACAGCTTTGGGGGTGGGAGGGGAAGTAGAGGGATAAACCCAGGTCTGCTTGCCTGATCAAAAAAATCCTCTAACAAACAGAACTTTATGGGGAATAACAGGAAATAAAGAAATGAACAAGAGAGGTAAAGACACAGAGCCTCTGGGTGGAGCATTTTGGGGTGGGATGTTGAATAATTGAGAGAGAGATAAGTAAGAGGAATCTGAAAATGAGACAGGGAAATAGCAAAAGAAGAAAACTTAAAACAATCAGTGGCTAAAAATAGTTAGACAGGAGAGAAAGGCAACCGAGATGGTTGTGTCACAAACTCATGACTGCATCTCACCTTCAACACTCCAGCTGTGAAATCCATTTCCAGAAGTCTCAGTGATTTCCTAATTGCCAAGTCCAACTTAAGTCCATGTCTGTGGTCAATTCCTGAAACCCCATTCCTTGGATTTCTTCTTTTTCTCCTGCTACTTTGGCTTTTTGTGTTTGGTGTCCTTTGCTTAGTCTTCTTCCCCTTTATTTCCTCAGCCCTTGAAATGCTATTGCTCCTTATATCCTCAAATCTTCTCATATTCCACCTCTTCTAGCTATCTATTCCTGCCCATAACTTCAACCACCGTCTACACACTGGTGATTCCAGATTGGTCCTTCTGGCTGTGATCTCTCCCATGAGTAAGGGCCCCATTCCACGGTGGCTTCTGGACCTCTCTCCTTAGATCTCCCAGAGGCATGGAACGTTCAGTATATGCCAAAGAAAACTCCTTGCCCCTCCTTGGGAACTTGCTAGTCTTCACTTCCTCAGAGACCTGCCTCTTCTCCTGAATTTTCTGTTTGGTGTTACCCATGTCTGCCTATCCATCCAAGTAGGACACCTGTACATCATTGTCAACCCTTCTTTCCCTCTTCACTTGTGTACAGAATCTGCTCTCATTCTGACTCCCACCTACCTTCCCTGTCGCCTTTATTCTCCGTCCTCACTGCTCAGGCCTCCGATTAGGACCACATGTGGTAGACTGTTTTAGGAGTTCTTTAACTGGTTTCTTCGGCTTCCAGATCAGCTTACTCGAAATTCTGCTCAATCTTCTTCAAAAATATTCTTTCAAAAATTCACAATGCTCTTAAATTGTGCTACCTCTGTGACTTCAAGACAGCCTTTCTCTTATCACCTGCTATGTAAAGCATAAGTCTGTGGTTACAGCGCTCGGCTCCTTAGAGGGTCTCTAGGACACTAGGCCTTTTACTTTGAGGAAGAGGGGAGCTACCCGAGGGTTTCAAAAAATAAAGCCTAAGGCTAGCCTGGCTGGTATGGCTCAGTGGTTGAGTGTTGACCTATGAACCAGGAAGTCATGGTGCAATTCCTAGTCAGGACACATGCCTGGATTGCTGGATCAGTCCCCAGTAAGGGGTGTGCTGGAGGCAGCCAATCAATGATTCTCTCTCATCGGTGTTTCTATTTCTCTCTCCCTCTCCCTTCCTCTCTGAAATCAATTACAACATATTTTAAAGCATAAATCTAATTTCTTAGTATAACTCTTTGTAATTTAACCTCTGCTTACCTTTTCAGCTTTATCCCTGTCTACCAGATTCTTAGAGTATATGCACATATGGAAATAAAAGCATGAATACACACAAATAGAAGAGTATACAATTAAAATGTCATTTATAAATCTAAACAAAGTTGTAAAAACCTAATTAAATATTTGCTTTGTTTTAAGGTTGTAGACAAGTACGAATTGATAATGAAAGTACAAGATATGGATGGTCAATTTTTTGGATTGGTGGGTACCTCGACTTGCAGTATAACAGTAACAGATTCAAATGATAATCCACCTGTTTTCAGAAAAAATGCTGTAAGTATATTTCCAAAATCTATCCTTGTCCATTGGCACTTGTTATTTTATCTGAATTAATAAATATTTATCATGCCTTGAAATGTATATGCTTATTTTTTTTTATAAAATTAAATAGTAGACATATAAATCTATCTTATTTGTTCATAGTATTTATATTACTAACCTTTTGTTAAAGATCTGTAACATTAGTCTTCATTTGTGATGAAATTCTTTTCATTCAAAAGATGTCTTCATGAAACCATACTATTTGAGATTCATAGTTTTAAAATGATAAGAACAAGTGCTTTTGGAGTAGAAGATATATTTTACTTTTTTTGTAAAGGTTTTCTTTTTTTTTTTTTTTTAACATATTTTATTGATTTTTTTTACAGAGAGGAAGGGAGAGGGATAGAGAGTTAGAAACATCGATGAGAAAGAAACATCGATGAGCTGCCTCCTGCACACCCCCTGACTGGGGATGTGCCTATAACCAAGGTACATGTCCTTGCCCGGAATCGATCCAGGGACCCTTCAGTCCGCAGGCCGAGGCTCTATCCACTGAGCCAAATTGGTTAGGGCATAAAAGTTTTCTTTATTACAATATTTTTAATGAGGCCTCTCCGTTTCAGTATGAAGCATCAGTAGAGGAAAATACATACAACGTGGAGATCTTACGACTGTCCGTGGAAGATAAGGATTTAAAGAACAGTGCCAATTGGAGAGCCAATTTCACCATTTTAAAGGGCAATGAAAACGGGAATTTCAAAATCAGCACAGACAAGAACACTAACGAAGGCATTCTGTGTGTTGTCAAGGTACAGTAATAATAGATAACGGACAACTTGGCAAGTTAACAGATTTTAATAAACTAACGGTTTAATCAGCTAAGTAGCTTCAGTTGAGGGAACGTAGTCCCTTTAGTCCTGCTGTTCTCCCCTAATGCCCGCCTTTCTTCTATAATTTATGTGCCTATTATTAGTCTCCTAACTTATGCTTGCACATGCTCACGTGTAAGGATCTCCATACCCCGATGGGCAGCTCATTCCATACGTAGAGAGCTCAGATTCCCAGAAGTCTTTGCTGGGCCTATGTTCCTCTCCTCATATTCCACGTCTGTGTCCCGCGTTTCGATGCTGACCCTGCACCGCACAGGCATCATTCTCTTGCGAAGGCTGTTATGTCCACGTGAGACTTACCTTCTCCAAGATAAACATCCCCAGTGCCCTTTAACTGCTCATCCATGAAACAAGTGAGCCTTTTATGATCAGTAAAAAGTACATACAGTAACCATGACCTCTGCCCCTGTAGTAGCTATTCAATATAATAATGAAAATGAAAACCTTCAATAAACTATAGGATATCATTAGTACCTTTTAAAAGTATTAACATAGCTATAATTTTTTCATAGAAAGATGACTTTAGTCTTTAAAGAAAAAATAACTTTTCTGGAGCCGTCGAGCATGAGTCGATACAGGATTTAGCAGAGTCCCGGGGGAGCGTCCCATCTCAGTTTGCTCGTTGGCCTCTGTTTCAGCAGCAGCAGGGCGTGCGGGCTTCACTTCATACAGAGGGCATTTCACTTCACACAGCACTTTCTAGGCAGTCGTTGGCCGCTCAGTGCAGAATGGAGCTATTTTTGAACAGCTTATTTCAGTGGATGAAACAAAAAGACACCTATGGTGGAAGAGAGCTCATGCTTTTTTCATCAATCATTGGTTTCATCCCAGCAGATTTCTGGCCTCACAGAGTTTTAAGCCACTAAGATAATAGCCGTCCGAAGCCTTGAAAAACGACATGAAAGATTCGGAGGCTTCAGTGAGCAGGTGGCCCCGGCTGGACTCACTGCCCCTCCTCCCGGGCAGCGGCTGTCGCCTCAGTTTCCATCTACTTCCCGCTGTCAGCAGGTGCTCTGCCTGTCTGCCCGCTCATCCCGGCGCGCGCAATGTGTGAGACAGTGTTCATCAGCAACAAACAAACAGATATCAGCGCATTGTCCCTCTTGACTCTCTAGTTTCTGGGATAGATAAAAATCAAAAGCACTTCACAGATTTTAAGGTTCTGATATCTTCTTGAATTCTTAGTGAACTCATGATGAGGTTAGTTTCTCAGTCTAATACCTCGGAGTGGGGAAGGTTTGAAACAAAGATAGTACTCTTCAGTTTTGACTTTGTTCCATGTTCGGCCAGGATTTTTCTTTTTTTTTTTTAATTAAATTTATTAGGATGATGTTTGTTGGTTAATAAAATTGTATAGGCTCCATGGGTAATATTGTATGTTTGTTACCCAAGTCAAGTCTCCTTCCATCTGCTCCCTTCTCCTCTGGCAGTCACTGCGCTGTGGACCGTGTCTATGAGTATGTTTGTTTTCCTTAATCTCTTCACCCAGCCCCGCAACCCCCATATCCTCTGACAGCTGACAGTCTGTTCTCTGCACCTATGAGTCTGTTTCTATTAATTTACTTTATTTTGTTTATTAGTTTCCACATATGAGTGAAATCATAGGGTACTTGTCTTTCTCTGGCTGTCAGCCAGGATTATTTTTATAAATTGAAGATTATCAAAGGAAAAGTGTTTCAACTTTTTGTGTAGAATAGTGTGTTATAGGTTTTGCTTGATTTGTTATCTGAAAGTCAATTATAGTGAGAGGATTGGTTTAAACAATTTTAGAGGCTGGCGAACCAGTTAAGCAACATAGAGTAGCAGAGCAAGTATAGTATGGTGATTAAGGAAATGAACCCAAGCCAGACCACCTGGCATCAAACTCCAGCTCAGACGAGACTCTGAGCTGTGGGAAAATCAGTTCAACTCCTCTTCTCTACTTTCTTGCTCTGAAAACACGGGATAATTATAAGAAAGCACCATCAAGCATGCTTTGTTACTCTTACTCAAGTTTGTTTACGCAGTGAGAATTTCTTGGAGTAAACTACAGACAGTGCCAAAGTACAATTCTCAAACTGTCAAAACATAATTTTCATAAAATTAGTGAGCGTGGGTAAAAAAGCTCTGCCTAGCTTTTAATGAAGGAACCAGCAAAAAGCCAGCAGATTCTTAAGAAGAAATGAGATCCAGGGTGGGTTTTGAGAAAAGGAGAAGCTGAAAGACGATTTCTCAGTTATACGCCTGATAGAAATGATATTCATGCTTCAAAACACGTATTTGGAATGCCTTTTCTATCAGAGAGAAAATACGAGTATTGCATCTTTTCAATTTTGTTTAAGTCGACATCTAATTTTATAAGAACTGTCTGGGCCCAAGTCAATAGTAAATAGTAAGTCAAACAAGGTTCCATTCTTTATAGCTGGGTCAGATGACTGGTATGCTGGTCTGTCAGTGCACTAAAGCTGGGCCATACAACAATGTCATTTTAAAAATTTTTTTTGCATTATCTCCCAGTTCAGAATACTATTTTTAGTGAGAACAAAGCATACAAGTATTTAAAGAGTTGCTTTTTCATAATCCTAAAGCCGCCGCAGGGCTTTGGGCCCGCTCTGGCTAAAGGCCTGGTGTATAATCCCTCCCTCTTCGGCAAAGGGCAGAAGCCAATGTTGACCAACCCGGCGGCAGGAGAATGTGGGCACTGTTCACGCTGACACAAGGCCCCATGCTGTTTGAGGCGCCAGATGTGTTGCCCACTCTGACTGAGACACGTGTGTTCCTTCCCAAAGCCCCTGGATTATGAAGAAAACCAGAAAGTGGTCCTGGAAATTGGGGTGGCCAACGAAGCCCCTTTCACCAGAGACCTGGCGCTCAGGACGCCCGTGAACAGAGCGGTGGTCACGGTCCACGTGCAGAACCAGGACGAGGGGCCCGAGTGCAAGCCAGCCGCCCAGCACGTGCGGATCCGGGAGAACTCGGCCGTGGGGTCCAGGATGAACGGCTACAAGGCCTACGACCCCGAGACCAAGAGCAGCAGCGGGATAAGGTACAGGGGCATCGGAGACCCCGTCCTGACACGCACTGGAAGCCTTGGAGATAGCACTCATTCTAATGCCTGTTAGACTGCTATCTGATGACGTTCTCTATTCACAGGTACAAAAAGTTGCACGATCCCAACGGGTGGATCGCCATTGATGAGATTTCGGGGTCCATCCAGACTTCCAAAATTCTGGACAGGGAGGCCGCCGCCCCCAGGAATGAGCTGTACAACGTCACAGTCCTGGCCATAGACCAAGGTAAACAAAGTCTTCCTCCGGTGTTTACTGAGAGAACCCGAGGGCAATGCGCCTTTCCTTGTGCAGAATTGTTGCTGTGATAAGTAGGCTGAATGCTCGGAAATCTCCTTAAAGACCCTGTTCCAGCTCCTCTTAACCAACGAGGGGAACGCACTCAGAAACAGGAGCCGTGCCTGGTTAACAACGTGTCCCCCGCGTGCCAGGCCGTGAGGGCCGACGGACCATGGTCGGGGACACAGGTGCGACTGGGGTCCAGGGCCAAGGAAGAGGCCCCCCAGGCTCTCCTGGATGCTTCACCTCACTCTTGTGCACGTTTCAAGTCCATCTTTCTTGTTGGAAGTATTACAGATGTCCCGCTTTTCCCCCCACTGACCCTTCCTCCCTCCTCCCGTCCCTTTCCCAGGCCCCCCCACTGTTGTCTGTGCCCATTAACTGTGCATATATGCATATACGTTCTTTGGTTAATCTCCCCTTCTTCCCCCCTCACCCCCCTCCCGTCCCTTTCCCAGGCCCCCCCCACTGTTGTCTGTGCCCATGAACTGTGCATATATGCATATACGTTCTTTGGTTAATCTCCCCTTCTTCCCCCCTCTCCCCCCTCCCGTCCCTTTCCCAGGCCCCCCCACTGTTGTCTGTGCCCATGAACTGTGCATATATGCATATACGTTCTTTGGTTAATCTCCCCTTCTTCCCCCCTCGCCCCCCTCCCGTCCCTTTCCCAGGCCCCCCCAATGTTGTCTGTGCCCATGAACTGTGCATATATGCATATACGTTCTTTGGTTAAACTCCCCTTCTTCCCCCCTCTCCCCCCTCCCGTCCCTTTCCCAGGCCCCCCCCACTGTTGTCTGTGCCCATGAACTGTGCATATATGCATATACGTTCTTTGGTTAATCTCCCCTTCTTCCCCCCTCTCCCCCCTCCCGTCCCTTTCCCAGGCCCCCCCACTGTTGTCTGTGCCCATGAACTGTGCATATATGCATATACGTTCTTTGGTTAATCTCCCCTTCTTCCCCCCTCTCCCCCCTCCCGTCCCTTTCACAGGCCCCCCCACTGTTGTCTGTGCCCATGAACTGTGCATATATGCATATACGTTCTTTGGTTAATCTCCCCTTCTTCCCCCCTCTCCCCCCTCCCGTCCCTTTCCCAGGCCCCCCCACTGTTGTCTGTGCCCATCAACTGTGCATATATGCTTATACGTACTTTGGTTAATCTCCCCTTTATCCCCCCTCTCCCCCCTCCCGCCCCTTACCCAGGCCCCCCGCACTGTTGTCTGTGGCCTTGAACTGTGCATATATGCATATACGTTCTTTGGTTAATCTCCCCTTCTCCCCCCCTTTCCCCCCTCCCCTCGCTTTCCCAGGCCCCACCCACTGTTGTCTGTGCCCATGAACTGTGCATATATGCATATACGTTCTTTGGTTAATCTCCGCTTCTTCCCCCCTCTTCCCCCTCCCGTCCCTTTCCCAGGCCCCCCCACTGTTGTCTGTGCCCATGAACTGTGCATATATGCATATACGTTCTTTGGTTAATCTCCCCTTTTTCCCCCCTCTCCCCCCTCCCGTCCCTTTCCCAGGCCCCCCACACTGTTGTCTGTGCCCATGAACTGTGCATTTATGCATATACGTTCTTTGGTTAATCTCCCCTTCTTCCCCCCTCTCCCCCCTCCCGTCCCTTTCCCAGGCCCCCCGCACTGTTGTCTGTGCCCATGAACTGTGCATATATGCATATACGTTCTTTGGTTAATCTCCCCTTCTTCCCCCTCTCCCCCCCCCCCTCCCTTTCCCCGGCCCCCCCCCTGTTGTCTGTGCCCCAGGACTGGGCATATATGCATATACGTTCTTTGGTTAATCTCCCCTTCTTCCCCCCACTCCCCCCTCCCGTCCCTTTCCCAGGCCCCCCCCACTGTTGTCTGTGCCCATGAACTGTGCATATATGCATATACGTTCTTTGGTTAATCTCCCCTTCTTCCCCCCTCTCCCTCCTCCCGTCCCTTTCCCAGGCCCCCCCCTGTTGTCTGTGCCCATGAACTGTGCCTATATGCATATACGTTCTTTGGTTAATCTCCCCTTCTTCCCCCCCCCCCCCCCTCCCGTCCCTTTCCCAGGCCCCCCCACTGTTGTCTGTGCCCAGGAACTGTGCATATATGCATATACGTTCTTTGGTTAATCTCCCCTTCTTCCCCCCTCGCCCCCCTCCCGTCCCTTTCCCAGGCCCCCCCCACTGTTGTCTGTGCCCATGAACTGTGCATATATGCATATACGTTCTTTGGTTAATCTCCCCTTCTTCCCCCCTCTCCCCCCTCCCGTCCCTTTCCCAGGCCCCCCCACTGTTGTCTGTGCCCATGAACTGTGCATATATGCATATACGTTCTTTGGTTAATCTCCCCTTCTTCCCCCCTCTCCCCCCTCCCGTCCCTTTCCCAGGCCCCCCCACTGTTGTCTGTGCCCATGAACTGTGCATATATGCATATACGTTCTTTGGTTAATCTCCCCTTCTTCCCCCCTCTCCCCCCTCCCGTCCCTTTCCCAGGCCCCCCACTGTTGTCTGTGCCCATGAACTGTGCATATATGCATATACGTTCTTTGGTTAATCTCCCCTTCTTCCCCCCTCTCCCCCCTCCCGTCCCTTTCCCAGGCCCCCCCACTGTTGTCTGTGCCCATGAACTGTGCATATATGCATATACGTTCTTTGGTTAATCTCCCCTTCTTCCCCCCTCCCCCCCTCCCGTCCCTTTCCCAGGCCCCCCCACTGTTGTCTGTGCCCATGAACTGTGCATATATGCATATACGTTCTTTGGTTAATCTCCCCTTCTTCCCCCCTCTCCCCCTCCCGTCCCTTTCCCAGGCCCCCCGCACTGTTGTCTGTGCCCATGAACTGTGCATATATGCATATACGTTCTTTGGTTAATCTCCCCTTCTTCCCCCCTCTCCCCCCTCCCGTCCCTTTCCCAGGCCCCCCGCACTGTTGTCTGTGCCCATGAACTGTGCATATATGCATATACGTTCTTTGGTTAATCTCCCCTTCTTCCCCCCTCTCCCCCTCCCGTCCCTTTCCCAGGCCCCCCCACTGTTGTCTGTGCCCATGAACTGTGCATATATGCATATACGTTCTTTGGTTAATCTCCCCTTCTTCCCCCCTCTCCCCCCTCCCGTCCCTTCCCCAGGCCCCCCGCACTGTTGTCTGTGCCCATGAACTGTGCATATATGCATATACGTTCTTTGGTTAATCTCCCCTTCTTCCCCCCTCGCCCCCCTCCCGTCCCTTTCCCAGGCCCCCCGCACTGTTGTCTGTGCCCATGAACTGTGCATATATGCATATACGTTCTTTGGTTAATCTCCCCTTCTCCCCCCCCCTCCCCCCCCCCGTCCCCTTCCCAGGCCCCCCCACTGTTGTCTGTGCCCATGAACTGTGCATATATGCATATACGTTCTTTGGTTAATCTCCCCTTCTTCCCCCCTCTCCCCCTCCCGTCCCTTTCCCAGGCCCCCGGCACTGCTGTCTGTGCCCATGAACTGTGCATATATGCATATAGTTTCTTTGGTTAATCTCCCCCTCTTACCCCCTCTGCCCCCTCCCGTCCCTTTCCCAGGCCCCCCCACTGTTGTCTGTGCCCATGAACTGTGCATATATGCATATACGTTCTTTGGTTAATCTCCCCTTCTTCCCCCCCCCTCCCCCCTCCCGTCCCTTTCCCAGGCCCCCGGCACTGTTGTCTGTGCCCATGAACTGTGCATATATGCATATACGTTCTTTGGTTAATTTCCCCTTCTTACCCCCTCTTCCCCCCTCCCGTCCCTTTCCCAGGCCCCCCCCTGCTGTCTGTGCCCCTGTACAGTGCATATATCCATTTACGTTCTTTGGTTAATCTCCCCTTCTTCCCCCCTCTCCCCCGTCCCGTCCCTTTCCCAGGCCCCCCCCACTGTTCTCTGTGCCCATGAACTGTGCATATATGCATATACGTTCTTTGGTTAATCTCCCCTTCTTCCCCCCTCTCCCCCCTCCCGTCCCTTTCCCCGGCCCCCCCCCGTTGTCTGTGCCCATGGAAAGTGCATATATTCATATACGCTCTTTGGTTAATCTCCCCTTCTTCCCCCTCTCCCCCCTCCCGTCCCTTTCCCAGGCCCCCCCACTGTTGTCTGTGCCCATGAACTGTGCATATATGCATATACGTTCTTTGGTTAATCTCCCCTTCTTCCCCCCTCTCCCCCCTCCCGTCCTGTCTGTGCCCATGAACTGTGCATATATGCATATACGTTCTTTGGTTAATCTCCCCTTCTTCCCCCCCTCCCCCCTCCCGTCCCTTTCCCAGGCCCCCCCACTGTTGTCTGTGCCCATGAACTGTGCATATATGCATATACGTTCTTTGGTTAATCTCCCCTTCTTCCCCCCTCTCCCCCCTCCCGTCCCTTTCCCAGGCCCCCCCACTGTTGTCTGTGCCCATGAACTGTGCATATATGCATATACGTTCTTTGGTTAATCTCCCCTGATTCCTCCCTCTCCCGCCTCCCGTGACTTTCCCAGGCCCCCACACTGTTGTCTGTGACCATGAACTGTGCATATATGCAGATGCGTTCTTTGGTTGATCTCCGCTTCTTCGCCCCTCTCACCACTCCCGTCCTTTCCCAGGCCCCCCCACTGTTGTCTGTGCCCATGAACTGTGCATATATGCATATACGTTCTTTGGTTAATCTCCCCTTCTTCCCCCCTCTCCCCCCTCCCGTCCCTTTCCCAGGCTCCCCGCACTGTTGTCTGTGCCCATGAACTGTGCATATATGCATATACGTTCTTTGGTTAATCTCCCCTTCTCCCAGGCCCCCCCACTGTTGTCTGTGCCCATGAACTGTGCATATATGCATATACGTTCTTTGGTTAATCTCCCCTTCTTCCCCCCTCTCCCCCCTCCCGTCCCTTTCCCAGGCCCCCGCACTGTTGTCTGTGCCCATGAACTGTGCATATATGCATATACGTTCTTTGGTTAATCTCCCCTTTTCCCCCTCTCCCCCCTCCCGTCCCTTTCCCAGGCCCCCCCACTGTTGTCTGTGCCCATGAACTGTGCATATATGCATATACGTTCTTTGGTTAATCTCCCCTTCTTCCCCCCTCTCCCTTTGTCTGTGCCCCTGTGCCATATACGTCTCCCAGGCCCCCCCTGTTGTCTGTGCCCATGAACTGTGCATATATGCATATACTTTCTTTGGTTAATCTCCCCTTCTTCCCCTCCCGTCCCTTTCCCAGGCCCCCCCCACTGTTGTCTGTGCCCATGAACTGTGCATATATGCATATACGTTCTTTGGTTAATCTCCCCTTCTTCCCCCCTCTCCCCCCTCCCGTCCCTTTCCCAGGCCCCCCCCTGTTGTCTGTGCCCATGAACTGTGCATATATGCATATACGTTCTTTGGTTAATCTCCCCTTCTTCCCCCTCTCCCCCCCTCCCGTCCCTTTCCCAGGCCCCCCCACTGTTGTCTGTGCCCATGAACTGTGCATATATGCATATACGTTCTTTGGTTAATCTCCCCTTCTTCCCCCCTCTCCCCCCCCCCCCCCCCTTCCCCCGGCCCCCCCCTGTTGTCTGTGCCCATGAACTGTGCATATATGCATATACGTTCTTTGGTTAATCTCCCCTTCTTCCCCCCCTCTCCCCCCACCCGTCCCTTTCCCAGGCCCCCCCCACTGTTGTCTGTGCCCATGGACTGTGCATATATGCATATACGTTCTTTGGTTAATCTCCCCTTCTTCCCACCTCGCCCCCCTCCCGTCCCTTTCCCAGGCCCCCTCACTGTTGTCTGTGCCCATGAACTGTGCATATATGCATATACGTTCTTTGGTTAATCTCCCCTTCTCCCCCCTCTCCTCCCTCCCGTCCCTTTCCCAGGCCCCCCGCACTGTTGTCTGTGCCCATGAACTGTGCATATATGCATATTCGTTCTTTGGTTAATCTCCCCTTCTTCCCCCCCCGCCCCCCCCCCCCCCCCTTCCCCGGCCCCCCCCACAGTTCTCTGTGCCCCTGTACTGTGCCTATATGCATATACGTTCTTTGGTTAATCTCCCCTTCTCTCCCCCTCTCCCCCCTCCCGTCCTTTCCCAGGCCCCCCCACTGTTGTCTGTGCCCATGAACTGTGCATATATGCATATACGTTCTTTGGTTAATCTCCCCTTCTTCCCCCCTCTCCCCCCTTCCGTCCCTTTCCCAGGCCCCCCGCACTGTTGTCTGTGCCCATGAACTGTGCATATATGCATATACATTCTTTGGTTAATCTCCCCTTCTTCCCCCCTCTCCCCCCTCCCGTCCCTTTCCCAGGCCCCCCCACTGTTGTCTGTGCTCTTGAACTGTGCATATATGCATATACGTTCTTTGGTTAATCTCCCCTACTTCCCCCCTCTCCCCCATCCCGTCCCTTTCCCAGGCCCCCCGCACTGTTGTCTGTGCCCATGAACTGTGCATATATGCATATACGTTCTTTGGTTAATCTCCCCTTCTTCCCCCCTCCCCCCCTCCCGTCCCTTTCCCAGGCCCCCCCACTGTTGTCTGGGCCCATCGACTGAGCATTTATGCATGTTCGTTCCTTGCTTATTCCCCCCTTCTCCCCCCTCTCGCCCCTCCCGTCCCTTTCCCACGCCCCCCGCACTGTTGTCTGTGCCCATGAACTGTGCATATATGCATATACGTTCTTTGGTTAATCACCCCTTCTCCCGCCTCTCCCCCCTCCCGACCCTTCCCCAGGCCCCCCGCACTGTTGTCTGTGCACATGAACTGTGCATATATGCATATACGTTCTTTGGTTAATCTCCCCTACTTCCCCCCTCTCCCCCCTCCCGTCCCTTTCCCAGGCCCCCCGCACTGTTGTCTGTGCCCATGAACTGTGCATATATGCATATACGCATGCTGCATATATGCATATACGTTCTTTGGTTAATCTCCATTTCTTCCCCTTTCCCCAGGCCCCCCCACTGTTGTCTGTGCCCATGAACTGTGCATCACGTTCTTTGGTTAATCTCCCCTTCTTCCCCCCTCTCCCCCCTCCCGTCCCTTTCCCAGGCCCCCCCACTGTTGTCTGTGCCCATGAACTGTGCATATATGCATATACGTTCTTTGGTTAATCTCCCCTTCTTCCCCCCTCTCCCCCCCTCCCGTCCCTTTCCCAGGCCCCCCGCACTGTTGTCTGTGCCCATGAACTGTGCATATATTGCATATACGTTCTTTGGTTAATCTCCCCTTCTTCCCCCCCCCTCTCCCCCCTTCGCCGTCCCTTTCCCAGGCCCCCGGCACTGTTGTCTGTGCCCATGAACTGAGCATATATGCATATACGTTCTTTGGTTAATTTCCCCTTCATCCCCCCCTCTCCCCCCTCCCGTCCCTTTCCCAGGCCCCCCCACTGTTGTCTGTGCCCATGAACTGTGCATATATGCAAATATACGTTCTTTGGTTAATCTCCCCTTCTTCCCCCCTCTCCCCCCTCCCGTCCCTTTCCCAGGCCCCCCCACTGTTGTCCTGTGCCCATGAACTGTGCATATATGCATATACGTTCTTTGGTTAATCTCCCCTTCTTCCCCCCTCTCCCCCTCCCGTCCCTTTCCCAGGCCCCCCCACTGTTGTCTGTGCCCATGAACTGTGCATATATGCATATACGTTCTTTGGTTAATCTCCCCTTCTTCCCCCCTCTCCCCCCTCCCGTCCCTTTCCCAGGCCCCCCCACTGTTGTCTGTGCCCATGAACTGTGCATATATGCATATACGTTCTTTGGTTAATCTCCCCTTCTTCCCCCCCTCTCCCCCCTCCCGTCCCTTTCCCAGGCCCCCCGCACTGTTGTCTGTGCCCATGAACTGTGCATATATGCATATACGTTCTTTGGTTAATCTCCCCTTCTTCCCCCCTCTCCCGCCTCCCGTCCCTTTCCCAGGCCCCCCCCTGTTGTCTGTGCCCATGAACTGTGCATATATGCATATACGTTCTTTGGTTAATCTCCCCTTCTTCCCCCCTCTCCCCCCTCCCGTCCCTTTCCCAGGCCCCCCCACTGTTGTCTGTGCCCATGAACTGTGCATATATGCATATACGTTCTTTGGTTAATCTCCCCTTCTTCCCCCCTCTCCCCCCTCCCGTCCCTTTCCCAGGCCCCCCCACTGTTGTCTGTGCCCATGAACTGTCCATATATGCTTGTACGTCCTTTGGTTAATCTCCCCTTCTCCCACTCTCTCCCCCCCCCCGTCCCTTTCCCAGGCCCCCCCCTGTTGTCTGTGCCCATGAACTGTGCATATATGCATATACGTTCTTTGGTTAATCTCCCCTTCTTCCCCCCTCTCCCCCCTCCCGTCCCTTTCCCAGGCCCCCCCACTGTTGTCTGTGCCCATGAACTGTGCATATATGCATATACGTTCTTTGGTTAATCTCCCCTTCTTTCCCCCCCTCCCGTCCCTTTCCCAGGCCCCCCCACTGTTGTCTGTGCCCATGAACTGGGCAAATATGCTTATACCTTCTTTGGTTAATCTCCCCTTCTTCCCACCTCTCCCCCCTCCCGTCACTTTCCCAGGCCCCCCGCACTGTTGTCTGTGCCCATGAACTGTGCATATATGCATATACGTTCTTTGGTTAATCTCCCCTTCTTCCCCCCTCGCCCCCCCCCCCTCAATTTCCCCGGCCCCCCCCCTCTTGTCTCTGCCCATGAACTGTGCATATATGCATATACGTTCTTTGGTTAATCTCCCCTTCTCCCCCCTCTCCCCCCTCCCGTTCCTTTTCCATGCCACCCCACTGTTGTCTGTGCCCATGAACTGTGCATATATGCATATTCGTTCTTTGGTTAACCTCCCCTTCTTCCCCCCTCGCCCCCCTCCCGTCCCTTTCCCAGGCCCCCGGCACTGTTGTCTGTGCCCATGAACTGTGCATATATGCATATAGGTTCTTTGGTTAATCTCCCCTTCTTACCCCCTTTCCCCCCTCCCGTCCCTTTCCCAGGCCCCCCCACTGTTGTCTGTGCCCATGAACTGTGCATATATGCATATACGTTCTTTGGTTAATCTCCCCTTCTTCCCCCCTCTCCCCCCTCCCGTCCCTTTCCCAGGCCCCCGCACTGTTGTCTGTGCCCATGAACTGTGCATATATGCATATACGTTCTTTGGTTAATCTCCCCTTCTTCCCCCCTCCCCCCCTCCCGTCCCTTTCCCAGGCCCCCCCACTGTTGTCTGTGCCCATGAACTGTGCATATATGCATATACGTTCTTTGGTTAATCTCCCCTTCTTCCCCCCTCTCCCCCCTCCCGTCCCTTTCCCAGGCCCCCCCACTGTTGTCTGTGCCCATTAACTGTGCATATATGCATATACGTTCTTTGGTTAATCTCCCCTTCTTCCCCCCTCTCCCCCCTCCCGTCCCTTTCCCAGGCCCCCCGCACTGTTGTCTGTGCCCATGAACTGTGCATATATGCATATACGTTCTTTGGTTAATCTCCCCTTCTTCCCCCCTCTCCCCCCTCCCGTCCCTTTCCCAGGCCCCCGCACTGTTGTCTGTGCCCATGAACTGTGCATATATGCATATACGTTCTTTGGTTAATCTCCCCTTCTCCCCCCTCTCCCCCCTCCCGCCCCTTTCCCTGGCCCCCCCCTGTTTTCTGTGCCCATGAACTGTGCATATATGCATATACGTTCTTTGGTTAATCTCCCCTTCTTCCCCCCTCTCCCCCCTCCCGTCCCTTTCCCAGGCCCCCCCACTGTTGTCTGTGCCCATGAACTGTGCATATATGCATATACGTTCTTTGGTTAATCTCCCCTTCTTCCCCCCTCTCCCCCCTCCCGTCCCTTTCCCAGGCCCCCGGACTGTTGACTGTGCCCATGATCTGTGCATATATGCCTATACGTTCTTTGGTTAATCTCACCTTCGTCCCCCCTCTCCCCCCTCCCGTCCCTTTCCCAGGCCCCCCGCACTGTTGTCTGTGCCCATGAACTGTGCATATATGCATATACGCTCTTTGGTTAATCTCCCCTTCTTCCCCCCTCCCCCCCTCCCGTCCCTTTCCCAGGCCCCCCCACTGTTGTCTGTGCCCATGAACTGTGCATATATGCATATACGTTCTTTGGTTAATCTCCCCTTCTTCCCCCCTCTCCCCCCTCCCGTCCCTTTCCCAGGCCCCCCCACTGTTGTCTGTGCCCTTGAATTGTGCATATATGCATATTCGTTCTTTGGTTAATCTCCCCTTCTTCCCCCCTCTCCCCCCTCCCGTCCCTTTCCCAGGCTCCCCGCACTGTTGTCTGTGCCCATGAACTGTGCATATATGCATATTCGTTCTTTGGTTAATCTCCCCTTCTTCCCCCCTCTCCCCCCCCCCCTCCCCTTCCCCGGCTCCCCCCACTGTTGTCTGTGCCCATGAACTGTGCATATATGCATTTTCCTTCTTTGGTTAATCTCCCCTTCTTCCCCCCTCTCCCCCCTCCCGTCCCTTACCCAGGCCCCCCCACTGTTGTCTGTGCCCATGAACTGTGCATATATGCATATACGTTCTTTGGTTAATCTCCCCTTCTTCCCCCCTCCCCCCCTCCCGTCCCTTTCCCAGGCCCCCCCACTGTTGTCTGTGCCCATGAACTGTGCATATATGCATATACGTTCTTTGGTTAATCTCCCCTTCTTCCCCCCTCTCCCCCCTCCCGTCCCTTTCCCAGGCCCCCCCACTGTTGTCTGTGCCCATGAACTGTGCATATATGCATATACGTTTTTTGGTTACTCTCCCGTTCTTCCCCCCTCTCCCCCCTCCCGTCCCTTTCCCAGGCCCCCCGCACTGTTGTCTGTGCCCATGAACTGTGCATATATGCATATTCGTTCTTTGGTTAATCTCCCCTTCTTCCCCCCTCCCCCCCTCCCGTCCCTTTCCCAGGCCCCCGCACTGTTGTCTGTGCCCATGAACTGTGCATATATGCATATACGTTCTTTGGTTAATCTCCCCTTCTTCCCCCCTCTCCCCCCTCCCGTCCCTTTCCCAGGCCCCCGCACTGTTGTCTGTGCCCATGAACTGTGCATATATGCATATACGTTCTTTGGTTAATCTCCCCTTCTTCCCCCCTCTCCCCCCCCCCGCCCCTTTCCCAGGGCCCCGCACTGTTGTCTGTGCCCATGAACTGTGCATATATGCATATACGTTCTTTGGTTAATCTCCCCTTCTTCCCCCCTCTCCCCCCTCCCGTCCCTTTCCCAGGCCCCCCGCACTGTTGTCTGTGCCCATGAACTGTGCATATATGCATATACGTTCTTTGGTTAATCTCCCCTTCTTCCCCCCTCCCCCCCTCCCGTCCCTTTCCCAGGCCCCCCGCACTGTTGTCTGTCGCCCTGAACTGTGAATATATGCATATACGTTCTTTGGTTAATCACCCCTTCTCCCCTCTCTCTCCCGTCTCGTCCCTTTCCCAGGTCCCCGCACTGTTGTCTGTGCCCATGAACTGTGCATATATGCATATACGTTCTTTGGTTAATCTCCCCTTCTTCCCCCCTCTCCCCCCTCCCGTCCCTTTCCCAGGCCCCCCCACTGTTGTCTGTGCCCATGAACTGTGCATATATGCATATACGTTCTTTGGTTAATCTCCCCTTCTTCCCCCCTCGCCCCCCTCCCGTCCCTTTCCCAGGCCCCCCCACTGTTGTCTGTGCCCATGAACTGTGCATATATGCATATACGTTCTTTAGTTAATCTCGGCTTCATCCGCCCTCTCCCCCCTCCCGTCGCATTCCCAGGCCCCCGCACTGTTGTCTGTGCCCATGAACTGTGCATATATGCATATACGTTCTTTGGTTAATCTCCCCTTCTTACCCCCTCTCCCCCCTCCCGTCCCTTTCCCAGGCCCCCCGCACTGTTGTCTGTGCCCATGAACTGTGCATATATGCATATACGTTCTTTGGTTAATCTCCCCTTCTTACCCCCCCTCCCCCCCCCCGTCCCCTTCCCCGGCCCCCCGCCCTGGTGGCTGTGCCCATGAACTGTGCATATATGCATATACATTCTTTGGTTAATTTCCCCTTCTTACCCCCTCACCCCCCTCCCGTCCCTTTCCCAGGCCCCCCGCACTGTTGTCTGTGCCCATGAACTGTGCATATATGCATATACGTTCTTTGGTTAATCTCCCCTTCTCCCCCCTCGCCCCCCTCCCGTCCCTTTCCCAGGCCCCCCGCACTTTTGTCTGTGCCCATGAACTGTGCATATATGCATATACGTTCTTTGGTTAATCTCCCCTTCTTCCCCCCTCTCCCCCCTCCCGTCCCTTTCCCAGGCCCCCCGCACTGTTGTCTGTGCCCAGGAACTGTGCATATATGCATATACGTTCTTTGGTTAATCTCCCCTTCTTCCCCCCTCGCCCCCCTCCCGTCCCTTTCCCAGGCCCCCCCACTGTTGTCTGTGCCCATGAACTGTGCATATATGCATATACGTTCTTTGGTTAATCTCCCCTTCTCCCCCCTCCTCCCCCTCCCCCCCCCTTCCCCGGCCCCCCCACTGTTGTCTGTGCCCATGAACTGTGCATATATGCATATACGTTCTTTGGTTAATCTCCCCTTCTCCCCCACTCTCCCCCCTCCCGTCCCTTTCCCAGGCCCCCCCACTGTTGTCTGTGCCCATGAACTGTGCATATATGCATATACGTTCTTTGGTTAATCTCGCCTTCTCGCCCCTCTCCCCCCTCCCGTCCCTTTCCAAGGCCCCCCCACTGTTGTCTGTGCCCATGAACTGTGCATATATGCATATACGTTCTTTGGTTAATCTCGCCTTCTCCCCCCCTCTCCCGCCTCCCGTCCCTTTCCCAGGCCCCCCCACTGTTGTCTGTGCCCATGAACTGTGCATATATGCATATACGTTCTTTGGTTAATCTCCCCTTCTTCCCCCCTCTCCCTCCTCCCGTCCCTTTCCCAGGCCCCCCGCACCGTTGTCTCGGCCCACGGACTGTGCATATATGCATATACGTTCTTTGGTTAATCTCCCCTTCTCCCCCCTCGCCCCCCTCCCGTCCCTTTCCCAGGCCCCCCGCACTGTTGTCTGTGCCCATGAACTGTGCATATATGCATATACGTTCTTTGGTTAATCTCCCCTTCTTCCCCCCTCTCCCCCCTCCCGTCCCTTTCCCAGGCCCCCCCACTGTTGTCTGTGCCCATGAACTGTGCATATATGCATATACGCTCTTTGGTTAATCTCCCCTTCTCCCCCCTCGCCCCAGCTGCCTTCTCTCTGAGAACCCTGAGTCCGTGGCATGCTTCCCTGTCTCTGGATCTATCTTGTTCCTCAGTTAAACTTGTTCATTCGATTCCACATGTGTGAGAGGTCATGTGATTCTTATCTGACTGGCTTATGTCACATAGCATACCCTCTAGGTCCCTCCATGCTGTCTCAAAGGGTAAGAGATCCTTCTTTAAAAAAAAGAAAAAAGAAAAAGGAAAAGAAAAAAGAAAAAGAAAAAGAAAAGAAGGATAGCTGCATAGAATTCCATGTATAAATGTAACTTTAAATTGAGACTCTCAATAGTCCCGCTGACTTTTAGGTCAAAATGATTCTTCCTTTGAATTCTGTTTTCTAAAGTAACCCAGAACTTATCAACCCCGTTTTATCTTTAAATAATTTGTGGTGCTTAAAAAATATCTCAAGGCATAGACACACCTCACCCCAACTGAACCACAATCCCTGGTTGGGAGCCTGGACATCATCTGTTTAAAAACTGCCTCGGTGGTTTTAATGTGTTCTGGGATTGGAATACTTTTTCTGTGGTTATGTCACTTCTCAGGGGGACCCAAGGAACTGGAGTTCAAATTCAGACCTTTATTTTATTTTTTTGTTTGGTAATAACTTTGGTAAAAGTTTATGGGCAGTTGTGTCTGCTATTATCAACAGTAGTACCCATGATGTGCAGGTTTCATTTATCCATATACTAGAGGCCTGGTGCACAAAATTCATGCAAGAGTGGGCCTTCCTTCCCCCAGCTGCCAGCACCTGCTTCCCTCTGGCACCCGGGACCCGGGCTGCTTCCCTCCTCCGACTGCCCAGGCACCTGGGACCCCGGCTGACTTCCCTCCAGCTGTTGGCAGATACCCAGGACCTGGGCTTCCCTCCGGCCCTGGCTTCACCTGGAAGGACGTCTGGTCTAATTAGCATGTTACCCTTTTATTATATAGGATGTTCTTATTTATCTTTTTTTTTTTTAATAACCGGGAGTTTATTTAAAAACCATCCAATTTAGAATCTACTTGATTTTTTTTTTTCTTAAGAAACTAGAAAAGACGTTAAAAGTCACACCAAACCTTTCCCTTCTTCCCAGATAACAGATCGTGCACTGGGACGCTTGTGGTGAGCATCGAAGATGTGAATGACAACGCGCCAGAAATACGTCCAGATTACGTGACAGTTTGCAAGCCGAAGATGGGGTACACTGACATTTCAGCTTTCGACGCCGACGAACCTATCCATGGTGCCCCGTTTTACTTCAGCCTGGCAAACCCGACTCCAGAAGTCAACAAAATATGGACCCTCTCCAAAGTTAACGGTATCCGCTCACACTCTCACTTAGATGCCCTGGAACAGCAAGAATGGGTGTACTTGGTTACTCACATGAAACATGTACCACTGATTCGTATGAACATATTTTAAAAGCCTAACAGACTTTTGTAGGGGGCCTATATTATATATTGTACACAAAATGAGACATAATTTTCATGGTGGCAAAATTTACTTTTACCATGAAGACAAAACTGATTTGTTAAAATGTCGGGCAGCTTATCACTGTCATGTTGCTGTTTCTAAGCAACTCCAGTGTGGGGAAGAGAGGGTGGAAGGAGCAGTGTGGATGTGGTTGGGAGCCAGCTCTGGGAGTGAGGAGTCGGGGTCTGGGCCGAGCACTCGGTGGTAGTTTGGAAGGGAACGTGTCGGGTGTGGACAGAGGCCTGGTGCTGGAGCCTTAGGGCAGTGTCTGGGACTGGTTTCTGGGGAGCGTGGTCTGTCTGTTTCAGCCATGACTCACTGCCTCTTGGTTGCTAGGTCATGTTCTCTCGCTTATTGGACTATCCTGTAGGCTATCCCTTCTGCCCAGAATACCTCCCTTCCCATATCTTATCTTGATATTAAGTCAAGCTAGTTATCGAGCATCTACTACCTCGCAGGCACTGTTGCAGACCCTGGGATGTGTATAGAGATTAGCAAGGAAGACGTGATTCCACACGTCTAAGGAGTCTTTCAGGAAGTAGAAGCAGGGACACTGACCTTTTGCTGCTGCTATTACAGCGCTTTTCAGGGGTACTGTCATTTGTTTACGTTTCTCCTGCCGTGTACACACGAGCTTCTCAAGACATCCGCCATCTATTTTTGCATTTCAGTACCTAGCCCGGTGCTTAGCAGACACTCATCGTTTAATAAAAGTTTCTTGAATCCCTAATTCATTGATATATGTGCGTGAGAGAAGGAAAACACTGGGGTGGTAAGGAAATCCGTGTTGCTGGGGTTCAGAAAGCTTTCGCTGGAGTGCTGTGAGAGCAGGCGGAAGGAAGGGCGGACCTGGAAGTGATGAGCCCATGGACCAGGCCAAGGAGAATGGCCTTCGTGCTACTTAGTAGTGGCCCCAGGTATGCACGGGAGTGTACACAGGCGACACTGTGTCCAGATTTATGTCGGAAACAGGTGACGTGATGACACTCAGGAGGCAATTTGAAGAGCGCAGAGGGGAGTGGCGAGGAGAGCCGAGGCTGGTGCGCTCGGGGGTGAGTGAGCAGGACTAGGGCTCCGCTGCGCTGCAGCCTTGAGGGGAGCGGGATGGAGGGTCTTACCTCAGGCGCGGGGTGCTTCTGAGGGGCCACGTGAACCCGCGTGGCGGCTCACGTTCCTCTCAAAGCTGCAGTGAGGAGGTGCAGCCAACATGCTGCCGACCCCCCAATTATCACCGTGTGTGTAGGCACAGCTTAGAAAGCACAGACTCCTGGGCGTGTTATGCTTTGTCCCTCCACTCAGTGCGTTGCAAATACTCAGCAAGGCTGTCATTGCAGTTGAAAATGTGTAGAGCCTTTGGTCCATTGGTGATCGGATCATTAAACTAAGGTATCGAGACTGTTGGGGGAAAGATCACAGTTGACATACATGTACTGTTGTGATAGAGAGAGGGCTGTTTTTGTGATATTGATTAGCTTCTGGTATTGAGATTACCTTCAGAGGCAGGGCATGGACCACAAAGGGTCCACTGTGTTTTGAAAAATGTCCTTGTAGTGGACAGGTAGGTACGAGGAGGTAAATGGATATGAAGATGTGAGCTTAAAACATCCCTTGTTTGTGACTGTGTGTGTTAATGTTCTATGAGTTCATACACTGGCACTCCAGAAAGACGCTTGAAATGTATGTTAAAAGTCAAGAGGGAAGGGTGGGTGAGGGGTAGTGGGAAGAGATTAACCAAATAACCCATGCACACAGACGATAGTGAGGCGAAGGCGGGGGTGGGGGTGGGGGGAGTCTGGTACAAGGTGGAGGGGATCAATGGGGGAAAAGGGGACAACTGCAATACTTTAAACAGTAATGATAATTTTAAAAAAAGCCAATCTAGCATTATTAGTGTGTAAAAAAGAGAATAAGTAAGGAACTATGAAGTACTGTTGAAATGCAACTGGTTCACTCTAATGCCAAATTCTTTCCTTAAGCTTCTCTCTCTAAACAGTTACAATGAGCAACATGTGTGCAGTAAGGTTAGTGCTTGGAAAAGTTGAAGATAGCCATCCATTTTTATTTATATTTACTAGAGGCCTGGTGCATGAAATTCGTGCATGGGGATGGGGGAAGGTTGTCCCTCAGCCCAGCCTGCACCCTCTCCAATCTGGGACCCCTCGAGGGATGTCCAACCGCCCCGTTAGGCCCTCCCACAATCCAGGACTACTGGCTCCCAACTGCTCGCCTGCCTGCCTTTCTGATTGCCCCTAACCACTTCTGCCTGCCAGCCTGATCACCCCTACCCACTCCCCTGCCAGCCTGATTGATGCCTAACTGCTCCCTGCCAGCCTGTTTTCCCCTAACTGCACTCCCCTGCAGGCCTGGTCCCCCCCACCCCCAACTGCTCTCCCCTGCAGGCCTGGGTCCCCCCTAACTGCCCTTCCCTGCAGGCCCGGTCGCCCTCAACTTCCCTTCTATGCCAGCTTGGTCACCCCTAACTGCCCTCCCCTGCAGTCCTGGTCCCTCCCAACTGCCTACCCCTGCTGGACATCTTGTGGTGGCCATCTTGTGTCCACATAGAGGCAGCCATCTTTGGCCACATGGGAGCAGCCATCTTGTGTGTTGGAGTGATGGTCAATCTGCATATTACTCTGTTATTAGATAGGATGTGGCAGATAGCTCCTTACAAACAGGCGTGGTGAGACACCTGTTCGTTACCTTGTAATTCTTTCATTGCAGATACAGCTGCCCGTCTTTCCTATCAGAAGAATGCCGAGGTGAAGGAATATTATATCCCCGTGATGGTGAGAGACAGAGCAGGGCAGTCTGCCACCAAAACCCTGCGCGTGAACCTGTGCGACTGCACGCACCCCAGCCAGTGTCAGGTGACGGCGAGGAGCGCGGGGGCGTCGCTGGGGAAGTGGGCCATCCTGGCCATCCTGCTGGGCGTGGCGCTGCTTTCCTGTAAGTCCCCTTCCTCACCAAAACCTTAAGTACGTAGTGAATATCTGAGTGTGGGAGAAGGTCCTCAAAGAGCGGTCCTGTTCAACCATCCCCAGGTGCGAGTCCCCTTCACAAATTCCTCTCCTGTTATTATCCCAGTTCTGATGGGCTTGTTCTGTGAGAGGAGCAGGATCCATTTTGAGATGAGAGATTTCAGTTTTGGGTAGAACTCTCTTTTTTTTTTAATGTGCTTTCAGAGAGGAAGGAAAAGGGAGAGAGAGATAGAAACATCAGTGAAGAGAGAGAATCAGTGATTCGCTGCCTCCTGCATGCCCTATACTAGGGATCAAGCCCACAACTCAGGCATGTGCCCTGATCAGGAACTGAACTGGGGCCTCTTAGTTCCTAGGTCGATGCCCAACCATTGAGCCACACTGGCCTGAAAGAACTCCTTTTAAAAAAATGTTAATTTTCACCTGAGGATATTTTCCCCCCACATATTTTTAGAGAGAGTGAAAGGGTGGGAGGGAAGGAGAGAAAAACAAATGTGAGAGAGACACATCGATTTATTGCCTCCTGCATGAGCCCCCACTGGGCCAGGGATCGAACCTGAAACCCAGGTACCTGCCCTCGACCAGGAATCAAACTCAAGACCTTTTGGTGTGTGTGGCCGTTGCTCTATCCACTGATCCACACCAGCCAGGGCTTGGACAGAACTCCTGAACCTGCCTCAGATGGTGCTAAGTCTGCCAATATGGAATTTTATTTCCTGATCCTGGTTGGATCCGATTCATTAACAGCAGCAAAATCACAGTTATGAAGCAGCAATGGAAATAATTCTACGGTTGGGGGTCACCACACCGTGAGGAGCTGTATTAAGGGGCCACGGCATTAGGGAGGTTGAGAACCACTGACTTAGAAGGTCAAGGTGATTCAGGGGACACCCTGCTTAGTGCCTGTATTTGTCTCCTGTGCACCCGAGGAGAGAAGGTAAACAAGAGATGGGTGTTTAATTCTATGGACATTCAACTTTCCGTACCCCCGTTTGTCTCACACGCAGCCGTACTGCTGACGTTGGTGTGCGGGGTCGTCGGGGCCAGGAAGAAGAAAGGTTTCCCCGAGGACCTGGCGCAGCAAAATCTAATTATATCCAACACCGAGGCTCCTGGCGATGACAAGGTGGTAAGTCATCTTCTTACGCGGACGTTTACCCCCGAGCATCTCCCATAATCTCTTAGCTTGTCCTCATGAAGGTAAAGTTATTTGGACATCAAGAAGCTTAGGGATGGTTCTCAGTGGGTAAGGTTTTGCAGGCATGAGAGTTCACATAACAAGTATATCCTGGCAGTAATCCCCAACATGCATGCGGTGGCGTTTACGTCCCTGGCTAGACCAGATGCGTTGTTTCAGTTGTCTTTCTCCCACTCTCTCCTGTTGGCATTTAAAACTTGTTCTTTGAGGTGGTACGTTTATTATAACAACAGTCTGTTTGACTGCTCTCTGCAATGTATATTTCCAGAGATGATTTTTTTCTTTGACTGTTTATAATAGGAAAAATCACTTGCTAAAAACTCTGAAGATAAATGAAGAAAATGTCCCGGTGTGTGTGTGTGTGTGTGAGTGTGTGTGTGTGTGTTTATGTGTGTGTGTGTGTGTGTGTGGTGTGTGTGTGTTTGTGTGTGTGTGGTGTGTGTGTGTGTGTGGTGTGTGTGTGTGTGTTGGAAGGTGGGGCTGGGAGTTGGAAGATGGGGTCGGGACTGGGAAGGTAAATCTGGAGTCATTGACACATTGAAGGGTCTGTGGTTCCCCGGGAGAGGAAACTGGGAAGCACCTGGAGGGGGTGGCAGGAACAGAGTAGAGAGAATGTAGAAGGGCACTGGGCTCAGCTTCCATGTGAGTTTATTTTCAGTTCTCCTCTCATTCGCTCAGAGATATGATCGATGAGCATGTTTTTATAGTGACAACATTATACTATCAACATTTGAAAGTCAGGATTTTTTAGGTAATGGAAATGTACTGTAGCAGCAACCTCGGTAAAAAATATAGACTAGCAGTGCCACCAAATGGCTACTTCTCAGTTCTCTTTTTCCATCTTTTCCTAAGGCAGTGAGATAGTAGGTGTGACTTTTATAGAACCAGTTCAGGTTCAGTAAGTCATCTGAACTTGAAAATCCTCCATTTTAGTCAGAGGCTCTGCATATCACATGTAGAAAGCTAGATGGCTGAGAAGATGGCACAGGTCAGCCAGGTGGTGATGGGAGGTCTTGTCATGACCGTAACGGTTTATAATCAGAACTGGCCCCTGAGGTGACCACTACAACTGAACTTCTCACCTGTGTTGAACTTCTCTTGTTCCCTCTGTATCTCTGTTTTTTTTTGTTTTTGTTTTTTTTGAAACTGGACTCGATTTCCCTATGACATTACCTCCTATTCCCTCAGCTCTCCGTGGAAATTCTCTTGGTAAAGATCACCGGTGGTCACTTTTTTTTTTTTTTTTTAAACTAGAATTTCCTGGTGCCAACTCAATTTGACAAGTTCTCATCCTACTTTGAGTTTTTTCCCCCTTACTTTGATCAATGGCCTCTTTACCACACTCCTTTCCATGGCTTGAGTCATGCCTCCTTGGGTCCCTCTATTGGGGATTCCGGATGGAGTGTCACAGCTCTAATGCCTGTATGCACCCCTTGGAATGGGCTTCGCCTGTGGTTTTATTCCCAGCCCTCTTGTCATTTAGTCTACAGTCTTCTCTGGCTGATGGCATTTATTGCCGGGCCTTCAACCACCACTGTAGGGGGAAGGACTCCCCGAATTCTGCCTCCAGTTCAGATGTCACACCTGAGCTCCAGATCCCCACGTTTACGTACGCCTCTTGGACGTCCCACAAGTTTACCAAGTCCAAAGTGGAATGGCTTACACCCATCTCCCCACAGCCTCTCCTTCCCCCGTTTCCAGGTGAATTGTACCGTCAGGCTAGTTGACAGCTGAGCACTTAGCAGTTATTCCTGACCCTTTGCCGCCGCCCCATCTAACCACCACTGAGCTCTCCATGGCGTTCGTCAGCTTCTTTTATCTTTAATTTTAAATATGTTTTTCTCTGTTGATAGTATCACAGATATCTCCCATCCCCCCCTCTTTACCTCCCAGCCCTGACACACACACACACACCCGGGTCTTCACTACCCTCTTTCCTCGACTTCTTTTAATCACCCCTGCTTCTACTCTGGCGTAGGTCCTTATCATTTCCCACCTAGAATAATCCGTTAGCCTTCCTGATCTCCAGGACGCTAAACTCGCCTTTCTTATTTGTCTTTCACATGATTGTCTAGAATGATTAAAAGAATATGCTTCTCCCAGCTACGGGAGCCCTTCTTTGAGTCCTTGTGGGCTCAGGATCCTCTACATGTTTCCGGCTGGCATGGAGGTCTTCATGCCCTCTGGCCTTTCATGGCCTTCCGGTTTCCTCTCTCTCTGTCTGAACTCGTGTGGAAGACAGTCTCAACAGGCTGAAGGCAGGAACCCCCAAAGCATCCTTTGCTCTGGAGTCTGGGGCCCGGACGCTCCTGCCGGCGGCCATTCTCGCTCCCGTTCCCAGTGAGAGTCCTTCAGCTCGGCTCTCCAGGTCTGCTGCAGCGAACCTCTCCGGATTTGCACTCTGGTGGTCTTTCTCTGCGCTCCTGTAGCATTCTGTGTCCGCCCCTCTGCCAGAATAGTCACAGTCCCCAAGTCATCATCCTGGAGTGAGGACTTCCCGGAGCCACTGAACGCCATGGTCGTCTTTGCTTCTCTAGACTGAACACATCGTTGGAAAGTGATAGGTGTCTTAATGAATGAATAAAGGACGGAATGCGTGAATTAAAGGTTGACTAAATGTTCTTTCTCCCTCGCCTTCTGGCGACTTGACTGGGAACCCACGTTCTCCCAGGATGAATGGTCTCATTTCATTTCATTTCATTTCATGTCATGTCATGTCATGTCATGTCATGTCATGTCATTTCATCTCATCTCATTTCATCTCATCTCATCTCAGTGTTCTGCCAATGGCTTTATGACCCAGACGGTCAACAACTCCAGCCAAGGCTTCTGTGGCACCATGGGGCCGGGCATGAAAAATGGGGGGCTGGAAACCATCGAGATGGTGAAAGGCGGACACCATACCCTGGACTCCTGCCGCGGCCACCACCACACGCTGGACTCCCGGGTAGGACACGCGGACATGGACACCTCCAGATACACGTACTCCGAGTGGCACAGCTTCACGCAGCCCCGCCTGCGCGAGGTGAGCTTCCCTGGGCGACTCCCGCTGTTAAATGTCTGAGAGGAGAACAATAGGAACTTGAGATTAACATGAATACTGAGCGGCAAGATTATTATGATCTCTGAATGCATAATTATCTGGCCACTCAGAGTGTGTGTGTGTGTGTGTGTGTGTGCATGAATTTGTGCATGGGTGGGATCTGGCCAGCCTGGCCAGGGGGAGGGGACATGGGTGGTTGGCCAGCCTGCCTGCTGGCCAAACTGGTCGAGGGGAAAATTCGCACATTAGCCTTTTGTTATATAGGATATACAGTGAGTGGCCTGGTGATTATGCGTTCAGAGATCATCATAATCTGGCCACTCAGTGTATTTTTTAAGAAACCGCTTCACCATATTCTTCATGGTTTTCTCTTTCCTTCTCATTCACTGGTTCTGTTCCCCTGCTCTTCAATTATGTTACATTATTTAATATAAAAGGGATTTTACTTCATCCTTCATAGTCTCTTAATTTCTAAAATCTCATATCCCTCCCTGATGTTTCAATTTAGTTTTAGGTGAGTGTTTACCTCACAAGCTCTTTTAATATGAAAAAAAAAAAAAATCTCATTTCTCACAATCACAAAACTCCCCAAATCAAATCTCCACTTCTCGGTGGAAACCAAGCATCCGCACACAATTCTAGGATCTATGCGGGACAATACAGTCTGTCTGAATGTTTTTAATGTACAAAGCCCCACGCAGGTGTAACGTGTCATTGAGAGATGACGTAAGGGATTTTCAATCCCCGTGGCACCTTCGAATTCCCGGGGAGCTTTTAAAGAATGACGCTTGGCCTGGAAAGATTCTCATGTTTTGGTTTGGCATTTTTGCCCCCCTCCTGCCCCCCTCCCTCTCCCCCCCCCCCCGCCAGAGCTCCTCAGGGGGCTCCCAGAGCAGCCCAGGGGGAGAAGCACTGGGCTGGCTACTCCCTCAGACTGAGCTTCCACATCTTTGAGGAGAGGGTACCAGGGCCCTGAACACCAACACCGGGCGGGAAAGCCCTTCGTCCTTTGAGGGAAGGCACATGGGCCACGTCTGTGATACAGCTGTAGCTTATCATATGTCCGTAGCATGTTTTTGGGTTGTTTTTCCCCCCATGAAATCCAAGTGTTAATCTTATCCCCGTTTCTAGAAGGTCAGTTTCATGTACTATCGGGGTGGGGAGAGGCGAAGCTTCAGAAGCATTCGTAGTGTGACCGCAGGTAATGGATGGGGGCTGCAGGCTCACGAAGGAAGACGCTGATTACACAAGACAGGACAGCGAGCTCGGGTTCGAGAGGGCAGCACAGGCGAGCAGGGGTGTGGCCGGCCAGCAGACGGGCCAGGGAGACGGGGGGGAAAGCTTGGCTCCGTCCCCAGGCCAGGTGTCTGCGACGTGAGTGACGCTATTTTAAACTTTATCGAGATGTTTTGTGCATTTCTCTTTCGTCTTGTATGGACCGTCTTGTAAACTTGATTTTGAAGCCAATCAGGTTATGCTCACCTACTTTTTTTTTTTCCCTTTTAATGTTGAAAGTATTACATATGTCCCTCTTCTCCCTCCCCCCTCCCCATAGACCACTTCTAACCCTACTTTCTAACTGCACATAGTACATAGCAATTTTAGTTAGCATCTATTGTTTGTTTACTATGTGCTGGGCAGAAGAAGAATATTTTTTATGTTTTTGCTTTTTTTTAAATCACCATTTATCCCTCCTATACCCTCTTCCACCTCCACCACCTTTCTTCCCCCAGCAATCTCCACACTGCTGTCTGTGTCCCTCAGTTCTCTCGCTCTCTCTCTTTATTTTTCTCAATCCTCCCTCCTCCCCACCCACCCCCAACACTCCCACCAGCGCTGTCTACCCACACTCTCTCTGTTTGCATGCACTCCTCCTTCGGCATTTAAAACTGGCCCCGTGAGGCAGCCGCTGGCTATTTCAGACTGGAGAAGAGGGAGACAACACGATTCCCTCCTGGTTGGTAAGTCCAGAAGCGGGACTCCAACCAGGCCTGTCTGGCCACTCAAGCTCCAGTGCCTACCCACCGGCGTGGGGTCCCATTCTGCGGACTGGCTCGGCCTCAGCTATGCACTGTGGGGTGAGCATGGAAGGGCAGTGTAAATGTACTTACATATGACATTTATGTACATCGTTTTACATGCGTGTGGGCTATCGGAAATGTGAACTGTGCTGACTTTCGGGTGTGGCTGTGACACAGACCAATCATGTGCATTTTTTGTGTGTAGGACTCCATTAGAGGACACACTGGTTAAAAATTAAACCTAAAAGGTAAATAACAACTATATTTCCTGTTTCTATGCTGGTGTGTGTAAAGCAGTAATGCAACGGCTTCGCTTTGCTCTGCAGAAGCTGCACCTGTACAACCAGAACGAAGACCACCTCTCCTCACCGGACTATGTGCTCAGCTACCACCACGAGGGCCGGGGGTCCCCGGGGGGCTCGGTGGGCTGCTGCAGCGACAAGCAGGACGAGGAGGGCCTGGACTTCCTCAACCAGCTGGGATCTAAGTTCACCGCCTTGGCCGAAGCGTGCACCCAGAGATAAACGTGGCAGCGCTACCCCCATTCCCGGGTTTGGTCCAGCATTCTGGAAGTTTCCAAAAGGAATACCGTCAAGTTCAATTTCAGGGTCTAAATATTCACATATGACTTTTTCTAAAATCCGAATTATGCTAATTGCCCATTTGTACTTTTCAAGCAACTGATTGCGTATCCTTTCCCTCAGGTTCACATGTGAAAACCGATTTCACTTTCTTGAGACTGAGTCAATAGCCAATGAGCAGCTCTTGTGCGGGAGCGTTGGAATCGGAGTCCATACAGGATCTGCTCTCCTTCACAGAAGTTATCCCAATGAGTATGTTGGGTAAATATTAGTCTGACCATAGCTAAGCGGTGTTTGGTTGAATATGGCAGAGCTGAAATTCTGTTGTTCCAAATTAGATTTCAGTGGGATAGGGTTATTTCAAACACGATGGCAGATGTTGTTGGATTTTTTTTATTTTTTATTTTTTATTTTTTAGCTCTAGCAGGCAGTAGTACCTCGTCAATAGCCCCTACAATTTCTGGAATTCTGTTTCCTTCCGGTTAGCAACAGGAGAATGAAGAGCAGTCTTATCTATTCGGTTGCCCTAATAAAGGTCTCAAAATACAGAGCCATAACTTTCAACTGCCCTAAAAAAGTGTGCACCAAAAACTTGTGATTTTATGCTTTCGCACATGTGTTTTTGTGTTTATAAAGGATTATTCTGAGGAATAAGTTTCTTCATTCTCAAGAAACAAAATTATATTCACTATATACAGTGTTATTGCCAGTATTGTAATGAATTTAAAATACTAAAAATCTTTCATTCAGATCATAATCCCAAATCTTAACTTTTTTTTTTCTTTCTGAGATTCAGGACTACTACTAAAAACTTGCCATATTGGGAAAATGTTGCTTTTCTTCTCTTGAGCGTTGTACTTTTATATTTTCATGTGCAACTTTAGCACATATGGCTCCTATATCCTCTCTGTGGTAGTCATTTGAAATCATTATGCTTCGATGGATTATGGGTAATGCCTTGTAATCTGAAAAAAAAAAAAAAAGACGCCTCTCATAGTGATAAGTAGCAATGAGAACTAAACATGCATTTTCATTCACTGCCATTTTCAAATAGAGCATATTACTCCATTTTAAGGCAGGTAGATATTACAAAATGTCAAGAATCAGAAGAATAGAGGAAAACTTAACCCCTAGGTGGAATTTAATGTCCTTTAAGATGTTTAATGTAATATTTCCTAGCTTTGTGTATGGGATACTTCAAGACAGTGACACCCAAACGCCAAATGGTGAATACATAATTCATGCCAAATCTAATCACGCTGATGTATACTTGCTTCAAGTGACAATCTAAAAACTGAACTAGAAATATGGAGCAAAAGTAAGTTTATAGTTGTAATGCAAATAAATACCATAGTAATTAGTAAATAATACCAATACAAGAATAAGCTGTGCATTTCACATACACCTATAAACCTTTATTTACTATCAACAACAGAAGAACATTTTGGAAGAAAAATAAACTTAACCTTACAAATTTTGCAGCTATGAATTGGGACCTATTCTCTCCCCCCTCTCCCCTCCCCCCAAATTCTTTCTTAGACTGTGGGGCAGGAAGACTGAGGGAGCCCATGAAGTGGCAGTGTGCTATAGGAATGTCATTTGAACTAACCATACATGTATGTGTGTGTGTATATGGGGACTATCATTTACATGTAGTATTCTTTCCTTATATGTGTAAGTTGGAAATTACGCTGTTTTAGTATAAAAAAAATATATATATTTTTAAGGCTTTCATTTTTCCAGCTCTTACATTTTTAATGTAAATGGACAGATTGTTTTTTTCTTATTTTTACAAAGAAGCAGTTAAGTGCCTGTATAAAATGCAGTGGTGTTTGCTATTAAAATAGTTACTTTACTTTTAAAGAAACGTGGCAGGTTAAAATAGCAAAAATTGGATGTGTGAGGTAATATTTACAAATAAAGGATATAATAAAACAATGCTAACTTAATTTCTTGTCTGCTGTTTTCAGAGATTAAGTTATTCATGGTAAATATGTTATAGAACTGTGCTTAAGGCTGGCATGGAAAGAGAGATTCTCAGTAATGCCTTTGTTTTATTACGGGAGAATATTTTAGAGAATGGGTAATTATCAGATTATCCATGCTATTAATATACAGTATGCTATTTGGGGAAGATTACCATTTGGGACAAATGATTATCATATCTATCTATATATATATATCTATCAGTCTATCATCTATATATCTGTCTAGTTATCTAGCAATTGATTTTGAGTAAAGAAGGCTTGAGGGCAGTTGTCATTTCAGAGTGCAACAAGCAATATTCCAACCTTGATTCTGCCATTTATGGGACATATAGCTTCCCAGCTCAGTTACAGCTGTGTGTGAGAGTGTGTGTGTGAGTGTGTGAGTGAGAGTGTGTGTGAGAGTGTGTGTGTGAGTGTGTGTGTGAGAGTGTGTGAGAGTGTGTGTGTGAGTGTGTGTGTGAGAGTGTGTGTGTGAGTGTGTGTGTGAGAGTGTGTGTGTGAGTGTGAGTGTGTGAGTGTGTGAGTGTGTGAGTGTGTGTGTGAGAGTGTGTGTGAGTGTGTGAGTGTGGGTGTGAGAGTGTGTGAGTGTGTGTGTGTGTGAGTTTGTGAGTGTGTGTGTGAGAGTGTGTGAGAGTGTGTGTGTGAGTGTGTGTGTGAGAGTGTGTGTGAGAGTGTGTGTGTGAGTGTGAGTGTGAGAGTGTGTGTGAGAGTGTGAGTGTGAGTGTGAGAGTGTGTGTGTGAGTGTGTGAGTGTGTGTGTGAGAGTGTGTGTGAGTGTGTGAGTGTGGGTGTGAGAGTGTGTGAGTGTGTGTGTGTTTGTGTGTGTGGGTGTGAGTGAGTGTGTGTGTGAGTGTGTGTGTGAGTGTGAGTGTGTGAGTGTGAGTGTGTGAGTGTGGGTGTGAGAGTGTGTGTGTGTGAGTGTGAGTGTGTGAGTGTGGGTGTGAGAGTGTGTGTGTGTGGTATGAGTGTGTGTGTTTGCGTGTGTGGGTGTGAGTGAGTGTGAGTGTGAGTGTGTGTGCGTGTGTGTGAAAATCAAGTGCAAGAAAGCAAAAATAAATCTGATGATTGTGCCGCACTAGCACAGCCAGGTTTGGTGACCCTGAGCGGGGTGGTGAAGGATTAAGAAGAGACAGACAAGAGAAGAAAGCTGGGGACAGGTGGGACACTGCTCCCGGATGGAGAGACTGCAT
The DNA here is from genome assembly GCA_036971965.1 of Nyctalus aviator. NCBI lineage: Eukaryota > Metazoa > Chordata > Mammalia > Chiroptera > Vespertilionidae > Nyctalus > Nyctalus aviator. The sequence goes on from CM072925.1 coordinate 168,811,102, forward strand.
CATGACCTGCAAGCCCAGTCTTTATTTTTTACCAGATCCCACGAGGCAAAGTAAGGACGTGGCTACAACATTCCCATGGGTTTCAAATCTACTCCATTACACACACCTGATCAAGCTTTTTTTACTTGCTGCACCTCCCACAGCCCATATCACTTAGCCACGTGAGACCACAGGTTCGGACCGTAAGGTCAGGATTACAGCCGCAGCCTTTGGCCATAATTGTGCTGGGTGGGCTTTGCCAGGAGGGCACCATGCCCTCCAGGAGGGGGTTGCTGGGGCCGGGGGAGGAGAAGTGGGGAGTCTCAGTCACACGAGATGAGAAGCTCTAGGGCTGTCCTGGGCAGCACTGTGCTGGAGGCAGCTCCACTCTCTGCACACACAGCCGTCGGGGTCGCTCTCCTGTGATGGTGTGCTACCACACTGGGACCAAGGAGACACGCCTCCTCCATCCGGGACACACTGGCCGCTGGTGTTCTCGGGGAGGGAGGCTGCGTGCATGCTCAGGTGGGAGAGGCTGGCGCTGGGCCTGTGCCTCGGGCTCCCCGCGTCCCTGGCTGCTTGTCAGGCATCTGAGGACAGTGGGGGACACACCCTGCAGGCCCAGCCCCTCCCGGTGCTGGCAGTGCCAGCCGGGCCTGCACAGACACGTGGGCAGCCCGGAAGCGTGCTGCTGTTACAGGACTCCAAAGGCTGAGGCCCTTCGGAAGCCACGCTGAGAACCGCCGAGTGAACGCTGACCGGGAGGCCTGCGACCCCCTATCCCCCCCGCAGGGGGTCATTGCCTCCTGGGCACAGCGGCCTCATGGAAGGAACAGGTGCCAATGGGATTCCCTTACTCCAGGGGAAGCTCAGAGAGTAATAGGGTTTTTCTGGGTATGTGTTACTCAATTCCCACTTAATTTTTTATTTTATTTTATTGATTTTATTCCTTCCTTTTCAAAATATAGCCAGGTAAGCACAGGCTGTGTGATATCAGCATGCATACAGTTGTTCTGTGGAAAGACAGATTGTGTTTTTACCTTCGTGTGTCTCTGCCCGTCGAGAAGCCAGTGGGAGCCTGTGGGGTTACACTGCATCACTGGCCATGGCCCCGAGCTGAGACATCGCATACGGCTCCCGGACAATGCGAGTTTCTATGACATGATGTGCCCGGTCCCCAGGGGACGCGCCATTTCTCAGATTCCTAGGACATTGACATGTATAGGTTGCTTTTAAAAAATATATTTTTATTGATTTCAGAGAGGAAGGGAAAGCAAGAGAGAGAGAGAGAGAGAGAGAAGCATCAACAATGAGAGAGAATCATTGATCAGCTGCCTCCTGCCCTCCCCTTACTGGGGATTGAGCCCGTAACCCAGGCATGGGCCCTTGATCAGAATTGAGAACCTGGAATCCTTCAGTCCACAGGCCTATGCTCTATTCACTGAACCAATCTGGCTAGGGCTGGGTTTTATTCTTAATGTGAATAATTGTAGACAAACTAAAGCAGATCTGGTATAATGGTAATAAGGTTATTTGGGGAAATGCAAGAAAATGGCTTTAGAACATATGCCCTAGAAGGAGAGAAAACAAAGTAGAAAAAAAGGTGATGAGAATTTTATGAGAACCAAATTGGCTTAGTCATATTTTTAGTCCGTGATTCTAACTTGGGAAAGCTGGTATACCTGATCCACAATGAGAATGGTGTCTCAGAATTCAATATGAATAATTTCGTCAGTTTAATTTTCATTTCACCGGATTCTTCAAAAGGAAGCCTCACTCACCTCACCTTCCTGGTCAGAAAGATTATACAGGGGTGGGCAAAGGGAGTTCCCAGTTGTAATACAAGCAAATAATACAATAACCCTATATAATAAAAATGTAGCATGCAAATTGTCCCCTCAACTGGGAGTTGTCCGGGAGTTCAACCAGGGGGTGGGACCAGCCGGAAGAAGGAAGGGAGTACCTGGCAGCAGGCAGCTACCAGGGACCCTACCAGTGCACAAATTTCATGCACTGGGCCTCCGGTTAATAAGTAACACAAGCTTAAACTCCGTGTTTCATGTACTCACAACTATACACCTGCTTTGCCAACCCCGTATGTCATTTAAAAGAATTTTTTCATTTCTTTCCCCTCTTCTCTCTTCAATGTCTTCTCCTTCTCAATGTCCTTCCCCTCCTCAGTTTCCTCCTTTCCCGCATCTCTCCTTCTCCGTCTTCCATTCTGTCTTATTCCAGTGGATTCCTGATTTGGAACTGAGTTTGCCTCTCAGCTTTGCCACTTGCAGATGCCCTCCTTTGCATGCCAGCATAGACGCCCCTGGGAGGGGCTTTGGAACACCACAAAGGCACGATAAAAGGCATGAACCAGCACGAGCTTCCAGCTGCCAATATCAGGCTCAGCATCCAGGTCCTCTCCCAACACAGGGAATCTCACGTGTGTCCTAACAAGTCTTCCCAGCTGGGAGCCGGAGCAGGTTCCGATCTGTGTGTGCCCTCCGGCCAGCACCACTGCCTCTGAGTGCCTGGTCTCCACCCTGAGTCATCCTCTGAAAAACAGAGCCGGCATGTCCTTGCAGTTTTCTCTCTTGACTTGGGCCCTCTGGCCTCCACAGTCCAGGTTGTCTATTCATCTTTCTGCACCAACAGCCTTCCCCCTTTACATACGGATAAGAAAAGGCAGAGGCATAAATGTTTATGCTCCAGGGTCTGTCAGATAAATATATAGAATCATCCTCTTCAGTGATTAAATTCGACAATTTATTTAACTTTTATTATAAAACTAGAGGCCCAGTGCACAAAATCCGTGCAAAGAGCTGCCCCCCCCCCTCCCCCGACTGCCACGGCAGCTGCCCCTACGGCCGCCGGGGCCTCTGCCTCCACCCCCCACCATGGTGGCTTCATCCGGAAGGACATCTGGAAGGATGTCTGGTCTAATTAGCATATTATGCTTTTATTATTATGGATAAAAATAATCTCCAACAGGTTTACTGACATCCACTATGGATGGACTTAGAGGGTATTGTGCTAAGTGGAATAAGTTAGTCAGAGAGAGAAAAATGCCACATGATTTCACTTACATGTGGAATCTAAAGAACAAAATAAATGAACAAACAAAATTGAAACAGGCTCATGGAAACAGAGAGTGGACTGATGGCTGCCAGAGGGAAGGGGGGTGGAAGGATGGGTCAAAGGGGAAAAGGATTAAAAAGTATAAATTGGTAGTTACAAAGCAGTCACAGGGCTGTAAAACAGCAGAGGGAATATAGTCCATGCTATTGCAAAAACTACGGTGCCAGGTGGATATTGAAAATATTGATGGGAACACTTTGTAAAGTCTATGATTATTTACCCATTGTGCTGTACACCGAAACTAATATAAAATAATATTGAATGTACATTGTAATGAAAAAACACAATCTAAAGGAAAAAGAGCAGAGGAAACATCTAATTGTTTTACTCCAGAGCGAAGTTCACTTTTGAGTTTGTTTATGTGTTCAAATAACAGGTTTATTTAGATAATTTCAGGAAGGCATTAAACATGACTGGTGTATGTACATTGGTAATTAATCCATTTCATGTATTCTTAAAATTCTATCTATTCTGATGTCAGCTATACCTGAACTCAGAGTTAATGTCCCCTTACCGTACCTCCCCACTTCTCTGTTCAAAATCAAACCCTTTATTCCACACTCTGTGAGGCTCAGCGCATTCACGTGGCCGGAGAGCTATTTATAAGTGCTTTCCTCTGGCTGCTGCTGCTGCTTCTACCAAACACAAGTCAAATAAATGCACTTGAGATGGTTTCTATGAGAAAATTAATTTATTTCTCAGACCTTGCCAAGCTTACGTGAAAAATCTCAGTTTGGGGTTATGGCCTATTTTTCTAACATTCTATTCACGACTAATAAAGTTAAGATTTAAGGACAGAGATCAATCTAAGTGGTGCTTTTCCCTGACCTTTTATTATCGACCTAAAATAACACTTGCTGAACATACAGATATTGTCCACACTCATTTCACACGTCTGTTGATCATATGACTTAATTGCTTCCTTTGTAAAATCAGGGCAATTCCTGCATTTTGGGGAGTCAACTGGATGTTTTTTTTCCCCAAGCAAAATTGTGTATTTTACTATTTATGCTATGGCCCTTGATGCGTGTGTCTTGACGGGAATCGAACCTGGGACCCCTCAGTCTGAAGGCTGATGCTTTATCCACTGAGCCAAACCAGCCAGGGCTCGTACTGGATTAGATGCCCTTAGCATGTATCTGCGAGACCAAGGAGGGAGGCGGTAAGAAGTGTGGGTTCTCCTTCTCCACAGCATCATGGCCTTGGTGCTGGTGGGGACACGCTGGGGCCGGGAGGGAACAGAGGCAGAGCGGTGGCTGCAGGTGCCCGAATCGGTGGGCGTGTGCTCAAGGGAAGGCGGGTCTGAATGGCTGTTTCTTGAGCTAAGCCCCAGTAAAACATTCTGTGTGTGATTATTAGTTTAACATTTATTTTCTCCTCTAGATGCTCCATGAGACAGCAAATAGGTAACTATTGCTTAATATTTATTTCTCCTTTCTCGCATAGAACAAGGCACTGAGTGGGTATTTTAAAAGTGTTTGTTAAATAAGTGACATTTAACTATTTTTAAGGCTGAAGTAGGCACATGCCATCGCGCGGGGAACTGGCCACAGGTTTAATTTTAGCTGCTTGCACTTGCTGATAGAGAATGCTGATGGTTTCTCTTGAAAGGCCCTGTGACTGGCACTCACTTGACAGACTGATAAGTTTGTAAATGAAATGCATGTGAGCCACCGGGGGAAACATATACAAATAAGTGTATAAAAATAAGTCAAACAGCTAACCCTCTGAAACAGCAAACTCTTATGCATACTTGGAGGCACTCAGTACATTTAGAAAGTTGATGAAATGAAAACCAAACAGAAGATTTTGTGAATAAAATGCTGCTCACAAATGATATTTGTAAAAATCATATGTTCATCTGGGTTTGGAAAATCTACTTTAAAATTCAATTTCTGTATGTAATGACAGCATACCTTTCAGCCAAATGTCTGTTCTATTTCGGTCCAAACTGTGATTTAAAAAACAACCACTAGATGGCAACATATATTAAGTTAATTTTCACAGTTAGGTCCACATTGCCTGCACAGTTTCCACACATAAAAAGTCTTTAGATAAGTTGAATTATTTACATAATTTAAGATACATCTACATATAAATATATTACACACATTGTAAAATACAAATCCTGTATCACGGAAACGCACACTTAAAACCTATGTGAACAACGAGAGGCCTGGTGCACAAAATTCATGCACTTGGAGGAGGGTCCCTCAGCCTGGCCTGCGCCCTCCCACAGTCCAGGAGCCCTCGGGGGATGTCCGACTGCCGGCTTAGGCCCGCTCCCTAATCCGGCAGATGGGCATCCTTAGAGCTGCCACAGAGGTGGAAGCAGTTCCCACCGCCGCCGCTGTGCTGGCCGGCTGTGAGCCGGGCTTCTGGCTGAGTGGCACTCTCCCTGCGGGAGCGCACTGACCGCCGGGGAGAAGCTCCTGCATTGAGCAGGATCAGGCCAAAACTAGCTCTCCGACAGCCCCTGAGGGGGCCTGGTTGTGAGAGGGCACAGGCCAGGCCAAGGGACCCCACTGGTGAATGATCGGGGGGATGCAGGAGGTTGGCCAGACAGGGAGGGGCTGCAGAAGGGCTCCAGGCTGTGTCCCACCTGTCTCTCTCAGTCCCGATCGGCCGGACCCCAGCAGCAAGCTAACCGAATGGTCAGAGTGTCTGCACCCTGGTGGCCAGTGCACATCATAGCAAGCAGTTGAGCAGCCTTAGCATATCATTAGCATAATTATGCTTTGATTGGTTGAACAGACGACTAGACACTTAGCATGGTAGGCTTTTATTATATAGGATGTCATCCCAATAAATTTTTAAAATAGGGAAGGAGAAACAAAAAAAAAAAAGATGTATATGAGAAACTTTAAAAATTGGGTTAAATTCTTGCCTCAAGATTTTGGGAGTTTGATAGGACTTTTTCAATGCCGGTTGACAACTGAGTTGGATGTTCAGTATTTGTGATGCCAAAATGCCAGTTTTGCATACGAGAGGCATGAAGGATCTTGAGACATAATCCTAATGTTTAGATTCCTCCGTTCTAAGTCAGCATTTCTGAGTGCCGGTTAACAGCGGGGTTTAAAAAGCTGGATTTATAACATTCAGTGGACTTTTCAGAGATGTAATGCGTTAGTGGTTAGATCTTCTTTCTAAATGGAGTGTGTGAAATTCCTGAAAATTCCTTTTCTGGTGGCATTTCCCTGGGGAGCAGCCCTCCCAGCATCTGAGGGTAGGCGCTGTCCACAGCGAGAACCTCCAAGCATGGCAAATAACGCCATTGGCAGTAACCATGGGCATGTGAGAAAATATAAAGCACATGGGAAGTAACAAACTATACGGGGTGGGGGTACTCATCTGAACCAGTTTTTGGAAAGACTGCAATTACTAAGCTTCAAAAAGTACCTAACATTTGCTGGCCAGCTCACCCACTTTGAAGGGAAATTGTACCCCGTTCTGCCAGAAGGGGATGGGATATTACACGTTCTGCATTGATGAGCCGAGATAGCCTCATGGGATCAGTATGGACTCTTACCCTTCTTTGTTTCCTTTTAGGAGAGAGGGAAATGGGGCCACCAACAGGAGACCAGGGGTTGATTTCTAGGAGGCCAATGCTGAGACTCTCATGGAGAGGTCTTTCCCACCTTCCCGAAGCTCTAACATTTCCCCCTGCACATTAATGTTCACACAAATGACACTGACCCTCCAAGATACCACAGCATGGAGGGTAGAGTCTGATATGGTTTCCGCTGGACGGGGCTGGGAAAGGTGTTACTGGGGGAGGTGTTACTGCAACCACAGGGTGGACTACATACTCCACACACTCCCCCCAGGAATGAATTCATTACCAGCCTTCCGCGTGAGGCACCAGAAACATGCCTCTGAGCAGCTCTGCTGGGTAATTCTGAATTAAGGGATCTCTTTTGACTTACCGTCCTCTGCTGCCATCCGGTGGTTACTGGTGGAATAAATCAGGTGGAGAAATCTAATGTTGACAGAAAAAAAATGGTGTGAGCCATTTGCTTCTGTGGAATGCCAGAAATAAGGGACTCCAGCAGACACGTGCCTCTGTCTCCGGGAAGCACTATGGTCGGTGGCGTTCTTTCACTTACTTTCTGTATCTCCCGCCTCTCTGAAACTGGCTGAGCTTACAGGGGTTGTTGCCTAATGGATGAAGGGAAACATTTCCTGAGAGGTCTTCGCAGTTCTGAGATATCACTGTCTCTCACCCGAAAATATTTCCGCGGGAGGAGGGAGGAAGGACATCCATTCCCCCCTTAATTTTCGCTTGATCACGAGAAGTCGTTCCTTTCCGAGCACTTGTCTACAGTGGGTTTTGAAAAATATCCATCAGATCCTCCCCGGTAATGAAAAAGCGATAGCCAAGCGGCAGCGAGCAGGCTGATTGATTCTCCACCGCGACTACTTCAGGTTTTATCTTTTCTTATCTTAATGAAACCCGGTGCTATTATGCAAACGGTTCTGCCAGGACCTGCGCCATAATCTGCCCTGTGATGGAGCGGAGGTCTCTGAGGCGATGCAGTGCAGAAACACTTCCCATTTACTCACAGCAGACCACGAGTTAGCTCCTTTTAAAACGGGGAGCTTTGGATCACCTGTTTACAATTTAAAACCACTTACTTGCTCCTTCAGAGTTATATATAATGAAATATATTGAATGTATATTATATTAAAGATTACCCTTAATAATATTGTGACAATTGAATTGTCAAACCAATTGAAATTATTAGTCACTGTATACCAACCAATAATTTTTTATTCACATTTTTATCCTGTATAATAAAAGCCTAATATGCAAATCGACTGGCCGGTGGAATGACTGGTGGATTGACAGGTGGAATGACCAGTCGTTATAATGTGCACTGACCACCAGGGGGCAGATGCTCAACGCAGGAGCTGCCCCCAGTTTGCAGTCCCCAGGCCAGCCAAGGGGGGTGCCAGTGGGACCCTGGATCGCCCTGCCTGTCACCCTGCCAGTTGCCCCACAGATCGGCCCTGATTGCCAGCCAGGCCTGGGGACCACCCAGACACACCTTCCTGCCCGGACCTCTAGTTTCACATAAAGAAAAGCAATGAGGCATAATGTGGAGATCAACGTCACAGGAAAAAACTGGAGTGAAAATTAAAACTCTTTATATTGGTTTAGCATTATGCTTAGCTACCCATTCATATAGCTCTTGACATTGTTTTTTTTTTTTTTTTTTTTTAACATTAACTACTGCAAGTTTCTTATTAAATATTTATTTTTGGCCCTTTTATGCTGCAATATAAACAAACCACGGCTTTTCCTAATCGCAGGAAAAGGCACGTTGCTAATTTGTTGAAGTTTGGTTCCATTTCTACCTTCTAATTACCTACCAAATAAGGATATAATTAATCAGAGATTACTGTGTTAGAAATCTGCTTAGGTAAACATTCCTGCTAATAAGCCTTCTATCTTCGTGTTGCATGTTGGAATTAGTAAACATATCAAAATGATGTTATCTTGTCAATTACTAGAGGCCCGGTGCACGAAATTCATGCATGGGTGGGGTCCCTAGGCCTGGCTGGCTATCAGGACCAATCTGCGGGGTGACCAGCTGGGCGATTGGGGCCCCCGCTTACATTAGCTTTGGCCTGGCACCACCTGCTCACTGGCCCCACCCCTGCCATTGCCGCCCATCAAGGCCTGCGGGCTGGAGGCAGCTCCTGCATTGAGCATCTTCCCGCTGGTGGTCAGTGCGCATCATAGTGACCAGTAGTTCTGCTGTTCGGTCTATTTGCATATTAGGCTTTTATATAGATAGATAAGTGCACTATTACAGTCATCATTTAAAATTATACTCAATTTCCTTCCATAGGAGAGAAAAAAAAACTACATGCATAACAAATCAATATCGAATGAAAAAGGTAAACAACAGCTTGCTAAATAAATACCATAAAGCAACTCTCCATCAAAGCCTCCGTAATTACTTCGTGGAACAGGCTTAACACAGCCATTAATTAATTTTTCCAAACGAATTACGCCAGCCAGATATTCTTTCCTCATTAATGTGTTGTTATTTCATTAATGAATAACAAAGCAGCACTCGGGTCTTTGTCCTGACAGCTGTGTATGAATGCGCTGACCCTGAACTAAGCGTGCTTCCGGTCGTAGTCAGCTTGGGATCCATCGCGTCCCTTTCCCAGTCAGGGTCCCCGTGGAGCTCCAGCTGCTTCCCGTGGGCGCTGCTCTCCCTCTCCCTCCCACACCCTGCGCCTCCATTCCGCCAGGCATCCCATCAGGCCCTCATCATAGCCCTTGACTTCCTTTCTTTTTTCTTTCTTTTTTTTAAATATATATTTTATTGATATTTTACAGAGAGGAAGGGAGAGAGATAGAGAGCTAGAAACGTCGATGAGAGAGAAACATCGACCAGCTGCCTCTTGCACACCCTCTACTGGGGATGTGCCCGCAACCAAGGTACATGCCCTTGACCGGAATCGAACCTGGGACCTTTCAGTCCGCAGATTGACACTCTACCACTGAGCCAAAGGGTTTTGGCAGCCCTTGACTTTCTAAACGGGCGACTAGCGCCTCACCTAGAACGCTGGTCCCCGTGATGTTGGGTGTGAAGGAACGCTTAATGCTAACGAGTGCTTCTCCGAGCACATGCTGGTTTCAGAATTCACGCTCACGTTAGTTCTGTAAGCGAATACACACGGGCACGTGTGACCGCTTCCTCTTCACAAGACACACGTGTGTCTGAAGAGCACGACGCCCATCTGCTCTGGCTGCAGCATGGAAACACAGCGACTGGTCTCAGAGCCCACGTTTTCACAGACGTTGGCGTGCTCAGCTCCACCTGAGTCAGCGGCAGTTTCAGGGCAGAAGCGGTGTGCGCCAGGCTCCGGGAAAGGGAAAACGAACTCGTTAGGAAGCTCTTTAAGCAAACGTTCCATGCTAAGACGTCTTGGCCAGGAGGAGACCTCGTGACACAAGTCAGGGGCTCCATGACCAAGCTGGGGTGCTCTCAGCTCCACCTCCTCCCACACATACAGCATAGGCCATCTTCCTGGATGACAACCGCCACCAAGTGTCCCACCCTGTCGCCTTCCTGTGAGGTCACTGGCCCAGCAGACACCCCTCGCTGCCATGACCTCTCCCTCCGTAACAGGATTCTGGACCCCTGTCTGTCTTATCTCCTGGGCACATAAGCTGGTGCATCAGCACCAGGTCCTCGGTCCACAGAGCTGCCTGCAGCACAGCGCTTCCGCTCAGTTCTCTGAATTCTTCAGAAAGAAATGCACTTAAGATTTATCTAACGTCAACACAGCTTTGTGTTTTTGAGTTTTATGCCCTGGTAACGCAGCATCCTAAGTCGTTAATTATAAGGCACCAGACAAGGGCTGGTAGTGTACCGGAGTCACCGTCTCTCTTCGGAAAGAGCAGCGAGCACCTGGAGGCCCCCTCACAAGGCCTGAGCGGAGCAGGTGGGGTGAGTGACCCCATGACGCCCGCCAGGACGAGCCTCCTGGATGGACAGGGGCCGTCTGCGGACCACCTAGATGTGTCAGCATCTGAAGACCGAGTGGATTTTTTCTCAGGATAATTAGCTTCTGGCTTGACGGGAGGACTGGAAGATTATGAAACCCACGGTCTGCAGTGCGCTGTGGTTATTTTGGCATCTCTCCTGGTTGCACAGAATTAGTAGGAGTCCGTGGTTAAGAGCGGGGACCTGGGAGTCCAATGATTCCTGGCTTGAATCTGATCCCATAGAAACACCTGTGTGTCCAGGACAATGTTTAACAACAATACTAACGAAGTAGGAAACTTACAACAGTAGACCGCAGTGTACTCCGTGGGAACGTGGTCTCTCTCTTTGTGACTAGGATGACTAGGGAATGCGGTAATCGCAGTTGGGAGAAAGATCCTAAACTCAGTTTTGAGCATGCTGAGGGGCAAGTGTCTGTGCCGAATGCAGAGACCGTGCCAGTTCTAGGGCTCGGACCAGACGTCGAGGCGGGAGGCCGGGCTCCAGGCTGCAGCCTCCCCAGAGCGGGAGAACCACAGGGGTCGGCCACCATGCCGGGGCGAAGTGTGGTGTGTGAGCTGTGGCCACACAGAGAGTCCCGAGAACAGCAAGAACGAGACACAAAGGAGCCAGTTACTAAGCACCCAAGAAAGGACAGTAAGATTTCCCAAAATATAGGAGATATTGCTGCGCAATCAATAAGATATTGCTGCACGAGCCAGTGGAAGAAAGAGGAATTCAGGAGAGTGGTCATCTCTGTTAAAATCTGCTGAGAATTCCTGTGAGGTGACGGAAAGGAGGTCCGTGTCTTTGCCAATAAAGAGTTCATTGTGCGTCCTGGTGAAAGCGGCTGCAGGACCGCAGTGCGTTGGGGAGGGAGTCGGAGGCGGAGAAGTGGGACGGTATTCCTCAGAGATGCTCTGGCTGCCGAGGGAAGAGGAGAGGCCGCGGGAAATAGCTGCGGGATCAAGGAAAGAGTTGTTCTAATGAACGTGTTTGCCCCCCCGTTAGTTTTCACCATTTCTTTTTCTAAGAGTTGGTTTATTCACTCTCTAACATGCAAAAAAAGAAAAAAAAAATTAATTGGCTTTGGCCTGACCCCTTACTTTAGTTTACATTCTGCTTCTAATTTAAGTAACTAAATAGCTCCTTCATGTCTTTCTGTTACTAATTCCGTTTCCACTAGAGCACAAATTGCTTGCCAAGGATCTTTTATTTATTTATTTAATATATTTTATTGATTTTTTTTTATAGAGAGGAAGGGAGAGATAGAAAGTTAGAAACATCAATGAGAGGAACATCGATCAGCTGCCTCCTGCACACCCCCCGCCGGGGATGTGCCTGCAACCAGAGCACATGCCCTTAATTGGAATCGAACCCAGGACCCTTCAGTCCGCAGGTTGATGTTCTATCCACTGAGCCACACCGGTTTTGGCTTGCCAAGGATCTTTACGTGTGAACACGGACCTTCTTTCCCCACTCTCTGGTCCCCAGCGTCACTGGGCATGTGCAGGCCCTTCCTATGCAAATCACTTGACAACATCTGTTCTCAGCACTCTCTTCCTCTCTCGGGTGCCTAAGGTGGTAATGCTTTCCTTACACAGGGCTGTACTTTCTATCCCGAGTGCTACGATCTCTCCCTGCCCTTGAATGAACATTAGAGTCTATATATATAAAAGCCTAATGCGCAAAGTGTCCCCTTGGGAGTTTGACCCTCCGGGAGTCCCACCACTCGCTATGACATGTGCTGAGCATCAGGGGGCAATGAACAACGAAGGAAGACCCCGGCCGGCAGCTGGCAGCTACTAGGGGCCCTATCTGTGCCTGAATTTCATGCACTGGGCCTCTAGTTATAGAAACACAAATACCTGAGTGTCCCTGCAGATTACTGAAATCAGAATCACTGAGGGAGGACCAGGGTCCAGCATGTGAACCAGGTGTGCTGCTGGGGCTGGGAACCATTGCTTTATAGACGCAGGGACTTCTGTTTTTTTGTGTTTTTTTTTTGTTTGTTTTCTTTTTCTTTTTCTTTTTTTCCTGCACAATTTGAAGAAAGCCGAGACACCTGTTTTCACTGGGGAGCAGGCTTCCTCACGCCTCTGCAGAGGAACCTGCTGGCCTTGGGTGTGCTCTGTGTATAACATCACAAGCACTTGCTGAGAGAAGAAAGGACGATCACAGAGAGCTTGGGGCTGAAATCATTCCCGGAAGAAACTACGAATTAAGATAGAAGATGGAAACGGAGGAAGGGTCTAAAAACAACATCTGAAGATCTGAGAGACTGAACGGGCGCTTGAAAAGAGATTAGAGTCCAACCAGGAGGAGCTGGAAGAGTGACAGCGACATTGCAGTGAGGCAGGGCCCCAGGCCAGATGAGCTCCTAGGATTCTGTATTTCCAAAGAGGGACGAGAGCGTGAGCACGTGGAGTGCCAGGTGAGCAGCGTGGAGTGCCGGTGGCTTTAGGAGGCAGGCTCTGCTCTCCATGAATTCCAGACGGGGTCACCTGCTTCCACCGGGGACTCAGGAAATCGCTTCCCCAGGCTGGGGCTGAGCACGCCGGTGAGGACAAAGCAACGTTTGCCAACGCCTTGTTACCGGGCTCCTTCTTTTGTTAATTTTAAAAGTTTTAAAAATATGTATATATTTTAATGATTTCAGAGAGGAAGGGAGAGAGAAATAGAAACATAAATGATGGGAGAGAAGCATGGATCAGCTGCCTCCTGCTCCCCCCACCGTGGGGATCGAGCCCACACCCTGGGCCTGTGCCCTCGACTGGAATGGAACCTGAGACCCTTCAGTCAGCAGGCCGATGCTCTACCGACTGAGACAAACCAGCCAGAGCCCAGCTCTTTCTTAATAATTTACCAACAACTGTCCTCGGTTCAGGGCATGTTGATGTGTATTAATTCTGCGTCTGAGATCTAGATGGTTTCAGTGAATTTATATCCAAGCGCCTCCTCCCAGCAGTGCATGCGGCCACTGAGGAGCTTGAAGAGTGTGTTTCTGCTCCGGGAAAGAGGAACCATCTGTCATCTGCTCACTGATCTCCGCGGCGTAGACACGGGAGGCCGGAATTGCGCCGAGGGAGTCCAAAGGACCATCGAGAAACCACCTAATTTAAAGGGCCTTTCCCGACTGACCGATCGCTTTGTTCGCAGCGATATAAAAGCCAAAAAAGGATAATCAGCCAGACAAAAAGCGAATTCAGGGCAGAAGTAAAGGAGTGTATTGTTGCTCACATTGCAATAAATTTTAGTAGTTTTTAGTCTTTCAAAATTATTGAAATTAAAAATGAGAAAATGTTTAAATTCATTTTAAGTTCTAGTAATAGCAATGGTACAATGTATTAAGGATGGATGTTATTAGTTCCTGTAATTAGTCCACATTTATCACAGTAATTACGAACTTGCCATTGTGTTTACTGTTACATTAATTTGATTATAAATGCCAAGAAATGGTTTTAGCCAAATACATTTGGTCTGAGGCAGTTCTATTGAAACTTCATGATTTGTTACAATACTAATTAGTAATTATTATAAAGCATTGTTAATACTAAAAAAGAAACAACTATTAAGTCTAAGGTATTCCAATTTATTAGATAGCTAATTGTCGTTTATATTGGCATGGATAATGTAGCTTGAAATTAGGGCTTTGGGGAAAAGATGTCTCTTCTTAGACTGTTTTGACTCTGGAGAAATACTTGCTTGTTTGTGAAGGAAACAACACATAGCAATAATCTATGCTTCTCCTCGTCTGATCACTCATGGACATTTACGCACTGACCCCCTCCAACAGTGCTGTCCGTCCCCAGAGCGGCCAATCAGAAAGGGGGGGTGGTGATCTGGATGTGAAAGACTTCCTGTAACAGAGGGGACACAAGCAGCGTGTCCGTGTTGCTATGGTGGCACATGTGTAAGTGAGAATATGTAGATGTGTTGGTCGTTTGGCCCCCAGAGCGAGGGCGATGGGCCAGGAACAGAAACTCCCAGGGCCTAAAGCCCCGGATGCGTAGAAAAGAGCAAAACTGGGAGAACCAGCCCTAACTGGTTGTCTCAGTGGATAGAGCATCGGCCTGTGGACTGCAAGGTTCCAGGTTTGATTCCGGTCAAGGGCATGTACCTTGGTTGCTGTTACATCCCCAGTTGGGGTGTGCAGCTGATCAATGTTTCTCATCGACGTTTCTAGCTCTCTATCCCTCTCCTTTCCTCTCTGTAAAAAAATCAATAAAATACATATTTTTTTAAAAAGAATGACAAGGAATGGTTGTTTATGTGCCTTCCCTCTAATAAATGCTTTTAAATATGAGAATGCAGTTTGCAAGGTGTCTATTTTAAAATGCAGTCAGCTGACGAGGTTGTGTGGGAATCTGAGAGCCATCACGCCCCTCCAATAATTAAAGGCCACGGATCCAGCAGGAGGCAGTGTAACAAAAAGGACCCACCACATGGCGTGGCTAAATCCACAGCACGCCAACTGTCCTAGGAAAACGCCACACGAGGAACGGCGAGAAACTACAGGAAGGTGTGGTCTCATGGTTCTGGGAGCTTGGTGTCCAGAACCAAGGTGTTGGTCTCCTGAGCCTGTGGGGAGCCCTCCCGCCTCTCCCCAGCCTCCAGGGAGCGGGGGGGGGGGGGGGGGGGCGGGGAGAGGGAGGGGTGTAAGCAGTCTTTGGTTTGCAGATGCTTTACTCCAGGCCTCTGTCCCCCGTAGCCTTCTCCTTGGGCATCTTGGTCTTCACATGACTGTCTTCTTCTTTTTTTTTTTTTAATATATTTTATTGATTTTTCACAGAGAGGAGGAGAGAGGGATAGAGAGCTAGAAACGTCAATGAGAGAGAAACATCGACCAGCTGCCTCCTGCACACCCCCTACTAGGGATGTGCCCGCAACCAATGTACATGCCCTTGACCGGAATTGAACCCAGGACCTTTCAGTCTGCAGACCGACGCTCTACCACTGAGCCAAACTGGTTTCGGCCTGACTGTCTTCTTATAAGGACGCCATTGATATTGGGTTAGAGGCCCCGTGACCTCATCTTAGCCAATGACACCTTCAATGGCCCTGTTTCTAAAGAAGGTCACATGCTGAAGTTCTGGGATTTAAAACTGCAGGGTATCTCGCCGGGGAGGGGAGACACAATTCATCCCTTACAGAGTCTGTTTGTGAGGGCGACCATCTGCGTTTCGGGTCTCAGCGATAGCTGATTTGTAATGATTGAAACCAGAGTTTAT
Source organism: Nyctalus aviator (assembly GCA_036971965.1). Classification (NCBI taxonomy): domain Eukaryota; kingdom Metazoa; phylum Chordata; class Mammalia; order Chiroptera; family Vespertilionidae; genus Nyctalus; species Nyctalus aviator. The sequence continues at coordinate 168,826,949 of CM072925.1, forward strand.
TTTGTTTGTTTGTTTCTCTGAAGTAACACACGCCGGACTCTCAGCCCTTGCTGTGAGGAAGGGTTCGGCCTGACCATAAGGCAGACACGAGGCGGTGAAAACGCACAGTCACTGTCCTGAGGGAGGACTTTGCTCATTGTGATGGAGCATAAAACTTAGAAAGGAAAATATTTGCCATGGAGTGTTACCGTTTTACTGAACAGTGTTTTTTTTAAAACCACACTTTGCCCTAGCTTCCAAAATGCTCTGAGCTCCCATTACAAATTTTCATTTCTCCTGGGAAGAAAGTAAAACTTTTTAGAAGCTCAGCTCAGAGCAAAGCAGGCTAGAAGCCCAGCAAGGTGACTCAGCAAGAACATAGCAAGGTGACTCAGCAAGAACACAGCAAGGTGACTCAGCAAGAACACAGCAAGGTGACTCAGCAAGAACACAGCAAGGTGACTCAGCAAGAACACAGCAAGGTGACTCAGCAAGAACACAGGAAGGTGACTCAGCAAGAACACAGGAAGGTGACTCAGCAAGAACACAGCAAGGTGACTCAGCAAGAACACAGCAAGGTGACTCAGCAGTGAGGGAGCAGGGTGGACGCAGAGCGGCCTCGGTTGCAGCGCCCACATTTCCGTGCCGCGGGAGGCAGTCAGGACTGTGGGCCTCAAAGGCGAAAGCACGGCAGTTGGGCAGTTGGGCAGTTGCACTTTTGTTTTCACTGACAGGTCAAGTCATGTTCCACGTCCTTTACCAACAAAGCGTTTTCCTCTGAAATACAATTTCTCATCGGCTTAATGCTCCGTAACCCCGCTTTCCTGGGCACTGAACTTCCAAACGTCAGGACGGCACATTCGTTTCCTACGGAGAGAGGGAAACCGGGAACAGCAGTAACAGTGACCAAACCTCGTTTGCTCCCAGCAGCACAGGTGAGGGGGGCCAGGGGAGGTTTGGGAACAGCTTTGGCTCCGGGCCTGAGCCGTGGGTCACAGCAGGCCCTGTCCTGGCAGCGAGCTCCTCGCATTCTGTGGAGGAGCCACAGTCAAGGGGCCAAGGAGCCGCAGTTTGCCGCCCCCGGGTCTGGTCCTTCCAAACAAAGCGTGTTCTTCCCACGCGATCCAGTGGTTGCGCGCCTCGGTATTTCCCAGAGGACGTAGGTGTCCATAAAACCTGCACAGGGACGTTCGCAGCAGCTCTGTTCCTAATTGCCAACGTTTGGAAGCAACTGACATCCCCACCCAAGATGTCTGTCAGCAGGTGAGAGAAAAAATGGGTGGTGGCACATTATTCAGTGCTAAGAGGAAATGAGCCATCCAGCCGGGAGAAAACCCGGAGGGATCGTAAATGCAGATTGCCGAGTAGAAGAAGCCAATCGGGAAAGGCTTCCAATGATGTGACATTCTGGGGGGGGAAAATAAAACCATGGAATGATTCAAAAGATCTGTGGTTGGCAGGACAGGGTGGAGGAAGGACAACTAGGCTGAGCACAGAGGATTTTAGGGCAGAAAAAGTTCTGCCATTCTAAGGATGGGCATGTGCCATCACACGTGTGTCCCAGCCCGTAGAGCATGCACCAAAAGCAGACCCTGAGGTGCAGGATGGACTCAGGGCGATGGTGTTGACTTCTGGTGACGTACCGTTCTGTGCGTGATGATGATGGAGGAAGTTATGCATGCAGGGGCAGGAAGTATATGGGAATTCTTTGTATTTTTCTCTTAGGTTTGTTGTAAATCTAAAATTCTCTAAAAAAAAAAAAAAAAAAATCTTTTTTAAAAAAGCAATCTTGCCGGGACCGGTTTGGCTCAATGGATAGAGTGTCAGCTTGGGGACTGAAGGGTCCCGGGTTCGATTCCGGTCAAGGGCATGTACCTTGGTTGCGGGCACATCCCCAGTGGGGGGTGTGCAAGAGGCAGCTGATCGATGACTCTCTCTCATTGATGTTTCTAACTCTCTCTCTCTCTCCCTTCCTCTCTGTACAAAATCAATAAAATATATTAAAAAAAAAAAGCAATCTTATGCTAATTGTGAAATAGACAATAAGGCTGCTAACGCCTGGCAATTCCTTCAGGTTTTTTATTGGGTTATAATTTTAGGTCAGAAAAGTTGAATCTATTTTTTTAAAAAAAATATTTTTATTGATCTCAGAGAGGAAGGGAGAGGGGGAGAGAGAGATAGAAACATCAAGGATAAGAAGGAATCATTGATAGGTTGCCTCCTGCCTGTTCCCCACTGGGGATTGAGCCTGCAACCGGGCATGTGTCCTGCCTGGTGATTGAACCATGACTTCCTAATTTATAGGTCAGCGCTCAACCCCTGAGCCAGGCCGGCCAGGTGAGTCTAATTTCAATGCATCCAAAATCTCACCAACTGCAAACAATTTCACTAGTTTTAGAAATGGACTTATTCCACTGTTGGCTCTAGCATTGTCAGTAAACAGTCAAATGAAATAGAAGATTTGACCTTATAATGTAGGCCTAAAGCCTTCTTTTAAAATATATATATATATATATATATATATATATATATATATTTGAATTCTATCTCTTAACTCCGAACTTAAAACTTAAAGTGGTAAGAGGATGTATCTAAGTTATAAAACTTTAATTTACATACATTTGCTTTGGAGTGGGCAACTTCTCTAACAATGAACTATGTCTAAATGTTGGCCAACATCATGTGCTGCTGAGGCTGCAATAGGCTATCTGCTCTGCAGGAGGGAAGAAGCTTAGGGCAGGACATTCATCCCTCGGGGAGAATGCACACCTGTCTTTCCTTTTTTGGCCTAAGGGTCCTTGGCATTACAAGGCATGTATTTGATCAGAACCTCCACTATAAAACCTTTGTTCTAAGCGAGTGCTTTATAAAGGGAATGCCTGAAGTGTCTGCCTCTTAGAGTCAGAAATGAAGACGCTACGCCATTTCAGGGTATCTGTCTGCTCAGTATGGAGCTGAAAATAAAATAATGAGGGGCTTATGGCTTCTCCGAAGAGTAAAGATGAAAACCGGAAGCAGAATGAGAACGGGGCGAGCTTAAGTGTCCTCAAAGGGACACCGGAATTGGCTCACCCAAGACACAGGCGCAGTGCTGTGCAGTCTTAGCGAGAAGGGTCTGCTGATTGGGTGGGGCCGGGCGCTAAAACGGGCGGCTACACCATTTCCCAAGGAGTGAAAAAGCGGAACCCTTTGTGAGAGCATTGTTACATTTTCAAGATGGTGAAGGACAGCCCAGTGAGCCATTCACGCCTGGGTCCCCGTGTGAGTGCCCAGGCTGCAGGGCAGGGCAGGGCAGGGCTGGGCAGGACTGGGCAAGGCTGGGTGGCTGTGTGAGTGCCCGGGCTGCGGGCAGGGCAGGGCAGGGCTGGTCCCTGTGTGAGTGCCCGGGCTGCAGGCAGGGCAGGGCTGGGCAGGGCTGGTCCCTGTGGGAGTGCCGGGCTGCAGGCAGGGCAGGGCTGGGCAGGGCTGGTCCCTGTGGGAGTGCCCGGGCTGCAGGCAGGGCAGGGCTGGGCAGGGCTGGTCCCTGTGTGAGTTCCCGGGCTGCAGGCAGGGCTGGGCAGGGCGGGGCAGGGCTGAGCAGGGCGGTGCAGAAGCCGTTGGGTTGAACAGGAGAGTTTCTGTCCTGGAATGAGATGAGCTATCAGGGAAAGAGAGGCGATTTTGCTGGCCTCGGCATTTGCAGGCGTTTTGCAGACTTAGCTCTTAGCAGTCTCTCTCCTAGACTGCAGACGGTTTTTGGGAGTGCGATGGACGAGGGCAGGGATGGAAAGTATTGCTTAGGAGGATGAAGCCGGTATTAATGGGGCTGGGAGGTGAACCGGAGCAGGTAAGAGCCCGAAGCCAGAGTAACAAAAGCGAAGGCTGTTTCAATAGTCCAGGAGCCAGGAAGAGAAGGCGAGAACCAGCGCCCTGTCAGAGGACACGGAAGCACAGACGCTGTGGGAGTGCCCGGGCTGCAGGCAGGGCGGGGCAGGGCTGGGCAGGGCGGTGCAGAAGCCATTGAGTTGAACGGGAGAGTTTCTGTCCTGGAATGAGATGAGCTATCGGGGAAAGAGAGGCGATTTTGCTGGACCCTCCCTCACCCCGCGCAGCTGTTTTTCCGTAAGCGAGGCACCCCAGGACTCAGCAATCCAGTCCCGGGGTGCCCCAGGGACGTGAGGACACGGGTCTCCCGGTAGAAGGCTTACGCATGCGTGTCCCCAGCAGCAGCGGGAAGTGGAAACCACCCATGTCCATCCCCGCTGACCCACTGAACCAACGGAGGCAGATCCATGCCAGGGAACGGTCCGGCCGGAAGGGGAGGAAGTGCCGCCACCTGCTCAGCGGCAGAGCCTGACCCAAGGCCGCCATGTGCGCCTCCGCTTACAGGGCATGTCCAGAGCGGGCAACCGCTCAGAGGCAGGAAGGAACTACCGTCTGCCAGGGGCTGGGAGGAGTGAAACGGGGAGAGAGGGCTCCCGGGCACGTGGCTTCTCTCCGGGGTGACTTCACTGTGAAAGCGGATGATGGTGCCGGCTGCACGATTCTGAGTCTTATAGAACCCACTGAATCATTTAGGATAAAAGGGTGATGTTTACGGTGTGTGGGCTCTTTCCTAATAAACCCTTAATTTCAAAAATAAGTAATTCAAGAGTTACATGGTACACTTTATTTATTTTTATTATCATTTAAAAATATATTTTATTGATTTTTTTACAGAGAGGAAGGGAGAGGGATAGAGAGCTAGAAACATCCATGAGAGAGAAACATCAATTTCTGCACCCAAACGTAGCTTTCTTACAACACAACCGTGCTGGCACTGTTTCTGAGCTACAGCGGCAGAGGTGAATAGCTGCAACGAACACATGGACCTACGAAGTCTGAAACACCATCTGGGTTTTTACAGGAATAGTTGCAACGGTGCCCTCTTGTGGACATTCCTGAGGACAGCACCCTGGAAAAGAAGTTGCCATAGTGCCCTCTTGTGGACATTCGGAGAACTGCAACACCTCCCTTACTAGGGTGCAGTTCTGAGAAAGTCCACAAGGGGGCACGTTTGCCACACTTCCCTGAAGGGCAAGAACCCTCTAGGTCTCTCTTTTTTTTCAAACTCCCAGAATTCATTAATAGGATGCTGTTGATCAGAATGTCCACAAGAGGGCACCGTTGCAATCAATCCCTTACTAGCTTGCTGTCTGTTCTCAGAATGCAAGGTTTGTTGGTTTCCGATTTGTTGCTTCGAAAGATTATTTGTTGAGTGAAGGGAGGAAGGGAAAGGGGGCTGGACCACGGGAGGGTAACACCTTTTGTTCGTGAGACAGTTTGAGATCCCAGAGGATCGATCATTGATCGACCAAGACCTGCCAGGAGTTAAGAGGAGCATTGATTGGTGCAGGAGAGAGGGACTGGGGGATAATGCCCGTACCACGGCAGCAATGAAGTCACTAAGATATATCTATATCTATATCTATATCTATCTCTATCTCTATCTCTATCTCTATCTCTATCTCTATCTCTATATCTATATCTATCTATATCTCTATCTCTATCTCTATCTCTATCTCTATCTCTACCTCTATCTATATCTATATCTATATCTATATCTATCTATCTATATCTATATCTATATCTATATCTATCTATCTATCTCTATCTCTATCTCTATCTCTATCTATATCTATATCTATATCTATATCTATCTATATCTATCTATATCTATATCTATATCTATATCTATATAACATATATATATATTACATATATATATATTTTTGAAGCTAGAGAAACGAAGAAGTAGACCACGGGAGGTACTCTTCACGGGCGTGGCGGGGATGGGCGGGAGGTGGGTGGTGGCAGGGGCGGCGATGCGGAGCAGAGCGGGGCTTTCAGGTCGGTCCAGGGAGCTGCTAGCGGCCGGAGGCCGGGGCCGCGCCGGGCAGAGGCGGCAGCTGAACGCGGGAACGGGGCCGGCGCGGACGCCCTGCCGCGTCCAGCGCGTTCGGATCGGCCGGCGGACACGCGCGGTCCCCCCCCCCCCCCCCGGCCACGCCCGCGCGGGCGCAGGGCCCACCCTCCGGAGGGGACGCGTCCTTTCGCTCCAGCGGGAGGCCTCCTCCCGGCTGAGCCGCGGCCGCACCGGATCCCGGCAACAGCGGTTCCCTAAGGACGGCCTCACGCTGGCCCTCAGCGGCTGCTGCGGAGGCACGAACGCCCCGAGGCCTGTGGCCGCGGAGGCCCAGGGAGCTGTGCAACTGCCACACCCTGAGTTTGCCTTTCCCAGCGGAGGACAGCCACCCCGAGGCATTTAAACCCGTATTCTACCTCCTGCCGCACCCTCCCCCCTCCCTGACCCCCCTCACAGCACCTCTCCCCTCCCTGACCCCCCTCCCAGCCCTCTCTCCCCTCCCTGACCCCCCTCCCAGCCCCCTCTCCCCCTCCCTGACCCCCCTCCCAGCCCCCTCCCCCCTCCCTGACCCCCCTCCCAGCACCCTCTCCCCCTCCCTGACCCCCCTCCCAGCACCCTCTCCCCCTCCCTAACCCCCCCTCCCAGCCCCCTCTCCCCTCCCTGACCCCCCTCCCAGCCCCCTCCCCCCTCCCTGACCCCCCTCCCAGCCCCCTCTCCCCTCCCTGACCCCCCTCCCAGCCCCCCCTCCCCTCCCTGACCCCCCCCTCCCCCCTCCCCCCTCCCTGACCCCCCTCCCCCCTCCCCCCTCCCTGACCCCCCTCCCCCCCCCTCCCCCCTCCCTGACCCCCCTCCCAGCCCCCCTCCCCTCCCTGACCCCCCCCCCAGCCCCCTCCCCCTCCCTGACCCCCCTCCCAGCACCCTCCCCCCTCCCTGACCCCCCCTCCCAGCACCCTCCCCCCTCCCTGACCCCCCTCCCATCACCTCTCCCCCTCCCTGACCCCCCTCCCAGCCCCCTCTCCCCTCCCTGACCCCCCTCCCAGCACCCTCTCCCCTCCCTGACCCCCCTCCCAGCACCCTCTCCCCTCCCTGACCCCCCTCCCAGCCCCCTCTCCCCTCCCTGACCCCCCTCCCAGCACCCTCTCCCCCCACCCCCCTCCCCGCCCCCCCTCCCCGCACCCTCTCCCCTCCCTGACCCCCCTCCCAGCCCCCTCTCCCCTCCCTGACCCCCCTCCCAGCCCCCTCTCCCCTCCCTGACCCCCCTCCCAGCACCCTCCCCCCTCCCTGACCCCCCTCCCAGCACCCTCCCCCCTCCCTGACCCCCCTCCCAGCACCCTCTCCCCATCCCTGACCTCCCTCCCAGCACCCTCTCCCCATCCCTGACCTCCCTCCCAGCACCCTCCTCCTCTCTCTGATGGAACGCTCCTTAAGCTCCTTCTCTGCCGTAGCCCCGGGGAGCGCTTCACCGCCCCAGGCGGAGGCAGTTGCGTTTCCACTCTCACTGGCTGACCTCCAGGCCGCGCGGTGGACGCTGTTCCCGGCGCCAAAGCACCTGTTAGACAGCAGCCACCCTCACCCGAGTGCTCACAGCGTCTCCCTTTGTCCTGGGGGCGCACAGGTGCCAGCACGCGCTGCTACAGCGCCTCCCACCGAGGCGGCTGTGAGGGCCCCGGCCGGTCCGCTCGGCGGACAGAGCACTGGCTGTGATTGAAGGGTCCCAGGTTCGATCCCGGTCAGGGTCGAGGGCACGGACCTTGGTGGCAGGCTCCTCCCTGGGCCCTGGGCCCGGTCAGGGCTCCTGCAGGAGGCACCAATCGATGACGTTTTTGTCATTCCCTCTCTCTCCACTCTCTCTCAAAGTCAATGGGAAAACATCCTCGGGTGAGCATTAAAAAAAAGAAAAAAAATGCAAGAATGAGCATTCTTGAAAGGTCTTTTCATTTCTTTTGATTCTGTTGTATCTCAGCACTTTCCCCCCGGACCCGTTAGGGGCGGTAGAATACAACAGGAAAGACCGACTTATAAATACGCAATATTTTTTCATAAAACCACTTAGTCCAACACGATTTGCCAGAAAGATGAATACTTCAGAAATCTGTTTCACTGGGAATCAATAGGCGTGTCAAAGGTAGTAACTGCGGGAGAGAGAGTGGCACTCATCAAAAGCAGCGCTTTTAAGACGGGAGACACAGACTTCACAATGGCCGTCCGTTTTTAATATTAATATATATATATATTTTTAGATATATTTTATTGATTTTGTACAGAGAGGAAGGGAGAGAGATAGAGAGTTAGAAACATCGATGAGAGAGAGTCATCGATCAGCTGCCTCCTGCACACCCCCCACTGGGGATATGCCCGCAACCAAGGTACATGCCCTTGACCGGAATCGAACCCGGGATCCTTCAGTCCCCAAGCCGACGCTCTATCCATTGAGCCAAACCAGTCCTGGCATGTTTTTAATGTTAATATTAATAGCGTCACATTTCATCTTGTCCACGGCTCTCTCTGCGGAGGCCCACGGCGCCCGTGCTCCGTGTGGGGTGATGTGATTATCTTATTTATCTAAGAACCTGCTCCACTCCATGGCCCCACCTTGGCTGGGACCTGCTGGGGCTCCAGACGCCTAAGTGGCAGGAGCCGTAGGGCCGTGGTCGGCAAACTGAGGCTCGTGAGCCACGTGCAGCTCTTTGGCCCCTTGAGTGTGGCTCTTCCACAAAATACCGGGGCGAGAATGCTCTGAGAAGTGGTGTTAGAAGAAGTTGGAATTTTAAAAATGTGGCTCTCAAAAGAAATCCCAGCCTTTGGCTCTGCTGGCCGAGGAGTGTGCTGACCACTCACGCCCATTGGCCTCTCCCTGGCGCTGGCATCCATGCTGAGCCCCGCGCTGGAGGAGGGTGGCTGCTCTGACAGCTCCTCGGCCCGGGCCGCACAGGGCGCTGGGGTCCCAGCTGTGGCTCGTCCTTGGCCGTGAGCGTTGCGAGGCTCCGGCCTGAGATCCGGGCCGGGCCCTCCAGGCGGGCGCAGGCTGGCAGCTGGGCAGAGGGCTGAGGCTGAGCGTGCGGCTGGTGCTGAACGCCGCTCTCTGCCTGGGGTCCGGGCTGTGCCCCTTGGCCTCCGGGTGCCGGGCCCGCCCTGCAGCCCCCGCCCTGTGACCGGGCCTGTGGCTGAGCCCCGTGTGAACCCGGGTCCGAGGCCGGGAGCCGCCTGGGTGGCAGCCGGTGCTGGGACAGCAGGCTCTGTGTGGGCCACGCGGTGACACAGGGCGGCTGGACGCTGGTGTCTCTGGCTTGTCCCGTCCTCTGCCGTCTGTGCCTCGCTCCTTTGCTGGTTTCCGTCCGCAGCGTTTCCGGTGATGACCTGTGACCTGTGACCTTGGGGGAAGCAGCCCCTCTGAGCCCTGCGGGCCCAGCGCCATCCAGCCCGGGGCAGTCTCTGGCCCGGAGTGGCCTCCGCGTCCCGGCACGGACGGTGGGGACAACGTGAGCTATTCCTGCGCCGTAATCGGAATTGCATCTCCGTGCTGTTTCCTCTCCAGAAAAGTGTCTTTTTTCAAAATAGATTTTAATTGGAGCGTGATTGCAAATGGCTGCCTGTGCTCTGAGACACACATTTTCCTCCTTTCTTCCGACGCCGCTGGGAAGAGCCCGGCGCTGGGGCTCACAGGCTGCAGGAAGGATGCGACTGAGGCTCCTCATCTCATTCTGAGGGCGACACCCGGCTGCCCGGCTCTGAGGAGTGCTGATGAGCACATCCGGGGTTCTTAAAGTTAAACGACCCAAACACCGAGAAATGTCAGACAGGAAAGAGCGGTCCTTTTTTATTTTATTTTACTTATTTTTTGGCACTGTCCCCCTGGCACAGATATCAGGCTATTGCCATTGTATTAAGGTGACCAGACTTCCCGCTTTTGGCAGGACAAATTGTTAAAAAGCGGGACGTCTGGTGACCTTACCTTGTATATTATTCACCAAAGTCAAAGGGTAAAGTCCTAGGAAGAGGGTGAGGCATGTGCTAAAACAGTGGTCGGCAAACTCATGAGTCAACAGAGCCAAATAGCCACAGGACAACCATTGAAATTTCTTTTGAGAGCCCAAGTTTTTATTTTATTTATTTAAAAAATTTTTAAAAATATATATTTTTATTTAGGTTTTAGAGAGAAAGAGAGAGGGATAGAGAGTTAGAAACATCGATGAGAGAGAATCACCGACCAGCTGCCTTTTGCATACCCACTACTGGTGAGGTGCCCACAACCAAGGTACCTGCCCTTGACCAGAATCGAACCCGGGACCTGTCAGTTTGCAGGTTGACGCTCTATCCATTGAGCCACACGGGTTTCGGCGAGAGCCAAAGATTTTAAACTTAAACTTCTTCTAACGCCACTCCTTCAACATAGACTCGCCCAGGCCGTGGTGTTTTGTGGAAGAGCCACACTCAAGGGGCCAGCGAGCCGCATGTGGCTCGCAAGCCGCAGTTTGCCGACCACGGCGCTAAAAGAAGCTTTAGTCCTGGGGAGGAGAGTGAGGCCTCATGGGTTTGCCTCATGAGCTCTGCGCCCTGGTCAGCTGGACGTGCTGGCACTGACCTGGGTGCTGGGAAAAGACAGGGTGTGTCGGTCACAGGAACACACCTGGGACGTGAAATGCCGGGGGACCCCTTTGTGAAGTCCCTGAGTCCTGGCTACTCTGCAGACACTAGTGCTGACCAGTGTGGGATGTAAACTGGGATTGAGAAGTAAAATTAAAAAAAATAAAATAAAATAAAAAGAGTGGCCTGATGATGGTGCATAAAACGGATTTAAATCAAAAGAAGCGAGGGGCTACCCGGCCGGATGGACACGTGACGCAGCAGTGCCGTTGTGAGGGGTGAGCCCCGAATACGGCGGGTGCTGACGGGACGGAGATGAAGCCACGGACACAGAGACGGAGGAAGGAAGAGTGTGGGGAGCGGCCAGGGTCCAGCCTCGGGCTCACCTGTGGCAGAGCCACAAACAAGTCGCAGCCGGGAGGGCAGAGCTGCCCCAGAGTAGGTAAGCCTGGCCTTGTAGCCTCCCTAGTTCCTTCCGGAGCAGCTACTGGGCTGTGGGAGGTGCAGCAAGTGCTGCCAAAACAAGGACATCTGTACACGTGGTGACCTGCCCTTGTTGTAACCAGGCCATGAAATGAAGCATCGGCGTGCAGGCTGGGTTCGTCTGTGTCCTCATCCAGGCACGGAGCTCCACCGGGCCCCGGCTGTATTCTCTTTGTCTGTCTTCTTTGATCCTTCCCCGCCCCTCCTCAGGCTCCCCCGTGGCGGTGCTGGCGAGGTCCAGAAAAGGGAGGGAGGTGCTGCTTCAGGTGACACTTATTTGGGTTTGAATTCTGTCTCTGACACTTAGACTTTATACGAAGCCTTGGACACATGGGTATCTCTCCCTCTCCCCGCCCCTCTCTCTCCCTCTCACTCCCTCTCTCTCTCCTTCTCTTCCTGCCTCCCTCTAAAAATCAATGGAAAATATCCTCAGGTGAGGGTTAACAACAGCAACACAATGTTTGTCGGATGAATGAATGAACAGCAGGTAAAATTACACTCATCACTCTCAAGAGCGATCATAAGTAAAGGGATCTGATGAATGATTGAGTCACATGGATTCAGGTGGAAAGTTCCCCGCGTTAAGAACCGTGGCATTTGCAGTTGTGTCCATCCAGCTGACAGCCCCACGAGCGGCCTACAGACTGAGTTCAGGACCCTCTCACGCCAGCTGCGAAGCACACGCAAGGAACTGAGCACGGAACAGCTCCCATCCCCAGGTGAGCTCTTTCCTGCGGCTCTTCCACCCCACGTGGCTGTGAGGCTTCCCGTGCGGCCCCAGTAAGAGGGCTCGTGAGGGTGAGATTACGCACATTAATTAAAAAATGGAAGATGTTACTCCTATTCCAACTCTAACACTTATTACCCAAGTGACAGCTGCAAGACAAGCTGTCTGAACTTTGATTTCATTGTTGATAAAGGCACGTCAATATGCTTTACATCACAAGAGGCAGACGTTTGCTATGAAGATTTGTATTTTGTAAAAAGAAACATAAAGCGCATTATGATTAGCCCGGGAATAATAAAATTATCCTACGCGGAAGAGATAAATTGCACCAAGTGGATTGTGTTTAAATGAGAAACGAGACGTTCAATTTTATTATGAAAAAATCAAATACGAACTTTAAGAATTGGAAGTGACAAATTGCAATCTTAAGGCATTATTTTATTCTCTTCAGAAAGATTTTCAATCCTGAGATTTAATTAGAATTATGGATTGTCCTGGTTTTCTGACGTTATAAACGGCCTCTATCATGTGGACAGTATTAGGCACAGTCTAGAAATTATTCCACATCTGCCTGATGCAAATGACTGCTAATGCCCGCACCAGGCGTTTTACCATGAAAACACGCCCTGGGCGGAGTAAGTCAGGCTTTTCTGACAAAATACATATTCTACATCAGTGCACGCTGCGGAGTCTGGACCACACGTGTCAAAGACATAAGCGTGTCAAGTAATCACAACATGCAGTTATTATCCGTCAACTATCTATTGATCCCAAGAAGAAGACGGTTTGAGGATGTTTTAAGTATGCAACGCCAGCGTTCTTTTGCCATGCATGTAACTCCCGGTCACTTCCTGGAGCACTTAAGGCTGGAATGAATGTTTAGGCGTGTGAAAGCATATAATTGATATCTTGGGGGGGGAAAAAATCTTAGCGATGACTAACATAGGATTTTTAAAAGCATTGTTTTGCCAATGGATATGCAAAGTAGCCTGCGGCCCACCCAAACCTGGCTTTAGCTGGTGTGCACGTGTGGACTCACATGTTGGGGTGTGAATGTCACATGGACGGTGCTCTGGGAAAAGGGGTGCTTCTTTCCTCCATCAGCCCATGCACGGCCTCTGAGCGCCGGCTCCGGTGGGCACGGCCTCTGAGCACCAGCTCCGGTGTGCACACCCTCTGAGCACCAGCTCCGGTGTGCACGGCCTCTGAGCACCAGCTCCGGTGTGCACACCCTCTGAGCACCAGCTCCGGTGTGCACGGCCTCTGAGCACCGGCTCCGGTGTGCAGGGCCTCTGAGCGCCGGCCCCGGTGTGCACGGCCTCTGAGCGCCGGCCCCGGTGTGCACGGCCTCTGAGCCCCGGCCCCGGTGTGCACGGCCTCTGAGCGCCGGCCCCGGTGTGCACGGCCTCTGAGCGCCGGCTCCGGTGTGCACGGGGATTTGGAAGGACCCAGGGTTCTGGTCCCGCTGGACCGGCCTCAGGCTGAGAGAGGCTGTGTTGGGGAGAAAAGGGGCGGGGACCTGAGCTGGACATGGCGCTGGGGTGAGCACCGAAGGGGAGGCACGCACCAGGGAGCTGGCGGTTTGCTGTCGGAGCTGGACTCCATGGAGGGGGTGGATGCCCCCGTGGCAAATGCAGAGGAAACGGCCCCGCAGCCTCAGGGGACAAAAAGGAGGCGAAGTCTCAAAAGCGGACTCAGCCTCTGGGGAGGCCAGGAGAGTAGGTGCCCGTCCCCCGGAAGTCACCAAGGCCACCACCTTCAGGTCCAGGACGCAGGACGCAGGACGGCGAGCACAGAAGCAGGTGCCGGGTCCTCAGGGGGAGCCTGGGCTGAGGACATCGGTTTTCCATGTGTGTGTTCTCCCCCGGGAGCTGCACTGGCTGTTGAGAAGCGGTGATTATATGACACTTCCCCTCTGGTGGCTGCTCACTGGTTTGACGTTGACATGGTCTTCTGAATGGTATCTTCCTTCACAATGAATTTCACAGCAGGGCGCGCATAGGATTGCTAGCAGACGTGTTATCTAACTAGAGGCCCAGTGCATGAAATTCGTGTGTGTGTGTGTGTGTGTGTGTGTGGGGGGGGGTGTCCCTCAGCCTGGCCTGCACCCTCTTGCAGTCCGGGATCCCTCTGGGGATGTCTGGCAATAACAGTGCTTCCCATCTCATCCCTGGCTTCTGGCTGAGTGGCGCTCCCCCTGTGGGAGCACACTGACCACCAGGGGGCAGCCCCTGCCTTGAGCATCTTCCTTCTGGTGGTCAGTGTGTGTCATAGCGACCCGTTGTTCCCATTTGCAATATTATCTTTCAGAAGAAGATGCTATTTGAAAACTAAAGGAGCAAAACAAGTAGCATGGCGAATTAATCACATAATAGGACATCTCTTGCATCTTTCCATTTTCCTTTTGAAATGCAATGGATACGATTTGAATTTTACCGTGATGCAAAACCACCTCTGCAGAATCATACGCATGAAAGCTTAAAAGCATTTGGGTCCATTTTATTTTATTTTTATTATTATTATTTTTTAAAAATACATTTTATTAATTTTTCACAGAGAGGAAGGGAGAGGGATAGAGAGCTAGAAACATCGATGACAGAGATACATCGACCAGCTGCCTCCTGCACATCCCCCACCGGGGATGTGCCCGCAACCAAGATACATGCCCCTGACCGGAATCGAACCTGGGACCTTTCAGTCTGCAGACCGATGCTCTACCCACCGAGCCACACCGGTCTCGGGTTTTTGGGTCCGTTTTAAAATGCAGGACCGTCCTGTGGTTGGGGCTGAGGACCTTGGGAAGGCACACCCCTGGGCCGCCTGTGGGAGGTCATTTCAAGCCTCTCAGCAGACGGTCCTCCTTCCTCTGGGCCAGGCACAGCAGCAGGAGCTCCCTGTGGATCCACGCAGGGCCCTCTGTCACAGGCTCTCGGTGGTAAAGGCGGGAGCACCACCATTTAGTTATTATGCAATCTCGCCCCTCGTTGTCTTTTCAGAGCCTGTCTCCTACCGATGGCTACTGACAGCTGCTGTTATCCTCGCACGTGCCCGGAGGAAAGTCTGAAATGCGCTCAGATTTTATCTACTCAGGCTCAAGTTCTGGACAGGCTGCCCTTAAACAAAACACTTGCAGCAGGTGGTGGGATTAAGATCTGTAGCTCGGGGCACTGTGCAAGTTGCTAAGGAGATGCGGTGGGATACAGGATAACATTTCTAAGAGCAGCTTTTAGAATAAAAGTTGTTGGGAAAGTGTAGAGCAGAAAACAAAGAAGATGGAGATTCCGCTTAGGCCCATTTATTTTTTATTTTTAAAAAATATTTTATTGAATTTTTACAGAGAGAGGGGTAGAGAGTTAGAAACATCGATGAGAGAGACATCGACCAGCTGCCTCTTGCACACCCCCTACTGGGGATGTACTCGCAACCAAGGTACATGCCCTGGACCGGAATCGAACCCGGGACCTTTCACTCTGCAGGCCAACGCTCTATGCACTGAGCCAAACTGGTTTCAGCTAGGCCCATTTATTAATGGCCAATGGCACAGGATGCTACCAGCGAGGTGAGACCTCGGTGCTTGAGTTTGGCTGAGAAAGAATGCAGAGTCAATACCTCAAATGCAGGCGAAGGGCTACTTAGAAAGTCAAAGAGGCAAAGAGGCAGAAGAAGTGAGCCAGCTGGGCTGCGTTGCTCAGGAGGCAACAGAAAGGCCCTTGCGATTCAGGGGAAGAAAGCAAAGGTTTCTAACTCTCTCTCTCTCTCCCCTCCTGTCTGTAGAAAAATCAATCAAATAAATTTAAAAAATAAAAAGAAAATTATTAAAATGTTATAAGTAAAATTATTATAAAATATATACCAATGGTAATAAGATCATCATTGTTATCATATCTGTAAATATTGAAGAGTAAAAGAGTACTTTAGAGAATATTTAGGGAAAAAAAGCCCCAATATCTTACTATTTTTTAATACTTTTAGAACATATTAGCTCCTCTGGAATGTTCAACTAGCTAACAAATATAATGATTGAATTCCTGTATAGAGATAACTGATATATAACCAAAGCATTAAAATTAGGTCAAACTTCATTTCTAATTAAAAAAAAATATTTTTATTGATTTCAGAGAGGAAAGGGGAGGGAGAGAGATACCGCAGAAACATGAATGATGAGAGGGAATCATTGATAGGCCGCCTCCAGCAGGCCCCACCCAGGGGACCGAGCCTGCAGCCAGGCACCAAACCCAGACCTTCTGGTTCCTGCCGGAAGCGATCATTCTTTTAATAACAGAGAGCTGTGGACTGAATTCGGAGGGCTGGCCAACCTTAACTGCGCTAAAGGGTCAGAGCCAATCACCAGGCATTGGTAATTGAAGCAGCCCCACGGGTTAGTCCTAAATTCACTGATTGGCTTTGACTGGAGTCTCCTGCCCGGGGCATAAGGGCGTATCCTATCATTTTAATCTCAATAAAAGGGATGGGAAAGCCAGAGGGAGGAGCAGTTCTCCCACTAGACTACACCCTGGCCCCATTTCTCAAATTAAATCTTTTCATTAAGGGGACCAGACGCCCCGCTTTTGGCGGGACAGTCCCTATTTTTAACAATTTGTTCCGCGTCCCACGGAGTTTTAAAACAGCCCCTATTTTTGAACACCGCAGGATGAGGGACAAATTGTAAAAATCGGGACTGTCCCGCTAAAAGCAGGACGTCTCATCACCTTACTTTTCATTTGTGTGTGGCCTTCTCCAGAACTCGAACCCTGAACCAGAACCCTAAATCACACGGGACGTGAAAGGGGCTTCCACAGGTTCCTAGGTCAACAACGCTCAACCACTAAGCCAGGCGGGCCAGGCTCTCATTTCTAATCAGAATGTCTTACTCAGAAACACTTATGGAAACGTTGTGCAGAATGCCCGAGATGTAAACATGGTTAAACCCATTGGCATGCAATCCTGACATTTACGCAAACACCCTTTTTATTTTGTTTTGTTTTAATCTTTGCTTTTATTTGATCACCATTGATAACCATAGTCAGAAAACAAAATGATTGGATAAAATAGTTTGGACCTTTAACTTTGATAACAGCATCTAAAGACCAGGTGCTACATTAATGCCATTTGACTGTCCATCTTATTGACATTTGTTTAAAATTTTTACTTTTACGTGAAAGGTTCCCTTGATACAACATGATGAAACGTGTCTATACATTTAACAAGTGCTCTCACATCCCATGAGGCAATGCCATTGAAGTCCAGTCAACCCAACCTGCCTTCTAAATATCCTCAGTATTTTCCGTTTTCACTCGGTACTGCTTCTCAGTACAGAGAAGTAGAAGCGAGCTGGGCACGCTCTGGCAGCGGGGGGCGGGGGGGGGGGAAGGGGGAGGCGAGGGCAGGCCTGGCTGGATTGGTGCGTCTGCTCCTGCCACCTCCGATCCTCACAGCCTTGGCTTCACGCTGCTTCCTGCAGGGACTTTGCATCACAGGGTGACCGTGGCGTCCGGGGGCCATCTGTGTCCTTGTGTTGGGATGGCGTGTTCTCCAGGAGAGCTCCTGGCCAGCCGAGGCCTGGCGAAGCGGGCCCGCTCATACACAGTAAACATGTTACATTTTCCGCGTAAGCACTGCCTTTGTGGTCATCCTGGCTCCCTATTGCCAGGATACAGTCTTTGGAAGGCATTGAAGGATCTTTTCTGCCACTATGCAACCTACGATTCGTCTTCTTTGTCTGAGAACCTTGTAGATTCTAGACAAGTGTCAATGGCCAGGTTAGCTTTCACAGTTACTTACTCTTTTCACTGGATTGCCTTTTGTTTTAATGTTTAGGAACTCTCGACTCACCTGCTTCGAATCAGTCTTGTCCTCTTTCTCTAGCTGGATTCTGGCCCTTTTCCTGACTCGTATACGGTCATCAACCCGGTAATTAATGTATTGCTGCTCTCATCGAGGGGTAGCCTTTGCCGTTATCACTTAATAACACGGTCAGCCCTGTGAAAAAAGTAACATAGTTCGCCTTTTCAAACTGACTGCCCGGGCAGGGCTCATTGCCTCTCATACCGATGGATCCTGGGACGAGCGTTGGGCATTTCTTTCCTGTCATCTCAGGGACGCGGATAGTTCTGAAAGCCGGGGAGAGTTTTCCATTAGCCTGCAAAGCGAACTATCCTGTGCAAGCGCTTTGTTTGCATCAGGATTGCTCCGAGTCTCTTTCTCCTTCCCTATGACTTTTAAAAACATGCCTCGCCCCGCATGGCCCCCTATGTTGTCCCTTTGTGACTAGCCACCCATTGGCCTGGGGCACAAACCTATTTTAATCAAATCATTGCATTGTCAATAAACGTGAGTGCCCTATATGATTTACTTTAATTGTAATGCTTCTCTTTTCTTCACAAACACAAATTCAAGCGGTGATAAAGCCCTAATGAGGGAGGGGCTTTTTTATTTGTTTTCAATCAAACCCCTCCCACCCGCACCAGGCCATCTATTTCTTAGTCCCCAAAGCTCTCCCTGTTGGCTTGGCTCATTATGAATGAGGGGCAAACCCCTGTGTGTCCATCTGTGTGCTTAGGAAGTGGCGCTTCAAACGCTGGGAGTGACTGAACCCAGCACTCACTTCCGCCCAGGCTGGTGACTGTGGAGGGACAGCCATGGAGCCTGACACCTGGGTGACGTTATTACATATTCGGGAAATAAGACAGCACACACCGTTAATGCCCCGTTCATTTTAGGAAACTCTGTGTCAGGTGACTTCATAAGCCATTTTCTGTAATAGCCATTACATCAACTCAGACAGACCTCTCTGAGCGAGTTGACACAATTAATATGACTTGATTAGCCAGCCAAAATGTTTTCCTTCCTGGAAACCTGACAGGACCCGGGCCCAGCGGTACCTGGCCACGGGCAACGCGGAGCCGTGTCTCCTGGCGTGTCCCCGGGTTTCCATCGCAGGCAGGGTCCGAGGCCGGGGAGCTGAGCCACCTCGGGCCCAGGACGGTGAAAATTAATGACTTCTGTGGAGTGCCCAGTCAGTTCCAAGCCCTGGGCAAACGGATGATCACAGAAAGCACTGGGAAGCACGCGGTCCGTTTGTGCCTCTGGAGGCTGGTAGTCACGGCGAGGAGCGGTCACCGCGGGGCCAGCAGGGAGAGAGCAGGAGCCACGCCGACGCCTGTCTGAGCCGCACGGAGACTGGCCAGGCTCCAGGGAAGGCACGGCTGCCGCTGGACGCAGGCAGCCTATCTCCCCGCTCCCAAGAAGCACCGACTCGCCGCTTCTGTGGATCTCAGTCCTTCATGGCTTGTAACGTCAGTCCCCACTCAGTTTAATCCAGCCAATGTTTAAAAGCAGATGCCGCCATGTGTGATATGCCTTGTTGGGTCTCATTGCTGCCATATGGTAAATAGAGTTTTAGCTTTATGTTCAAATAATTATTATCCTTTCTTTTCCCATTTATCTGTTGTCGTTGTCTCCATCTCTCTGTCTTTCTACATACACACACTGCTACACACACACACACACACACACACACACATATATATATATATATATATATAGGCACACACATAGGTAATGTGGCTGTTGATGAGAACAAAAAGATGATGATAGTATAGAGGAAGGAGAAGTTATGGATAAGAGATTTAAATTCTATGATAAGAGAAATAAATGAATATTGTGAATCTGTATGTTGTTGTTTAGAAAACCCCCTCATATCAATGTGAATTACAATGGGGCAGATGTAATAAATGGGTAATATTCCAATTGACCAAACAGTGGGATGACCAGTTGCTATGACATGCACTGACCACCACAGGGAAGACACAGCATAGGAGCTGACCCCTGGTGGTCAGTGTGTTCCCACAGGGGGAGTGCTGCTCAGCCAGAAGCCGGGCTGAAGGCTGGCGAATGCAGAGGCTGTAGTGAGAGCCTCTCCCACGTCCCCGGCAGAGCTAAGGATGTCCGACTGCTGGGTTATAGGGCCTAAGCAGTCAGTCGGACACCGCCCATGTGTCCCCGGACTGCTAAAGGGAGCAGGCCTGGCTGAGGGGGTCCCCTCCGCCCCCCGAGTGCACAAATGTTGCGCACTGAGCCTCTAGTACATTTATAAGCAATAAACAATCAGCAGAACAATGAATCAGAAGCTGACCTATTGAAAGCAGAAGAGCACGTGGGTATCTAAATGACGGTAACAGAGGGGAGTGGGCTGTGGACAACGGGCGAGAGAGAGAAGGTCTGCTGTACCAGGCTGGCTCAGAGCGAGCCAGGCTTCATGCATCTTATGGGACATGATTCTTCTAACAACCCTACGACCTAGCACTTAGATTCCGATTTTGTAGGTGAAGAAACAGCTTTGAGTGATTTGCTTGGCCAGAAACGAATTCTGAGATTACAAAGAAGCTTTAATGAGCGAGAAGTTGTGGTGCTACTTAGAGCGTCCGGTGGGCAAAGAATTTATTTACAGAGATTCCTGGAGGGAGAGAGGAGAAGCAACGGTCTGGTGCTGCTAATTGCAGCGGATTAAGCCTGGATGCGGAGTTGTAACCTGAGTGTTAAGCAGAGACCTTCGAGGAAGAAGGGTCTTTGGGGGAAGAGAATGAAAACCATCTGAAGAGAGTGGATGCTTTTTGTTCTCCTCTGTGCTCTCTGTGCGCTCTCAGCTCTCTCTCACACCACGGCCAAGTAGCATTGTTATCTGGCAAGTGGTCGGCCTAATAATGCAGCCGATGATCAAAGGATTATGAAAACTATTGGGAAGAGCTCAGAGGTCAGTCCTGTGCTACGAACAGTGGGAATAATCAAGTCTTACTCAAGTTTTCCTTCATCCCGGAAATAGGGGAATTGTACCAGATTCACACAAGAAGGCGAGCCGAATGCTTCCCTTCCCATATCCCCAGGTACCATTTCATCCCTGCTCAGGGCGGGCCCGAGCTCAGCCGAATTTCTTCAAACTCTTGAGTCTCTAGGAGTTATTGTCAATGACACTAATAGCAACATAAAACAGATTGTTGGATGGCCTCATTCCCTGCCTGATTTATTTGGCAAAAAGCTCCAGATCCAACTCTTCTGATGCAGAGCAGGTGTAAAGTTTCAAGGAGTTAGTGTGATTTGGAAAAGTGGCTAACTTCCAGAACTCTCCATTACCTACACAGCTCCGTGTAAATAGTCAAATTCTTCAATTGTTGCTGTTTGCCCAGAAATTTGTAAGCCAGCAGACAGAATACTGGCTGGGATGTGCAGAAGCTGTCAGAGAAAACAGGGGTCAACCCAAAGTGATTGCCATTTTCAGGAATTGGTGAGAGAAGAGAGTTTATAGCAATCTGAGCACACTTGGCTAAATTTTATGTCTTCACTTAGGTCATCTTTCGAAAGTACACGTTTCCTTGATACTTTAAGACTCTCCGAGAATCTGGGATTAGACTACAAATTACTTTATTCCCCCAGAGGCCGGAGGAATTCACTGTCAGCAACGCTCTCTGCATGCGCTGTGTGAGGCCTCCGGCTGTGCAGGCACAGAGTCCCCACTTCCTCACGGCCGGGGAGAAGCCAGGCGGATGGAAGGCGAGTCCGATCACTCTCATGTTTGGGAACGTCTGAGAGATGCGCTGACTTCAGGACGTTGTCCTGTTATGTCCCCCGCTCTATCCCCAGAGCTCGGACACTGCTCAGCACGGAGAGGCGGTCTGCCCAGGCTAGTTCTTGTGGATAATCAGGTGAACAGGTCACAGGGAGTGGTCCACAGTGGCCTCTGCTTACAACTCCTGAGGCTCTGACATCACCGCAGACTCTGAGGACGGCATAGAGATGCGGTCTTAAGGACACAGCCCGACAGAATGTTAAACTGTGCATCCGCAGCAAGAAACCAAATTGTTTTCTGAGTTTCATTAGTCATTTTTGTTAATGGAAGGTAAACTATTTTGAGCTATTATCCTCTAGAAAATCTGTGAGCGTGAAAAAAATAATCTAAATGTCGCAGGCCTCCCAGAGGCACCACGTGGTCTAGGGCTGGGAATACCCAAAAGGGAGATTTTGACTTGAGAAAGCTAGCGCTCCTAATCAATTAGAAAATAACAATAATCTACAGGAATAAAAGAGAAAAATGCTAATGGACCGTACCTTCCCAATGCCCACAGCCAATCAGAGTGAGTATGCAAATTAATCCAACTAAGATGTTGGTTAATTTGCATGCGCTGAGGGAGGAGTGAAGACAGCATAGAAGGAAGAGGGAGGGAAAGGGGAAAGCAAGGTGCTGCTGGAGGGAAAGCCTGTGTGGTAGGAGCAGCTGCAGAGATGGGTGGTGGTGGGAGGTGGTGGGTGGTGGTGGGCGGTGGCGGGCGGTGGCGGGCGGGATGGTAGAGTGGGGTGGGGCATGCAGCAGCATGCCCTGCCCACCCTGCCCTCAGCAGCAGGAGAGGTGGGGGGGGGTGGGAGAGGGGAGCTGGGGGAGAGGTGGCCATGGAGGAAGGGAAACCCGCCAGAAGCCCTGTTCTTGCAGGAATCTTCCTGCCACGGCCCCTAGTGATAGAAAAGATGGAACCAAGATGGATGTCACTTTGGAGCCTGTTCCAAAGGATAATGCTAAGATTTCTTTCACTAGGAGCTGTCCTGACGCTCTGATTTCCCCCTGGCCTCTTGGATCACTATTTCTCTTACAGATTGCACTTACCTCACACAGCTCAGCGATGGTACACTGGCCCTCGTCCCTGCAAGCTCCCGGGCAGGAGTCCCGTGTGAATGTTCCCACGGAACCAGCGCTGTGCTGCCCACCAAGTGCCCACTCACGGTCAGGCGGCCGGGGGGCTGTGAGCGATGGTGTCAGTGGCAGCAGTGGGCCGTAGGTGCCTCCCTGACACCACCCAGTGTGACCCTGACCACGACCACGTGGCAGGCGAAGTGGGAGGGGGATCAGAGTGGGCCAGGGAGGCCTGTGGAGTCCCTCCCCGCAGAGCGCAAGGTGAGCGGTCACCGCCAGCCTGGCTGTTCTCAGCCCCGGGAAGCTCTGCCTTTCCATGGCGATGCGGGCCTCCCCGTGCTGGGGTTTGGCCGGGTCACAGGGCGCGCGTGGAAACCCGTTCTTCTCTCTGAGCCTTTCTTAGGCGCTGGGGAGTAATCTGTTTTGTTTTTGTTTTTGTTTTTCCTTTCATTTTGGATGTTTGGCTGGGGGAGAAATCATAGGTACAGCGTCCATGGAAATAGGAATCTTGACTCAAAATGGTTAGGCATGCAGAGAATGCTGTCCCCTCTTCCAGCTCCTTGAGGTAAATACAGCCATGACCTAGCTGCCCTGAGCGAAGGAACGTGTTGTTTGCAACCTGTTACTCATGCTCTCTCTCTCTCTTTTTTTTGTTAATTGCCAACCATCGTGAAGCGATGTCAGTCTCACTTAGGAAATGCTTTAAGGACCCTCAATACACATGCACGCTGCTTTCCTTTTCTTCCCAACCCACATTCATGCTGCATCGCTTGTAGAATCTATTAGCTTTTAATTCCAGTAACGATTCTGAGAGCACCCGTCTGCGAGGAAATACGGGATCACAGATCCGCCGATCTGCCGCCCGGTTTGGTGCTGGCGGGGACTCTGTTCACCGCCTTACCCTCCTTCACGGGGGCCGCGGCCGCCCTGCGGCGTGTGGACACTCAGGCCTCATTTCGCAGACGGTCATGCTGCCGTCATGCTGATGACTGAGGAGGACCAACACCGGCCGGAGTGGGTCTACCTCAGCCTCTGGGGGCCTCTGCTCACTCATAGGGTTCCTGCTTGGCCTCCCGATCCTCCAACATGCAAGGAGCTGCGGCGATCCTCCAGGCTCTGAGCTCCCTGAATTTCCAAAAAGAAAAAGAAAAAAGAAAAAAGAAATTGAGCTCCCATTTATTTAAACTACTCGACTCGACTTTCCTCATAATCTCATTGTACATGAGTAATCCTCATTTATCTTCTCAAATGACTCCCATCTGCCTTTTTTTGGAGACACTTCTTCATGGCAAAGAAACATTTTCTGGCAGATGTTCCGAACAAAAACCACGAATTCTTTGAAATGTGTGACACCAGGAGGATATTCCAAAGTGGGAGCTCAGATATTTGAGCAAATACCCAAAGAAGAAACACGAGAAGCACTTTCAGTACTCAATAACTTGATTTACAGAAGGTTGGAACGCTAGGAAGGAATGTATCCTATATAATAAAAGCACAATATGCAAATCAATGAAACTGCAGAAGGACTGGTTGACTGGTTGCTATGATGCACACTGACCACCAGGGGGCAGACACTCAATGCAGCAGGTATTCCCAGCCCACAGGCCTCAGGCCAGCCAAGGCCGGTGAGAGCAGGGCCCCTGATTGCCCTGCAGAGGAAGGCGACCAGCAGCAGTGGAAGGGGGAGGGCTGCACCAGGTCAGCAGAGGCCCCCTGATCGCTCCACTGGTCACCCCCCAGATTGGCCCTGATCACCAGCCAGGCCTAGGGACCCTACCCGTGCATGAATTTCATGCACCAACCATCTAATGCAATATATTAAAAAACTGGCATGTGTCCTTTTAAGGACTTTGAAAAGCACTGGCCTGCATAGCTCAGCGGTTGCCTATGGACCTATCAACCAGGATGCTCCTCAAATGGATTCGCCTAAAGGACCTTCCAGAAAGTCACCTCCTTAAGCACCGGGGATGCTCTGCCAGGCGGCTCCTCCGCACGGACGAGCTTCCCGCATTTCCAGCGCTGCCCCCTGGTGCGCGGCCCGTCTGGAGAGGAAGCCCGCGCCTCCTGTGCTGTTCTCACGGCCGCGGCCGCCTGGGGTCCAGTGGGTCAGCGCACTGGTCGGCAAACTCATTAGCCAGCAGAGCCAAATACCAACAGGACAACGACGGCCACTTCTTTGGAGAGCCAAATCTTTTAAACTCAAACTTCGAACACCACTTCTTCAAAACAGACTCGCCCAGGCCGTGGCATTCTGTGGAAGAGCCACACTCAAGGGGCCAAAGAGCCACGTGTGGCTCGAGATCCGCGGTTTGCCGACCGCGGGGTCAGTGTGAGTGCCAGGCTTCCTCAGCTCCGATGGTCCCCTTGCTCTTCGAAAGGACGCTCCAGGGGGCAGGCTGAGGACAGGCCAGGCTCCCGGGAGAGCCCTGCGGGGGATGGCTTAGGACGGCTGGTTTCAGGTCCCTGTGCCCGGCCTTGCTGCCCGGAGGGTGAGATCTGAGAGGCCCCCTGAGGCAGCCTCCCCTACGGGAGGAACCGGTCCCTGCTGCATCGACCTCCCTGCTGCGGCCCAGGGCCACCTGGACTCCCGCTGTGCCTCCCCCACACCCTCCTCACTGCCTTCCTGACAGCACTCAGGGGTTGTCTGCCTTTAGGAGCAAATGGGCTTTTGCTCTAGTTGCTCAGGGCATCAGCTGGCTCCCCTCTGAGCTGGAGGGCAGAGGGCATCAGCTGGCTCCCCTGTGAGCTGGAGGGCAGAGGGCATCAGCTGGCTCCCGTCTGAGCTGGAGGGCAGAGGGCATCAGCTGGCTCCCCTGTGAGCTGGAGGGCAGAGGGCATCAGCTGGCTCCCCTCTGAGCTGGAGGGCAGAAGGGCATCAGCTGGCTCCCGTCTGAGCTGGAGGGCAGAGGGCATCAGCTGGCTCCCCTCTGAGCTGGAGGGCAGAGGGCATCAGCTGGCTCCCCTCTGAGCTGGAGGGCAGAGGGCATCAGCTGGCTCCCCTCTGAGCTGGAGGGCAGAAGGGCATCAGCTGGCTCCCCTCTGAGCTGGAGGGCAGAGGGCATCAGCTGGCTCCCCTCTGAGCTGGAGGGCAGAGGGCATCAGCTGGCTCCCCTCTGAGCTGGAGGGCAGAGGGCATCAGCTGGCTCCCCTCTGAGCTGGAGGGCAGAAGGGCATCAGCTGGCTCCCGTCTGAGCTGGAGGGCAGAGGGCATCAGCTGGCTCCCGTCTGAGCTGGAGGGCAGAGGGCATCAGCTGGCTCCCCTGTGAGCTGGAGGGCAGAGGGCATCAGCTGGCTCCCCTGTGAGCTGGAGGGCAGAGGGCATCAGCTGGCTCCCCTCTGAGCTGGAGGGCAGAGGGCATCAGCTGGCTCCTGTCTGAGCTGGAGGGCAGAGGGCATCAGCTGGCTCCCGTCTGAGCTGGAGGGCAGAGGGCATCAGCTGGCTCCTGTCTGAGCTGGAGGGCAGAGGGCATCAGCTGGCTCCCCTGTGAGCTGGAGGGCAGAGGGCATCAGCTGGCTCCTGTCTGAGCTGGAGGGCAGAGGGCATCAGCTGGCTCCCCTGTGAGCTGGAGGGCAGAGGGCATCAGAGCTGGAGGGCAGAGGGCATCAGCTGGTTCCTGTCTGAGCTGGAGGGCAGAGGGCATCAGCTGGCTCCCCTCTGAGCTGGAGGGCAGAGGGCATCAGCTGGCTCCTGTCTGAGCTGGAGGGCAGAGGGCATCAGCTGGCTCCCGTCTGAGCTGGAGGGCAGAGGGCATCAGCTGGCTCCCCTCTGAGCTGGAGGGCAGAAGGGCGGCGTGTCTTACAGAGCCCTCTGCCGGGCAGGGCTGGGCGCTGAGGGGCTGTGGTGTTACCCATCTAGACCTCCCAGCTAGGATGTCTCCCGGGCGGTAACATTCAGATGAAGGCGACTCCAAGATTCCAGCTATGGGTTTCCAAACCATCCCATCTGCACCGAACCAGAACTCACTCTTCCTTTCTGCGAATCCCATGAAGTTAGAGAATTTCTGGGGGAAGAACAGATAAGGCATGTCCCGGGTGGGAGCTGTGAGGCTCGCCCCGTGTGCCAGTCTCGGCAGAATTGATTAGCTGTCTGTCCTAAATGTGCTGAGAAAGAGTGTGACAAATGGCTTGGCCTTCCCTGAAGTGCCAGGAAGGATCAGGTGCCCAGGCCCCCAGAAGGCGGCCACCTGCAAGGATGAACAGCGCTGCGGACAGCAGGTGGCGCTGTTGGCCAACAGCAAACCTTCTCCCTGGGCTTCCTGTCAAACTCACCATCAGCTCATCACAGTCATTCTTCAGGGAAAAGGATAAAATCCCGGGCAACTGGGATTTGCTGGCAAGGCCCGGGCCCGGCAGTGATTTCTCTGCTCAAAGCCGGCCTGAAGGGTGTGCTGACGACCGCCTTTTCTCACTCTTTGTTTAGGGTTAATTCTGGGTGTGTTTTGTGTTAGATGGTGACCTCCTTTGGAGGAGAGCTGAGACAAGCAGAGGATCTTATTGAGCAATAATTGTAAACTCGAGTCGTTCCCCTGAACTTGAGAGTAGGTGTTCCCCTTTTACAAACCCCCCCATATTTCTTCCGGGTGGGAGGGGATTTGCATCTCAGCCTGGTGGGAATGACCAGCATAGAGGCCTGCGGTTAGGAGCAGACTCTCACACCAGATTGTCCATCTTTTAAATCAGGTCCTGCCATTTGCTGGTTTCTTTCCTGTGCCTCAGTTTCTCGTTTGTGAACAATGAAAGTACCAGCACCCTAGCCGGTTTGGCTCAGTGGATAGAGCGTCAGCCTGGGGACTGAAGGGTCCCAGGTTCGATTTTGGTCAAGGGCACATGCCTGGGGTTGCAGGCTTGATCCCCAGTTGGGGGCGTGCAGGAGGCGGCCGAGCAACGATTCTCTCTCATCATTGATGTTTCTATCTCTCTCTCTCCCTCTCCCTTCCTCTCTGAAATCAATAAAAATATATTTTTTAAAAAAGTGACTCATGGGGTTGTAGATAGCCAATCGGTTTACCTAGGGGAAGCGTGATGAGAAGGACCTGCTAGTAGTGAGTGTGCAAAACGTGCCACCGCTGCCCCTGTCTCCTCGGGAGGGCCGTGAATGCTGCACACCGAGGAAGCTGTACAGCAAGGATGCCTTCATTCCGATGGAGCCCACACTAGGCCGGGACCTGCCCTTCGGGGAATAGGCCCCGGACCTCTGTCATCACAGGAGCTAGTTCTGTCATCACAGGTGCTAGGAGGGATGAGCGTGTCCATGATGGGAACAGCCTGCCGCTTACCAGCAGGCTCAGTGAGCCTGTGCACCTAACCAGGCCTGTCGGTGACTTTCCCAGCAGAAGTACTGTTAGAAGGAAAATAATAGATGTCTGGTTATGCTGGGATCTTCATACGCCTACGTGGACGTGCACGTGCGATCTTAAACACTAAGACGAAAACAGAGGCAAGGCGTGTGAACAGTGAAGATCCTTCTCAGCGAGTTGTCGAATCTGATACTTTCCCCGCAGAATCCCCCGGGGTAACTGTTTTCTCCAGATAGTGTCTCCAAAGAGGGCCCTCTTAGGCTTACGTTCTTGGCTTTTGTCTATTCCTGACCCCGTTTTGTGGTGCATTTGTGTTTGAGGTAGGCTTTGTTGCTTTCTTTAGTGATTTAAAAAGTATAATTCCTTCACCTACTTCCCAATTCTAGAAATTTACTTTTATAGGATATGAAGAAGGTATGTTTATGCTAGATTACATCGTGTAAGGGGACTAGGAGCTCTATAGAGGAGAACATTTGTACATGCTACCTATTGGTAAGCTCAGACTTTATTTATGAGTCTCCTCAAGTCCTCTGGATGGAACAACTTGCCTGGACTATGTGTTGCCATAACACTCTCCTCTGTTTCTTATCTTGAGGAGAAGAGCATTTCTATGGACTAATTGCAACTCTGGCTTTATCGCCATTGCTGTGAGCAAGTTCACCTCTGTGTGCATAACATTTAGCAAGGTGTTGATAGCAGGTACTCAATTGTATTTACTGAATGAATGAAAGAAAGAAATGAATGTGAAAAGGTGATCGAGTGTGTGTGTGTGTGTGAGAGAGAGAGAGAGAGAGAGAGAAAGAGAGAGAGAGAGAGAGAGAGAGAGAGAGAGAGAGAGAGAGAGAGAGAGAGAGAGAGAGAGAGAGAGAGAGAGAGAAGGAGAGGGAGAGAGAGAGAGAGAGAAGGAGAGGGAGAGAGAGGGAGAGGAAACTGGCCTTGGAGGCTAAAGATTGTCACGTGAGCTCCAAAGGAAAGGGACGTACACTGGCTTGTCTGATTTGCCTCAAGAATTTCATCAAGGGATGTGGGTCTGAAACCCGCTGCTGTTTTCCGGAGCCTCAGTGAGGGTGGAGAAGCCGTGGGAGTTCAGGTTTTCCTGGGGAAAGCACGGGTGCTTGGCATTTGTGGAGAGCGAGGAGAACAATTAGCTCACGGTAGGCCACAGACTCCACACTAGGACACACCACATTCTTTTCAAGCATGTCTTTGGGGGACATTTTTGGTTTGTGCTTTGGACAGTTATTGTCATAAAAGCAGGTGCACAGTGCAAATGTTTGGTTGATCTGGTTCCAGAATTTCAGAGGTTGTGCAGTGCTCACTAGCAACACACATCTCTTCAGGAAAAAAAAAAAAAAATCGGTTATTTAAGAAGGAAATAACACATTTTTCTTCAAATTATGTGTGGATATCATTTAAAATGTCTACGAGTTGTTAGCTCATAAGTACTTCAGTTTTTTTTTTACAACGTACTACATGGAACCACTAGGCATTTCTTTTGGCCTCAAGACCCTGGTGAGAAATCACGGAGACACCAAGGGCTGTGGGCTGAGAAAGTCTGGCGACCTCTGCTCAGGGTCATACACGGGACACTAGGAACAGGGCCTCCTCTGGGGAGAGCTGGTGTTTCGAAGGCGGGGTGCTGCCAGTGTTATGGTTTGATTCCCGACTATTGATCTGCAAATGAAGGTCAGGACAGATCATTAAATAGAGACCTCCAGTTCACATGGCGGTGAAAATTTTAATTGTATTATTGTTTACTAGAATTATTGCTCCATGAGATTTGGTTTTATTTCTTCACAGACCATAAAGTCTTCCCAATGGAATATTTTAAAATCACCAATGGATCCAATAGTACAGAACCTCGCCGCATGCCAGGCAAGTTAAAGTAATTTCTAAACTTTCCTTTAAAAATATAAGGCAATGCTTCACCGTACCCTTCTTTTTAACGCCACTGCCGAATTCAAAGCAATGGCAGCAGCATTGTTTCTCTGAGTCTCAGCTGCAGTTGATGTTAGCCTTTTGTCAGCCCTACATAACATAAAATAAATAAATATAGAAATATCACGTGTTATTATGACTTTGGGCAGCAGTCAACCCTGAGCTTTTGATTTTTCTTAGTTTATACAACTAATTAACAATCTAACTTGACAGCAGATTCTTCCCCCCTCCTGTATCTCATTTTAAGGAAAGATCATAATTCAAGAGACTTTGGAAAAAGTGTAATTCCAGATTTCAGCTTCCCATCTTAATAAAAATGCTATTTAGTGACCTCAATTTTAACAAAAGCTTCCAGTTGCCCCTCTAAAAGCACCATCCATATGTAGCAAATGTCTTCACTCTTTGCTGCTTGCTTATAGACGTAGGCAATATTTGCAGGCCTGCATATTAATCTTGTGATTGTCTCTACTCGAAAAGAAACAGCATATGCAGGCGTCCATCTGAAGGCAGGGTTTTCCCTTGATGAATAGCTCATCTCTTTCTCCAGCAGCGCCAAGTACTTTTGTTCTTTATTTGCCGCAGATGCTTATGATAAAAAATTAAATTACTGTTCATCCTTTCAATACGGTCTCCTCAGAGGATCTCCGCAGAAGAACAAACATTTAAAAGAGGATGCAGAAGGTTCAGTTTTATACACAGCCCTGCTCTATTATTCATTGCAATGCATTTTTAATGTTCGTGGAGGAAGAGGGAAATATATGTTAATTTCTAAGGCGAGACAGGCGGTGATTGAGAGAATGATAGATTCAGAGGCTGGAGTCCTGTGCATGATAATGAAATAAATCCTCTCTCTTCTAAATCCTGATTTTTTTTTTCTTCTGTATGTGGGAAGAAAATCTACTAGGGTTTCTGGGTGAAAAATCTCAAGACATAAACTCCAATGGCTAATGTGCCTCAGACTCTTCATATTTTCAGTTGAGAAAAAGTTCACCAGAGCAAGATTATTAGAAACAAAACCACACAAACAAAAACAGGACAGAAAGGGAAGCCCTGGCTGTCACTATAACTGATAGGATTTTGCTATTTCCTTTATGAGATTCCGGCTCACAGCTCACCAAGTTATTCTACATTTCTCAACAAAATTTGCTCTCTTGTTGTTCACCCATCAGCCAATTATTTTTCCTAAATAGGTGAAGAGATTTATGTGAGCAATCTTTCAACTCTTAAAACCTGATGCTGTTCCTACGAGCACGGAGAATGAATACCGTGTCTTATTTTGGCTATGAATCGCCAAGGCTAATGGTTTTCTTTGTGTCCTGTTCTCTTGGAATTCAACCATTTATCTTCAATCCAAAAGAATTGCAGCATCTGGTGAGGAATCGATTTACAAACTTCTCACAATGTGCGAGAACAGATTACAATTTATGGACTCTTTTCTCCGAGCTCCCGTAAGAGTCTCCGCTCCGGATACAGGGACAGGCAATGTTGTTCGATGTGAACAAAAGATAGTAAGAGCACAGGAGTTCTATTTTCTCAGGTTCTCCAACACCTCGTTCAATCTGTTGTCACCAGAAATCACGCATTTTGCATTTAGGGAGAATGAATGTGTGAACAAAACCCTGTTTTGTGGAGAATTGTCTGTTCTTTGTTGTCTGCCGAAGACCAGGTAGTAATTCCATCGGTGGTTGAAGAAAAGGAGAGGGCATTTTCCATTTTCTTTTGTTGGGGATAGACGAGTAAAGGGGGAGGGGGAAGGCTACCTAATTAGAAAAACATATGTGGAGCATGAACTGTGTTTTCAAAATATTGAATTTTATAACCTCAGAACCAAAAACAATATGCTCGAGCCCTGGCCGGGTTTGCTCAGTGGTTAGAGCATCAGCCTGTGGACCGAAGATCCCCCGGTTCGATGCCAGTCAAGGGCGTGTACCTCAGTTGCAGGCTCCTTTCCATCCTGGGCCCTGGGTCAGGGCATGTTCAGGAGGAAGCCAATCGATGTGTTTTTTTTCACATCAATATTTCTCTCTGTCTTTCCCTCTCTTAAAAAAAAATCAATGGGAAAGTATCCTCGGGTGAGGATTTAAAAAAAACAAACAAAACCCACTACAACCCTCCCCAATGTGCTCTATTATGTAACTCTTAACCTCAATGTAAAGCATCTTATATAATTCAAATTTTTCATGTAATCATGCTATGTTTTTCTCAGTTCTTTCCTATATATTAATGTAAAACTGGAAATACCCACTGTTTAGGGAAAATATAAGTTTATTTCAGTGCCTTCACAAGAGATGCCTACTTTTAGAGCGTTACCTCGTTGATTGCATTCTGGACATGTAGTGGTCTTATTTTTACTTTCCCCATTTCATAATGACTATCCCCATAGCAACAAGGCGGATTTGACCAAAATGAAAAGACATTCATTATACGTGGCTACCTACAATGAATCATGATAAACAAGACACACACCAATGCCGAGTAAATGATCATGAAATTCAAATTATCAGTCACAATCAGAGACTAAGGAAACCAATCACCCAGAACACGTTGTTTTGCCTCATTCATTTGCACTTCCTCGTTTTCTTCTGTCCTACGGCCAAGGCACCTTGATGCTTTATTAGTTTAAAGGACAGAAACCTGGGATTCTAGGAGCAGCCTTTCTATTAAAAAAACATTGCTCCTGTTTTCTAAGTCGGCGCAAATTAGATCGGATGGGGAGGTGTGCTTTCCGTGGAGGAGAAGCGGTTAATGTGCCGGAGGATGTCAGCGTTTCCTTAGCGCGGCCCCTCTGCCTGCGCCTCCCGGGTGCTCACAGGCAGGAACCGTGTGCGCCGGAGGCAGGGCGCTGTCCTGGCCCAGACACCCCGGAACCTGCCATTTTCTCATCATCGTTCCTGTGATCTGAAGTCATGGACTTAAAAATCCTGGCGCTCGTTGTTTTTGCCTTAAAAATGGAGTTTCTTCCAGGAGTCATTCAGGAGTTGTGTATATCTTTAAGCACAATGTCTGACCTGTGAACACTGCCCAGAAAGGTTGACTGTGATAATGACGGTGCCAGTGGTGGGATCATAATGCTTTCCCTGTCCGTGGATCTGCTCCTTCCCCACCTCACGCGATATTTGGTGGAGTGAGAGTCCAATTTCTGAAACCTGTCCTTTCAAGTACGTTTATCAGATTAACTACAAAAGATAGATCTGTCTTGCTTTGCCACGCCTGGCATGTGGCCTTATAACTTTGCTTCAGTGTCGCCATCTAATAATATTTCGAATTTCTAACCTACTTATCTTGTGAAAATATTCACATGTAAAAAATTAACTGATCTTTTTTGCCTACAAAACTTATATGTTATTTGCAATGGCAAAACATTACTTTGAACTGATCGTGACTATTAAAGTGCCGGCAGCCCCTTGCTGCCTATGAAGCGTGCTCTGAACTCGGGGGCACC
Source organism: Nyctalus aviator (assembly GCA_036971965.1). Classification (NCBI taxonomy): domain Eukaryota; kingdom Metazoa; phylum Chordata; class Mammalia; order Chiroptera; family Vespertilionidae; genus Nyctalus; species Nyctalus aviator. The sequence goes on from CM072925.1 coordinate 168,859,961, forward strand.
CCATGGCTGACCTCTCTCCCTCTGGCTCTGCTCCTGCCCAGGGGAGACTCGCTGCTGGGAGGAAGCCAGCCTCCGGCACCCAGCACAGGCCCCCGGCCCTCTGTGGGCGGCTGGCCATCCCATGTTGCAGGTAACAGAGACAGATTTCAAGAGTTTGTGCAATGAGGAATAACAACACAGATGTGGGCAGAGCCAGCAGGAAATAGCAAAGTCCAACAGGCGCAAGGGAAGCACACTGTCCGGCGCCTGGCAGGTTTCTTGTGCTCATTTGTCACTATGGGTGGGGTCAGAGTTCACACTCTTAGCTGCTGCTCCAATGCCGCTCGCTGTTCAGCAATATTTTGAGTCAACTTCCCGAGTCCCTGTTTTGTTTTCTGTTTCAAAACCTACACTTTCCTCAAGCTTTAATCTCACTTCTGCTCCTCTCACACCTAGCAGAGGTCCCTGGGTAATACTTCACTAAGAAAATGGAAGAAAACGAGAAAAAAAAATTAGTCTTTTTTCCTTTTTACAAAACTTCTATGTAACAACATCCTCACGTCTCCACTGAAATCTATAATCATCTTTTCTCATTCCTCCCTTCCTTTTGTCTCCAAGGAACACTACATCTAAGGGGAGCGAGTCTGCTCACCTATCCTCTGGATCTCATTCTGTTTACCTTCACTGGGCCTCCTCGATCGTTTCTATCTCGTTTCTATCATCAATCCCTACACATCCTCCAATGTTCTCTCTATGCCTATAAACATTTTCAGACCCATTTCTCCAAACCAAACCAAGCCGAACTCAAACAGCACGGAAGCCATCTGCACCACACCCAGAACCGCTCACTGCCCGTCTCTCATAGCAACAGCCCGTTGCTCTCCATCCTTCCCTGAACACGTTTCTTAGAATAATCGTAATGTTTCATGCCCACACATGCTCTCCTCCATTCCATCCTTGCACACCCCAGGATCTGACCTTGTCCTGCACCCATCTACCCGACTCCACTGTCACAGTCCAACAGGGCCTTCCTGTAGGTAGTGCACAGTCAACACACAGCGTTCCAGGGACATCGAATGATTGTTTTGGCTTTTCATGGCAGGGAGCCTAGGGATTGCTGCTGGATGAGTCATATAGACCTTTCATTGTGAAGAGCCTTGCACTTGGTTAATATTTTGGACTATTTTCCGAAAGAACTGGGCATGCATGGAGGGATTGTTAACACAGGGGTTATGGCATAAGAAACAGCTCTGTGAAAAATATATGAACACAGACAACACTGTAGACTTATCAGTTTGGAAACTATTGTAGCCATGCAGACAAGGAAATTATTTTGAACAAAAACAATAGCAGTGAGAAATTAGGGGGGGAAATAATTGGTATGAAGTATTTATTTAATTAAAAAAATTTCTATTATGTAAAATGTCAAACATATAGGAAGGTAGAGAGAATGATATGATACAGGAAATGGGATGCCTTGAGCTTTGTTCTTCTTTCTCATGACTCCGATCCCGGCTGCTACTGCTCTAAGTCTGACAGCCATCATGTCTTACTTGTGTTTTCGCACCAATCTTTCAACTGGTCTTCTGCTTCAAATTTTGCCCTCCCACTAAACCCATCCTATAATTAGCAGGCAGAGTCGTTTGTAAAAACTTAACTAGGATAGATACTCACAGCTGAAAACATTCCGGCGCCTTTTGTTGCACTGAGAACAAGTCCAAGTGCTGCCTCAGAGCCTACGGATCCGTCCTTCATTATGTGACTCACGCTTAGCTGTCTCTTCCGACCTTATCACCCACAAATTTCCCTCCATCCTCTCTGCTCCGGGCACCCTGGCCTTTCTTGGCCTCCAGAGTGCCAGTCTAATTCTTCCGGGACATTTCTCCTTGATTATCCTTCTGCCAAGATATTCTTCCCTCAGGCCTTCGCCTAGCTCTTATTTTATTCAAGCCCTATGTGAAATGCAGTTTTTCACTATTGCCTGGCTTGACACCTAGTCTAAATTAGTACCTCCTGTCAGTAATATTTTTTTTTAATCACCGGTTTTATTTTATATTTTATTATTTTATTTTATTTTATTTTATTTTATTTATTTTTGTTCTCAGTTCATGCTACTATCTGCAGTTCTCAGCTATTTCTGAGCTATCTCTGAACGATTTACCTTACCTACCACATCCAATTAATTCCCAAGCCCTTCAAATGTTCCCTTGGAACATCATTCACATCAATTTATCCTTCTTATTTCCATTGCAAAATACGTATTCCGGGCTCTTTTTCCATCTAGAGTCCACCCATCTCTTTGTTCCCTAATGAATCTCCTTATCTCTAGTTTTTCTTCATTCTGACCCATTTCATTTATAGTCAAGATCAATCTTTTTAAAAGTGGCCTATAATTTTGACACTTCCCACCTCATTGTTCTTTTATGATTTAAAATTGCCTAAGGAATAATGTCTCAAATTCTCCCTCTGGAATTTACATGTTCTCTAAGTCCAATTCCTCTCTATTCCTCTAACTTTATCTTTTCTCATTAACTTTAAGTCTATCCAAACTAGAGAGAAGTTTTAATTTTTTACTTCTCTCTTCTTTGGTTAAACTGATGTAGAATAGGAAAAAAAGCATTTTTAATGGAACCACTAATTCTATCCCTTTCTCCACAATATTTTCCCTAAACATTTTTTAACTTTCTTAAATTAACCTATTTTTCATTGGGGATGGATTTTGTGGATAATACTTTAAATCAAGACATTGTTTTTGTGTCTAACCAAGGACTGCTTCTATCTTCCAACTCTGACAAGAAGGAAATAATTTTTATCTTTTATATGTACATGGCAATTCATCATATTTAAAAAAAATAAAATGTGACATTAACATATTATTTCTGCTAGGATGATGGCACTGAATTTTTTTTAACTTTATAGTATTTAAAGATAATTTGCTATATGATTTATACCTCAGAAATTAAAATATTTTAAAAGTAATTTGTTTTTGGATTTAAGAAAGTGTATATAATCATTTGATAGAGTAACTGTATACATCTATCAAAACAATATAATATTATAGACACAGTATTTTAAAATTATATTCTACTAGTGGCCTGGTGCACAAAATTTGTGCTGAGGTGTGTGTGGCAGTGTTGCTCAGCCCAGCCTGCACACTTCCAATCTGGGATCCCTGGAAGGATGTCCTACTGCAAGTTTACAGGAATCAGGCCTAAACCAGCAGTCAGACATCCCTCTCACGATCCGGGACTGCTGGCTCCTAACTGTTCACCTGCCTGCCTGCCTGATTGCTTCTAATCACTCTGCCTGGTGGCCTGTTTGCCCCTAACTGTCCCCTGCCGCTGGCCTGCTCACCCCTAAATGTCCCCCATGCCAGCCTGATCACCCTTAACTGCCCCCACTCCCCTGCTAGCCTGCTTGCCCTCACCTGCCCTCCCCACTGGCCTGCTTGCCCCCAACTATCCCCTGCTGGGCTGCTCACCCCAAACTGCCTCCCCACTGTCCTGATCACCCTCAACTGACCCCTACTGATGGCCTGGTCGCCCCCACCTGGCCCCTCTGCTGGTCTGCTCACCCCCAACTGCCCCACTCTGCCAGCCTGATGACCCACAATGCCCCCTTCCCCCCCCCACAACTGCTGTCTCATCCTGGCCTTATCACTCACAACTGCCCCCCCCATCTTGGTCTCTAACCACCTCTACCTCGGCCTCACCACCATGACTTTGTCCAGAAGAATGTCTGGAACGTCTCCTGGAAGATCTCTCAGTCTAATTAGCATATTACCCTTTTATTAATATTGATACCTTATGAAACACCTCAATAATAAGCATAAAATAGAGATAGCATTTTCTTTCCCTTATTATTGGTCTAAATGAACACAGGGATAGGGAGAGACTGTGTGAGGATTTGGTGATAAAGACAGAACTAGAAGCCACAATCTCCAATTTCTAGTCCAGAGCTGTTTGAGCAGTCAGCAATTTACATTAAAAAACATTCATAAAATTAAAATTAATTTTTGGGGTGTTATGAGAAAAATTAAATTCTAGTTCTATTTGGTATCTTACTTTTTATTTCTTAGAAAAATATTAAAATCCATTTGTTTCCATTTCAATAAATATAAAAATAGACGGTTTTGAGAAAAATCCAAAAATGAGAAAAAACATGGAGTATTTTTTCCTCTGTGTACTGGGCCTTAAAAAATGAGGCCACCTTTCCCGTGTCTCTGCCATCTACGTTACCCAGTCCAACCCACGTCTTCAGGTTTGGCATTGGAATAGCAACTAATTGGGTACAAATTGGAGGGGTTTGGGAGGGCTTCTACATGGGAACATCCTTATTGGTCCATCTAAAATGGCCACCACCAGAGTTCTTTCTAGGGAAGGCATTCTTTCCAGTCAGTAACATTAAAACATGCATTCTCCAAGAAAGAGTTCGTGCACTAGCTTCCACTTCATTTGTACAAGGGGTTGTTGGGTTTGCTTACTGGATAACCGGATAACAAAATGTCGCAAACGAACAAGAAGAGCAGGTGAGTTTCCATGGTGATAGAAGGTCAACAATGGTCTGTGCACTTACATTTTTCCCGTTACGCTCTTGCAGTCTAGGCTGGAGACAGTCATTCCTCAGCACTTCCTCCTCCATGTTCTCCTGCTGCTCAGATCTCTCTGAATTGTTCTCTCTGGCAGAGGAGAAATAAAATAGGACCTTATTGCTATGCCATTTTCAAGCACTCAGGCTGTAGTTTTGACATAATGAAGAGGCTTTCCAACAAAAGAGTCTTGCATAATTTGGAAATCCAAGCAGCTTTACGTTGACATATCCAATAACCGCTCAAAATTTCACCTTGAACCTGTTCTGTGGCATCTGTGCAACGCGGATCTGCAGATGGATGGTAAATGTGTCTCTGCCCTCTTGTGGGCTGTTATTTGACAAATGAGTAAACTACTAATGAATTTTAATTTTACCTGGATTCCCTCAGTTAGGATATCTATTCAATGCATGCAATGCTATGCTATTAAGATTGCACATTACACGTGGCTCCTTCATCCTCACTCTGTAAACAGTGGACTGATAAATAGAAAAACACTGGCAAAGGTTTACAGTGGTCACAGATGCTTTTTCAAGACTACTTGATATTGTTTCCGTACAATGTTACCCTTAAACAAATTTATCTTAAAATGTAGAGGTATGACCATCTCACCACAGTTCAGTTTCTCATTTTGTCCTCTATAATGTATAAAGAAATACCCTTTTAGTATTTAAGTGTTTTTAATTATGATCTCACATGTGACAAAAGCAATTAAATATCCTAAAATAATTTGGTACCGCTGGTCCCCAGTTGTTTCACTCCCTAGAGACAACTATTTTCTTAAAATATGTTTTTTACTGACTTCCCAGAGAGAGCAAGGGAGAGGGAGAGAGAGAGACGAGAGAGAGCCATAGATCAGCCACCTCCTGCACACCCCACCCTGGGGATGGAGCCCGCAACCTGGGCATGTGCCCTGACCAGGAAATGAACCATGACCTCCTGGTTCATAGGTTGACACTCAACCGCTGGGCCATGCTGGCTGGGCCAGCTATTTTTAATTATATACACTTTTCACTTTCTATTGAAACACAACGCCCAGGAGCTCTGAGACGCTGTGGAAGAAGGCCGGCAGCCCTGGGACGAATGCACTCGGCTCCAGAGACGCCGTGTCGGTGAGCCCTTTGGGCAAACAGGCCCGGCTGAGAACAGCTGCCAGCCCAGCCGCGGGCATGTTGACCGAGCTGTCTTCCACGCCAGACTCGTTCATCCGTCTGAGACCCACTGGCTTAGAGAACTTAAGTAGCCAAACACCGCCGATGACCTCTGTGTGGATCTAAAGAACCACCTGGCCGAGCCCTGATAAGATTCTTGCCTCAATCTTGTTTAAGATGGCGAGGTTTGGGGGGAGTTTTGATCCAATGTATAACCTGAAAACAGATAAAAGTGTTTTTATCTATTAAAAGTTAAAGTTATGCAATTTGCTCCTTCCTTCCTTCCTTCCTTCCTTCCTTCCTTCCTTCCTTCCTTCCTTCCCACTTTCCCTCCCTCCCTCGCTTCCTTCCTTCCTCCTTTCCATCCTTCCTCCTGTCCTTTCTTCCTTTCTTTTCTCCTCCCCCCCCCCCTTTTTTTTTTTACTACTAAATAGCCAGTAGGTGTCAAAAAGAAAGTAAGAAAAGATTATTTTTCTCCCCCAGGAGAACAGTGATTAAAAAGCTTCTCATTTGAGAGGTGAAAATGGGACTTCTGATTTTTTGGGTATGAACTTCATCAGACAGTGATGTTTTTAGTATTGCAATTTTAATCAAATTATCTAACTTGTTTGGTCCTAATCCTTTAGGGTTAATAAAATAAACCCTGCCTATTACACATGTTAAATATAGATTTCAAATGAATTTACATACATACATATATATATATATATATATATATATATATATATATATTTATTTATTTATTTTTTTTCATATCAGACATTCTAATTTTTGTACCCAAATTTAAGGTATCATTATTATTCCATTTCTAAATTTGAATATATAAAGTATGCATCATGAATACATTAGTGATTAAAAATCTATTCCTAACATGACCACCACCTATTTGTGTGTGTGTAACTATACAATGAATCCATGTAAAATAATGCTATTTACATTGGAAGGTTTAGAATTATAGCTAAGAAAAGACCAATTGCAGATAAGAAATAAAACATTCACATCAAGTTTGGTGAAAACCTGGGAATTCAAGTGAGTAAGCCTCTTGTGGTCAAAAGTAACATGTAAGTACCACATTGAGGAGGGAGGTGGGGAGATGTTAGGATGGTCTTTATGGCTCTGAAGATGTGGCTCACGTTCTGGCTCTGGCACTCACTAGCTCTTATATCTGAGACTCATATTCATATCTTCTATAAAGCATACAGATAATTGTTTTGTGCATAATTTATTAACTAATTTGGAGAATAATTCCTGAATGCAGGGATTTAGGTATCTGCAGAAAAATCTATGATCTGACAAAATGAGTGTCTTGGAAGGTTATACTTTTTTGCATGGGTGTGTCCAGAAGGTGTCCATTATACTGGTAAAGGTGTCATTCCTTTAAATCCACACTAGAGGCCCCGGTGCACAAAATCTGTGCCCTGCGTGGGAGGTGGGGTTCCCTCACCCTGGCCTGTGCACTCTCCAAGCCTGGGTCCCCTCAGTGGACGCTCATTTGCCGGCTTAGGCCCAATCGTCCTGGATGTCCAGCAGGTGGACATCCCTCACAGCCCAGGGCCCTCGCAATCAGGGCCCCCTCACTCTTTAACACCCACCTGCAGTGCAGGCTGGAGAGGCTCTCGCCACCATCATTGTGCTCGCCAGCTATCAGCCCGGCTTTTGGCTGAGCAGTGCTCCCCTTGTGGGAATGCACTGACCAGCAGGGGGCAGCTCATGCATTGAGTGTTCGCCCCCTGGTGGTCAGTGCGCTAGATAGCGACAGATCCTTCTGCCCTACAGCTGATTTGCATATTAGCCTTTTATGACATAGGATTATACATTGTTCCCTGCACTCCTCCGGCTGTGAATGAATGGGAAGAGGTGGAGCTGTAGGGCCACCTTCTTGAAGGCTCCAAATTGGCTTGAGAAGGAATGTAAAATGACGTACATTGGAAGTTGTTGCAATTAAAATGTAATAACGTTAGAGCTGTTCGTTTCATTACTTTCTGACATTTTATAAAAACACACACGGTGGTTCCTTTCCTTACCCTCAGGAGAAGATAATGGCCAGCACAGCTGCTGGCTGGGAAGAGGCACTGTGGGGCACTCTTCCCCCTTTATCCTGATAGAGCAAGGTTCCTCAACATCCCTCTGCAGCGGTGAGCGCAATGCCTGATTTCTTTGCCTCCCGTGCTTTGCAACTCAGAAACCTAATGTGAAATGAGGTGGCTTTTCACTGTAAAACTTCCCAGGTTCCTGTAATGATGTAAGCCCATCAATATTTCCTGCTTAGCCTCTCTCCTACAGCAGAATTGTGGAAAACACGATGGTTTTCCTCTAGACGTTCGATTTGAGCTGTAGTTCATATAATTAAAAAAAAAAAAAAAAAGACCCACCAAATGTTTTCAATCTTATTTCGATTAACCAGGCCCTGGCAAATGGGAATGTTAGTCACACATCCTTCCTAGCAAGGCTGCTCTCCAGAGGAGGCCCTGCTCTGCTAGTTCTTTGTGCCTCAGACTGGGAGAGGGCGTGGATAGCCTCCGAGGAGCTTGAAGAAATGAAGATCCGGGTATCCTGTGCACAGGATTCCAATTTACTCAGCCTGGGCTGCAGCCCAACGAGGCTCACGTTTTGGATGTGCCCCCAGGAGGATCTGATGGAAACACGCAGTCATTCACACAATCAAGGTTAGGCCCACAGCGGTTTCCTGCCAACATAAGGTGAACTCACAGATGAAATGAAATAGAAATAGAAATAATCATCTGACTAGTTTGTTTTTGGAGAAATCGCGAGTGTGCAGGCATCTCTTCATGGAGGACTATGTGACTCGGATTATTATAAAATTGAAACTCTCACAACCTCACATTTCCCCCTCAGTGGCAGCACCCAGGGATAAGGAGCTTATGTGGAAACCAGTTAAGTCATTGTTCACCTTTGAGTGGTTCTAACATATGCCCACGGGTGATGAGGTATCTCTCCCATCAAAAGAAGCAGCCGGATCCCTCCCTTCTCCTGCACGTGGCCGTACTTAGTGATACTCTGAAGAGATAGAATATTTATAGTGGCATAGTATAGCATTGTGTAAATGTACCACAGTTTTCTAATCCACTCATTTGCTGATGGGCACTTAGTGTTTCCAAATTCTAGCTATTGTAAATTGTGCTGCTATGAACATAGGGGTGCATATATCCTCTCTGCTTGGTGTTTCTGGTTTCTTGGGATATATTCCTAGCAGTGGGATTACTGGGTCAAATGGCAGTTCCATTTTTAATCTTTTGAGGAAACTCCATACTGTTCTCCACAGTGGCTGCACCAGTCTGCATTCCCACCAGCAGTGCACAAGAGTTCCTTTTTCTCTGCAACCTCGCCAACACTTGTCATTTGTTGATGATAGCCATTCTGACAGGTGTGAGATGGAACCTCCTTGTCCTTTTGATTTGCATCATGATTTGATTTGGATGATTTGTGATTTTGAGCATTTTTTCATATGTCTCTGGGCCTTCTGTATGTCTTTTTTCAAAAAGTGTCTATTTATATCCTTTGTTCATTTGGCGAGAATTATGCTAAGTGAAATAAGCCAGTCGGAGAAGGATAAATATCACATGATCTCTCTCATATGTGGATATAAGTGCTGGAAAACAAATTAGTTTCACTAAAAAAGAGATGTTGACAGGAAGCCAGGAAGGCTGGTCAACAACCTTAATTGCTCTAACCTTTAGTTGAGATATTGTTAGCTGAAGCAGAATCTACCTTGTTTGTCCCGTGAAAGTTTCTGTTATTTCCCGCCTAAGGGCTACATGTAAATTTCTATTTTTGTTGCTTAACATGTTTTCCCCAAAGCCTCAGTAAAAGGGATGGCAGGGCCATAGCAGGAGTCGTTCTCCCACTAGAGTTGCACTACCGCCTGGCCCCCCATATCGCCAAGTTGAATTTCTTCAAGTCTCAAGTCTCTTCATTTGTGTGCGGCCCTTCTCCAGAACCCGAACCCTGAATTGGAACTCTTTCCACGCGGGTCGTGAAAGAGATTCCTACATATAAGGATCAACATAATTTGATGAACAAGAATAGGTCAACCTAGAGACAAATGGTAGCGCAGGGGGTTAGAGAGCAACCAAAGGACTTGTAGGCACGCACATTAGCATAACAATGGACATAGACACTGGTGTGCGGGGGGGGGGGGGGGGGGCTTGTTCAGGGCGGGAAAGGCTGGGGGTGACCAATTGGGGAAAAAGGAAACATGTAAAACTAGACAATAAGAAAGGTAAAAATTAAAAAAAGAAATAGAATATTGTGAGAGTGGCTGCGATTTGTGAGGCCAGGCCACAAAAGATGCTGGGCTTCTCTCCTGAGGCCTCCTCACCACGCGTTTTGTGGGGGCTGGCTGCATGACAGGGGCAGGGAGGCCCTGAGGAGGCCTGGGTGGGCAGGCTCAGGTCTCAGCACCAGTTTATCTGCCAGGTGGGTTCCTTCAAAGCAGATCCTCAACCTCTAGATGAGCCTTTATCATTTAAAAGTATATATTTTTATTGATTTCAGAGAGGAAGGGAGAGGGAGAGACAGATAGAAACATTGCTTGGCTGCCTCCTGCTCGCCCCCCCTCCCCGCCCCCCTCACGGGGGATTGAACCTGCAAACCTGGAATTGAACCTGGGACCTCCTGGGCCATAGGTCCATGCTCAACCCCTGAGCCACTCCAGCCAGGCTAGATGAGCCTTTAGGTGAGTCCAGCCCTGGATGATTATCTTGGGTACAACTTCCTGAGAGACACTGAGTCAGGACCGCCCATGAAGCCAGCCTCTGCCATCTGGCACACAGACTGAGAGCTGTTCACGCTCATTGTCCTTTAAGGCGGGGACATTCGGATAGGCGGCAATAAATAACCAGGAAACACTCAGGGAGTGGTTATATTTCATGCTAATATCTTGACTACTCCATTTTACGAAGAAACGATTGAAAATGTTTTCATATCCAGAAAGTTAATAATCCGAAGACTAAAGGTAGTGCACAGGTGTGTTATCTTGCATTCACCATAATATTTTTTGCTATCCCCACAGCAAAATTGCTAAGCTACTTTCTAAATGCTACATTTTTTGACAAGGACATTTTAATCATTACATTGCTCAATAAGCCGCGGTGAGAAAAGGGTGTTTTTACTGTGTGCCATCTGTTTTTGCGTTCAACAAATCTTTATTGACATCTACTATGTGTCAGACAGTCTCCTAGGACCTTGGTATACATCAGTCAACAAAAGACACAAAAATTCCTGTTCTATGGAGCTTTCAGTGTTAGTTATTTATCATTTATTAAAGAAATATGTATTGAGGGACCCTATGTATATGGACTTAGACATATGTATATGGCCCTGCCTTCACTTAAGCCAGTGGTCGGTCAACTTATTAGTCAACAGAGCCAAATATCAACAGGACAACGATTGAAATTTGAGAGCCAATTTTTTTAAAAACTTAAACTTCTTCTAGCACCACTTCTTCAAAATAGACTCGCCCAGGCTATGGTATTTTGTGGAGGAGCCACACTCCAGGGGCCAAAGAGCCGCATGTGGCTCGTGAGCCACAGTTTGCTGACCATTGACTTAAGCTATCATGAACTTTCCATATAAGTAATCTTTTATGAACTCAACATTCTTCAGATTTAAATCTTTAAACAACTCTGTGTCAATTAAAATGTCTACCGCAATGACAAAACAAATTATGATAATAATTTTGTCTCTCCCCCATCTCTGGCCATTCATACAGACGCAGCAAGAATGTGTGGGTTCTTCTGATTAGTCTGCCGGTTGGCCTGCCACATGTTAATGTCAACTCTGATCATTAGGGACATTCTACCCAGGAGGCTCTATCTTTTTACTCCACTTAGTGAAGAGCAATGATGTCCCAAGCACGTGAGATCTTCTGCAGACCTGCTCCTTGACATACCAGCACGCGGACAATAAGAAGGAAGACAAGATACTCATTTTGTCTAAGCTGAGAATAATACTATCTACCATTTTCATAGTATTTATGTTAAAACTGTGTGTTCCTGGATTTATCAGTGATCTATTAAAGTACATTTTAAACATGAAATGTTGAATGCAAATTTACATATTTAAATCTTATTTTAAATGAGGTCAGCTTTACACTGAAAATGTAATTAGTAGTAACTCTTAGCAATAACAGCATTTTCCTAGACTTCAAACAAAAAAGTTAAAGCTCTTTATAGACCAATAGTTAATTGAGTTCAGATTCATCAGTTTACAGATAAGAAGCCATGGTCAAAGTCAACTATTGGGGAAAAAGCAACAACCCCCCTGCCCCCCAGGGACTCCCAGCCCACAGCCTTTTTCATCTCGCTGAAGTTTCATCTCATTATCACTAACAGAAAGAAACAGTCATTCCACAGATTTTTTTTTTATCTTGTAGAAAGTGACTTCCAACTTTAATATCTTACATCCTTCATCATTTGTTAGGCCAATGTGAATGTACTCCTTAGTTTATTTTTTTATTTTGACGTGGACTGAACTTGAGGAAATGACTGTACTGCACAGGCACAAACACGGTCCCCAGTCCTCCCGCGCCATGCCTGCCAGGACAACGGCCGCTTCTGCTGATTTCAGTTTCTCGCACGTTCAGCTGAGACTTTCTGAAGCAACAAGAACCAAGAATCCTTCGGCAAAGCTCCAGCTCTGAGAAGGAAAACAACGACTGGCGCTACAGCCTAATAAGAATTCTACATGAAGGGCTTCAACATCCGTAATCACTAGCATCCTCTCTGCTCAGTTGACCTCGTTTTCAGTAACATTGGAAGTCAAACACTGAGCTCCACAACAGCAAACACGTTCATTCTCCCCGCACAGAGCTCTCTGCCTCCACCTCGCACCCGGCCTCCTGTCCCTCGCTGTCTCACGCTCTCCACAGTCCTCACCTTCTCCTCTCAGTGAGCCCATGTTTTACACGTCATCCTGCCATACTGACGTCTCTGACTATTGACAATAAGATCATGAGGTTTATTGTACGAACTGGGGCACTTTTAAGAGTAAAAAGACGCTATTAATAACTACACCAGGAAAAGGCGAAATTCTCAACCGTCCCTGGCAAACCAAGATAAAAGTTCTAACTATAGTCCCAATCATTCTCTAAGCCACTGAGCGGCATGGCCACCTTTAAATACATGCAGATATATCCAGGTATCCTCTCCCTCCTCCCACCTCCCACATCATCCTACCAACGAGTCAATCTGATCTTGATTTTGCTTAATATCAAAGGAAAGCATCGTTTTGATATTGAAATGTATGACTACCCCCATTCTCCCAAGGATGAGCTTCCAGTTTGTTCTTTGGTGACCACTGGATATTGGCCATGTTTCCTTTGGCTGATGCTCCTCACAGCACCGCCGGTTCCTAAGGGAGAGGGTTTGGAGGGCTGGAGGACTTGTGGTGACTCCTGGGTAAAGGTGGGATCCTTTGTGTGATGCTAGCGCAGTGCTAGGCAAACTCATTAGTCAATAGAGCCAGATATCAACAGTACAACGATTGACATTTCTTTTGAGAGCCAACTTTTTAAAACTTAAACTATATAGGTAGGTACATTGTTATTAACTCAATTAGGGGACGTGGTATTTTGTGGAAGAGCCACACTCAAGGGGCCAAAGAGCCACATGTGGCTTGCGAGCCATGGTTTGCCGACCACTGTGCTAGGGGGTGGGGACAACACGACAAGACCGACCAACAGGAAAAGCACATCACATCCTGTGGATCTCCTCAAGCAGGTTGTTAGGACCAGAGCAGCCAGCTGAGGGGCGGGAGAGGAAGCTGTGGGCTGTTCTCCATGGCTGTGCAGCCACAGTGCAGAGTCCAGGAGAACGGGCAGGGACACCAGCATTGTGAGCTGGTATAAGCCTGTGCAGGCCTTCCTGTCCTTACGGCAGGAGGTGTGCAGGGAACGTTTAAACCACAGCTCTTCCTGCTTGGGAGAAGGCGCCCGTGGTTTGCTGGCATGCACCTGGTGAACTAATGCAGCAATGATCACAACGTTTAGCCTGGATGGTCTCTGACCCTGTAACTAGCAAGTTCACCTGCGATTTTCTAAACTTAGAATTGACCTGACCGTATGTGCCTGTGTGTTATTAAAAATGTAAGCATTCATCTAATAGTTGGGGCTTTCGATTGGATACATTGCTTATCTCACATCCCAAAATGCTGTGTAATCATACAGTGGATTGCTTGATGATTACTCATCAATACAAGTGGACAGATTTCTTTCACTGTTTTTAAAATTCTTTAAAAAGTTTTTATTTTTTTAATTTTGTCTGGCAATGGATTAAAAAACAAGAAAGAAAGAAGAGTTGGACTTACAGTTTTTGTTGTTAGTTAATGTATCAATAAAGCAAGTTCTTTTTAAATCATCTGCTCTCTCCTTTTTCAAACATGCTGTCTATCTCTAGCAGAATAGATGACCTAAAACCCGAACCGATGGAACCAAATGGTCTAGGAATTGGGGCTAACGAGGGGGTTTGGAGAGATTGTTTAGATGTCTCGATTCATTTTCTAGCTTTTTAATTTATATTAATTTTTACGTGTTATAATTTGTTGAATGTTTCTTCTGTTCCATCAATGACTCTTATCCAACTAGAAATTTCTGGTCTGAATATTAGATCACTTCTGAATGCCATATGCCTCAGAATGTATATGAAAATGTGTTTATCCACATATACATATATGCATACATATATGTATGTACACATGCATGCATGTATATGCACACATGCATGTAATGTGCATTATCTATATAATTGTGATGACTTCTTGTATTAGTTTTATAAACTGTATAACCCTAGAGGTCAGCAACTGAATTCTTTTTTATTTTATTTTATATTTTATTGATTTTTTACAGAGAGGAAGGGAGAGGGATAGAGAGCTAGAAAGATTGATGAGAGAGAAACATCGACCAGCTGCCTCCTGTACACCCCCTACTGGGGATGTGCCTGCAACCAATGTACATGCCCTTGACCGGAATCAAACCCGGGACCTTTCAGTCCACAGACCAACGCTCTATCCATTGAGCCAAACCAGTTTCAGCAGTAACTGCATTCTTTTTTCCTCTTTCCTTCCTGTCCCTGATAGGTCTTTAACAATCATGACCATATGACCGGTGTTCAGTGAAAAAGCACTTTACTTGTAAGAAATGCAGTCAGAGTTTGACTACCATAAAGAAATAAATGTGGACAGAGTTTCTTTTCATCACCTTGAATAATATCCAATATGAAGGAAATCAGCAATGTCTTACTGTATCAGGGCTGGTGCCACATACACTTAAGTAACAATAACAAAAGATTAGAGAATTTATTCTGGAACCATAGGGATGACTTAGGGGTTAAAATAAGGTCACCATCAAAAAGCAATATCCGGCTAGTCCTTGTCCTGTGTGATGGGAGGTATGTGTTATAAACTCTTGCTGTCCAAGTGAATCAGGGTATTTCTGGAATCCCTGGCAGCCCAGGAGCTGGGAGTCTGTGTTTGAAAGGGCTCTGTGCTTGTGTAATGGGTGATGGGGCTGGCAGCCAACACCGATGGATACGATGATGGAGCTGGACCCTGACCCATTTTGTAAGAAGCCTGGCCTGAGGGAGTTAATCATTTTGAAATTGTAGCTCAAGATTCATCTTCAATACCAAGAAAGAATAAGGAAAAAAAATGCTCCTTCCACTCTGCTAGATGACATGGGTATATAGGAAGAGTGTTTAGGAGATAGATTGATGAGTACATTTCTTCTTAAAAACTCCATCAGAATTCTCCTCTGGTCTGACTGAGGTACAGTTTTGTCCAGGGACTGGAGAGTACTTTAAAGACAATCTTTACTTTCTTTCAACTACGCTCTTCCATGAGTCTCCCAAATACTTCTGTAAATTGTACATAGCTGTGCTATGACCTTTTTAACTGTGTACATGTGTGTATATTCACTCATTAAAAACACTTTAAGGACCATAAAAGGTGTGTTCTGCTTTCCTTCCTAAACACTTTTTTTTTTTTTAACTTTTTTAATAAGCATCAGAATAGTGAGATGAAAATAAAATTGACCACTTACAGAATAATTAAGGTGGCATTTTTCAGGCAAAGGTGTCTATAAACACACAAAATGACTGAAACAGCTTTACTTTAAAACTTGTAAATATCTCTGTACCTTTAATCTGTGTTCGGGCTGGTAAACACAGCTGCCCATAATGAGCGAGCACGTTACATCATGTTCCTCCGAATGAGCCTTCTAATGAGGAATCATCTGGAGGAGGAAGACGTCTCTGCCTTGATGATTGGAAGCCGCTCTCCCCTGGCGAGAATGATGAACCGTTAGGAGATTTCCAATGGCCGCGCGGCCACGGGATTGTAAATTGCTGACGGATATTTAGAAAGTGATTTAGTATTTGTGTTGACATTCTAGCTTTGACAAGAGTTTTTGACTTTTTCAGCAAACTGAAGAAAAAGTCTTCAAAACACATTTAGCTAATCAAAAGGAAGTGTCCAAAGAGTGGGGGAGAAGGAGCGATTAGATGGATATGTTTGAAGGATGTATTCACACTCAACAATAAGCTTTCATTCTCTGAGCAAACCCTAGTCATTCTTAAACATTTTATTTTTCATTTTTATTTTTTATAATATATTTTATTGATATTTTTTACACAGAGGAAGGGAGAGGGATAGAAAGTTAGAAACATTGATGAGAGAGAAACATCGACCAGCTGCCTCCTGCACACTCTTCACGGGGGTGTGCCTGCAACCAAGGTACATGTTCTTGACCGGAATCGAACCTGGGACCCCTGTGTCCACAGGCCAACGCTCTATCCACTGAGCCAAACCAGTGAGGGCAAGGAGAGCTTAAACATTTTAATGCTATGCAATTAATTCATTGCTATCAATTAACGATCCAGTGTGCTCTCCTTCAGCCGGTGTGATTATGTACCCTACCAGGCTCCTTACAAATGGAAGAAACTCACTACAGACTGATTCATATGCCTTTCAGCATAACGGTTATTGCTTATCTCGTTTTTTATTCTTATATTTCCAGTAGCACATGATCTTACTCATCTGGGGGAAATGGGGAACAATATAGATGGATGAACAAGAACAGACCCAGAGACAAGGAGCCGTGGGTCTGACTGTTGGACCTCAGAGGGAGGGTGAGGATAAAAGGGAGAGATCAACCAAAGGACGTGTGTGCACACATAGGAGCCTAACCAGTGGTCAAGGACAATAAATAGTTCTTTCTTTATATTACATCTAAACAAAAGCCTATAAAGCCTATAAATATGGAAATTTTCATTTTAAATTAATAATTTTTCTCTAACCTCCTAACGTGGTAGCTCCACAATTCTCTAAGGCATGCCCTGGCCCAGTGCACTGAAAGGTTGTGTATTTGATTCCTGATTGGGGCGCATATGGAAGGCAAGCACTAGATATTTCTCTCTCACATTTCCCTTCCTCTCTCTCTAAAATAATAAAAATATATTTTTGAGTGAAGATGAAAAAAAAAAGATATACTGTGGTTCAATGTAATCAAGAAAGTTTTTTAAAAAAAATATATTTTATTGATTTTTACAGAGAGGAAGGAAGAGGAATAGAGAGCTAGAAATGTCGATGAGAGAGAAATATCGACCAGCTGCCTCTTGCACACCCCCTACCGGGAATGTGTCCGCAGCCAAGGTACATGCCCTTGATCAGAATGGAACCCAGGACCTTTCAGTCCGCAGGCTGATGCTCTATCCACTGAGCCAAACCGGTTTTGGCAATCAAGAAAGTTTTAAATCCTCTACCTCCTCAGGATTAAATTGGGCTACTAAAAACATTCAATTTATAAAGTCCAAGCAATCTTGATAATTCCACTTACCGCTCACAGTTGAAAATAGAGTTGAGAAGTTAATCAATGCAAAGCCCCTCCCTCTAATACTATGACACAGCATCTCATATGCAAGTCTATAAATGCTATTAATTTGAAATAATTACATCATGCAATCTTACTGTTTTTATCAAATGATCAAATTCATTTATATATCACAGAAGTTGTCAGTGGAATTATGCTTTGGGCTTCCAGAAACAGCTGTCATGCCATAAAGCATAAAGGAGGCTGGGCATAAATGAGGAGCATAAATATGCATTTGTCAAGATTCGGGAAGATTATGTGTCTAAGCATATATAAGTCATTGTTTACTTTTCTGCTACTTTTCTGTCATTGCTCTTCCTTTTTCATTAGCAAAAATAGCAAAGAACTGACTCTTATAATTTTAATGGCTAAAAAAAATTTACAGGCTATATTTCAATTCATGTCATTACCAGAGTCTCTTCCAAATATGAGTTAAAGTCATAAATAGTAAAAAAAACCCAAACTATTTCTTATTCACCTCTGAATTATGTGATCATGTAAAATTTTGCTTCCTCTTTTTCCCCCCTAAGCAGATAAGAATCTGGTAATATATATCTATATAACAAAAATTAAGAGTCCCAAAAATATAAAATATTAGAAAGGGTATTTATTAATAGGATCTTTTATCTACTACTTGTAGGTGTGTAAATTGGTACACGTAATTTGGAAAAGAGTTTGGTATTATCTGGTAAGATTGAAGGTGTACAAAAACGTTGACTGAGAAATTGTGATATTAGCTATACTAGTATTATCTAGACAAACTCTTGCATGAGTGTACTTAGAAATATCTATAATAACATTTTTTTTTTGTAATAGAAAACCACTAGAAAATGAATCCAAGCTATTGGCTGAAGTAAAAATAAATAGAGGTATATTTACAGAATGGTGTGTTATATACCAGTGAAGACAAGTGAATTCACAGCAATATGATTATTCATAATTAAATCTCAACATTTTAATATCGAGCAAAAAAGCAAGTGTTAAAAATACAGATCATATCATTTTATTTATATAAAGGTAAAAATTGCTATAAAAGATTGTCTAGTTTTTGGAGATACATACATAATTGGAAAAATATACTGAAATACAAGATAATGATCAGCCTCCAATCCAATGGTATTTGTTATTTCTGAGGGAGATAGGACTGAAGAAAGGGATAAAGAGGCATGTAAAGGTAATAATAATGTTCATTTTCCTCAGGTGGGTGGTAGGCTCATGTTTATTTCTTAAACCACAATATTTATATTTCTATGTATGCGTCCTTTTGTATACTTGATATATTTTAACGCAAAAATAAATTGAAACATTGCACCTTTTGCTTCAAGTTCAGCTCAATTATTTCATATTGTCTTATGAAATCTGCTTGGATCAGTTGTGAGTGCCAACTGTCTTTGTGAATGGTTAATGATCTGCAAGCTGTTTCCTGGATTGATATTTGCCACAGTCTCCTGGTCCTTATTGCTGGAGAGGTAATGATGCACAGGAGAAAATGGGAACGCCGGGGTGAGAGACAAGGCAGTCAGATCTTCTTCTCCTACACACACTGCCTTCCAAATATTCGTTACTGAAATAGCTCTCAACGAGAGTTATGTAAAAAGGCATACAGTGACTGTGTCATATAGGCAAGTGAAAACAAAAGGAAACAAAGCTGTACAAGATATAAAACTGATGTACACTGAATGGTTTCTACCTTTGACCTTTTCTCTGAGGTTTAACAATATTCTGCATTTTTATAAAAATCGGGGCTGGTGCCAGCAGCAGGTGTGAGCAGCAGCTGTTGCCCTGATCGCCCCTCAGGAGCAGGGGGAGGCGGAGAAGCCCTCGGGGTGATTGGGACTAGCACCAGGTACCAGCAGTGGGTTCAGGTGGTGGTTCCAGCACCTGCTGTGGGTGCAAGTGGGGCTGGCAGTAGGTGTGAGTGGGGCTGGCGCCAGCTGCAGGTGTGAGCACCGGGTGGGCCCATGGCATGCGGGAGCAAAGAAATTTTCAGTAACCACCAGAGGCTCGCCAGATGACAGTGGTCGGTGCCCTGCCTTGATCTGGTGCCCCTTGCTCACCTGCTTCACCGTCCTGCCATGGCCAATGCCCACCATGTTCCATGCATAACTCCTAGTGTTTAGTGCACATCATATCGACTGGTTGTTTGGTTGTTCTACTATTTGGAATATTTGCATATTAGCCTTTTATTAATTAGTATTTTGTAAACAATTAGGAGCTTGACCAAAAAAAAATATTTTCTGAAAAACTCATGAGATGGGGCTTTACTTATTTGAGTAGCTAGTATCCATTTAAATGTGTTTTTGTCTGTTTAGCTTAGGGCCATGAAAATGATACAGGGGATCATCAAATAGTAATTTATTTTTATTTCCCATTATTAAAATAAAATCTATGTATATCTTTCAGATAAACCAAACCAATTCAAAATAATATCCTTCTTAGAGTGAAATTTATCATAGAACCGTTTTATACCATCTTGGGAAAAAATGCTATTTGGAGCCATTTAGAATGAGAATAAACTTATGTGAAATGTTAATGATAGAATTTCAAGGGTTTTTTTGCCCTCCCCTTCCCCTACCACATGGGTAACGTTTTCTATAAAAATGTGACTGATTTTTGCAAAATGATAGCATTCAATAACGTTAGGTGCAGCACACTCTACACTCGTGGTTTAGAGGACTCGGCGATCTGGGGATGTGGTTTCCCTCCAGGAGTCTTGAAGTGAGCGCTGATGTTTCAATGAGTGTCAACTCATGGCCCGCAAGAGCTGTGGAGAGCGACCATCTGGTGGCCTCCTGCCCACGGGGAGGAGATGAATGTCTTCTGGATACAACTAACTTCCTGGCAGATCATTTCTCCGTGAACAAATCCTCAGTGTGTGCTTTACGATATAAAGCAAGCACAAATCCTCAGAGCAATGCAAGTGTGTGTGTGCAGGTCAGCTTTTTTATTGGAGGAGATAAGACAGGTGAACAAAGATCCATTAAGGAGCTGCTGCCTTGTGTGGGATGATCGGCGACAGAAGGCAATAGGAGCATCTCAATCACTCACAGAAGAACCGAGCGGCATGCTCTTAAGAGAGCCAACGGCGGGATAATATCGGTTGTTCTCTTAGATTAATATTCCAGAAATTGAATTTAAAACCTTAAATCATGCGGATTTATTTTTAAGTTCAGCTATAAAGCTTCCCAACGTTATGCCCAGCCAATCAGGAAGCCTTGGTGCCAAGAGTGAGGTGGTCCCTGCTTCTTGGGGAGGGTATGGAAATGTGGTATTGACAGCATGCTGTCAGTTTCAAAATATTCACTCTGCCCACAGACATCCTGTTTGGCCACCAAATTAGCGCTCTCCCATCCCCTAATTCTTACTATCTTATCCTGTTTGGCTATTTTACCTTGTGAGCCTAAAGCAAGCATTTGCAAAAACAGTAAAGGCCATCTCCTAAAAAATATATCAGATTTCTTTCAAAATGGAGAAGGGGAATGAATGACGTTTAAGTAACTTTTCTCAGACTAAACCTTGGCTTGTATTAAGCTTACAATATAGGTTACCAGCACTTCTACTTGCATTTATTTTCTCTTTCTCTTTTTATGTTATCCTTCAGAATAGATTAGGGACATGATGACCGTTTACTGAGTGTTTATTAAATGACAGATCTTTTCCCCAGTCATTATGTGCTTTTATCATTTCATGTTAAAAACCTTCCTCTAGGGCAGTTACTGTCTCCGTTTCCTGATGACACTTGCCCGAAGTCACCAGCTGGGAAGCAGCTGAGCCAAGTTTCAAACTTAGTTTTGTCTCTTATGCCTGCTTTCATGACAGTATGACATTTATCTTAAATACTTGCATTTGCAATCTCTTACTGCCTATCCAAAGATGTTGCATTGCATTTAAGGTGTCCTCCAAACATTTAATTTATTATAATAAGTGATCATAATTCAATCCTGTTTTTGCTACCAGGTCCTCAGAGAAGAAAAACATGCTGTCTGCATGTATGAACTTTTGTATTCTACTGAGCGGATGGATGAATCTGTGAATAGCCAATCCATGGTTTTCTTTCCGAATCTCTTACTGGAGAGTATAATGACTTGTTTTATTTCCCACATTTGGAACAGTAGGTGAATATCCCTATTCCCTTTCCTCCTCCATCCAACTGATGAATAATTTGACATCTATGGACATGAAACATTAGGTCAAGGACACACAATCCAGGAAGACACTTTGACATGGATGACCAGTGGCTGTTCCCAAGGCCATGAAGCCAAGCCTCCCTCGGCGAGTTGTAGCTGGAAGCCGAGGACAGGCAGGGTTCCTGCTTTTCCTTTGGGACATGGCGGTGGGAAGAACGCTGTTGGTTCTCAATAAGCTAATGGGAAACCAGAGCCAGCAGAGCGATGGCTTCAGAATGCTCGCAAACAAAAGGGGTTGTGCCAAATTGTACAGAAACAAAATGCTTGCTTTTACATCAGAGCTCCAGATAACCACCTGGGACTGAGAGACCAATAAGCGTCTAACAGCGGGTGGAGCCACCGGAAGCAGCAGCTTTTGCAAACTACAGTACCAGGTGCCTCCCTGAACGGGGCTCAGGGCTCAGGGCTCAGGGCTCTGGACTGGGCGCAGGTGCTTCCTCAGAAGCGGCTCTGTGAAGGCCCCGCTTTGGTGGATGCTGAGCACAAAGGAACGAAGCAGAATGGGGGTTTCAGAGGCTCCTTACTGGTAACCCTTAATGCCCTAAGTTAACAATTTGAATTAGGCCTGACACAGCTTTGTCAAGGGGCCAAATGGGCTTTAAATAAAATATTTCTCAGCTGTTTGATGAAAATCAATACTATTTACAGCTGTAGTAAGACAGCGTGGGTCTTAAATTGTGGCCCTTTTATTTATTAGGTCTTCTCGGGAAACCCTTTAAGACAGGCAGGGTTCCTAGAGGACTGAGACCGTGTAGGTGACCGTGGATTTTGAATGGAATAGAGGTTTCCTTTTCCTTTTCATTTGCTTTTTTAATGAGTGGAGCCAAGTCAAGCTTAATGTATTTTATTGATTTCCTGTCCCCCAGTTTTGAAGATCCGAGCCTGCTCAAAGACTTCCGGTGGTTTTTCCTTTGGGAGTGTATTGTTTCAACCCAGACCTCTATGTTTTTGATTCATACATCTTCAACATTATGAAGAGAATGTAAATGACATCCCAGAATAACTTATCGATGGCCTCCTGGGGAAAATCACATTAGAGGAAACTTCCAGAAGACTTACTGCTTGTGTGATCTATATTGACTGTTTGGCTGGCACGAGGAGTCACTTTACAGAGATAGATGACATTAAAGCTAAATCTTAAGCAAACTCCTCATTTTCACTCGTGCCATTTATTTTTGTATGTGTGCCTTCTACATGATTACAGAAAGAACAGTTTGAAGTGTAGGACATTTTTCCTGAAATATCATTATTCTTTATGGAAAAAATGACATTTGCAGAATTATGAGAACTTGAAAGTTTTTTTTTTAATATATAGGGAGTATCTTGTGACTTTTTGATGTGTATTTCCATAATGTAGAATCAAAAATTTCATTGGATTCATTTTATATAAACATCATGAGAAATAATTATCTTTATTTGGAGTCCGATATTAGTTATATTTAAGTTTATGTTTTTGAATAGTGTGTAGTGTCAGATTGCATTTTGTAAGCCAAACTATTCCATATAAACTTTAAAATTCACTCTTTCAGGAAAGATGCTTATATTGCACTCTTTGTATTTCCGTAGCTCTTAGAGATGAATGATCTTTTGACCAATGTTAGCCTTTACATTTAATACATTCTAACTGCAACAAATGTTAGCTGAGGTCGCCCTGCCCCTTGAGAAATATGTACACATGTATGTGATATATACATGTAAAACATAGGATTTATATATGCAAATATATATGTATACATACTAATTTAGTGCCCCATTACTTTTTACAGTGGTATACCCAGGGAGGAAAAGTGGGTAGTCTGCCTCTAATATAGGCATTGTCTTTAGGTAAGTAAGCCTTCTCAAAATTGATATTTTTAAAAAAATTAAAAATGTTAGGCTTTCCCCCCTTTAATATGCTTTTGTTAATTTTTCAGAGAGAGGAAGGGAGAGGACGAGAGACAGAAACATCATTGGTGGTCTCAGCACACATCCTACTGAGGATCCAGCCTAAAATTTGGGCTTGTGCCTGACTGGGGAATCAAACCAGCAGCCTCTTGGTGTACAGGATAACACTTACCCAACTGAGCCACAACGGCCAGAGCAAAATTGACATTTTTTTAAAATCACCATACACCAACAATTCTAAATAATGTCAATGATAAAATTATCCTTCCTGAAAATAGCTTCGTTGACTAAGTAATAAAGATTGCTACAATTGCTGTTTAATTTTTGTTAATTAAATATACACGCATACATGTATGTATGTATAGATGTGTACATGCATGTATTTCAAATTAGCACAATTTATTACTTATCTCTTAAGTATCTGCTGCCTCATTTCCTTGGTTTCTTCTGCTTTCCAACCAGATATAGAACACAAACCCAACTTTTATAATGTTTTTTCCACAACCACCACCACCACCACCACCAAATTCATACAAAACTTTCCTGTGTGGCCTTTTCTACCAAAGAGTTGGTCACTGATGGCTGAACTGCTCAACCCTTTCCCTCCTTCATAATGTCCTGTTCTCTGCCTGCACCTCCTTGTTCCTAAGCCTCCAAGAAAGTCTCACATTCCTCAAAAATTCAGATCATTCTCATACACAAAGACGCTTAGGTCTATGCTCTTGATTCCACTTCGCCACGAAAGTGATTCCTTAATGTGCTCTGCCTGCCAACAGAGACAGGGTCCAGCTTAGCTTTCAGCATTTTGCAGCACATGAGATACGAAAATAGTTTCGGCATTTGCAGGATAGACATGTATTTCCAACTCAAATGAGCTGTACTATTTTCCTGAGATAGTGCGAGTGACTACTGCCAATTTGGATTATAAATACTATTTCTACGCTACTCTATAGCAATTTAAAATAGATTTCATATCCATAGAGTAGGTTTCAGGGTACTCTGGCTTTGATCATTGTTAAAAACAAAAGTTAACTGAATACATTTGGAGATCAATTTGGTTTTATTAAGTGAGTCATGAATGAAGCAGCAAAGAGATACTCCTAGGGCAGTGGTCGGCAAACTCGTTAGCCAACAGAGCCAAATATCAACAGCACAACGATTGAAATTTATTTTGAAAGCCAAATTTCTTAAACTTAAACTTCTTATAACGCCACTTCTTCAAAATAGACTCTCCCAGGCCGAGGTATTTTGTGGAAGAGCCGCACCCAGGGGGCCAAAGAGCCGCATGTGGCTCTCGAGCCGCAGTTTGCTGACCACAATCCTAGGGGTTTATACAAGAATGGAGCCATTATGAAAAGGAGGACAAGACAATAAAGTCATCAGCAGGGAAAGAAGAAATTTCATTGGGGGAAAGTAAGAGTTCAGGTGACAATGGATTTTTATTGGCTGTGGCGTTCCCATTGGCTGGGCAAACAAACAAAAACAAAAAAAACCAACTCCCTTCCTCCTTTTGGAGTCATAAAGCAGAGCATGGATCGCAAGCTACACTTCTTCCTGTTGGAGCCAGTGGCTGAGTTAACTGTAGGTGCAATTGCTGACACCTGCCTATTGGAGCTCCCGCTACAGGGCTTTCCGACTCCCAAGTTAGCTGGGATTTCCTTTATTAATTTTCACAGAACAAAGTTGGCCTTGAGCAAAATTATTCATCTAATTTTCAGTCTCATTACCTGTAAAGGGAAGCATCTATCAGGATCCCTTTTAGGTGTAAGTTCTGATGTTGAGGAGCCTTGCATGATATTTTTTATGGCTACCATGGTCAGGTGCACAGATCATGTCCTAAGAATTCTGTAGCCTACCAAGACAGGCAGTTCGGCAGTGATAGCAACAACAAAGGTGATGGTAGTTAAACATTCCATTGCTTCGGCCTAAATGATGCATACCCATCTTTCCCATGGATCCTGGCCTGTCCAAGTTTTCTTAGTAAATGAAGCTACCATCCTCTGACTTGTTCACACTCCCAAACATTTGATTCTTCTATGTCCCTCACCCCTACATGCAATTCTCCAGCGTGTCCTGTTTTCCCAGCGGCTGTCACCTCTACCAGGATGACAGCAGTGACTTTGGAATAGGTTTGCATCTTCCATTTCCTCTATAAATCGATTTTTGTACACAGAGACAGAGTGAACTTTAAAAAAATGCCAATTAGATTATGCTACTGACCTGTTTTAACCTGATGGCTGCAAAGTTCCACTAAAATCTATTTTTCTTACCTACAGTGACCTGCATCACCCGACCTTGCCTGCTTGCCTTATCATCTTTGTGATTTCGATGTGTCTCCATGAGAGCCAGCAAATGTGTCTTGTTCTAGTTTTCATAAATTCCATGTTTGTTCTCACCTCAGAGGCTTGGCGAGCCACCACCACCAGAAAACAAAAACACATAGAGTTAAAATGACTGACAGAACAGTGGGAGAGTTGTTTTTTAAATGTCATAACCTAGGAGTGTTGCCATGACTTTACAAATTATCACAGGGCTTTAATGTTGCTTCGTAGACTTTCTGCAACAGAAAACTCTGTCTTTATGATCTCCAAACTCTTCCACTTCAGCATTTCAAAGACCACAATAGCATATATTTGTTGCATCTTTTGCAATGTACAAAAGGTAGAAACAGAGCTGTCAGGTGATCAGTTTGCTTGTTTCTCAAGTTTATGTCAGAATTTGAGTCCCTTTCTGGACAGCA
This sequence comes from Nyctalus aviator, assembly GCA_036971965.1. Lineage (NCBI taxonomy): Eukaryota > Metazoa > Chordata > Mammalia > Chiroptera > Vespertilionidae > Nyctalus > Nyctalus aviator. Next base: position 168,886,371 of record CM072925.1, read on the forward strand.
GTAGCCAAATACTCTTTCACACAAACCTCACACATTTTTGTTGCTGTTGTCCTACTCACAGCTGGTTAGCTCATTTAATTTACAGGGATTGTATTAGTTTCATACTACTCATACTACTACTGATGAAACAATATTTAAATAATCAATTTGTTATTATGAGTTCCCTCTTCCTACCCCCAGCCCTCCCTCCCTACAAAACAACAATAAGAGGAAAGGAAAGTGTGGAGATGAGATACTAGGCAAAATAAAGAGAATGTAGGAAATCATTTTAGACAATGCAATATAAATAACTGTACCTTCCCCTCCATAGTTGATGTTGTTTTGGTTGGATTTGGGCAAGACTTGGCCAACAAACACATATTAAGTGTTTGCTACAGTCACGGCATGAAGGAGCAATGAACTGAGCAATATTTGGGGCTCCTTCTTCAATGGTGTTACAATTAGAGGTTTGGATAGCTGCATGTCTTTCTAACTGATTTTTTTTGGGGACTAAGAAAAGCTCACTTACACAACAGAAAAGCCACTGACAGATTAGCACCTCAAAATTAGGGTTAATGCTAAAAGTTCATTATATTTGAATTAAAATTATCCTATATAATAAAAGGCTAATATGTAAATTGACCAAACAGCAGAACAATGGGTCTCTATGACCCACAGACTATCAGAGGTCAGGTGCTCAATGCAGAAGCTGCCCCCTGGTGGTCAGTGCGCTCCCACAGGGGAAGCACCACTCAGCCAGAAGCCAGGCTCACTGCTGGCAAGTGCAGTGGCAGTGCTGATGTCTGACTGCGGGAGGGTGCAGACCAGGCTGAGGGATGCCCCCCTCACCCAAGTGCACGAATTCCCTGCACCAGGTCTCTAGTCTTTAGATATTTTGTCTAACTTAATGACAGAAATAATTTCATTCCAGGACATTTGGATTCCCTACAAAAGGCAACATTTGCCGAAAAGTACAGCCATTACCTTTAACACAAACAAAACAAAAGGTTAGCGCTTCCACACAGGGTGGGGATAATTATTTACAGGTGACGTGATTCCCCTGGGATTGTGACGTGAGCATCTTCAGCTGATAGCACAGGGGAGCACACACCTATCAATAAACGATTGTATAAGTGTTATATTGGGATTTTGGGGGGACATCACGTTAGAGAGGAAACAGGATGGGGTTGGCTTCTGCAAGGGAAAGCCTTTGGCAGGGACTGTCGGAGCCACGTCTGATGGGCCATCACTACCTTTCCCAGCGTGACCTCTTTTATAATCTCAGGTCCAATTCAAGATCCACTTCCTCAGGCAGTGGTCGGCAAACTGCGGCTCGCGAGCCACATGCGGCTCTTTGCTCCCTTGAGTGAGGCTCTTCCATAAAATACCATGGCCTGGGGGAGTCTATTTTGGATAAGTGGCATTAGAATAAGTTTAAGTTTAAAAAATTTGGCTCTCAAGAAAAAATTTCAATTGTGGTAATGTTAATATTTGGCTCTGTTGACTAATGAGTTTGCCCACCACTGCCCTAAGGCACCTCATGAAAGAAAAGGCTATTAAATGGAAACCCCCAATTAGATTCTTTTCCTTTTAACTGGAAAAAAAATGGGGGGAAAAAAGTGATGGAAAGTTAAAGAATAAAACATCTCTTTAGTGGAAAAAGGTATAAACACGTATACAAATATGTCTGTGTCATAATGCCAGATGAAGGTACAACTTTCTAAGTTATCCCATAGTTCCTCACAAGGACTTTAGTAACCCATGTACCACCCACCCAGGAGAACATTCTGGTGGATAGAAAAACTCACTCTCTCCCATTCTCTATGATCGTCTTGCTTTTTGGTGTTTCTGGACACATTGTTACCTGTCTGTCTGGTCTACATGAGCAATAAAATATTACAAAACTGCCAGCAGTTCCTTATTTAAACTTATGTTTATCATAGAACCCACAGCAGTGGAATAGAGTAGGTGTTTAGAAATAGTTTCATTCCCTCTGCCATTCATTACATTTTGGGAAAAGCTGAGATCCAAAGACATATCTTCTTCAAAGTCAAGGCACAGATAATTATAGCAGAACCAGGTCTCAAATATTTTAATTCTAATTTCAGTGATTACATTTTTAAAATTTAAATTGATATTTTAAAGTGTTTTCCTCTTTTGTCCACTAGAGTGTATCTTTCGGAGCTTTTCCTGCACAGGGAAGAAATGTGGGAGTATTTTCATAGTGAGGTAAACACTCGTGACCTGAGAATTCTGCTCAGCTTTCTCATTCAGATCACTTTTTACAGCATCACTGAGAAGTCAAGGCATGCAGTAAGAAGCTAAACAGAAATACTTTAATACAGACTGTTTGAATGATGTTTAAAAAATACACATCTTTGAATGTCTCAGTATAACTGACATGTGAGAATTTGAACAATGTTAACAACAAGTCTCTATTTTTCTAAATTCTTAGGGATGAATTAGAGTGACTGTCTTTGTTTCTGCTCTTTTAGAAAAATGTTCAGTGTTTTTGGTAAGGACCCTAGCTTCAAAAGGACGCTTTGCATTTTTAACTCTAAAATCTTTAAAAGGATAGATATTCCGAAAAGAACAATCATTTTTGGATCAAACTCTTTTAAATTAATCTATTTATAATAACGTTTGATCAACTACATTTCTTGAGACTTAAAAAGGCCGTATCTCCAGGAGAGGAAATTCCGCATGCCCTTTTGGCTGGATCCAGATCAATACTTTAAAAGATTTTGCTGCTTTGAAGCACAGGGTTGGTTTCTTGACAGTGATTTATGTACTAATATCCCCAGCATATTGCCTCTTTTTCATAATCGTAAACCTGTTCTGGTTTGGACACTATAGGTAAACATGCCAGTATAAAACACGCTGACCCTGAAAAAGGTTTTTATCCCAGGCAGGCACACCACAGACAGCAGCGAATTGGTGGGACTAAAAAACAAAGAAGAAAAACAAGATCTTTCAGAACCATTAAGGACCTGGGGGAGGGGAGATAATAAGAACATTTTAAATGTACCTTTTGGACTAAGTGGATTCAAGGCATGGGCACTCTAGGGATGTTCATAATTAGGTGCTTCACACCAGACCTGCAATCTGGCACCCCTTTAAACCAAATTTTAACACTTTCTGGGGAAGAGGTGGAGACGAAGTCAGAGAGGGAGTGACCCCGCACACAGACTCAGCCATGGCCTGTATGGTAACTAAGACATTAGCAAACCCTTTTCCAGAAGGACCTTGAATAGAGTAGCAACGACATTCTTTGAAAGACTATCTGGTGAGCATGTGTTGTTATTAGGAAGGGCCCGTGGGATTCCCGTTAACCTGCACCCTGACCCTACATGGTCAGCAGCATCTTCCTCCCACCCGTGTCCCACGCTCTGTGCGAGGTGAGTTTTGGTAAGTGCAGTGTCATCCCGTGTACTCCACTCCACTTCCGGTTAGCCCTGCTGGGATCTTGGATAACGGGGTGACACTTTGTTATCACTGCATTTTCTCATTTTTACTTCTCCGACTCCTTTGGAAACGACCAATGGCTCCATTAGGGGAGCCATGTTCAAAAACGTTTGCCTTAGAAAGTTATGGTAAAAAATACCAGGCTGACATTAATGAGGTCTCTTTCAAACATGGAGGTTTTTTGGTAACTAAGTAGTTCTGACCTGGCTGGGTAGCTGCTGGTTGGAGCATTGTCCTGTTGAGGATTCAATACCAGGTCCGGGCCCATTCATGAGGCAACCAATCGATGTTTCTCTGTCACATTAGTCTCTCTCTCAAAAAAAAAAAAAAAAAATTAAAAAAAAATCAATAAAAACATATCCTTGGGTGAGGATTAAAAAAACACACAAAACAAAATCAACCAAACAAAAAACTATGTACTGTAATTCAACTTCTGGCTTAATTACCCCAATATTAGTGATTTAAATATTAACATATCAACCTTACTTGTTCGTTTACAGTGACTTCATGAAAAGCTCCTAATTATGTAAACCAGAAGAAAAGAGATTTTTAAAAAGACTTTTATTCGACAATAGAAAAATCTATAAATTTTCACTGGAACTTCCATGTAGCCTCACGAGAACTTTCTTTTCTTCAAACTCGAATGAAATCAACACAAAACAAACTTACTTCCCATTTTATATTAGTGATGCTGCTAACATCCTCCTTCTGTTGGCCCAACCCGTGGACAGAGAACCTTGGACCAGATTTCTCGTTTGGGTTGCCTTCTGTGTCAATAACTTAGCACCTTCTCACTGTCCTACACATCTCTTTCCTTGGTCCCCTCTGCTCCGTCCTCATTCCTGACCCAGTGTTCTTTCTCCATTCTTCTCCCTTGGATAACGAGTTCCACTAATCTCTTTATGTTTTCCTCTCTGTGCTCACCTTTTCCGAGTCCATCCTCAACACCATCTCCAGAATGACCGCCCACGCACAAATATCTGACAGGTCAACTACACGTGGAAATGTAACTTAAAAACCCTTAATTAGAGAACAAAATCTGGTCTTCTGCAGGATGTATGAACCTTACATCAACGTGGTAGCTCTCCTGACCTACCGTGCCACGCGCCCTCTCTGAACCGGTGCTGCCAGCCCCTGTCAGGCTCGGGCCTTCGCACGATACGCTTTTCATCTGTCAGACCGGCAGCTGGCTGTCACCCACGTGCCTCTTCACCCTGTCAGTCGTAGTTGAAGGCTCTCCCGCTCCTCAAATACACTGCGGATTATCCCGGATAACTGGTAGCGACCGGCCTCACACTCTCCCGGCGTCTGACATGTCACCTTATCAGAGCAGTAACCTGGCACCGTCCTCTTTGGTTAGCACGGCTGTGTCCATTCCCTCTCCACTCTGTAAGGTTCTGGGAGGTACAGTCCGTCTACCCCCATGTCAGTGTTCTGACTACTTAACACTGGGCCTACACTGGGTAGACATAGCACATATTGTGTAGCATGAACAGATTCAGCAAATAATTTCGTCTGTGAATGCAAGGGTAACAAAAACGAACCACATTAGATGTTTTCCAAATTAAATAATTCCTCTTTCAGGACCCCCCCATGAGCCTTCCCTCTTAACACCACCTGGTCTTTGTGAGAGAGAAACCGGGCAGGACGCCGACATCGCCCCGCTTTTGGCCGATGGTGACACACAGCGATAAGAGAACCATTGTTCCCCGGCTGTCAGGCAGGGCTCAGCGGGGAAATCTCCTCTAATAGGGCGCAGAAATCCTAGATCCGAATGCTATAGTTGTGTGTGACACCCAGGTTGTAGCAGAAATGCACACTATTTCCCTAAGGCGTCCAGCGGGTAAGACCCTCATCTCTGTCCCCCCACCGGGGCCAGGACAGACAGGCACCAGCCTCACAGACACGGCCTCGGGTGCAGTGCGCAGTGGACACGCTGGTGAAGGAGCACCCGGCGGGGCTGCTGGGAGGCGCGGTGGGCGTTGCCTTCTGCAGGCCTATCTAGCTTGGACAACCAGTCTGAAACGCAGATTTCTCCCATTTGAAATTTCAAAAACACTCATTGACAACGTACTTTGACTAGAAAATTCCTTACTTGGCAAAGTGCTTTTTTCTGTATTTATGTCTCCTTCCGGGAGGCTAAATCTATGCCTATACCGGAGAAATATAATGAAAATAACTTATGCTTAGGTCTTTCCTGATGTGAGAAATACCTTAAGCTTTTATTTTTATTTTTTTAAACCTATCACTCAATGTAAAAATGGACACTAAAGTTACTTTTTAAAAGCTTAAAGATATATCATTTATCTATACCTAAACATAAATTGTACCTACATGTATGTACACATAAATGCCATTATGGCCGAGATTAAAATAGCATGGTGGGTACTTGAGGAGCATATGAATACGGTTAAGTTAGATACTATTTACCCCCCCCCCCCGAAGCTCTCAGAGTTAAAGCACCGGTGCTGGCCTCGGTGCGTGGGTGCATAGCCACGCTTCTCCCAGACCAGTCCCGTCTGGCTCAGGTGCTTAGAGATGCCTCCTCCTTGGCCAGGCTCTGCCTTCTTCACCCACAGCCACGCTCATGCGTCCCCAGCCAGGGCTCCAGAGATGACGGATTAAAGGGAAATATACTCTCTATGACGTCTGGAGTGAGGGGAACTCTGGCGGAGGGACGAGGCAGCCCAGAGGAGAGCGTGTGTGGGAGGGGGCTGTGGCAGCTCACCCTGTTCTCAGAGTGAGCAGGGGAAGGCTCCCCCAGCCCTCTGAGGCTCCCCAGCTTGGAGGAGGTGGGGGGGAGGAGCAGGGAGCAGGAGACGTGCTGGGCATGAGGCCCCCACTGCAGGAGGTCCAAGAAAAGGGGTCCAGAAGCTCTACCGTTTAGTAAAGTTTGGAGTGTTGATTATGACTGTGCCTGAAGGTAACGGTCACTGCGCCTGCCTCTGAGACGATGGCAGGGCCCACCGGACCGGAGGCCTTTATAAAAGCAGGCAAGGACAGGCGGAGCTGGGGCTGTGCCTGAGAGTTCACTCAGAAAGGAGGAAGGTTCGCAGAGCCAAAGAAAGAAAACAGCACATACACCTGCTTCGTTACTGCCTCGGTGAGTCCTCCCTGTGTAGTTTCCTCTTGGCAAGCACAGCCTGTGGCAGCTCTGAATGCCGCTGGGACAGGGGAGAAGGGGGCTTTGTGTTTACTCTGGTTCACACCAATTCCCTGCATGGAGAGCAAACTAGACTTAATTTATATACGAGAATGATTTCAAGCATTGGTTTTCAATATGGATAAACAATCGTTACTGTACACGGGATATGCTAATGTGGCGCTTTTTATTCTTCTAATTCAGTGAGGTAAGATTTAAAATACGTGCATTTTTTTGCAAGTCTCCGTTTCATTTTATATCTACGTTCCATTTTCAAATGCAACGTTTGCCTCCGTATAAGATGTTTATGTGTGTGGAATATAAGGATCTGGGGGTAATTTCTATGGAAATTGTATTATTTTCATCTATAATTTATAGGGCCGTTATGAAGCTCAAGTAAGGTACCGCATATTATGAGCCTTTGACAACTTTAAAAAATGTTAGATATAATAAATACTATTATTAAGTACTAATACTGACTATACGACACCAAATACATTTACGTTCAATTTTAATGTCTTTACAGCATTTAAAAATATCAAGATATAAAGTTATAAAAACATCAGTATGATATTTTGCATGATTTCTGCTTTGAATTTTAAAGCCATGCGATTATGGCTTTTACATTTGAACTAGAGGCCTGGTGCACAGATTGGTGCACTTTGAAAGTAAATTAAGTAGAAGGGGGCCAGTGGGATGGGACCAGATGAGACGGACCAGACACACCCTGGAGGCAGCCTCCTGCACCACCTGGGGAGGCTCAGGGCTGGAAGGGCGGCTGTGGAGTGAGGAGGGCAGGCAGGTGGGGTCCCTCCGCCTGGCTTGCAGGGATTGTGCTGAAACTGGCAGTCCAACATCCCCTGAGGGACCCCGGAGTACAAGAGGGCACTCTGCAAAGTTGCTGTTGCTTAGCAGCTCCTGTGTTGAGTATCTGCCCCCTGGTGGTCAGTGCGCATCATACCTACTGCTGGTAGCTGGCCAGTCGCTTAGCCTTTTATATATATCACTAGAGGCCAGATGCACAAAGATTCGGGCAAGAATGGGGCTTCCTTCCCCTGGTTGCTGGCACTGCATTGAGCTGCCTTTCTGCCTTCCCACGCTGCCCAGAGGCCCGAAGCAGCTGGGGCGGTGCCGTATGCCTGGGTCATCGCCATGGTGACAATGCAAGTATCCTGGCCCACTCCTGGCCACTTGGTGCCTGTGTCGACAAATTAACCTGCCATCTTTGTTGGGTTAATTTGCATACTCACTCCTGATCAGCTGGTGGGTGCCATGAAGGTATAGTCAATTTTCATGTTTCTCTTTTATTAGTGTAGATAATAAAGATGTAATATGCTAACTAGACCAGATGACCTTCTGGACAAAGCCAGGGCTGTGAGGGAAACCTGGGTCCCGGGTGCCAGACGGAAGCTGCTGCTGGCAGCTGGGGGAAGGAAGACCTACTCTTGCATGAATTTCATTATTGGGCCTCTAGTCTATAGATAAGCATAGAAATGGAAATTTGACCATATCATAAAAGACAAGTGTTTTTATCATACTACTTGGCATTTTATACTTGAACTAGAGGCCTGGTGCATAGATTTGTGCACTGGTGGGTCCCTCAGCCCAGCCTGTGAGGGTCAGGACAAAACTGTCTCTCTAACATCTCCTGAGGGGTGCCATATTGCAAGAAGGCCAGTGCCAATAGTGTAGCTGGGGAGGGACTGCAGGAGGGCTACAGGGTATGTCTGGCCCATCTCCCCCAGTCCCAATTGGCTGGATCCCAGCAGCAAGATAATCTACCAGTTGGAGCATCTGCCCCCTGGTGGTCAGTGCACATCATAGGGGCTTGTGGAATGGGTGAATGTTCGGACAATTGGCATATTAGGCTTTTATTATATAGGATAATTTACAAGAATTTAAATGGTCTCTTAAAAGAGTAGCCCAGCCAATGTAGCTCAGTGGTTGAGTGTTGTCCCATGCACCAAAATCACTGGTTCGATTCCTGGTTAGGGCATATGCCCTGGTTGTGGGCTTTATCCCCAGTGGGGAGTGTACCAGAGGCAGCCCATTGATGTTTCTCTCTCATAGATATTTCTGTCTCTCCTTTTCTCTTCCTCTTTCTAAAAAACCAATAAAAAACATTTAAAAGAATAGTATTACATATTTCAGTGAATGATACAAATAGCACATATAGAAAGATACAGAGGGTACATTATATGAATAAAAGCTCAAAAGACAGTCTTTGTAATTACCTCCCCCCTTTCCCAGAATTAGCCAGTTTTGTATGGTAGAACATCTCTCTCTATAAAAACCTAATACACAAACTGCCCCCTCAGGAGTTCGACCAGGAGACTGGAAATTCGATTGCTCACTCTGATGGGCACTGACCACCAGGGGGCGGCATGCAACAAAGGAAGGCCCTGGCCGGCAGTTGGCAGCCAGGGATGGGAGGCCCCAGAGGGCAGCCAGAAGGAAGGCACTGGCCCGTAGCTGGGGAGGGGAGGCCCGGGCTGGCGGCAACCAGAAAGCCTCAATTGACCCTGATTGCTGGCCAGGGTCTACCCATGCATGAATTTTGTGCACCGGGCCTTTAGCATAGTTATAAATAACTTATTTTATACAATAGAATAATTCTTAAGCCAGCATGCTATGATTTACCCTTTATTTTATTTACTGATTAGTTATTACAATCAGGATGCCATTTCATGTCAATTTACCACATTTAAAAATCCCTGCATAATGCCTTGTTGTGCAGACTTATAGTAATTTATCAGATCTGTATCCAAGTTCTTGGTATTAACATTGTTTTTAAGACTTAAAGGAATTTTCAGATATTTCTATCTTTGAAACTTTAAGTTTGAAAGCTGTTGGGTATATCCTAAAAGTCAGCTTGCTGATGTGTTGATTTACAAGAAGAACTTTTGTAACTATGCTTGCAAAGTGCTTTTCTGAGGCAGACATATTCCATCAACAACAGATGACAACATCGATTTAATCAGTCTCATTAACATAAGATTTGATGAAGTACTTTGCCTTGTATCATTTTGGTATTTTAGAAAAAGTATGTTATTGCTGTTTTATAGGATTTCCTTTCTTTTGTGAATGTCTGGACATTAATTTCCAATTTTCATTTTGGTTTTAATTTTCATGAAATTGTGGTCTATATCCACATGACTTTTCTCAAATGTGATGTTCGTTTTTATCTGACGGATCAGTGAAAGCATTTTAATATTTAGATTATCTTGTGGCCCTTGCTTTCCTTTTGTGTAGGTAAGCATTCTCAACATTGGAAAGCTACAAGTAAGTCCTATATTAGATTAGCTTTTTACTGGAATATTTTGGTATTCAAAATAACATTTTTGTTATATGAAATGATTATAAAATTGATCTGTAGAAACAAACATATGAGATTAGGAGAGCAGAAGGAATTTTACTAGGTAATTACAATACTACACTATAAAAATTGACAAGGAAAGAGATTAGGATACAAAGTAGAGGGGCAGACTATTTTCCCCCATCATTTATGATAAATACTAGAAGCCTGGTGCAAGAAGTATGTGCACTGGGGTTTAGGTCCCTCAGCCCAGCCTGAGCCCTCTTGCAGACCAGGACCCCTTCGGGGATGCCCAACTGATAGCTTAGGCCCAATCCAGGCCTCCCATTCCCCCCCCAGGCCTAAGCTGGCAGTCAGACATTTCTCTCAGTCTGGAACCCCTTGCTCCTTACTGCCTGCCTTCTTGCTGCTCCTTACCACTCAGCTCACTGCCCCTTAACACTGTTCCGGAGGCAAGAGAGGCTCCTGCCATCATCGCTGTGCTCACCAGCTGTGAGTCCGGCTTCTGGCTGAGTGGTGCTTCCTCGTAAGAGAGCACTACCAGGGGCAGCTCCTGCATTGAGTGTCTGCCCCCTGGTGGTGAGTACACATCACAGTGATTGGTTGTTCTGCTGTAATGGTCCTTTAGACTTTTATTATATAAACTAGAGTCCCAGTGCATGAAATTCATGCACGGGGTGGGAGGATGTCCCTCAGCCCAGCCTGCACCCTCTCCAATCTGGGACCCCTCGAGGGATGTTATATGGCACCTACATATGCAAATTAACTCGCCATCTTTATTGGGTTAATTTTCATACTCACTCCTGATTGGCTAGTGGGAGTCGCGAAGGCATGGTGGATTTGCATCTTACTATTTTATTAGTGTAGATAAACCATTTTTAAGGAATAAATATTGAATTTCTATAGTAGCAAATGGAGTCATCTAGCCTCTTGCAACTTAAAAAGCTAAAGACTTTGCCAATGGGTTTATTTTAAAATTTTATACAAAAGCTAAACATTGATTATTTCTATCCTGATTTCTGCAGTTACTGTAATTGCCTGAGAGAAGCGGTATGCCCAAGCTTGCTCTTTTCCTGGTCCTCTCTTTCCTTTTCTCTCTTTTTACTGCTCTCTTCCATGGTGATCTCACTCAAAGACCTGGGGTTTGGCCACAGGAAGAACTCTGCCAATACTTACGTGTAGTGTAAAATCTTTCACTATAAAAAGGGTCCAGGTTCCAAGAATTTATAAACTTTAATAGGATTTGAAGCAATTGCTTTTGAAGGCTGATACATCTTGGGGAAATATTTATAGTGAATTCCTTGTCGGTTTTTCCAGCTATGTCTTACCGTCTTTGTCCTGAGCCTGTGGAACATTTTCCCTGCAGATTTTGCTTGCTCAGTCACTAGGTGGGGAAATGGGTCAATCAAAGAATGAGACAAAGTGTCCAACCTCTAGACCTGAAAAATCCGAGAAGGAAAGAACCAAAGGCTTTGCAGAAAGAATATTTTCTCTCTCTCTCTCTCTCTCTCTCTCTCTCTCTCTCTCTCTCTCTCTCTCTCTCTCTCTCTCTCCCCACTCTTTTCCATCAGCCTGCATTCACACTCCCTGGAATTCAGCATTAGTAAATGAAATGTTTTCACCAAATTCATTATCCTGCTGCCTGAAGATGCTCTTAGCAAGGGCCCTTCTTCCTGTGCATACAAGTGTTCTAAAAAAAGAAAAAGCTAGATGCACAGCGTGTGTAGATGACTTTAAGGAACTGAATCGCTGCCAGTTTGTCCACGTTCCAGAGCACTGTGCCTTTGTTTTACTGCATTTAATGACTACTTGTCTAGGCTGATTTAACTTTAAGCAGTAGATGGCTAGAGAAGTTAGGATAGAGTCACATTTACATTCAAACGGTAGCGTTAGATTCCAGTCAGTCACCCCTGTCACGGCTTTCTCCCAAGCCCCACTGTGCTGCCGGAGCCCGGAGCCTCCAGTCGCGCCGGAAGCCTGCAGCGCCCAGCCTGCCCCCGCTGCCAGAGGTCTGGGAGAAGTCCTGGGGGACCGGGAAGAGTCTGGGGCAGTGGAAACACACGGGGTAAGCCTGGGTGCCCTGACAGCTCGTGCGGCTTCTCATGCTGGTGGAAGGGTCAGCTCGCTGCGATGCGCTCTCCTACCGCTTTCCATGCTGCCCACCCCTAGAGTGAAAAGGCCACGAATTTTTACTTGGTTGAGGTTATATTTAAGCGACTTGGAAAGGGTAGCAGATAAGGGTGCTTCTCAGAAACAGAATGACTGTCATTTTCTTAAATTCCTTCTCTTCAAATTGTTGAAATGCCTCCAGAAAACATGGGAACGGTTGTGGGGTGTAATATTGCTTTTATTTTTAAAAATTTCTTTATTGATTAAGATATCACATATTTGTCCTCATTCCCCCATTCCCATCCCAAACCCCTCCTCATGCATGCCCCCACCTCCCTGTTGTCCATGACCACTGATTAGGCTCATATGCCTGCACACAAGTCCTTTGGTTGATCTCTCCCCCTTACCCCGACCCTCCCCTACCTTCCCTCTGAGGTTTGACAGTCTGATTGATGCTTCTCTGGGTCTGTTTTTGTTCATTATTTCAAATATGTTGTTCGTATTCAAATATCTTGTTCATTATTTCCTCTAGATTAGTGAGACAAGAAATACAGTTAACAAGAAGCGAAAATGAGTCAAGCCATAATGTTTATGCTGAGAGGCAAATGAATCAGTCTGTAGTGAGTTTCTTTCTGGGCCAACAGTTCTTTTGAGACCCCATTTCAATGTCAAACAGTTCCTTATGTGTACATGTCAGCCATGATATTTCAGTTCTGGGTGGTGGACAAATGGTGGTAATACAGGTCCGACCCTCTCTGGTTTGGTCCTGGGCAACCTGCAACTTCACACAGGACTAGTGATTTGGCTATGGCACTGAGTAGAATTATCACTTGAAGCAGTGTATAAATGTAGTAGTTCAGAATAACTGAGTATACAATTCCTGAAAATGCAATTACGCTCGAGGAAAGTGCCATGTGGGAGTTCCGTGTAGGTGCTGCTTCTGCTGGGCTGTGGGAGCAATTCGCTGGCCTGTGGGGTGCAGGCCATCACTGGCATACCTGGCCTCATTTTATCAACCCTAATTTTCACTCAGTTAACCCTAAACATTCAGAGGCGAAGCCTTAGGAACACATTGCATTCACTGTGCACACATGCAAAAATGCTTTATGAAGGGTATAATTCTGAGGTTTTTCCCTGTGAAAGAAAAATGCAGGTGATTTTTCTGTTGATTTCTTCATCAAGTAGTTCATTTTGTACGTTTATTGTGTTTCTGATTTGTTCCTCTGATTCTGAATATGATGACATGGTATCGTGGTGACAAATGTAGAACACTTTGGTGATGATCAATGGGAAATTCACAGCCAAGGTGAAAAATAACTTTTTAAAAAATTTATTTTAACTTTCTTTAACTTCTCTGCTTTTATGTGGAGATCTAGAAAGAGATGGAGAACACTAGCAGGGTTGTAGAAATCAATATTATTTTAACTTAGGAATATAATGAACTCTGGCCCAAGGGAACTTGCCTGTTTAGTCTTGAAACCTATTGCCATTTCTGTACCTTCCAGAAAGTTCTGCACACGGACAGCTGAGGAACTGAAGTGAACTTATATGCTTCCAATCAATTCTGTGAAGCTCTGCACTCTATCCTTTGCCTATGGCGGGCACATACTTTGAAATAAGAGTAAAAGCAATGATATCTTAATCAGGAAGACTGCCACTGTTGCCAGTAAAAATATAAAAGCATAAAATGAGATTTGTCAAGAGAAGCTCCCCAGAAGAGGTAACTCTTGACGTTGCCGCTCTGATGTGATGGGTTGACACTGGGAGGGAAGCAGCACCGGAGCCCAGCACAGCCCCTCTCTCGGGCCTCTCTGAGCCGCACTGGTGCCTGTGGAAAGGCAGCTCTCTTGTTTTATCCACATGGATTGTACATGCTTGTTGGCCTCTACTAGCCTACAAGGAAAGAAGCCAACAGGGAAGGATGCACGCTTTACTCGTTTTCAAAATGAATCCATCAATATGCGAACACGTGATTGTGATTCATTTGCCCAAGAGGAGAGAATACGCAGCCTTGCCAGGCACACAGTGATGGCTTTCTTGAAAGGCAGTTGGCTTGGAGCAGTATGAGGATTCATGTCCCGGGAGGCGAGCTGGGAGAATAGCTTGTTGAGCAGCGTGCTGAAGGACAGTTATGGGGATCAACCCCTGTGAAAGGGAGGAGACGGAGCAGGAGGAGTGGGCTGAAGGAGAAGTCAAGAATGCAACCCAGGTAGGGCCTCCACCAGCCCAATGTCGAGCTCTGGGTGGACAGTGGCCTTTCAGAGTGACCGGCGAAGTGGATCGGGTCCTTCTGAGCATGCACGAATGAGGCAGCCTGGGATGGAGTGCACCCTGGGGAGGGGCATGGCCTGGTGGGAAGTGCTCCCTGCAGGTGAGGCAACCTCTGAAGGCTGGGACACTTGTCAGCTGGTTGCTGTCTGCACTCTTTGCTACTGGCCAACTTGTCCTTCTGGTGGTGCTTTAGAGTGTCCACTTCAGTGGGGTAGGACCAGACTATAAAGACAGAAAATTGGTTTAGAGTGCACACAATTATGGAGGGGAACACATGTCCCTTTTTAAACAAAAGCACGATGATACCATGAAGGTCATTCTGTTATGGCATTGCAGGTTGCACAGGACTGGACACAGAGATCAAAGCCAGGGGAACTGGTTGCCGGAGCTGTTTGACTGATGCCACCATAAAGCCATGAGGCCCTGATGGACCAACAGCCATGGGTTGACCATGGGTTGCCCTGAACCAGAATGGAGTGAGGAGTCAGGGAGTGCTGCACCCGCAGCTTTTCAGGTTCTGTGTGTCAGATACTCCTGTCTGTATTTTGCATGTAATATTCTCAATAAGGCAGACATAATTATGATTTTATTCTATGGGGAAATAAAACAGATACTGTGGGAGGTGGATGCATTGCTTCAGTCTTTCTTGAAAGAGAGGAAGACCAGATCTGTCTGACTGTAAAGACATTTTTACACTTTATCATATATTTCTTCATGAACTATATCATAGCTTACACTTTAACCTGAAGTTTAGGTTGGTTAGCGAATAGCAGGAAATGCTATGAGAATAGGGAAAGGAGAAAAAGCTGGTTTACAATAGTGAGGAATAAGGATGTCTTAAAAGATTGAAAAGTTTATTATGTTATAAAATAAGGATGATAATTATACCTAACTTATCCAACCACTGTGCTCTGGCACTATGCTTTAAAGAACTCTGCTTTAGTCTTTTTGAGAACTCTAGAGGGCAGATATCATTACAACATTTACCTTACGGATAAGGAAACCGGGTTTTAAATGATCTAAAAAAACTCTTTGAGGTCACATAGCTAGTTCATGGTGGAGTTCGATCTTTCAGCCAAGATTGCTTGAATTCAAAGCTCACAATCATTGTTACCCATCATTATACTTTCTTGTTCAGTAGTGACTCAAAAGGAGAGTTTGTTTGTTTTCTCACATCTCTGGAGTCTACAAGTCTGAAACGAAGACGCCGGCAGGGCCGCGGTGCCTCTGGAACCTGCATGGGAGCCGAGCTGCCTCTTTCTAGCTCTGGTGGTTTTCTGGAAATCCCAGGTGCTGATTGGTTTGTAGATGCATCGCTTGGATTCTCTGCCTTCACTTGACTTTCTCCTCTGTGTCCATTTATACATGGCCAGCCACCTTCTTACATTAAGATCCATGATGCTGGTGTTGGAGGCCCATCTTTCCATCCTATTCTTGCATGGCTTCATTAACTAATCACATCTGCCACAACCCTATCTACCTATATAAAAGGCTAAGTGACCAACCATACATCCATCTGACCAATGCACATGACATGAACTGGCAATTTATAAATAAACATTGACTCCCGCATTCAGGATGCATAGAAAGCTCTCGCTGGCACGCATAAAAGGCTAAGTGGCCATCCTGACACTTCTATTATAGAGAAAGAGCGAATGGTGACATTAAAATATTTCTTCTGATCAATTTCCTTTCAATGTGCATGGATCCATGTACCGGGCCACTGGTTTACAAATAAGATGAAATTCCAAGGTCCTTGGAAATAGGACGTCCACAAAGCTTTTCAGGGGTGCACACAATTCAACTCAGAGCACGTGCATTCATAAAGTCCAACTGTGCAGCCAAAGTCCCTTCACGTTTCTTTCCTTGTCCATACACATGCAGCTGAATCTTTGGTAGGCATGTTCTATGCAAAGCATTCTCTTTTTCTATCTCATCTGTCTGAACAGATTAGATTTGGGTAGAGAGCAAATCATTCCTGGTGGGCTAGAGCAGTGGATGTCTCTCCTTTGTTTGAGATCCCCACTGCTGTTACTGGGTGTACTGCCCTGGGAGCTAACAACTTTACTGATATTACGCAGGGTTTTGTTATTCACAGGGGATTGCATTTTCTTTTCGATCATTTAGACACAGAGTCCAAACTTGGAGGGTAAGCTTGGGGAATTTGCTCCTCTCCTGTTCTGCTAATTACATTTTTTATTATTCATACTGTAAACGAGACAGACTAATGTTTTTTCTTTCAGCTCTGTAATTTAGATTGCTCTCCCTCAGTATACGTCTAATTATAAGAATTTCTTAGACACAGATATCAAAGAATTCTAATATTTAATTCCCCCCTAGGAATATGCTGGGCAAGGTCTTGCGTTTATTAAATTGGTCTTAGGGCAGGCAGCCCTAAAGTCAGATGCTATAATTCATTATTTGTATCTGCATATAATTCAACCATGAAAACATTATGTGATCACTTCATACATCTGTTACGTGGAAATAAGACCTATTAATTGCCACATATAATTACCTGTTTCTAGGTTTTAGCCTTGTTTGCCCATGTTATGACTTCTTTCTTCTTCAAATCCTCTCCCCACCATATCAACCTCACTACTTATGGGCACTTTATATATGAGTATTCCTTTTTAGCCTTCTCTCCTACCTTCTTTTCTGCTCTCCACTCCCACACATCTTGTATTTATTCTAGAAATTATGATTTCACCATTTCCTGATGAGCCAATAAAATTCAAAGCACCCAAATGTTTGTGGATTTTCTAAACACAATTCATGCGAATAGAACACCTAACAAACCCCACAGCTTTGTTACTTGGGGAAATGTGGTTGACGATAACCAGGTACAGGAAACCCTCAGGGGTTTGGGATAAATGCCACGGGGGCACCATAGACCGAGAGTCACTCACAGGAAGCAGAACTGGGAACCGTTCATGGCACATTTTCCACCTCCAGAGTAGGGGGTTCGCCAACACAGTCATAGGGTTTCTGAGTGCCACGCAGCAGTGATTTATGTCCATTTTCTATTTTTCAAATGGAGTGTTCATTGGAGTTGCCTTGTCACTATTCCACAAATCGTGTAATGTATGTGAGAGATAAAAAACTTGTTTGTTCATTTGTCTCTCTCTTCCTATTGAAATTCATAGGTTTTTAGGTGAAGAGGATACAAAGCTAGACCTGATATAAGTTACAAAATCCCAGGCTTTAAGCCTGTTATGATTAGTAACACATATTGAGGATTTTTGGGGGTTGAGGTTGGGCGAGTATATTTTGCTGTGGGAGAAGTGTGTGCTGTTATGGCCAAAGAGCCTTTTCTGACCTCCTAATGTATACATGACGCAGAGTAATTTTTAGGCATCATCAAGTTCTGAAGGCAGCATACTCTATACTTGAGAATATTGATATCCAGGGACGTGGAAGGATGGCAGCTTTCACTACGGCTCTGAAGCAGGATCAATGTGTTATGCAAGTAGCTCTGTCAACTTGCGTCATAGACCTAGTCAGTTGTTTTGTATCTCTGGTGGGAAAAGATGCTGTGTCAAGCTGTCATAGGAAAATTACAGCAAATGCCCTTCAGTTCTCAGCAAAAGACCCCAGGCCACCTGCAGCACCATTCGGAAAGCATCCCTGTTATTTCTGCTAAGCCCTGATATTGATGACGTATCTAACCAGGAGACATCACATGTCTATGTGGTCAGAGATGCCAAGACCGATCAAGTCATATGATGGGGTGGGCCCAGGAGCAGTCCAGTATAAGATGGGAGTGACCTAATGACGGTAGTCACAAGCAGCATCCAAGGCACATGGATTTGCATTAACAGTGGCCCATTCCCTAACTACGGTCTTCCACCACAACTGCATGGCTTCCTGCCGGTCCTTATCTTACACCTGAGTCCAGATGGAGTGGGTTCTCTTGTAACAGGACGACAGAGGCATAAAAACAAAGGCGGGTTCATGACGGGCCAGCCTGCTGTGTTGGTGCTAACTGGAAATGGACTGCCAATGCTCACAGCCACAGTTAAAGGTGGCCCTGGCAGAGGTGCCGATGGAATGTCTGAACGAAGGAAATAGCTCCATGAACTTGGTCATCACCTTGGTGTGGCGAGAGAAGTGCCTAAGGCAGGAAGGTGGACAGAGTCATAGGTTGTAGTGAATGGTCAGGAGATTAGTCAGGGGCTTAGCGGGTAAAGTTTAGAAGATCAAGGTAAGTAGGCCTTTGGAAGAGAGCTATGGATGGACAAACAGAAGTGGGTACAAAGTAGCCCACACTGTTCTCCTCCACATTTCCAGGGCAGATCTACCTTTACCAACAGAAGAAACACTACCCAACCAGCAGACAGAATAACACACCCAATGACATGAGTCAACTGTATTCTCCTCCACATTTCCAGGACAGATCTACCTTTACCAACAGAAGAAACACTACCCAACCAGCAGACAGAATAACACACCCAATGACATGAGTCAACTGTGTCATTGGCCAGTGTGTGTGTGTGTGTATTCCAGTTTTTAAATGTACCCAAAATACACGGTGAGGCAAAAGTAGGTCTACAGTTGCGAGTACGTGAAACAGTTTATTCTTGTATTATTTATTAATTATTTCATTGTTTCCATTTTTGCCTCATCCTGTCATTTATTGATTTTGTTTTCTTGAAATCACTAATCCCACAAGCAGTGATACCTGTGTGGTGGTTTCTCTCTCTCTCCACCTTAGCATTTCCGGTTTCCTGTTGGAGTAGGCGGCTGGGAGTCAAGCAAGGGAATTAGAATGAGAAATAGGTTAAAATGAATGGTCTGCATCGGAGACCAAACCAAGGAAACACTCAGGTTTGAAAGGCGGAGCTTACAGAGGTTCTCAGGTGCCACCGGATGGGACAGACCAGTCTCCACAGGTCGCTCACGCAGGAGCCTGGGGGTAGAAATGAGCTGCTAAGGGGGCCGTCTGGAGAGTTCACTTTTGTACCTGCTCACAATTTATATTTAACTGACCCACAACACCTCATGTAGGCATGAACTCCTTTACACATGTGTTAGACCCCACAGGTCCCCGCATGATTCTGCCTCTCCTTCCAAATGCTCTCTTGCTGCTTCAAACTCTGTTTTAGTTAGAGACACTCGCTGGCAGTCTAGACATCTGTGTTTCCCACTTCTCAATTTTTTATGCAATTTTAGGTCTCACTGTTAAACACACTGTTTCCATAGTCTCCTAAACCATTCCCTGATTCCAGTTTTCCTCCTGCTGTGATCCTCCTGGACCCACCCTCTGCAATCAGAGATGAACGTGTTCTTTTCCTGCAGACCATCTCTGGCGCTCCATTGCTTACGTCGGAAAACTCCTGAGTCTCTCTCCAGCTCACTCAGGCTGTGTTCCTTGTGCTCTCGTCATGTGACAGGCCTAAAGCTTTCGGACTGTGTCATTAGGTACACGCCCCAGGCCTCAGAATATGCTGCTCCTCCCTGCATGTCAGCATGGCCAACTCAGACTCATTCTTCAGCACCTCGCTCAGATAGCTTCTGTTCCCACTGGAACTTTGATCATCATCTCTGCATGGGATCACTCTATCTTGCAACACATATTTTATTACATCTAACACTGCATTTTCAATTATTTGCTCAGATATTGTCTATCCTAAAAGAAGTGCAATTCTTTTTTTATTTTTATATATTACATTTATTTGGGTTGCACTGGTGAATAAAATTATATCGGTTGTAAGTGCACAATTCTATAATACGTCATCTGTATACTGTACTGTGTTCACCACCAGGAGTCATCTTTCTCCATCACCATTTATCCCTCCTTTCCCATCTACTACCTGCTCCCTCCCCCTTTCCCTCTGAAGCACATTTTTTGAGGGGAAGAATATATCTTTTCTTTGTATTTCCAGCACCAAACATAGTGTCTAACACATGGTAGAGGCATAATCCATTGACTAAATAAATAGATAGATGGAGAAGTAGATGAAACACATTTATTTAAAATTGTGGAAACGTTTATTAAAAACTGAGCATGGAGAAATGAACTTATGTTCTCTTTTCCAAAATCGAATTGTGCTTTTTGTCACGTGTAACATCTAGTTTCTGTTTCCATTGCTCATGACAGAGGCTTCCGCTACCCACAGATGGATAGTCACAGGTTAGCAGGACACTCTGACATTGCCCTTTGGTTGACATGCAATCTGAGGGTGTTTTCAAAATGTTTGCTGTTGCTTCTGCAGAAATATAAAAAGGTTTGTAAAATATATCTTCTGCTTCCAGAGTGCTCCTACCGTTTTCGAAAATCTATAATTATTTTGTTCTATCCACACTGTCACAAAGTATGTCATTAGTTGTACTCAAGATATTTAAACTCTACTTAAAATATATTCAGAGGGTTTGAAAGATTACTGAGAAAAACAACCGTCTACACTTGGTTTTGCTGACAGATGGCACTGGGCAAACAAAACATTGATTTTCCTTAACTAGAAATTCTTGACTCGTCCTAAGTTATGAGAGACCTGAAAATTATTTGTGTTCACGTCAACTGAGTTTAAGAAGACTAAAATGAGACAAATCCAAGAGTGATGAACGTGAAGCAATGATCGATAATACACTGGGGTTTTCTGCTCTGTGCATAGCAAATGGAAAATGTGCTCCTTCACTTCCCCTGTGCCTGGGCGACGGGGGGTAGGGGGAGAGGAGCTTCCTCTGTGCGTCTCCCGAGGGCCCAGGGTGGCCCTGCTGTCCCCGAGTCGCCAGCTTCATACCCGGCAGATGTGCCATTTCTCTGGCTACCCCACGGCCAGCAGCCAAGGAGCTGGAGGGATGTGCAGTTCCATCACTCAGTCTACGTGGTGGCCTGCAGGCCTGTCCTGACCTCTGAGGGAGGCCTGCATCTGGAGAGGGAAACTTGTGGGCTGCAATTTGGGGCAAGAATGCCTGTGACCTCTCACCCAGGAAGGGAAAGGGAGCGAAATATCAATGAGAACTGATCCACTACCTCCCGCATGGCCCCTCCTGGGGATGAGTCTACAACGCCCACATGTGCCCTGACTGGGAATCAAATGACCTCCTGGTTCATTGGTCAGTGCTCAGTCCCTGAGCCATGCTGGCCAGGCAGTGAGTGTGTCTGTATTTAAAACTGGTTTCTTTAGATAACACATAGCTGGGTCATCTTTTTAAAAATCCCCTCGGATAGACTTTTAGCTACATAACTGACATGTGAAGTGATTACTGATATAGTTTCGTATCTACCACATTTGTTTCTGTCCTCTGTCTCTGTCCTTGTCTTTGGTCTTACTTTGTCTCCCACTCTTCTCTGGCAGGGATCGGGGAGGATGGTTAAGCGCAGGATTTGAAGCATCCAGAGGCCAATGGTAGTGGACCTTTCTGTTTTTTCGGTTGCTCCTTTTTGGAAATTCCCCCATGAGTTTTTGTGGGCGTTAACGTACTGTTTCCAGCTGTAGAAAACTGAAATAAACCATCTCTCAGCCCCTCAGCCCTTGGCACCTAGGATGTGGGAGGATCTATTCCTCCCTGCTTCCAGATTGGTCCTGGTCACAAGACATAGGTACGAAACTCCATCTCTGCCTGAATGCTAATTTCCTGGCATGTGAGCAGGACAGTAATAGCAGATATTCCGCCGGAGCAATGTGGACATCTTACAGAGGCGATGCTCGGGTTTTATAGGGGAGCCCCATTTCCGTGCTCATGGGACTCGGGAACTGTTTGTTAAACGCGTCGCGCTTTCTCCTTTCCTGCTCTTCCTTCAGCGGGGCCAGCTCAGCCTGTGCAATGTCTGATCCCACCCTCTGGACCTGGCACCGATACCAGCCCGAAGGCTTGGAGAGGGAGACCGGGTGGCTGACGGGAGGGCCTCACGTTTGGAAGCTGGGCTCCCCGAGGGCAGCGGTCTGTCAGGGACGCCTTCCTGAGACGCAGCGAAGCCCGGACTCGGTGCCAAGACGTGGGCACTGCGGGCCTCGCACGCTCTCCTCTGGGCAGATGGGCAGAAAGCGGAGAGGTTGCCATAGCGGAGTGTTCATTTCTACTGAGGCGAAGGCCCCGCCTTCAGAGGTTTCTTATGGCTTATTCCACCCCAGGGACAGGACGTCAGGAAGATGTGTCTCACCGGATTTCTGAAAATTCCTTCAGAGCCGTACGGAAACACGTTGCTGACAAGAGGGACTTTCCTATCTGTGACGATTTCTGGGTGAACAAGACTCATTGATCCTTCTGTTCACCGAGGCTATACTGAGCACACTGCTCTCCATTTTACTCTTGCACACATGCCATCCAACCTGTCCAAACCCTTACCATTCCTGCTCCTGGTTGGGGACAATTGCTTTTCCTCTCTAATCTCTCTAGATTTTTCACTCATTTTGCCTCTACTTCTTAAAAAAAGGTTATTTTTTTTTCCACCAAAGTATTTCTTCTGAGATACTTGCTGAAAGGTGAGGTGCACAGCCTGAGCTGTGGAGTTAGGGCTCGCGCTGAAGGTCAGCAGCCACGGAGGCTCCGGCTGGGGCCGGGGCAGAGTGGATACGCGCACCCTGAGGACACCAGGCTCCCAGCCGGAGCCCAGCATCAGCCTGAGTCTGAGGCCACAGAAGCTAGAATTGGACTCAGCCCACCCAGCTAGTCACATCCTGAAAGCACAGTCATACCAGTGAGACCAGGTGAACGGCTACCACACTTTCCAGCTTGTCCACGAGTTGGTTCTCAGGTTTTAAAAAGAGGCATTGCTGGGTCTTTAAGCTGGCAAAGGACTCCTTCCGCTTCGGAAAGGATTTACATGTTTTCCCAAGCAGTTATCAACATGAAGGATGCACGACGCAACAGCATTTTAGAATACCAATGCAAAGTTAGTAGAAGAACTGAATAAGTATTTTTCTTCCAAAAGAAGACGTACTGATGTCCAAAGGGCACATGAAAAAATGTTCAACCTCAAATTATTAGGGAAATAAATGTAAATCACAACCATAATAAGGTATCACCTCGCAACTGTTAGAGCGGCTATTCCTAAAAAGACAAGAAATACCAAGTGTTGGAGGGGTGTGGAAAGGGGAGCCTTCATGTTCTGTAGGTGGGAATGTAGACTGGTCCAGCCATATGGACAATAGTACGCTAGTGCCTCAAAAAAATTAAGATTAGAACAATCATCTGACCTGACCTCTTATCTTTAATTTGTGTTTGCCCTTACATAAGCATAGTCCAAGCTAACAGCAGCAGAGTAGGGAAGAAGGGCGAATGTCAGAGTTGTTCCTTAATTGAATCAGGGAATGTCACCTTCTGCTATTCCCAACCTATAGACAATATGCTATCTTTATGAAGTAAGAACCACACTCCTGTTTGCATTAGGAAAAATAACCCTCATAAAACCTCAAAAGTATTGTAGACTATAATAAGCTATAAACTACTGACATAGTGAAAGAAAGCCTGAGAATTATTTATAATAGAAATCAATCATTAACTAATACAGACTTTTAATAAAGGGTTTTCCTTAAAGGAATACATATTTTCCTCCCTTATATATTCTTCAAACACTATAAGCAAACAAGATACAATGAAAGAAAAGGTATATAGAATTGGGCCACATTTTCAGTCACAAATTTTATTAGCTTCTTGACCCATTTGATCATGTGTTATATATTCTTCAATGAATTAAAGTGTTATTTCAACAATCAAGCTATCACAGATACTTCTTAGGCTGAGTTAACCTTTTCTTCATGACTAAATGTATACAGATGGTATATAACTATTTTTTATAATTAAAATTTGGTTACTGGGACTGCATAAATTCAGGATAAAGTTTCACTTGTATTTCGCAAAGAAAGGAATACAGAAGATGAAACTGGAGAGTGCCTGCTTTGTTAACACAGGATTTCAGATAATAGGATTTACTTATTTTAATTTCCATAATTTTCTTTTTATTTATGTCTTTTTCACTGTTTACACTTCAGCTGCATTTATTAGGCATCTTAAATTTTTACTACATGGATGCTAACCTTTATGCTTGGAATCAAATTAATTGGGCATGTATTGATGCTTTTGAGATTCATTTAAAATTGAAACTGAGTCTAAATGGACATCTGGTGTGAAAAACAAGTTGAAAGCATGCTATCTCTCTTGTGACAAAATATATTTGATTAGAATTACAAAAGATATTATTCTTTAGAGATTTTTCTTTAATTAGAACAACATTCCAAAAATTTGTTGTTAGCTGGCAGAGACAAAGCAATACAAAAGTTGGATTTGGAGATGCATTAACTGTTTCTTAAAACATTTTTCTCCATGAAACTTGAAAATATCATGTAAGCTACCAATTTCATTTCTATTTTTTTTTAAATATTGATTCTGAAAAAGGAAGGGAGAGGGAGATAGAAACATAAATGATGAGAAAGATCCTATATGTCCCGCCCCGCGCCTCCCGGCTAGACTGGGGATTGAGCCTGTAACAGGCATGTGCTGGGAATCAAACTGTGACCTCCTGATTCATAGATGGATGCTCAGCCCCTGAGCCACGCTGGCTGGGCCCAACGTCATTTCTAGACACATCGAGGAAGAGGCCAACAACCTTACCTTCCTGGTACCAAGAAAGGAGGCCATTCCACTTTCTACAGAGTGCCTTCCCTGAGCCTCAGGGCACATGCTGAAACACACCAGCCACATTAGAATCCCTGCCTGGAGGCGCCAGGTGTATGCTGGCTGAGAGAGAGGTCAACAAAGTGTATTTCCAAAGTATATAAGGAACTCGTACAACTCAACAAAAGGAAAACAAGCAATCCAATTAAAAAAATGGGCCCTAGCCGGATGGCTCAGTGGATAGAGTGTCGGCCTGCAGACTGAGGGGTCCTGGGTTTGATTCCCGTCAAGATACATGCCTGGACTGGGGATTGAGCCTGTAACAGGGGGCATGCAGGAGGCAGCCGATCAATGATTCTCTCTCATCATTGATGTTTCTATCTCACTCCCTCTCCTTTCCTCTCTGAAATCAATAAAAATATATTTAAAAAAAAAAGGGCAGAGGACCTCAATAGACCTTTTTCCAAAGAGGACATGCAGAAGGCCAAGAGACATACGAAAACATGCCCAAAGTCACTAATCTCCTGAGAGATGCCAATCAAAACGACAATGAGGCACCACCTCACACCTGCCAAAATGGCTACCATCAACAGATCAGCAATGACACATGCAGGTGAGGATGCGGAGAAAAGGGAGCCCTCCGAACCATTTTTTTGATAAATAATTCTCATACAGAGTTAGAGCCTGCAGAGAATTCAGCTGTTCTTGGGCACATTCCTTAGAACCCCCGCCATTTCTGGATCGTGTTAGCCAGCACAGGGCAGCACGTGACGTACAGCAAGAAGGCGGGGCTCCAAGACAACATAACCCTAGGGAAATGCTGTGCAGACAAGGGGCATTCTCTTCACTCTCCCATGTTTTAAAATATGTGTTTGGGTCTTATCTGCCTCACATTCTTCCTAAGGTAGATTACCTGAATTATATTAAAATATTTGAAATATCCCAGTTCCCTCAAAGCCTAATAACTTATATGGAAGGGTAGTTAAATGTTCATACTAGGAACCTCATTATATAACTCAGAGCATATTTATTTATTTATTTATTTATTTAGTTAGTTAGTTACTTAAACATGTTTTTGTTGGGTTGGGACTTTTATAATCTTCTCCTCAACACTGTATGTTGACATCATTTGAATCAACTCCCTGTTTAGCCTCAAGGAGAAGAGATGTAAGAAGCAGCAACGTGTTTCAAAATTCAAGTAGAATCCATACGCTCTGAAGCAAGAGAAAATAACACGATCAAGAGCAAAAGAGGAAATTTTAAGTATTAACCCTTTTCTTGCATAATCTTTTATATAAACTTAATGACAATAAATAAAATCAGAAAACGAAATTGCCTTTAAAATTGCCGACGGGCATTTTCTGTGCAGGTGCAATCAAGGCTGCATATTTTAACTACTGAAGGCCCATATCCACTTTGAACAACTGAGGGGGTTTGGTTTCTGTCTCCAGCTTCCAGCTTTCTGCTTCACCACACACAGCACAGCGAAGGTGGATCTGCATGTCTGTATGGCTGACTCGCTGATGAAGGCAGTGCTTTCCCATAAAACCGGGGCTGTTGGAGAACCGTTCCTGGCCACCAGATTCCATCAGCGCTGCCCAGCTTAACGTGTAACGTTCAAAGCGAGAGAATGTGACCATCGCTGCAAATATGAAATAACATTTACAAGAATACATTGTAATTGAAGCAAATGTCACACTTTACAGAAACTATTTGTGGAGACTCAATTTGGGGAAACCATTTGTGGAAATTCAATTTTTCTCCCATAAAAGTGAGATTTCAGTGACTTGTGCCTGTAAAACTTTTTTTTTTTTTTTAAATGGAACATTCAACTTAACATTTTGACAAAAAATTCATTTAGTCAAGTTCAGCATCCAGATGCTTAAATCAAACTTATGTTTAGATCCCACATAGGCCAGGCTCAGGTTAAAGGACACTGTGTCAGAGCAGGGGGCAGACTACAGTGGTGGGCAATCGGGGGTGCCAATACGGTCCTTTTATAAGACAGGGCATGCCTTTATCCTCAGTTTAACAAGTAGAAACCTATGCATCCTTTGCATTTCTTTGCTAAAATTTCTGATGATAAATGTTCAATTAAAATGTTTAACTGCCACTAGAGGCACAGACAATGAATAATTATAATAATTATAATCTCCTGTGGGAGACAAAGATTTATATTTGAAGTTTTGTATAATTGTATTGGCTTTTATAGCTTTAAAATATTGTTCCCTCTGTTGACAATAAAGCTGTAAACAAAAGTTGGCAGTAGATGCTTTTAGGCTTTCTGGTCTTTTTTCAATTTATGCTTTTATTAGTTTTTGCACATTGACAACAGAATATCTGTTTGCAGTAACTCAAGGAATATGTATTAAATGCCTATGAGAACAGAGGAGACATACCATTATAAAACTAAATTAGGCTGGTATAATATATTTATAGTAATGGAGAAATTTTCTTTTTATTATTGCAAGTTAATCATGTAGGAATAAAATCGGGGAATATAATCAGTATAATATTTTGGAGGTACACCATGGCTGTATTTCCATACAAGTATAATTGAAATTAGGGATTTAAAATTATGTGTCACTTCTACTGTGCCATTTTTAAAATTGCAATTATGTTTAAATGTCAGGACTTAGTTACAATAAGATAGAGGTACATGAGATTTGCGCTATTCCCCATTTAAATGGAAAAGTCTGGGGACAGAAAGAAATGGTTATGCTCTATTTTTTTCTCTCCTCCACATAATGTTAGAGTCGGAATTACTTGGTCTCATCTGTCACTCCATCAGTAGAATAACATTGTAATAGGGGTCTGTAGAAGTCATCCCTAGTAGATGACTTCTAGTGATTTACAGGTTAGAGCTCTCTGTAGAGTTAGAATACATTGAAAAAGCAAAAGCTTCAGAAATCTCAACAGTTAGAAAACAGGAAATAATGGACTGCTAAAGCATTGAAAGAATCTCTCAACATGGTGTGTCATACTTATTCATGTGTATGGTATTTGGACCACTATATAATATTACATTGTATTGTAATGTCACATTGTATACATGTAATGTTATATTGGATCGGGATGTGTAGACAAAGCCATGATCCCTCATTCTTCTCACTGGGAATCCAGGGTGTTTGCATATTTTAAAGTGTTCTTTTATAAATAATGCTGAAACTTACAAAAAATGTAGCATGTTTTCATGCACATGGGGAAGTGTGACATTGTGTGGTTCCATGCTGTGCATTTTCAACATATAGTTGAGCTACTGACAAATTACTCTTCACGTGTTATTCCTTGTTATTCCACAGCAAGTGTTTGAGAGTTCAGTCTATTCCACATCTTCACCAACACCTGGCATTATCTGACTTTTGTGGTTGTTAACAGAGGATTGTGAAATATTATTTCACTTTTGCTGGTTACTAGAGAGGAGGATATTTTTACATTATTTACTGGCCATTGTCATATCTGATTTTGCAAAATTCTTGTTAATTGTCTTTTCTCATTTTACTTAGGTTTACATGTTCCTTATTCACAGAATTTCATAATATAGTTTGATAATTAATTCTCTGTAGGTTAGAAGATTTGAAAATATTTTCCCCATGAAGTTATTTTAAAAATTTGTGGGATCCTGGACCATGCAAATGAAAACAATGTACAGGTGATGAAACTGGAGTTAACTTCTATAGATGAGCAAACATTCAGATATAAATGTTAACTTCCTGGTTTCAATAACTATATACATAGAAAGATGTTAACATTATGAGAAGCTGGGCTATGATACATGGGGAATGTTTGAAACTAAAAACGGAAGTCCTTAAAATAAGAAAAAAAAAGTACATTTAAAAAGTTTTTAGAAAATATGTCAAAAAATGTTGAAAAAGTAAATTATTTTAATATCTGATAGTATTCTACAGAATAAAAGCCAAACGATTTAGCTAACCAATCAGATCTTGGGTGATCGGGTCCCTCTACATAGTGAGAGACTCACCTATGATCAGCCAATCTGGGGACACCTTAGCCTCTGGCTAGAACAGAATCCTTGCAATGTCCCCTTCCCTCCAGGCTCTGTAACATGTCTGACTGCTGCTCAGCAGCTATTTCCCCATTTTCATTCCCATAGTTAACATGACATATTCTTTGGAACTCAGTGCAATGATTTCTTCCACTCTATCAGGGTTGCCTAACCCTGTGGTCAGCAAACTGTGGCTCTCGAGCCACATGTGGCTCTTTGGCCCCTTGAGTGTGGCTCTTCCTCAAAATACCACAGCCTAGGCGAGTCTATTTTGAAGAAGTGGCGTTAGAAGAAGTTTAAGTTTAAAAAATGTGACTCT
The DNA here is from genome assembly GCA_036971965.1 of Nyctalus aviator. Taxonomy (NCBI): domain Eukaryota; kingdom Metazoa; phylum Chordata; class Mammalia; order Chiroptera; family Vespertilionidae; genus Nyctalus; species Nyctalus aviator. The sequence goes on from CM072925.1 coordinate 168,915,538, forward strand.
CAAAAGCAATTTCAAGCATTTTGAAGTTTGACTAATGAGTTTTCCGACCACTGGCCTAACCCACCCCTGTCCTCACAATACCTGTGATCCCCTCCCCCAGCACCTGCTGTGGATTGCAGGTGATGGTTTACTCCTGTTTACTCCACCAGCCTCTGAGCGATGTGAAGGTGGACAGCGTCTGTTGTTATGGTGTTTAGAGACTCTGCTAGCCGGACTACAGCAATCACTACAGTGATTCCCATAATGGATGTTGGGGTCGTATGTACAGTGAACCTGCAGCAGAGAATAAAATTGCTTTCATTCCATTATGCTTATAAAGATGGATGATATGTATTATTAAGATGCCACTGAAGACGCCACTGAAGATAAATTTAATGTATTTCCAAGTTTCTCTCCTTATTATTCATAGAAGTCTGAGGCCCTGTGATCCCACCATCGGAAATAAAAACATCGCTCCAAAAAAATTGTCATTGACGACTGGAGGTCTGATAAGTGTGAAATTCTGGTGAAACTGCATCACGTTAACCTTAGTGGTATTAGCTCAATTTTATTCCATGAGAATATAGGCTGACATTATCTTCACGCTTGTTCCTTCTCCTCACCTTCTTGTCTGGTGTTTGGGGTATTGATTGACCATTGGCTTAGGTGTGAGGTTCTCCGGGAGCTCTGTAGCATGGCGCAGAGGGGAAGCACCATGCCATGGAGCCAGTCCCCCGCGATTACAACTCCAGCCGGGCCACTGACCGAGGGGCTGTGAGGAAGCCAGTCAGCCTTCCTGTGCTTCGTTTTTCTCACTGGTGAAAGGAGAATAAATAACAGTTATAAACGCATTAGACTATCGCTGGGATTTTATAGCATTACACTGGACACACTCCGAATAGTGCCAGAACCACTCCTGGCACACATGTAAGTGTTAATTATGATAACAATAATAATTGCCATTTTTCTTTAACCCAACGTTGTTCCTTGTCATTTCTTTTCAATATGGTGCTGTCACGTTTATTGCTATAAAAACTATGATTAAAAAGTCAAGTACATTATGTATGTAGAGCGCGGTAGGGATGTGAGAGTTACGGGGAATGAAAGGCCAGGGAGCAGGCTTCAGACAGATAAAGGGCTCTTAGTGGAAGGAGTTGGAGTTACTCTGCTTTTCAGGGACAAACGCTCAGAAGCTCCAGGGCGGCTCATTTTGAATTCCTAGTAAATAGGACGAAAACACAACACAAGTAGAGAATCTCCCCTTCCCAGGAGTGTAGGAGGTGACACTTCAAACCTCTCAGCCTCTGAGACGTCTTTGGATTCCTCAGGACTATGCAAACCCGACTAATATTTTTAGGCAGAGATGACTTTCCTTAGTCCTGAGGGAATATTGCAGGCCCCCCAATTCTGTTGAACAAGTAAGACAAAATTTATTTGTCTTATAGTGAATGATAGAGTGGAAACCTGGGAAGAATTGTCATGTATATTGGATGTGATTTATGCCCATATCCACAACACCACCTTTTATAACCAATGGCATGCTACTCATTAGTGCTACATTAAAAAGTAATAGAAGGTTTATTACTTCTTAATAACCCCTTTACATTCTTTAAATTATTTTTGGTATGTAAACTTTCAACTCTGTAAAGAGAATTTTAGATATGTGGAGAGTGGAAGAATAGGATGGATAGTTGGATCTGTAAAGAAATGGTCTCTTTATAAAAATGATTATTTTGAAAGCATCAGTGAGTGCCCATTCTTAAGTGAACACCTGTTAGCGGGTGCACTGTGCTCATTGAAAAACTGACCTTGACTTTGGGTAAACGCCACTTAAACTTTTGCAAAACTGTGTTTCCAGTAAGTTGTTGAGCGAGGGATATATCTACATTTCTCTTCTCCTCGGCGGACTTGTGAATACGGTTACCATAGACCAATTTATACAAGAGTGAAAAGAAGCTACAGCGATCTAAAATTGTTCCTATTTATCTCACCGAGTGGAAGTCCCTTCTTCAGCTAGAAAATGTGCTTCTGAGAAGGCCATGAACGCTGGGCCCGAGATGGAAGTTACTAGCAAGTGTGACCTTGGGTGAGCCGCTTTAACCCTGGAAACTAGTTTCCTCATCATTACATAGGTCAGAATTAAAATGACCCACATTCATTATCAAACCTGTGCATCCAGTCATGTTTGTTTATTTAAAAAATATATATTATTTATTGATTTTAGAGAGGAAGGGAGAAGGAGGGAGAGAGAGAATCATCAGTGATGAGAAACAATTATTGACCAGCTGCTTCCAGCACTCCCCCTACTGGGGACTGGGCCCACAACCCAGGCATATGCCCTTGTCTGGAATCGAACCGAACTGAGCACCCTTTGGTCTGCAGGCCAACCCTCTATCCACTGAGCCAAACTGGCTAAGGTGATCCAGTCATGCTTAAATTTAAATTTAAAAAATCATTCAATGCATATGCCATATATTATTTAATGTTGAATGGGGCCTGGGGAAGCATCTTACAAAGAAACACATTCATTTTTTGTAGTGATCCATGAATATTTACACTGAGTGAGAAAACTAAGATCTATGAACATCCTATAAAAATTTAGAGTAGCTTTGCCTTTAAATGAGTTTTGGCAGCAAAAAGCAAAACCTTTTCGTCTTCAGAGCTTTCTGTGTTTTGAAATAGCAGATGAAAGATGATATACCTGTACTTGTCTAGTGCAGAAGGCAGTCCCACAGATCACATGAGATACGTTTTTAAAATAAATGTATACATTAGAAAGCATTATATAAATGGGAGGCATTATTAATATCTAGGCTCATGATTTTGTGAGTATTTCCCAGGCTTTCACTGGGTAGGAGGAGCTGAGGAAAGAAAGCTTTCATTGTGTTTTGTGTGAATCCAGTTGAAAGAGAAGAGAGATGACAAGTTTCCTCCTGGTAGTGCATGGTGCTCCTACTCCTGATGCCATTGACATCAGCCTGGGTTTATGTGTTTTCCAGGATTAAAGGTATCTTCTTACCAAAATAATATTGGTATGTTTCTGCTATTGCAAGCTTACTTTTAAATTACAGCTCAGAGATACCAAGGCTGAGGATTCACCCATTCATTCATGTAGTAGTTGCTAATTCTGAATTATTATGTGTGGTGTGAACATTCAGTGGGAAGTAACATTAGCTCTAGAACTTGACGGAAAAGTTGTTGGCAAAATAAAAACGATTGGAGCTATATAAGAAATTCCAATTTAAGTGATGATTGCGCACAAAATAAAACTAATTAAATTTTTAAAAGTTCACCTATAGATCTTGGCCATTTGTGTATAGATTTATATATATATATATATATATATATATATATATATATAGTAACTGGGAAGAGTCCTGTTGGAATGCATAGGCAGCTTCGTTTGCAGTGGGCCCAGCAGCTATAATTAGGATTACGGTGATATACACTGAGTGGCCAGATTATTATGAACTCTCAATGCATAATCTGGCCACTCAGCCTACTATATATATTAGAGGCCCAGTGCATGAATTAATGCATGGGAGTGTTCCGGCCAGCCTGGCCAGGGGGAGGAGACATGGGTGGTTGGCTGGCCTGCCTGCTGGTCAAACTCCTGGTCAAGGGGACAGTTTGCATATTACTCTATTATTCTATAAGATAGACACTGAGTGGCCAGATTATTACGCGTTTGGAGATAAAAATAACCTGGCCACTCAGTGTATTCTGGGGAATTGGTGCTATAAAAGCAGTGAGGGCTCATCTGTGTAAGATTCAGTTCCCCAGAGAGCTTGAGAATGCTGGTCACACTTCGAGTCTTCCTTTGGTAAGCCATTTATGAAGGACCTTGATTATGACTACTTAGGAAGCGCTATACTGACCATGACTTTCTACTACCACTATTTGGTAAGTAAAGTACTTAACTCGTCATCATCCTCAACTAATGCAATCAATACTATGTATGGGCTTTTATCAATTAACACATTGAATTTACCTAACTCAGCAGCATCCTGAAAGATACCAACACACTTCCCTCTCGGGCAAAAGTGGATGAAAGTTTCACAAATGAGAAGTGTGAACTGAAGGCATGAACTCAAGGGAAGGCATAATGGTAAAAGCAATATTCGTGTTAATATACACATTCTAGTTTCACTCATTTCCTAAATCAGCCAGACTTTAATAAACATTGAAACTTAATATATCTGGGTCTTAATTTTATCTTATATGAATGACAGGGATAGATGTGATAATCTGGCTGCTACCTGCTCAAGTTTTTTATTGGAAATTCAGTATTATTTGGTGCTTTTCAGTTTCACTTTGGCCATGTGCTACATATGCTTCAGTGATCCATTTAATACACACACATCAGTGATTGTTTCTGGTTGATGTAGTATTTTCTTTTCATGTTTGTTCTTAAATGAAAAGACACCACCACTGTGCCATTTATAAACTACCTCTCATTTCTTGTTATTTCCTGAGTTCCCTAGTCTTTGTCAGGCCAATGTAAAATTGAGACTGCCACCTGGCCAGTGTGGCTGAGTGGTTGAGCATTGACGTAGGAACCAGGAGGTGAGGTTTCAATTCCTGGTCAGGGCACATGCCCAGGTTACTGGTTCAATCCCTAGTGTGGGGTGTGCAGGAGGCAGTTGATCAATGATTCTCTCTCCTCATTGATGTTTCTCTCTCTCCCTCTCTCTTCCTCTCTGAAATAAAAATATTTAAAAAGAAAAACTGATATTTCTGCCATCTATGCACTTATGTGAACACACTTTAACACAACTGGGTAGTACATACTACATAGATCTCCTCAAATACTATCACATCACCACTTCTAACTTTTCAAATGCTTTCTTAGCTTTCTTATAAAAACATAATCATTACGAATCTTTTAGAAGTGACAGAGTGAAAGTTTCAGAGTAAAGAGAAATTATTAAATGGAGCGTGAGTAATGTGAGTAAATGAAAAGGAAGACATGATGCATGGGACATTAATAAAATAAAATTTATCCTGCAACCCGGCTTTGAAAATTGATAATGTGACTGAGAACCAGAGTCCAAGTATTTCTAAAGAAAACGACTTTACGCTTTTAAATAATACGACTTTGGAAAATGTCCTGTGGTTCAATTCCATCTCTTTCCAATGTCATTGATCTTTATCACTTGGCAAGAAAACGCATCACATTTCTGGGTCTCAGTTGACTAAATTCATGCATTAAAATTTCTCTTTATCCGGCCTGGAGGAGATAGCAGGAAGGAAGGGTGTGTTTTATTGTTGCTTTCATAGTATATAATATCTAACCTGGTGTTTTGGAATAAAAACCTTTATTGGTTTCTTAATGGTACTGTAAAATACTCATTTAAATAGATCATGTTACAAATCAGGATGTGGTAAGAATGAATTCAAGGAGTATAAAATTTTATTTTATGTTGGTGTTTTCAGTCCATGTTCTTTCTTAAGTTGATAAATATTCCTAAGTCGCCTTGTGTATGCCAAGCGCTGTGTGATCAGGGCCTGCAGACAATGATGAAGATGCAATTCTTCTTCCTGTCAAACAGATTGTTGTCCAGCAGAGGAGACCACTGCCTTACTATTACTAATTATGATGAAAATAGTAACAATTTCCATCTCTGGAGTGCTTGCTGTAGACCAGACACTGTGCTCTCTACTTTACATAAATAACCTAATTTAATTATCACACAATCCCACGAAGTAGATGTAATGCCATCTGTCAGATTAGGAAAATGAAGTTGAAGGCGCTAACTTGCTTCTTATCTCTTAGCAAATCCAATGGTTTAAGAACAATTACTAAAACCTGGGTTCTCTGACCCCAAGGCGAAAGCTCGTAACAATTATATTATTACAATGGGACGGGTGCCATCACAGGTGTGTGAAAGGCTGGGATGGCATGGCTGAATGACGTGATTAATTTCATACCAAATCAGGAGAGGGAAAAGCCATGGAAATGCTTCACAGAGAAAAGACAAATTCTATTGCGCCTTGGCAGGTGAGCAACAAGTGAACGAAGGCGATTACCGACAGAGGAAATGGCACAAGCACGGGACCGAGTGGATGCGGCATCTGCGGAAGGTGGGCAGTCCGCGATGACTAGGCTTCTAAGCTCAGGTGCGGAGTGGAGGGACAGAGACCCGCCTGGACAGGTGTGTTGGAGTTGGGTCAAAAACAATCTGTTTAAACCACATTAAAAACATGGACGTTCACTGATGTGGGTATGGAACCCACAAATGAAAATCAGCTCTGCTGGAGTGGGCCCTGGCCATTGTGGAGAGGAGAAGAGAGGAGAGGAGAGAGGGAAGAGAGATGGGACACGGAGGCGAGGGGAAGTCATGGGGCGTGCGGGCAGGAGAGAAGCAGACCTCAGCCTAACACAACAGCAGGCATGTGGCAGGAGGGAGTTCAGGGAGGGAAACAACCCAACTTCCTAGTGCACGGTGGGGGGTGAGGAGCATTTCAAAACAACCCCACGATGACTGTGATGACTGTCGTTGGTCATAGGATAGAGGGGAGGACCAGAAGAATGAGCAAGCTTGAGAAAAAAATGAGAAGTGTGATGAGAATGTTGACTTCCAGGTGGATGTAGATGACACAATGCCACTACTGGAAATATAAAAACGAAGTAACCATGTATTATGCTGATTCAAAAAGGCCAGCAGGAAATCCCTTCCAGAGAAAATCCTGATGGTCACAATGAACAAGCCTCTGGAGTCACACGTGACTGCCCTGCTCTCCAGTTCCCAGCACGGGCACAGCTTTGCGGGCTCTGCGCCCATTCCTGTGTGAAGGCAGAGAGTCTCGACAAGCACATCCTCGCCTGAGTGTGTGTGTGTACAGAGGAGGCACATTTCTTCCCCCAAATTGAAGAACCCGATTCATCCTGGAAAGACAGCATAGTGAAAACAGAAACAGACTTGTTTTCTAAATAGTCCTCTTGACTGAGTACTTTTAAAGTTAAATGACTACATTTCTTTACATATGTGAATTATTTAAGTAAATAAGCACAATTAGGCTTTCAAATATCATTTCAAATATGTTTCTTCTGACGTGTGTGGTGGTGTTAAGATACAACATACAGAATTCTTCCGAGTCAGGATTCTTAGCAAATTCCCGTGTTAAGAAATGTAAATTTCAGTTACCCAAGTAAAATTGTGTCTGCCCATTAGTCACTTAGGTATACAAGTAGTTATTTTGGTACCTGAAGATTTTAACAAACAAAATGAAAACAAATCTTATTATATGCTTTTTTGATAAATATATAATTGGCTCAATTTCAATTTATAGCTAATAGTCTTGTAGTGCTTTTCTAAATGCATATTTGCTTTTAAAGGATGAATGCATCACTAAACAGGCATTAGGACCTTTAAGCTGGAAAATAACTTCTCATCGGCTACCTCATTTTATACTTTAAAATAATCGGAGAAGATATTAATTTCACAGGTGAAGAACAGATGCTAAAGGATTAAACAGGAAACATGTAACAACTCTGTCATAATTTTACAAAGTCTTCAGTAAAATACCTGACCCTTAACTACAATACAGTTATGTTATGAACAAATTTAAATGCCTTGCAAATAGCTCTGAGAATGCAAGGCACATACAGCCTCCCTTCTTTAACCTTCAAAGTGCGTGAAAGATGAGCTCCATGTGCTGATCCCAAGGCCGTCGTCACAGCCACCAGCCAGCATTTCCTCCCGCTTGATGGATAACTGACAGTAAAATCGTTCGGTATGGCGGGCGTGCGACGGGATGAATTGCTGTACGTAAACACTGCAAGAGGACCCCCCAGAATGAGTACAACCGCGCACCCACCAGCTCTCATGTCTACTTCTTTGTGAGTGAGAACCTTCCTCTGCTCTCCTGGCAAATTTCAATTACAGGCCTGTTATTGAGCTTGGCTTTATTGCGCCTCACAGACGTTGCCTTTTCTTTTTCTTTTACAAATTAAAGGTAAGACCCTCCAGCAACAAAGACACTATGAGTCCCTTTATTGCCGTGGTCTGAAACTGAACCTGCAGTACCTCTAAGGCGCGCCTGTGTGCAATGCGGCGCTATCCGCTATCCGCTTTCGTCGCCCTGTTACAGACCTCATTCATCCCATCATGGAGAGTGTGATCCGTTTTATTAACCGCTCCCCTTCCCCTGCCTCCAAGCCCCTGGCAACCACCTGTGTCCCCTCTGTTTCCCAGCCCGGCTTTTTAAAGGGATCCCACATGTGGGTGATACTGAACAGTAGTTGTATTTCTCCGTCCAGCTTTCATTTAGCATAATGCTCTCCAGGTATAGCCATGTTGTGCAACAGACAGCATTTTTCCTTTTTAAAAAATACATTTAACGACATTCCATTGTGCATACACACACCATGACTTTTTTATCCATGCATCTGTCGAGGGACGCTTAGGTTGTGTCCATCGTGCGGCTGTTGTACGTGATGCTGCAATGAACATGGAGGTGTACAGATTCCTTCAAGAGAGTGCTTTTGTCTCCCATGGATATTTACCCAGGAATGAGACAGCTGGGTCACAGGGTAGCTCTATTTTTAATTTCTTGAGGCACCTCCACACTGTTTTCCATAATGTCTGCGCTTACATTGCTACCCACAGTGCACAAAGGTTCCCTTCCTCCACATCTTTCCTCATATAAGCTATCTCTTTTATAATTTTAATTAAAATTTTTTAATAATATATTTTATTGTTTTTTTTACAGAGAGGAAGAGAGATGGATAGAGAGCTAGAAACATCAATGAGAGAGAGACATCGATCAGCTGCCTCTTGTACACCCCGGGATGTGCCTGCAACCAAGGTACATGCCCTTGACCAGAATCGAACCTGGGACCTTTCAGTCCAGAGGCAAGATGCTCTATCCAGTGAGTCAAACCAGTCTTGGCAAGCTAACTCTTTTTTAAAATAATAGCCATCTGAACAGGTGCTTGATAGTATTTCATTGTTGTTTTTTTTTAAACAACAGCTTTATTGAGCTATAATTCATATGACTTACAATTCACATATCTACAGTGTATAATTAGTGGTTACATTTACACATATGTGCAACCATCACCATAGTAAATTTTTAGAACATTTTTATTACCTCAAGTTGAATCTTGCTACCTCTTTATCCCCACCCAACCCTAAGCAGCTGCTAATTTATTTTCTGTCTCTACAGATTTGCCCATTCTGAACATTTCACATAAACAGAAGCATGTAGTATGCCGGCTTTGGTGATTTATTTTACTTAGCATAAGGTTTTCAAGATTTATCCATGTTGTAGTATGAATCAGAAAGTAATTTTTTAAAAAAATTTTTAATTTTTATTGTTCAAAGTATTACATAAGTTTCCTTTCTCCTCCATTGACCTCCCCCCGGCTGCCCCCAACCTCAACACATGTCCTCACCCCTTACTGTCTGTGTCCACTGGTTATGCTCATGTGCACGCATGCAAGTCCTTTGGTTGATCTCTTACTCCCTCACCCCTGCCTTCCCTCTGAGGTTGGATAATCTGTTCGAAGCTTCTATGACTTTGTGGCTCTATTTTTGTTCATCAGTTTATGTTGGTCATTATATTCCACAAATGAGTGAGATCATGTTATATTTATCTTTCTCTGCCTGGCTTATTTCACTTAGCATAATGCTCTCCAGTTCCATCCATGCTGTTGCAAATGGTTTAGAATTCCTTTCTTTTTACAGCAGTGTAGTATTCCATTGTGTAGATGTACCAGTTTTCTAATCCACTCATCTGTTGATGGGCACTTAGGCTGTTTCCAAATCTTAGCTATGGTGACTTGTGCTGCTATGTACATAGGGGTGTATATGTCCTTTCTGATTGGTCTTTCTGTTTTCTGGGAATATATTCCTAGAAGTGGGATCACTGGGTCAAATGGAAGTTCCGTTTTTAAAATTTTTTGAGAAAACGCCATCCTCCTTTCCACAGTGGCTGCACCAGTCTGCACTCCCACCAGCAGTGCACGAGGGTTCCTCCTGTTTTACTGCTGAACAGTATTCTCTTCTCTGTATAGGTCACATTTTGCTGTCCATTCATCAGTTGGTAGACGTTGGGTTGTTTTCCCTTTTTGGCCATTATAAATAATATTGTTTTAACAGCTATGCTGACCACCTTTTCATGTACCTGCAGGCCATTACGTCTTCTCTGAAAAAAGGTCTCCTTTGCCCATTTAACAAATTGAGTGTTTAGTGTTTTTTTTTATTTTTTATTTTTTATTATTACATTGTATGAGTCCCTTGTATATTTTTGGTACGGGTTTTGCAAATATTTCCTCTAATTCCATAGGTTACATTTTCATTTTGTGATGGTTTCCTTTGCCCTGTGGAAGCTTTTCAGTTTGATGTTATTGCTCTTGTTTGTTTTTGCTGTGTTACCTTCTCTTGCGGTGTCATATCTAAAAAGCATCACTAAAACACATGCTGAGGTGCTTTTATCCTACACCTTGTGTTTTAAAAATTATTTATAATAACTTAAGAAATAGTTCAATGTTATCCCTGATCAAAGTAGTACATTTTTTTAAATGGAAAAAAAATGTAATTCATAACAAAATATTTTGACATAACTTATATGAAATATGGTGTTTACCGAACAGTTCAGTTCAATGAAATAATTTTTCTTAGTAAAAGCCAAGGATATTTATTTAATTACTATATATATGTAATATATTATATAATTTTTTATAACTATATATATGTCATATATAGTAATATATATAATTACATAAAATTATATATATAATATATACTTACTATATATTAAGTTACTATATATAAAATTACTATATATATAATTGAACAACAAAAATAAATTTATAAATCAACTGTAATTTAAAAATATGTCACTTGATCACTTATGTAATCTCTCTGAGAATTGACAAGACCCTTTTTAGAAAACTGACTTGGAACTGGCAAACAGAAGACAAGGTCATTGGCACAAACTGCCCATGAACTCCCCTGTGAGGCCTGGATATTGATTTGATTACTATCAGACAGTGGTCAGCAGCTCATCACACCAAATAAACAAGATACGTTTTAGTTGGAAACGTGTTCACCATTTAAACAATAAACTTTACAAAGTAAGAGGCTACAGACAAAAAACACTATATAGCAGGTCTGTGTTTTAGCCCAACCACATTAATAAAACCCTTTTTAACATTCTGTGAACTGTAGCAATAAAAAGAAGGTCACTGACTGTGTCAAAGCAGTAAATGTTTTATTTCCTCTCCTTTGAATAACATCTTTCTGGTGCCATAGGTGAAACCTCCCATTATTTCATCACTTCACGTATGAGGAGTAAGAAAGCCCAGAGCTGGGGAGAAATAAAAAGGAGAAAGGTCAGGAGAGGTCAAGGAAGGGCATTATGTCGAAATATTGCCTACTTTCCTTATGTTTTCTCTCACTCTCCTTTTTCTCTCTCCCAGATACCACATTTACAGCTGAATGCTAATTCCGTAGTTGGGAAAAAAAATCCGAAGTTGTTTTGTTTTATTTTAGGAACATGAGAGAGAAAAAGAGAAAAGAAATTGAGGACAGAGACAGAAACAGAAAGAGAGACACAGAGGTAGACAGACACAGAGTAAGGGAAATTGGTTGAGCGAAAGTCAAAGCAGAATATTAGAAACAAGACAGATCTGCCCATGCTGGCCACTTTTATTCGGCTTAGTACTCCCAGGCCTAAGTGGAGCAATTAGTCACCCAGCTGGTATGGTTCAGTGGCTGATCATCTACTTATGAACCAGGAGGTCACGACTCCATTCCCGGTCAGGGCACATGTCAGGGTTGTAGGCTCAATCTCCAGTGTGGGGCATGAAGAAGAGAGCCAAACAATGATTCTCTCTCATCATTGATGTTTCTATCTCTCTCCCTCTCCCTTCCTCTCTGAAATCAACAAAAATACATTTTAAAACAAACATAGATGTAACTGTATACATTACTAGAGGCCCAGTGCATGGATTCGTGTAATTGGTGGGGTCCAGTCCCTCTTGGCCTGTGGGGATTGGGTCGAAACCAGCTCTCCAACATCCCCCGAGAGGTCTGGATTGTCAGAGGGTGCTGGTTCTCAGATGACGCATCCCAGAATCCGGCTCCCTCCTCTCTGGTTCCTGGTGTGTCACTTGAGAAAGCAGCTGCCAATTCACTGCAGCTCTGCAGCTCTGGCGTTGAGCATCTGCCCCCTGGTGGTCAGTGTGTATCATAGCTACCAGTCCTCTAGTCACTCAAGTATGTGTATATATATATATATATATATATATATATATATATACTATTATAAATGATTAAAAATAATACTTAGTTGTTCCAAATGAACTTTTGAGTTTTTTCTAGGTCAGTGAAATATGCCGTTGGTATTTTAATGGGGAGTGCATTGAACCTATAGATTGCTTTGGGAAGTATGGAGATTTTGATGATGTTGATTCTACCAATCCATGAACATGGTATGTTCTTCCATCTGTTTATATCTTCCTCTATCTCTTTTTTTCAGTGTCGTGTAGTTTTCTGCGTATAGGTCTTTTACCTCCTTAAGTTTATTCCAAGGTATCTTAATTTTTTTGGTGCGATGGTAAATGGGATTGCCTTTTTAGTTTCTGTTTCTGCAAGTTCACTATTGGTGTATAGAAATGCCATGGATTTCTTGGCATCATGTCATCTGCAAATAAGGATAACTTTACTTCTTCTTTTCCAATTTGGGTGCCTTTTATATCCTCTTCTTGTCTAATTGCAATGGTTAGTACTTCCAGTACTATGTCAAACAGGAGTGGTGAGAGTGGGCAACCCTGTCTTGTTCCTGTTCTTAGAGGGAATGGTTTTAGTTTTTGCCTATTGAGTATGATGTTGGCTGTGGGTTTATCATATATACCTTTTATTATGTTGAGGTATGATCCTTGTACTCCCACCTTGTTGAGAGTTTTTATAGGAAAGGGTGTTGGATCTTATCAAATGCTTTTTCTGCATCAATTGATATGACTATATGATTTTTATCTTTCAATTTGTTTATGTGATGTATCACGTTTAATGATTTGCGTATATTGTACCATCCTTGCATTCCTGGAATAAATCCTACTTGGTCGTGGTTTATGATCTTTGTGATGCTCTGCTGGAGACGATTTGCTAGAATTTTGTTGAGGATTTTGGCATCTATGTTCATAAGGGATATTGGCCTGTAATTCTCTTTCATTGAGTTGTCTTAATCTGGTTTTGGTAACAGCAATCCTAAGAAAGAAGAGTAAAGTAGGAGGGATCTCAATACCAGATTTCAAGCTGTATTACAAAGCCACTGTTTTCAAAACAGCCTGGTACTGGCACAAGACCAGACATATAGATCAATGGAATAGAATTGAGAACCCAGATATCAATCCAAATCACTATGCTCAGTTAATATTTGACAAAGGAGGCACGAACATACAATGGAGTCAAGACAGTCTCTTCAATAAATGGTGTTGGGAAAATTGGACAGATACATGCAAAAGAATGAAACTGGATCACCAACTTACACCATACATAAAAATAAACTCAAAATGGATACAGGATTTAAACATAAGACAGGAAACCATAAAAATACTAGAGGCATCCACAGGCAGCAAAATCTCAGACATATGCCAAAAGAACTTCTTCACTGATACTGCCCCTAGGGCAATGGAAGCTGAAGAGAAAAATAAACAAATGGGATTACATCAAAATAAAAAGCTTTTTTACAGCAAAAGAAACCATCAACAAAACAACAAGAAAGCCCTCTGTATGGGAGAACATATTTGCAAATGTTATCACTGATAAAGGTTTAATCTCCAACATCTATAGACAGCTTATACAACTTAATAAAAGGAAGATAAATGACCCAGTTAAAAAATGGGCAATGGATCTAAATAGAATCTTCTCAAAAGAAGACAGAAGGAAGGCCAAGAGGCACATGAAAACATGTTCAAAGTCACTAATTATCCGAGAAATGCAAATCAAAACAACAATGCGGTACCATCTCACACCTGTCAGAATGGCCAACATCAACAAATCAACAAATGACAAGTGTTGGCGAGGTTGTGAAGGAAAAGGAACCCTCGTGCACTGCTGGTGGGAATGCAGACTGGTGCAACCACTGTGAAGAACAATATGGAGCTTCCTCAAAAAACTGAAAATGGAACTCCCATTTGACCCAGTAATCCCACTCCTAGGAATATATCCCAAGAAGCTAGAAACATCAATCAGAAAGGATATATGCACCCCTATGTTAATAGCAGCACAATTTACAATAGCTAGGATTTGGAAACAGCCTAGGTGCCCATCAGCAGATGATTGGATCCAAAAACTATGGTACATTTACACAATGGAATATTATGCTGCCATAAAAAAGAAAAAAATACTCATTGTTTGCAGCAACCTGGATGGAATTGGAGAACATCATGCTGAGTGAAACAAGCCAGTCAATGAAGGAGAGACACTACATGACCTCACTTATTTATGGATGATAAAGAACATTATAAACTGAAGAACCAAAAGATAGATATAGAGACAGTAAAGCAACAAGCAGACTGTCAAATTACAGCGGGGATGTTGGGGAGATCTGGGGGAGATAAGAGGTCAACCGAAGGACTTGTATACATGCATAAAGTACAACCAATGGACACAAAACTTGGGGGAGGGAGGGTATATACGGGAGGGGGGAGCATTGGTATATGTACAAAAATAATAATTTAATAAAAAATATATTAAAAAAAGATATATATCACAGGGGGGAAAAAGAAAAAGCTCAATAATGGTAGCTATTCAAAAATAAAATATTGAAACATGAAAAAAAATAATACTTAGATCAGTAATTATGTTATCAATTCACAATTTCATTGCAGATAATATTTCATGCTTGGGTATAAAACTTGGTATAAAATTTCTCATGATAAATTACATTTAGTTCAATGTGATTCAATCTAAAGTAATCCAAAAGTTAAGATAAATCAATTCTGAGAGATGGTGGGAAACAAATACATTCCCCTAGTGGTGAGCAGGGTCATTGTAAATTTTCCCTGTGAGCCAAACGAATTGTCACATGTACCAGAACTACAATGTGTCCCTTTCTATGTGTCTAGCATTTTACTACACTGGACTCAGAAATGGGCTGCTGAGCAGCCACTCTTACTATCTACTAGCAAGAAATCAACTACTAAGCAGCTCTCTGGCATGGAAATAATAATGTGAATTCCACTCTTAATATTTTGATTTATTTTATCACCTGGATGTAATTATAGACAAATAGATTTGAAACTCAGATGTTTAAACTATACTGTTAAAGGAAGTGACAAGGACATGGCTAAAGAGGATGAATGAATAGGGCACAGAACCGAGATGAGGTATGTGGGCTAATTATAGAACTAATGAGCTAGTTAATCATTCTGAGAACAAAGCATTGCTTCCATTTCCTTCATCTGGGAGGCCTGTGCGGATGATTTCTTAAGTTCCCACAGGACCTAGGATTCTATGACTCTGCAACTCAATATAATTTATGGTTTTAGAACCCAATTAATTTGAAAGTGTGGGAAGTGAATTATATATTTTAGGGCATTGCAATCATGTGTTAGTCACCTAAGTAAGAAGAAATAGTTAATATCCAAAGTTCCTAGCTTATTATTGTGGAGTTCTGGATCAATAAGTAGAGGTTGGAATAGTAAAATGTTTAAAACAAAGCAATATACACCAAATGTTCTCTAAGGAATTATGATTTTGTCCCGTATCTAAATCGGTATCCTAAGATGATCAATGTATTCACTGCACTAGTCAAAGCAGGGAAACTGAATTAAAAAATATATATTTTATGGGTCTGTTACAGAGAGGAAGAGAGAGGGATGGAGGGTTAGAAACATCGATGAGAGAGAAACATCGGTCAGCGGCCTTCTACACACTCCCTACTGGGTATGTGCCTGCAACCAAGGTACGTGCCCTTGACCAGAATCAAACCTGGGACCTTTGAGTCCACAGGCCAATGCTTTATCCACTGATCCAAATCAGTTAGGGCATGAAATTTTGAATAAAAATAAACATGAAAAATGAATATACTGATTGTAAGTTAGGCTAAATTATCTCGTGCTTTATTGTGTTGTGTAGACTTAGCCTATTGGGGTGTCAAAGGGAGAATGTATTAACTTCAGCCAGCCAGGGTGTTCTGATATCCACTCTCACCCCCTGGAGTCCTGTGTTCCGTGTGCCAGCTCACTGAGATGAAGAGGTGATGGGTATTGACCTCTCTACCTGTGACACTCTCCAGTTAGAGTGACTTCATTCTGAGGGGTACCTAATTCTTAGAGTGTATGTTAGAGTGCTATGTATCTGGAATAGTGGGATGTGATTTTAATAAGAGAAAAAAAGAAATAAAAATATTTCTATACTATATGTACTGTTTACATTTGTATTTTTATAAAACACACATACATATATGTATATATACATGTACATGCATATGTCACAAATATACATAAATATATTTATATATGTATACATATTATTATTATTATTAGTTTGGACTCATTTAATACAAAAGATTAAATTAAATTTGTTATTTCTTATTCTAGAGTGTTCATGGCTCATTAGCTGTTCCTAATAGTCTTGATGTGTTTCAATAGTCCTGATGTGTTTCGATTTGGACAATAAATTCTGCCCTTACTGTCACAAACACATAATGTCAGTTATCTCTTTGAGTCATAAATCAAATGTAGCACATCCCTAGTCCTTCCTTACCCATGAGAGTAAGAGGCTTAATGCAGACCTTATGGCTTTGGATAAATGTGAAAGGATGTGCGTTTTTCCAGGGAATTCAAAGCACTTTTCTTTCAAATATTTTATAAATAACTAGTGGCCCAGTGCACAGATTCATGCACATTGAAAGGAAAATAATTAGAAGAAATATTTTAATATTGCTATTTGCACTTTATAATAGAAGTGTCAACCAAATTCATGATCGAAAATGACAGATGGAAATACACATGCGTGATTGGCACCAGGGAGAGCTTTCTATGTATCCCATGTGTGCGAGTCAACTTAGCCTTTTTATACATATAGAACTAACTTGCTTTATTAGACCTGCTTTCTGATTTAACTAAACTTTTTCCAGCTCAGTGAAGCACCCAACTTCTCTTTCAGGTAATTGTCAGCCACACAGCAGTAAATATCAACATGAAGCAGATTATTATTGTAGATCACGCAGGGAGTACAAAGAGTAAAATATTTAACTGCAGCAGTATTTGACTATCTTCTGTGCAGTGAGAAAACCTGAAGTCCTTTTCAAAGTCCACCATTTCTTACTTATTTTTTCAAGTTTCTAAACTTTCTAAATCTTCATTTTCCAGCTAATGAAAAGAAAACAGGATTCCACCAAGTCTCCTATCTACCTGCTCCTGGGCTTGTATGAGCATCAGATGAGATGAGGCATGGGAAAATGCTTCTCAGACATTTTGTTAAAGTGTGAAATGTTTTCATCTGGCTATAAAGCAAGTCATGTTCCTGGAGTGAAGAAACTGCAAAGAGGCTAATTGCTAGGGGAGAGGAAGCTGGGATACATGTGACGTCATTGCCGGGAAGGTCGCACACTTAGCATATTAGCCTTTTATGTATATAGTTGTTCCAAAGGTTTTCAATCAAATTATAAAACTTCTGGTTTTCTTTCTTCACAGGTAATAAGTACCCAGGACTTGATTGATACAATAGCATAGTTGTAAAAAAGGATATATAATGCTGAAGACAGCACAAATAAGTTTAGTTCCTTGGCAAAAATTTCAGAAAAAAAAAATATATATACATTTAAAAAATTGTATTAACTTTATTCACTGTATCTTTCCCATTAAATTGCATAAGTCAGATAGGGGTGACTGATATATATATATATATATATATATATATATATATATATATATATTACACTAGTTTATATGTCAAAGGAAATTTTGACTTTTTACACAAATTTGGAGTTTACTTTTAGAAGGTTAAGCAACAATAGCAATGATAGGCTGAAAGCAGCCAATATTGATAATCAATTAAGGGCAGTTCCCCTCTGCAGAGAGCACAGGTTAAGGTACATTGTGGTTTCTTGGCTTTGATCTGTTAGTTTGTCTTTTCTAACTCAAATGACCTCTAAAGCAACAGACTCTCAGGAAATGATTATTATTGTCCAGATTTTCCGTCCAGAAGTTTACCTTGGTTTTTAACTCATCCCAGAGTATGATCCCATCTGACAGACGCTAAACAGGCTTTATGTAATAAATCCCACTGTTATGAGGCCATCATGGAATTTACTTGAATTTGCTTAAAAAACAAACATAAAAAATGTATTTGAGCTTTCACTACATAATTATGCTCACATTATAAACAAAATAAAACCCATGAGGTTAGATAAACATATCTGAGACACTGGTGTAGGAATTTGTTGCTTTCCTATGCCTGTGTATCTGTCATGTGTGTAATTAGTTTAAATATTAATGTTGAGTTAGCTCACTACGAGGTTAACTAAAACCAGAAAGACCCAGTTTTACTGGAATCTGCCAAAGACAACTTGGCGGGTTTTTTAATAAGAATCTTGTATGAGCCCGGGCAGTGTGGCTCAGTGGTTGAGTGTTGACCCATGAACCAGGAGGTCATGGTTAGATACTGGTCAGGGCACATGTCTTGATTGTGGACTCCATCCCAAGTAGGGGGCGTACAGGAGGCAGCCCATCAATTATTCTCTCTCATCTTTGATGTTTCTATCTACCCCACTCTCTCTCCCTTCCTCTCTGAAATCAGTATTATCCTGTGCAATTTGAATGAGTTTCTAAAATCTGGAATGATTTCTAGGTGGATTATTTACTGTTAATCTGCATGATTACAAAATTTTGCTTTTGTCTCCTCTCTGCTATATTTATAGATGGGGTATATCTGAGTACAAAATTTATCCATAAGTCTCTTAGAACAAAAGATCCAAATAAAACTCCATAACCCTATTTCTTTCCTTCCCTTGCACATCGCAAATGGGACCCATTTGGACGACAGCCACGGTACTTATCCAATCTGAACAATTGGCAAATAACAGCAGAGGGCCTCCCTGGATAACAGCTGGTTTGGCACCGTCTCACCATCCCAGGCCTTCTGGGACATCCGCGGTGGGAGCAGGCGCTCGGATACCGAGCCAGGTCACACTGACCCTGGGAAGCAATTTGGTTAAAATGAGTGACAGAGCCACTGGACCATGAAAGCCTTTCCTAACAAAGCCATGAAAGGAGTTTGACAAGAAGGCAATTCCTCAGCCCTTTTATGCAAACGGAAGGCCTCAGCACTCTTACCCCACAGGGTCCAGAGCAACAGGGCTTTGAATCGCAACTCCTGGGGCTGTGAGCCTGGAACCTGCTCAAAATGCTGCCAGCTGTCGGCTTGCGAGTCTTGTATTGTTAACACCACACGGACTGAAGAGACTGGACAAGAAGGTGGCGTTCTAGTCCATGCTGACATCCTGCTTTTGTGGATCTCACTCAAAATAATTTCCTTCGCGCTATGTTGCCATGTGGCGGTAGACTCACGATTGTGGAGGTCTATCAGCCAACTTGATAAAAATTAATTTTTCAGAATTATATGATTCAGACATGTACCTTTGTATAAAGGCAATATGTGTTTCACACCTCTCTTAGAGTATCATACAAATATTGTTCAATTGAATATGTATTTATTGAAAATAATGTCCATATTCTTACAAAGTAACCATTACACTATCACTTATGCAAGAATCAGTTCTTGAAATCTTTAAAAAATTACCTATTTCATTGTCAGATTTAGAATGTTAATAAGAATGAGGCTTTAACGTGCAAATATATAGCACTCCTTTGTGATTTTCAAATAGCCAAGGTAATATTGGAAATTTAGTTGTATTAATTTAGAACTTATTATCATGTGCATTGTAAAGTTAAAATTATTTAGGATGAATGAATGATCATTCGGCCAGTGCACTTTGAGCACTTAGGATATGCTAATATTTAAAAGTTGATATTCAAAGGAAATATAATTACATATATTAATATTAGACAATTATTCTGTCTCACTGCAAAAAATGTCCCTAATCTGTTATAAGATCATTTATAAGACCAATAAAAGTCTTTCAGACAAAATATTAATAATAGCAATGAGAATGACAAAAACGACTAGACTCATATAATTTTTCTCACTTAAACTGTTTTGCTCCATTGTCCCATAGTAAGTGGCATTAAATATAGTAAAATGTATCAAACTGTCAAACTCTTTACTTCTCTGAAGTATTAGTTTTGTGGGCTTTGTTTTATAGCCTTCTATAATTTACTTATAGGCTATAAAAAAAACAAAAAACAACAAACTAAGGTGAACATCCTCCTACAGTTTATGTTTCTCCCGTTTAAAAGACAATCACTTTGTATTTTTCATTCTTCCTTGGCCTGACCTTGACTCCGTCATTCCTGAGAATTAATGGAACTCAGTCAGCTGAACTTTCTCAATTCACATTTCACATTTCTCTCCTTCAGGTACCTGACAAACACAGAAGTTACATGATTTATTTGTAAGGGGGAAGAATGACCTCACACATGGCATGCATAACTACATGCTGAAAGGCACAAAGGCCTAGACAGGAATAACATACAGAGGGGGTCACGCCGATCAAGGACAAATGAGGAATGACTACAGGGCTTGTGTTAATAATGCATCAGAACGGGATTTCATGAATTATGACAAATGTGTCATACTAAGGAAAGATGCGCAGAATCAGGGAAACGGTGTTGGAACTTGTATTAAAAATTGTGTAGAAAATCTTTATAACTCTTTTGAATGTCGAAATGACTCTAAACTAGATTATATATATTTTTTTAAAAGCTGATCCGCAAAGGTATCTGTGGTATCACAGGAAGAGAAGCAGGTCACACAACATTCTAAAAATGAAAACCTGGGTCAGGAAGACAGCATAGGAAGATATCAACATTTTCATAATAGCTGTTTAGGGGGTATGACTACTGCGATTTTTTCCTTATATTAGTCTGTTTGCCAATTTTCTTCAATTATATAGACTGACTTATAATAAAAACAGGAAAATAAAGATGTTTCAATGGATCAAAGAACTAAGAGGTGCCTATTTTTTCTAGATGTAAGGATGCAGTGTGGAGACCTAGCAGTGTGCCTTTGATAAACATATTTAAAGGAATACGCCACACTGGCAAAGTCATCAAAATCAAAGCAAGAATAAAATCAAAGTACTAATGCCTATATTTAAACTAATATTTCCAGCTAGTGCCTATATTTAAGAGCTGCCTCATAATGTAATTTTCAATTTTTGTGACAGTTTCAGATTTACACAGAATTTTGTTTGCAAATACTTTTCATAGCGTGAATTATGCTGGTATGGAAAGTGTCTGTGGGCTCCTGTGATGAAGGATAGCACTGAGTTACTAAAGCAAAAACATCATCTCTCTTTAGACCTTTACATTATACTTACATACAATGATGTAACCTGATTTATTTAGCAATACATGTTCTCTTTCCTTACCTTCCACTGCTTAGACATCTGCATATAGGTGCATGGTAATTACAAATGAGGCTCAATAATAGTGTTCAATCTATCTATCTATCATCTATCTATCTATCTATCATCTATCTACCTATCTATCTATCATCTATCTATCTATCTATCTATCTATCTATCTATCTATCTATCTATCTCTAAGCAACTGTCTGACCATTCAACTGTTTGACCAGTAGCTATGACCACCAGGGGGCAGATGCTCAATGCACAGGCATGGAAACATGGAACAAAATGATGAATCTCAGATGGAAGGAGGGAGAAAGATATTAACCAAAGATCTTATATGCAGACCAGAGGCCCAGTGCATGGATTCGTGCACTGGTTGGGTCCCTTGGCCTGGCCTGCGGGGATTAGGCCAAATTTATGTTTCAGGCCTCCAACATCCCCCAAGGGGTCCTGGTGTGTGAGAGGGTGCAGGCCAGGCTGAGGGACCCTACTGATGAATATATATGTACATACATACAGAAAGTCTTTGGGTTACAACGGATTTGATGTATGTCATTTTGTGGTTACATCACCATCTCCCATTTATTTATTTTAAAAAATTCCATCATTTTGACATATATACATATGTGCTTTATGTTTTTTATTATTTATTTACCACAAGTAAAGGTAAAAAAAAATTATCTTTTATTATTATTATTATTTTTTTTACTGTTTCACTTTATTACTGCTGTGTATGTGCTCCATGTGAGTGACATAAGTGCTTATGTAGGTGGGTTCCGACTTATGGCAAAAATCGCATTACATTGCACAGTAGGAATGGATTTCAGTGTAACCTGAGGACCTACAGTATGTGAGAATGTATGCCTCAGGTAGTGCAGTATGAATACATACCAAAAGTTGGCCTAAGTAATCTTCAGTAAATTAAAAAAATTACTAAAAAATAATTGATGACTACCATACATGAATACCATGGCATGAACAGAATCATATTCAGCTTGGTCCTTAAATGAAAACTACCAAATTTGTCCTGATTAGTTTTCATACATGAATATCCAAGATACCTCAACTCTAAGTTCATCCCAAGCTTAGGAAGCTTGTGTATAGTTTTAAATAAATATGTAATTACCTCCATTAATACCACTTGAACATAATTATTTTAAGGTGATTTTTTTTTTTTTTTGCTGGCCAAATTCGTTTTATCACCCAGTGTATTGCCTTCACAATGTAGTAATGAACCCCATTCTGACTGCACTCACCAAGATGGTGTTTGCTCTTTATAATCAAAGGTGTCAAAAATGAGAAAATCAGGTGTCCAGGGAGAAAATGGATTGGTTTTATTATAAAGCCAGCGTCGACATTCATTCGGTTGTGTGTACACAACCACATACCAGAGCACAGAAACGCTCAGCATAGAATCCGGCAGTAACCAGCCGACCTTTGGGTCTCTTTACTTGGCCTCGGTAGGTTATGCATGAGCGCAAGTAATTAGAGTGGCTGCTGGGAGGTCACAGATGGTTTCCCCAGAAAAGACAGCCTCTTACAGGTACTGAAAGCTTTAATGGAAGTGATTCTGTTTACTTGCAGGAAGCAAGACTTCTTGCTTGAAGAGACTGATCAATTCTTTCATGTAATAGAAAATTTAATTGAAGACAGCATCCAGAGGTGACACTATTATTCAGCGAGTGGCTGCTCTTGGCATTCTGTCACAATTGTTGGGATTGGCCTAATATTTTCATTGTTGAATTCACATGACAGAACCTCTAAATTACATTAAGGTTGTTTGAGCATGAATTTTGGGAAGGCAATCTGTTTGAATTTGAGCCCTATGTAACGCATGCCGCTGATACATCAGAAGGATAATTTCACAATTATTTAACAAGGCAACATAGCATCTACTTCCGCTACCAATGAGGTGTGAAAAGCACCTCACCCTCATACCAGTAATCCGGGTAATTTGTTTTGAGCAAATGTTTACTCTGAAGTGGAAATGGACTGTTTATTGATCGTGTTCCCTGTCTCCTAGGAGGAGGGTGTGGTATGTGATGTCTTTTGTGCATGTCCACTTTGTAATTAACAGCATGCATCAGTTAACAGACGATTAAGGAACACTGTTTTAAGATCGTAAATGGGGGGGAAAAAGCAATCTGGAGAAAAAAAAAAAAGCTTTTATTAGTAACCTGTCCATTACACCACACCCACTCTGCGGGGACTGTTTCTGGACCTGTAAACTCTCTTCATGGAACCTTCTCCCTCTGGGGCTGCCACACTCTCAACTCTACCTATGGGCCCATGGACGATATCCTTCTTCTGACTAACACCCCGGGGTGGTGTGCTCTGTTGCATGCCTCCTATTTACACACTCAGCGAGAGGCTCGGGGCCATCTCCTTGTGCTTTTAATACCACATCCCGAGTCATTTGTCTCTGAGATGCCCTGCACCCTTACTTTTGCTCCCAAGCCCCATTGTTTTGCAGACAGGCCGAGGCACCAGCTTTCCTACTGGGCTCCCTAGCTTCTTCGCACAGCTGTTAAATGACTTACCGGAAATTCAGACCTGCACTTCAGCATCGTTTAGAAACAGGAGCACCTAGTGATGTACAGTCATGTGGTGTGGCAGTCAGGACATCTCTGGTGACCTCACCAAGGGCTACACTGGGAGGGTGGCAGTGATGAACGTTGAGTTAGTGGGTTCAGTGGAGTGAAAGTGGGATAAGACGTGGGGATAGTAAATGTGCTTGCTTCTTTTAAAAAATATTCTTATTGATTTCAGAGAGGAAGGGAGAAGGAGAAAGACATGGGGACATCCACGATGAGAATGAATCATTGGAATCAAACTGTGACCTCCGGGTTCTTAGGTGGATGCTCAACCATTGCGCCACACCAGCTTGGCCGCATTTGCTTGTTTTAGGCATTTGTATGAGGAGGCAAAAAGAAAATGTTCAGAAGTGGAAAGATGGCAAGTAGTTAAGAGCAATGTTTTGAAGTTGGAATAGAGATTTGGATATGTTTACTGTTTGCATGAGGAACGGCTGGAGACGACAGGACTAATGGAACAAAACTCTGGGGGGAAAAAACAGAAGAAAGATGGAAGGCCTGATGTAAAGGCACCGGGGAGCAAACCATGTCATCCTGAGGCAGACTGCATGATCCTCTTACATTTCCACCGAGAGCAGGGGAAAGAGGATGATAATATAGTTTTCAAGTTTTGAAGGAAAAGAAAATTAGAGAGTTTATCATTTTTAGGGCGTCAGTTAAAAGTAACATTGGTAGAGATTGAACTGACATTGGAGGATAAGTGAATTCCTGCAATAATTAATAAAAAATTAAAGAGCAAGATAAATAATACTCAAAATGACTGATGGGACCAGTTAAAATAGTAATTGAAACACATTGCAATCTATTGGTGCTAACCTATACATCAGTGTAGTTCTGATCTATATACTAGTGTTCAGTAAATTTGGGATAGTTAGTGAAAAAATGGGATTGCATTGTTGACACAAAGGACCCAAGAGGGGAGTTTCGCTCAGTGGGTGCAAATGAAGAATAAAACTGTTAACAAAATGCATGGTATTATTGAGAGTTTAGTTCAGATGATGAAGCACAGATCCCACCACAGAGGAGAGGGAAGGCAGAGCTGTGTGGGGATATTAGACTGGGATGGAAACCAGGTAATCCAGAGACTGGAAGTTTCTAAGTCTCCTGAGCAGGTTAATTTGGAATAAGATATCTGTGCACCTGGCAGTGTAAGGGGAGAAAGGGATATTTGAGCTAAGGGTTTCTGCAATGCCTTAGCTCTGAGCAATGACAAAATAAAGGTCCTGTCATGAGTAATGGGAAGGGGTGGGTGGCTAAAAACTGGAGACGATTCGTTAGATTAAGAAGATCCAGGCTGTGACACTCAGGATGGTGATAATATTGGGAATCTTCTCTCTTTCACAGGTTACCACGGGCATCTACTATAATTCTGCTCAAGGAGCTTGCATGGACTCTAATTACATGATAATGTCATTCTGAGAGTATCTTTATCTCTTTTTAAAGAGTCTTTACAAAGCATAGAAAAAGAGATAAAAGGTCCTTTTTTTAAATTTCAAGTGACCCCAGATGATAGTTATGTACCCACTCTGCCTTGATGAGGGAGAGAATTCTATTAAGCAGGTTATTTAAATCGGTCAGCACTAAGAATAATATCTGATGAGGTTAAAGTGTGGAGCCATCATAAGTGATAATTTCATCTTAAAACAACGTGAGTAGGTGCCTCAAGTAAAGGTGCAAAAGCATCTCACTGCACAAACGTGCATTTCACATGCACCTTGTTTTAAATCACATCTCGATAGCCTTAGGGCTGCCTGACTTGGGATCCCAAGTTCTCCAGTTGTTGAATGAAGATAATACTGGCCTCAGAGTTGTGTAAGACTTGGAATACACTTATAACTTATTCAATACTTTTTTAAATTTAGAAATAGTAGTAAAAAATAACATTATGGTACTACTTAAAAAGGTACATGTGATATGTATATCTATTCTTTGTAGTTGCTAGGTTAACATTTATTTATTTATTAAATTCTGTCCACAAATTCTAGATACTTTGTCTTCTCCCCTAGATGATTAGATGTGCAATAGTTCTCTGGGTTTTCAAATATGTTTCTGGAATTATCCTAAAATAGTGAGATATTTTAGGATAATTCCAGAAACTGTCTGAGTGGAGACAGTCAAATGAGGAGATGTGGATAAAACTTCTTGCATGGTGGGAGGATCTGGATGGGCTGCTGTGGTGAGGACGGTCAAATGGTGCTCTTCCAAATGGCTGTTTCCCCACTCTGCTGCCTCCGCCCTCTGGGGTGGGACCAAGCCTGGAACCTACGTTGGAACAGAGCTCAGAAATCTACATTTGGACTCAGGTCCTTTCCATCTGTCTTCCAAGATTCCCCTCCCAGGACACTGGTCTTCCTCTTTTGGGCTCTCAATTCTAATTTCTTCTCAGACAACTGAGTGACACTGACCACTCCAAACAGTTGTTGTTTGGAAACTCACAAATATTGTTCCCCTCATTGAGTATGGCTCTGTCAAATCCCTGACACTATTAACACAAATGTTTATTGAGCTTCTCTAAGCAATGCTGCTTTTTATTTTCATGTTTTTGCTGATATCCACATTTGAGGATGACAAAAGGAGTTGATAACAACCACAAGTCAAGTCTTCCATGCAGTGCCATCAGTCACTATGGTGGCATTAGGCTTCAGTTCTGAAACCCTGGGTAAAGTTTCTTAAGTTTCGCTCAAGCAGAATATTTTGTTGCAAGACTACTGAAGGAGATTGGAGAGGGTGCAGGTCAGGCTGAGAGACACCCCCATCCCCGTACACGAATTTTATGCACCAGGCCTCTAGTCTAGGAATAATTACAACCAAGAAGGTAAAAATCCTATACTCAAAAAATTCTAAGACACTGAAAAAAGAAATTGAAAAAGATACAAATAAATGGGAGCATATACCATGCTCATGGATAGGAAGAATTAACACTGTTAAAATGTCCATCAACAAAAAGCAATCTATAAATTCAACCCAATTCCTATAAAAATATTAGTGAGGTATTTCACAGGACCAGTAGAAATAATTCAAACATTTATATGGAATCACAAAAGGCCCCGGATAGCCGTAATAATCTTGAAAAAGAGAAGCAAACTTAAAGGAATCGCACTGCCTGATATCAATCTATCCTACAAGGCCATAGAGATAAAAACAGCATAGTACTTGCATAAAGACAGACATTTAGACCGATGGAAGAGAGTCCAGAGTCCAGAAATAAACCCACATCTATACAGACAATAAATATTTGACAAACGAGGCAAAAACATACAATGGTAAAGACAGGCTAGTCAATATATGGCTTCGGGAAAATTTACAGATATGTGTAAAAAATGAAACCAGACCACCAACTTATACCATACACAATAATAAACTCAAAATGGATTAAAGACTTAAAAGTAAGACCTGATATCATAAAAATCCTAAAAAAATATAAGCAGTAAAATCTTTGATGTTTTTCTTGGTAATATCTTTCCTGATATATCTCCTCAGGCAAGGGAAGCAAAAGGAAAAAATAAACAAGTGGGACTATGTCAAACTAAAAAGCTTTTGCACAGCAAAGCAAACCATCAGCAAAATAGAAAGACAGCCCACTGAATGGGAGAGCATATTTGCCAATGATGCATCAGATAAGGGGTTAATACCCAAACTTAATATTATCTTAATACCAATAAACAGACAGTAAAATGCGTCAGCCAGAGAAAGACAAATACCATATGACTTCATTTATATATGGAATCTAAGGAATAATATAAACCAACAAGCAAAAACAGAAACAGACTCATAGATACAGAGAATACAGTCAAGGTTGCCAGAGAGGAGGGGGTTTGGGACTTGGTGAAAAAGGGATTGGGAAGTACAGACTCTTGTTACCAAACTGACATGGGATGCAAAGAGCAGCCCAGGGAATGCAGTCAGTGATATTGTACTATGTATGCACGGTGCCAGGTGGGTACTGGAAATATCAGGGCGACACTTACAGAATGTAGGCTGTGTGAAGGTCTGGCCTCTATGCTGGACATCGGAAACATCTGAAACGGATACAAAATAATATTGAAGTAAACAGTAATGGGAAAAAGGAAAAGTGACTACTAAATGCGGTGGGTGGAGGAGGGAAGGATGGAGGCTATGAAAGAGGAAAAGCACCCTGTAGGCCAGATCACCATGACCCTGAGCAGAAGGCTTTTGAAACCACAACGAGCTGATGTAGCCACGGTGGATACCCAAGGAGAGCCAGGAATGAGTCTGGAAAAAAAAGCAGATTCTGGGCCGTTGAAAGGCTGGACGTGGGTCTGACATTTTCCAGAATTTTAAAAGACATGTGGAAAGGAAAGAGGAAAGTAGCTGTGTGGTATAATGTGCTTACATGTTCTCAGGTGTAGGAGAAAGCAGAAGAAAGGAAGGAAAAGATGAACATGAACAATCTATACATTAGAAAAATAATCGCCCCTAATGTGTCAGGATTACAACTACAAGAAAAAAATTTTTTTTTAATTGGGCAACCTATCTAGGTTTAAGTTAATTTACTTCAAAATCTTCAAAATACTCTTGTTTCCTCCTTAGACTGAAATTAGCTTAGATGGCATACATAATTAACTTTCCATTAAATATGGCTATTCATCAGCATTGCTTTTTTTCCTTTTCAATTTATGAATCCTAGTAAAAGAAGTAAAGAGAGGAACTAGAATTTACTTTTACCCTTTTATTTAAAAATATGATTTTTCTTTAAAAAACTCATAGTGTTTTCTCATTAAGCAATTATTTTCCTGCTTTGTGGTGTCTTCGAACCTGTAAATAAAATGTTTTCACTAATGAATGACTGACAAATGGTTTGGCTGTGTCATTTATAATCAGTCACTGCCTGCCCATTTTGTGGCTTTATTCTACAGAGAAAAATTTATAAAAAGCTATATAATGATCCTCAATTTTATATCATTTTCTCCACATGACTGCAGAGTTCTTTTCAAAATAGAAACTGTGTTTGTATCTATGCCTGCAAGTGTGTTGTGTTTGAGGAGACCAGTCACAACAAGAAATCAGAAAGCTAATTATAACTCACTTATTAAAACTCCATCAATCAGGATAGGTAATTTTTCTGCCTGTGGGGATTTCTAATTTTTTCACAAGTGGCTCACTTATAATAAAGACCAAATAAACAAACATTTCGAATAGATGCATGAATTGTTAAACATATTTTCAGAAGGAGACACGAGTAAGGGCTGCTAATGTGCTTATGAACCTCCATGGCCTCCTGCTGCCATGCATAAGTAATAACAAAGGTCAGGGTGCATGGTGCGTCTACAAAACTGGAACCGTAACTAGGAATTTCTGTCTGTTTCCATGGCTTTGCAAAAGAGAATAATTAAGCAACCTAAGGAATTCTAGAATCGAGGGGGTGATGAATAATAGATCACAAGGAGAGATGAGGGAGGAAGTTATGAAGAAAGAGAAACATGACATAAAATGAATCCACAAGAACCGAGATTGTACTCATTCAGCTAATGGGGCCCCATTAGCCCCAAAATTACCTACCTACCAGCCTTTAAACTATGTCACAAGTCGCTATTTTTGTAATTTAATAATTTCCTCTCAAACTGACTAAAATGTTACCATGGTACTTTCCTTCTCTAACTGACGAACCCTGACACTCCATGGCTTCACACAGAGCATTTCAGTCCCCGCACCTCCCCCCTCCCACTCAGCAATGGGGGGCCCCAGTCACTCAGGGTCCTGGCTGCTGAAGGCTGTGATAATTCCAGCGGATTCCCTACTTCCCAGTCACGCTGAAGGAAAAGGAGTGTTTACGTTCTCACCCAGTGCCCCTGGCCAAAGCTGTCACAGGACCCACTTCACAGCACGGGGAAGTGGAAAGGGACCTCGCCCTGTGCTCCGGGGAAAGGGAGATGTGGTTGGTAAACAGCCACCTACTAAATGTGTAGGAAGAATTTTAAAAAGCAAAGCAAAAAATTGGTGGGACTTTCAAAAAACAGATATATTTTTCTTGATTTCAGCTCCCCACTGGGAACTGAGCCTACAGTCTCGGCTTGTGCTCTGACTAAGAATCAAACCATGACCTGCTGATTCCTAGGCCCAGGCTCCATCTCTGAGCCATGCCTGCTGGGTATGTGTAGGCCTTTTGAATGCCAGAGTGTCTCTGTTCTCAAACGGTACAAGTGCACACACATCACGCGGCTATCTTGGTGAAATGCCTAGTGATGTTCCGTGCCTCTGAAATGGGGCCCGAGTCTGCCTGCTGACAGGCTCCCAGGTGATGCTGGTGCTGTTGGTGCCCAGATCGCAGCCGCAGAAAACAGTCAGGCTGGTCGTTATGTGAAAGCAGCCCCCTCCCCCCAACCCAAACAAGCAAAATCCGAGGCCCAGGGTGGCAGGGGTCAGCCCGACAGCCTCGCTGACGCCCACGAATGCCTCTTCCCTCTCGGTGCCCTGCTTCTGCTGAGTCAGGTGACGTCAATAACACACGGTTCTGCCGAGAACCAATCCCAGCGTGTCATAATTACAAGAGTTTTACCAAAAGGGTGGTGAAGCGTGGGGAGCTCAACAGGGGTGAGACACATGAAGTTTACCTGTTGGAAACGGCTAAGGCACTTCCCCCAAACCTGAATAGGATGATTGTTAGCTGCCAGACAGCTCAGGGCATTTTATTGCCTCCTGTTGGCCAAACACCTGAACAGCTATAGGCTATTCCCCAAACTGACAATCTCTGTAAACCCTTTGCTACTGTACCCTTTGGAGTGTATGTCTCCACCTTGCCTTGGGACAAATTGTGTTTAATAAAAGCACAGGTCCTTGGTCAAGGAGGAGAGCCTTCTAGCTCCTTCAGCTGGAAGCTCCTCTGACCCCCAATGTCTCTCAAAACTATCTTTTGTCCACGAACTCCTTCTTAATCATCTGCACACAGCCCTTTCTCGGGATGCTGAGCCCTTTGTAAGGCTGGGGGAAAAGAGCCCTGGCATGGCTCCCCCAAAGCACACAGAAACCTGGGAGGTATGAGCTCTTATCTGCACGATGCTGCGGCCGCCCTGGGGAAGAGGCATTACTTACGGATGTTCTCGGGATTGTATTGTTAGGAGGTGGTCATTGGCTGGAAGGAAAGAAAGTTCTACTGGGGGGAAGGGTGTGATCCTCCATGTCTCTAAGCACCTGTGCCAAGAGGGGGCGCCCCTTCCCCAGTCTGGAGCCTTTGTTGCCATGGTGGCGTCCATTATTCCACAGTGACATTTTCTCCGAGGCAGTGAACAATCAAACCATAGGAGGTCCACAATCCCCTAGAATTGAGACCACTCCTTTAGCTTCGCAACACACCTGCCAGGAGGCTAGATCTTCAGAATGAACATGCAAGCGCTGTATCCACACTCACTGCTTTCTGCAGGAGCACAGGCATTCGGAGAGCATAGGACTGAGGCAGGCACCGGGCCTCAGATGACTGCAGAGATTGCCAACTGGGAGGGTGTCTCCTGCTAGCTGCACGTGTGCATTGCCTTTCTCTGCGCCCCGCCTTTTTTCCTCTTCTCTCTCTAGCTGGAGCCATGAAGCCCAGGGGGTCAGGGTTTGTTGATTGATTGATTCATTCATTCATTCATTTATATGGTTTTACCTCTCTCCACTCCCCACTCTCTGTCAACCTACAGTAAGCTCAGAATTTGCTGAGGAATTAAGGGGGCAGCAAAGGACAAGCTGGGAAGCCACAGTTGTCTTCTACCTCTGCAGTCTACAGCCTGCTTTCCCATCTACACTGGGAGGCGATTTTATAGCACTTTCAAGAATATAAATAAAAAATTGTGATTGCTGCCATGACTGGTTTGGCTCAGTGGATAGCACGTCAGCCTGTGGACTCAAGGGTCCCAGGTTCAATTCCGGTCAAGGCCATGTACCTTGGTTGCAGGCACATCCCCAGTAGGAGGTGTGCAGGAGGCAGCTGATTGATGTTTCTCTCTCATCGATATTTCTAACTCTATCCCTCTCCCTTCCTCTCTGTAAACAAATCAATAAAATATATTTTAAAAATTGTAATAGCTATATCCTATTGGGGGTGGGGGCAGAGCAGAGTAAAATATAGGTAAAATCAAAGATATAAAGTCTATTCTTATCTTTATTCTTTGTAACTCTCTTCTAGTGAACTAAAATGCATGCTAAGTGGAAGAAATGTCAAATGTGGGATTTTGCATAATAATATTGGTCATCCATCACTTTTTGTCCTGGAAACTTATGAAATAGCTATTTTAAGGCACAAATATTATGCAGCACTGCCAGCATATAGCATCCACTTAAAATGAGTTTGCATTTTGAATGAATAGCGGGTTTTGTCAATGATATTATCTGAATTATTCAAGCAAATGGAAATTTCCCCGGAATGTATACAGAAATGCCTCCATCACTTGGGAGCTAGACACTTGACCACAGTGTGTTACCATAGCAACGCTAATAACAGCGTATGTCTCAGTAAATCTGGTTTTAGCCATAAGCAACTCTGAAAGGTGGACTAGATCTGACTATATTGTTTCAATTTCACTGATGAGAAAGGAAGATAGGTCATTTAGATGTCCCTCAATATTAATTCTAGTTCTGTTAGAAGAGACAAAACTAACTTCCTGACTCCAATGCAAGACTACTTTAAAATTAGACTATTAGATCAAATTAGATTTAATTTCCAATTCTCCTTTTGTTAATGAGGTGAGTGTCTTTTAAGTATATAAGGCAATATAGGTTCAGGATTTTAAAACAATCCGAGTACAGGAATACAATTGGTAAAAAGTTAAAAATTTCCATCAAAAGTTCACTAGCAACTGAAATCATATTACACTCATCAGAAATATGCGTTATTAATATTTTAAAATGTATACCTCCAGAAATTTCTGTGCATATATGTGAGAAAATATTTTAATTTTACTGTGTAAACCTAGTGTAGACATAATACAAATTGTATAAGTTATATAGTTTAACATGTCATGTTAACAACTAAAGTCCTACTAATTATTTTTAACTGGAGGCTTTTTATTTAGATTAGTTCAGATAATTTAAGTTTAGTGGTCATTACTATGAGAAAGCTACATTATTATAGTAGTTCTTACATCATATACACAAACACACTCAGATCTTTTTCTCTCTCTCCCTTTCTCTTTCTACATCTATCTATCTATCTACCAACCTTCTATCTCATCTATCTATCTATCTATCTATATCTATCATCTACCTTCTATCTATCTACCTATCTATCTATCATCTACTATCTATCTATTTATCTATCTATCTATCTATCTATCTATCATCTATCTATCTATCCACCCTTGTCTCGGTAGAAACCCCTCTCATTTTAGCTTTCTAAAAACATAAGAACCATGGAGACAAGTGAATTCCCTCAGTCACACTCCCCCTGTTGTGCCTTGTGGCTGAAAGGTAGCAGATGTGGGCTCATTGCCCAAATCGCACCATTAGCTGTGCGCAGTGCGTGAGAGTGCAGCCACAGGGAATGCAAATCCCATCCAAATGCACCCGAGAACCGTGGCTTTGACCCCTTAGCTGATGCATGAGCAGGAGCCGCCCAGCGAGGCTGTAGGGGTGGGGAGTCCCATTCCTCCTCCTCGGTGAGTCTTCCCCTTCTTCCTCACAGTCTCTCATCGGAAGGAGCAGACGGCAGCGAGCCTGTTTGAAACGCAGACATGGGCCTGGAGATGCTGCTAGGGTTTCTCGTTCCGGCCTGTTCCGCAGACAATGGAGTCAGAGGCCCAGGGAAAACTTGTACATTCTGGCTCAGAAACGTTTCTTGGCTTTGGCTTCAATAGTTACGCAATATCGTAAGTGAAAATGAGACAGCCCATTGACTCCCATGTTCTGAGATGTGAAGCACTAATGACCCTTTAAGCGTTTAGAATTTCTGAACTTAAAACTAATGGTCCGGCCAAACCAGAGTGGCTCACGGGTTCAGCGTGGACCTATGAGCCAAGGAGGTCACAGCTTGATTCCCGGTCAGGGCACAGGCCCGGGTTGTGGGCTCGACCCCCAGTTGGGCCTGCAGGAGGCCTATCTCTCCCTCTCCCTTCCTCTCTGAAATCAATAAAAACATATTTAAAAAACAACAACAAGCAACAGTGGTCCCAGAGTAATATTAACGATGTCTCTTAATAGTTTACAAGTGCTTCCATATTCAGGATTACATTTAATCCTCAGAGAAAATAATTATTTAAGTCCTCTTTCACTGATAAAGAAATTGAGGACCCAAAAGCCAAGGTATTTAATCTGGGACCCATGCTGACCAACGGCACACCCACACACTAAATGTACTGGTCCAGGTGTGCATCGCAAGTGAGTGCAGGCTGAGTGGGTCATTACGTCAATCAATGTGGTGGGTGCTTTATATCCAGAATGTCTCATTTGTCAGGACATTGCTACCGAGAAGGAATTATCTCCATAGCGTGAGGTTGCTGTGCCTAACTTCCCCAAAGCTGCCTTCTGGGAATGCGTAGACATGTTTCAAACATACGCCTGCTTCACTCCAACCTGCACACTCTTCCTACCACAAAACATTAAGATGACAAGTTATGATGGACTCCAGACTTGCCTAGAAAGGATATGGTCTCCTTCAAAATGGATGGAATAAATCATCTGACATTTTAGTTTTCTTCAAAGAATGGTGGGTGAATTAGCATAAATACTCTTATCACCTGACAATAAAATGTAGGCTTTTGTTCAGCCAAAGTGGGACTCCGTGCTTTTGTGTTTTAACATTTTAAGCAAGACATACCAGAGAGCCCTTTGTGACGAACGGTCATTGGGATCTTTCTGTGGGTCCGGCTCTGAGTGAAAAGCATATGAAGGACCTAAATACATACAGAGTGCCTTATCCTAAAACAAAACATGAACATACAGCTTCCTTACAAGTAAGAATAGCCGGACCTACCTCAGAGGCGCTGCTGTTGTGGATACAGCCTCAGAGACGTCCGTGTTCGAACACGTAGAACCCTTGAATGGGGTAGGATGCGGGGCTGAGAGGCAGAGGTAGCAGGTGGAATGAGGTTAGCTCATCACCTGACCTTAATGAGGGAGGTGATCTTGGGCTAGCCAGGTGGGCCCAATGTAGTCTTGGGGGTCCCTACAGAGCACTGCCCCCCTCTCTCAGATTTTAGGGAATTTGGTTTTAAGTTCACAGCCATTGTGTGCCATAGCTAATGCCATTCTATGGTTTTATGCATGAGGCCAGGGGAAATTAAGCTGCTTCCCTAAAGTGATGCATTAGGAAGGGAAAGAACTGGGATGTGAACTTGGGACTCTGGCCCCAACCCCAGGCCTTTAAAAAAAATTTTTTTATACTATACCATGGTATATTGCCCTATTGCTGAGCAATTTTAATAACACAAATAGCTGTGGTTTTTTATTGTGGTTTTTTTTTTTTGAGTCCTCATATCAATCACACAATGGTAGCTACAGTTAATCCAATGTAAGGGTTCAGGAGAGGAGGCTGAGGCTGAATGAGATTTACCGAAGGACACAAACCAGCGCTGGACATACCGGCCAGGTTATTATTTCCAAAACTTTGTGGAAAATGCTGAAAATAACAACTACCCTATTTATGCCAAATAAGTATCAGAGGCTAGAATACATGGTAACTGTCTTTGAAAGGTGGAAAACATTCTTATGGAATTTCATCTTACCTGTTTTAGGAGAAGGGGGGAGGGGAGTTTTCTATCTGAGCCTGGGCCAACCTTGCTAAACACGTTACTTTGCCTGAAATCACCAACCATGCTAACCTCGCCACCTGACCCAGTTCTGTTCCCTATCAATGCACACTTGCTTTGAACAGAGCAATCTACACGAATCTAGGACTCGGTTAATTTAGCAGCTGGATCATGCTGTGTATTTTTTGCTCTTTAGTCGTCCATAACTTTTCTGAATAGTTTCTTTCATATCCATACAGGTTCTATTTCAGATTATTAGTTTCTGGAATTTAATAGTGGGGATAGGTAAAAATATCTTTTCACCTGGCCTTCATTTTATAGATTTCGTTTATCGGTGTTCATTTTAGCAATTAATTGATGGCAATGTTGAGTTCTACTGGGACCCTACTAATTTTCTCCCTGTTGGAACTACCCGTTTCTGATAGAAGTTTTAAAGTCTTCTACTGGACTGGCACATTAATCTGTTTGTTCTTGCAGTTCTAGCATCAGGTTTCGCCTCCTGTGTTTTCACACTCTGCTGGGAGGTGCAATGGCATCAGAGTGTGATGTCGTTTTAGAATGTTGGCCCTTTTGTCACTTTACAATATTCCTAATAACTTCTCCCCTCTGTGTTCCTGATAACTTTCTTTGCTCTGCAGACTGCTCTGTCTGACTTTAATGCAGGTAACCCTGCTTTCTTTTCATTAGTGTTAACACGGCATGTCTTCCTCCAGTCCTTTCTGTTTAATTCTCATGTGTCTTTTATGGAAAGCAGGGTACTTGGAGACATGTCCTGGGGTCCTGTCTCTCTCTCTTTTTTTAAACATATTTTATTGATTTTTCACAGAGAGGAAGAGAGAGGGACAGAGAGTTAGAAACATCAATGAGAGAGAATCATCGATCAGTTGCCTCTTGTGCACCCCCTACTGGAGATGCAACCAAGGCAAGTGCCCTTGACTGGAATCGAACCCGGGACCCTTGAGTCCGCAGACCAACTCTCTATCCACTGAGCCAAATCGGTTTCGGCGGGTCATGTCTCTTGATCCACTTGACAACCCCCACCTTTTCATGGGTGTATTTAACCATTGTCATGTGAGGTGATTGTTGATGTAGTTGAATTAATATCTACCATATTTATCACTGTTTTCCACTTGTTGCCCTTGTTCTTTGTTCCTGTTTCTGCTTTCCATACTTTTTCTGCCTTCTGTGGTTTGAATTGAGCTTTTTATATGATTGTATTTCCTCTTCTTTCTCAGAATATCAATTATATTCCCCGCTCCCTCCCCCCCCCCCCCAAAAAAAAAAGAAAACTTCTTTTGGTGTACTAGAGTTTGCAATATATAGCTAGTTAACATCCAATTTTAAGCAACTCTATGTTGCTTCAGAGGCAGTGCAAATACCTTATAACAACAAAATAGTCCTAATTCCTCCCTCCCGGCCCTTGTATCATTGCTGCCATTCTGGTGCTTATTCTGGATTTGCAAACCGGGTCTGTAGCCCTTTTGCATGGCAATGTGCTGTGTGTCATGGACATTCCCTGCTGGGTCCAAGGAGCCTCCATAGATGAGCCTTTCAAACATGGCTGGGAGCAGAGTGTAGGAGAGGGCACAGTGCTTTCATTGGAGGTGAAGACAGTCTCCGGGAGCCTGTGGCTGGGGCCGAACTTCCCCATGCTCCTCAGCTTCCTCCTGCCACCCCTCCGGTGGGGAGGACAGCGAGTGTGCTCTGGAATTTGTGTCTCTCTTTCTGCAGGTGGGTTCGTCCCTCCTGAGCATCACAGCAATTTAGCACTCAGGTATGAGAGTTTCCTCAAGGGCACGTCTTGTTAAGAAGACAGATGCTCCAGGTACTTACAATGGTTCATTTCCCTCTACTCATTTACCTCTGCTCATGCTTCAAGCATGCTGGGATTTTTTTCTGTGATGTTCAGGGAAGATATAAAGGAACACAGAGTAGACCCAACCTGGACATTATTGATGCTTATAGATCAGTCTTATAAGCCCAACTATGTGAAAAGCATTTTTATTTTATAAACCATTTCCTTATCTTACCTGAAACTTTTGGGAAATTTTTTATTTTATAAACCATTTCCTTATCTTACCTGAAATTTTTGAAAAGCATTTTTATTTTATAAACCATTTCCTTATCTTACCTAAAATTTTGGGGGAAATACCAAGTATGTCCTCTCGCTTCAATATCACAGTATCTATAAATGTTTCTTTCTTTTGAATACATATAAAAAATCAGTTTTCCATAGTATTTTATAGTTTACATTTTATTTTTATATTTGGTTTCCCATTTAATTTCAACTTCTATACTAATAAAAGCCTAGGTGGTCCTTTTGCTTGATTTTGAAACTATGTTGTCTTATATGAAAACCTGTGCTATTTATTTTGTCATGAGATATATACAGCAAGTAGATTTTTAAAAATGGACCTTGAAAATTCTTTTAACTAAAAATTGCATCTTTTCACTTAATGCTAAAGAATGCTGACAGATACAAAAATAATTGTCCTGCATTCAGATAAATATGAGCTAATCACTGTTTAAGTCATTGACAAACATAAATATTTTAGCTTCTATTAGTGTTAGTGAGGTGACTCTTAGCACATAAATAGAATTTATTAAAAATGAAGTCTAACTTGAGATTGTTGCTATGCTTCATGTAGATTAGATATCCTATTAATTATTTAAATGAACAAAAGTAGGTGATCTATACAAATGGAGTCCCAAGTAAGTGTAGAGGAGAGCTTCTTTTTACCTACATGATTTGTGATCGTGATGGGATGAGGACTGAGTTTAATAAAGGAATAAAAATATATATCTTTAAATATCTTTTTATTTCAGAGAGATAGAAACATCGATGGGAGAGAATCATTGATTGGTTGCCTCCTGCATGCTCCCTACTTGGGATGTGCCCTGACTGGGATTTGAACCGTGACCTCCTGTTCATAGGTTGATGGTCAACCACTGAGCCACACTGGCCAGGCAGGAATAAAAAAAATTAAAAAAATTGGAAAGTGTTGATTAGGAATTCTGCTGCTTTCAGAGTAAAACCACTTTTATTTTATTTTTTTATTTTTTTTATGAGGAGTTAGCCAATATATACATACATTTATTTTTTGCAGTTTGGAATTTTTCTTCTAGTCATCCTTTCATTTAAAATGCATCCTCATCGTTAAGTTTAAACGGATGTGTTGAAAATAAAATAAGAAAATAGAAAATTAAGTGCTTGCTTTATGTGAATTCTCAGTGGCTCAGGAACTTACATACACACGTTCATCTGTATTAGCTATGAGCATACACATTAGTGTATCCATATATACATACATCTATGTGTATTAGCTATGTTCCTTTTCATTTATTTCCCAGGCAACTTTTGCTTGTTGTTTGCTGGGTTCCTTGGTGATGCTGTATCACCTCTCCCATCAAGAAATAGGAGAGACAGCCGAAACGGGTTTGGCTCAATGGTAGAGCATTGGTCTGCAGACTGAAAGGTCCCGGGTTCGATTCTGGTCAAGGGCATGTACATTGGTTGCGGGCACATCCCCGGTAGGGGGTGTGGAAGAGGCAGCTGGTCGATGTTTCTCTCTCATCAACGTTTCTAGCTCTCTATCCCTCTCCCTTCCTCTCTGAAAAAAATCAATAAAATATATTAAAAAAAAAAAGAAATAGGAGAGGCAAGCATGAGGACGTTTTTCTTTCCTGTTGTTGTGTTTTGATGCTGAAAGGGAAGATGTATGGCTCTGATAAAGCAGAAATACGGTTTTCAAAAGGCATATGTATCTACCTGAAGCGCTCTGGGGGAAGACCGCAGGCGTCAGGTGAGTGGTATCGAGGACGTTCACGGTAACAGTGAGGTGGAGTCTGTTCCTACTTCTCAGGAGGACCTGGGAAGACTTCCGTCAGGCTGCGTTAAAGAGCAGCACCTTGTCGGGAACGGCCTCTGCTGTAA
The DNA here is from genome assembly GCA_036971965.1 of Nyctalus aviator. Lineage (NCBI taxonomy): Eukaryota > Metazoa > Chordata > Mammalia > Chiroptera > Vespertilionidae > Nyctalus > Nyctalus aviator. The sequence continues at coordinate 168,955,215 of CM072925.1, forward strand.
ATAAGTGCAATCTCTCTCAGTCAGAGCTGTGACTCGTTAAGAATGGGCATCAGCAACCCAGCCACCTGATGTGCAGCAGGAATGGCGGTGTGGATGGGATTCTCAGGGTAGGCCATCTTGTCCCATGGGATCAGCACAATGGTCTCCCTAAGCTGCAGGGGTTGTGATTACAAATCACTGAGGTAACTGAACCACTGACACAGCATCAGCGCCATAAAAGAAGTGGCCTGAAACTCAGCCTCTGCCCTCGCTCTGGAGAAAGCAGTTGTTGAAGTTGACATCTAAGTCACATGGCAGGATGCAATCGACAACAGAAGCTTTCCCCCAAATCTGGCTTATCGGGGCCAGCCTCGGACTCTCACAGAGCAGCCTGCCAGGGATGTAAGCCGGAAGGCTCTGCTTCCCATGGCGTTTTCACAGAGATTGGATTTATGGACTCTCCACACAGCCGCGGCTGTTACATGCCAGGTGCCAACGACTGCCTGATTACCTCGGGAGGACCTCAAAGCTAGTTGGGCATGAAATAGAGGACCTCTTCAAATGAGAGAGATTAGAATATTCAACACAGTTTATAAAGTGTGACAATTCTATTATGTAAGTTTGAACAGCAGCCACCGTTAAAAAAAAAAAATCTATGAAAATATCCAGGAGAAAAATAGCTCGGCGGAAGCAGGGACCGTGAAATAACACAGGCTTCATTACTCGTGGGAGAACCGTGCTTGGAGATTTTCTATCTTGAAAACACAAATTCTGCTCCATAGAACATGGAACTCATCCCAGTAATGTGAAACCGTAACGGCACAGATAATATTTGTAATGGCCGGCTCTGGACTTAATGCACAGAAATTTCTCCATGGTTGGGTTTTCAAATTGTTGATAACAGCAAGGCAACTCCAAAGCAACCACGGTGATCTTTACTTTCTAGGAATAGTGAGGAATCACGGACAATGGTGTGCAAGAACAGTGGACAGGTCCATTATCTGTCTTCCCAAGGGAAGAGGAATTGCTTTGTAAATACACTTATTATTTTAGAACTGTTTTAGGTTTATAGGATCCCTTAAAGTAGTACAAGTGTTCTCATCTATCCCATGCTCAGCTTCTCCTGATAGGATCCTATCATTAGGATGGCACCTTTGTCACCACTAAGGAACAATGAACTATCACATTATTAGTGAGCATTTATACTGGATGCAGATTTCCTTAGTTATCACCTAATGTCCCTTTTTTGTGTCCCAAGATCCTATCCAGGGTTCTTATTACACTTACTGGCCAAGTTCCCTCAGGTTCCTCTTGGTTCTAACAGTGTTGCAGACTTGGGTTGTTTGTGATGATGACCTTGGTCATTGTACAGCGTATTTTGTCAGGCCTTTTGTAGAGTCTCCTTCAGTTGGGATTTGTGTGATATTTTCTTAAGATTAGACTGGGGTGATAGGTTTCTGGGAGCAAGACCACAGAGGCACGGGGCCATTTCCCTCACATTATGTCCAGGGCACCTGTTCATAGGACTTCTTATTCCTCACCCCACCACACAGGCAGTGCTTGTCATTTTACCCCCTGCAGCCTTCCCTTCCCCCCTGTCTGTACGGAATTCTTTATAATAGAGGGTCACTATGCACAGCCCACCCGTAAGGAGGGGGGCTGCCCAACTTCCCTCCTCGGAAACAGAGCATCTATCTCACGTATTGGGAATGTGTCTCTTTTCCTCTCTTTACTTATCTGTCCATTATTTATTTATTACTCATGGACTCGTGATTTTTTTTTTTTTTGTATTTTCGGTTATAATTTAATACCATTTTAAATTGTTGCTGAAATCATTCTGACTTGGGACATAGAAAGCTCTTTCATTTGGCTTTTGTGTCTCTGACATATTCCTCCTGCAGTTTTATTTTAGAGTTTGTTTGTTTTTAATACTTGCTGCCTCTACAAAAGTTTGGTGCCAGGAGCACTCATTAAACTTGGATATTACTGCTTCTAGGACCGCTCAGCGGCCAGAACAAGAATGCAGGTGCCTGTATATTCACTCACCTATAAATATTTCTGTGTATAACAGCGTGGGATAATATAGATTTACTGTTGTGATTACCCAAAACAGTTTATTCTTGTATTATTATTATTTACTAGAGGCCCAGTGCATGACAATTCATGCACTGGAGGGGGGTCCCTCAGCCTGGCCTGCCCTTCTCACAGTCCAGGAGCCCTTGGGGGGTGGGGGGAGGCAAACTGGTTATCAGGGGAAGGTGACACCCCCATCACACCTCTGCTGCTGCCACTGCCTACAGTGCAAGCCTTGGCCAGCCCTGGCTATCAGAGCCTTGGGTGTCCCTGGGCAGCTGGGCAGCCGCCATTTGAGGCTTGCCTGTGCCTCAGGCCAGCCCTGGGAAGCTGGGGGGCTGAGGGGACGGGGGACTCTGGAGGCAGGCGTGCAGAGCAACCGGGCCCGCTGAGGGCACTGGACATATTTGAGGGTGTGACAGTCAATTAGCATATTCCCTCCTTTTTGGCTGTGGGCACTACCATCTTTGAGAGTGGGGCAGTCAATTAGCATATTCCCTCCTTTTTGGCTGTGGCTGCCGCCATCTTTGCAATAGGGTCAATTACCATATCCCCTCTTTATTAGATAGGATTATTGTATTATTTCTCATATGAACAACTGTATATCTATTTTTGCCCCACCCTGCATGAATATAATTTAAGTTATTCATCAGCGAATATAATTTAAGTTAATCATCAGTTCATACTGAATTAGGAACTTTTTCAGAATCCAGGGCTATATGATGACGTTGAAACTGTATAGTCTACATGTCCTTTTGGCTTCTTTTCAATAAATTTATTTGAATAATGTTGTATTGGTCTGTAATGCTGTGAAAAACAAAAGTAGACATATTTTATCATAGAGCTAGCTACTCCACTATAAGTGAAAATTTCAGTTTTCTATGCTAGGTCTCTGGGATTGAGGATGCAACCTCTGAACTCTGATGGTCTGAGACCTCTGAGGGCCCTCCCTCCAGGGGTGGTAGTTGCTGGAGAGCCAGTTTATACTTTCCTAGTCCCTAGGATACTGGGGTTTCTCCCAGAAAATGATTGTTCCTCTTCTCTCTCAACTTGCCAGAGTTCCTATAAATGCTTGTCTTTCAAGCCTGCCTGGATATTAAATCACCTGGAAAACTTACAACAGAAATCCTGATATCATCTCTCTACCCCGAACTAAATTCCATTTGTGTAGGATGAAGTCCTGGAAATATGTTATTAAAAATCCCCTGGCCCAGCTAGAATGGCTCAGTGGTTGAGTGTTGACCTATGAATCAGGAGGCCATAGCTCAATTCCTGGTCAGGGCACAGGCCTCAGTTGCAGGCTTATCCCCTATGTGGGGTGTGCAGGAGGCAGCCGATCAATGATTCTCTCTCATCATTGATGTTTCTATCTCTCTCTCTCCCTTCATCTCTGAAATCAGTATAAATATATATATTTTTAAATATCCTGGATGATTATATTACAAGATCAGTTTTAGGGGTAGCATTGACATTCTTTACCTCTAAGGTCCTTTGGTCCTGAGATCTGACAAATCTCTGTATTTTATTAATACGATCCATCTGGATCAGTCGGTGCTCATCCCAGATGTTATGTAATACATGCAAAATAACCACAGCTCTAAGCTACTCGGTGCCTGGACATCCAGATGAAAGGAAGTCTGTTTCATGTTTGCTGTAGACCCTTCTGTCCTGGCACCGCATCAACCCAATTTTAGACGATGGGCCTTGTAACCATTTGGGGAAATAACACTGAACTAGGCCAATGTAGAAAAAGTTCTTTCAGAATTCAGAGTTCAAGTCCACAGTGGGCGATTTGAAATGCTTCCTATGTTGGCAAATTACATACTTTTGTTGACCTACTTTGAGATGGGAAGATTCGGCTCTTGAAAAACAGGAAAATACTGCTCCTCTGCCTTTTGTACCAAAATGCCAAACAGCATGGCTGCCTGTGGGGTCCTCAGGGAGGGTTCTACCGGGCACATTAACAACACACTCAGGGACTGGGTCGGGACCTAGGTCAGGGAACATTGCAGTCTAATGACCAGAAGCATTAAACTGAGAACCGCAGTACGCGGACGCTGGCCCTCAGACTCTGTAAGCGCCTTCAGATAGCAGGCAAGTCATTACCCTCCCGTGCTCTGGCTTCTTCATCTGTGAACGAGGGATAATTGCTTCTCCTTCATTAGGATGCGGAGCCGTGCAAGAGGCAATCTCTGAGAAAACGCGTTAGACTCCGCAGTGAGGAAGTCCCTGCCTGTATCACTGCCACACCGCAGCCGCCCTGCTGTTTGATCCCAAAGAAGATCCTTTGCCATTTCAGCGCATTTCCTCCTGGGACGTGTTCAGGGGGATTAGAAAACTCATTTGCCACAGTTTATTTAGTTTATTTGCAATAGGTCTTTCCCGATGTTTGGCCCCATGCTCTTCTATCTGATGCCAGTTCTCTCTGCTTGTGTCATCTCTCCATATGAATCTCTCTCTACATCTTGACTCGAGGTGTAAGTGGCCTAAGCGAACCTCGAGTGTCTCCCAGGGCAGACAGAGCCCGTGAGCACTGGTTTACCAGGCTGAAAGAGTGACTGCATGGTATCAGTTTTTGCTCGTCCAGCTCTGAAGTCCTGATTTCAGCGGTGCCTGTGAACACCCTCAGAGGCCTCTGACCCGCGCACACTGAGTAACGGTGTGCTGGGAAAATCCCAGGTGAGCCTTTATTTGGGGTTTTGATGGTGAGCTGTGTCGCCGGCTGGCTTTCCCTATCAGCTCCTCTGAAGGGCCTCACTGAGCGGAGGATGAGGTAGGGGAACGCTATGTGGAGATGCTGCTGGCTCCTGAAATAACCTTCTTACATTTTTCTCAGCTGCTCATTTTCCCAGCTCCCCCGAAGGCGGTTCTTGACTCTGAGCATCTGGATGCTGTTTCTCTGGAGGTGGAGATGGGACACGTAGGTGGTATGAAACATCCCCTGCAGTGCCACACGCAGCTGGGGAATTCAGTGGGAGGCCGGGGAAAAAGGTCAGCTGCCCACCGTCACCATTGTTCCTGGCACCCATCACTCAGCTCTCCACGCGGGGTGCGATGTGTGCAAAGCAGGCTCAGAAAACTTCAACCTAAAGATTGTGTTGGACTACACACTTTTTACACAAAGAAAAACAAACTGTAAGAACACATTAGACCATCACGCTATCAACTGTCGATTCACAGCCATGCCTGGCTGCTGAGTCTCCTGTGCCAAAGGACCCTTTAACACGTGAGGCATCTGCTGGATCTTGGAGAAGGAGAACAATGCTCATTAAGAAATACTAAAGAGGCTTTTAAAAGACAGGAACATCTGAATACCGATGCAACGTGAGGACAGTAGCTGGGTGTTCCATATCTGAAAATAAACTGCAGGCTGCTCTTCGTAGGTGAATAACAGGCTTATTTTTAGAGAGGAACTAGACCAGCGATGACTGTGCTTCCCGCTGGGATTTTTGGGAGAGGGAAGCTAATGTCAGGTACTTGTTATCTGACACCACATACTTCCCACAGGTCCCCTCTCTCCACCCAGAATGCACCAGCGTTTCAACCTCAGTCATTTCCCATACCTCTCCCCCTCCACCCATTCCTAGCTGCAGGAAGCTTTTGATAGTAGACGGAGATGAACTCAGCTCACTCCTTTTCTTTCCCTGAGACAAATCAAAGCGTGAAACTTTCATCAACAGGGAAGGGAGGATTTGAAATCCCTTGAAACCTCACCCCGGTGTTTCCCTTGGGCCGCAGTGGAGCTTCGGCTCCGAGCTCAGCAGGCGGCAGCGGAGTGGAGGCCCCCGCCCCCGGCCTCTGCCTGCGTGACTCGCTACAGGAAACGCCATGCCAGGCTGAGGAGCAGCGGGCCTGGGCCACAGAGAGGAGGTCACTTACCCTCCTCTCTAACGTTGGAAGAGCCACCCGATCACTCCAAACATCAATCAACCCAGAGAACTAGCATACGGATGAACGACATCAGGCAATAGGAATGCCTGGTAGAAAGACAACAGAGCAGTCATGTTGCTATTGTGTTCATCAATAACATCCACTCTCCAAAGATGTTAACCACACAGAATCACAGGTGGCTCAGTAACTAAAGACATGTTTTCGAATAATTATACCCCTGCTTTGACCTTTGCCCTGTGCCATCATACAGCCACCTTTCTCCCAAGGAGTGTGTTCGCAGACTGGGGTCCAGGACCAGGAAAGAGCCACAGGGCGGGTGACTGCCTTATTCATATATTTAGGGCCGTGGTCGGCAAACTGCGGTTGATGAGCCACATGCGGCTCTTTGGCCCCTTGAGTGTGGCTCTTCCACAAAATACCACGGCCTGGAAGAGTCTATTTTGAAGAAGTGGTGTTAGAAGAAGTTGAAGTTTAAAAAAATTGCCTCTCCAAAGAAATGTCAATCGTTATACTGTTGGTATTTGGCTCTGTGGACTAATGACTTTGCCGACCACTGAGGTAGGGTATTGGAGCAGAGCAAGTGTAAACCACAAGCCTGAAGTCTGAATGTTGGACTCCTGGGACTGAGCCTGCACGGGGGACCACATGGATGCTTCTAAGGAATGGATGGTCCAGAGGGAGGGGCTAACGGCACCAAAGCCCTCCGCTACAACATGCATTCTAGAGGGAACCCAGGTGCCAGGAAACGCTCTCTGAAGAGTGTGCACCGCTCCCAAGGGAGCCTCTGTCAGTGGGACTGGCTGCAGAGAAAGCCCACAGCCTGGGGGAAACACCGCTCCTGGAGAATGCAAGGGGCAAAGCGCAAAAGGGCCAATCAATAGGGACTATCCCAGCTCTGAGCTCAGGAAAGTCCAATCTTGTCTTATTAAGACGACTCAGACAAGCATACTGCTTCTCTTTTTCCTAGGCCACTGAAGAAATTCAAAACAGACAGCAGAAGCAGAGGAAAAAAAGCTGTAAATACTTTGAGACTAAAAATGTTTCTAACCATCCCCAGTCTAGAATGTGTAACTGCAGACAAAGGCAGAAAAAAAGCAGCATGTCTCCAATGTCACCATGTGCCCGGTCCTGCACTAGGTGCTTTCATATTTTCCTCCTGTACCTTATTTTCATCTTTAAACTATTCTGAAGTAAATATGTTATTGTTTTCGATTTGCTGTCTTAGAGAAAGTAATTTGCTACGTCTAAAAATAGATGCATCTGGCACAAGGAAACATGTTCACTCAGCTTTAAAATATGTGTTCTGAAATCTTTTCTTCTCCCAAAGGTAATAATAATAAAAAAAAACCTTCTAAAGTTTCCTCCAATTCCAAAATTCTAAAAATATAGATAAGTGGTATCATTAACGATCTTCCTTCTAGCAAAAGTTTCACATGCTTAAAGGCAACTCCGCCAATATCCCCAGCCCGCACCTGAAAATCTGACAGTGGATGGAGAAAAGCCACGAAAATGCTGACTAGACTCCCTTAAAATTCATGATGACGAACCTCAAAGGAGCTCTGGCCCTTCCAGGCGACCCTATGCCACACCCCCTGCCATTCAGCTCCTTCTCATCGGGGCCTCTCTTCTCATGCCTCTAACCTCCTCTGCTCACTTGCAGTTACTAGCCATGCTTTTCTTTAAGAGAGGAATTGGAAAACTTCCAGAGGCTTCTAGTGACATGTCTGTGTCTATCTGTACATAGAAGAGAGAAAATAGGGGCTGGCTGACTGCCACAATCTAATCCCATTATTTTATAGACTTTTCTACTTAAATAGTTCATTCACTCAATCATTATCAGGTTTTTTTTTTTCCCTATCTACTGAAACATTCCAAAGTGTGCATGTATGTGTACATATGCGTATGCACATGTGTATTATCTTCAATTTTCATTATCCACACTAGCGATGGTCTATAAATGCGCTGGGAATACTGAATTAGAACTCGTGCTCCTGGCAGAAATAGAGCTAGATTCCCAAGAGTCTCAGGTCATAGCATTTTATATTGCAGGTGTTTTTGTTTAAAGACATCATATTAAATATATATTTCTGACATGCAATTAATTGTGTGGCCTTTGAATAATTTAAAGCCAGGAAATTTGGAAGTCATTTGCATTAATTAGGTTTGTCTGCCCAATGCCTTGAAAAACAAGCCAGGCTCATCAGTGTTACACACCTGCTCTTGTGTATAAAAACCCCTTTCTTATAGAACACTTGGTAGGTATTGTTAAAGATTATCTCCTAGGCTCCGGATCTGTGCACTCTGCCTTGCTTTTAGGGTTAACAGTTTCATTGCCAGATCTCCTTTGGCAATGTGCCAACCAGCCAGCACTAGCTGAGTGGGTTTAGCATTTCCTAAACCAGGGTCATGTGACTGTACATTTATTTGGCTTCCAACCTCATGACAATACTGTCCACTATGGCTTTTTAAACAAATCAGTCATCATCTCATGAACCTACACATTTAGCCATTTCCCCCCCATCTTTGCCATACTTTTTAATAAAAGATTAATATGCAAATTGACCATCATACAAGATGGCTGCCCCCATGTGGACACAAGATGGCTACCGCAAGATGGTTAGCAGAGGAGGGCAGTTGGGAGGGACCACACCTGTAGAGGAGGGAAGTTGGGGGTGACTGGGCCTATGTATATATGGCGTTATTGAAAAAGAACAAAAACAAAAACCTTTTTGTCTCTGGTTCACCTGCAGTTTAATGCCCTATATCTCTGCTCCCCAAAATCATATACAACCTCACTAGCTCCAATAGCCAGAGGTATACATGTTATTAAGCTTTAATTTTTTTCTCTTGCTAATCTCTAATGTCAGAGGAACTTTGCAGGACAGAGAAATATTTTTTCTCCGCAACATCCTCTTCACCATCATTTAGATTACATATCTTAAAGGTACTGTTTTCCTTATATTTCTTCTTTCATTTAAACTTTTAAGGCTCTTAAAACTAATGCTTATTTGTATGTATAATGCTTAAAGTAATTTGTCTGACGTTTTTAATTTGAGTACTTTGCTTTTTTCTTTTCTTTCTTTGAAAAGCAGATGTAAAATATCTTATAAGTGCTAAATGCATCAAATAAATTCAGTAAATATTTATTTACTTGCTTCATCACTTCATGTAAATATATATTCCTGAAAATTTTTAAATATTAGTTTTCTTAAAATAAGATATTTCAATCTTATATGTTGAGATAAATTATTTACTTTTGTAATACTATCATTTGGATAATGATGATATTTTAATGGTAATTCTTTAACAGCATGGTGATGTACAAGTAAATACTTTTTAAACTATCTGTGCACCAAATATTATCTCTCTCTTTTTATTCCACTGAAAGAAAATTAAATGGTCTGAATCATTCATTATGTGGTAGAATTATGTCCCTTCACTGCTATTATCACATACCAAATTAACATAATATTAAAGAATCAACTTTATTCATGCACATTTTCTTTTTCAGGCACTTCTACTTTTAATTTCAATGAAATTCCAATCACCTCATATAGTCACATTTTAAGATGATCATCACTGTCCAAATATTGCTTCTCATGTATGTTTATAGTAATTAGTCTGACTTACTTTAATGCAAAGTAAGATGAACAAACATATGCAAATAAGGGTAGAGGGAATAGAATCAAAATCAGTGCTTCTGACTCAGAATGGCAAAGGTAGCTTCAGGCAAAGGGAAGATTATGGAGAATTTATCTGTGTCAGACCCTTTTTGTTACCAGTTTTTCCCAGATGTGCAACATAAGTTCTTGCTTTCACCATTCTTTTCAACTAGATCAAGGTTTATGAATGTTGTCACTGCTCCTTCAAATGAATGAACTCATGTGTTTTTTTTCTCCAACATAAAAGTTAATCAAATTGAAAAAACCGAATATACACTAACCGATTTGGTAAAAGAGTTGTATCTAACTTAGTGCGCATGGAGGCTATTTTTTTTTTAAACTCAAGTATACTGAGGTATAATTTACAATAAAATTTAGAATTTAAAATGTATGATTCAATGCACATTGACAATAAATGAGATAATATATAGAAAGTGCCTAGCTTATTGCATATCATACAGTGCTTCTTCCATAAGCAGCAACCACTGGTCATCTCAATGTCAATTCAGTTCATACTTCTAACCATTACACTACAAGATTCAGAGCAATCATGAGTAGGTTTTGTTTCATATTCTCTCCCGAATGCTTATTCTAATCTGTGAAGAGATGCAACACCAATGTGTTAATGAATAAATGAAAATATTTCCTATGTACTCATTTTCCAACTGAAAAATTCCCCCTTCATTTGTTTTCTCAGTTTTTGATCCTTAAAAGGATTGTCTGAGTCTTATTTGTGAGACTTCAGATCCCATTCTACACCTTTCTGTCCCACTGTGTGCCATTGCCCCTGTGGTATCTCTGTTTTTCTAGAACTGGCTCCTGAACATCATCCACAGTGCCATCTACTATCCTTCCACTCCTCCATCTCAAGTGAAATCTAGGTTCTCCCATGATAGCAGTTTCTCATTGATGTAGATCCTTTAGAGCTGAATAACTGAAGGCCTAGTCCCAGGGATGAGTCTCAACCCATCAGGCATCAATCTGCTGGCCCAGGTGGATTGTATTCAGCATATTTCCTCTTAGGAAAAATAATTTCTAGGGATGAGCAAAGTAGGTTTATAGTTGTGAGCGTGCAAAACACAGTACATTCTTTTATTATTATTTATAAATTATTGTATTATTTGCCATACAAACCTACTTTTAACTACCCCTGTATGGATTTGCAAGGTAGTCCAACATAAGCCCCTTGGTAATTATATGCCCACATGCGTATACTTCTGTGCGAGAGTACTTGCATTTCATTAGTCCTCATCTCAAAATGTCAAATAAAGAACCAATGTTGACAATATTCAGTTGAATATCCAAAGGTGAGTCTCACAACTTTGCTCACAAATCCACAGTTACCAATTACTTACTCTGCCAACACTTTTTGCTTTTTCTAATTAAGCTATAGAACTGTCAGGATTAAGTGAACATTTTAGAAAGAAACATACCACCACCCAGCCAGCATGGCTCAGTAGTTGAGAACTGACCTATGAACTAAGAAGACAGAGTTTCATTCCTGGTCAGGGCACACGCCTGGTTGGGGGCTCCATCTTCAGGGGGAGGTATGCAGGAGGCATGCCTCTCTCATCATTGATGTTTCTCTATCTCTCCCTTCCTCTGTGAAATCAATATATATAGAAACATAGCACTGTACTTGATAAAAATTATATTTCTAGGATATAAAGTAATGTCTGAGAACTCTAATATGGTCCCTGAAATGCTTATACATATTTTAATCAGAATGATTAGGCACTCAATTCTTAAAGAATAGTAAGACATCAAAAGCTAAAAACTACTGAAAAAACATAAATTTATCATCAGCAGCAGGTCATTAGTTTAAGGAATGAAAAAAATATCCAAAGAAAATTATTCTCTTCTGTTGAATTAAGCAGTAAACCGATTGAAGAGGAATCAATTAGATACTGAAAGTTAAAACCACATCGATGTAATGAACAGTGGATAAGCATCTTTTCTCAGGAGTGGATGAAAGCGTCCTTCATAAAAATGAAGTTCCTTTTCGGGGAGACGTATGGTTTATCACTAAGTTAAAAGTTCTAGAAGCAAGGCGATTTCAGAATTATTCATGTGGCAGCACGGCCATTGCTGCTCAGAGCTGCGGCCGGAGGCATCGCTGTCAGCCTCAGCTGCATCATCCACCCTCTGGCCTGCCCTGTGCTCCACGGAGGCCATGCTTCCTGCAGGCTGTCCAGGGCAAACACGACTGGGGTGAATAGAACCATGGGGGCATGTGCCATCGCAAGTCATCCCCACAGCGCGCTGGGCTTCTCTGGTGAGCTTCTGGAACTGGAGGATCGATCGCTCAGGTGCCTGTTCAAATGATTCTTAAAACTGCTTTACAGTCCTTCCCCCGGTCCTCCTGCTCTCCCCTCTTTCTCTCATAGGTGTCTGAGCCCTGCTGCACTCCAGAGTCACTCCCTGTCTTCTGTTTCCTCCCCTTTACTTTCTTTTATCTTCATCTGAGGGCATGCTTAGAGAAAGGGGGGAGAGGGGGAGAGAGAGAAAGAGAAAGAGAGAGGGGGAGATAGCAGTCCATAGGCTGACTACTCCATCAGCACTGGGATCAGGGATGGAATCTGCAACTTGAGTGTGTGCCTTTCCTGGAATAGAGTCTGCTCTAACCACCGGGCCACACCAGCCAGGCTCCTCCCCTATATTCTTCATATGCATTTCCTCCAATATTTTTTTCAGTGTCTACTCCTGCCTTGGTATCTGCTTTTTGGAGAACTTGAACTGACACATGAATAATAAGTACAAAGGAAATGACAATTTTTATAATCTTTATATATTTGTTCATATGAAAAATGTATTCTCTTTAATATCATTGCTTATGAAACAGAAGGAGTGATTATAATGGTTCAAAGTCTTATTTTAAAAATTGAATTAAATATTTTAGCATTTATTTTTAATTTTCATCAATCAAGATATTAGCCACCAAATAGTAGAGACTTCACAAATCCAAGAATGTTGTTATTAGTGATGCACATGATTAATGTAAACCTATTAAATGTTAAATTTCATAAATTGTAAAAAAGATGGTAAAGAAAAAAATAAACCAACCCTAAAATTATTCTAAAAAGAATTGTGTTCACTAATTAGGCTTTTGTAGAATTGTTTTAATCGAATAAAAATTGAATACCACAGTTGAAATATTACAAAATAATGTGACATATCTTTAATATGCATTTGGGAAAATGAAGTTCTTTTTATGCAATAAAGAAATTAAAGGGAGCATTAGTAAACTTATTAACAATAGTACATTATTTGAAAAATCCTGCTGGCCAAGAATTTTCAGTTTCTATCTTTGTAGCAGTTAAGTAAAGATAAGCTCAAGCATATAGAAATGGTATGATACTGCTCTCATTTCTGTTCTATTAAAAAGATATAATACTTAATTTAAAAATCTGTATGAACATCGAATGTTAGACTGGATAATTAATCTATCTGAAATGGCTATGAAACATATTAGCCCATAATTCAGGAAGAATTAAAAATGATTTTGAAGCCAAAGCATGACTTAATGCATCTGTATCTGGTAAGTTTTGGACTCAACTAAAGCATACATACTCACTCCTTGGAAAGAAACTAAATTCATTATCAGAGCATTTCCAAAGATATGTTTTGATTAAAGCAAGTGCCCTGCCTGGCTGGTGTAGCTCAGTGGTGGAGTGTCCACTCTGAACCAAGAGCTCACAGTTGGATTACTGGTCTGGGTGTCCATGTTGTAGCCTTGATGCAGGAGGCAGCCAATCAATAATTCTCCCTCACCACTGATGTGTCTATCTCTCTCCCCCTCCCCCTTCCTCTCTGAAATCAATAAAAAAATATTTTTAAAGCAGGTGTCTTTATGCAGTACTATAGTTACCAAAAGACAACAAAATCAATTGCAAATATATAAGGAGAGCATTTGAAGGTTTTTACTTTTAAGAGTGGAATAAACAAATTCTGTTAAATTAGAAGAGATGCGTGAAATTCAGGGGCTTTATTCAAATTCCTTAGTAAGAGTTATTTAAGCAGTATTTCTTATAGACTTACTAATATTTGGAAAGTATACATTATCCTGCTTTATCATCCACTGATCCCTCCAGACCGAACCTACCCCCCCTCCTTCTGCCTTCACTGCACTATTGTCTGTGTCCACAGGTTATGCATATACGTATATATGTCCTTTGGTTAATCTCTTCCTGTCCTCCTCCCCTCCTCCCCACTTCCCTCTGAGACTCCTCAGTCTGTTCCAGGCTTCCACGACTAGGTTAGTTTATGTTGTTCATTAGATTCAACATAAAAGTGAAATCACGTGAGACTTGTCTTTCTCTGACTGGCCTCCCAGAATTTTGCTTAGCATAACACTCTCCAGGCCCCTCCATGCTGTCTCAGAGGGTAAGAGGTCCTTCTTTTTTCTAGAAAAATAATGTGGATTCCAGTCCTCTACCCGAATCACCGAATCAGTATGTCCAGGGCATGACCTGGGGATTTAACTTTCATCAAAGAAGACATGTGATTTCTGCAAGCATTCCATTTGAGATCTGCTGCCTTAAAAATCTAAGGGGCACTCTATTTTCAAGCCTGAAATTGAAGTTTTTAAATAGTGTTACTAGGTGTTTTTTGTTTTTTTTTTTTCTCCCCTCACAGTTTTAAAAAGAAAACAATGAAAACAAAACTCATGGTGTTTTCTTTCTCCACGGACGTACCTTTACATCTACTAAATGCATTGCTGCCCTTTAGATCTAAGACAGAAACTGATGAATTCCTCTTAGCAAAGATTTTATCCTTTGGTATCTCACCTTTTAAGTCCATCCCAACTCAGACTTACAATATTAAATAGCAAATTATGGTTAAGACCTATGATAAGTTGGTGGCTATTAAGGGAAACTTTGACTTTTCTTAATCATCATATATTTTTTCAATGATCAAAATTTATTTTATGTCTTTGATTGACATATCCATTAAATATCTTACTTTGGACAATTCAGAGTTATAGAGAAAACATTTTAAATAAAACTCTAAACATTTTACATAGTTATATTTCATTCATTAGGGTATTTTTACATAACTTAAATGTTCAAATACAGTCTTTCAGTTTGTTTTTATTTTCACAGTCGTTACTATATGTTATTGTTAAAAATATTAAGCCATTTTAGTAGTGTAGTTTTATGTATTCCTTTATATCCCGGATTTCTTTATTTTGTTACATTCAGTTTCATGCTTTCAAAAACGCTATTTCTGCTTTTGAAGGCATATTCTTACCATTCATGATTTGTCTGTAAATCTCTTTTTTATTGAGCTGGCAAAAGATTAGACTTTCCTTTTTTGTTATTTTATTAACATGACGACCAAGCTTTCTAGAAACTTGGTGTGACCTTTTTCACTTGTGATGTTTTCATATGCCTGTGGCCAGTGAGCTTCCTATCTCAGTCTCCACAGAGAGCTCAGGGCTGTGAGAATTAGCAAGGGATTAGAGTGACATTTCTCGCCCTGTGCTCTTGCTTCTGGCTACAGTGTTCTTTCTTTTACTGCATAATGTTTTTAGGAGATTTTTCTTATTCACTAATCTCCATTATGTCTGCTATTTTCCTAATATTCTTGTCACATTTTCTTGGCATCACTTTGACCAACAATGTCATTACTGTTGGCTCTATTTCTCTGTAAATATATTAAAATGATTTTGAAGAAGCAGATACAACATGCAACGGTATTCATGCTTATCTGTTGCAAAAACATTTAAAGTAAGAATGCATTTCTTACCCCCTTTAAAGAAAACAGGTGAAGTATAGCTTACCCAATACCGAGTTTGATTACTGGGTCCCTAATCTGCTCCAAAGTCCCTGGCCTGTGTTGTTCAGTGGTTATAGTGTCAGCTTGCACATAGCTGCTCAGCTTTCTCATCTTTCTCCTAATTTGCCTTCTCTCCACTTTCCCTTCATGCTAAGGATGAGCAGCAACCCTCTGCAGTTTAATTCAAAATACTAGATCTTTGCCTCAATTGGTCTACATGCACAATGATTAACACAGAGATGATTAAGTATCTGTGTTTATATACCTCATTCTTTCACTCAGGTTTTTTCATTCTCATTCCCTCTTCCACTTTGGCAACCATCAGCTTGTTCTCTGTATCGATGGGTCTGTTTCTGTTTTGTACTGTTTCTTCATTTTTTGAGATCCCACATTTAAGTGAGTTCATACAGTATTTCTTCCTCTGTCTGACATATTCACTTAGCATAATACCCTCCAAGTTATTCACATTGTCACAAAAGGCAAGATTTCATTCATTTTTAATGCTGAGTAATATCCCATTGTATATACATATACCTTTTTTGTTATTATTGTTGTTAATCTTCACCAGGGGATATTTTCCCAGTGATTTTTAGAGAGCATGGAAAGGACTGGGAGAGACACACAGAGAGAGAAACATTGATGTGAGAGAGGCACATGGACTGGTGCCTCCACTGACCAGGGACAGAAATCAAGCCTGTAACCAGGTACTAATCCTGTAGCAGAATCAGACCTGGGACCCTCAGTCCCCAGGCCAATGCTCCAACACTGACTAAAGCCAGCCAGGACCCATGTCTTCTTTATTCGTTCATCTGTTTATGGACATCTAGGTTGTTTGCATAGTGTGGCTATTGAAAACAATGCTGCAATGAACATGGGGTTGCATATAACTTTCTGAATTAACTAGAGGCTCAGTGCATGAAATTTGTGCATGGAGGGAGGGTCCTCTCAGCCCAGCCTGCACCTCTCCAATACGGAATCCCTCGAGGAATGTCCAACTGCCCGTTTAGGCCTGATCCTGGGCCTAAACTGGCAGTCGGACATCACTCTCACAATCTGAGACTGCTGGCTCCTAACTGCTCAACTGCCTGCCTGTCTGTTGGCCTCAAACTGCCCCTTCTGCCAGCCTGATCACCCCTAACTGTCCCCCCTGCTGACCTGATCACCCCCAACTGCCCCCCACCCCCCTGCCAGCCTGGTCACCCCACACAGCCTGCTATTCAGTCATTTGGTCACCCTCACTAACCACCCCCAGTGGCCTGGTTGTCCCACCCAGCCTTTACTTTGACACCATCCTGGACAATTTGCATATTCCTCTATTATTAGTATAGATTTTTTTCCTTCAGATAAATATCCAGAGTGAATTGCTGGATCACATGGCAGCTCTATTCTTATATTTTTGAGAAGCATCCATACTGTTGTCTAATTTACAATCCCAGCAAGAGTGTCCAAGGGTTCCCTTTTCCCCACTTCGCCAGTACTGTCCCAGATCACATAGTAAATAAGAGGGGAACCAGGAAATGCAAGCACAAAGCCAACTCTGAAAGATCAGACTTGCTGAGTTGATATCCCAAGGACACTTGGAATTATCCCACACTACACCCATGTGGGATAAATTACCATATAGATGACAGGAAAGATGGGGATGGATATTTCGAAGGTCAGATAATCTTATGTCCATAAATTATGGCCTCCAGTGCGGTTTATGGTTAATAATTGGCCGCAGGCTAGCCCCCTGGCACATGCAGAGCTGGCCTATCCCTCGCCCTCTAGGAACCATTGCATGGGGCTGCAGAGCAAAAGAGGCCCGCTGAGAAGAAACCAGGATGGACTCTGCCAAGGACCTGACAAAATGTCTATGACAGCCTGTGACATATTCTTTGTGATTCAAAGCAATAAAAGCTTGTGTATCTGACTGTATGTTACACATACATTCTTTTTTAAAAAAAAAAAAAAAGAGAGAGAGAGGGAGGTACTGAGTCTTTACTTGCATTCAAGAAAATTTTTTTCTTTGCCTTGATGATGTATTTCCAACAATCAGAGCACTCTGTTGTGATAATTGCTAAATCACCAAGGATCTTTCCACTTAGCTACTTTTAATGTAGGCATCCCTCTGTGAGGGTATGCAGGTGGTGACTTATTACTGAGACACATGAGCCAATCTCTACTTGTGATTTCCTATTTTGTGATGGCAGAGACAAGATTGATGGGAGCAAACTCTCAATCCGAAGGTGAATGATGTGTGTAATTCATAAATACTTTAAAAATGCAGACATAATCTTTTTAGCCAAACTGTCATTAACATGATCATAATTATTTCATCAACCATAGATATGTACTGAACTCTCTTTCTGGATATACCAGAGCAATTATATGTTCTTCCTTGACAATAAAATTTACATACAATCTCTCTTTTGGGGGCCCACAACCAATTTGAGAGGCAGAGTATGTACATCAAATATAATATATTTGAACAATATTACTTAAGAGTCTCATACATGTGATAGACACAAATAGATAGAAGTTTAGGGATATGTAGTACTTTTCTAATGTTAAACATTGGCAATAGTAAGCTCAGGTGAAGGACAGAGCAAGCAAGATACTAGTTTCCCCAAAAAGCAGAGACGTGATGATGTTTAATGAATTGTCAGGAAGTTAGCACAAATTCTCTCTTTAGTCCTAACATATGTGACAAACAGTAGTCAAAAACAATTAATTGAACAAAAATCAGTTTTATCCCTTTCAAATTTTAGCTCTGACAGTTCTAACGGTAACAATTCCCTTGGATCTAATGACCATCATCTCCTTAAGTTTTAGGCACTTATTTGCTAGCAGAATCTCATTAGGCAGTGTGAAAAATTTAGACCCTCGTAAAATTACACATCAAAGAGAATTGGAAGCTCTTTTGAAAGTGCCTGCATTTGTGGGAAATAGAGGAACAGACCTGGAGTCCCTCTCTAACAATCTGCATATGACAATTTACTGTCAGTGTGGTGGGCTCAGGATCTCAACATCACAGAATCTTCTCCAGAGAACTGGATAAAAAAGCTGATATGCTTTTAAATTTGGGGAATATTTTCGTGACTGGATGGGAGTGCTATAAAATGACTTCGGTTGATGGGTTTGACAAGAATCTGACAAAATCTTGTTATTAAAGGAATGTTAATGTTGAGATTTTTGAATATGAAAAATGCTCATAGGAAATTAACATGAAAGTGACCTTGACTTGTTAACTAGCTGTAGTTTATTCCATATTATTTTATATTCATAAATATGTCTGTGTGTCTTCGTAGGTAGTTTTATAATTTGTTTATTTTATATATTTATTTTTTAAAGATATGCTTTATTTTATTTTTAAATATACTTTTATTGATTTCAGAGAGAAAGGGAGAGGAAGAGAGATAAACACATCAATGACGAGAGAACCATTGATCAGTTGCCTCCTGCACGCTCCCCCCAGGGATGAAGCCTTCAACCTGGGTAGATGCCCTGACTGTGACACCTTACCATGACCTCCTGGGTTAGAGGCCGATGCTCAACCACTGAGCCATGCCATCTGGGCCTTAGATGTTTATAACTGAGGAACTAGAACACACTATATATTTTTGTCTTAAAAGCAATGAAGTTGGTAAGTAGTAATAAGCTCAGCAGATAATAAGAGAGCATTCATTTAAATAAATGAATTGCAGACACAATTTCCTAATATCTTTTCTGACTTCTTCCCTGTTAATAAACCCCAGCAATCATCCATGTTGGCTTGAACCAATCAAACCTCTCTTACTGAATTTCCTTACCTGACCAGTAGTCTTACCTGACCAGCCAAACAATATCATGGGCAACCTTAGTTCTTCCTGAACTTGCCCTTCAGCAGCAGCTGTACAGTTTGTACTCACACCTGTTTCCTGGGTATGCAAATTATTGCTGTAGCCCCAGGAGGATGTCCCCTGCAGAATTACGGAGGGTCAATGGGCTGTGCCTTCATCAGAATTTGTCAGCAAACTTCTTAGCGTGTGTCCCCGGCCAGGCCAGGAATGAACTATACGGCCAAGCTTCCAGAGAGGTTTGAAACTGGGGAGTGAGACAGATTTGATTGGTTAAAGCCAACATGCCTGATTGTTGGGGTTCATTAGCAGGAAAGACGTCAGAAAAGGTATTAGGAAATCTTGTCTGCTAAATATATACTCACTGTAAGAAAACTAACAACAATAAGCAAAAAAATTATATATATAAGTAAGGATATAAAAGCTGTACATTAAAGATGGAATATTCAAATCCAGAATGAAGCATTATGTTTCTTTTATTTAATTAAAAAATAAATGTTTTTCAATTTTATTCTATACATTAATATATATATATTATATGCATGCCATGGATACACACATATATATATATATATCCATGCATATGTATATTTGTTTTGTTATATATCCATATATTTTGTATTGCCCTATGGACCACCTCCTACTTTTGGTACCTGATGACCCTGGGCTCAGTAAGGAAGAAGGACATTCATGTATGGAAGTTCACTATACCTGTTCTTACATTGTGGTTTCTTTGATCTGTTTCCAGCATAATTTTCAAACCACTTTTTAAAAATAGAAATTCCCTAAATTTCTAACCAGCTGAAGGAACTCCGTATTATGCAGGGCTATTATATTAATTCTTTAAAAAGTATTGTTTCTATCACTTCAGTGGTTCATGGGGAGAGATGGGTGACAAACACATGCATTTATTATTGGAAATGAAAATTCTTTCTATAATTCTCAATATTTCCCTATGCAGTTGAATTCAATAAGTTTATTGAGTATGTATCAAAATCAGAGCAGCATGCTAAGTGCAAGGAGCTAAGGCACACATACAAATGACCAACACAGTCTTAGACAGACGAAGAACTTTAAGTCTATAAAAGGTCAGGGAACAAATGAGTTTCATGTACTATTTCCAGTGCCATTAAAGCAAGTATTTATAGAGAACAACCTTATGTGGCCAAAAAGGTTACAATCAGAGAGGAGGATATGCTAAGGAGGCAGAATGCTCGGGCAGGGCAAGGCATATTTCTGGTGTAGACAGCAGGGCAGATTATGCATCAGATAATCCCTGAGATTAGGAGGTAAAACGGTCCTTCCTGCAGCAGACAGATGTGTGTACAGTTACGCAGTGGGCTGTGACAAGGACTCTATGAGAAGGTGGAAGTCGTTGAGAAGGATGGCAGAAGGCGGTCAGGGTGAGAATGTTGATGAGGGATTTTAGGGGAATTTGGGGTTGCAGTAGGCAAAAGTAAAAGTGATCGAATGGAAGGTAGATATAAATTTCAAAATATAAAAGCATAAGACTAGGATCAATAGAAATGTCATCGAATCTGCAGAAAGGAAGATGGTCCAGACCAGCCGTCACAACCTTTCTGACTCACAGACAAGCAGTGATCCGTAGGCCACTGGCAGCAGACTGTTCTAGATGGCCAGTGCCATTACTGCATACTAAGGAAACCCCAACCCATTTTTATCCATTTCAAGCATAATCCGCAAAATGCAAATGCAACTCAGTAATTGATTCAATGGTATTGATATCAGGTAAGTTATTTTAACTAAAAAAAATTCTAAAATGTAGGCATTAAAATAATTTCCCTAAAGCTGCACATAATATCAGCATCAGATCTAAGATGAAAATTCACCTGTAGTTCTACTATACAGTTATAAAATATGCATGTGTGTGTGTGTGTGTGTGTGTGTAATTTGCGCGCATGTAATTTGCACATGCTTTTTTCTGCTTTTGGTTTTATGTATTTTACTTAATGCACATGACATTGAAAAATATGATTATCCTAATTTATGGTGAGTATATGCAAACAAAAAAAGAGCAACAGTAAAATGAGTCTGTCTCCATTGCTGAAAATACACTCCATCACATGAAGTCTCATCTATAATTGATCCCTTAGGGAGCGTATGATAAGCAGTTATTTACCTGGCTGAAATGAATACTGTGGCAAATCACAGCTTTTACTATTCCCTCTAAGCTACCGCTTCCTTTGTGTTCATTAATGTTTCCCAATTTCATTTACTTATTAGATTTGGTTGTTGACTCTACCGCAAGCAATGGTTTCTAAACAGATAAAATGAAATTGGAATTGCTCAATTACTGAAGTTTTATTTTTGCCTTATTTATAAATGTTTGGCTGAAAAAAAAATGACTTATTTTGCACTGGTGAAGAGTTTGGTGGGGTATTTCTGCATTGAAATGTTTTGTGATGTCATGTTAAAAATATCGACATGCAGCACAGCTGGCGAGGCTCAGGGGTTGAGCGTCGACCTATGAACCAGGAGGAAATGGTTCAATTCCTGGTCGGGGCACATGCCTAGGCTGAGGGCTCAATCCCCAGTATGGGGCATGCAGGAGGCAGCTGATCAATGATTCTCTCTTATTACTGATGTCGCTATCTCTCTCTCCCTCTCCCTTCCTCTCTGCAGTCAACAAAAAATACACACTAGGAAAATAATGAAAAGCCAGTAATAATGTTTCAATGTTATCTAATACAGAAATTAGCTGGGGTATTATCACTGGGCTCTTTGGGTGACTGTGGGGCAAATAATATACCCAAGGATTAAAAATGTCAGTTCCAATAGGCTGCAGTAAGTCTCTGCCTTTGGCTTTAATTAGGGGGATGCTAGGGAGATTCGAAAATCCAGATTGTTCCAGAAAACGAGCAGGTTGTGTGTACAAGATCAAATTGTGGTCAATACTCAGGATGTTTTCACAAAATTGACAAAGTAAATGCAGATTAATCACCAGGACCAGATGCTTCCGCCCAAGGGTTTTAAGGAAGTCTCTGGTGAAAACGAGAGACCGCTGGCCATGTGCAACCTATCATTTCAAAGAAACACTGCACCACACAACGGATTGTTTGCAAATTTCACTCCTTCAGGAGGGTCCAGGGAGCTGTATTGGGAGAGTTTATTTCAGTAGACACAAACACAGCATGTCTATAGTAAGGAGCAGTCATTGCACACTTTCAAAATGTTCATTCTTTTTATTTAAAAAGAGGTTGATAGGCTCATTCATGTTTACAACTACTTTCCATGAATTTCATATTCAATTATGTAAAATTTACCTTTGTTGGAAAATTGAGTTATCATAGTAAATATATGTATGTGTGTGTATATATCTGTGTGTGTGTGTGGGGGGGGGTATGTGTGTGTGTGTGTATGGCTGGCAGCTCTATATATTTCCCTTATTACAATACTTTATTTACCAATGGCATATTTCTCAGACCTAGAATGAACTTTCCAAAAATTTATCTGGAATAAAAAAGACTGACCCCGAATAGCTGCAGTAATCCCGAGAAAGAACAGAGTAGGAGGGATCTCAATACCAGATATCAAGTTGTATTACAAAGCCACTGTTCTCAAAACTGCCTGGTACTTGTGTATTCTGTCCCATTGACAATGGATTTCTTGCTGCTCCTTAGCATACATCAAGGATTTTGCCTTGCTTTTTTATCTGTCATAATTCTCTACTTCCAATTCCAGTTTTCATTCACTCTGGTATTTCTTAAATTGTATAAGTCTCAAAATTAATAAGCAAAAGTACCTTGTAATCATTTTCATTTGTGATGAGGTTGATTGTACTAAACTATTGTTTAAAATCTAACAACATGTAAAACTCTTTATATAAGCACAGAATTTATACTATACACATAAAAATGTTAATAGCAGCATTAGACAAAAGGTGGAAGCAACCCAAGGATTCATCAACAGATGGATGGATAAGGAAAATGTGGTATATACATACAATTCAATATCATTCAGCCTTAGGAAGTCAGAATATTCTAATACACATTGCAACATGGATGAACTTGGGGACATTATGGGAAGTGAAATGCATCAGTTACAAATGACAAACACCATATGAATCCACTTATATAAGGTATATAGAGTAGTTAAATAAATAAAGACAGAAAGTACAATGGTAGTTGCTAAAAAATGAAGAGCTATTGTTTGAAAGTTTTGCAAACATGAAAAGATGCATCGCGGTGATCATATCAAAATAATGTGAATATATATAATGCCAATGAATTGTATACTTAAATGTGGTTATGATGATATGTTTCATGTTATATGTATTTTATTATAATCAAAACTTTTGACATATGATCAAAGAACCAACAACAATCTTACGTAATAAAAGAGAAACATGCAAATTAACCATCACTCCACTATGCCCACAGCCAATCAGAATGAGTATGTAAATTAACCCGCCAAAGATGGAGGTTAATTTGCATATGCAGGTGTGAGCAGAGTGAAGCCTGCTATGAGGTGAAGGGGGGCGGCTGAGGGAGCTACTGGAGCGGTGCTCCAGGCAGAAGTGAGAACGTGCCAGCTCCTGGGCGGCCTGGAGTGAAGCCAGGGGAAGGAAGGCCTATTCTTGCATGAATATTGTGCAATGGGCCTCTAGTTTACATATAAAATGTAGTTCACAAACACACAATCCAGCACATGCAAGAACAGCGGAGCAGGAGCTACCTGTTTGCTTCTGGACAAATGATACTCTCTTTCTGCCACTTTCCCTCTCTCTCTTTTCACACTCAGTAGGTTCTGGGAATAGCAGCGTAGTATTAGGAACTAACAATAGTCACCCTTATTTGTTTCTCTTTCCAAAAACACCACCCAAAACTGTACTGCCTTGTGGATACAGGTGAGAAAGACCATCCCTTCATGCAATTGACATGGCTGTGTCCATTATTTGATAAGGCATAGGTTTAAGGCAAAATGCAACTCACACAAGCATATGGAGCCTGATTTCGTTCACTGTCTACCCAGTGCTATACTGGCGGGCTTTCGTATGAAATCATTTAATGACCTGATGTTTGAGGCCACAACTGCTTGCTCCTGAGGTCTAGGGATCTGGAGGAGGCTCAGGCCCTTCTGGTGGCTGGGTCAACCACCTGCGGGGTCCCAAAAGCAAGAAAGAGACAAATTGGAAGTGATAAGTGGAGATAAACATGAGATGTAAGGTTCATTCCGAAAGCAACGACCATTTACCAGAAAGCAGATTCGTCTGTAAGCCAATTCAAAAGACCAACACATGTTAAAGGCAAAGGAATCAGAAACAAACACTTAGCTTTAAAAGCATACAGAATTGAGGGAAGCTTACGATGAGCCTAAGAGCAAAAGGCAAGTTGGAAACTATTTCCTGTGGTCAATAGCTTTATCAATATTAACCTTTACCCATTATTTGCACCTCAATTCTAAATGCACAGAGAATTAGCTTTTGACTTTGTGAATTTGATAGGCCATTCAGGATGAGTGCTGTTTGAGATATTTTCTACTAAATCTCCTTATGCTGATTGATCTGTTTTGTACCAAAAAAATCAGGGAATTGAGGGCAGAGTCTAATGGCTCTATACCAGGCATATGCAGCTAGCTGACCATAGTTTGCCTGAAGCAGTGTTGACTATACAATTATAGGATTCCAGGCTTTGTGACAGGCCCTAGAATGCAAAGTTAAGGTATATTTCTTTAACGCATGTGTTATACAGGTGAGAATCTTTAAGAAATATATAAAAGACAATGTGTAAATTGCACAGAGCATTGCCAAGGAAAAGTAATTATAAAAGCATAAAGAACAGCATTAGATCATGGAAGTTCAAGGTCTTAAGATGCTAGCTGAATTGAGTTTTAAAGAATAAGTAGGATGTAGCTAAAGGGTACACTTAAGAGAAGGTAGGAGGCAGATGGAAGAAAATCACAAAGACATGAAGTACAAACTCTGTCACTTTAGTAAAAAATCATAAACAATTAAATATTGCCAGTGAAGGCAAATAAAGACAGGGAATCATGGCCAGCGAGGCTGAGAAATGGGTAATAATCAGACCATGAAGGGACTGAAATGTCAAGTTATCAACTTTGAGCTTTATCTTGAGGGTGATATTTATATTCAAATTTCAACAAGAGATATTGTGAAGAATAATCTGATGATAAGGGCAAAACAACTACTGTAGTTGGAAGTCTATTGATATTACTTACACAAATATAACAGGATTCAAAGTAGGATAATGGCAAATTGGTAGAGTGAACCTATTCTGGCTCTTGCTGTTCTGATTCACTTGAAATACCATGATCTGAGAGAAAGGAAATACTGGACAGAGGAGAATTTTCAGTGGGATTTGAATTAAAATAAGGATACATTTATTCTGAACTGTCTATAGAGCACCCAAAGGATATATTCCGTTGGCAACTAGATATCAGATTCAATGAGAAGGCCAGGATTTGGTAGGACAACTCACCAATATCTCAAATCCATGGGCCCAGAATAAATAAGGAAATATGGTCAAGGGCCAAGGTGCAGCCAGAGATATGCTATTATGGGAGGATTTAGATGATACTGAGAAGTTACGAAGGAGTAAAGCGCTCACACACACACAGCCTGGGATGTTTTAAAATATAGAGTGTTCATAAAACATCTGAGGTATAGTAAGGAAGTTCCAAAACCATGTTCCATGCTTCCTTTTCTCACTGCAGAACAGTAAGTTAGCGTCACTTCTCAGCCTGGAAGGGAACGCAAGTAATGGGAACATGATGAAGTTTTTAACAAAAGGCGATGCATTAAGACATCTCTTGGGAAGCTTCAAAAAGAAAAATGGATAGCCCTCGGATAGGTTTGTTTATTCAGGTAGTTAAACGATGTTCATCATTGCAGCATCTGGGTGTTTCACAGCTCAGAACAGCATCATTACTGAAAAAGAGGTAATTCCAACAACAGAAAGCAAAATAATTTAGCTAAATTGTTGCCTCCAGGACTGAATGACCCAAAAAAACAACACAGACCTTGAATAATCTCACTGAGAAATAAAAGAGGAAGGTAAAAATAAAAATAAGCAAAACAGAGAAACACTCACTGAATTAATGATCTTCACTGGTCACCAGTTTATAGTTCTGACAAATTATTTCCAAAAATCATCCTTGAGTGCGTGCAGGAAGGCTGGGCTGATAAACTGGATTGTATAAATACAATGGGATTTGCCTGAGTTTATATGACACTTCCCTGTTGTCCTCTTACGTTTAAGAAGTTCGCTCATCTGAATTACACCATCTGATCTTCCTTAAATGGAGTTTCTTTCCCCTTGAATCCAACTTTTTAAAGACACTGCCAAGCCATCCATCCCGATCAAGGGAATTAAGTTTGTTCACCCTTCCATAAGCATGACCTCCTAACTTATATCTGTACTTTCTTTGGCCTGACCTGTCACCCTTCCCTCTGTACACCTAGTCTGGCTTCATCCCCAGCAACAGCTTTTAGATTTCTTCATGATCATCTGCCAACATACTCCCCCAACACACACATGTAGACACAACTTTGTTATAGCTGTCTAACTTAGCTCTTCTAAATATTTTTTTAATTTTTAATGTTTGTTTTATATATTTTTGTTAATCTCTGTAACCTGTGTCTCAATTTTCTTAGTACTGTTCTAATTCAGGATTTATTTTTGGGGAGTGAATATTTTCCATACCATTTCTACATCTAGGATCTACTCTTGGCTAATTTTGACCTCACATTGACTACCAAAGGAGTTTAAGATGCTGTTCTCCATGAT
Organism: Nyctalus aviator; assembly: GCA_036971965.1. Lineage (NCBI taxonomy): Eukaryota > Metazoa > Chordata > Mammalia > Chiroptera > Vespertilionidae > Nyctalus > Nyctalus aviator. Next base: position 168,982,182 of record CM072925.1, read on the forward strand.
TCTCCTCCAACAATTTGACTCTCACTAAATCCATATTGTATTTATTGCTTTATGCCACTTAATTTTTGTTTTGATCTATTTAATTTCTTCTCATTGTTTCTGTAGTAGAAAAATTATTTTCCTAAAAGGCATTTAGTGTTCAAGGCCAGAAATTACATCCTTCATAGTTTTTATGACAAAATACAGCACTTGTGACAATACAGACTTGTGACAATATCACAGATTTGTGACAATATCACAGACTTGTGACAAAGTCTGTATTTGTGACAAAATACAGACTTGTGACAATATCACAGATTCTCAGATGTGTGAAAGGATAAATTAATGTCAGTTCTGCATATACAATTATTTTATGTTTTTTTTTTTTTATAAATGTGTTTCTAATAAGTTCCCTGGATACATGTTAGTGTAACAGGCTGTGAAGCTCCGCAGACCTCACAAGATGGAGAGGCTAAAAGCAGTGACATGAAAAATCACACAGTGTTTGACTTTTACCCGCTTACGGCTTACGTTCATGCTTATATTTTGTTTCGTATTTTCCCTTAGAGCTCTGCAGGCAGCAGGACATCTGATAATATGACATCTCATCTGAGATAAACGTACTGAAAAGTAACTCCTATCTAGTTAAGAGGTTAGGAATACTCGCTGAAAATTCCTGGAAGATCAAAGTGCCTCTGAGCAGAAACATCACTAAGATGCCTCCCAAGAAGCTGGCGAGGGCCTTAGAAACCAGCAACCAAGAACCAAACATGTGCCCTGAGGATGCTCCACCGCTGAAATGCCGCCCTCTGCAGATGATTTTCTAGTTTCAAAGAAACATCAGGGTCATATATAAAAGTATTTCCTTCACCAACGAATTGCTTACTTGTGATCTGTGGCTGGAAAACGCCTAAAGCACAAGAGCCGGCTTCAGGGCCGTGACATTGACTCAGCCTTGACACCTAAACACCTAAGGTGGCAGACTGAGCCCATGATGTGCCATCAAAACAAATTGATCTCCCCCCCTCCCCCGGGTGTGGCGGGAAAGCAGTTCTCTGAGTGGGCACAGGGACAGACATTCCTCCCTTTATCTTTAATACGCTCTGCTTGGAGCCACAGGGCACCTGCTGTTCTCTCAGAGCTGTGAACTTAACAGATTTAAAAGCTTAACACGGTTTATTCCTTTTATCAAAAACATCAATCATACAGTTTGTTTGTTGCCAGCAAGTTGCAATGACACCTCACTCATTACCACGTGGACGAAAGAGTCAATACAGAGGTGTGGTGAGAAACAGAGCTCAGCAAACATGAAAGATGCCAATGCACCGTTAGAACAGTGAGGCTTAATTGAATTAAACAAATACTCTGAAGGCAGGGCTAAAAATACATTGTTCCTCCCAGTTCTTAGAACAATAATTCCAAAAATAGCTAAGACAGAACCCTCTCAGCTGTGTGGTGAGGCGCACTGGTATTCTGGATCAGTAATAAAGGACAGAAAGATGAAAGGTACCCGGCTGGTTGGCTCAGTTTGTTGGACTACCCCCAGGCATGGAGAGGTCAGTGGTTAGATCCCAGGCCAGGGCACATGCCCAGGCTTCAGGCTCCATCCCCAGTGCGGGGCGTACAGGAGGCAGCTGGTCCCTGATTCTCTCTCATCATTGATGTTTCTATCATTCCTCTATGAAATCAATAAAAATTTATTTAAAAAAATTCCCTTGTTCTTGTAGTTTGACGAGAATTTAGAGTAATAGTTGTATCAAACATCTGATGCACCGAGATAGCGTTTGTCATCATTAATCTGCTAGAAGAGAACTTTTATTGGTAGCATTTTCCAGTGGTAAAATACCCTTGCTGTTATGTTTCGTATTACATTAACTTGAGAAAAGTGCTTTAGATTTAAAAATGTTAGTCAATATGTCAGCATTAAAATGTAACAAGGCTCTAGTTTTATTTTTTAAAGCTTTTCCCTACCTTTTTGTGAAGTCAATAAAGACCATGCTAGATGATTTCCTTGTTCATTATGATCCTGATGCCTGGTGAAACGTTTTCACAAGCCAGATAATCTGCCTTAAGAGGGGCCCACCTGAAAACTAGTGCTCCCAGACTCGTTCTTGAATAGCAACAGTCTAGTCCTTAGTGGCTCTGGCGTTCAAGCTTTTCTTTTCTTTTTTCTTTCTTTTTTTTTAAAAATGTATTTTATTGAGTTTTTAAAGAGAGGAAGGAAGAGGGATAGAGAGCTAGAAACATCGATGAGAGAGAAACATTGACCAGCTGCCTCCTGCACACCCCCCCCGCACTGGGGATGTGCCCACAACCCAGGTACATGCCCTTGACCGGAATCGAACCTGGGACCCTTGAGTTCGCAGACCAACGATCTATCCACTGAGCCAAACCAGTTTTGGCCAAGCTTTTGTTTTTCATTGATAATAGACATTTTCTAAAAATACCAATTTTATCAAGGTTGAATCCATTGACAATTTTTTTATATAAATTAATACTTTAGTAAAATATCTGTCTGTTATGCGTCCCCTCCTTCCTAAAATCTTTTGTATCTTCACTCGTGTTCCAACTTTTTTTTTAAAAACTTGTTTCTGTTTGAAGGTTGAAATAATGGAAATAAAGCTAACTGTTATAATTAGCCCTGTAACTGAACTAAGCTATTATTTAAATGATCTTATAAAATAGATGAACAATTATAATTGCATTGTGAAAGTAAACAAAAACGTCTTTATTTTTATTTATTATTCTTATAAAATTACTAGAGGCCCAGTGGACAAAATTCATGCACAGGTAGGGTCCTTAGCTGCTGCCTGCTGCTGGCCTGGGTCATAGCAAGTGATCCAATTCCCAGTCAGTTGAACTACCAAGGGGACACTTTGCATATTTTTCATATATATATATATATATATATATATATATATGGCTGTATTTTTTAAAAGTAAATATTAAAATTTTTGTCTTTTAACTGGAAACTTAGGTTACTTTACATGTATTGTGATTACTTATGTATTTGGATGATTTCCCCTTTTCATTTTCTGCTTTCTACATATCCTCATATTTTCTCTGCTTCCTTTAACTTTCTCTTACTGCATTCTCCTTGATTGTAAGTGTCCTCCCCTTATTGTTTTGGAAGTTATATACTGACCAATTTTTTTTTTTTAATGTAGGCTTACTAAAATAAAGTTTCAAAATTTCTACCATCCTCAGGTCACTTTAAATATGACTATCGCTTCCCATTTTTTAATGCTGCTTTGGGGAGCTACCTCCCAAAGGTGTGTATTTGCGATTGGCCGAGAGTACCTCTCCTCTTAGTGGTGGTATGATCCAACACGATTCCTATTTAATTTTCAGTGAATACTTCCTGAGATCCCACCTGTGTAAACCTGAATATAACATGATTATATTAATGAATTGACTGTTCTTTGTTGTATAATCATCTTTAGAAGACAATTCACTGTGCTTTTATCCATTGAATATGTAATAATAAAAGTGTAATATGCTAATTAGAGCAGACATCCTTCCGGGAAGCCTAGGTGCCGGGTTCCAGAGGGCAGCCAGTGCTGGCAGCGGGGGGAAGGAAGGCCTGCTCTTGCACAAATCCCGTACATTGGGTCTCTAGTTCTATGAAATAATGGTCTCACTTCACCGTATTTGTGTGTACATTTCACATATGGATGTCCCTTTTCTCTACCATCTCCTTTATAGTTCCCGAGATAATGTAATGACTGCCAATGTAATAGAAGTTCTTTTCAAAATTGTCCACTTTTAGACATTGCTGTCTATAATGGGCAATAATGCATTTAAAAAGTGGAAATAAATTCTTTATGCCAGCTCTTTATTACCTTCTAGGAAATGGCCATATTGCCTTCTTTTCATTGATTTGTTTATTCCCTGTAACCCACTGAATGATGATACATGTAATGATGCGATTGCAGCAGTGTTTTAACACTAAAATGTCTTCAAAATGAGCCATTTTGGGAAAAAATAAAAATGAAAGCCCATGAGCAGAAAGCTATCTTTTTAATAATCAAAGTGTGAGAGGGATATATCTGGAGGCATGCTCTCACCGCCTGACAGGCACATTATGCTTGCAGCTGCAGTCGGAGAGTTAAAATCCCAGTTTTGAAACTGATGCTTAAAATGATCATATTTATCAGCAATGTATTCAGAGTCATTTTTGTTTTTCAGATTGGTTTTGGTTTGACTCCTCTTGTACTTAATAAGTAGTTAAAATTTTCATATAAATACATTCTTTTTTCAAGAAAAAACCCCCAGAATTTAAATTATCAATTTACATGTAATTCAAAGACTAAATAATGTTTGTTTTTTTCAAAAATATATTTTATTGATTTTTTACAGAGAGGAAGGTAGAGAGATAGAGCTAGAAACGTCGATGAGAGAGAAACATCGACCACCTGCCTCTTGCACAACCCCTACCGGGGATGTGCCCACAACCAAGGTACATGCCCTTGACCGGAATCGAACCTGGGACCTTTCAGTCCGCAGACCGACGCTCTACCGCTGAGCCAAACTGGTTTCAGCAAGACTAAATAATGTTTTAAATAGTGCATTGATTTATTACCAATGTAATTTACTTTGGAACCTATTCTATTTATTTTTGACTTTGAAGATTACCTACTTTTCTCAATGGCATAAACATTTAAAATTTTGCTTTCTAATTGGGGCTTTTAAATCACAATTTGGTTTTCCCCCCCAAAATTGTAAAACTTTAGTTCTCTTCCATTGCTGCAGGAGGGTTGCAACATTATATTTTTGTTCATTACACTACCCCAACCTCTAATTTTCACCTTTCTAATATGTATATTTCTCAATTGCATTCCTGAAGAATTTCACCAATAAGAACCATCCTATATTATTTGAACCTTTGAAATTCAGCTTTTCTCAGAAGTCAATTGGTTATACCTGTGGTCGGCAAACTGCGGCTCATGAGCCACATGTGGCTCTTTGGCCCCTCGCGTGTGGCTCTTCCACAAAATACCACGGCCAGGGCGAGCCTATTTGGAAGAAGCAGCTTTAGAAGAAGTTTAAGTTTTAAAAATTTGTCTCTCAATAGAAATGTCAATCATTGTACTGCTGATATTTGGCTCTGTTGACTAATGAGTTTGCCGACCACTGGGTTTTACTATTCCTAGTCATTTGATGCATCTATGATCCAAAATTTGACTAATCACATAGGATGTGTTTCTTTAAGAAGTTAAAACATACCTCAATTTATGTCTCAACTAATTATAACAGTTATGAGTAAAAGACAAAGGACTTAAAAAAAATACTGTGTCATTGTGGATAGCATTAAAATCTAGGAAATGTAGAACTCTGCCTTTGCCTTCAATATATGTACAATTGTGCCTTCAAAAGAAAACGAAATACCTGAACAGTTAATAATGGAAAGATAAAAACAAATAAGCAAACAATAAGCAGGCAACAGCAGGTGATGCCAATTGATTGGTGAGCACGGGAGTGATACAGACACCAACTGGCATTAGTTCAGAGGAAGGAAAACTTGAAAACAGAAACCTTGAAGGATGATTATGACCTGAGAGGGAAAGTTATTTGCATGTTTAGCTACTCTGAAGATAACGAAAGGCATTCTAGTCTAGCGGAAAGATAATGCTGGCCTTTGTCTGGTAACCGGTAATAAAACAACTTAGTCTGAAATGAACAACTCATCAATAATGGATGTTTGAATATTCCAGTCTTTCAACTTGTGTAAGTGAATTACTTTTGGGTCATTATCTCTACCCAAAAGTCATTTATTTTAATATGCATTTGGGTGACAATATTTGAATTGTAAATACTTCTACTCATTTTTCTTCCTTTCTATTTTAGCTGGTATGTAAATCAACTTGGTGGCAAGAAACATTTCTTCTACACTGGATTTTCACCACACACACGGGAGAAGAAGGCATGGCCTCTTTATAGGACTGCTTTCCAGCTATTACAGGTGTGGGAGCTCCTGGAGAATATAAGAAATGAGTTAAACCCTCACAGAACTGTATATGTGAAAACAAATCTAAACAAGCTGGTGTTTTTATATATTTGGACATAAGTGCAGTACTTGAGGTTTAATCTGAAACTTCGTTGTTGTTAATCCTCACTTGAGAATATTGATTTTTAGAGAGAGTGGAAGGGATGGGGAAAGAGAGGGAGAGAAACATCGATGTGAGAGAGACCATTGATTGGTTGCCATGTCTTCCCCCCCACCCCAGCAACTTTCCTCCCCACCAGCCCAGTCCACTTGTGCCTCAGTCTGAGATCAAGCCTGCAAATGAGAGGCATGTGGCTTGGACCGGAACCGAACATGGACTGACACTCAATCCACTGAGCCAAACAGGCTAGGTCTTAATCTAAAATATGGCTAATCACACAGTTCCTACTATACTACAAGCCATAGACTAGAGCTATTGTTTTAAGAAAAGCTAGATGAATGAAAAGGGCATTGAAACCCAGAGTTAAGTAACTTGTCCACCGTTAGGGGTGAGATAGCTCCCTGTCCAATATAATACGCTCAAAATAGATAAAAAAAAAGGGTGTGTCCTGAAGCTCACTGTTTGGGGGAGTTTTCCTCCACAGCTTTGTCTTAAGGCTGCCTTAAATTAAAGTGCCCAACACACACCAAGCCACCGATCTGAAATACCAAGCTTGGCGTATTTCTCTTCTTCCTTAGCTGACAGCAAAGGATCATCCACATGGCTGCTGGTTGAGCTGAGGTCAAAGCAGTAGGATGGATGGCATGGGCATCAGGGCTACCAGCTCAGACAGTTGGCTTGTACCCTCAGCCCTGCCCCAAGCCACGTGTGTATGTACCACTTCCATCCTGTAATGAACTTTCACTGGGTCTGGAGCGTCATCCTGTACAGCAAATATTACAGGTTTGATCCCTGGTTGGGGTGCATATGGAAGGCAACAGATCAGTCTCTCTCTCTCTCTCTCTCTCTCTTCCCATTCTCTCTAAAATCAATAAAAAAAATATCCTCAGGTGAAGATTAAAAAATACTTAGTGGGTCTGTTAGAACCTACCTCGTGATATGCAATTCTATATCCATGGTCACATGACCCATGGCTACAGGACACAAGAACATGCTAGGAGTGTTTTACAATAAGGAATATGGCTTTTATCCTCATCCCAGAATTTGAAGTTTTGACTTTCCTACTGAGGCTTGCTATAAACTCCACAAAACACTTCTGCTTAACTCTGCTCTTTCTCATAGCTCAAAGGATGCTGGGTTACATCACTTAAGTGGCCTGGGCATGTTCTCTAACCATTCCTGCCCTAGAGATCAGTCAACGCTGCTAGGCTTTCAGATCACGCAGTGTATGGATGGATTCCATATTCCCAGGTGTGCCATGCAGTAGCTGTATAGCACAAAGAATCATAATAAGGGTTAGCCTTCTTTCATCATGGTGTGAGGTGCAAAATGTGGTAATTCATATTATTCTCCTAATGGAACATTCTGGCATGTACTTAACCACCAATGTGGTGGACCCATGCAAATTCATCGTGGTTAGTTTCCACTTTCTTGAGTGCATGTATCTTTCCAAGATCTGCAGCACACTGGACCCTCTTTTCATTGGCTTAGATGTCATGGTGCCGTTATAACAGATACATGCAGTGCTCTGTGGGATAGCCAGACTTTGTTATAATCAGGCTACATTACAGCAGAGGAAGGAAGGGTAAATGCATAATATCCATTCTTTGTGAATTCAAATAGTTGCTAATCCTCTTTTATGAAAGAAACAACAAACAATACAATTGATCAGATTCATAGCCACATATTTCCGGACAGACAATGCTCTGTGTGTATTTTCATGTTTTTACCTCTTCTGGGCTGTACAGTTAAATAGCAGACAAGTCCAGGAAGCTAGAGATTCTATTTCACTTCTGAGATTTAGAGACTTCTCTCTCCCTGGAAGTATTTGTTTACATTTACAGGGTGGTGCAGATCCGGGGATTTTTTGCTCCTCTTTCCTCACTGTCTGGTCGTCAACACAATATGCTAAAGGACCCTTTTGGGTGAGATTGGTCCTGCCATTGCCATTGAGTTGCATAGTCTATTCATGCTGACAACTGTCCCCTCCTTCAATCATTATGTCTGCTTCCTAGAAATGGCTCAGGACTAGAAATGGAGCCAAGGACGGTGGCATTTTGTTTGGACAACTGCTCCCAATCTCTTGATCGTCCATCCTTAATTACTTCTAATGGTCCAGTTTGAGCTGCACCCTTGTTTGGATGTTCATATATTTTGTTCCTAGGAATGTCTTTGGTGGTTGTGGTGGAGGTTGCAATCGGGGGAGGAAGCTGGGGTTCTGAATTAACTTTGAGCAAGTCTGGAGAGCTAGCTGTTAATAAGGATGAGAGAGGTGGGTTACTTCCCGAGGCTCCTAGGATTTGGAGAAATCTCAGAATTCAGTTTCGGAGGAGATATTCACGATGACCCCTCCCATATGCTCGCTTTCCATTGTTTCTCGCCCTGGGCCACGGCTTTTGGCTCAGCAGGTCTGCCTCTCCATTCCTTGGAGCTTGGTAATTCTTATATTCAACTTTTCCGCCTAAGGTTAGGCTACCAAGGAGGACCTCTGGGTTTTATAAGTGGCTGTTAGTTGCCTGTTAATTAGTTTGCTTTTTGTTACCTTCTTAAAATCTGGAATATCAATGGGGTTTAGCAATAGCTATATAATTCCATTGTATTAGTAATTACTGTTTCCTTCATAATTTTCCAACCGGAAACATAATACCCACTGATCCAGTCTTCTACCAGCATAGGATGCCAGCTGTCACCAGTGAGAGTTATGATTCTATGGCTGCTCCCACCAGGGAGGGTAATCTCATTAACACCTGGGTAGGGATTCATCCAGCTCTAAAACTCCATCCTTATGGTCTGCTGCTTGGATTACTTCCAAGAGTACTTTCTTTGGCAACTACATCCTAAGGGACAGAAGGTAGTGGGCGGTACTCACTGAAGGATACCTCTGTGGACGGTAAGCGGGGAGGAATGGGAAAGGGCAGGCTTGAGCGGAGGAATAAGTAAAGCTGCAATGCTGGCCAGGGATCAGCCTCAGCGAATCACACAGAGAGCCTGGGTTAGCACCACCCATCGTAACTGCCCACAGCAGGCCCAAACAGTCAGGCCTTCCTACCTGTGCGATTACGGCACGCAGGCTGTCCTGAGAAAAGTCTGACCTTGTGCGGTTCTCTACAGATGAGCCAGTCCCCGGCGGGCCCGGCAGCTGGAGGCTGTTTGCTGAATGCACTCCTTGGGTCAGAAACAGCCAGTGGTGTGTTGTAGCAGCGTATCTTCCTTTCCATGACGACCATATGGTGCCGCTAATTAGCACCGGCATTCAGAGTGAGCAAATGGAAATGTTACAATCCACATCCACTAAAGTAATATTTGATTATATGTTATACCCAAGTCAATAAGGCAGCATGTCTCCATTACCAGCATAATAGAGTAATGTCCTTGTTAGCTTTAAATGCATCCGTTTCCTTATAAAGAGAAGCTTACACTAGGAAACATTGCTGTTCTAATTATGAAAAATAAAGCCTTTGTCTGAACTCCCACGTTCGTCTGTGGTGGACCTTTTGCTTAATAACTGCCATGTGTAACTCCTGACTAACCATTGTTACCACGGCCTATGCTTCTGCTCTGCGTTATCTAGGTCCTTGTCTTAATTCCCTTATCCCCTCTGCACATGTGCAGAGGCAGGCAAAGCAGAACATGGACAATATGCCAGATATCTGAAACCACAGTTAACTTGTGAATCGATTTGTATGGGGAATTGCTTCAACAATTTAAGCCCGTGTATTTGATGGATTCCAAATAATAGTTGTATTGTCTTTGCTGATTAGTTTTTAACTTGAATGATAAAAACAGTTGTTTCAATTTTTCTTTTCACCTATTGCAAAAGCACAGGAGAGTTTATTATAATTAATCATTTATTAGATGTCTGTTTACTGTGGAAACTGAAGTCTTAGGCTCTGAAAATATTTCATGAAATATAACTGGTAATATAGAAATAAAGATAAACTACACTTTCTAAAATATTTTCATAAATACGGTAACCACAGTTTATTTCCGTTACGCTGTTGCTTTTGTAGGAATAGCAGTGATAAAAATGTGACAAGTGGTAAATAAGTAATAACTCGCCCATGGCACAAGTCACTTTCGGTGTACAACAGGGGGTCAAAATTTGTGAAATAGAAAACCTTCTTAAATATAAAAATACATTTCAAGACCTTTGATTAAAATGAAAGTACAAAACAATATATGCACTTAATAAATATATGTTTTGCCTTAAATTGTTTACTTTTCATATGACAAAAGCAACCCCTTCTGAAATGGATTACTCAAATTGTTTTAATATAAAGATTTAAAATTGGCCCCACAAGGACTTTTACATCCAAGATGGAGTAGCCTGGACCACATTTACTCCTTTGCAGATAACGACTGAAAATCAAGTCGAGTGTACATCAAGCAACGGTACTCAAGAGAGTCAACATCCTATAATAAAAAATAGTGATCTCTAAAAGATGAAAAACAAATGGGGATATATTCTGAGTCATAAAACTAGTCTCAATAAGTTTAAAATAATTCAAGCAATACAAAGTATGTTTTAAAATTGTACTGCTATTAAATTAAAAATTAATAACAAGATATCTGGAATATGCTCCAAATATCTGCAAACTAAATAATCTACTTGTACATAACTCATTGGTTAAACAAGTAATCAAAAAACAAAATAAAAAGTGTTTTGAACTGAATTAAAATAAGATGATTACATATCAAATTTGGGGGATGCAGTTAAAAAATAGGAGAATATTTATAATATCAAATGCTTATATTAGAAAAGGCTGACCTCAATTTAAGAATCACGTTTTCCATCTTAAAAACTGGAAAAGTTTTTAAGATGGAAAACTCTAAGCATGCACATATACAAAAATAAATTTTCTCTGCATTTGGAATTTCTTGTAAATTAATTTTTGTCTATATTTTCTATTTACTTTTTATTTATTTTCTATTTTTATTTCTATACTTGCTAATACATTTTAAGATAAACCTTTCATAAATAAGGGTGATTTAGGTATACTGAATAAAATAAGTTTTATTTATCAGTCAAAATAATAAAATAGAAAACAATACAGAAAATCAATGAAACCAAACCTAGTTGATGCAATAAATTACATTGATAAAACTCTAGCTACACTGATCAAGAAAAGGGACACATAAACGACCAATATAAGGAATGAGTGGTGGAAATCACTAAAGTAGGTTTATAGTTGTGAATATGCAAAGCACACAGTTAATAAAGCTATTGTAATAATACTGACTTGCATATCTTTTTCCATACAAAAAACTGTAAGGCTGCTTTTTCCCACCCCCTTGTATTTCCAAATAACATATTTGATAACTATTTATATGCAGAATATATAAAGAATCCTCAAAATTCAATTCAGATACTCCTTGACCAACAAACCCGCTCCATGTTGAAAATATGTTGAAAATGCATTTAATACATCTGGACCACTGGACATCATAGCTCAGCCCAGTCTACCTTAAATGTGCTCAGAACACTTACATTAGCCTACAGAGGACAATCAAGTATCTTGAATTTCACCTCAAGAGTAAGTGCCTTCCTTTCTTCTCACAGAAACAGGAGACACAGATGGAAATTTTTTTTGTGTGTGTGTGGTTTTGTTTTTCTTAAAAAGTTTCACCCAAGGATATTTTCCCATTGATTTTTAGAGAGAACGGAAGAGAGGGAAAGACAGAGACATACAGGGTGGAGGGAACGGATCAGTTGTTGACCCTGGTGACCACGTGGCTGACTGGGAGCTGCTCTCCGCCGCCGCTTCCCAACACCGGAGAGGGGACTGTCTACTATGCTAGGCCAGGAGAAGGTCCAAATTCCAAATTCAGGGTGTGGCTTCTACTGCGTGCAGATCGCTTTCACACCATCATAAACCACACAAATCATGGGTGAAGCCATTGGAAGCAGGGGACTGTCTGCAGCAAGTAAAAAACCACTGCAAACAACCTCCTAAGAGCAGGCAAGGTTCAGACGGACACTTCATTTCCCACATGGATTACAGCGGAGCACACGGAAGGATGCTCACTCAGCACCGCTGGCCTCGGGGAGTCCGCACACTGAACCCGGGGACTCAGCGCCTCTCTGACCGTGTGAAGCCAGAAGCACGGCCACTGACGTGGCCATGAAGGTGTGGAACACCCAGAATGGGAAACTCTGAAAATGTCCAGCAGAGCCAGCACTCTGTAAAAACCGTTTGGCGGCTCCTTCAAAAGGTAAAAGCACAGCTAACTTACAGCCTAGACCAATGGTCGGCAAACCGCGGCTGGTGAGCCACATGCGGCTCTTTGGCCCCTTGAGTGTGGCTCTTCCACAAAATATCACAGCCTGGGCGAGTCTATGTTGAAGAAGTGGCGTTAGAAGAAGTGTAAGTTTAAAAACTTCAGCTCTCCAAAGACATGTCAATCGTTGTGCTGTGGATATTTGGCTCTGTGGACTGATGAGTTTGCCGACCACTGGGATAGACATTCCACGCCCATGTGTTCACCCAAACAATTTGGAAACGATGTCTGCTTAAATGCTGACAGCAGTTTATTTGTAAATAGCCAAGAACTGAAAACCACACAAATGTTCAGGAACATATACGGGGTGAACATCTGTGGTATATGTCCATATGGTGAATACTGATCAGCAATATTAAGCAAAACAAAAAACTCCCCCAAATCTGGTAAACACAATTATATGGAAATATCTTTATATCTTAAAATGATTACTCTGAGTGAAAGAAGTCAGAAAAAATTTACCTACTACATGAGTCCAATGACATGCAATACTGGCCAATGCAAATGGACCTGCAGCAGATCGGCCATTTCCCGGGGACAAGACAGGTGACTGAGACCAGAGGAGAGATTAGAGAGGGGCGGGGAGCGCTGGGTGAGGGCATTATCCTGTTTGACATGATAGCTTTTTTATGGATGGCATTATCCCGTTTGATATGACAGTTTTTTATGGATGTGCACGTGTAAAAAATTTATCGAATTGTACTCTTTAAACACGCGGAGCTATGTTCACTGTGATATGATAAAACTTCAAAACATTGACCTCAGAGTCAAACACAAGCATGTTTAATCCTAGCTTGACCGCCCTAAAGTTACTTTGAGCTGCTTGCTCATACATTCTAAGATAAACCTTTCATAAATAAGGGTGATATAGGACTACTGAAAGGTAAAAATGAAGTAATCTTAGTAAAACATTAATTACGATGCTAGCCATGTAAATGCTGTGCAGATGTTAACCACAGAATCATCCATACAATACGAGTCATGTCCAGAGAAACCACCTCCCACTAACGCACAAGGCCCATCGGCGTTTCATGTGTTGATTCCTAATCCCCTGCTACAATCCCGAGTTCCAGAAACACAACTTAAAACCAAAGGCTGACAGCTGCCGCTCTAGTGCTGAAGGATTGGGCACGTAAAAGTGAACACATGGATACACCAGGTCTACCCATCCTTTGACCAAAGTTCATGACGTGAAGGAGGCCAAGAGATCAAAAAAGAAGGGTTAACTCACAACATTTGCCTCACTTTTCCCCTTCAGTTCACTAGTAGAGAATTGTCCTCATATGGTCTATTTAATTTTCTCCATCCTTTGACAGGGTAAATTTCTTTAATTATCCTCTTATTCAATGAACAGAATCAATATAACAACTTATCTAAAGGCGAAACCCTCAGTACAACTTGGTCATTAGTAGGAATTTTACCTCCCTTACCATTTCCCAGGAGACTACCTTCACACTAAGAATATGTCTAAATAAAGAATCCTATTAAATGTAGCTCTGTGGTCATTTTCACTTCTTCCTTGTTCTCAGTATCTATATTCTTAATCAAAACTTTCCTATCTGTATAATTTTTGCAAATATATAAGCATGCACATATACAAAAATAAATATCCTCTGCAGGTTGGAATTTCATATATATATATATTTTACATGAGAATTGTAAAGGAGATGAGTAATTTATAATGAAAGAGGAAGTTAAAGTTAGAAATTTCTGTAATATCTTCAAAAGAAATACCCAATTCTCTGCTTCGACTGGACCAGGTAAGGTAATTTCATCTCTCTCTCTTTTTAATGCCTTTATTTTTCTGTGAGCAAGCCTTTATACTACTCACAGAAGTGTCATCGGATGATAAATGTGTGTAATTAGCATTTTGTAGCTGCTGCTTACCATTTGTTACTGGGGAAAATTGCTGGTAGATTTGGGTCTTGCCTTGCCTAAGGTCATATAGCGAATGTGTGTTTTCATGAGAATGAACACCGATTCTTTAGACTTGACACCCATCCTTTTCCTCAAGCACTGCTGTCTTACACAGAAGTTACCGACTTGGGAGGAAGCTACTCTCCCAGGCAGGCCCAGGAGAGCCCGCATGGTCCAGCTTCCCCCTGGGAAGTGCTGCTCAGCTGAGGGATACCTGCTCTGCACAGGCCCGGGAACACTCCCGACTCCTGCCTTCTCCGGAATTCAGGTGTGAATGCTTCTTCAGGACCCTCACTGCCAGCATCCTCTGTGCTTTGTTTGTTGTCTTCCTGCATTAATTCTCCGATGTTATCTCTCACGTAGATTAAAGATGTCTTAGTGGCAATCAAGTCCTCACTGAACTTCTGAACGAAATACCGTTTACTGACCTATTTCTCCATCTGGGAGTTGGTAGCACAGCTCCGCCCTTCTCCCTTCTCCCCCCTTCTCCCTTCTCCCCAACTCTGCTGTGGCTTCCAAGCTACCCATGAAATCGTTGAATTCACTGCTTTCTTTTATTGGGGGGTGAGCAGGAGATGATTATGTAAGCATGATTTGGTTTAAAAATAAATAAATAACTGTTTCTGTTCATTCAATTTAGTTTAAAATTTAACAAGACATAATGTAGTCTTAGAATCTGAGTAATTGTTGTGATGCAGATGAATACTGTAATTTTGCATTGAAATACCTAGCATCTTGTGGATTCCTGATTTTAAACAATGACAATTAATACTAATTTAAAAGGTAGTTGTTGTTTTTTTTTAAATTCAGCATAAACTTGCCCACACAACTATATATATTAAAACTTTTTAAATTACGTAGTACAGTAGTTCATGTTTTTATTAGAATCATCTGTTATTGTTTTAAGTATTTTTTAATGCTGTCTTTATTTTTCTTCATTTACAAAATTTGCCAATGTAAATTCAGTTACTGATTATTCATAAATGAATTTGGTTCTAAAATAAATTTAGAGTTATATCGAGAAGACTTCCATTGTTTTTTTGTTTTTGTTTTTTTACTTCATCCTTGATTATATTCTATCCTAGCTCGCTTGAGGAAAAATCAGGTTTGGGATCCAATCACCAGAGGCAGCCCTAAAACTGTGAACAAACAATGAAATTGGCATTCCTGACTCCCATCAGCAGCATGCAGCTGTGAACATAAATACATCCTATGGGCTAAATGTTTCCGTTCCATCTAATTGGTCTATGCTCTGAAAGAGTAGCCTTGCCATGCAAGAGAAGTTACTGCTCTCTCACATCTTCATATCATCATCATCATATCTTATTCAGATGAGCTGATTGGAAAAACTTTAATGAGTTATAGGATTTGATATCACGCAAATGAACTTTTTCACTAGCTGATGAGTTTATTCTCATCTTTTGCTTAAGAATACAAATGCATAACAAGGGTGAATCAAGCCTACGCATATGCAATGATGTAGAACTAGTTCCATTCTGTGGATGTGTGTCTGCAATTTTCTTCCTATTGTTTTCTACACTTTCTTTTCAATAAAACTCTCTATAGGCTTATTCTACTCTTGGAATAAACTCCCACCCACAAAAACTATACCTCATGATTACTTAAAGAGTTTGACATTACTTGAATTTTTATTTATACATCTATTATAGATTTTATTTATAATATTTGAAGTGAATTTTGGAGAATTTAAGAAACATATTTTAGGCCTAAGTGATCATCAAATTATGTAGAAACTTCCATTTGACATGTTAAAATATTAATATGACATCAATATAAACAGAATGTACTGTATCTCATACCTTGATGTATTAAAATCATAAAAATTCTTTGAATACAAAGATCTATGTATTAAAAGCATTAATATTTCATATACTGCAGACAGGTAAAATTTACATCAAAGCACTTCACAATTGAGATGGCACCAAGTCTGAATTAAATATATGGAGGAAGTAACCTTAAAAATAATCATTTCAAAGTAATACCTTGTCTAAAAATGACAGCTTAGTGCTCCTGCATTTGGTATTCAGCAAGTAGGTAGCCTGTCAAACTGCCAATGCTGACTGATAAATGTCAAAAGACTGCACTGAAATATTGACAAACCTTCAAGTGGTGTGTATTATGGAGATTAGAAGACTAAATTTATATTTACTCTAACTCATAGCCGAGACCTTCACAAAACAGAAAACATTTGTTAAGCTTTTAAGATGAGGAGCATTATGTATGTGAATAAGGACACATACATACACACAGAAACACACATACACAAGTCACTTTATCATTTTTATCCCAAAAATATATGGCATTTTATCAGTCAGGATTCAACCAGAGAAACAGAAACTGTAGGTTATATATCCATCTCTTTCCCTATCTCTTTCTATCTATGTATATTTACATATAACTATATCTAAATCTATATTCAATATATATCTGTCTATATATGTCTCTATCTATGGAGAGAAAGAGAGAGAGAGAGAGAGAGACAGAGAGAGAGAGAGAGAGAGAGAGAGAGAGAGATACATATCATAGGTAATGGCTTAGGCAGCAATATTATGGAGTAGGTTTGCTAAACTATAAACAGGATTATATTAAGCTTTGCTATTATTTTTTTGTACTTGTAGTTTTAAAGTTTCTAATCAATGGCATAGATGTCTATTTTCTGGATCAAATTTGTGAAGTACAGGGAACAGATGGATGAATAGCCATGACTGGATATTCTGGGTGACTGGGAGCTATTCTGAAAGAAAAGCACATAATTGAAGTCAATTTTTTACCCATATTCAACAAGTATATATCTGGCTAATAAGTGATAAAGATCAAATTTTAGTTTAATCTTCTAAATCCAGCCTACTTCCCCTTCTAGACTTGCTTGTAAAATGAGGCATGCAGCTATGATTTTCATGACTACTAACTGAAAGGCCATGGTGAAATTATTTCCAGATATAAATTATGTAAAAGAGGATCAAGATTATAAATACATTTAATCATTGTTTAGCAGGAGGCATTAAAAACAAGGGTATTAGAAAACATGAAGTAATTAACTCAAAGTGATTAAGAAGAAAATGTCAAATAAGATGTAATTAGTGGTAGATATTGAGAAGTCCATGCCCTCATTTCAACTCCAGCCCCATTCAATATTGATTTGTGGACTTGAGCATGTTGTTTTAGTTCTGATGACTCAGTCTGCACATACCCCAAATTGGGATGTGCATATAATTACCTCTCAGAGTTGTTGTGAATATTGAAGTCACTTATTTGACTTTTCTCCCCCATTATGCCTGGGCTGTATTAAGCACTCAATAAATGTCAGTTACTGCTGCTACTTCTACTACAATGACTACTTCTTTACAGAACAAGCAACCATTGTAGAAAGAAGCGCCTGCTTGTGGTCCTCTTCTCCAGCAAGTCCTGAGACCTTTGCTAGTGGAATCTAAGTACCTAAAAATGTTGGGGTTGGAGAAGGCTAATAAAATATACCCCTGACAAAGAATCAGGCTGACAAAGGGCGAACATGAACTTTATTATTGACTAGAGGCCCAGTGCACGAAATTCGTGCATGGAGATGTGTGTGAGTCCCTCAGCCCAACCTGCACCCTCTCCAATCTGGGACCCCTCGGGGATGTCCGACTGCCCATTTAGGCTGGGATCAGGTCTAAATGGGCAGTCGGACATCCCTCTCACAATCTAGGACTGCTGGCTCCCAACTGCTCACCTGCCTGTCTGCCTGATTGCCCCTAACCACTACTGCCTGCCAGCCTAATTACCCCCTAGCCACTCCCCTGCCAGCCTGATCAATGCCTAACTGCTCCCCTGCCAGCCTGATTGGCCCTAAGAGCCCTCCCCTACTGGTTTGATCACCCCTAACTACCTTCACCTGCCAGCCTGGTCACCCATAACTGCCCTCCCCTGCTGGCCATTTTGTGGCAGCCATCTTGTGCCCACTTGTGGATGGCCATCTGACCACATGGGGGCAGTTATTCATATTGGACAAACACAGGTTCCCCCCATCTGACAGGTTCTTTGTAGGGCACAAAAAGACAGAACAAAACGCACCCTCTCTGCAGAAAAGCCAATTAGGAAAATCAAGATTGGGAAAGGCCATGAACTGTCACAAAGCTAGATATTGCTCCTAAAATTACCGCTCAGGAATGCTAGTGCATTGCTGGTGAGGGTGCAGACCGGTGCAGCAACTATGGAAAAACGGCGTGGTGTGTCCTCAGAAAATTAAACGTGGAACCACAGTTCGACTCCGCAATCCCACTTCTCAGACTATCTCCCAAGAAGCCCAAAACACCCATCAGAGAGAGTATATGCAGCCCCTGTGTTCATAGCGGCATTACTTAAAACAGCTCCGATCCGGAGACGGCCGACGTGTGCATCAGATGGGTGGGTCACCAAGCTGCGGTACATTCACACCGTGGGATACTGCGCAGCTGTAAAGCAGAAAGCACTCGCACCCTTTCCATGGCAGGGATGGACCCCGGGGCATTGTGCCGAGTGCAATAGCCGGCAGAGAGAGGCAGGTCTGCCAGAGGAGAGTGCCGTCTGATGTCAGCATCAGAGAGCTGAGAGGCCCCTGGACAGACTCCTCTCGCTTCCTCACTTCACTCACCGCGCTGGCGTCTGCAGAGGACAGGTGGCTGCTTCTCGCGGGTGGAAGCGAAGACCCTTCAGTAGTGCCTGTGGCTGTGGTCTCTCCGCCTCAGGAATTCAGCACGGCCTTTGTCTCCATGGCACTGGTTCCCACCACCTCCAGGTAAACGCCAGAGTAGCCTGCATCCACTCCTCAGCCACAGCATGGCATGCTGACGCTACGGCTTTGGAGCGGATCAGTGAGCAGGATCTGTGCCATAATTCAGCCTTCCAGAGCTTCCATCATTCCAGAATCTCAAAGAAAATGGAACTGGGCACCATTCCACTTCAAGACTGAACTCGGGGTGGGGGAGGGTGAGGTTCTGCTGGGAAGGCAGTGAAATGGAAAATATGATATGTATATTTGAACCAAAGTGTTAAAAATATTAGCGTCAACATGAAAGCAAATAATGCTTGTTTGTTAATGGGGACTATTTCCTAATCTTTTTTTGCAAAAGACTGCAGCTGCCCCAACTAAAAATGATTTGGGGAAACAAGAAAAAAAATCAGAAAAAGAAGGGAATGGTTGTGTATTAAGTTCTAGAAGTTTGAGAATTAACCACCAGAGCCTCTCTTTTCAATCTCTTAGTTCTATTTTGAACTTCAACTCCGTTGTCATTGTAGAGAAGACCTTTGAAGAAGTTCCATGGGTTTGGGGCTTTGGATTAATAACATTTCAGATAATTAGCAAAATGGAGTAGCTTAATCGCTTTGGAGGTCTGAGGCTTAGAGAGAGAAAAAAGCCTCGGGGTCACATTCCTATTGAATCAATGCGGGAGGGTGAATGGTAATCCCGTGGGCTGAGGCTCAGCAGGCCTGGGGACTCGGTGGAGAAGTGCATGTTTCAATAGCAGGCGATGCTTTAAAAGTTTGACAGCAATTTCCAGGAGTCTCCATTATTGTGAAATTAGACACTTAGATTATGACATAGTGAAATTAGTCCTCCTTGAATGAATCTACAGTAACAGCCCATTAAATCCAGAACCCTGGGCTCTGTAATTGATAATTTAAAAAAATTTAACCATCTATATGTATAACCATAAACTTTGATTTCACTCAAAAAATAAAAAAATAAAACCATACTTCTGTTTCAAACAGCAAATCAACTGTGCTGAGCTGTCCCAAGGGGAAGAGAGAGGATTCAGTCTCACAGCTTTGCATCCGTACTTTTACTGCTTCCGAAATGACAGGGAGCCAGGCAAGCTGGTATGTCAATAACACCCACCCCCCTTTCTGCTCCACGGGTGATGGGCTGGGTGACATTGGCTTGTTCTAAAGATCGGAGGACCTTTCATTCCATTCAGACCTGGTGCCAGCTAGTTGGAGGTCATATGCTCTCGTCTGTCCTCCTCCATTCCTCGCATGTGCATTTGGCCCAGGGTTAGAGCATGGAGGAATGTCACTGAGGCTGCTGGGAATTACTGGGTTCCAAAGCCAGGACCAGCAAATGGTGTGCTATGTCTTCACTCCTTTGCTATGCCGTTGTCCATCTTCCCCGTCAGCACGTATGCTTCAAGCAGGAAGGGACTTTGCTTTCATTGCTTCCTTGTTTGTATTTGCACTGTGGCAGCCCCAGTACCCAGAACCATTCCCAGCCTATGGAAACTCAAAATACTTTTTCATCTTATTTTATTTCTTTTTTGCTACATCTGTGCATGTGCACTCGTGCGTGTGTGTGTGTGTGTGTGCATGTGTGCATGTGTGCACACGTGTGTGTGTGTGTGTTTTGATCTGAAGCTGAGATATGAATTACAATTGATACTCGCTGTCCATCATGTTTGGCCAGGCAGAGGTTAGGGGATGGCCTCATTACGTGCACGTGGACGTATTTAGCTATAGCTGTATATTCTCTTCAATTGTGATGTGCACTGTTGTTATAACACATACTTTTGTTTTTCCATTTGAAATGTCTTTAAAGGATTACACCATGACTTGGCATTAAATGAAAAGCTACCGTGTATTCAGGAAGGCATGAAAAGTGATTAATCAGGGAGTAGTTTTGATATTTGTGAAACCGATATTTACCATTAGAGAAATAGCTCCATGTCCTCATTTTCTTTCAAAGCAGCAAGCTAACGTTTATAGGTCTTACAAAGAAAAATGTCCCGCAGGAGCTGTGTAAGTTTTGTTGTTGGGATCCATCCAATGTGGTAGAATATTGCTCACCACACAAAACCCCGGAATAGGTAAAAATTAAATGTGACTTTTATGTGCATCAAGTATGACTGGTTAAAGCATTAAATCATTGTTCCATTGGCAGCATTTTTTCTTAATTATGGTGTATGTGATAAAATCAAGATGAATCTTATAATTAATGGCTTAAGGTAGATGAAATACAATGCCATAAATCCAACTAAAGCGTTATTTGGTCCAAAATGACTGTTGTCATGACAGTGTGTCCTAGTGTTATTTGTGAATAGAAACTTCTTTGGTCTTTTGGAGAGAGAAAATTTCTTTGTGAAAAGCCCCCGCATGGCTTTTTGCTCATTGAATGTGACACCTGCTTAACCAAGTGGATTCCTCCCGTGTGGACAGTCCGTGTGTGTTTGCAAGGTTAAACCAAATCTTGAAGACATATGCAGCTTATTCTTGCTTGAAACTTCTTCATTCAAAAAGATATCACAGATAATTTCCTATTTGAATTAGTTCCATAAGTACAAGTGCCATAAAACAGGCTCTATGTACGACTGCTTCAGGCAGTTAAACCTGCAATTTATTGTTGTGCAAAGCTCAATACCCAATCTGTGCTGTAGAGCGCATTCGACCATATGCTCTGATAGGAGCGTTTTTGTGATTTCATTCCAGTATATTTTAGTGGGGTGACAGGAAGCAAAGTTTCATTTGGCATTGAAAGGTAATCAAGAGAGAGTCCAACTGTTATTCATATGCTTGGCAGGATTTTGGATTCTGTAGAGGGCTATTCTATCTCCATACACAAATAGGAAAGAACAGAACTGATTCACTTAAAAAATGTATTTAGAGGGCAGATAGTGTGTTAAGTGTTCTTACCACAGACACAAACACACAAACACAAAACCAGAGACACAAGGAAATTCTGGAAAGCGTTCAATGTCTGTTAACTCCTGTGGTGATGGTATTTCACGGTGTTTGCATATGACCAAACTCATCCAACTGCACACATTAAATATGCATAGTTCTTCATGTATCAATTACACACCAACAAATCTACAAAGAACAGACCTATGACCTTCTTTTTAAATATATGGAAGATATAAGTTGATTATTTATGTTAAATTAGCATCATTTTTGCTTCAGTTGCATAGACTCCCCTCCAGCCTCCACTTGAATGAGTCTATGAAAGTATAGAATTTGTTGTGATTTGAAATGTCAGTGACTGAGATTGTGCTGAGAAGCAGAAGTCTATCTTTGGATGGCCTTTCGTTCTTGTAAAACGTAAAAGGAACTTGGTAGTCCGCTCAGGACTTAATGAAACACAGCTCAGATTCAATAAGGAAAGGAAACCTCTACTTGATGAAATTCTTTTATAAAGGCATTTCCTTTCTTAGATTACCAAGGGATTGTGATCTGATTTTTCTACCATGTAGTTAGGATGTAACCTGATTCCTTTGGAAACTATTGGATTCCTCTTGGAAAATTCGATATATGTTCAAAAGTTTTACTCTTCTTAGAAAATTAAGGTGAAGCAGAAGAATTAGTCAACGCATTATAATTTACTGCCTGGCTAAATTCACAGGGGGTAAAGTTGCCTTTTTGTTTCTATGTTTTCTTACGTGCAAATATGCCAAAGGTTTATATAAAAGCACAACTTCATAAAGTCACACAAAGCCTAGCATGTCATTGTTCCTGTGTGCTCAATAAATTTATTGAAAGAATTTATGAGTTCACTTTTTGCATAGGAACTGCTGTTATGAAGTGGGATACATGCCTATCACTGGGGCCATAGACCATGACTACCATATTTTCCAGTGTATAAGACGACTTTTGAAACGAAAAAAAGTCAACTGAAAATCGGGGGTCATCTTATATGCCGAGTATATCCTGCAAAACGTCTCGATATGCCGCTCAACGAATTTTCCAACTCGATCCCGAAAATCGTAAATGAATTTTCCAACTCGATCCTGCACCAATCACTGCAAGGCTGCTCGGACCGCCTCTCTAACTCAGCCAATCCAAGCAGGCTTTTTATGCATGAAAATTATACATGTTCTGTACCGGAAGCTACACTGTGTTCTAGTAAAAAGCCTGCTCAGATTGGCCAGAGTCAGAGAGGCGGTCTATTAAAAAAAGAACTGGTGTTGCCTCGGAAGTGGGGGGTAGTCTTATACAGCGAATACAGGCCTCTAAACCTATGTTTTAACTGTAAAATTAGGGGGTCCTCTTATACACCGGAAAATATGGTAATTGAAATAAAGTTATATTCTCATTTGAGGGTTAGAACATCAGTCTGAAGATGGCAGTGATTTGGAAATGACCAAGACCGGACCAGGAGAGCTGTGCCACCACAGGGAGGCCCCCAGCCAGAGAGAAACACTCTCTCTCAAACCCCAGCTCCATCCCCAGGAGGGCGGCTTTTTCATGACCAGCCCCTCCCCAGCTCACAGAGAGAATTTCAAGTTGCAGTGTGTCCCAGCAGCTTGCTATTCCCCACTATCATGCCTGATTGTAAATGCTTGTCTATTTTCATACCACTTTCAGTTTGTATCCCCTGTTAGGGCAGGGGCAATGCCTGCATTAGTTGTCATTTTATAAAAGAATCACAATATCTGGTAGCTTGAGGAAATTGACTATATATTTATTGAATGTGTGACTAAATGAGTAATTTTATTATTTGTTTAATATTTCTTCCCTTCAAAAGCAAAGAATCATATCTTATACATCTTCATACCTCTTGATACATCAAGATGTGTGTGTGTGTGTGTGTGTGTGTGTGTGTGCGCGCGCGCGTTTAGTGAATTAAAGCTATGCGGCAGGATGAAGATGATAATCATCTCAGCCTTTTGAAATCCTATGAAATGACCCAATGAGCCCAGACCACAATAAAATGAGGAAGAAACGCTGGGAGCTAGAAAGCAGGTAATGTTGTGTATAATGAGAACCAATTCCGGAGGAAGTCATAAGCAGAGGAAGAAGGCTCTGAAGAGAGAAAGTCTGCTGGCTGAGGATGGGGTGGCTCCGAGGGCAGAGGAGAGCCATGGGGAGCATCTGAGCTCAAGTGGCCTCACTGTCCACCCCCCTCCCGGGGGGAGGGAGGCTTAGTGACCAGGGCATTTGGCCCGAGGCTGAAGCAGTGAGCGGATGACTGGACTAAGTCACAGACGATGCTCTGGGAATTGCTAACCATCTTGAAAGAGTCCTGTCAACATCCAGAAAAACAGCACCAATACCAACATCTGCAGAAATGAATGTCCATTAGGAGAACAAGGAACACTAATAGCAAACACTCACATAGCATTTCCAAAATGCTGGGCTCGGTCTAAGCACTTTATGCGTAAGGACACCTCCAGGTCTCTGAACGCCAGTCAGTTTCTTGGAGATAAAGTTCTGTGGAGTTCACCGTTTTAAACCCAATACTTTGAGTAGTGGCTAACCATAGTAGGTGCTGATTATTTAATACCAAAAATTAAATTTTGTCTTATTGAAGTTTGGTGCTTACTTTTCAGTCCAGTGTAGCCCATATTAAGGTACTGTGAAATATTTTAGCAAACACAGTTAATTTTCCATTTGTTATTTTTAAAGTTATAATTACTATAACCTTATTATAAATATATGCTCAATTCAAAATAGACTTCATACATTGGACATCTTATCTTTCCCATGTGAGATACCATAACTTTTTCTTCAATATTCTATGTACTATTTTTGCTTTGTTTGTAACTATATGCATACATATTTTCTTATTAGATTGCTGGTTTCTGTGGTTAAGTCTAGCTACCAGGCTATGAACCACTTATCTCTCCATCCCTACACAAAGCCCAGAGATAGCGGATAGTAGGAGGGGCTAGTGGGAAGGGGACTTTGAACTAGGAGTCCTGGGATGCAGCCCACATGCAGCCAAAGGAGCCCTGCTGCCTTCAATAACTTGTCCCCCTCTCCCTCAGGATTCACTTAATTCTTATGTAAAAAGTGTTTCAGGCTAAATCAGCTCAAATTTCTCTCTAGTTCTAATATTCTACCTGAGACAATTGTGTTAAAGTTAGTCATATCTATAAACGTGTCCTGGTTATTTGAACAATAACTTGAAATTCTTCTTAAAAATTATTTCCACATAAAAATAGATTAGATATTAGCCCAGCATTCATCCATTCATTTTTCGTTTTATATATATTCTAATATTCTAATATATATATTAGAACCCTTGCATCTGGGGCATACGGGGAGCCAACTACAGATGTTATCCAGCCTCACTTGCTGTTGCTGCTTCTGGCTGGCTGACTAAAATTTATCCACTGGAATATTAATAAAAGCAATGTACCCATTTCCCAGATTGTGCCACTAAGGGGACAATGGGCACACCCTTTATTTTCTTTTCACTCCTTCCAGACTTGCAGGTTAATTATCGAGATTAAGAGTGATACCCCATCCCCACCAAGAGTTCATTAACACAGTAGGAAGACCTGGGTTCCCAACCTTATTTAACCATTGTGTCTTGCGCAATATTTCCCACTAGAACTTTGATCAAGTAAGTGATATATGAGATGGATCTCAGACACAAATGCTTTTCACTGGGGTCTTGGATCGGTCACTCAAATATTTGATGAATGGATAGATACCCCTCTTTCCAGAGGAAAGGTGTTTCTGAAAAACTATGGTATGTGGGCCATCATTCTTATTCAAATGACCCAGGAGAGGCAGGCAATGGAAAGCAGAAAAGGGCAAGGCATTGAATGGTTAAGTGGTGGTGGTATGTAGTTGCTATGGAAACAAGAGTGATTATAATGATTACAGAGTCTGTTGAATGCTTTCCCCCCCAAAAAAAGAGTACACATGGAAAATGAGAAGCTGAAATCCTGTTAAGATGAATGCGGAACAGGGGTGGAGACTCAGAAAGCCTCTGTGGCAGCTTTGAAGTGAGAGGAAAGGCAGGCTGAGGACCAGTGTGGATTCTGAGTGTGAAGTCTGAAGAACCTGCAGCTCCAATTACACACTATGGTCAGCTCTCCTGTAAGAGGACAAGGCATCGGTGGGAAGGAGTGGACCATAAAGCACCAGATGAAAATGCTTAGGGAGACGTAAACGAGGCTTGAAACTGTGAATCACACATTCCCCAGAACTCCCTTTGCTCCCAGAATCAGCCTCCCTCAAGCTCTCATGTCTCTAGCCTGGAAAAATCCAGCCTTCCCTGGATGAAACCTCTCAATGACAACAACAGCTTTGCCCCTTATTAGGTAGTTCCGAGTCTCCTCGTTTTTCACCTCCAGCTCTCCTTACTGCTTCCAGGGTTGTACCAGGATCAGGTCCCAGAGTAGCCGGATGGCCAGACCAAGAGGAGACAGTGAAACAGCCAAAGGCATTTACCTTGGGTTCCAGAACCATGCGCTCTGTATCTGCACAGATCAGAGCTGCTTCAAGGGTGTTAGTGCCAAAGCCGCACAGCGGTCCTTTCTGGGAGGGGATTAGCTGATACAGATGCATCCGTTTTGCTAGGAATCGCGATTCAGTGAGTTGGCTAGAGCCCCCAGGCAATGATGGAGCAGATTAATACAATCACAAAGAGAGAAAAAAAGAAGAAAAAAAAGAAAAGAAAAAGAAAAAAGAAGATGCAGGAGTGATGATTCTTCCCCCGCTTCAATTTAACTGATCTCTTTGTTTGGACCAAAATGTAGATGTCTCCTAAGGAAGGAAGGTGTAATATCAGAAACTAAGTGACATGGTGATGCTACTCCCAGTTGTCATTCTTGATAGAATCTCTTCACTAAAGTAAATCACTAGACACACAGCTAATGAAATCGCAAATGTTTCTCTCTCTCTCTCTCTCTCTCTCTCTCTTTTTAAATTTTGTTAGTTTTCCCCATAAGCAAATATTATAAGAAGTAATTTGCTTGGATTTATGTGTGAGAGCCGGCAGTATACATTACTGTGCTGCCGCAGGCCCATGTCAGCTCTTCAGCTCTCCATTACGATATAGTCTAGAGGGACCTTGATCTTCTGGATATAAACACAGAGCCTCCTGCTACTCTCTTATCTTAAAGATATCATGCCAGATAGACAAGAGGATCAGGGAGCTGTAAACAAAATCGATGTCCCAGGAGGATTCATGTGTGCCAGAGGATGGGGAATGTACTCTGTAAGTATTTAGGGGCCTGCCAGACTGAAGCTGCTAGGAGTTTGTGGTTCTTTATCACATCAGACTATCCTTCTCTGAAGTGACAGTACGTGGCTCCAACATCTGCCATCGAGGTGTCTTTGGTTGTGAAAGACAACCTGCATCACATGTTAGTTTGCTACTCCAATACATTCCCTGGGTAATCCACAAAGCTGCTGCTGAGGGGCTGGGAAGCCAGAACAACTTATTCAAACAGCAGGTCTGTCCCGCAGGTCAGGACCCTGCCAGGGCGGCTACAGGACCCTGAAATCAGGGGTGCCAAACTCCAGGCTGTGGGCCAAATCTGGCCATTGCCTATTTTTTTTAGGTGAGCTAAGAATAGTTTTTATGTTAGTAACTAGTTGGAAACTAACAAAATGCGAATACCATTTCATAACACATGAAAATGACACGAAATTCAAATTTCCACGCCCATAAAGCAACTTGGAATATAGCTCCTCTTATTCCTGTGATAGTTTATGGATGCTTTCATGCTACAACAACAAAGATGGATAGTTGTGACAGAGTTTGTATGGCTCATAAAGCCTAAATGTTTATTCTCTCTCCCTGTGTAGGGAATGGTGACAGTCTCTGCAGCAGAAAAACCAGAAAGGTGCTGTGGAGCCTCTGAGGCTCAGGCGCACGGCTTCATACTCAGCCCTGCTCTCTGTCCAGGGAGAAAAGCCCTTGTGGGTTCCACATGGCCGATGGCTCCTCCCCCAGAGTGATCTAGATGTTGATCTAGATGTTGTCTCTATCAAATCCCCTACCTCCCAGTGTCAGAAACCCTTTGAAAGGTTGCCTCTGGTGTTTCTAAAGCCCAAATTTCAGTGAAAAGTGTGTTCTAGACTGCCCAGGCTGATCTGGCTATTTTCTAATCCACTGAGTCATACATTTGGAAGTATTCTTTAATAGTCCACTGAATCCTGGAGACAAAGTGTGTAAGAATAAAACAAAGGTGGATAAGCATCGACCAGACTGTCGGACCTCAGAGGGAAGGTAGCGAAGGGTGGGGATAAGGAGGAGAGATCAACCAAAGGACTTGTGTGCATGCATATGAGCCTAACCAGTGGTCAGGGACAACAGCGGGGTGGGGGCAGGCATGAGGAGGGGTTTGGGATGGGAATGGAGGAGATGGGGACAAATACGTGATACAGAAATCAATGAAGAAATTAAAAATAAATAAATAAGTAAATAAATGACCCCCCAAAAGAAAGGTGGCTAAGAAACAGGTACACTGCAGGAACAGGTACCTTACACATCCATGGTAACTGTTTCTTCTGCTTTACTGATTCCTTCATGTGACAACTCAGACTTCAGCGGGCGCCCTACATGGTCACCTTACGTTGGAGGGAAAAGCATGCATCTGCACAATATGTCACACCGTCAGGAAGTGGCTAGCCATTGTATTATAGCCCCAGTGAGGGAGGCCTGAGAGTTGCCAGAAAGATAATTCTTCCCAGTAGACAGAATTTGGTACATCTGTTTGTTCTCTTCATATGGAGGCGAGACTAAGAAAAATGCCTTTGCCAGCAAATGGGTTAGATGGCTAGTCAAGATTCTGAAAAGAACAGATGAGATAGATAGGCGATAAGTCTGGGCAAGGGGTAATTCCATGGACTTCTTGGTATAAGCACAATGCAGATGGTTGTACTCACTATGAATGAGCATCAGAGAAGATTCATTTCAGAGGGGGCTTTAAATGAAAGGATGATGGTTGTAATTCTTCAAATAATACCACTGACACCATCTAGACATCTCTGCGTGCTTGATAGAGGTACCTATGAAGTAGCCGTGGAGGTTGGTGTAAAGGTCATGCATGATGTCTACAGCTCAGCATTGTCATTACTGAGGCCAATCTGGCTATTGCCAGACCTTAGAGGCTAATGCTGAGCATCTGATAAAGTATTCTTTCCCAAAAGAATAGCCATCCACCTGGGAGCAGGCTAATTACATTGACCCTTTTCATCATATCTAGTATATCTTTTTTAAAAATATATATTTTTATTGATTTTTCACAGGAAGGGAGATAGAGAGCTAGAAACGTCGATGAGAGAAACATCGACCAGCTGCCTCTTGCACACCCCCTACCGGGGATGTGCCTGCAACCAATGTACATGCCCCTGACCGAACTCGAACCTGGGACCTTTCAGTCCGCAGACCGACGCTTTACCACTGAGACAAACCGGCTTCGGCTTATCTAGTATATCTTTTCCACGCTATCTATCTATCATCTATCTATCTATCTATCTATCTATCTATCAATCATCTTTCTATCTTATTAATATGCCACCCTGGCTGTAATACTTCTGCCAGCAATGCTATTCAAGGACATTCAGGTACCCATTTCTATGACATTCCACATAATATCACCACCAATGAAAGTGTCTATCTTTATACGGCAAAGAAGTAAATCAATGAACTGGCATCCCTAGAATTTACTCAGCATATGCTCACGATTTAAATGTAGTTTGGCTCACAGAATGGTGGAGAAGCCTCCTAACATTTTAGTTACAGCACTGACTAGAAGGCAAGTCCTTCTAAGATCATAGCATTTTCCACCCTACAGTATATACCATAGAAGAAGCCACTATATGATGCTATTTTGACCACAGCTAGAATATAGAGAATAGAGAAATTAAAGGGCTGGCTTCTGAGCATTCTCTTCTCACTATTTCACAAAACAAACCACTGGAAGGAGTTTGGCTCCCTGTTTCCATGACCTTGATTTTTCATGGTTTTAGAAATCTTCATGCTCAAGGCAAACATATGTCAGTGGAACACAGGTACCATTAACTAAGAGGCTGACATTGCTCTCTGTGATCCATATGTCATGGAGAGAAAGGATCACTCTCCTGGCAAAGTCACTCACCTGCATTACCAAGGACAGAGTGGACGGCTGTGCCACCATAGCACAAGGATGGCAATGTCCGGAACTGAAGGGTTTACCAGCTTTTAATATCTTTTAGTACCCCTTTACCCAATGATAGTTGATAGAATTCAAAAGACTGGCACACAAATGATTCAGATCCCAGAAAAAACGGTGTAGGTCTCCCCACCTGGTAAAGAATCCTGTCCATTTGAGGTAATTGCCGACTGCAAAAGGAACGTTATATGGATGTTGGAAAATGGAAATGACGGAAATTAGACTGTCAAGCCAGGTTTTGCATAAATCATTTTTTCCCTCCCCTTATATTAAGAGATGGTGGTGGTTAACATTCGGTATTTTAGGTGGAAATTTATCTAAAGTGCTGTCTTCACATGATGAAACGAGAACATGTGCTATTTTGTTTAGTTATGTAACAGGGAAGGACTATGCCATGGTACTTCTATCCATCTTGGTAGAGGCTGAACCCAGCATGTTCCTCTAACCTGGTTATTTTCCTCTCTTAAAACTAGCCCTTGCAGGCGGGACCGGTTTGGCTCAGTGGATAGAGCATCGGCCTGCGGACTAAAAGGTCCCAGGTTCGATTCCGGTCAAGGGCATGTACCTTGGTTGTGGGCACATCCCTGGTAGGGGGTGTGCAAGAGGCAGCTGATGATGATTCTCTCGCATTGATGTTTCTAACTGTCTATCCCTCTCTCTTCCTCTCTGTAAAAAATCAATTATATATATATATATATATATACTTTTTTTTTTTTTTAAGCTAGCGCTTGCATGTGAGCCCTCTTTAGTGTGCTATTAAGATCTGTAGTTTGCTAACCCTGTGAATCTAAGAAGTGGCCTGGCCTCAAGACCCCGGAAATTCTGACAAAAGCACAGGTGACCAACTCAAGGATGCCAACCTTAAGGATCCATAGCACAGCCCCTGGGGAAACATCCTGCACATCCTCCCCAGATTGGGGAGCAGGATGCACGCCGTCAGTCCTATTAGTCATGCCTGCCATACATCACTGACAACCTTATGAGCTTAATACAGGAACCTGCTGGTCCACATCCCGCCTGGGCCTGGGGCAGCCTGACCACAGGAACTCGCTACACCAACATCCCCTATGGAAGCTGACCAGAACCACAAGCCTGACCCCGATGTTCTGGTTTCCTCCCAATAGAAGCCTTTGCCTGCACCGAGAGGTTAGGGTGGTTTCTGGAGACAAGAGTCCGCCATCTTCTCAGGTCACCAGCACCCGAATAAACCACTTTTCTTCTCAAAAGCACCAGTCCCACCAATTTGGCTTTCATTGAAACAAGCTGTCCAACTTGTGTTTGGTTACAAACTTGTCCTCGAGACAAAGAACGTGAGTGGATGTTGAGAAGCAAAGGGGTGGATTGTGTTGCATATTTCTGTTTGCTTCTCTAGATCTCCTGTTCACCCTTTCCCACTTTATAGACTATATCAGCTTTATAGACTATATCAGCTTTATAGACTATATCAGCGGTCGGCAAACTCATTTGTCAACAGAGCCAAATATCAACACAACAACGATTGACATTTCTTTGGAGAGCCATATTTTTAAAACTTAAACTTCTTCTAATGCCACTTCTTCAAAATAGACTCTCCCAGGCCGTGCTATTTTGTGGAAGAGCCACACTCAAGGGGCCAAAGAGCCACATGTGGCTGGCGAGCCACGGTTTGCTGACCACTGGACTGTATCAATGAGTCCCTTTCCCATAGGATTTTTGAGATGCACTAGAAAAAGAAGAGAGAGGAGAAGACTGAGATTGGAATATATAACCCCAGCTCCTGCCAAGTCTATGGAATAACACAGCTCTTTCCCGGGAGTACCCTCTTACAGCCATCTTCACATTGTCCAAGTTCTAGAAGCTTCTCCATCCTTTTGCTGTCTTCGAGTCTGAACAGCTCTTAGCAGCCCTGACATACTTCACCCAACCTTTCTGGCTTCCTGCTTTGCCCACATTTCTTAAATAGCCATTTTATCGATATTTATTAAAATTTCCTTAAATAAGTTTAAAATGCATCCTTTTTGAGATTCAAAGATGTTTCTGTAGAAAACCTGGATAATACAATGTATTAAATGTCAGATGTTATATATTTTTTTCTACCTCTTCAGTCCAAAATATTACAAATTCCAAGTAAAGTAGATGTCATTTTCTTAGAAAATGTCACCAATACCACATTTCCATATGGAAATTCAGCCTTGGTGTGGATGAGAGGGTAATAGGAGAATAAGTGGGTTTGCTTCATCTTTCTGTGCGTGCTTTAGAAGCATGACCTTTAGAAGCAGGCACTGGAATATAAACACAAACCAACTTTAAACATTTTTGACGAGCTTAGTGCATTCAAAGCCCTTGTTGCTATGTAAAAATAAGTCCATAAAGTAATTTCTATTTAATAGGTGTTAATAATTATAGTTACCGCCATATGGTTTTGTTTGTCATCATATTATGTAATTTTATTATAGTTGTGAGGAATTTTAAATACTTAAATGATGAAATTCTGTATGGATGAGAAAATCCTTATGATATTACAAAATAAAAACAATCTAGGTCCAATTACAGATTTGGATCTCCCTCCTCAGTTATTCTCAATAAAAATGACTAAATGATAAAGAGACACAGTCAATTAATATATCCAAGTAACTGGCAAAAAAGTGCTGGATGTCATAGAAACTTGTGCCAATGTCTTAATCATTACTACATGGTAACAATATACATTTATAATTGTGTTAAATTATTTCTGTGTTTCTTTATTTCTTTGTTTTGTTCCAATATCCTTAGCAATGTTAATAAGTGTTTTTAATGTGGAGTCTATATCTACATACACATTGTACTATGTGGTTTTAAGTACTGCAGAGTTTGCCCACAAATTTAATAAAATCATTGTTACTTTATATATATAACTTCAGCATGGTTTTATATGCATATGTTTATTTTGATTTGAAAATACCAATTGATCAGCACATATTATGTGTTTTTCCAAAAACACTATAAAAGAGATAATTATCTTTATAAAAGAGCACAATGATTAGCAATCATTGTTAAAACTATTCTCTTTCAAATGTTTTGTAGAGGAGGTGGCTAGGTAACATTCGAGGGTGTTCTAGCATCTGCAAGTAGCAATTATGTGTGGATTACCTCTACAAAATAGAAAAATAGAGCCAGAAGAATCTTCCAAAGTATTTATGAAAAAAGATGAAGGCAAAAGAGATATCAAAGCTCTAACAATCAATCAAATATAATCAACATACTACTTCTAGAGGAAAGAATGTTAT
Organism: Nyctalus aviator; assembly: GCA_036971965.1. Lineage (NCBI taxonomy): Eukaryota > Metazoa > Chordata > Mammalia > Chiroptera > Vespertilionidae > Nyctalus > Nyctalus aviator. Next base: position 169,015,569 of record CM072925.1, read on the forward strand.
TATAAAGTTTTCTTATATAAAAGTAATTAAAATGTTGTGTGGGATGACTGCTCCATGCCCAATAACTAGATTAGATTGTCTTAACCTTCCAATATCCCATTTACTTTTTTTTTAGAGAAAAAAATCCTTACCTGAAAATACATATTCATTGAATTTAGAGAGTAAGAGGAAGGGAAGAAGAGAGAGAGGGACATTGATGTGAAACTTCTATCAGTTGCCTTCCAGAAGCGCTCCATGCCACCCAGGATTGAACAGGCAGTCTAGGTATGTGTCCAAACCAGGAATTGAACCCACAACGCTTCTGGTGCACAGGACGATGCTCCAACCAACTGAGCTATCTGCCAAGGCCCATTTAACACCGTAAACGCCTACAGTCATAGAAAGTAGTACGAGAGCCTACTTCAGGATAGTGACTTGGCAAACAGTGGTCTGCATACCGCAGCTCACCAGCCACAGGCGGCTCTTTGGCCCCCTGAGTGTGGCTCTTCCACAAAATACCACGGCCTGGGCGAGTCTATTTTGAAAAAGTTGCATTAGAAGAAGTTTACGTTTAAAGAATGTACCTCTCCAAAGAAATTTCAATCATTATACTGTTGATATTTGGCTCTGTAGACTAATGAGTTTGCCGACCACTGGGCTATCTGATAGTCTCTTTTCCTTTTTAATTCAAGCTCTCTTTCTGCTAAGTTGGTTGTTTAGAGATCATTTTACAAGTTATAAATTGGCATATGTTTAACATATAGAAATACTGAATTTTAAGTTAAATTAGAATTTTTTAGATAAAAGTGATTTTTTAGTATAAATATGTCCATTCAATATTTGGTATACTCTTAGAAAAATATTATTTGTTGTTTATTTCATTATTTATTTGACACATTTAACTGGGTGTTCTGCATTTTATCTGACAACCCTAATTATTACATTCTAGATTACTCTTTGATGGAATTCAGCTTATATTCATTATTATTCTCCTGTGTCATCTCCCCACTGCAATACAATTCTTTTTATGAAAATAGTTTTGGAGAAGTACTGGGAGAGAGAAAAAAACATAAACAATAGGAGATGTTTTTAAACACAATTTATTTTTCTTCCTTACATAAAAGTAAAGTTCACTGCTCTTTGTTTTCAAAGCATTCATTTTTAATTGGTTTTGATAGACTTTGGTTACAAGGGAGAGATTCTTAAGTGTAACTTTGAGTAAATGTAAAATGTATCCTGTTTCCTCATATACAAAATGAAAAGATTAATCATATGAATAAGTAGATTTCTATCTATTAAACTTAAAATTCTTTGAAGATACCGTAATTTTATAATTCCAGATATTGATTTTTGAGAGAAAAGAGTTTTTCTTGTCATTAAACAAGAAAGCAAAAGAGATGAGAAAGCAAAGAGCAGTGAACTAACAAAGAGTGATAGGTTTATAAAAAATTAGTCTTAAAAATGCTAAATTACCTCATGCCTGATTTTTCCTCCCATTATTCCCTTCATCTAGTCTTCCTACTACTTTGGACCAGTGGAATAAGTGCGGACTTTATAATTGGGAAGGCTGACTCATCATTTTATTAATTTTATAAATTTTTGCAATTTTTAACTTTTCTGATTCCTAATTAATTTTAGAGCCTAAAATTTTCTCAGGAATTTGCTCAAATAATGGTTTGCCTCTCACCATTCTGTATGAAAAAGCAAAACAAACATATGCTTTGTTTTTCTCTATAGCACTTACCATCATACTCACATCATATACTCATTCATAATGTTAATTTGTTTTTGTTTTTTTATTGTCTATATCTTGTGCAGAAGGTAGCCACCACAATGATCAGGATTTTGCCTGACTACTTCTTTGCTTTATCTCCAGCTGCTCAGTTTCTAGCACATAAAAGGACATTATATGCATTTGTTGATTGATAAGTAAGCTTTACTTATTTTCAACTATACATAAGAGGCTAAATTACATTCCAGAAAGTTTTTTTCTGAAGCTCTCCTGCATATGAAGAATTTTATAGTGTCTGGCCTGTGGTGTGAAGAGAACAAATGATTAATATTATTGTTACTAACATGGTGCACAGTTTTTGACATGTGGTAGTAAATCAAAGGATTTTAATACTCTTTCTTTTCCTTCTCAATTTTTTAGATTTATTTCCCGTGTTGAGTCCCTAGCCTTCTCTCACTTACCTTGAAACACACACACACACACACACACACACACACACAAATAAATAACAACAAAAAAACACACAACTAAAACAAAACATGAGAATGTAGGAAAATACAAAAAACAATGAAAATCTTACATTTATAAAATATTAATAACGATGTGTGTAATTTGAATTGTGTGTGTGTGATTAAATTAAAATGTTTGGCAACCAAAGCACATCAGGTAAGAGAAAGTCTATGATTCACATTATTTAAAAATTTTAGCGATGTGGGGGTGATAGGGAAAGTACTCGTTTACATTAAATGTTACTGTGTCAAAGACTACTCATGTTGTATTTTCCCGAGTAATCAAAGAGCTTACAAATAACTATGGCACAAAGAAGAAAAATTTAAAGTAACTCAATCAATCCAAAAGTGAGCAAGAAAGAAAACAATTGTAGTGCGATATACATAAACGAAACATATAAACAATTCCAATAATTTCTAGGCAAATAAATAATCAAATAAAACATGGATTAAAAAACACAATCTAAATATAGTCTGCATTAAAAAGACACAACTGAAATTAAAATGCACAGGAAAGTGTCTGATGAATGCTCGGAGCCTGGCTGGTGTGACTCCGTTGGTTGGCACATCCTCGCTGAAAGGTTATAGGTTTGATTCCTGATCTGGGGATGTTCAGGAGGCAAGTGATCTATGTTTCTCTCTCATATTAATGGATGTTCTTCTCTCTCTCTCTCCCTCCCTTCCTCTCTCTAAAATCAGTAATAATAAACATATCCTTGAGTGACGATTACAAAAATAAATGAATGTATGGTGTTCATTCAAAACATTAACAAAACCGGCCAACAGAAGTAACTAAATGACGGAAAGTCAGCAGGAAAAAAATAAAAAAAGACAGTAAAAATAAAACACATCAGTGAAGCAGATTTTGGAGTTGTCAAACAAAGATTTTAAATAGAAAAGGAGGGACATGTGGGAAAAGAGATAAAAGATAAAGTGCACAGGTTATTGAAATTTATATGAAATATAAAATTAAAAATATAATAACTATTTAGAAGAGTTTTTCGTCTACAATGAATGCAATAGAAAACATACAGAATAAAATGCAGAAATAACATAGCAAAAGGAATGCGTTTGCCTGAGAGGGTGTGCCACTGAGACAGCTAACATTTTAGAAAATATATATTTTATTGATTTTTTTACAGAGAGGAAGGGAGAGGGACAGAGAGCTAGAAACATCGATGAGAGAGAAACATCCACCAGTTGCCTCCTGCACACCCCGCACTGGGGATGTGCCCCCAACCAATGTACATGCCCTTGATCGGAATCGAACCTGGGACCTTTCAGTCTGCAGACCGAAGCTCTATCCACTGAGCCAAACTGGTTTTGGTGACAGCTAACGGTTTTCATGGGGTTCTTAGAAGGAGAAAGTTGGGCAGAGCCATTTTTCAAGATATAATTGATTTAAAATGTCAGCTCTTAGATCTAACATACACTGCAATATTCAGCCACTAATGAGTAAGAGAAAATCCTGCTCTGGCCCAGGGGCTCAGCTGGCTGGACCGCCATCCAGATGTGCCAAGGCTGTGGGCTCCACGCCAGGGCAGGGCACACAGCAGCCAGCCAGCGGGGTCTGAGTGGGTGGAAGAGCAAGTCAGACATTCTTTCTCTCTAAAATCAGTGAATAAAAATTTAGAAAGGAAAAGAAAAAAAAAAAAGGAAAATCATAACTAGGCATATCCTAGTCCAACTGCTGAGAACCAAAGATTAAGAAAATACATTTTGAAAGCAACCAGAGATAAGTTAAGTTAACCTTAAAATATAAACTTATAAGACCATTATCTGACTTTTCAACAAAAATTATCAAAATTATAGGGCAATATAATGCAATCATTAAAACCTTAAATGAAAATTACTGTCAAACTATAATTCTATTCCCCGAAAAAAGTGAAGGCGAAAGTAAACGGTTTAGGCAAATATATATATTGCTAGTATCTGTGACAAGCAGTTACACTTAAACATACTGAAGGGAATTCTCCGGCAGAAAGAACACGTTAGTGAGGAACACAGAAATGCAAGAAGGGATGATGAGCAAAAAGGTAAATTTGCCAAAATGAAAATAAGACTAAACAAAAACCACCTAATTGTTCTGTATCTGTCAAAGAAATTGAATATTGTTTTTTTTTAAGACATTCTTATAAAATATCATTGGCCCCATACAGTTTTATTGCTCATTTACTCAAATATTTAAGATAAATATGATAGAAATATTTTTAAAAATTATTTCAGAGAATGGAAAAATGTAGCACACTTTTCACCTCATTTTATGGCACTGGCATAATTTGATGAGGTCACTGAAAGATAGGAAAATAGAGGCCAAACACTCTCACATAAATAATGCAAAATCCTAAATAAAAGTTCATAGAATCCAGTAATATATAAAACATGACTATATACTATAATTTATTTGCATGTCTTACATAAAAAAATTGAAGTTAGTTGAAAATCAGCCAACATAATTATAATAATAACAGAAATATTGGTGGGAAAATATGATAATCTCAATAGATATAACACAATATTTGATAAAATATCATGTCATTTATATTTAAAAATAAACTTAGCTACCTGATTAGTATACATACAGAAATTAACAAAAATATAATTTCTAGTGAAAATTTGAAGAATTTCTCTTAACAACTGGGCAAAACAGACACAGATGCCTATTCTTACCACGGTTATTCATCACATCACAGAAGGTTGTATTCTGGGAAATACAGCCAGGGAATAACCTAAGGCACAGGATTTGAAAGGCAAAAGTAAAATTGCCATTGTTGACACATGACATGATCATGTTCTTAGAAAGTAGAGAATAGCATGCAAACTCTTAAGAATTTATTCATAAATTTAGCAAATAATTTGAATACAAGGATAATCATAAAAAAGACAACAAAATCAAATATAAAGTTACAGCATTTACAATAGTGTTAAAAACCACAAATATTTAGGAATTTTTCAAATGAAAAATGTGAAAAATCTCTTTATACTAATCTACAAATTATTACTAGATAAATTTTAAAGTAACTAAATAAATGAAAACATGAATCACAATTATCCTTTAAAAGATTCAGTATTGTATGCCTGGCCTGTATGGCTCACTGGTTGAGCATCAACCTATGAACCAGGAGGTCAGGGTCCAATTCCCAGTCAGGGCACATGCCCGGGTTGTGGGCCAATCCCCAGTGTGGGGTGTGCAGGAGGCAGCCCATAAGTGATTCTATCTCATTGATGATGTTTCTCTCTGTCTCTCCCTTTCCCTTCCTCTCTGAAATAAATAAAAAATATATGTGTAAGTTAAAATAAAAGATTCAATGTTGTAAATATGTTAATTTCCCCAAATTCATCAGTAAATTCAACATAGTCCCCAACTTAATTTTCTATCCAGAACATCTAAGAACTACAAATCAGTACCTAGCAAGCAACTAAACAGAAAATTCGGTGGAAGATTTAGACAGGTACTTTGCAAAGGAGTATATTCAGAATCAATAAACATAAGAAAAGGGTGTTGGCTATCATCAGTAGCAAAGAAAATGCAAAGTCAAACCTCAATAAAGATAATATTTCCATCATACTATGACTCAATAGTCTATTATCCTATGTATACAGCTCAAGGATTATGCATATATGTTCACCAAAAGCCATATAGAAGAACATTCATAGCAATACTATTTGAAAAAACCCCAAAATGGTAAACAACCCTAATCCTATCACTAGTAGAATGGATAATGATGCTGTGTATTCACTTAATGGAAGACTGTGAATCCATGCCAGTGAATTAACTACGACCTGGGTTAATCTAAAAATATAAGAAATTCATCACAGAAAATGAGCATTACACAATTCCCTGTGTATGAAGTTGAAAACTGGCAAAAAAAAATAAAGTGATAAAAGCCAGGACGGTAGTGACCTGAGGGGCAATGGTGACTCTAAGAGGGATAACGGAGGATATCAGAGAAGGTTCTGTTTCATGCGTCTCCTCCGTCATGAAAAGTAATTGATCTGTATGGTGGTTTTTAATTTTTCTGTATGTATATGTAGTTGCTATATGTAACCTATTATATGTAATAAGAGTTTATTTTTAAAAGGTACAACAAACCTCTTCAGTCTTTGCTTCACTTCTTTTAATATCCACATGATAAGATTTCAGATATTAGTGAAGAATTCAGAGCATTGCCGTGTTTTCCTAAAGCTTCACTAATTATTACTGGAAGCTCACAAGGCTGCTTCATGGCTCCTTAATCAGTCCTTCTTCTGAAGGGAGGGCTCACAGTCACTTTCTGCTCTTAAATCACACACAGCAGACTAACATCTCCATCCTGACCGGCAGCGGGAAAGATTGCCGTGAGGGTTCCTCTGAGAATAAGTTCTGACGAGGCTGCTCTCCTGAAGCTCTCCTCACCAGTGTGCTATAGAACCTGAGGTGGCAGCAACCTGCCAGCACCATGGGGAAACACCCCGTAACTGTTTGTAAAAGTGGATTTTCTAGCTGAGTCTGCTAGTCCGTAATAAGGAGGAAGCATTCTCATGGATGCTTCGCCATCCAATTCAACATTTTATTTTCCCCCATTTAAGAAAGACAGAAGTATAACTGCCTCAGAGGAGTTCTTATGGCCCCTGCTTTTGGAAATGGTTCATTTCTTTGTCCGCAGATATGAGAATGTGTCCAATTCCTTTGTGTGAGATTTTAGCAACTCTGAGAAAAGTTTACGAGTAAAGTTTCTGCCATTCCCCCTCAAAAATACAATGTCACCTTCCTCTAACCTATGTGGTGTGATACCAAACTGGTATTCTGCTTCTATCACACGAAGTAAAATTCCTCAGAGGTATGCAAAGATTGCAAAATGTGACTATGAATTCCAATAATCACTTGGAGCTTCCCAGAGGAAGTGAAAGGAATTAAGAGAAAATTAGATTTTGCTGAGCTAATGAGGCACACAGGAAAGGGTTAGTTTTGCTTCCACTCTTCCTTCGAAGCAAGCAATCTGAGATTGCAGCTAATTTTGCAATCACTTTCATCTATTTAAGTCATAAATCAGATAAATGTAAAGTTCCTCTAAAAATCCTGTAAGTTAAAGGGGATGCATGGGAAGATCTAGCAGTTACTCGGTGCCTATGGTCAACCTCTGTTCCATCCTCACAAGAATCCTATGAGATCACTAACACTGTGATCTGACAGATGAGTAAACTAGGTTTGGTTATTAAATCTCACAGCTCCCGGCCTTCACAAAGCTAGTCCATCACAGAGCCAAGAGCCCGAGTTCCATTCTTATCCTAAACCGTTGCTACTCTCCAGGGATAGATTTAGTCAACTTCAACAAATGGTCAGTTGACCTTTATGGCTATGTGTCTTTCATACTGTTGTGGCCTTCACCACTATGCGTACGTGAACTCTAGTTTGTAGCAAAAGTCATTTTAGTTTGTGCCAAACCTTAGTCAATTAGTGACCACACAGCGACTTTGTTTTTGAAAACGTGTGAAGTATTTTCGATTTAAATTATGGGCTTTGGATTTTACAAATAGCTGAACAAAGTTAACAAATGAATTTCCACCTACACATCTGTAATGCAATTAGAAAACTACTTATGATAATGTTCACGCTTTTCTAGCTGAACTGCTGAAAAGAAGGAAGAAATACTCTGAGATGAACAAAGCATACGACCATGACCCGCACAGCTGCCTTACACAACGCAGTCCATAACTCACAGAGACAGGTAATGCAGGGAGTGATTAACATCGTGGGTTTTGCGTCAGGATAACCTTGGATGACCATATTTCATGAAACCTAAGACGTTATTGAGTGGGAACTGACATTACTTTATGGGGAAGGAAAAACTACCGCCCAATACCGCTAACACACCTCTGATGGCAGGATGCGTCCCGACCTCAGAGTTGCTATATATTAAAGAAAAATGAAAAGGAGAATGCATGCAGAATTGATGATACCAGGAAGCAATATTACACAAACTATAAACATTTTTAGTGGCAGCAACAAGATAAAAATGTATTCCTCATGAATGTACATGAGGGTGTTTCTCATTTTGGCTGCCTCCTTCTGAGAACTGATGCAGAGATCGAGATTCTATCGGGCATCTGTTCCACCCTTAATAAATGACCTCCAGGTTCTCTCTGCTTATCTGCACCGTGATGGTGGGCGGGGAAAGATGGTGGGGATGGTGCCGCAGAACAGCAAAGGAAACAGGGCTGGGAATGAAATGTATCACTAGTGCTCACATTGAACTGTTAGAACTCCGTCACAGTGCCACAGAGCGAGCTGGACTTCATCAAGTCCTGTGTCCACAGAGAAAAGGAGTCCGGTTTGGTGCAGCTCAACTACGCCACAACCTACCAAGTTAGACTCAGTCACCAGAGTCTACGAATCTCTCCACTCACAGACACACGCAAGGCTGCCTATCGTCCATTTTGCTTGGAAGGACCACTGAGTGCCCACGTCAAGGGCAGCTGCCCTAAAGGAAAGCGAGAGCCACAGAGGATTCTCTGTTCTGTGTTTATTGCCGTTTCATTGTTTGCATTTTCTCCTTCTTCTTAAAAGAAGACCCTTGGACATTTCATGCAGTGCTGGGGGAGTGGTGATGAACTCCAGTGTATTCTTGGCTGGGAGCTCTTTATATGTCCTCCAGTTCTAAATGATAGCTTTACACATTTTTCCTTCCAAGGGCTACTTGCCAACTATATTATACTCTCCAAGTTGAATCTCATTTTGTGGTTGCCCTTTAATCACCGAAGGTCTCTTTTTATCATTTCTGTACTAATTGGTGTTAAAACACTTGACAATTTATTGTGATTTAAGTTTCATTAGCTTGTATCTCTGTCCCCACTAGATGATTAATAGAGATGTTAAATAAGATTACAACCTAATAACAATGCCCTCTCTACCCTGCCTGGATCTCTCCTCAGCTAGATAGCAAAATGAATTCTTGGTTGATGGAAAACATGGCTTCAGTCTATGTCTGTGCATGTGAAAAAATATGTTATCTCTGATAATTTGAAGATTCATGGTATTCCTCCAGCCTATTACATACATATAAGTTTAAAGTAAAGTTATTATTTTATTTAATTGCTATAAATGTTAGTATTTTATAAAAATTAAATAATAGTTATGTTTCTTAACCATTCAGCTATTTAAATAAACCTTATCTCTAAAAAGAGGTATTTTACGCGTGCACACACACACAAAAGATAGGACAAATATATATATATATATATATATTTAAAACTAATTACAATTTTTGATTTATACTTTTAAATTTCTTGAAAACATCTTAAAGAGCATTTGTTCCAAAAAGTGGGCTTCAGTTAACCTCACCTCAGACTAACAATTCTTCTACCATTTTTAAAAGCAGCATTATTAAGATAAAATTTATAAATTATAAAAGTCACTCTTTTATAATGTACAATTCAGTGTTTGTTTTTATATATTCACTGTTGTGCAACCATCAACACTCACTCTCTTTAGTTGCATCTCGTACATTTTCACATATTGTTATTGCAACATTTTTATATACTACTTGACTGTATTATTAATCATAGCTTATCAATTTACGTCTTTGTTATTGAATATAGACTTTCTTTTTTCAACATGATTGCAAGTTCATCCTTGGCTGGACATATATGCTTATCATAGGACATTTAGTTTACATTTTTTAATGTAGCAACAAGGCAAAACAGATATGAAATTTCAAAATGAGCATGAGGCAGATCGTTTTAAGCTGGTTTTATGAAGAAAAGAACTAACATTTATTTGTGCACATCAGTGTGTCTCACACATACATGGTCGCTAGGCCCTGGCAGGTGAGAGCTTTATGTGGGGCTCCATGCTCTGGGAGGTACACTGAATGAGATTGAGTAATGTCCACAAAAACTCACATCTGTCCTGGATCTCAGAATCTGATCTTATAGGTAAGTTCTTTGCTAACATAATCTTGGTAAATTGAGGTCACACGAGATTGAGGTGGCCCCTAAATCCATTATGGCTGGTGTCCTTCTGGAGGATGTGGACACAGAGACAGAGAGGCCATCTACCAGCCAAGGAGCATCAGGATTGTTGGCAGCCATCACGAGAGGCAAGAAAGGGTTCTAGCCCTGGGCCTTCGGAGGAAGCCTGGCCTCGATGCCACCTTCATTCAGGCATCTAGTTTCTGGAGAACTATGAGAAAACAACTTTCTGTTGTGTCTAGCCATCGGCTTGTGGTATTTTGTTCGAGAAGCCCCCGGAAGCTAATAGAAGAATTCAGAATGTGGGAATGGCTTCCTCAAAAATGTCTGAGGTCCCCCCTCAGGTAGGTAGGTACATATGGGGCCAGCTGAACAGTCCAGGAAGAGTGATTCTAGTCAGAATCAAAACCCCTGTGAGCCTCCAGCTCCTTACCCCATGCAGACTCTGCACAGCCTTCCCTTCCCTAACCACAGGCTGGAAAAGGCACAGTGAGAAGGTCTGATTTGCACCCACAGTCATCCCTCTGTCCCGGGAGGGTGGCTCAGCAAGAGGATAGGCCTGGATGATGATCATAATATCTCTGTGTGTGAAATTACACAAGATTGGGCCTCCAGAGGGTGCTGGTGCATTGAGTTGGGATTATTTCAGTCAGATGCAGGATGAGTTCAAGACGTTGCCTTGCAATGATGTATCAGTGACCCCTGGCTTTCACCGTGTGTGTGGCCTCCTGAGCTGCTGGCTCTCATCTATGTTCTGAGCATGGGGCTATACACCTGTGGTTCACAGCACTGAGGTCCACAGGAGGGCAGTGGGCCTCTTTCAATCTGTTCATCTCCCACCACAAGCACTTCAGGGAGTCACCCCAACCTCCCCACCAGCTCTTCTCCAGGGTCCAGTCAGTCCTCCCAGAGGGACCAGACATATGTCCTTCAAGAGCTCTCAGGATCATCCTCTGTAGCACCAATGGGCCCATTCAATCCTGTCACCAAGAGATTCCTAAGGGTAATCTCAAACAAACAAGCACAGCAGTCACAGCCAGCCCCCACAGGAGAGAGTTAGACTTATGTTCTGATTAGGCCCAGGGATCATGAATAAGATTTGAAAATACGGTCAATAAAGAATCCCTGTTACCCTTACTGCTGCTCCCTCTCCCTGCCTTCACCAGGACTGTGAAAAAGGCATCTGGCAGTAAAGGTGGAAATTGCATGAAAACAGAAAATCAACAGTCTTCATATACATGCAACCACATGTTGGTGAGGAAAACAAACCCATGTTCATAGCATTAATTACTTGAATTGAGATCGTTTATAACTTAAAATGAGAGTTTTTTGTGTTTAATTTAAAACTGAGTGAGATCAGCAATGTGGAGGGAACGCCTGAGTTCTCTCCCTATGGCAAGAAACAGACGGCTCTTCATGAGAAGATTTAAAGTGCGTGTGGGGGGAAATGCTTTGGGCTGCTTCCATGAGTCCCATTAAGGCGGGACACCAGACAAAACCGCTTTCAGTTTGCATCTCAGAGCTTGTGTATGGTGATACGTGGCATAATACAGGTCAAGAAAAGAAGTGCTGCGTGCCAAGGAGGGAATTAAATTTTTCTCTAAAATGTCTACAATGCATTTTCTTCCCTTCCTGCTTAGATTTCACCGTCCAATACTTTAATCTTTGCTTGAACAATTTCTAAACAACCAAGCCTGTCCTTTTTACTCCACCTGCCCAACAAGCATCGCATTGCCTGAGTTCCCTTTGTCTGTGCCCAGACTTCGGAGGCAACGCGAGGAAACAGCACACCTGAGCCAACATTCATGGCAACTGCCACTCCGTGTCCCGGCAGTGACTGCGATTGAATTACGTCTCAGCAGGCGATATTCCTTCTCACGCCCACAAAAGATATTTTATCATCTGTACTTGCTTGTATGTCTTCCAAAATTTTACTTATTCTCGATAAATCATCTAGCGTGCCATTTCACAAAGAAAATAGAATACATTAAGAAGTAAGTTCTAATTCTAGCTGCTAAGAATCCCATCTGAATCTATACATACCTGTTGCTTTCATTAAGATTGAGTTTCATCATCAATGTCTTATCCTAACTATTGAGGACTTCACATTCCTCTCAAATATTAAACTTCCCCTTTTGTCCAGAAAACTTTTTAATCTTCATGAGTTTGTTCAAATTTCAACAAGCATACCCAATAGAAAAAAGAAAAAGCAGGCTCTTTGATGTTAAAAATACGATAACAATACTTGTATGTAAACACCGGGAAAAGAGAACAGAAATAAATATAAAACATACACGGACATTCAAATATTGCTGGTGGGACTATAAAATATTTCAACCTCCACCGAGAGACATCTTTGGCTATATTTGTCAAATTCACAAAAGCATATATCCTTCTACCCATAATCCTAAATCTGGGGATTATTTTACAATTTGCTTGTCCATATATCAATGACATGTGCACAAGTTTATTTATTGCAATATTGTCAGCGAGTTCTTATGAATATATGGAAGATTTTCTATGGTCTTTGAGAAAGTATCTTACCAGTATGTCCATATAGGCCAGACTACCAGTATCATTATTTCTCCCTAAATTTCTAAAAATCAGGTCTTTTTCTTTTTTGGTCTTATACTTGAATGGCAGCAGCTGCTTAACTCCTTAAATAACTGAAACTGTTCAAAGTTCCCCTGTCTTGTCTCCTTTTTTGAATTATTCATAGAAATCTGCAATAGTGCTGCTGCTAATATCTCCAAAATGATTGCGCCAGCTCTTATGCAATCCTTTCTGTGAAAGAGCCTTTCTGTAGCTTTTGAATATCACGGGCTCTGAATCACTTGGCCTATTTCAATAGTAGCCAGCTATTCTTTCTTGCAACTACTTTGCCTGAATCCTAGGATATATGATTCTGATAATTCACTTCCTTCTCTTGTTCTTCTGGTCACTCTGGTCTTTGCTTGACTCTGGCTGCTTCTTAGGAAACTTGCCTCTCAGGTCTCATGGGGCCTGGGAACGGAGCAGATGGCCTCCTGGTTCCCCAGAGGCCTTTTCGGGTCATTTCTCTTTGCAAACACCTTCGATACTCTCACATCTGCCAACACCCCCTCACCAACCTCCATCCAGGCCCCCACAGTTCTAATTGGCGATCTCAGCTCCTGCCCCACTGCCTTTCCCTGGGACGTTGTCCTGAAGGTGCACGTTCCTCTTGGCGTCTGGCCGTGTCAGTGTTCTGATAAGCCTATCAGCTGGAGTATCCCTGGGAAACATAATCACCCTCATGGTTCACAAACAAGAGATTTTAATGAAAGAGAAACTTGTATGATGGAAGACAGGAAATATGATGAAATACCTGTAAAACCAATTAAAAACAAAAGTAAAATAGAAAAAAAAAGCAAATAAGAAAGCGAGAGCACAGTAACTATGAAAGAATGAAAGCAGAAAAGAGAGATTACGTAGGCAGAGATTCAAGTCTAAGTTCTGCCATGTATCAAGTATGAAATGCGGTCATATCACCAGTGAGATGTTGTCATTACAGTCTGGTCGTTAGTTGAACAATCTACTCAGTAATTCTTGTTTCCCAAATGTGACGCCTCTTCAGCTTTCCTAGGGATGGACCCTATATGTCTCTCTAGTGAAGAGCAGAAAGGGGTGAGTCAAATAAGCAGGTATGCAATCAATGTTGGTGGAACAATTGACTGAATACATAAACATAGGAATGATGAGTAACCCAAATTGACTTTTTAGTTTAAAACTGTAGTTACTTCATAAAACTGTTTCAAAGACAGGGACTCTTTAAAGAAATTGCCACACATCTCTCATCACTGGGCTGCTCAGCACAATGCTGCAAACTAAGATAAACGTATTCCCCAATGTAGTCTTACTAGAGGCCCAGTGCACGACATTTGTGCACTCAGGGGAGGGGAGGCTCAGCCTGGCCTGTGCTCTTTCACAGGCCGGGAGATGTCCAGCTGACGGGCCTAAGCTGCAGTGGACATCCTTAGTGTTCAGTGGAGGTGGGAGCACAATCACCGCCAATGTGCTCGCCAGCCGTGAGCCTGGCTCAGGGCTTCGTGGTGAGTGGTGCTCCCCCTGTGGGAGCGCAATGACCACCAGGGGGCAGCTCCTGCATTGAGCATCTGACCCCTGGTAGTCATAGTGACCAGTAATTCTGCAATTCAGTTGATTTGCATATTAGGGTTTTATTATATAGGATAACACAGATGTCACAAGCTTCTTGAATCTGTAACTATAAAATAAGGTCTTATCCCCCTTTAGTCACTAACCTATGACAGATCAAGAACTTTTAATCCTCTTTACTAGAAACTACTCATCAAAAGGAGTAACATAACTTTCAACCACAGTTAGTTTGATTTTCTTCTCCTTTTCCAGCTCCCAGTTACCCCACCTCAGCCATCTCAGGATCTCTGCACTTGTTCACACCCCTTCCTGTAGTCTTTCACTAAAGTTCTGTGGATCACTGGTCCTTCTCCCTGTTTAGGTTACAGCACAGATATTAGTTTCCCAGAGAACCTCAATACACATTCTATCTAAGGTAGCTCCTCTTCAGCTGTCACTTTATAGAAGATCAGATTATTACTTTCCATAGAAGTTATATTTTGAAAAAGCTTATTTTCTGTTTCCCTTTGAAAGTTTTAAATATGTAAAGATTTAAAAGTAGAAATGTCCCTCCCCTTATTATGTTATAAACTCCTGTGGGGAAGAACTATGTTTGTCTTGTTTACTGTTAAATTCCCAAGGTCTAGCATTATGTGTCTTCTTAATCACCACATACAGACTGTTTCTATCACACACATAACTTCAGATCAAAATGATAAAATTCTTTGTTAGTCTGTACTATCTGTATCTTTATCTCTACTTCTATATCTGTATCTATATCTAACATATGCTATACATGTATAAACAACATTATAAAAACGTGCATTGATTAAACACTACATATGCGGGAAAAACTATATATTTTTGAGAAGCTACAAATAAGAGGGTGAATGCTCTTTATTTGAAAAGCATATTTTAGAATACTCTTTTAAAAACACCGACTTGCATTTTGAATGGCTAATATGGGAGCATGAGATGTATTGCCGCCTTTCATTTGTGGAGTTATTATTGCCAGAGCCTGAGCTCTCATTCAAAGACATCACTCCATCAGAATGGAACAAAGAAACACTGTGCTTTACCTTCAGGACTTCAGGAGTGGAAATTTAGTCTTTGAAAAGTATGTTATTTATTATAACAGAGGAAAAACCAATTATGTTTATCTTCTTAAAACCCTGGTGCTTTTAATAGGAAAGTACAACAACCTAACAGTACAACGTAAATTAGTATTTGCTGGTTTTCTGACATCTGAAACACCTGCATTGCTGTATTCCTTTCATGTTTTAGTTGGGTGTAATACGTGTTTCCTCATGTATTCTATGAATGCCAAGTCCCAGTGACTATCTTGTCATCTGGTGGGGGATGGGGAGGCGCTGAGCTATTCAAGTAGTTGTAGCTGATACAATGTATTTTCAGCTTCAGCAATAAAGCCTACTCATGTCTCTGTCTCTGAAGAATTGGCCCCTAACACTCTGTAGCCCATGAAGGACTCCCGTAGAGGGTTATGAGGCCCTTAGATCCAAAAGAGCAATAACATCTGAAAAGAGGAATGAAGACTCCCTTCATGTCTCAGACTTCAGACATGTCCCATCAGACTCATTTTTATCCTCTCCTCACGGCCTATACAATATTTCCCCTCAGTGCTGTGGCCGATTTTCGTGCCAAACTTCACCTTAAAAGTTTTACTAGCGTAGAGATTTAAGAAGGGGAATAAGCTGGATTAGCAACTATTGGTCATATGGTCGATGTCCATTTCTTTTTTTTTATAAGATTGAGTTTCTATGATGTCAGAATAGAGCAGAACTTCTTAGCGACTCACAAACAAGTACAAGTAACCGTAATCTAATAGCACCTCTCTGCGCGGTAACACTATTAAGTGAGCCGATTCAGCATGGGTGTGATGCTTACTTGTTGAACAGTTTGCCATTTTTTCCTGATACCAATCTCAAAACTTAGAGGACGGCGAGGTATGGACATTCTGGGTGTGCTGCTGTGAGCTTTCTAAAGCTCCCAGACCGATTCCCTAACATTAGAATCCAGGCTGCACTTGACGGATGAGCTTGGTTGTGACTTTACTGGAACCCGGCCCAGTAAGAAGGACAGAAGCAACTTACTTTTAATTTAGACAGTTGGGGCAGTAGCAGAGTCGGTGAAGCAATACGATTAGAGTACTAAATTGGTGCTTTGGACTCAACCACCAGGTTTCATTCCAGCTCTGATAGCAGAGGGGCCTATAAATAACATCACACATGATCCCCGGCATTGAATGAAATACCAACAATAAATGCCCGTGAAGAGTTGAACAGGAAACGCATCAGTAGTTTGGTGTTACTTCAGGCTTATAAATACCTGACACTCTCAGCAAACTTATAATAAAGCTTTCAAATCACTATGGGCTTAAATGTATTAGCAATTTTATAGTTTTTTTTTTATTCTCTCTCCTAGATAAGTACTTATGGGAGTTTTGCTGATTAGCCAGTAAAGTCTAAATCTGAAGAAAAGTCTAAAAAAGAAAGTGCTAAGTCATGAAGGAATTTTTTTTGTAGCACAAAGTAAAATGTTCTCATTCAGAAGAATAAAAAAGCTATTGAATATCTTACATTAAAAATGGTTTTGCTGAGTGCCCATTCTCATTCAAAGAAAGGTTGTGTAAACACCTATGGAATATACCCAAGTCCATTATCAAGTATCTGTATTACCCTTCTGGATAACATTCATACCGGTACTTTTGAATATAACTGTCAATCAACCTTGGTTAAATTCCTGCTAACAAAAGGTTTATATTTTTCTAATTTCCACTATACAGATATGAAAATCACTGGATCCATATTTAATAGGGAAAAGTCAGTTAAAGGTCTAGAAAATTACTTAATTCAAGTTAAACAAGTTCACCAAAAATTTGAAAAGTAAAATTAGCTAGTACGTTTGGGCACTGATTTGCATACAATAATCACCGCCACTTACTGTGGGTCTGAGTCTGTGAACATCTTGCAATGAGAGAACGGGGCTGGACATGGTTAAGATTTTTCAAGAGCTTCACCTCTGCCTTCTTGCTGGGATAAGATCATTCACACACTGGTAGTGCCTGAGTGTCCCAGGTGCCGGCTGCTGTATAACCACCACCTCTGGATTCAGCGGCATCAAACCACAGCACTTCTACTGCACCGAGGGATCCTGCGGTCCGGGGTTTGGACATGTACCTCAGCTCACAATGTCTGGGGCCTCAGCTTGAACATCTCAGCTACTGGGGGGCTGACTCAAAGGCCAGGAGCTGGAATCATCGAGGCTCCTTTACTGGCATGTTGGCCAGGCGACTCAAAGGCTGGGCTCAGGTGAATCTGCTGACTTGAGCTCCTATCTGAGTCCTTCCCATGTGGTTGCGCTTCCTCCAAGTACGCGGCCTGAGAAGAGCTGAACTTCCTACATCAGGCCCCTGTGCCCCAGACACGTGTTCAGCCAAACAAGTCCCGAGACACACGAGTTTCTGACTTAGCCTTCGAAATCTCCCAGAGTGACTCCTACCGTACTCTCTGGGCCTAGACCAGTGGTCGGCAAACTCATTGGTCCACAGAGCCAAATATCAACAGAAATTTCTTCTGAGAGCCAAAAACCAACTTCTGCGCGTGGGCCACAAAGTTTCAATCGCATTGTACATGCGCGCCCGCATGCGGATCCTGGGCAGTCCGGAGGGGAGAGGGACTGGTCTTAGCAATACAATGTGGTCTAGGCCAGTGGTCAGCAAACCGCGGCTCTCTGGCCCCTGGAGTGTTCTAACGCCTCTTCTTCAAAACAGCCTCGCCCAGGCCGAAAATCAACTTCTGCGCATGGGCCACAAAGTTTCCATCGCACTGTAATGCGCGCCCGCACGTGGTGTTTTGTGGAAGAGCCGAACTCAAGGGGCCAAGAGCCTCGTGGCTCATGAGCCATGGTTTGCTGACCACCGGTCTAAACAATTACACACTCATCCAGATACAAGGGGATGGGGTCTCACTTCACAATAAGGTGATTTTAAAAAATGTATATCGATGTTTCAAAAACAACACCTTCTGGCATCTAAGAAATGATGCTTTCATTTAGTCCCATAGTCTATTCATTGATCCCATATGTATGTATGTGTATATATATATATATATACACATATACATACACACACACACACACACACACACACATATATATATATATAAGCTAACTGAAGTTAAATATTCACATGCATTTAAAGTTAATGAAAGGTTTTGAAATCATAATCTGCTTTCATCACTAATTTAACCGCCCGGAGCAGCACATCATGGGAAGAAGCTCATTGTCATTCCTGGGTCCCAGATGGGACACTGGGCTATGAAACAAGCCTCTTGGTCTCTTGCCAGGGCCTTCCAGAGAGCTTTATAGACTGATGATTTGTCTTTCAATTCTAGCCTTTCAAAATGTAATAGTCCCGCAAAGAGTTTTATAGATAATAAAATCTCTCAGATAAGCCAATTTATAAATTTTAATGGTAACAGAGATAGGTAAGATCTCCAAAGGTAAAGATGTTTTATTTCATATTACTTAATACTTTTTTCAAAGAGTGGGATAATAAGCTATATCTTATATCATATAACTTGCATTTTTGTGTTGCCTATGGCCCATGATACATGTATGAGTCACAGACATTCATTAGAAAAAAAGGAATAAAAAAGATTAAAAAGACAGGGGGTAAAGTGGACAGTAAGGTAACATTAATTGTTTTGGGTGGGATGGGTGAGATATACTGAAAAGTATGATTATGTGGAAAGAATCATGAAGGAAAGAGAAATACTTTCATGATCATCACTAGCAGAAAATGCCCTGCCATGGAGGAAGAGGAATGGGGTTTGAAGACAGAACCAAAGAAGCCAGAACTAAGTGTCCTGAAATAATCTGCTTCTAGGAGAGCAAGTGTCGTGTAAGAACCTACCTCCTGCTGTATCTTGGTGAAGGGGAAGGAGATTGCACTCCAAGTGCATGCTGGAGACTATCTTGTAGTAAAAGCAACAAGTAACAAGCAAAGTTACGTTTCCACCCTTATGACTGGGGAAGCTGGGGGCTCATGCTGCCATGCTTGGTGAAATGCTTCAGCACTCTGATCCACTGTAAGAACCCCCCTGACGCCTCTCAGAGTTTGTCAGCTCAGACTACAGTGTCTGTAAGAATCACACAGAAAACAAACAAAGGAAAAACCCTTTCAAGCACTGCACACCCGATTAGGAATGCGCACACTGAGAGCAGTTGACTGTCCCAGTTATACCACATGTATCTCTATTTTTCCAGTGAAGTCCTGCTATTCAATTCTATCGAGTATATCCCAAAGGCTGACATCGTAGCAAGTAATTTTCTGGACAACGGATGCTACATGAGTTAGGTTCATAGCCAACGAGGAGCATCTGGGGTCTGGGCCAGGCATGGCCACGTCTGGCCCCCATCCTGCTTCATGAGAGGACACGGCAACCAGCTGTCAGGAGGGACAGCCCTCAGCTGTTGCTCCCCTTCGAGAAGCGAAGCCCTTCGCAAGGTGTCGACAGCCAGTGTCTGATGGAGGCAGGGGTAAGCTCCTAGCTGCTTGGGACCGCTCTGCTGGGTCACTTTCCCCCCGTTTCACTCGGGGTTCATTCGAGGCTGTTGCCGGACCTGTATAGCCTGCAGTTGCCCTCCCGCCATTCCTACTTCCTTCTCCCTTCCATAAGGGGTGGTGCCCACGAAGGCGCTCCATGAAACATGTCTGCTCTCCACCACAGAATACGTTATAGAAGAACACAACCTTCCATAAGATCTTACAAACTAAGGTTAATCAAATCAGAGTGTAAACTAAGAGAATATGCTAAAGCTTTTAAGATACACAAAGACAATTTCTACTCCAAAAGGAGTAACTTATTCCCTCTGGGAAAGAGTTTCTCTCTAATTGATTACATTATTTTGAACGATAATAACCCACTTGCTGATAATGGAAATGTTAGTGTCAATGTCAGTACACATTTCAAAAGGCTGCATGAATAGTGTGTTGAGTAGAGGCTTGAAAGATGTACATTGACCTGCTGGATAATGCTGGTGTCATGTAATATAACGGTAAATAAAACTGTTAGAAATGACATAAAGTACATGATAGTTTACTTTTATGCAAGCTCAAGGTAAAAGCCAAGCTTTGACAGCAATGAAAGCCCTCTTTAAAACTTTCCTTAATGAAAACAAATTTCAGTTCTCATGAGGCGATCCATTCTTTTCAAGGACTTAAAATGGAAAAGGGCAGACTAATGTGGAAGCGATAATGGGAACAATTGGTCAAAACAAACCAAAAGGCATCTATTTTTTCTTTGTCCAGTAGAAACATTTCAGTTCTATTATTTTCTTTCCTTACATTTTCTTACTTCAGTTTTTTTTTTTTTTTTTTTGAGTATACCTCTATGGTTTTGAGATTTGCTTTAAAATTTTGTTCCAGTCTTTATGTTTATACTGACATGCTACATAAGTAATTTCTTGGCGGATATCTTTGCTTTTTATTGCTTTATCCACTTTTTCTCCTTTTCCGCTAAAATGCAAGCACATTCTGGAACACATGAAGACTTTTATCGTAAGTACAAACTTCTTAAAAATTAGAAATTCTCATTGGGAGCCATTAAATTAAAAAATGCAAGCTTATTTTTCTTTTTATAGTAATTACCATATATATTTTAACCTAGGAAATATGATTGCCACATAACTTAGAGCATCCTTTTCTTCTAGAAATAAATGACAAAATTATAGTTATGTGCTCTTTCACTAAAATATAGACTTGTATTTAACTTATTGTATTGATTGTTTATATATTACTTTATTTAAATCACATATACATATATGATAAATTTTTATATTATTGTTCTATAAGTTAATTTTACTAAAAATAATGCTCTAGTTACATACAGAGAAAAGACAGTTAAGAGGCAGACCAGCCCTGACTGGTTTGACTCAGTGAATAGAGCATTGGCATGCAGACTGAAGGGAATCCAATTATGTGCCTTAAGAAAAACCTCTTACTACACAAATGGACAAGCTCAACTTTAGTTTGCTGTATAAAATCTACCGTATCCTAAGGAGGTATTTTTTTAGTCCCTTTCAGGCATCTGTTGAGTAATTTCCAAACACCAGACACTCTGCTAGCAAAAATAGCTGTTTTCAATTCAAAATCTAGGTGTGAGAAATTACAGTCTCTTAATGTAAGAATGGAACTCTATTGCCCTGGGTAGTGGGACTTGGCAGTAGAGCTCTGGTCTGTGCACCAGAGGTTGGCGGTTTGGTTCCTGGTTAAGGAGCTGTACCTGACTATTCCCAAATGGTATCTTCAATCCACATCTCTCTCCTGAACAACAGATTCTTATTTCTGTCTTCCAACTTCATATATATATATGGTTAGATAAAAAAAGAAAGATTATAATATAATGATTAAATAAGACAATTTAGGTGATACAAACAAATTTTATTTAACATTTCAAGAAACAGGCATCTTCACTTTCAAGAAAGAATTCACAGAACTATGAAGTAAGGAGAGAGGCTGCACACTTTTACAGAAAGAGACCAGCAGGGCCCTTCGGGCACTGTCTGGCTGTATACACTGTGGCTCTGGTCAAATGGGACATTCACAGGGACAGGAAGTTATCTAGGTGTGGGTTTGCTGAAGTGGCACCCTGGGCAGAAGTGGCTCCCTGTTGGGCCTAGAAAAAAAAATCTATATAATAAAAGGCTAATATGCAAATCGATCGAACAGCAGAATGACTGGTTGGACACGCACTGACCACCAGGGGGCAGATGCTCAACTCAGGAACTGCCCCTTGGTGGTCAGTGAGCTCCCACAGGAAGAGTGCCCACTCAGCCAGAAGCCCTGAGCCAGGCTCACGGCTGGAAAGCGCAGTGGTGGTGGTGGTGGAAGCCTCTCCTGCCTCCACAGCAGCAATGCCACCAGTTGGACATCCTCCGAAAGGCCCCTGGACTGTGAGAGGGTGAAGGCCAAGCTGAGGGACTTCTCCCCTTCTCCTCCCTCCCCAGTGGACAAATTTCATGCACCAGGACTCCAGTATATATATAATCTCTTTAAGACTAACCCTTCACTTTCCTATTTCCATCTCATCCCATATTGAATCTGTCAGGACATTCTGTTGGCTCTGTTCAGGTTAGTACAGAATAGAGTTATTTATCTTTATCTCACTGATACCAAGCCTCTCTCATCTCTTCTAGTCATGGCTGCAAACCCCAACCTCTTTTTCCAAGACTCCATCATGTTTTTGATAAATTACTAAATGATTCTAACAGCTCTCTCTTCTCTTTCCACCCATAGTCTATTCTCACCACTGCAGTCAGAAAGATGCTTTTAAAAAAGTAAGTCAAATCAAGCCTTACTCCTGCCCAATATTGTCCAATTATTCTCTATTTGGCTTGGAATACAATTCAAAGTTTCTCAGTAGTAAAAGGTCATACAGAATTGGTATACACTGTCCCTGTTCTCTCAGACTTCCTTTGCTGATTCTGACCTCCTTACTTCACTGGAGCCACGCTAGTCTCTACTGTGTGTCAAAGGTATCCAGCACAGGTGTCTGCCAGGACATCTCTGCTGCTGGCCACACTTCCCATCGTTACCATGGTGATGCCCTTCCTCCCATCTGTCACCATTTTCTCAATTATACTTTCTCAAGGAGGTCTTCTCTGATCCTCCTATTCAACATTGCAATTTAGTTGTTCCAGCCTTCTCTATCCACATATCCTGCCTCAATTTTCTCCACAACACTCTCACACTTGAAAACACTGTAATGTGACTTATTTATGTGGTGATCCTTATATTTTTCCTAAAATACAGGTTTCATGATGATGGTAATTTTGTTTGTGTCCCTTACTGTATTCTAGAGTTCAAACAGTACCTGCCTAATAACAGTTGGTTAACACAAACCTGATTAAATGAAGGAAGGAACTGCTGTAGAGCGGATGAAGCACAAACTATGTGTCTTCAAGGTGCATGCAGCAAGAAATCAAACAACCCATCCCAAGGGTCCTTTCATCTACTAGGATTTTTGAAGTAGGTGATGCCATGGAAGGTGAAGATGAAACAGAATGTGAGAAGTAGGAGAGTTATTGAAGACTTGTTTTGGAGAATATGGAGGGGAGGGTGAGAGATAGAGGGAATATCAATGTGAGAGAAACACATGTATTGGTTGCCTCGTGCATGTGCCCCAACCAGGGACCAACGTCAGGGATGGAGCCTGCAACTGAGGTACATGCCCTGGACTGGAAACCGAACCTGGGACCTCCTCAGTCCATGAGCTGATGCTCTTATCCACTGAGACAAACTGGCTCAGGCAAAAAATGGCAAAATGTTTTTAACACACTCTGGGAGCACAGAGGACAGAATCTATGAATTTTAGAAGGTCAGGGAAATGGTCATAAAAAACTTATTTGAGCTAAGACCAACAGGCTCTGTCAGTGTAATAATTCTCCTACCTACATGAAGTTATAAATATCAAATTAAATCATATATAATAAAGTGTTTTATGAATGATAATAGCTCTGCTTTGCTATAATGAAGATAATTTGGGATGATATCAATAAAAAAACACCATGTTCTTGATAAGAACTATGACTTATACTTAGCAAACATAATTGCACTCTGAATTTTCAGATTTTTAAGAGAATTCTAAGCCAAAGTTTCTGGACTCATTATTTTTTACAATTTTGGTTAAGTTCTTATCTGTACTAGGACAAAGATAGGAGTCTTGACAATATAAATTGACAGAGAAACCTCAAGTTGCTGAGGAAAAGATTGTATTTACTTTAAAGAATATTTTATTTTTAATTATATAATAATTTTGAAAATGTTTTAAAGACAGTTCAGAATGGGCCTCTTTTTTTCAATGTGAAACAAGCTATAATATTTCATGTAAAATACGTGCACTTAAGTACAATTAAAAGAAGTAATACTATTAAAAGGTGCTGACATATTTTTATTTTCTTAAAAACATAGACAATAGCAACAAGATTCTTTTGAAAAAATACTTTGTGACTGATATAGTCCCTCTTATCTGGAGCAAAATTTCTCTTTATTTTGGCCTTTTTAGAATTCAAGTTGTTTTTCTCTTTACTTGTCTTCAAAAATCATTTTAGCCCTCGTGGGTTTGGCTCAGAGGATAGGGCACTGGCCCTCGGATTGAAGGGTCCTGGGTTAGATTCCAGCCAAGGGGATATACCTCAGTTGCAGGATCAATCCCTGGCCAGGGTTGGGGCATGTACAGAAGGCAACCAATAGATGTATCTCTCTCACAGATATTTCTCTCTTAGTCCCTTCCTTCTACCTTTTCTAAAAATCAAATGGAAAAATACCCTCATGTGAGGATTATCAACAACAAAAATTATTTCAATTCTTGACCTTCATTGCAGTAAGTGGCAGTGTACTTGCTATCCCATTTTTTCCCTTGAAATCAATGTGTTACTTTAAGAAATGTCCAGATAATTTATAGTTTACTAAAAATTTCCAGAACTGTAAATATCTTGTAAACATTTGAGAGAAAAATCATATCATAATATGCACATTTTTCTTTTTTTCCTGACAACTATTATTCAATTTTAATGATTTATGACTATATTTTGAGACACATTGCTAAATGAGCTGTTGCATTTATGTTTTGAAAAATACAAACTCTCCATAATATCTGGTCTCATTACTGCTCACTGTTACTAAAATCATCGACACTAAGGTTTTTAAAGACTGTCAATATTTTCAGATAAATATAAAGATATTTAGCAAAATCTCCTTTTCTGTATTACATGAGAAAATAGAATACAAAGAACACCATTGTTCAGGAAATTGATTTTTCTGGGCTCACTGAAATCCAGAAGATAAGTTTCCATCAGTTAGGAATAGTTGAATATTTGCCTTAACTTTTCACAATGGCATGGTACAGTTTATATTACCAATGTTTTGGATGGCAAATGAACACAC
Organism: Nyctalus aviator; assembly: GCA_036971965.1. Taxonomy (NCBI): domain Eukaryota; kingdom Metazoa; phylum Chordata; class Mammalia; order Chiroptera; family Vespertilionidae; genus Nyctalus; species Nyctalus aviator. Next base: position 169,040,818 of record CM072925.1, read on the forward strand.
TAAAACACTAAAAACCGTCTACCTCTAAAGTGGATATGTATGGAATAGACTATAAAAAGAATACTTTTAGGTATATACATTTGCTTTTTGTAAATTAAAATAAATATTTCTCAGTGCAACTAAAGAGAGAATCCAAACCTGGTGAGACATGTGGCGACAAGTGAAACTGGCCAGTGGCCACCCCTGGGAGAGCATGAGCTTTGTCCAGTGGCTCGTGCTTAGAAGCCAATTCATCGTAGAGATAAAGCATATGAACCTGTGCTTCAAACCATGGAAGTTAGAAGTGAGAAAACACAGTTTATATCACCAAAGTATTACACCACAAAAAAATAAGAGAATCAAAACATTGGCCCAATGTATGAAAATGGGGGCTAGAATGTCTCTGTGAGTTCTGAATGAGGCGGGGACGGGGGAAAGGACTCCTTGGCATTTCATAACAAGTAGCTTTTCCTTCACATTAATTTGAAGTTCAAGTTTAAATTACTCATGTCATCCAGTTGTTATTTCTCTTTGGGTGCCCCACAGAAGAAAAAATGCAAGACATCTTTGGAACAATACACCCTGAACCCAAACCCTGCAGGATTTTAATGAATTGATGCCCTCCTCCAGGTATGAGCATGTACCCTAGCTAAAATTACGTAAGTCATAGGATACTACAAACTAATGACCATGTGTTAAGAAATGTCAGATAGAAGAACTCCCTCTGATGTTGAGTTTAAAATAAGAAAACCACAATTAAAAGATGAAAAAATAATATATATATATATATATATATATATATATATATATATATATGCCTAAGTGACTATTTGCCCATTCAACTGGGTGCTATGATGCATACAGACCACCTGGGGGCAGATGCTCAATGCACAGGCATGGAAACATGGAACAGACTGATAAATCTCAGAGGGAAAGAGAGAGAAGGGTGGGAGGGGAAGGTTTAACCAAAGATCTTATATGCATACTAAAGGTTCAGGGCACAAATTCGTGGATCAGTAGGGCCCCTGGCCTGGTCTGTGGGGATCGGGCTGAAACTGGCAGTCCAACATCCCCTTAGGGTTCCCAGACTGTGAGAGGGCTCAGGCCAGACCAAGGGACGCCACCAGTGCGTGGATCCATGTACCTGGCCTCTAGTGTATAATAAAGCCAGATGTGTGATTTTGCAAAATTACCAAATAGATGCTCCAGAAATAAAAATGGCGTTATTATTAAAATGAAAACTCTGTGGGAAGAAGACATAAGCAGCAGATCTGAGACAACTGCAGAGAGAACTGGTAAACTGAGAAATATAAAGAGATTTTACCAAAAGTCCACACAGAGGATAGAGGTAAGGAGGATGTAAAAGATAGGCTAAGGACATAAAAAACAAACAAAACAAAACAAAACAAACAAACAAACAAAACACCAGGATGAGAAGGTTTAACACAAAATAATAAGGAATTCCAGAAGGTAATAACAGCGAAAATGAGGGAGAGGAAAAATTTAAAGAGATTATAGATGAGGACTTTTCAGATTTATAAACTCCATGAATATTGATAAAACCACATCCAGTCTAGATAGTGCAACTCTAGAAGTGCATAGACAAAGCTGCTTAAATATTGCTTTCAAACACAGCAAAATTAAACTGTCTGTGACAGGAAGAACTGAAGACACTACAATGATATCTTCAAAGCACAGAGAAAAAATAATTCTCATTGTCGAACCCTATTTGTTTAAGTAATCATTCAAAACTGAAGTTAACATAAACACATTTTCAGAGAAACAAATACAACTGTTATTTAAAGAACCATCAAAGGATGTGTTTATGAGAGAAGGGAATTTATTCCAGAAGAAATAAGATGCCAGAAGCTGTGGGAATAAACATATTGGCAAACAAATGGGCAAATGCAAATAAGATTTTGCTATTTAAAATTCAATAATAAAATTACTTCTTTGCAGATAAAAAATCTAACTTAGAATTCATAAGCATGTATCAATAGCAACTAGGTGATAAAATTAAGTATAATCCTATATAATAAAAGCCTAATACGCTAAGTGTCCCAACCATCCATTTGACCATTAGACCAATTGCACTGGCCATCAGAGGGCAGGCTAAGTGCAACTAAAGAGAGAATCCAAACCATGTGAGCTGTTCGACAAGCTCCGACCAATAGGTTAGCTTGCTGCTGAGGTCCAGCCCATCAGGACTGGGTGACATGGTCCGGACACACCCTGGAGCCCTCTCACAGTCCCTCCCTGGCCTTAATCATGCACCAGAGGGGGCAGGCGTCCCTCGGCCTGGCCTGCACCCTCTCACAATCTGGGACCCCTTGGGGGATGTCAGAGAGCCAGTTTTGGCCCGATCCCTGTAGGCAGGCTGAGGGATCCCACCGGTGCATGAACTTGTGCCTGTGCACTGGTCCTCTAGTTTAGATTAAATAAGACCAAGGTAAAACTATAATACTAAATAGCGATTATTTGTGAGAGAGAGGATGGGCCTGTGGCCTAAGAGAAAGAGGCAAAACTACAAGCAAGAAAAGCATTTACTCAGGGTCTTGAATTGCAATTTGGGAACACAGATTCCGGCAGGGACCAGAAGAGTGTCCTGTTCGGGGACTAGATGCAGGGGCTTTTAAAAGGGAAAACAACCTTACCTGGTGTGGCTCAGTGGTTGGGCATTGGCCTAGGAATCAGGTCACTTGTTCAATTCCCAGCCAGGGCATCTCCAGTAGGGGCATGGAGGAGGTAGCTGATCATTCTCCATCCCTTTTTCCACTGGCTCTAGAAAGAGTCAATGAAAACATTTTTTTTTTAATACGAAAACAAAATTTAAAAGCATTCAGGTTACATTAGTTGTTTGCCAAAGACTATCCTTGGAGGGACATTTTCCTTTTACAAATTATGGTTTCTTATGAACACACCTTTCCATTACTGGGCAACAAACATTTCTTGTACAGTCTCTGAAAAGCACAGGTATTTTGTCTAATCCTTGAAAAATTCTTTCTCAGCAAATAGCTCCATTTCAGCAAGCCAATAAGGTCAGGGCAATTTGTTTGTTATCAGGATGGAGTCCAGAGTGCAAGATGGAGTCACTGTCATTCTCTCCTTTCCCAGGGTACTGGCATTAGAATGTTATACATGTTTTGGTTTCGTGAAGATAAAGTGAGAGACACTCATTAATTGTGGACTTACAAAATTTACATATGCTCATTAAAAAGGTAGGGAAAATATGGGCAAGTGATAGAATAATAAAGAATAATGAGTACTTAACCAATCTGAGTGGACCCTACTAATAAGAATAAAAAAGCCAAAAAAAAAAAAAGAAAAGAAAAAAGAAAAGAAAAGCACAAAATGAAATTGTGAAAGCACATGTATCAGAAATGTGAAAGCTAATATTTCCAGGTTGATTAAAAACAAAACTCGTTTGAACATTCTGGTTATAGAACGCGTGACTACAATTTCAAGTAGGAAAATATTGGCACTGATGGGGCGGGAAACCAATATATATGAGAAAGGTCAAGCGCCAATGAAAGCTAGTGTGTATGAATCGCAGAAAAAAATCACTGAAAATAATATAACATAAATATAAGTATTTTGAAATTTGCATTTAGAAAAAAAAAAGACAGCATTATGAAAACTGACACATCCAAAATCATACAGCGGATTTTAGCAGCTTCTGACAGTAATTGATAATTGATAGATTAGGGAACATCTCCAAGTATTAAAAACACGTTGCTGACGCTGTCTTCTGACCCTCTGCACCCCCTGCTTCTACCCCTATTCCTAACTCTCCCCCCCCTAGATTTTTTCTAAATAGAAGTGGCTGAACCACCTCGCTCCGGTCTCTGAGAAACTGAATTCGCTGGGTGAGGCCTCAGCTGGCGGAGACAAGGAATTCCACAGGAATTCACACTCCGGACCTGTCACTGGCGAGGAGGACGCGGCCTCTCAGGCCAGTGCCCAGGGGCCTGCCCATGTGGAGCTGTTGGTCAGGAACAGGCACAGAGTGCCACACTCAGCTGCTTGGAGCCTCAGCTCCTTGAAGCCATGTGCGCTGCCCCACATCAGCCAGAACGCTGGGACTGCTTCCGGCACAGAGTGCACACAACACTGCACCTGCTTCCTGGTGAGGGACGGACGCGTTTACATCTGCCAGCGGAAGGCCTGCCTCTTCCCCTGAGGTGTGCTGCGCCGCCAGCAGCACAGGAGCAACGGTGTTCGGACACCAATGCACGGAGGGCCCTTTCTGCTCGAGCTGCTCTCTTCAAATGTACAGAACCGGGAACAAGCTCAAAGGTCTGAGGGGTTTCTGAGTAGCTGGCTAAAAAATAGGGACAACGTGCACATGCAGCAAACAAAACAGCTTAAAGAAACACGTGTAATGTATTACAAAATGCGTAACTTTACTAAATAGGTGAATATGATTTTGTAAAACAACATGGCTTAGATATTGGAATGGTTATACTATGACATGTACCAGGCTTATGACTTCCCATTAATGAGTAAAAGTTGGAAGAATTGTATCCATGAGAGAAAGAATGCAGTTTAATATTAGAAGAATTTTACTCTGTTTATTAGAGCGTTTTCATGAGGTAACTGAAGTGGAAAATTTCTCTACTGTTTCTCTTCTCCTATTTTTGAGGTAGCCTAGCATGCTGGATCACAAGGCTCATTTTATAACTAAGTCAGCCTATAATTTCCTATCTCTGCATATTATTTATAAAGAAAGTGTGTCTTCTGGTATTTTCAAAATAAACAACACTTCCCATCCTTGTTTCCCCTCAACACCTCCCACCTCCCAAATTGATTCTCACACATAAAAGCATGCAAATGGGCAGATTTTAAAAATAATCTGTCTTGCTATTTTTAAAAAAATATATTTTATTGATTTTTTTTTTACAGAGAGGAAGAGAGAGGGATAGAGAGTTGGAAACATCGATAAGAGAGAATCATCGACCAGCTGCCTCTTGCACACCCCCTACTGGGGATGTGCCTGCAACCAAGGTACATGCCCTTGACTGGAATCAAACCTGGGACCTTTCAATCCGCAGACCGATGCTCTACCACTGAGCCAAACTGGTTTCGGTTGTCTTGCTATTTTAATGTACTGCTCAATTCATTCAATCCAGAAATTTGAATAAAATGTATTAGGGAAGTTTCTTTTCAATAGTGAATTATATTATCAATATCAAACAACTGCTAGCATTCTTAATCATACATTTGGATGTCAGAGAGGGGAAGAGTTATGCCATTACCAAAAAGAAAAAAGAGGCCTAACTCAGTGGACAGAGCTGGTTTGGTTCGGTGGATAGAGCGTCGACCTGCGGACTGAAAGGTCCCTGGTTCAATTCCGGTCAAGGGCATGTACCCTGGCTACAGTCACACCCCCAGTAGGAGGTGTGCAGGAGGCAGCTGGTCAATGTTTCTAACTCTCTATTTTTCTCCCTTACTCTTTGTAAAAAATCAATATATTAAAAAAAGAAAAGAAAGAAAAAAAGGGTTGATAGGATGTCTAGCATGCACATGTGTTAAACATTTACTCATCATCAGAAAACTTTCATGCCATGTCAAACTCATATACAGATCCTGGGCCACTGTTTCTTGCAATCAAGAAGCTGGCCTGACTACATCCCCAGGGTCTGTGTTAAATGCATGATGAATCACAATTTCCAGGCAGGAGTCTATCTGTACAAACCTCGCCCAGACCCTGTGAGCTGTGCTACATCTCTTGGAGTCTAATGTTCGTAGGACTCTGCATGATTCTCTAAAAATCTGGCAATATGACTCAGGAGAAAATTCAAAAATATGTATATGACCACGACTTTATTTAATTTGCTTTGTTTCCACTTTCCTTTATATCAACTTTTACTGAGAAAATTACTGACTTTTCTAAAGTGAGGTTTTTAATGTAGAAGCTGATTAAAATCTGTTAGATTCAAAGTGAGATTAGAGCCTATGTCCATTTCCTAAGCTTTTGTGCAAATTATAAGAAGGAACGCAGAGAAATTAGAATAGCTTCCCATACATCATCCTAACTGGTCTTAAAAAATAACCTTCCTGTACACCAGAATCAATGTTGTTTTTATTTATTTATTTACTTTTAATTCTTTTAAAAATATATATATATTTTATTGATTTTTTCAGAGAGGGAGAGAGAGTTAGAAACATCAATGAAAGAGAAACATCAATCAGACACCTCCTGCACACCTCCCACTGGGGATGTGCCCTCAAGCAAGGTACATGCCCTTAACTGGAATCGAACCTGGGACCTTTACAGTTTACAGCCGGCATCCACTGAGCCAAACCAGTCTCGGCTCAATATTGTTTTTAAAATAAATGATAGGAGAAATGAAAATGGAAAAAGAAGGTAGTTTTTAAGGCTACTATGCAGACAAGTTGGATGTGGCTATATCGCACAGTGTATATTGTGTATATATCAGGAGTGATTGCATTAGAAACTCAACAACTGTTCCCAAAATATGGTCCCAGACTAGCACCAACGGCATTACCTGGAAACCTGTAATAAGTGCAATTCTCAGACCTCACCCGCACCTACAGGACCAAAGCCTCTGAAGGTGACCCAGCAACCTCTGCTCACCAGCACCCCAGGCTGCCTGCCGCCCGCTCAAGCTGGACACCCCTGGACTGGACACTTGGGGACCAGAAACCAGAAGGATGGGAGCAGCCGCTCAGCGGCTCGCACTGCCCCTGCGCTCTCTGCTGTAATTTACTTGGCAACAGGTCCATCTCCTTAACTGACTGCCTTTCTACCAGCAGCTGTGTCTTTTCACTGCTGCGAACCACTGTCACACGCTAATACATATCACTCAATAACATATCAACCAAGCTAAACATTCAGATAAACTTCAAAAATAAAATAAAGCCCTAGCCGATGTGGCTCAGTGGCTAGAGTGTTGTCATGTGGACTGAAGGGTCCTGGGTTTGATTCTGGCCAAGGGCACCTGTCTGGGGTTGAGGGCCGGATCTCCCAGTAGGGAGCATGCAGGAGGCAGCCGATCAATGATCGTCTCTCATTATTGATGTTTCTATCTCCCTCTTTCTCTCTAAAATCAACAAAAAGACATTTAAATAAATAAAATAAACATTGGCAATTGAATAAGAACTTTAAATGGTTTGTTCAGTCGCTATTGTCACATTTTCCTTCTGACTGTTCTTATATTAATGGAAAGCTACAAAGGCTGTCCTTGGCCGCGTGTCTTTGCATGAGTGGAGTGGCAATACCAACAGGCTGACTTTATTACTGAGTATTTTCATGAAATAAAACATGCCATCATTCTCCCATTCCCATTACTATATGGTAAAGATATTATTGTTTTCAAATTGATTTTATGTTAAAGAACATAGCACAGCAGTCTCTCAACCGCGTTCTAAATGACAGGGATGCGCTTTGACCCCGGTTCTTCTGAAAAGCATCACTCTGTTTTCCTGAAACAACTTGAATCCATCCTCAGGCAGCCCAGGTGCTCGTGGGCCATTACTGGACAGGCTGCTGGTGTATGGAGAGTGATGCACTGTTGGTAATGTGACCAGGACTTAAGGAGTGATAACTATTTTAACTATTTTATGTGTAAGCATTTGAAAACCGTAGTTAATGTGAGGTGCAGTGTAAAGCAAAATGTGATAAATATTTACAGGGGACTCGTATCCGGTTTGTGGCTCATTCGCAGATGGTGGAAGCAGCTATATATTTGATTGTTAACCTAATTATAACAATTCTACTTGTCATTAGGAGGATGAAAGGGTGGTTAATAGGTTTGGGTATTAACTGTGCTAAACCTAACTGGCTTGAAAAATGTTATTCCTTCAAGAGCTCAACAAATCTCTCGGAACTTTGTTATAACCATTATCACTATCACTACTGTTATTATTATTCTTCACATACATAGAATGTCAATACTCCGAAATCAAATTTTCACATAAAAATAAACACGTGGAACCAAGGTCAATACTATGTAACGCACCAATACACAAATCACATATTCAGATCCTGGACGTCTAATACGTATTTACTTTAATATAAATGGGAAGCATCTGTCCATGGAGAAGTAGCATCATATTTCAAGTCAGTGCAATTACACGAATCACTATTTTATAGTAAAATGGCTTGACATTAATATTTGTTCCTGAAGAATGTCATTCCACTTTTCATTTCTCTCCGACTCTCCTGACTGTGAATAAGGCGTGGGGAAGGGAGAAATTAATGGAAATGACTCTAATCAATTCAGTGACCCCCTGGAGAGAGTGAAAGTGCTGTCAATCTATGGATATTATCAATGCAAAATATTCTTATTTATTTATTTATTTATTTATTTATTTATTTATTTATTTATTTATTATTTCAGTCTGAAGGGTAGAGAGTGAAGTGTTTCTCACCCTGACTTCTCCAGTGTCATCACTTAGCCCACCCCGAGGTGTTCACTCTTATCAGCTTTCTTTGAATATAATTTAAGGGATATTCTGTACAAATATAGGGAAGCTGATCAATGTATTTTGAAAAATATGGTTTAATAAGAGATGTGCTGTTCTTTGCATAATTTTTAAGTTAACAATAACAATGTTCTCCTTAACAGTCATAAACACATTTTTAATCCATTTTTAAAAATAGATTTATTACTTTTGAATGTGGAATGTTGCCTAGATCTCTATAGATCTTCCTGGAAGAGAGAATGTTGGTCAAATGGTCTGAAAACTCATTTTCAGAAATATTGCAATTGTGCTTCCACCAGGAAAATATACGTAATGTTTCTTTGTCTTTTTATAAACATATCTTGTCAAACTGTTCACCATGAGGTAAAATGTTAGTGTAGTTTTGCATTTTATTGACTTTTCATTTTAAGTGAGTTTGGCATCTTACAGAATTTAAGAGAAACACGTATTTCCTTTTGTGTGAACTGCAAGCTCAGAGCACTGGCCCACCTTTCCTGTGGGACCGCTGGCCTTTTCATGCTGATTTACAGAAACCGTTTGTAGTTCAGGAAAATTAGATGTCTGGGACATGGGTACGGTTTCTTTTTCAGTTTTTCATTTAAATGTTAACCTTGCTTATACTGATTGCTGCACTCATAACTTATTAACATGTGACTGCATCAGCTCTTTATCTTGTGGTTTCAAAAACTGTCTCAGAAATCATGGTGATAAATAATGTCTCCTTATGTGTTCTAACACTGGTACAGTGTCTTTTTTTCTCTTGGGCTGGAGGGTGATTTTGGTGAGGAATTACATGGAATTACACTTTGCAGGCGTTGAGCTGTGGCCTCTCTGCTTTGAGCTCAGGGCCCGCACTTCCGTGAGCACTGGTGCAGTCCTGATGCTGGCAGGAGGGGTGGGGTGAGGGGAAGGGAGGAGTGGGGGGAAGGGAGGAGTGGGGGGAAGGGAGGAGTCGGGGGAAGGGAGGAGTGGGGAGAAGGGAGGAGTGGGGAGAAGGGGGGAGTGGGGGAAAGGGGGGAGTGGGGGGGGGCTATGAGATGGGGGAAGGGAAGACTTGCTCCTTCCCCTTTGCTGCCTATGTGTTCTATTTCCGCCCAATTCCCCCAAATAATGATTGTGCCACTGCTACTAGTTCGGTATCAATTCTTAGCGGTATTTGCAATATTTAAAGAGCCAGCGGCATCATGTCTCAGGCACCAGCGCTGCCTGGGGGCACTCGGGCCTCAGGTGTGGGGTCCCAGCCACATAGGCCCTGTCCCCAAGGGCAGAGCTGTCTCATAGCACAGCGACACTCCCTTCCCACAGGTCTGAGTGCTAGCGCCTGAGAGAATTCCTTCAATGTCTGTGCTTTTAAAATATTGATGCCTTCCCTTTGTTTTCAGTCACAGGCATGGGAGTGCTCATTGTAGCTGTAGTGCTCTGAGCAAAGGAGCAAATGCTTTAAGGTTGGGGGCCAGTTTTCACTGCAGAATGAGCATGTCATTAGCCACTCCAATTTCAAAACAGAATTACAGGTATCAGTAAGAACTGGTGAGTTACATGCATGTAAAATTAAGACAGATAGGAGAACTCCAAACTTGTAGGCCTTGGTGTCTATATAATTGCCAGTATACTCACTACAAATAATGATGGTGAGTGGATGAAAGTCTGATTTGAAGGTTCAGGTAAGAAAGTAAAAACTGACTGTGAAATATCTTAGGATGTCAGAAAGTAGGGAATTAAAAAAAAAATGAGGGAATGACAAAAGACCATAAGGTCCACTTAACAAAGCTTCCACTTGTTCATTTATAATTACAAATAAAATAGTGACAGTAATACAATTTCAGGGGAAAAATTAAGAATCCATGAGCTCAAAATGATAAGTACATAAATAAATGAATATGCTAATTAATAGGAAAAATTGAAAGACATAATAGAATGCAAATTACTTGAAGCAGAAGCAATGAAATAGTGATAAAACCATCTTTATAGTTACAATTAATTTACCTAAGAGTCATCAATAGATGCTAAATATATTAAGTGACAATTTGGTAGAGAATAAAAAGTTTACTAAGTCTTATGTCCTTTTCTTCCACATATCACAAATGGAAGGTGGAAACTCTATGCTTTAGAAACCGGATATACACCAACTTCACAAGGGAGCGAAGTTATCATCACAGACACTGAGTGTACATTGGTTTGACGAGCCTCCTCATGCGGTACTCTGAGACTATAACGCCTCTCAGGCCGTGTGCCTGCCAAAAGGGCCTCCCCTGACAGTAATCATAAACGAACAGCAGAGAATCCCAGTCTACGAAGGAACAGCTCATATCCTCAAAGCAGACACGCCATACAAAGCAAAGGCCGCTCCCAAATTAAAGAAGACTGAAGAGACCACAGCTAAAAGCAACGGGTCATCTTGGTTTGCATTCTAGTTTGCAAAAACTCAATACACAGAGGAAATGACTGAACAATCAGCAAAAATGTAATATGAGCTATCTTAATATAAGGTGCTAGAACACACACGTTGAAATTCCATGCATTTGGTCATCATACTGAGGCTGTATATAAGTGAATGTTCTTATTTTTAAGGGTTACATATTAAACTTACTCTCAGTTCATCAAAATAACAGGACTGACATGATAACCTATAGACAGAGAAAAAGGAAACATGGCCAAATGCTAACAATTGGTAAATCTGGATGAAGGGTGAAAGGCAGTATTTTTGCCAAGCTTACAACTTTACTTCAATTTTCAAATTACTTCAAAATCAAAATGTAAGCAGTCTCCAGTCTAAGCTCTAAGGGCTCTGTCAACAGACAGATCGTTATCAACTTGCTGAAATCACATACGACCCCCTGGCAATGTTTACACGTTACTGCTTTCGCAATTTGTACTTCAACTTACTAAATTATTGGTTAGGAACTTTCATGTAATTGAGTTGCTGTTGATACCTAACATGACACACCATCTGGGCAACTACACCATTTTTTGTTGCTATCTACCACACTAATGACATGTTGCCTTGTATTCTGGGTAACTGTCGAAGACAATGTTCTCCCAGCGGGCCAAGGGTGATGACTGAAAACAAACTATTAATGCTCTGCTGTCTTCCCTGCGGTGTGTAACATCTAGTGGGGGATACTAACACAGAAACAGATATGCTTCATGTAATTCGTGAAAATATAAGAATTATGTAGCGCATCCTCTGAGGGCCCCAGGGATGGGTGCCTCGACAGAATGAAGCTGGCGAGGGCCAGGCGAGGACAAGCAGGTAAGGCACAAGCAGGAAAGGCTCCCTGGAGAGGACCCTGATGCTGAATCTGAAGGAAGCAGATGAATTAAGTGGATGAAAGCGTGGGTTCCCACCTCATGTATGAGTAAAGACTAAAATCAACCATGTTTGAGCAACTACAAATGGAAACAGAAACTAGGAAAGGGGGCAAACCATAGCCGGTGATAGGAAGTGATGACAGAGCACCCATTCCAACGCTCAAATATCTGAATGACCTTTAACTTACATACATGGAGCATAGATTAGGTTACATTATCTCGTCATTCAGAAAGAAGAATGTCATTCATCTCTGTCCATGTACTCCACCGCAATGTTTCTACCCAGGGCAACTGTAACGCATGTTTACAATTTACATGATTACAAGTTCAGGTTTAACTCTCTGCTACAGCTTACGCTCAGGGCAGAAGGGGGCAGACCTCACACAGTCCATGCTGTTTAGATTTTCCCAGAGGTTTAACATTCCTCTGCACCTCTTTTCCTGCCATTCTTTCCTTATGTCCTGCTCCCCAATCTCCTTCTTCCTGAAATGCATTCTTCAGAGTTTCTTCAACAAGGATTTCTTGATGGTAACCTCTATGTGTTAATGCGGATCCACAATACCTTTAGTTTCGCTTCATTCTTAGAAGTTCAGTTGGTTGTCCTATTCTACTTTTATTTCCTATTATGACATTAAATATTGTCATGTTATACTTTTAAATTTTATAACTATTTTCCCTCAGCAACTTACAGATATTATTCCAGCTCTGGACAGATGGCTCACTTGGCTGGAGCATCATCCTGTACACAAAAAGGTTGTGGGGTCATTCCTGGTCAGCGCACATACCTAGGTCAGGGTGTATATGGGAGGGCAACTGATTGATGTTCCTCTATCTCTCCTTACTTCTCTCTCTAAAAACAATAAACATATCTTCTGGTGAGGTATATATATATATATATATATATATATATATATATATATTCCCCATAAGAAGATGAAGCAACTAAGACTCAGAGAAATTAAATAGCACAGAGCTATTTATAGCACAACCACACACTCTTTTGAAAGCCAGAATTTTTGGCTCCAAAGCTTGTATATAGATTCTCTTCTTGTAGATTCTGTCTCTTCTCTTTCTTATGTCCCATGTAAGAGTTGGAAAAGGTTTAGGCCAACAAATCATTTGAATGACACTCCTAAAGTCTTAATGGAAATTTCCAATTCTCATTGCCATTGGGAGTAACGTAGGTAGGACTATGCAGTGGTTAGAGCACAGGCTCTGAAATCACTTGTTTGTAGTTGTCTTCTAGTTGCAGTGTTACTAATCTTATACCTTATAATCAGTCTTTCTGTCCTTAGCTCTTTTATCTGCAAAACTGAGATAAATAATATTATCTACTTTACATACATAAGAGTTAAATAAATGACTAATGAAAATTAATAGAAAGTCTGGCACTTTTATTTTTTGATTCCTGCTAGAACTGGCTGAATGCTGAACCGGCCAAACCACATCCTCCAGAAGTGTCTGTTTGTGCATGGCCTTAAACAACACTTTCCAAGCTATCTATCAGGATAACATAGATGGACAATAAAAATTAATTCAATGCATTAAACATAAAATGAAAAACATATTTTTTGACATTTATAGATGAAAACTTGAATCTAATTTGCTTATATTGCTTGTGATTCAATAAATTCAAAGAATTAGTCTCTGAGCTAAAATCATCCAAGAAGCAACCGTGTGGCAAGGACGATGGGATCATGAGTGTCCATATATATTTCCTGTTAAATAAATGGAAGCATCAGAGGTAGTCACAATTCACCGTGAAGGTTTGTGAGAAGGCTAATTCTTCAGGTCAAAACACATGGGTCTCAGGGACAATTATCTATTTCATCCATCATTTTTGCTGCTCTCCAAATATCAGCCTGAAAAATATATAAAAAATGTCTCTCGTATCAAGTCTAAATCACTGTCTTTTATGTTTTAAACATATTTGTTTTGTGTCATTTTTGTTAAATGCATACCAAGAAGAATAAAGTAGGAATACATGGAAAATGAAAAATCTATGATTGTCTTGACAAGGTTTGCCTTCAGACAAGATGGTTGCATGTTAGTCTTCAGCTCCATGTTTTCATTTACTAATAATATTACATTCCATTGGCAAATTCTAATGACATCTTAAAATACAAGAGGAACCTAAAGAGGTTGATTTAACATGCACACATATTCTTAACTTTATAAAATAAACCAATACTTGAAAATTGTGTGATTGTATTCATTTTCACATACTTATTCATATATCAGTTCAGTAAGACTTGGCCAAATGATGATGAATTAATGCTCTTGCAAGTCAGATGTGTTTCCTTTATTCCACCAATTGAACAGAGAAAAACAAATGCAGGATTATATTGTTTTGTTTTCACTTAGTGTTTTGCCTGTCATCATAAGCAAAATTAATCTGCGTTATTAGTAACTGTCAACAGCATACTTTGAGCATAAGGCAAATACAGCAGGTGGTTGAAAAAATGGCTAAAAGCAAAAATGTGGAACAAATGATTGATAGGAAATGCTAATCTACTTTTGCATAAATTAAAAATAAGTTAAAATGCATGCAAAGCTCCCACAAAGGTTAACACTAGGACAGAAAATGAAATACATTAACCAATATTAAACAATGTGTCTAAAAGTTAACGTGCTAAATATTTTACTATATACTAATTGACATGATTCAAAAATGTGGTTGAATTATTTATATTTATCAAATATGAGAAAATAACATTTTAAATGTAAGTAACGGCCCTTTATACTAACACATTTGAAAGTTGTTGCTTTGGTATCAACATAATATTATTTTATATTATGTTTATTTTTAAAATAGCACGGATTTTAACTGGAAGCAAATTATGGAAAATATAAATAGGAATTGGGTAATGAGATTATTTTTTATTGTGCTACAATTATATCTGGAGGAAATTTAAGATTTCCTGTCTGGTTTGGATGGAGACCAAGTTGGTCTCCATCCAAACCTGTATCATGTTCTTAAGTCCAAGGCATTTTGGACTTAAGAACATGATACAGGATTATACTGAAAAGTAAATGACAATGTAAAGGAGCAATCACATATGGTTCTCTTCTCCATTGGGTGGGGGACCCAGGAAGAGATACTGTCTGAGCGCTTGCAAATATTAGCGCATCCATCATTTCACACCATCCTGCCGGGCTCCTAACAGGTGCTTGGATGATAGAAACAATTTCATCAGTAAAACAAATGCCACTCCAGAGAGCCACTCACCCACCTGCCCAACTAGAGGCAGGACTCTCCAAGGGGCTCTTGTTATTTTAATCTCCTGAAAAATTAAAAGGTGTGGAAAAACAATTGAGACAGGGACTTCACAATGATTAACTGTAATCAACAATTAAAGTTTAAATACCCACAAAATACAGAACCACATAGTGAGAATTCCTTGAGAAAAGAGAATTGGGTACACAGCACAGATATAACTCCTACATCTACAAGAAATTTTATGTTTGGTATGTATTTGTCAACTTTTATATTAAATATATAAATTCATTTTAAAAGAGGTCTCAAAGTTAAACATTTTACATTAACCAAGTTATTAATTTCTCTGAAAAAACCACATCCTATAAAATTGTTTTTTTCCAAATATGATGGAACTTAAAATTAGGACAGATTTGATCTAATGACAACCAATGTTGATTCAAGCAAACAGCATCCCTACAGGGTCTCTCAGTGACACCAGTGGAAGGACAGGAGATACATTGAAATGCTTTTCAGGGTGTTCTGTACAGTCTTTATCTATACCTGCTCCCCTCTCTTTGGCCTCTTCTTTCCATAATATTCTGTACTCCCCGACAAAATTTCTCCCTGTTACAGTTCACATAATGCATTTCTCTTCTTGCCCCACCTTTCCTTCAATAACTATTCTGAGTACTCTCACGCTACCCATACTCACTGCATAACGAAATCACTACTGTGCTATCATCACCTGTGATTTTTCCCTTACCCCTGCCTCAGTTTTCCATGACAAAATCTCAGGAATTCAAAACAAGATTATAAAAAGTTATGCTTTTTTTTATTGGGGATCTTGGCATAAATATGGATTCTCATAACAAAATTAGAGGAGAAAATAACTACTTCCTGGGGTTCTGCTCATTGCAAGCTAGGAGTAGAATGACCAGCATGGACCTGCCAGAATGTCAATTGTCCTGAAGTAAAGTAACGGGGTTTGTGAGGATAACGGAAGAAATGTAGCGTGGACCCAGCAGAGGCACAGAGCATGTCACTAATGCCAAACGGGGGTTTTCCTCCTCGCATGTAATGGTCTCTGCAGCAGCACTTAAACATTTCCATTCACTGTTGCTCATGAGATTTTTCAATCTTCCCATCTCCAATTTTTTTAAAAAATATATTTTATTGATTTTGTACAGAGAAGAAGGGGGAGAGATAGAGAGTTAGAAACATCGATGAGAGAGAGAGTCATCCATCAGCTGCCTCTTGCACACCCCCTACTGAGGATATGCCCGCAACCAAGGTACATGCCCTTGACCGGAATCGACCCCGGGACCCTTCAGTCCCCAAGCCGACGCTCTATCCATTGAGCCAAACCGGTCTCGGCAATGTTTCCATCTCCAATTTTGTTGACATTTCTACAGATCCAGGTCTTTCATTTATTGCTACTGAAACTTTACTCTTATATTCTTCTCATACTGCATGTTTACGTCAATCATAGTTACATATGGAAAGAAATCTTGGTTGAAAACATCATTTTTAAGATTATTTTTCATGCAATCTCTTTGTGAAACACTCACTTATCAGATCAAAAGGACCATAAAAATACATCACTGAAAAATTCAAATAAGTTTTCTGATGGAAATGATTATTGCAGATGTGTGCATGCGTTTCTAATTTAGCAGTGACTAATAATGTATCAGAGTGATAAAAAAGCTTTATGTGAGAAATGAAAATCAGCAGTAGGCATGCCGCTTTTGTTCTAATTTAAGCCTCTCATATCCTAGCCGTAAGAGTTTTAATTATGATGTTTAGATACTGTAAGTTCCAAATCATGGCTTTTCCAGTAAGTTTGCTTAAAGGTACTTCTAAATAATTTTCCTTTGACATAAACTATTTGTTAATGCGCTTCCTGGAATTTGTGACGGAATCAAACCCTGTAGGAAAGAGAAGTGACTCCAGCGATTTCTGGATCGCTCAGTGATGGACAACAGTGGTTTCCTTGGGTTGCCCACTTCCGGGTGAAGGGCTGCAATGTTTCAATAGAGAGAAGCTTCTTCCCTCTGCTGGGCGGGGGCCCGCAGGTCCGAGGAGGGTGAACATGTTCCTCATTGCCAGCCAGTTAGTGCTTCCCTATATTCTCCTGTGCGGGAGGCACCTCGGGCTTGAATGCCCAATACCTGAGCCCAAAATGCCTACTCAGGGAGCTGCTCTCTCTTGTTCCATAAAAAGAAATGACAACTGATAGAGTGTCTCTCATAAATCCTCCTCCACAGTGTCCGCCTGAATCTTGTTCTATTTGTGAGCATTGCTCATAAGCATTGATTACCGATACTGATTATGGTTCTATGGATAATGTTAAGTATTTAGTTACTCCAATATGCCTTTCAGAGCAGCTATTCTCAAATACTGCAATACTAATATATATTTAATTTTAACAAAAGTATTTGCATTTCATTTTGTATAGATATCCATCTTGATTCTGATGGACATTGTACTAGTTTTATCATTGTTGAAGTAGTTACAGAGATTTTCTATTAATCTTCTTTATGTTAATAAATGGGTTTTTATAAAAGACTAGAGGCCTGATGCATGAAATTCATGCAAGAGTAGGCCTTCCTTTCCCCGGCTGTCAGCACTGGCTTCCCTCTGGCACCCGGGACCCAGGCTTTTCTCCATCTGGCCGCTGGCAGGCAACTGGGACCCGGCTTCCCTCACAGCTCTGGCTTTGTCTGGAAGGTCTTCCGGTCTAATTAGCATATTATGCTTTTATTATAGATTTATTATGAAAAGAAAGTATTGAATTTGATGGGGGTAAAACCAATTATCAGAGGCTATTCTTGGATTTAAAAAGTTCATGGTCTGATCTCTACATTTGAAAGATTTCCCTAGCATCACAGAGACTAGGCAATTAAAGAATCTAAAGCAAAGATAATATTTAGGATAAAATTTCAATTGCTGACCAGAAATTATAAAGGTCTGAAATGAAACACTGATGGTGGGAATGGGCAAAATGGGAGACTTTCCAGAGATATTAAGAATACAGCATGTAATTGGCTTAGGTTGATCGATTCCAAGATTTTCTTTGGTAGTAAGGACAGTGAATCCATAGCTCAGATAGATCTGAGACAATCAGAACACATTTAGAAAAAATAAATAATGAGGCCATTAAAAAATAATGAGTTTCCGTGGAACATTCAGATATAGAACTCTGGATTGAAGCGATTGTTTTGTCAGTTTGGGGCATATACTTGTAAGTGTGGGTGAGAGACAGATAACTGATAAAGTGAAATTCAGACTAAGTACCATCCCATTTTGGCCATGTTTATCAAAACGTGGGCCGCATGCCACCTATATTAAAACCACATCAGGATTATTTTTGAAGTCCATTTAATATGCCTCATCCTACCCTTCAAATAAAGATTCTCCGGATTGAAAACAGATAGTACTAGTATAACCAGGCCCTCGCATTGTTTTCATGAACTATGGCTTTATGACAGTGGATTATAACCTTGGCTACCCATGAACTAACCTAGAGACCTTTAAAAAACTGACTCATGTGGTTGAAAACACCACTTACATGATTCTGAGCAGAGCTCAATAACCTTCTGCAGGACTATGAGCACTTCTCTGACGTCAAGAGGGATGGGTGAGGGACTAGAGAGAGATTTGGGGAGAGAATGAAACTGAGAAGGCACAGATAATTGGAAGGAGTGTAAAATGCTCACCAAATAATTTCACCTTAGCACTTCTCCCACAGGGTATGCCAGTGACTGGTCACAGTGTACCCACCCAGGAGGAGGCATTCTGGGACCATTTCCTCGGGCAGGCCCCTTGCCTTCCCCTTTGGATGGATGGAGGAGGGAGGAGGGTTAACTTCTTGTGAAAAGCCATTCACATTTAATAACACGACTGAGCTGTCACGTTATTTAAAAATCCCGAAAACTTACATTTTATGGTTTTTGATTTGACTCTGGGCCTTTTATTTTAATTAAAACAATCTATTAAGTAAAATCAGCTAAATTCTAAATCAATTTGAGTTATGACAATCAAATTGATACCGTACTAGAAAAGTGTCACAGAAATACCACAGTAACCAAATTGATAACGTACTTAATGAAATGTCATAGAAATATTTCGTTGTCCAATATTTAATTTTAAATTAAACAGACTTATGCCAGTAGCAACACAGAGCCGCCAATTTGCTGTTGCAAAATCGACATGGCCCCAAATGTTTGATGAAAAACCTGGTACAATGCAGCCGTGTGGAAAGGAAAAGTTTACCTGCCCCATGTTCTTGCAGATTTGGCTCTGACAGTAGAGTCCTAGCCGGGGTGAAGCCTGGAACAGGAAATGGCTTGTGTGAACATTCACATGGCAAGGTGGTGGGGCTATGTTTCTAAAACGGCAAACAAGTGAACCGAGTGGCTATTCCTGCCTCACCTGTGGGTTTTGCCTCTCGTAACAGGGAGCAGATTTTTCCTGGCCTCATCTTCTTATGTCCCTCACCTAGTTTGCCCATTAGTTTGTGACTCCTGATTCTGATGGAAATTTAAAGCAAGAATAAAATCTATTTTGTTGCAAAGCTATACTAGCCCGTTATTGTTCATAAGCCTTTATTTGTTCTAATATTTTGGTATTTGCTGGAGCAATCTATATTGGAACAGACTGGAGAATCAACCATTTCCATCTACAACGCAACGAGTGAAGCCCTCAAGGACAGTCAGGAGCGTGGACTGGCCATGCTACAATTTTCACTTTTCAGGAAGCTATGGAGAAGGACAGGAATGAAAAGAAAGATTTAGTCCCTAGTCTGATGATTTAAGAAAATATCTGTGGAATTTACAATGATGAAGTAAATAAGACTCACTTCTCTTATTTCAGCATTATTCTACTTTGCCAAGCTTTCTGGATTAAAAGGACCTCCCTCACTCTCTCATAGAAGTTTCCCTATCAAACATATGTGATCATATTACACACACACACACACACACACACCCGCACATGCCCTCCTAAGAAGTACTAAGTAGAAATAGACAACTGAAGGGAAAGTGAGGGGTAAGACCAGTATGTTGGACTTCTTTCTTCATTGTTGTCAGCTTCCTAACTGGTTGTATTGCCTGAGTCATAGAGAGGGATATCTCACTAAGTGTAGCTGCAAGTCAAGTGACAAATGGTATAATTTAATAAATATGAAGAAGTCATAGCCAGGAAATCCTTCTAGTTCTAGCAAATTTATCTACTGAACCAAATTCATTTTTCAATAAAACCAGACTTAAATTTATTTATAAAGTGTTTGTAAATGGGAGGGTTTCCTATGAGAATTCTTATAACTCAATGACAGGAAGACAAAAAAAAAAAAATAATGGGTAAAGGTCTTGAATAGCTTTTTCTCCAAAGAGATATATGAACCGCCAGTAACCATAAAAAGATAGATGGTCAGCATCATTAGTCATAAGGGAAATAAAAATCAAATCACAATGAGGTACCACTTCACAGCTACCAGGATTGTTGTATTCATTATCTTTGTTGGCATCATCATCGTCATCATCATCATGATCATTACAGAAAAATAAAAAACCAAACAAAACAGAAAACATTGGCAAGGATGTGAGGAAACTGGAACCCTAAACATCGCTGGTGGGAACAGAGAACGTGTGGCCAGTGTGGAGAACAGTGTGGTAGTTCCTCAAAAATTAGCCGTAGGATTACCATCGGATACAGCAATTCCACTGTTAGGTATGTGTTGAAAAAATTGAAAGCAGGGATCCAACATATACCAGTGTTTACTGAAGCATCCTATATAATAAAGAGATAATATGCAAATTAACCTTCACACCCTCACAAGGTAACTGCCTATGAGCAGGCCAGCAGGGGGGTTAGTGAAGGACAATGCAAGGAATGCTGTTATGAACATGGGTGTACAATTGTCTTCTCTGCTCCCTGCTTTCAGTTCTTTCGGGTATATACTCAGGAGCAGAATTGCTGGATCATATGGTAATTTAATTTTTTTGATGAATTGCCATTCTGTTCTCCACAGCGACTGAATTATTTTACATTCCCTACGTGAGGGTTCCAATTACTTCACAGCCTCATCAACCTTGTGTATTTTATAAATTTTTGTTGTTGTTGCTGTTAATCCTCATTTAAGGATATTTTCCCATTGGTTTTAGAGAGAGTGGAGGGGGGAGGGAGTGACACTCAGAGAAAGGAACATCGATGATGTGAGAGAGACAAATACATTGGTTGCCTCCCCCGCTCGCCTTCACCAGGGCCCACAATGGAGCCTACGGACATGCATGCCCTTGACCAGAATCGAACCTGGGACGCTTTAGTCTGTGAGGGCCAACACTCTATCCACTAAGCCAAACTGGCCAGGCTATCACATTGGATACAGATCTTAATGGGTCTGAAGTGACATCTCATTACAGTTTTGATTTTCATTTCCTAACTTATTAGTGATGTTGAGCATGTTTTAATTTGCTTATGAGCCATTTTATGTCTTCTATGGACATATAAATACACTTAATGCTATAAAAAATCAAATATATCATTCACTGCCTTCCCTATATTCATAGTTTATTACCTAAGTGATGCCATTGCTTTTTCAGATTGTCTATATTTTTACTATAAGTAATTTACTTCTAGATGAATTATGCAAAAATAATTTGGAAATGAAAGAGCTCCAAATGAACATCATGAGTCACTCCTCATCTCCCTTCATAGAATCAGCTAGTTCATGAAGCTGCTAAAAACAAAACCTACCACAGTTGACACGTGGAGAAGCTTTTAAAAGCTTGAACTGCTGATTTCTGTATGATAGAGAATGTTTAGACAAACTATGAAAATAATTTAGGCCTCAAAGAAAAATGTCCCTGTCCATAAAATTCACAATTTTACCTTCTGCCCCCAATTCTTTATGTGTTTATTTTTCATATTTATAAATTATTTAAGCTAAAGTAACCCACACCTTTGTTTAAAAAGAAAAACCATTTCATCTACAACAATTACCAACTCGAGCTTTAAACATCACAGAACATAATTACCTCCTGGAATAATGTTTTGTGTAGTGAACAGTGTGAATTTTTAAATGCTGACAACTCCCACATCCCACTTGCACCTGCATCAGAATAATGAAAAAAAAAAAAAGAAGAAGAAGAAGAAGAAGAAGAAGAAGAAGAGAAGAGAAAAGAAAAGAAAAGAAAAGAAAGGAAGAGAAGGAGAAAGGGAGAAAGAAACAGGCTTCCTTTGTTGACTCAGTTTGGGTAAAAATAGATTCTGGTAACATGTAGCTTTAGGTAACAAGAGCTTTCATATACTTCCATGCTCTTCGCTGAAGATTGACAAATGCTTTTTAGAAGAAGCATTCAACCATATACCACTATAAATGTTAAATTTCTGGTGAATTTGGGGAAAATTTACTTTGCAGATGAGCGAATAATGAAGCTACATGAAGTCAAGTGCTTTGGCCACTGTCTCACAGCTGGTGTGTGTGAGGTCTGGGGTCAGGAGTTCTGCCCACCTCACTCCCCTAAGGCTTCCCACCCCAGAACATGCCTCTCTGCACAAGTCCAGCACAACAGCATTGGCCCAGTCAGGGGTGATGACAAAGAGCAGAGCTTGTCCTCACCCTCACAGTCCCTCCTGCGTGCTGACCGCGGTCCCTCCCTGGGCCCTGCGGAGTGCATGAGCTCTCAGGCTTTTATCTCATTGCAGTCAAGACCCGGTCAGACTTTCCTCAGGAGTCTTATTGGAATAAGAGGTCAACAAAGGAATGGATGCTCCTGGGTTTTACAGACGGTAACCTCTCACGATTCTCTAATGAAAATGACGGTAGTGTTATTGAATTATGAAGCATGTAACCTCCTTTCAGCTTTCCCATCAGGCAAGCGTTGAAGCTGACACTTCAGTGGCGTTTACCCAGGGGCCCATCAGCGTGGAGCACTCGGCTGCAGCCGCTAGCCAAGCACGGGCTCGCCACAGGCTCCCCAGACCTAATTACTACGAGTGTAAACTGTCCTCCGGAGAGAGACCGCTCCTCCCCACATCTGACAGGTAGAAATTAGCTCCCTAATGGAATGGAATCGTTCTGCAAATTGGAGGAATTAAGTGTGCTTCTTTCATTTAAGCTCCCTTTAAATTAGATTTTAATTTGGATTCAGATGTGAAGAGGTTGATGACATGAAGCTGCCCCGGTTGGCCCAGAGCCAATTATTTTATATTGCTGCTCTCAGAGATGGCGGTCTCTCCACAGCCTCTGGCCACCGAGGGCCAGCGGTACTCATCCTTAATGGGGGGAGCCTTCTTGCGAGCACCATGAAACTTTGAAAGGCTGCTCAACGATTGGCTGCTTCCTCTAAGTAATTTCGCTGTCACAGAGACATCGGAGATCGCATAAAGGATGTATTTGTATGTGATTTTTTTTCCTTAAAAAAAAATCATCACTGTTAAAAGGTAGAAGAATAAAGAAAATATTAGCTCATCATCAGAAGCGGGATATGATATAGAGAGGAAATTTATTATAGCCCTGGTTCAATTACAGAGTAATTTTTTTCTCAAGCAAAAAACACAGCAACAGCAAAGAGATCGATAGAAGGTCATTTCTTAGAACAGGTAACATACCAGCGGATCACAGGGACTGCAGGAGACCCTGCAGAGCATGCATTTCATTCCATAAGCATAAATATACCAGCATTAGGTCTAATGATGCTCCAAGGATATCTCTAAGGGTTATCAGAACGTATATGAATTGAGAACTTCAACTTATTACTCCAAATGAATATGTAGATTAACTAGTTGGTCCGAAGGTTGTGGGTTATTGTTAAGCTGAATATGTAGATTAACTATATTTGAGGACATGTCACATTTAATCCCAGTAGAAACGAGGTTTTTGAAATATGTTTTAAACTCTCAGATGAAAAATCTAAATAACCATGAAACCACCCAATAAATCTTTAATACCTATTAATATATTTAATACTATCATAATGTCAACATTAGCATATTCCATTGATGACATGGTGACAGGGAGGAAAGGCTTGTGTTAGCCATAGGAGGACAGGTAAAGGTATTTCATAGGTGATGGCCACAAAATGACTGCCCCCAGGAAACCAGCTGGAAAAAAGATCGTGCAGCATCCAGACTGGAAAACAGTCTCCATTTCTCACTGGAAGCCAAGCCCGGCTCTAGCTCTCTGCCACGCGCGGCCCAGGACTGTGAGCTCCGGGGGACAGATCGTATCCACAGCCCTTTTCGAAGGAAGACTCTTCTCAGGACCTGCCATCAGCTGGGCTCTGGGGGACTGGGCAGGCACTGGAGTGAACTGGGCTTCAGCAAAGGACCCGCTCAGGTGAGAGTTCCGATGAACACGGGCAGTGAGTTCCAGGTCCAGCCTTTCTTGGGGCCAGTAGTGTTTGCTGGTGTAAAGGAAAACCCTACATACTATTTCATAAACCATTAAGATGACAAAGCTGGGGAAAGTTAGCTTAAAAGGTTAACTCACTGGCTTACAATGAGAAATGGAGAAATACATACCTATTTATGTGCTTCACTTGTTCACTGGAATTACAATTTCTTTTAGAATGGTCTGTTACATTTTCTTTATGTAACCAACAGAAATATACATAAAAAAAGATGGAAGTACGCTTTCAATAATGTAGGCTGAGTTAATTAGTCTAATGTCTCCCCTGAAAACAATTAAAAAATGCTGAGAAAAATATATTTTTAAATTATCATATCAATCAGATTGAAAATTAGAAGGGAGTTTCCAAACCCACTGTTGGGGTAGGCCCAAATCCACTAAAGTAAACGCAATTTCAGGCATGTACATTCCTTTAGCTCTGAGACTGTTCACTGGCAAGGAAGTGTGTGTGTGTGTGTGTGTGTGTGTGTGCGTGTGTGTGTGCGCGCGCGTGTGTGTGCGTGTGTGTGTTTCACTAAGTGAGAAGGTAAGGTACCAAGGCCCAATGCTAACACAGGAGGGAGGTGAACAGAAATCTTCCCCGCATGAAGCTGGGATCCCAGCGGGCTACACAATCAAGCCAGTGTGCACCTGATGAACGCGTGCCACCCAGGACCCACGGGAAAGCTTCCTGCGGATTCTGTTCTTGGTTTGCTCTTTCTGTTCCGTGTCATTGCTTTCTTTGGCATTAAATGGGCCAAACAGGTAACAGTGAAGGTAAAGCAAACTCCCTGAGAAGCTGCTGCCACACCACCGCCCGGCCCAGAAGTCCAGCTGATGCAGCCTGGTCCGCCATCATTTCTGGAAGAAGAACTTCACCAATACAAGTTTAAAACAGACTTCCAACAGGAGAGGAGAGAAATAAACGGCAAAGAAAATATCTGAAACATCAACGTTGATTCCAAAACAGAGGAGAGATGCTACTTAAAGAAACCTACTGGCTTACTAGAATAAAGAAGACATAAACTTTAGACAGAGGTAGCACAGCTAAACAAACAAACAAACAAACAGACAAAACAAAGACAAATTTTTTAAAAAAAGAAGAAAATAAAGGACTAAATCTAGAACAGGCCAAAAATTCCTAAGATTCAATAACAAAACACGCCAATAGAACATTGAAACTACGTGTATGTAATACACAATCTAGCCAGAGAAATGGATAACATACATGAACAGAATATAGTTTCCCTGGTAGAAAAGCAAGCACATGCAATTTGATTTCTCACAGCCTAACTGTAAAACTGTTAGTGTACCTAAAACAAACAAAGAAACAAACAAACAAACAAATAAAACACACATAGGTTTTAAATATAGGCAGATATCTCGAGGTTTCTCACCTTGATTCTGGCTGGCCTAGGAAGCTGAATAGACATTTCTCAAAGCAAATGTGAAAATGGCTAAGTGCATAAAAAGATGCTCAATAGCACTAGAAAAATGCGAATCAAAACTACATTAAGACACCACCTCACATCCACGAGGACCACTGCCAAAAATCAGAAAAACATCAAGTGCTCCTAGGTTATAAAATGATTGGAAGCCTTGTACGTTGTTGGTAGGAATGAAAAATAGTCACTGTGGAGAACGGCATGGCACTTACTCAAACATTAAAAATAAAATCATCTTATCAGCAACTGCACTTCTGTGTACATAGCCAAGAGAATTGAAAATGGGGTCTGCCTAGCCAGTCTGGCTCAGTGGATAGAGGGCTGAGGGTCCCAG
This sequence comes from Nyctalus aviator, assembly GCA_036971965.1. NCBI lineage: Eukaryota > Metazoa > Chordata > Mammalia > Chiroptera > Vespertilionidae > Nyctalus > Nyctalus aviator. Next base: position 169,066,923 of record CM072925.1, read on the forward strand.
GTTCAATTCTGATCAAGGGTCCCCAGCCCAGGAGACAACCAATTGATGTGTCTCTCTCACACCATGTTTATCTCTCTCTCTCCCTTCCTTCTCTCTAAAAATCAATGGAAAAATATCCCCAGGTGAGGATTAACCACAACAACAAAAGAGAAACAAAAGGAAATGGGATCTGGAAGAGATGTTTGCACACCCATATCCATAGCAGAATTATCCACAATAAATAAGACACAGAAGCAACCGAAGCCTCTATGACAAATGATCTGATAGGCAAAGTGTGATGGATACACAATTTCATATTATTCAGCCTTAAAAATGAAAGGAGTTCCTATATTTGCTAAAGCATAAGCGAACCTATTATGCTGAGTGAAATAATCCAGTCACAAAAAGATGGATACTATGCGATTCCACTTATATGAAGTCCTGGAGTAGTCAAAATCAGCGAGTCAGATATCAGGGCCAGGGGGAAGGAGGCCTGAGGAGTTATTGTCTAATGAGAACAGAGTTTCAGTTTTACAAGATATAAAACTTCCTGGAGATGGATGGTGAAGGCAGTCACATACCCTTATAGACATATTTAATTCCATTGGGCAGCACACTTAACAAGGGTTTAGGTGATAAATTGTACGTATGTATCTTTTACCACAGTATGCCAGATATAGTCTTAGACTTACAAAGATGAGAAATATCAAATATTACCTCTTAAAAACGTTACTGTATAATGGAGAACACGATTTATAGCAGAAATGAGGAGCAGGGAACCGCAGGGTACTTCTACGGGATTTATAACGTGTCCGGACCTTAGGGCACAGCCTCCCCAGGCCAGAACCTGCAGCCCATGTGGCTGGCTGTGTCCATGTGAAGAGAGCACGTCCCTGTAATTTGTTAGCTGTCCTTGTTCCTCAAGAAGAGGGGATATTTTTGGACACTGTCGCTAATTGATGGCTGGCGATGGCAACCCCGATCTTGAATTTTAACGTGCTCAGGCTGGTAAGTTGGGTCTCACTCATCTCTGGCTTTTCATTTCTCACATTATGTATATGTCTGACCCGTCACCAGCGATCTCATTTCACTTTGTCCTTCCGTGGTATTCTAATCTCTTATTCTTTTCCTATCATTTTTGTGGGTTTAAGTAATTAGGAGACAAATGGACACGTCCTAACTCCCAAGTCAGTCAGAATTCTTTGTCTCCTCAAATTTGGACACTGGGGATATTTTTAAATGAACCAATTTATCCCTTCACCACTGTCAAGCGGCATTTTGCTTTGGAGATTGCGGCAGCATATTGCATTGGCTTTTTATTCTCGCTCTAACAAGTCACCGTGGCACATTTATTCTCTCACAGTCACGGAGACCGGGGATCTGCCAACATCTTTATGAGTCAAGGACGCGTCCTGGGATCTGACAGGGAGTCCGCTTCTTGCTTTTCCTGCTTCTAGTGGCTACCTCTACTTCTTGCTGCAGCCTTCCCCTCTGCTACAGGACCACAGGACACTGCTGATGGTATCACTGGCCTACCGATACGATCATTCCATCTCAACAGTTTAATGTATCCACATCCCAAATGTCCGCTGGCCACCCACAGCAATCCCCCTCACCTGTGGTTTGCCTTGTTGCTGTTTCAGTTTCCCTCATCAACCATGGCCCACAAATAGCAAAAGAAAAATTCCCCCAATCAACAATGGGTAAGTTTTAAGCGGAGCCCCCTTCTGAGTAGTGTGATGACAGCTTGCACTGTCCTGCTCCATCCCACCCAGGATGTGAATCACCCTCAGCTCATCCTATCCAGGCTGCACGTGTCCCCGCCCGATAGCCACTCATTAGCTGTCTTGGTTATCAGATCAGCTATCAGGGAGAAAGAGGAAGAGATAGAGAGGCACATTCACATACTTTTACTACAGTGGATTATTATAAATTGTTCTGTTTATTATTAGTAATTGTTGTTAACCTCTTCCTGTGCCTAATTTAGGACAGCCTTTTATCACATATATGTAGGTATGTATAGAAAAAAGACATAGTATATATAAGGTTCTGTATCACCTGTGGTTTAAGGCATTCACTGAAGGTCTCAGAATACACTGCTTGCCCATGGGGGGAGGGGGGACCACTGTAAATGAACACAGCCATGGGGCCATATGACCCTGACCCCACTTCTTCTGTGTGTGTGTGTTTGACCAACAACTGCTTTCAAATGCCTGGAAGACAGAAACCGAGCCTTTGCCGGCTCCTTTGAATCTTTGAACAATAGTGGCTTCTGTGTGAAAACCATACAATAAGCACAGGTGTCAGTGTGAGAACATTTGTATTATGTCGTCTCTGTGTTGAAGCAAATGTTCTTAATTGTATTTTCATAATTATGATGAAGTGTCTGTGAGGAGGCGCATGCATCATTGTAGAAAGAGCACCAGGCGGCATGAGCGGACGGGGCCTGATGAGGACTCGCTCGATGAGGAGCACCGGACGGCGTGAGCGGACGAGCGTCTGAGACCGGATCTGGGCCCTCAGCGGCGGTGACCTTAGCCAAGTATCTAGGACCTGGTGCCCAGCGTCCCCATTTTGGAAGACGGAGATTTGGGTGCTTATAGCGCTCTTCCTATTTTTTTTTTTTTTTAACAATCACAACGCATTCTGGTCCCTCTATTAAGTGACATTAAATAGTGTTCGTTTCAATTACTAAATAGTACCTAGGAGGGTAAAAACACAGATGCTATTATTATAAGACCTGACTGATTTCCTCCAAAAACCCATTCCAGTCTTTCTGTGGGCGACAAACCAGCCTCCAGGAGGAAGTGACATCTCCTGTGTTTCTATGACCCTCAGCGCAGACAGGGAGCCAGCCTCACGGGAAGGAAGGTGTGGCACAGGGCACATGTCCAGCAGCGGAAGCTGGGCAATGGCCCAAACACCTCCAGCACACCAGGCCATGGCTCACTGTCCCAGGCCCCCAGGCCTTCCTGCATCCAGTGAATGCAACAGGCAGCCACCCTGGAGAATCCAGCGGCACACTGTATGAGGAGCAGCCTACTCTGGGGGCTTATTTCTTCCTCCTACTCAATGCTCAGCACACACTTCGGATACACTCGAACCCTGGTGCACTTGGAAATACACTCAGATGCTGCGATCATGTACCCGCTGTCTGGCTGCCAGTGCGGATCTGAGCTCTGCCTCCGCCAGCAGCTCTCCCCCGCGAGGCTGTGTCTCCGCAGGCATTTGGATGGAGTCCAAGAGTGTCCTCCAGGAAGCAGAAATCAGGGTGTTTTTAGACAAGACGTTTTAAACAAGCAAATCGGAGCCTGGAGATAAGGCAGCAAAGCTGATGACATGCCTTCACCAACTTTCCCCGAAACTCCATGCCTGGCGAGCTGAGGGGCTGAGTGGGAAGCCGCTCTCTCATGCTCAGGGCATTCTGCAAGCCCAAACCTAACGCCCCAAATACACCCAAACATCACTGAACTCAGCACCCAGAGAGGGAAGACCAAAGCCTTCACCAGAGTCTTCTCAATGCAATGCGGCAACTCATGGGAATCCACGGGACTAAGGACTGCGCTCACCCCTGAGGTCACAGTTCTGATTTCCCCTGGCCCAGTGGTCGGCAAACTCATTCTTCAACAGAGCAAATACCAACAGGACAACGATTGAAATCTCTTTGGAGAGCCACATTTTTTAAACTTAAACTTCTTCTGACACCACTTCTTCAAATTAGACTCACTCAGGCCGTGGTGTTTTGTGGAAGAGCCACACTCAAGGGGCCAAAGAGCCGCATGTGGCTTGCGAGCATCGGTTTGCCGACCACGGCCCTATGATATAGGTTTAGATGGCACATTCCAAAATAAAATGATGAAAGAGAAACATAAGATTAAATGAGAAGAAGTAACATCTAAAGAATGATAATTTCAAAGTCCCGAAACATACTGGGGAAAAACCCAAAACATTGATTGGCTGTTGCTACAAAACTAATTCTAAAATTACTCACAAGGACAAGTATGCCAGCCAGGGGGAACTTAAGGGGTGGTGACTGGTGCCCTGCCCGACCTTGTACCCGGGCAGACCCGCTTCCCTGCAAGTCTCCCCTGGTGAGGGCCCCTTCCCTCAGTCCTCACCAAGCCCCCCTCCACGGTCACATCCCTCTTATGTGGATCCTGTGCTTTCACTCCCTCCTTTGAGAAAGCCAGATGTATTGCCCGCAGGAAGAGCAGATATTTGAAAACAATGACCTATTTTCTGTTCCCTTTAGAGCCACAAAACATGGACATCTAGGATAAACAATACCCAGTTTTTAGAAACTTATCTTTATCGTTGAAAGTATTACAGATGTCCCCTTTTTTTCCTCCACTGACCCCTCCACCATGCTCCCCCCCACACACAGGTCTACCTAACTCTCCTCTATGTCCATGGGTTATGCATACATGCATATAAATTCTTTGGTTAATCTCTCCCCGACTCTCCCACCCCTCCTTCCTTTTTCTCTCCGACATTCATCTGTTCCATGCTTCTCTGTCTCTGGATCTATTCTGTTTTTCAGTGTATTTTTGTTCATTAGATTCCATTTTTAAGTGTAAGCTCTTATATTTTTTTGAGCTTGATTTCTAAATTATTATCTAAGTTGTGTAAAGAATTACAGCTATTTATAAAATATTATAAATCTTGAATAATATTGTTTCAGCAAGCTTTTGTGTCCAGTGGAATCTAAAAAATGTAGCAATTTGATGCATACAACATTATCAATTTAAGAAAGAATATTGCCCTGCTGGCATAGCTCAGTGATTGAGCATCGACCTATGAATCATAAGGCCACGGCTTGATTCCTAGTCAGGGCACATGCCTGGGTGGTGGGCTTGATCCCCAGCCAATCAATGATCTCTCACATCACTGATGTTTCTCTCTCCCTCCCTCTCCCCTTCTTCCTGAAATAAATAAAATTATATGTTTTAAAAAAAGAAAAAAAATCTCATCTTTATAAAAAAGAAATTTTACATATTTTACTCTTTTAACCAATTTATGCATTCCAATTCTTCCATACAACATTATCTTAAAGTAATATAGTTTAGGTTTGAAAATAGTTTGCTTTTTGCTCAATCATTCTTTAAAAATATGTATATTTTATTGATTTTTACAGAGAGGAAGGGAGAGGGATAGAGAGTTAGAAACATCGATGAGAGAGAAGCATCGATCAGCTGCCTTCTGCATACCCTCTACTGGGCAACCAAGGTAGATGCCCTTGACTAGAATTGAACCTGGGACCCTTGAATCCGCAGGCCGAGGCTCTATCCACTGAGCCAACCAGACAGGGCTCTATCATTCCTTTTATAACAATATGTTTATGCAATTAAATGATCTCTTTACCTATATGCTAAATATCTTTCTGGATTGAATTTTCAGAATAATATCTACTAGTATACAGTTAATCAAAATAATATATTACAAAGTTGGATTATTTATCATAAGCAATTAATATTTCTAGAACTAAATCTTCTTATAAGATGTAAGAGGTACTTTTTCTCCTAATTAGTTTACTTTCTTGAGAATGAACATTTTTCAGTGCATACTAGGTACATGACAAATGGTTTAGCATCAATCATATTCCTGTTTTTCCGTTTATGTGTGTAAGCTCTGAGAAAATTTGTCCACATAAAGAAAGAAATGGGAATAGAAGAAATTTTATTTAAAAAGTGTCATTTATTTGAACTGCATCCAAAAATCATATAATAATCTCTGCCAAAATCATCTAATGATCTACTATGAAAAACTATGTTTAATGATTTATCAGCTGACAGCCAGATTAGATTTTTCTTCAACTTATTTGCTTCCAGAGAGTTCTTAATTACCACAATCTTCCTTAAAAAAAAAAAAAAAATGTTCCTCATTTAATTAGTTGTACGTAGGCCTTGGGTTATGCCCCTCTTTGGCTTTCTGAAGCCTTTCTATTCCCTCTATTTTCATTATCCTTTTTTCTTTTTCATGCTTGGAATGAAAAGTCCACTCAGATCAGCTTATCACAATTCCAGTCCCTGTCCTGGCACAGACTGTTGTGTAGAAGCAAACGTGTGACGGAACTCTGCAGTAGATACGGCGAAGAAAGTGGTGATGTGCTTCTATCAAATAAGCACTTTGATGAGTGCATAGTCCTTCCCTCAGGCTGCCACACAAACTGCTGCAAACCCAGTGGCTCACAACAGAAATTCATTCTCCTAGTTCTAAAGGCCAGAAATCCGGAACCGGGTGTTTGTCAGCAGGGCTGTGAGCCTCTGAGGGCTCTGTGGAGGGTCTGCCTTTCCTCCCACTTCTGATGGCTCTGGCACCGAGTGGCCGGTGGTTGTGCAACTCTAACCTGCCTGACAGTCTCATGGCCCTTCCTCATGCCTGTCTTCTCTTTTGTCTCCGATTAAAACACTTGTCACTGGATGTAACGCCGATTGGATGGCCCAGGACCATTCATCCCACCCATTAGAATGACCAAGGCTAAAGTTCCTGGGGTGCCTCTTAATATCTGCCATGCCCACCTGGCTAAGCTGGTTATTTTTTAATTATTATTATTGTTTGAAGTATTACAAATAGTGGTACATATGTCTCCTTTTTTCCCCCCATTGACCTCCCCCTGGCCTCCCCTACCCCCCAGTGTTTTGTATCCATTGGTTGTGCTTACATGCATGAGTACAAGTCCATTGGTTGATCTCTTACAGCTCCCCCACTGCCCAACCTCCCCTGCCTTTCCACTTTCAATGCTTCATTGCCTCTGTATCTATTTTTCCCCATTTCTTTCCTTTAAACAAACTTGTCTCTGCAGACTAGAAATAAACATATAATAACAAAAAGTGTTTGAGTCCCGTTTCAATGTCAGCTGGTTCTTTTTAAGAAGACCCTGTGACCTCCCTTTCCCTAACTGCCTAAAAGAGATCAGATGGAGACCCGCTTCAGGGAGATGGCAGCATAGGTAACCACAGTGTGATGCAAACAAGTGTGTGATAGAGAGGGAGGGAGGAACCTAGCAAGGCCCACTGTGCAAAGCCCTCGCTGTGTCCCATTGTTAAAGATGGCCCACCAAACGCTGCCTTTCTATGTCCAAGTGGATCGCTGTCCCGCACACTGAAGTCCCAAACCACAGCTCCCCACCTCCCTTCTCCTTAGCTCAAGATGGCATGTAAACCTTCACTGCCCACCTGTGCTAAGATCAGATTTTACCTCCAATTACTCCTTTTCTTATGGAACCCCCACATGGACACAGGTATAAAATTTGGTTATTTTCTCCTGTTAATCAGGCTCATGTTAATTTGATTAGTGCAGCCAGAATAACAAAGAAAAGTAGAAGGAAAACATTTTTTTCTGCCCCGATACCTTCAGCATCCTGTCACTAGGAAATCACATTGGATCCTCATGTGGGTCCATTCAAATTTCCTCTCCTTATGTGTAGAGAGTGCCTGGGTAAAGCCCCAGAGCTGATTATTATCTGAATCCATCTGTGCCTGGCAGAGCCATGTCCGGAAAACATACCTTGCCAGAGGGTAAGTGTGTTGTCAGCCTGACCTTCATTATCTAAATCCAGCCAAGCACCAGAAACAAACAAGATTATCTGGGCCCACCCAGAAGTGACTATTACAAAGAAGCCATAAGAATGCACATAATTTCATTTGTCTTGGGCTTTAGTAAAACTTCCCGGTATTTTGCTGTATAAAATAAACACACCGCATCAGCTCTGGATCACTCTCTCCATCAGAGGACAGCTGTCCCACCTGGCCCCAGCATTTTCCTTCTAACTTTGTGTCTGTCTTTTGCTTTCATTTTATCAATCCACTGCCACCCCACTCAGGAACTGGATCACTCTCTAGCCGTGCTGGACGTGGAAAAGAGATAAATATTTATACATATGAACATACTGAGAATAGGTGATTTGGACATGGAGAATGGATATACTGAAGTCATATAGGTTCTACTGGCTCACTCTACAGAAAGGTTGCAAATCTACATTTTTACCAACAGTGCGTGGAGTTTTCTTTATCTCCAATTACTCTTAAAATTATCCAAATGTATAGTTTTTCTAAAATATCATTTTTATATGATTTTTCCTTTTAATGATTAGTCATGAGTTTGAGAGTCTCTTCATATGTGTGAATAACTTAAGGTTCTATTATTTTATAAATTGTTCATATATTTCCCCATTTTTTCCTATCTGATGTTTATTTTAGTTCCTTAATTTTCATGAATTCTTTTATATTGTAGATCTACACAATCCAATTGTATAGACCCTACCAACAGATGGCTGTATAGATTTAAAGTTAAATTATTTAAAATAAATTTAAAAGTTACTTCCTCAGTTGCACGAGTAACATTTTAAGTGCAGCATGTCCATAATCAACAAAGACTTGTTGGTTTTTAATTCTTTTTCATATTTCAAAGTATTAAAAAAACATTCTGGCAGACAAGTGAAAGTATACCATGGAACACCCTTCTTCTCATTTGAGGACCAAGCATTCATCAGAAAAGACAAACTCTTTAAGGATCTGAAGACTGAGCTTCAGTAAATTATGGTCAGAAGAATAGTTCCAATCAAGCTGTTTATGTATCACTTTGGTTGTTTTTATTGTTTATTTGTTTCCAGTAAACAATTTTTTTATGTACCTAAAACTAATAATATTATGTCAACTGTAATTAAAAAAAATAAATTTACAAAGCAATCACCCAGCCTGATAAGTCTAGTATCCATCTCCTACCACACATAGTTATTACAATATCATTGACTATGCTAGCGGCCTGGTGCACGGCGTTTGTGCACTGCGGGAGGGGTGTCCTTTAGTCCTGCTTGTGCCCTCTCGCTGTCTGGGTCCCCGTGAGGGATGCCCACCTTTTAGCTAAGGAGCCCCTGAGGTGTCCTCAGTGCTGCTGTGGAGGCAGGAGAGGCTCCGGCCACTACCACTGTGCTCCCCAGCCGTGAGCCCGGCTTCTGACTGAGCAGTGCTCCCCCTGTGGGAGGGCACTGACCACCAGGGGGCAGCTCCTGTGTTGAGCATCTGCCCCCTGGTAGCCAGTGTGTGCCATAGCGACTGGTCATTCCGCAATTAGGTCTATTTGCATATCAGCCCTTTATTATATAGGATTCCCCATGACTAACATCCCCATCACTTTTTGTATCTGCCGATTTGTTCTTAAAACCTTCACCTTCAGAAAAAGTTTTAAAATGTTTAATATCTCCCTCCATTCTCCCGTGTCTATAGGAATATTGTCTTTAAAATCTTTTTTTTGGAATAGAAATGCAATATAAATTTTAATGAAAGCTAAAAAAAAAAAAAAAGACCACGTTTCATTAATGAAATGCCCTACATTAGAGAGCACCAAAAGTTCCCATCAGATGGGTATTTTCATATAAAGAATGTGCTGAGAAAATTTAAAATCTGTCTATTGTATTTATGTTTTTACTACTTTACTGCTTGAAAAATCTGTGGCTCAATCTGTCAGGTTTGCTGCTTCCTTTGAAGATATACAACAAAAAGGGATTTACAGACAGTTAAATTTTATGTTTAGTTCTCAGAATGCAAACCCTGTTGTTGATTTAGGGCACAGCCATAGTCTTTTGAGAGCATCCTGGTAGATGACAAGATTTGCAATTTTTGAAGAAATGAAGGATCTGATGAATTCTAGGGTATAATAAAAGTGATTTTTGGAGGGTCTGAATCGGAGACAATGTTCATCAGAGCAACGTGTAAGTCCCCACAGTACTGTACAAACTACAACTCAGTGAGGCAGACATGCTGGGTGGGAAAAATGATGAGCCATGCCTGGGAGTAGATCCTTCAGCGTTGACGTGGAAGCTTGTTTTAAGCCTGAGCTTCCTATGCTTTGCTTTTACTGTTTCCCCTGATTCTGTCCACTTTTCTGTCAGAGACAATGACAGAATCACAGCTGACTGAAGCAGAGGACTCCCCGCTGCCTGAGGAAACCGTGGCCAGAGGAACCTCCAGAGGTGGGGAGCGGAAAGCTGTTTGTCCTTGTCTCTCAGCTCCACACTTAGCTCTCTTGGCTGCCAAACACCGGAGGCGCCTCCCCCACTGCCCTCCAGCAAAGCCTGCTAATAACGAGCAGATCACAGCACACATTTGATGTATCCTTCACTTCATTTCCCGGCGCTGCTCTTACCCACACGGCTGCCTGTCCTTCTGCCTCAAGGAGGGAGTTTTAAAGTATTTTGGCCGCGTGACCCCTGAGATGCTGTGAAATATCGCACTTGACAAAGGAAATAAAATGGCAGGTTCCCCACGCTACACGCCAAGTCTTCTGTGGATACGTTCCCAGGCCCACCCCGCTACGCCAGCACCCCTTTAAGCACATTAATAACGTTCCTCAGCCCAATGTGGAACATTGGAGAGCAAGATTCTTCTTAATTTAGTAAAGCAATACGGTAAATTGGTAACTCAATTACTGCACCAGTAATAAATCTCAAAAAGGGACTTACTGCACAACGCAATGTTTCAAAATAAAACTTGAGCAAAGTCACCTTACACATTGTATAATACGAGGTGTCCTCCACATGTATATACGCACTTTGAATAATTATAAAGGCAGTGTTTATTAATATACATTTCATCTTCAAGATGGGCCATCAGCTGTTAAGTACGAATAATTTGGGGGGACAGCCTGCACATCTTCCACACGGATAACAGTAAGGGTGTCCTGCAAACGTAATAGAAGCCCTGCCTAATTCCTTAAGAACAGTCTGACTCGATGGACTCCATCTACTCCCCATGAGAGAGAGAAAACCATGGCGTGTTGGTTTCGGTGGGTTCTCATTGAAGAAAATTTCCCTGTACGCTCAGAAATTTGGAGAATCTTAGGTATTGATGAGGCAACTGAATTATGTTATTAAGAATCCCAATGTTTTGTTAGCCTGTTTTAATGCTTTGCTTTAGTCTTCATGAACATGGTTAGACGTAGGGGTTATAATAATGTCTTGGCAGACAAAATAACAAGTATTCCTTCTTCTCTTAGACACTGAGGTTACACCATTGTGAGTTCACAGAACGCTTTGCAGAGTGCGGGGCGGAATTGGTTGTGCTGAATGCCTCGCAGCAACCAGAGGTAAACAGAGGGGAACAGGGAATGGCACTTAATTCTTATAAGTTGTGATTAAAGACGTTGCCGTGTCAGTGGCAGGAAAGGCTGGGGTTTTCAAATGACAGTTTTATTGGATCTATATTCTTTATTTACAAGTTAATTTCCCAAGTCCAACAGCCTTCTTTCACCGGGAACAGAGTCTAGTTGTAGTCCCCTCTGTGGTTTTCTGTTATTCCTCTGCTACAGGCAGAACGGGCATTCCTTATTCTGGCCACTGGGCACCACCTTCGCTGGGATCATACTGCCTTTCTGCAGTCCCACGCTGCTCAGCTCCCAGGAGCGGCTGGGGCAGTGTGCAACACCTGCCTCTCACTCACTCCATGTGTGGAAGTACATTCTAAATTTTAAGCCTTATTCGTTTGGTACGAAGTTGCTATTATCTGATGACAACATGATAGAACATGCAAATCTGCACACGGACCTGGGCTATTCGTGAAGCCTTGAAGGATGTGCAGTCAGCTTAACCAGGAGCTCAAATGCTTCTGCAGCTATTTCATGCCTCGCTTTCCCCTCCAGCCCTGCTACTGCTCACCAGCCTATAGCTCTCACTCACGAGCATTCAGTCTTGAAAATCTAAAAACCAGCTGGAGTTATTTGCTGGTTTAACAAACTTGGAAGCATTTTAGAATGTCCTCTGATCATTATTGTGCATATCCATGCAGAGATCAAAATCTACCCCAGGAACACCTGTGTGGCTGTCTTCTTCCCACGAGGTAATTTCAAACATGTTCCCAGGCTTCAAAGTGTTTTCACTTGCTGAGAATTACTCATTGGAAGAAAGAAAAATAAATTCACCTCCCAGTGGCAATTTTACTCTCTAACCAACCCACAAGTTAGTTTATTGTTTGTTTGTTTTTTTTTTTTTCAGGAGTAGATACTCTTGAATATTATATTTGCTATTCATATTTTTCAAATGCTAGGTTGACATTTTAATTTATTGATGGTAGCTTCCAGACACAATAATGTATTCCCCAATGTTATCAGAAACTCAAACCTTTGTTTATATTTTATAATTACTTTTCTGACATTTTGATCTTCTCAAAACAAAAAAAGGCTTTTAAAAATAGAATATCTTACATTATTTTATTATGAAAAATGTCAAAAGATGTAGATTGCTTAAGAAAGGGCAAAACAAAGGGCAATGTAAACATTCTTTATTAGGTGAACCTTAGAGAAAATGGAATCCTTTGAATGGGATTCACATCGAAGTACAATCAGGATATTAGCTAAGCTAGCTATTGCATTACCCATGCATTCTACTTGCAAAAAGGAGTAAAATAGATTCATGTTGTTATTGCCTTGGATCAAATTATGTTAAATAATATTTGATTAATTGTTAAATTAAACACAAATCAAAACTGTGGTTAAGAGCTTCCTTGTTCTTTACATCTGTATTTTCCAATAAAACATTTATACATTAGTTTGTGATTTGGGACCAGTCACATAGGCATTTACCTTTCTCAGAGGTAGAAAGATAGACAGAGGGGGCTAATCCTCCTTGTAACATACCTATTTCCAACATCTGTGCTCTTTTCCTTTCACCGTGTTACTCCCCCAGTTCTCTACAGTTCTCTCTACAGTTCTTCATGGCCCGGTTGGCGTGGCTCAGTGGGTGGGCCTTCTCTGAAGTAGGAGGTCACAGTTCAATATCTGGTCAGGGTACATGCCCAGATTGTGTGCTAAAGGCTTAATCTCCAGTGTGGGGTGTGCAGGAAGCAACAGATCAATGATGCTCTCTCATCATTGATGTTTCTCTCTCTTCCTCACTCTCCCTTCCTCTCTGAAATCAATAAAATATATATTAAAAATTAAAGTTCTTTATGGATCCAATTCTGTCTTTGTTAAAGGGAATAAGCAAAAGTCAACAACAATGAAAACCAGACACAGACAAGAGTATGGTGCTTGCCAGGGGGTGGGGAGTGGGAGGAAAGGGCAAAGTGTGTGTGTGGGGGGTACCTGATGGTGGAAGCTTGTTTGACCTCGTCTGGTGAGTGCAGGATGCGGTGTGCAGAAGGTGTGTTACAGAGTTTTACACCGGAGACCTGTGTGGTTTTATTAACCAAAGCCATCCCGATAAATTTAAATAAATAACTAGGCAATTTTAAAAAGCATGGAAAAGATGGTGATTACCTGCACTCACATGCACAGACACAAAAAATATGAACACTTTTCTGTTATTTTTCCTGTTTTGATGTCCAGTTCCTCACAGGAAAGTTAATATAAAGAGCAATGATGATTTTCCTATTGCAACCCCTCCCACATGCAAGCCCACAGCAGTGGGCAGGAATATTTAAAATGCATCTGGCCTCCTGAGAATAAGAAATCTCCTGAGGTACATATTACAGTTCATGCTTTACAGAGTTTGTTTTTCAGTGAGAAGGAAAGAGATATCAATTTTAACTTAGGTATGTTATTATAATAATAGAAATGGAAGTTTATTGGATAAAGTAAGGAAATAGAAAAAATAATCAAAAGAGGTCAGGAAAAAAGAAGAAACAAAGTAAAATGTAGTACATATAATTTCAAAAATAAATGGCAATAATAATCTCTAATATGTCAGCAACTACAGTTAATCTTTTATGTAACACTCTCAAATTAGAAGGAAAAAAAATCTTATATTGGATTTTGAAAAATTCACATTTTTACTAATTACAACTGCATATTAAAATAACACTTAATAAAAATTAACAGAGAGATCTAGAAGATAAATTTAAAAAGACATTTTTCAAAGCCACCCATTGCCCTCACTAGCAGAGAGGTGAGGACAAGGAACCCAAAGGCTGGTCAACCTTGAAGCTCTGAAAGGTCAGAGCCAACCACCCGCTGTTTAATTGAGACAATGGCAGCTGAAGCAACCTCCACCTTTTAGTTTTAGGTAAATCCTTGCTGATTGCAGTTACTGGAATTGCCTGCGTAAAGGCTATGGGTGTATCCCACAATCTGAATATAAGGGATCCGTAGGCCTGAGCAAAGCAGAATCCTTCCCCTTGAGTTGGGCTCCCGCATGGACCCCAATATTCCCAAAATAATATTTTCTAGTTTCTTTCATTTGCATGTGGCCTCCTCCAGAGCCCAAAACCTGAACCTTAACCCTGAACCGCATGGGATGTGAGGGGGACACTCCCAACTTGAGCCCAACCTGGGGCACTCACAGACATGTTTGTGAAATGTAAATAAATCGGAGGGTCATGATGGAATTTTATAGCATTTAATGTTAAATAAACTATGTATATTAAAATACAATATTAATGGAAATATAGCACAGGATATTATTTTATTATACTTATATATGTATTCTTGTTTACATATATACATTTTTATACTTTTTATTTATGTATACACACACTTTGTGGGTGTGTAGTTACTCTAAACATGAATGGGAAGACACATAATAAATTTATGGTAGCAAGAGGCTCTGAGGAGAGAGGGTTGAATATTCAGCTCCAAAGATTGAATAAGAATATTTCAACTCTCTGATAAATCATAGTGTAAGAACAGTAACACCTACTAATTTTGGCAGAGGGATGAATGGATATATAAAAGATGTTTTCAATGAATTCCTCTGTTTTTAATTTATTAAAATAAATAAAATAAACAAATGCATGAATTCCCTCATCTAAGGCTTCATTCTCTGCAATACCTGAACGTCATCTTAGGAACCTATGAAAGTCAGAACAAAATATTCATTCAACATATACTGCACATACTTCTCTCAAATCACTTCTTTTCAGAAGAATTCTTTCAGTCCCAGTATCAGTTTAACTATTTTGTGAAAGGGAAAAAAAAAAATCCAGCTACTTAGAGCGAAGAAAACAGAGGGCGGGGAAAGATATGCTGGCTCACTAACCTGGAGTAGCTGAAGCAGGGGACGAAGCTGGCTCCAGGAAAGGTGCATTTGGGGTAAGAAGGACGGCGTGGCTTCTTTCTACCTCTCGGCTTTACCTCCTGTTCTACTGACTTGGCTTTTAAATATCTCAACTATGACCCGAAGTGTTGGGAGCAAACCACATTCTCCAAGCTTCCAAGCAATCACAGAGTAAAGAGGAAGAGGCTGTCCCAGGTGCCCAGCTGAATTCTCACAGCAGCAAATCCAAGGCTGGGAAAGGACTTAAGGAGAGGCCCCCTGCTGGCTGGTCCCAGGAGGGCCATCATGTGCCCTCACCGCAGGGACAGGGGAAGCTGACATCCCCAGGACCTGGCCTGAGCCGGTTCCTCCCGCCCTGCTTCCCCGGACTATTAGCACTCGCCCTGACTGTGCTCCATCATAAATAACGCACAGGAAACTGGAGTCAGGGGCTGATTTCAGGGAATGATACTTCACAAAGAGTGAAATTGGGACTCAAAAGAATTGTTGGCCCAGAAGGAAACTCACTACAGACTGATTCATTTGCCTCTCAGCATAACCATTATGGCTTGTCTCATTTTCAGTTCTTATAAGTGTATTTCTAAGGGAAATAATGAACAATATAGACTATTGAAAACAGACCCGGAGACAGGGAAGCATCAATCAGACTCTCAAACTCAGAGGGAAGGTAGGGGAGGGTGGGGGTAAGAGGGAGAGATCAACCAAAGGACTTGTATGCATGCATATAAGCCAAACCAATGGACACAGACAATGGGGGGGTGGGGGGTGGGAGCATATGTGCGGAGGGGTTTGGGATGAGAATGAGGGGGGGTGGGTGAGGGGATGAGGACAAATATGTGATACCTTAATCAATAAAGAAATTAAAAAAAAAGGAGTGGAATGAGACTCTGATAACAAAGCCTCATTTCTGGAGCAGGAGTGAGATCAGCAATGTGAGCCCATGGACAGGGCCTGCCTGGGGTTCTCTGTTAAGCAAAATGCAGAGGATAATTAGTTCTGAAGTGTTCTAGAAGAGAACAAGATTCAGGTAGTCCTTAATTGACTGTGACAGCAAAATATTTGCTATGTGTAATGCAAAATAAGAACTAAAATTATATTAATAAGTGTTGCAAGCCCCATTCGTCTGCCTTTTAAATAATTGAATAATATGAACCCATGCTTCTCTTATTTTGTGCTTAAAAGAGGTGAAAACCCACCCTTGGTGAACTTTTCTTATTTGAGATTGGTACTCCCTATATAAATAACATTAATGTTTCCATTGTGTTTCCCAGAAATGCAGGCAGTCCAAAGAAAAAAATATTTCTACTGAAATATTGTCCTACATTCCCATCTTTATTGTTAGCATACTTCAAATGTTACAACTTCACCAGTGGATGGCAATATTGCTTGGTATTTATCTTTCAGCATTCTAATATGCATTTAGCTGGTGAGGAAACAATTATGCTGCCTAAGAAATAAGACATGTTATTCAATGTTATGTATGTGGGTTATTTTATTTCATACTGGCATGCCAGAAGAAATGATGTGCAGAATCATGTTCCCCTCCAGACGCTTTGTATAGTCTCAGTGAAGAATAGGTCCAACATTCTTCTTTCTGAATAGAGCATGAGGTTATCTGTCATACCCTGAGCCTGATTCTACTCTTACTAGTAACTTTTTGTTATGGCTGAATGCTCTGTGCCCCAGTCCTCTCAGAGGCAAAATGTCCCCAAAATAAGGACCATCTGACAAGTTTGTTAATGATCCTTTGCTATGAATCATTAAAATCTCAATTCTTTGAAAATCACCTTTGCTCAGTAAGTATTGTTAGAATGGTTTGAATTAATAGACATACATTCCAAAGAAGACAATTTATAATAGATTACTTCAATAGCTGTAAGTAAATTCTGATTGGTGGTTCACCTATCACAGCTTACCCGGTCCTCAAAGTAGTCCACCTCTAGCTAACCATGGAATTTAAACCATTTGCCAAAGGAAAAGTGCATTCTTCATAGAATTTTATGGGAACTTATTATTCATAAAAATGGAAAGACTAAGAATTACTATAAAATATTATCTAATATATAGAATGCTAACAGGACAACTGTCAGTCAATTCAACAAATTTATATTATAAGTAAATTAGAATAGGGAGCTATAATATGCCTGCAGTCCATGATATAGGCCCTACTGTGCATTTTTATTTATGGATTATAATCCATTAATAAATGATAAATAATTGAGTATCATTGTAATTCCTAGTTCCATACCGCTCACAAACTGCACATAGCTGTTTGTCTACATAAATATTATTTTTATTCAAAATAATATCTATTATATTCTCAATTTAGTAATATAGTCAAACATGTTAAATATATCTAATAATTCTAAATAAATTGGATAAGCTGTACAAATTAAAGCTTTTAACATTCAACTTGAAACTAAGACCACTTCATAAACTGATAAATCATCTGTTCTCCTATGCCCATAGTTCAGTTTTACTTGTGGCAGTGTTTCATAAAGTTGAGCAATAAATGTAAGATTAGCTCATGAATCTTCACATTCATCTTACTAAAATTAGTTTGTTAAGAATGCGTGTCAGTGGCCATGTAGAAATGTCAGACAGTGGGATGGAGCAGGTCAAACAAGTCCCAAGCCAGGATGTGGGTAGTCTTTCATCACAAATGCTAAGAGTCCACCCATGTGCCCACCGCAGTGAGATCAATGGTGTGTCTACGGAAAAGGCCTGATGCTCCGTTATATAAAAGTTCACCGTTTCTTCCTGATATCTGATACGATAACTTACTGTTTGTTATTTAAAAACATGTTTATCAGATCTCCATACATGATAGCACTAGATACATTTCTGGAAAATATTTTCTTGGAATGCAGTTGCTTTATAAAGTGTATGCGACCTCTGGTGCCCGGTGAGGACTCTGAATATAAATGCAGGACAGATGCGAATTCAAGGGTCTCAGAGTCAGACGTTATGAAACATTTATGGTCTGGAGTTTGTCCTTAAATATCTAATCACAAGATGAGCCCAGTTTTCAGGGTACAGTTTTCATAAAATTAAAGATAATTGTGTTCTGTAAATAGCATTGCATTGGCTGTGTTTTAAAAAGGCAATCTTCAGCTTTTTATACACACACACAAAGTTTAAAATGTTTGCAATTTTTGCATTTATGAAGCAAGAGGAAAATGCTCCTAAATTCACCGCTGCCTCCAGGTGATCGCCCACTTCTCCCTATTGAAATGTATATTTTAAATTCGTCCTCCTTGTGAGTAACGAAGTTGAAGAATGAGACAGTGTCTCTAAAATCATCTGATAATGAACTTCCTCCTCACACCTTCATCTGAGATTTCCTGTTTTCTATTATAAGAGTAATACCCTCTCATTTTTTTTGTAAAAATATTTGGATTCTAAATATGAAAACAGTCATTTTCAAATAGAAAGCTTTGCCATTCTGCTAAAACTACAGGCAGATTGCTATGAAAACTGGCACTCTGACTATAATAATTAAAATAAAAATATGACATATTTTTACAAACCTCTTCCCAGTGAACAAATGGCAAATAGATTTCTTGGATAAATAGAATGAAGTCAGTAAACCTTGTGAGCAAAGTATTCACTTAAAAAAAGAAAAGAAAAAAGAAACCTAGTTCTGCTGGGCCAGATGTCGGCAAACTCATTAGTCAACAGAGCCAAACATCAACAGCACAACAATCAATCGCAATCTCTTTGGAGAGCCACATTTTTTAAACTTAAACTTCTTCTAACGCCACTTTGCAAAACAGACTCGCTCAGGCCGTGGCATTTTGTAGAAGAGCCACAATCAAGGGGCCAAAGAGCCACACGTGGCTCACGAGCCACCGTTTGCCGACCTCAGTTCAAGGATATCCTTTGACAAACGGCATTGGAGTTTCTTAGATTCTGTTTTCACGTCCCTGACCTGTCAGTGAGGGCAGGAACACAGGGTGGCCTTCTGTCTGAGGAGAGTGGACAGTGAGGTCTGCAGGCAGGGATGGTGCCGCCTCACACTGAGGCCTGGGGGAGGATGGCGGGGAGCACTGCGCCGGGAAGGCTGTCTCTCTGGAACCTTTCTGTCTGCCCTGCGAGGAGACTCGGCTGACCTGCCAGGCCCCCTCCCCTGTTCTTGCTGAGTCACTGGCTGTGCGGGCACCGGTTCCGGCCTCACTGCCCTGAACACGCACACGCTGGCTGACTGCCTGGTGTCCGTGACACTGAGAGAGGACCTGAGAGTTGGCTATTTATGGCTCAAGAAACTATCCGCAAGCCCAATTAAACACTGCATTTAAAGCTGTGTATCAGTTATTAGAATCCAACAGCATTGCTATGGGAACAGCGCCCCACACACAGTCAAATGACTTTGTTAGGCTTAATCTCTCGAATCATAAATAAATGAATACAAAGAGATGGCAGGGCTGTTTGAAATGCTTTTTACCTGCTCGGTGATTGGGGGTACATAAACCAAATTGCAGCGCTGACCACACGTCTTCATTTAGAAGCCGCTCACATTTAGTTGCTGAACTTCACCAGAGACATTTCAGAGGAGAGTAATTACAGAGGCAATTTCAATGTAAAGCCACACAGGGAAGTAATTTAGGGCAATAATAACCATGGCCTCTAAACAAAGATATAGAAATTAGACTCTGTGTCTTATTTAACTGAAAAAGATTAAAGAGAAAATAGCCACACTGTTCTCCACAGCGGCTGCACCAGCCTGCATGCCCGCCAGCAGCACTGGAGGGCTCCTTTCTCTCTGCATCCAGCACTTCGGTTTGTTGACTTGTTGACGATAGCCATTCTGACAGGTGTGAGATGTACCTCATTGTTGTCTTGTTGCATCTCTCGGATGGTCAGTGACTTGAGCATGTTTCCATGTCTCTTGGCCTTCTGTATGTCCTCTTTCAAAAAGTGTCTATTTAGGTCCTTTGCCCTCAAAAAATTTAAAAAATGGAACTAGCAATCACACTTCTAGGATTATATCTCAAGAAAACAGAAACGCCAATCAGAAAGGATATATGCACCCCTATGTTCATAGCAGCACAATCTACAATAGCTAAGACTTGGAAACAGCCTAAGTGCCCATCAGCAGATGAGTGGACTAGAAAACTGTGGTACATATCTATACAATGTAGTAAAAAAGAAGGAATTCTTAACGTTTGCAACAGCATGGATGGGACTGGAGAGCATTTGCTGAGTGAAATAAGCCAGTCAGAGAAAGTTAAATATCACATGATATCACTCATTTGTAGAATATAATGAACATCATAAACTGATGAATAAAAAGAGACCCAGAGACAAGGAAGCATGGAACAGACCATCAAACTTCAGCAGGAAGGCAGGAGAGGGTGGGGGTGGTAAAGATCAACCAAAGGACTTGCGTGCATGCATATGAGCATAACCAAAGGGCACAGACATTGGTGGGGGGGCATGTGCCCGGGGTGCGGGAGGCTGCGGGGAGGCCAACGGGAGAAAAAGGAGACCTGTGTACTCCTATTTGTAATACTTTAAACAATAAAAAGAGACTTAAGGTCACAGGAAATTAACATAATTCTAAGTTTTACATGCATATTTTGTTGCAGTTGTTTGATATAATCATTGCAAGATTTTTAACATTACATTTAGGAAGGGAGTAGAACAAAGATGTGAACCCTCCCCAAAAAATAATAATAAAGGAATGATAAAAAACATAAAATAGCACTGAGCATAGCTTCAACTTAAGGAAAACTGCGGTGTTAATAAAACACCCATTTTCAGATTCATGTCTCCCACATAACAACACGTGGCAGGCTTGTGCTGTGCTTCTTTCTAGAGATATATTTAAAGTGAGATGTAGCCCAGCCTGTGCGGTGGGTTGAGCATCACCCTATGAGCCAAGAGGCCATGAGTCCTATTTCCAGTCAGGGTACATGCTGGGTTGTGGGTTTGATCCCCAATCGGGGGCATGCAGAAGGCAGCTGATCAGTGATTCTCTCTCTCTCTCTCTTCCTTCCTCTCTGAAATCAATAAAATATATTTAATAAAATAAAATATGATATAGACACATGCAAACAGGTTGTGTATACTGTTATTTATGCTAAATAAATGTTTTGTGTGATAGCTCTAGTCCTCTGATAATCACATTTCAAAGACTTTCCTTTAACTCTCAAGCTAGGTTTGCAGGTCTGACTCCGGCATGAGAGGTGTGAGGACAGAAAGAGAGGGTAAAGAGAAAGAAATCATATGAAGACAGGGCAAGAGAATAGCAAGATATGTGGTTATTAGGATGAAGGACATAATGTAACAAAATGCTTACATCATTTAAGCAAATAAAATGTTGTGGGTTCAGATCCCAAGTTCACAATTTATAGGAAGTATGATTTAGGAAGTATGATTTTGGTGAAGTATTTAAGACCCTTTTGTATTTTAAATTTGGAATAATAATTTTAAATTTTCTAACCTCAATTAGAGATAATAAAACCAAATTTCTTTAGTTTACATTGATAATAGTGGGTAACTGTAGAGTGATTTATGCAGTTCTTGATATGTACTTGATTAATTCTTAATGATTCTTCTTCTAAGTTCTTCAATAATTTTTCCTTAGTGAATCTTTCTCTCCATCCCATTTCTATTTTTCTCTCGTATATTCTAAGATACATGAGATTGCAATAGATGGTGTGCTAATTTCAGGTAGCTGCTGTAAACTTTTTTGGGGGAATATTTTGGGTTTGGACTTATTTTGTAATTACCACAATGTGGCACTAAAGCAATAAATTTATCCTCTTTGTTGTGGAGGACAGACCTTTGAAATGAGGTGATGCTTGGCTGCACTTCCCCAAGAGGATCTTGGGAGCATCCATTCCAGGCCTCTCTCTGCCTCTTGGTGGCCGCTGGCCGTCTTGGTATTCCATGACTTGCAATAACATCCATCTCAGACTCCATCTTCACATGGCCTTCTCATCTGTGTATCTGCTTCAGGCTTCTCTTCCTCTCCCTTGTAAGGACAAATATGATTGTATTCATGCTCCATCGGGATAATCCAGGGTAAGATCTTCCTCTCAAGAGCCTTAAGTGCATCTTTTGCCAGGTAAGGTAATATCCACAGCATCTAGGAATTAACATAGAGTTTGGGGACCACTGCTTAGCCCATTACAGATGGCCTCAAAGGTGGTTCTAAGTCTCAGATGCCATCACTCTGTGATTCAATAAGTGATTTAAGTTTTGTACTAGAGGAGCAAGTACTACAGGAAGCGCTGAATAGTTAAAAAATATAGGGTCGCTAAAACCAGTTTGGCTCAGTGGATAGAGTGTCGGCCTGCAAACTGAAAGATCCCAGGTTTGATTCCGGTTAAGGGCATGTACCTTGGTTGCGGGCACATCCCCAGTAGGTGGTGTGCAAGAGCTGATCGATGATTCTATCTCATTGATGTTTCTAACTCTCTATTCCTCTCCTTTCCTCTTTGTAAAAAAATCAATAAAATATATTTTAAAAAATATATATATAGGGTCAATGCAACTAGTTTTAAAAAAATACCATTTGCCAAGAGTAGCTCAGATTCAGCATATCCATGCAATGGGTGTGCCCTATAGCCTTTCCTACTTTATGTCTCTATCATGTAATGATTTCTTAATATAGAACTTTCATCATATGAATAAAAATGTCACATTTAGCCTACAAATATGTGTCATTATATATGTCATCACACTTACAGAGTCAGACAAAATGGCCCTGTTTCTGAGAGGCAATTGTGAAAATACACATGTACTTTTAAAATATACAGAAATATCGAACCACTTAATATTTGAATATATTATTAAAATGAACACATGAGGAAAATGTGTATATTTTCTTCATAAAATTGGTATATAGATAAGGAGCAAAAGGAAGGTGATTCAGTAATTATTATTTCCTATTTGTAATACATACAGCATCTTATTCCATATCCACTCAGGTTGATAGGAAATACTGAACCATGTACCTTGTAGCAAAACAACCACTCCTCTGGAATTTTAAATACTCTACTAACTATTTTTCACATGATTTGAATGCTTATTAATTTAGTATCATTTCACTAAATGATTCTTCTGTATTTTTACATAATATTTAAGGAAAACAGAATTAAAGCAGTTTTATATTACTCCATTCATTTTTTGATAATTTGATAGATATTATGTCCTTTCATTTTGCTCCCTAGTAAAATAACATTCAGTAATTTCTTCTTTTTTTAAAAATATATTTTATTGATTGTGTACAGTGAGGAAGGGAGAGAGATAGAGAGTTAAAAACATCAATGAGAGAGTCATCGATCAGCTGCCTCTTGCACACCCCCCACTGGGGATATGCCCGCAACCAAGGTACATGCCCTTGACCGGAATTGAACCCGGGACCTTTCAGTCCCCAAGCCAATGCTCTATCCATTGAGCCAAACCAGTTTCGGCAGTAGTTTCTTCTTGAATAATGGAACTAAATGTAATATTTTTCAAACAAATAGCTATTATTTTTATTTGACATAAAGCAAATATTTACATTTGAAGTGATTTAGGTATATACAGTTTTTTGCATTTCTTAATTGAGTAAATGTCTTTTAAAAATATATATTTATTGATTGCAGAGGGGAATGGAGAGAGAGAGAGAGAGAGAGAGAGAGAGAGAGAGAGAGAGAGGAGTCAGTGATGAGAGAGAGTCACTGATTGGCTGTCTCTCGCTCGCCCCGTGCTGGGGATCAAGCCTGCAAATCGGGCCTGCGCCCTGACCAGGAATCAAATCGTCACCTCCTGGTTCCTAGGTCGTTGCTCAAACACCGAGCCACGCCAGCCGGGCTTGAAATGTCTTTTTGAAAAATGAGATTTTTATCCAGTTGTAATGACAATGATTAACAAATGTGAGTTAGATATAAGAAAATCTTTATGTTTTAAAATACATTGGAATGCTCTAAGGAAACACATTAGCTTATGAAATACTACAGCGATTTTCAATCTCTTTCATCTTATAGCACACACAAACTAATTACTAAAATTCTGTAGCATACAAAAATATGTATTTTTTGCCAATTTGATCCTAAAAGAGGTATAATTTTGATTTATTGACACTGGACAGCTATTATTGTGTTGGCTACTGTTATTTTTTATCTAACAATCTAAGGCAGAGATTTTAACCAGTGTGCTGCAAGAATTTTTAAAATGTGCAATACCTGACTATTTAGACAGAGGTACTGAACTCTTTTCCCTTAGATTGGGTTCTGTCACCATCTTACATGTTAGGACTTGTTTGCCCAATAAACACATGCACACACAAAACAAAACAAAACAAAACACACACACACAAAAAAACCAAACCAAACCAAACAAACAAACAAACAAACAGATAAAGAGACTGTATCTTGTTAACATTTTTGGGCCAGCACCCAGCACATGTAGTGGAAAAATCTAGTAATAATTGATTGTTGGATAAATACATTTTCATGAATTTACAATTCAAAGTGGATCTCTTTAAACTATAACTGTAAGGGCATTTACTGTCCTGATTACCATAAGATAGTGTTGGACAAGCCTTCATACATGTCTGACAGTCCGTGTGAACAATATTGGGGATTGTCTTCCAGGAAAATGTACGTGTTCTCAGCTGCATTTCCCTCAAAGAAGCCAAGAGGCATTCCCCTGGAAGTTGTCACCCACATTTTGTCTAATCATTTCTCTGAAGCAGCTATAGAACAAGAGGAGTTAGTGATTTGCCCGCTTACTATCTAATACTTTTAAAAATCTAATTTCTAAAATGTATGTCTATCTGGAATCAATGCCTTATGTTCGTATTTTCTACAACTTTCAAGGTTGCTAACATGAACATGTTTTATTTCAACTTCTTTTTTAAGAGCTTTTCTTTTTCTTTTGTTTTTTAAAGAATGGCCACTTATTACAGTGACCAGCTGCCCAACCGAAGAAAAGAACACAGAAAGGCCTTCAAGTCCAGGTCCGACACTTCTTACCTCCTGTGATTTTCTGTCAATCCCTTCACATCTGGGAGCCTCAGCTTCCCTCCTTTCACAGCAGCAATGACAACACAATGAACACCCACCTGAGAGAACTGCCGTGGGGTTAAATGACACAACGTGAGTAATGTGTCTGCTACCGCCTCGGAGTTCCTCTCTTCTCTGGTGAGGATACTCAAAATAGCACCCAACATTAATGCAAACACATCAATGTTCTATACGGCTATCCCCTAGGCCAGTGGTCGGCAAACTCATCAGTCCACAGAGCTAAATACCAACAGTACAACCACTGAAATCTCTTTTGAGAGTCACATTTTTTAAACTTAAACTTCTAACGCCACTTCTTCAACACAGACTCACTCACGCCCTGGTATTTTGTGGAAGAGCCACCCTCAAGGGGCCAAAGAGCCGCATGTGGCTCGCGAGCCGCAGTTTGCCGACCATGACCCTAGTGTCCCATTCCTTCCTGATAGCTTCCCAGGGACCGTCCAGCAGGTACACAGACCCCCTGAGGCAGCACAGCGGCGGGCCCTGTCATCAGCCAGCTCCTCCTCCTGCTGCCCTTGCTACGGGCTGAGGGTGACTGCCCCGGTCCTCAAAGAGGGCACTTCATGTAGACCAGACGGCTGGCCTTCTCCTTGGGGGCCCTGCACTGATCATTTCATAAATCTTTAAAACACCCAGGATTATGAAAGGGTGTAATCTATCTCATAAAATTCAGTAAAAGATGACACTCTTCAGTGGGCCCTTTGGCTCTCTAAGGGCTGTAACTGCATCACTACAGCCAGTGGAAGACTGAGGGGCCATGCAGCATGGCAGCATGGGAATCCAGACACTTAGGTGCTTCAGCAACAGCCCAGCACCCAGCCATGCACCTGCCCCTTTCCTGCACCCACTGCTCCGAGGTCTCTTCCAGCACCACGCACCTCCCTGCGGGCACCTGGAGATTCTGCAAAGCTGCTCAGATCATTCAATTCTATTAACGCCTCTCCCTGACGGGGGCCTCCCCTTGTGTTTCTTTGCCAGGAGGACTCATTTTCAGTGTTTTTGTTGTTGTTGTTGTTGTTTTTTGTCTCTATGTACTTTGACTAAGTCATATGTCTGGGTTATAGAATCAATAATAGTAAGTTCTTCAAGGCTATATGTTTACTGTGCCGACTAAACAAAAAGTCTTCAGTTATGTTTGTACAAATGCTTGATTTTGTTTTCCTAAACACCACGGGATAGCGGAACCATTGGATTGAAAGAATATTTGAATTTCAATTCAACTATACTGTTTTTTTTTTTTAAAGAACTCTGACTAGATAAATTAAAGAGACTCATATTCCTTATCCATAAAATCTGATACACGACGCACTTGTCAGGAGGATTAAAAAGAGTGACTTATGCCAATGTGTCTTTCAAGGAATGGTGCTCAAAAATATTAGCTCTCCTCTACTTTCCTTTTACTCATACACATGATGAACATGGCATTTAAAAAAAATAGAGAATTGTAAATCCTCTGTATATCTTTTTGCTTTTTTTCCTACAAAAAACAAATAGTAAACATTTTTTTAAAATTTTTTTATTTTATTTTATTGATTTTTTACAGAGAGGAAGGGAGAGAGATAGAGAGCCAGAAATATTGATGAGAGAGAAACATCAACCAGCTGCCTTTTGCACACCCCCTACCGGGGATGTGCCCACAGCCAACGTACATGCCCCTGACCAGAATCGAACCTGGGACCCCTCAGTCCACAGACCAACGCTCTACCACTGAGCCAAACCGGCTTTGGCGAGTAAACATTTCTTATTGTCCTCTTTTAGTGTTTAATATCTTAGGATCATATTTTCTTCCCAAACTATTTTACTTGCTGGCAATTCTTTCAAAAGTGTCTTATATCATAGAACTACATCCTGGTTTTTGCCAAGTATATAATATAAGAAATCCTTAAATTTTGACTCTGTTTTTAACCACTGAGAAAATATATTTTTTATTGCTATTTTCTCTGTTGTTTACAAAATATTTTTCACATTCTCTTTCATTCACATTTTATGTAGACATCTATATGTTTATATGTACACTAGAGGCTCGGTGCATGGATTCAATTACTCAATAAGTACTCAATAATTACTCAAGCAATAATCAAAGTCATTATCACTATTTAGTGGAGGAGAAGAGCGTGGCAAAGAACCTGTATGAATCGCCATTGGAGAAAATAGTGAAAAGACAAGCAAACGCCATTTCAGAAGCGGACAATGGCATGCACGCATGGCTTCATGAGCTACAAGTCCTTTTCCCAACTTCTCCTATGGCTCTAATATCTACAGCTCATCACAGTATGGCTGTAAATCTTCCCTAACAGTAACATGGGGGCTATTGATTAAAAAGAATGATTCCAAGTTGTGTACTTCATTGTATCTTTAACATATTCAAAGTTTCAAATAAACTGACTAGCTTCCCTTCTAACTGAATTGATATTATTTAGATAAAACTGCCATACTTCTGCCTTTGAAAATAACACCTTTAAAAATTTCAGATATAATTTAGAATGACAGAAAAAGAGCTATTCTTAATTTAATTTACTTTTAAAGAGAAAAGTATACTTTAGAACTAGCAGTCTCTTTTTCTAAATTTAGAACATATAATTATCTACTGTGTTCCAAAATTATTTAACTGCAGTCAATAATATATTGTTTACGCTAACATCAGGTCTAAGGAATTGCCACCACGTTGAATGTTATTTCCAATCTATCTTGAAACGTCTCTTTGAAACCATGCCATCTACTGTCCTTTTCAGTAGCCATTACATCCATTTTATCTGAAAAAATGCTAAACGCCATTTGCTATGCTCTGCCTCCTCTCTCCCCTGTGTCAGAGAAGAAATGTCACTGGTTTACATGGCGGAGATCTGTCTACACGATGACCAGGTCTAATGGTTACATCTCCATGTTGAATGGCTGAACAAGCCCGAGTATTTCTAAATATCAGAGGACAGAGGAACATAAAGGCCTCTGCTTCTATCCCTATGGCGCTTACATAACCCCTCTCTGAAGGCAGGGATGGTCTTCAGCTTAGCACAGTGCATTGACAGTAACGTCAGTGTAATTGTGTGCAGTTGGGGTATAATTTAGAGGTAAACAAACAGGTAGCTGTGTTTCCCCAGACAGGAAAGCAGGTAAAGATTGGGAGTGAGGGAGTCATAAGAGGGAAAGACCTCGCTGGCTGCTCTGCACAACAGCCCTCTGTAGTCCAATGGATTCAAAAGCAGATTCAGAAGTCAGACTTCCTGGGTTTAAATCTCGCTGCACTAGTCCCTCTCTCCACAACCACAGGTACTTAACAAAATTATATATATACACTAGAGGCCCCGCACATGACACTCAGGCACAGGGAGGGTCCCTAGGCCTGGCCTGCCATCAGAGGTGATATGGGCCTTTCCGCTGAGGGCCCGGGCCTTCCTTTCCTGGTTGCCTGCTACTGGCCTGGGCCTTCCTTCATTCTGCGCCGCCCCCTGGTGGTCAGTGCACATCATAGCGAGTGATCAAACTCCTGGCCTCCCAGTTGAATTCCCAAGGGGACACTTTGCATATTAGCTTTTTATTTATTTATTTATTTATTTATTTAAATATATTTTATTGATTTTGTACAGAGAGGAAGGGAGAGAGATAGAGAGTTAGAAACATCGATGAGAGAGAGAGTCATCCATCAGCTGCCTCTTGCACACCCCCTCCTGGGGATGTGCCTGCAACCATGGTACATACCCTTGACTGGAATCAAACCCGGGACCCTTCAGTCCCCAAGCCTATGCTCTAGCCATTAAGCCAAACCGGTTTCGGCAGCTTTATATATATATAAAATCACATTGTTATTAAAACATAGTTATAAGAATATAGTATGACTGACTTACTATACATTTATAAATGCTGCCATACCTGGTTTGGCTCGGTGGATAGAGCAGCAGGCTGTGGATAGGAGGATCACAGGTTGGATTCTGGTGGTCAAAGGCATATGCCCAAGCTGCAGGCTTGATACCAAGTAGAGGGCATGCAGGAGACAGCCAATTAATGATCCTCTGTCTTCACTGATGTTTCTATGTCTTCTTCTCCCTTCCTCTTTGAAATTAAAAAAATAAAAAAAAATTAATAAAAAAATTGCTATTCTCAATATAATTTGAATGTTATTTGTATGAAAACATTTTATAATTTCCTTCCTACTGGTTTTTTTTTTTTTTTTTTTGAGTGATCACAAGGGCAAAATTGCAGGAAAGATCCTCAAATAAAATTATTTGTAAACATTTTTCTTAATTCACACTTCTATTTCAGAGGAAGATTATATTAACACTATAGGTCCAGTGCATGATATTTGTGCACTGGGGTAGGGGGTGGATTGTCCCTCATTCCAGCCTGCACCCTTTCCCAGTCCGGGAGCCCTTGGGGGTGCCCGATGTGGCTTAGGGGAGTGGGCCTAATCCGAATCGGACATCCTTAGTGGCCACTGCACTTGCCAGCCGTCAACCCAGCTTGTGGGGGCAGCTCCACCAGGGGGCAGCGCAGAAAGGACCACGAGGGGGCAGCTCCTGCATTGAGCATCTGCCCCCTGGTGGTCAGTGCACATCATTGCAACTGGTTGTTCCACAGTTTTGGTCAATTTGCATATTACCCTTTTATTATATAGGATGCCTGGGGAAAAGATTAAGTTTGCGCCCTAAACTGACAGATATGCTTACTAGTCATTTAACATTGCTGGAAGCATCCATGGGATCTGAAAATATACTTTTCAAAAACATTAATATGCTATATTAAAACCTGATGAACTTGCCCATCCTGAAGATTTCAAAACTACCACGTAACAACAGGTAAGGTCAGATTGTTACTCTACTCACTAAACATCCTGGGGAAGGCGCTTGGTCCACGTCCTGCCAGAGGATGAGTGAGCTGAAATCTAGGGCGAATGATACGCAAACAGCTCCCCGTAGAAGTAGGACTCCAGCAAGAGGAAGGTGAGGAGGAGGGAGAAGCGTTTCTGTGTAGACTTGATTGGCCACAGTCACCGAGAAAGGCTGGTTCTCACTGAGTGAGCATTTGCATATTTTTCCTAAGCATGAAGGGAAATGTAAAAATCAAGAGAGAGAAAAGATGGTCCAGACAAGACCCACTTCTGTTTGTTTCCTGGAAAGAGTGACACCAGCTCGGGAAGGCGCCTGGCCCAGAGTCTTGACAGACGCAGACACTGTCAACGCCGCCGTCTGTGCCCAGGGCTCCTTCTTCCATATTTACTGCCACCCGCCACCGTCCATCCAAGCACAGAGTCATCTGTCAGGCAGTGGCGCCCATCTGCTGACGCTGTGGAGGATTGCTGTGAAAAGGTTGAAATGTTTCTGCTCCTGGAACTTGCTTTCCAAAGCAGATCGTGAAACTGTAAAGAGAATCCCTGGTGAAGACGTGAACACTGGAAAAGACATGTCTGCTAAGAAACTTGTGCTGTGGGAGGCAGGGAGGATGGAGGAGGCAGTCAAGGTGGAGTCAATGTAAGGCCGTCCTGAGCTCTGGATTGGGGGTGCTGGGAGGGGCTCTGACAGTCTCCGTTTTCACTGGAGTTCTGTGGTGGAGGTTAACCCAACCCCATGTACCTGGGAAGTGTCTTAGATTTAATCACTTACTTCACTGTATTTTAATTATTCTGAGCTGTTAGGGTTGACTCTTTTCACCAGGAGGGGCGATGCCATTTAATTCTGGAGTTAGAAAGGAAGAAGGCCAAACATTTAAGAACTCGTCACAGAAGTAAAGAAAAACTGCTACCTTCATGGTAACGAAAGGGGAAAAAAAATTAAAATTATGAGACCCTTATGAAAAAAATTGCTCTACTAAATTAAAAAAAAAGTATTTGTTTAGCAAACGGCAAGAAATTGTTTTTCCAACCTTTTCCAACTACGTTCCCAAGGGGCGTATGTCCACTTTAGCTCCTGTGGCACACAGGACTTTTCAGAGCTCTTTTTCAATGGGGGAGTGACTCAGTCACCTTTTCTCTCTAAGGATCTAAAAAGCTAAGAAAAAGCACACTCTAATTGAGCGGTTCAATAAAAATTCTGAATGGGTAAATAACCAAATACCGAGTTTGATCCGGACTACAGTGGATGCCTCTCGTGCATGGGTTTAGGGCATCTCTGACCTCTGACTTCTCTCTTCTCCGAGGACGTGTTTCTTTGCTTGGAATTGGCCCAGAGGCTCCTTAACTGTCTTTATGTATGTGCGTTCTTGGTCCTTTAGCTGTTCTAATTGGGTTTTTGTTTGATTGTTTGCTTTTTGCTTCCTTTTATTCCAAATCACCCATTTGATTCTTGCTGATTCCCTGTGAATTGTTCTTCATTTCAGTGAATGTACCCTTCATGTCTGACTGGTTTTATATATATATATATATATATATTATGCTGTTGAAGTTCTCAGTGCGTTCCTTTCTTTGTTTCTCATGTCTGGGAGTGGACTGACTTCTATAATAGGTTCAGAGGAAGCCAGCCGCCTGGTAGGCAGGCGAGGGATCTTCCAGGCTCCCAAGCAGCTCGGTGTGGCACGAGGGGTGAGTGAAGAGGAAAGCTTCACTCCGTGTTGTTGATGACTGATTCTGACAAACGCTGCGGCTCCCTGTTAGAGAACACCTTGTTTCTGCATCCCAAACCATTCTCTCCCACCAAGCGTTTATCAGTGACAAGGACGATATTTTACTCTCTGTTTTCGCTTCTGTGGGATGTGGCCCCCCAACGTAAAAGGATAAACAGCTGTTACGGATTTTAATTATGGCGAATAATAAAAACTACGGTTATAGTGGCGATTATCATGAATGAGGTGGGTTCTATTTAGCAAGCATGAAAGCTATTTAATTACTGACATCTCCACTTGGTGAAAAAAATTAAAAGCTTGCAAAGCTTAGGGAAATGCCCAGAGTCCCAAAGTCTGGGAAGTATTCAAAATTTAGACATAATCTTTCTGCATAAAATTGTACGTAATATTAAATTACAAACTGATAAGGCTGTTTCTCTAGACTAGCATAAAAAAAGAGAGAAGCAAAGATGATTGCATGTGCCACTCACATTTACACCACTTTTAAAATCTTTAATGTCCCTGTTTGTTGTTTTTTATAATAGTTCACCTTTCGCCATGAATATTATGACACCCAATTACCAAGGCGTCAAGGTGTCTAGATGTGACCTATCAAAGTGAAAAGTTAAGTATTAATCAGATGTTCCTAACTGATGGGAAGTCATTGGTTTAATGGGAATTATGCCTTCATATGTTACATGCTAAGTGTTACACTATCTTCATAACAAATACCTCAAAATTAAGTTGAGGTTTAATTTTCATATCATTGACCACTGGTGCCTGTGCTACAACTGGCATTCCATTTTTCACTACAAATTAGATAAATCAAAAACAGAAATGATATTTGCAGATAATAAGGCGTATTTTACATGTGGATGCTTTAAATAGAACCATTGAAGGTTTTCTATGGCAAGTTGATTTGCTGAACGTTTACTGTAGAGCCGGAGGGAAGCTTAGTAATGCATTTATCTAAAACTAATGATGGTAATGAGCTTGCGCTATGCAATGCCCTCAATAAAGAAGTGACAGTTTTGAGCGGAGGCACATTTTTGCTAATATTTTGCTAAATATTTGTAGGGAAAAAAATGATTTGAA
Organism: Nyctalus aviator; assembly: GCA_036971965.1. NCBI lineage: Eukaryota > Metazoa > Chordata > Mammalia > Chiroptera > Vespertilionidae > Nyctalus > Nyctalus aviator. The sequence continues at coordinate 169,099,527 of CM072925.1, forward strand.
TCATTTGCAAGTTATATGAACCATTAGCGATTATGGCTCCAGGTATTAACTGCGAGTTATTTAAGTAATTTCTAAAGCCTGTTCCACAGTAGGCCAGGCATTAATCACTTGTTATGTCTTTTATAAACACGGAAGCTATTAACTGAAAATTTTAGGTTTGCATAGAAGACATTATCACTGATGATTATAATATTAAAAAATAATGACTGATTTACATTTTGTTGAAGGATGAAATCCTTATACTACATTAGAATGACCCTTTTTTAAAACTATAAAACAAGGGAAATTAAGTAGATAACAAACAAAGGGAATTTGCAGCAATATTCATGCCACTGGAAACACAATGGTTGCAGTACAACAGCAACTAGAACACAATCTCCTTTTGAAACAGCACAACAAGCGCACGTGGATGGGGCTGAAGGCGGAAATAGTGGGAATAGAGGGTGTGGGGAGGGGAGCTTTCATGGTGTTCCAGTGTTTCGGTTCCAGTGAGGCACCTAGTGCCACTGTGACTAACCTACTGTTTAAAAGCACCAATATGGGGTTGCACAGTGATGTGCTTTTTAGTTAGTTGAAGAATTGTAAACCATTTGAAATAAAATCCATCATAAGTTTTCCATATACTTTTAGATATTGTCATATTTTTGCCCTACCGCTTGCTGGCAGAGAAAGTAAACGCATGTTGTCAAAGAAAAGTATATCCGATTTGAACTCATTTGTTTTAGTTATTGTTTAAAAGCAAAATTTACTCTTGTGTTCAAGTCCGGAAGCTTACGTAGAGAATTTAGACATCGAGTTAGAAAAATAATACAAGTGAAATAGGGAGCTGACTTGAATGGCAGTCAGTGTGGCGGGAAACCTATCTGTGCAAGACCAACTTCGAGCTTTCAGCCCTCACATGGCTCTGACCTGCTGCTGCTGACACAGATCTCTGTGTGTCTCTCAGCTTCAGCCATTATTACGGGAAATATGAGAAAAATTGATCGTTTTTATTGTTCTACACTTGACTGAAGTATATTTTTTATTGTTTAAGGGATCATAAAAAAAAACATAGTAGAGGAAAGAGAAAGTTGTTTTAAGAAATAAGAAGAAAGGTCTTGCCATTAAATAGCTACTTCATGCAAACAGAAAACTTTGATAAAATATCTATTCTTTTGAAGATACGAGTGGTTCTTTGCTAATTTGGTTACAGGCTATGAGTTCTTAAAGTCTTTACATCACCCCCTTATCAAATGACTGTCTAGCTGTTTGATTAAAGTAAGCAAAGGCACAAGACTATGACAATAACAATTGGAAATATGAAATGGTTAGGAAAATTTTGGTTGTGCCAAACAATTAAGCTTGGTTATAAATAATGAATCAGGGTAGTAAAAAGCTAGGGAAATTCCAAGTGGGATGGGGAAAGACAAGACCATTAAGCATGGCCAAACAAGTTGAACAACTTCCAGCCAGCTAGTGAATTGTAACATCTTATCTTCCCTAACCAAGGACAAGCGCAAATGGTTTACATCTCTCTGCCATAACCAGCAACTATATAGCTTAAATCACACTGGCCTGGGAAAATAGAGAACACAGATCCAATGACTGCCATATGTTCCAGCAAAACCCAAGGATGGACAAAGTCAGGGGAACAAATAACAAAAACCTGATCCTAGCCAATCAGAACCAAGATGAAAATAAAACAGTAAAGCAGATCAAGAATAATTCCAAACGCCCGCGTGCTCATTTTGATGCATCAGTATATTAAAACGCATCTGGAAAGCTGATGGATAGTCTATTGAAACCCTTCCCCTAAGACTCTCCCAAGCAGAAGAAAAATAAAAACCCTCAAGACAAAGACCTGGCTTAGGCTTCTTCCTCTGGGCATGAACTTTTACATCCTCCTAAGTCCTAAGGGTCCCCAGGAGGTGTGCAACAAGGGGAGCAATGGGCAGCAGCAGCTCGTCCCAGATCCTGACTCCAAAGACCTCTCAGCTTCCCAGAGAGCGGATAGCAGCCCCACCTCCGCTCACTTCTGCCCTGACCTCACTCCCGGTATGCTAAGAGCAGCCCCGCGCTGGCTCCCTTATTGCCTAGAGGAGTGATAGGGAGCCAAAGCATGGCCTTGACCTCTCTTGTGACTTCTTCTACCCCAAGTCCTTCCTCTGTTTCGTGGACTCCAGCTTTAATAAGCAGACTCTCAAAGTCAACTAGACTCATGCTATGAAATATTTCCTACCTGAAGTCAAGAACTCACACGCTATAGGCTGGCCTAAGACAGGCCCACAGTAGGAGGTCCCAGTCCGGTAACAATATGACTTGTTCTGTGATTTTAAAATAGATCAGAATTTTGTCAAGAATGTAGTTGGGTTGTGAGTTTATTCATACTCGATTATGCCTTGAGACTGGTAATTCTAAGACTGATGAATTCAGAAAAAAAATTAATTAATACATACTTTCAGCAGGGAAATTCCGTCTCCTTAACTTTCATTCTTTCACTTATTTCACTCATTCAGTCATTCTTGTACTCATCAAATATTTATTGAGTGCCAATTATGTTCAAGGCACCATGAGAGACACTGAGAACACAGCAATGAGTAGTGAAACTGTCTTACTTACCTCCATGGAGCCTAATGTCTGCCTGGTCAGCACATTAAAAAAATAAATACAAGTGTGGTAAGTATTACAAATTATAAAAATGCAGGGTGCTATAAGAGTGTGTGGCATGGCCTATCACCTTAGTTTTTGATCATCTACTTAGAAAACTATATCTTATAGCGAGATAAACATGATACATTAACACCATTCATCAAGAGATATTATTTCCATATGTAAGTCAAGGCAAGTGGGAGAGGAGATTAAAAAAAAAAGGGGGGGCACAATGCCGAAACCGGTTTGGCTCAGTGGTAGAGCGTCGGTCTGCGGGCTGAAAGGTCCCAGGTTCGATTCCGGTCAAGGGCATGTACATTGGTTGCGGGCACATCCCTGCTAGGGGGTGTGTAAGAGGCAGCTGGTCGATGTTTCTCTCTCATCGATGTTTCTAGCTCTCTATCCCTCTCTCCTCCTCTCTGTAAAAAATCAATAAAATACATTTTAAAAAAAAGGGCACAATCCCCCCCCAAACAAACAAACAAACAAAACAAAACAAAAAAACACTTAAGTTGCTCACCTGTGTAAAAATACTGCAAGGGATTTCAAAGTAAATACCATGAAAAGCTATAATGAGGGCTCTGTGTTCACTGTGAATATTTTAAATTATATACTTGATGAATCCATTTTTCTATATGTAAGTTTTATTTTTAGAATATTGTTTCTTTTAAGAATATTTTTCTTGATTTTAGAGAGAGAGGAAAGGAGATGGCTAGAGAGACAGAAACATCAATGAGATAAAAACATGGCTCCACTGTCTTCTGCATGCCCCCACGGGGCATGGAGCCCACAACCTGGACATGTGTCCTGACCGGGGATTAAACCAGCAATCTCTTGGTTCATGGGTCGGATGCTCAACCACTGAGTCATATTAGCTGGGCAAAATAATATACATATATATAAAAGGCTAAGTGTCCGTCCATCCGTCCATCCGTCCGTCCGTCCGTCCGACTGGGGACACTCAACGCAGGAGCTTCCATGATGCTCACTGGCCATTTAAAAATAATTGGCACCAGGGACCTGGCACCAACAAACCAACACTCAGCTTCTCCAAAGTGGGACCACCACCACTCAGGAGCGACACCCCACCAGATCACACCCAAGGCCGCCAAGACACGATGGTGCAAAACGAGGCCCACAACCCAGCCCACCCAGAAATGGTGGCTGTGGGCGCCAGGTAAAAATGTCACATAGCAACACCCAGCTTCCTCTCCCTAGTGACTAGCATCCTTGGAGTTTTTTCATCCCAGGAACACAACTTGTTTTGTAGCCAGGTGCAAACATTTTACAGTTTAATCAAAAATGTCTGTGAAGCGTTTTCATATGCTTCATCTCATTTGATCCTCACAGAAGTCCTGGAGTTGGTAGATAGGAGACTTGGTAGAATCCTATTTTCTTTTCATTAGCTAGACGTGCGTGAATAGTGATATTAAAATATTTCTTCTAATTAATTTCCTTCCAATATGCATGAATCCGTGCACTGGAACAGTAGTTATTAATAATTACCTAATGTTCACACAGTAACCTCCAGGTTAATACCTTGCAACCAGTATACAGGATGGGGCAAAAAGTAGGCTTACGGTTGTGAGTACTCAAATATTATTTATTAATTATATTTTTTCCTTACAAACAACTATAAATCTACTTAGGTCTCACCCCTGTACATACAGGCAATCCAATAGGAACACTTTTAAATAGAATACTGTATGTTGAGATTAGGAAAGGTTAAAGCAAGCAGAGTGAAATCTTTTCAAGCCTTGAAAGGAATAAAGTTATCTACACTATTCTTAGATTTAAGCTGAGGCAGGTATTCATAAATGACATGCTTTAACATTAACTCATCACACAAAGCTAAGATTCTATTCAAATAGGTTTCTCTTTCTCCCGATCTCTGCACTCTACATGAGATTTTTCTCACCGAACAACAGCTGTAAGATGCATGCCACTGTCATCCTCTCACCAGGCATTCTTCTCTTTGTTGAGATGTCATGTGAAGAGCAAATTCCTCAGTCAAGTTGAACTCAGAGTTCTAAGATTTCATTGCAAGCTAACTACAAAACACTTACAGTCGGCTTTTATTGTGCTAATGGACAATCTTTGCAAGTATCTGCATTTTTTTTTCCTCTTGAAATAAACACCTTAGAGATAAATCTGTTTTCTAAGTGCGTTGCTTTTTATTTTTTGTATTTTAGCTATCTGAAAACAGTTATGTTCTGTGATAAACTTGTTTGCTTATTGGTGTTTGTACTTTAAGAATCTGTTATTCAGTTTAAAAAATCACCTCAAAAATGAATATAAGTGCACTTCTTGGTCTCTAAGTATTTAAACTGAGAGGAAGTTGTCAGGAATAAGAAAAAGTAATTGTATTTCATCTATTTTACTTTAAATTAGTTATTATAACATTTTTCTAAAGTTCTTTTTTTTTTTTTTTAAGTTAGCTTGTGGTAGGTAGGCAATATAATGTTTCACAAATGATGTTCACACCTTAATCCCGGAACATGTAAACGGGTGACCTTAGATGGGAGAAGAACCTTTTGCAGATGTGATGAATGACCTTGAGACAGACAGACTGCCCCGAATTGTCTGGGCAGGCTCCACAAAGTGGCATTGGTTACTGTAATGGAAAGAGTAGGCAGGGCTGTCATCAGAAGAAGCCAGAGAGATGTGAGGATGGCTGGTGTCATCAGGACCTAACTCCCTGCTGAGCCAGCTTTAGATGATGATGAAACGAACCTGGGCTAGAGAAACTGCAAAGTGGCTAGTGGAATCGGGAAATTGCAGCATTTCCTGTTTCATCACCCACATGAGGTGGGTCCGAACACATGCAACGTTTACATGCGAGGTTCTTAAAACTTCAGCATGCAGGGAATCACCGGGAGCACTTATTAAAACACAAGTGCTGGGACTATATGCAGTGGAACCTGGCAATCTGCATTTCTCCCAGGCTCCCAGACAATGCTGGTGCTGCTGACCCATTATGGGAGGTGCCGTCTTGAGAACCACCAAGTTGTCTTATTTTCTGCTCTGACGTTTATATTCACGGCCTGCTGACATGGAGGCCCTTCTCCACTATTCACCAGAAACAAACTCCCACTCAGCTTTTCACAATTCACCTCTTCCAAGAAACCATCCTTGTCCCCCCACTTCCTTTAGCCTTTAATGCGTTCCTATTCTGTACCCGAGGCGTGTTCATAGCGGTGCTTTGTGGGCCCTCTACCCTACAAGCATCTTTAGAAGATTTAAGATGATTATTTTTTCTTTCTTTTTCTTTTCTCTCTTTTTTGTTGTTATCCTCACTCTAATATGGTAACATGATAACTTTTTAATTTTTAGAACTTGTTGTATAAAGAATGATTCCTAAGGTGGACCTAGTTATTGACATTTCAGTAAAATGTAAAAAAAAAAAAAAAAAAGAAAAAGAAAATTTTAAAATACTGGGCAGTTGCATTATTTAGACAAAACATCTTTATCTTTATATGCATATCAATTTGTTTGATGTTTAGTGTTGCATGAATTGGACCCACACTCCAAAGAGCCCATGGGTATTATTTTCTCTCTGTGTGTATTTGATTCCAAAAACATTGCTGGAAAAGAACGGTTATTGTGGTACTTGGTGAAGAGGCAAATACTGTTATTTATATTTCTCAGAAAGAAAGATTGAAAAGGACAAACAGGATGCAGCCTGTAGCATTTTCTCTCCTTGGTGTATGTCACTCCTAAGTCATTTCATCTCTAAGTCATTTCATCTCTTCTATTCTAGCTGGAAAAAGAGAAAAGTTACTGGGTACATACATGCTGGCTCAGTCAGGCCTGGACCCCGGTTCTACCACCCACAAATAAGCTGTTCCCTGTTGTGAAGTTGAAATGCAGAGTGGGAGACATGTCAGACATGTGTTCAGGTAAACAACCTTTTTTATAAAAAAAAGGAAGACAGGAGTGCAGAGCGCATGTTGTATATGATTTTTAATACAGGAAATATTTTTCTGGTAAGACTGTATGTGGTTTACCAAATACATAAGAAACAACAGGAAAACTGTGAAAAGAGCTATATATATTTTTTAGGGCTCTGATTTAATAAAAAAAAATGCTTGCTATTTGGCCCTTAATATTTTTAATCAAAATGTTACTTTTGGAGATGAAGAATATAAATATACTAGAGGCTAATGAACAAAGTTCATGCATGGATAGGGTCCCTAAGCCTGGCCGGTGATCAGGGCTGATCCGAGGAACAACCAGCAGGGCAATCAGGGGGGCCCTGCAGGCACCTGCCTTGGCTGACCTGGGGCCCATGGACAGATCCTGAGTTGAACATCTGCCTCCTGGTGGTCAGTGCATGTCATAGCAACTGGTCATTCTGCCATTCGGTCAATTTGCATATTAGGCTTTTATTATACAGGATGGAAATTTATATTTTAGGATATGCTGTATTTGTTGAATTTTACATGTTCATAGTGTAGAACTTTCAGGTTAATTAAGTAATAGATGGGTTGTCAAAAGGCAATTTCCCAGACGCGTGGTGAAGAGAGAGGCCTTATCCTTCCTAATGACTGCATTTCAAGGGGCTGGCTCCCAGGTCCAGAGAAGGACCGTCTGCCTTTCAGAATACTGACACCAAAAGGGACAGAAAAAGAATTTACAATGAACACTGTTCAAAAGTAGCTCTTCTAAGAAAAGAGAGGTCGGGAGCCTGGAGTCAGAAAGAAATCTCTTTGAAGCCCAGTGACTCTGAGGGAAAAGTTAGGGCCCTCTTGGTCATGTGATTAGTGCATAATTTAGCAGCATGAATAGAACACTAACTTTATCAGCGCTGTCATGGACAAATAGTAATGCTTTCCTTAGGATTCAACTTTTATTTTAGAAAGATAGTATTTCAGGACTTCCTTTTTTCTACCTTATATAGGTGTAAAAGTGCCAGTGAATAATTTATTCCATTAGAAGCATGTTTGGTTATAGTTTTCTCTAATTGAAAAACATCATATAGAAGAATGTTCTGGATTTTTTTTTAATATCACAGTCTTTTTTATTGCAAGCAATGCTATCAAATTGAATTTTGAATAATTTGGAAATCTCATTTTTACCAGACAGGCCTTTCAAATAGTACAAATATGAAAACTAGATAATGCAAATAATAATACTGATGATGATTTACATATCCAATCCTTCTTAAAAGAGATATCAAACCAATAATTGATAACATGAATTGCATAGTTTTATAACCATGATTTACTTTTCTGTATTTTTAATCAGATGAGCAACATAAAAATTCTATCCAACTTTAGTATTTTAATTTCTGCAGGGGAGATGATGAAGAATACTTATTTAAATAATGTGAGGTGGTTTCAATTATTCTACTTTTCTATAACAACATTATTAAGGAGGAAACAGACAACAATACACTTAAAGAAAGAAATAAGTTGTATGAAAACTTAGAATAAGAGTACAGCTCTGAAACTTTGAGGTAAAGTCTCAGAACTGTCTGGACATTCATCTCCAGAAGGTTATGCAAACACCAAAACAAAGGCAAATAAAAAAATCACACCAATCACGTAAAACACACACACACACACACACACACACACACACAAAACCACCATCACCTACAACAACTATAGAGACTTTATCTAACTTCTTCTAACATAAGGAGAAAGGAAGAAGGGGGGAAATCAACTCTCCAAGTCCACTACCATTCTTCCTGGTTGCCAGGAGTCTCTTTATATATCTGCAGAAAATCAGTCAGAGCTTTTGTATAAGAGGGGCAACTTTCCCCTTACCTCTTCCTGTTCTTTTGGCTGGTTGAATAATCAAAATAAGACTGGTTAACAGGAGGAAATAAAATTTAATTTTGTGAGTGCAAAAACCCACATGAGAGAGCCAGAGCCCCACAGCAGTGAGCAGCTCGGGAACAGAAAGGTACAGGAGGCCCACAGGATGGGACGGGGCCCGGGCTTCACAGGGGGGATCGTTCCCAGGCTGGTGACAAGAGCAGGTGTTCAGTGACTGAATGGTTTCCCTGCCATGTTGGTAAGTCATGGATAATTATCCCTGGTAATAACTCATTCTGGACAAAGCCCCTGATTTAATTTTTTTTTTTAAGGAAGAGGGAAATCTTTCTCTTGAGCCCAAAGGGGAACCATTACTGTCAGCTCAATCCACACCCGAGTGGCACACGTTGGCCTATCTGTCTGAATTCCTTCACTTTGAAAATGGTCCAAGCCAACTGGATGTAGCTCTTTCAAGATAGACTCCATGGATGGCATCAAAGGCCACGGAGTACACGGCAGTAACGTGTCATGGCCACAGTGCTGATGGGGCACATAACGAACTGGCTTCACGTGGACATCCTCTGGGACCGAAAAGCATCGCCAGTGAAGTAGAGATTTAGAGCTCAGTCAGGGTGAGGAGAAAAGACCATGTTAAAAGGTAAAATTTCAGGTTGGTTGTAATTTGGGTAATGAGATTCTGCTCTCAGTGGAAAATCCGATAAATGACAAATATAATTTAAATAATGAGAAATTCTACGAGATGAGACAGCGAAACCATATATCCAGAAGCGGTATTCTACTCTCACCTCAGTCCCTGGAGAACACCTTTTGATCTGTTTGTCCAACTTAGTAAATAGAACCAAAGAACCTTTTTCCTTGAAGGCACTGAATTAGTTTATTGTTAAAATTTTGTTGAATTATTGTTGTACAAATTAACAGGTATGTTTTATTATTTAAATGTATAAATTGGAGGCCAATTTCCTGAATCTATGTAGTTTTTTATTTATTTAAGCTTCTATATTAATTTATTTATTTATCCTACTCAGTATATAGTATTATGTATAGGGCTGATGAAAATAATAAGTTACTTGTGCTTCAACCAGTCATTTTTGTCTCTTGAATTCTCAGTATCTTTATTAATAGTCACATGCAAATTTCTAGTCCTAGGAGTGTTGTACATTTATTTAAATATTCTGGGGGAAAAAGTCAGTTGAGTTATATTTGCCTATATACAGGGAAGTATTAAAATAATTTTCAATAATCAGAATTAGAAAGGGAAATATATAGATCAATTACTTTAAATATCCTGAATGTGTTCAGTTTAAACACACACACACACACACACACACACTCAAGCTCACACAGCAAAATATTTTATTTTGAGTAGAACAAACTTAATTGGTGATTCTTAAGGAAAAGTGTGTGCAAGGGGAATGTTGAGATAAGTATTGTAGCTCCCCGCGCCCCCCTCCCCAGCATTTCTGCTTTTATTATGAATCAAGAATGATTCATGAATTTTTGAGTCATGAGAATAGAATATTCAGGATTATAATTCCTAATTTCATGAGAAAAATTTAATCATAGGATGCTGTATTATTTGGTAGGTTTCAAATATTTGCTTCTGGTAGACAGTAATCTTATTGATATGTCTCTTGCTTAAACAAAGACACAATATTAATTATACACTAGTATAATAATTGTAATATATAAAAATGAATATGTATCTAATTGTTATGCATTTACTTATAATCCCTGATAATCTTTTATCTACATACAAATGCCAATTACCTCATTTAAAATGATTTTATATATTGTAATTTGGAGGGTCTACTTATTAATACTTAATTACTTAATTTAAATGAGCAATGTATAAAATATACATTATTTTACAATAAGTAACATATCAAGTAAGTGAAAATAATTATGTTACTTACAAGTTAATAATGATTACTACATTATTATCCTTTGTCTTGAGATTTTGTTTTCTTTAAATGATTTTAATACCGTATTCTCATAGGTTTTCCAAATGCACTAGTTTGGGAGATTATAACTACAAGTGATTCCCAAATCATTGTGAATGCAGGTAGTATTTCCAGTTAGTGAAACACAGTTCTTGCGGTTGATAATTCCGGTTGAAGGAAATCACCTGTGATGTTCTCACCTTAGAAATGGTGGCTGACGCCTCTGAAGCTTTATAGAGTATCACCATGCTGACTCCTCCTGGCCCTCCTTATTGAAAGTGTCAGCAGCAATTTGTTAGAACGGTCTCCGTCCTGTACCAGGTTTGAGTTGTGAGTTTGGAAATATTTTCTGTTTATAGCAAGTCTTCAATGGAGTTGAAACAGGCTCTGCCTCACAGATGAACCCGTGTTGAGGAAACATGTTCATGAATCTTCATTTAATTGATTAAAAGTAGCCTTAATTTTTTTCTCAATCTGCTCAAGTTACTAGAAAGTGGCATAAGGGATAAAAAAGAAATGACCTAGTTGATTAATTTTGTGCAATATTGAAAACATACTAGATTATTGTATAATGATTAATATATGCATGTTTTTGTTTTCACTAGTCACATGAATACGTGGGGCAGAATGTGGGACCTTGGTCTGACCGTTCATGTCCAAGGCCACCAAAAGGGAACCACCAGGGGCGCACTTCCAGTGTAAACATATTTCCGGTTTATTGACTAAATCTCGCTGAACCACCATAAAGCAGTAAGCTCTTCACACTTCAAATGGTCTACTCTATGGTTTGCTTCGCTTTGGAGTCATAACAGAAGCTGGTCTTTGGGTTACAGGGAGGACATCAGAAAACTAGTTGGGAACACACAGAAAGCAAGTTGGATAGGGGCATTTCAGGACTTGGAAATGATATTTTTTATACATAGCAATGGGCAGGTAAATATGTATACAATATCAAACATACATATAATTTCCCCCCATTACTCTTCCCAATTACACAGAGGCATCTGTGTCAGTTTCCTAAGGAAAGCAATGCGCTGTTTCTGTGACGAGGCAGCAGGGGGCAGTAGCCATCATTGAAAGATGAAGGAAGAAGCTTGAACAAACTGTCTTGCAGTGAGTTCCCCTGCAAACTCTTCTAAGAACAAACCTGTTACAACAAAGCACTCGGCTGGGTTTCTGTTAGTGTTTCATAAATCTGCTTCGGAAACACGCTGATGTACAAAGCAAACTGTAACCTAGATTTCCCCCAGCATACCTGTTTAATTTTCAACGGAAGAAATTTAATCCACGTAAATAAACATTCTTATTGGGACATCAAGAATCACATATTTGGATATAAGCAAGTCTTGCCGATATGTAAACAGCTGAGAATTTGATGTGAGTGATAATCTCACTCAGTTCCCCGACCAGTGAAGACATTCAAACATGAATTGTAACTTTTCTATGTGTGTGAGATTACAACACCAGATTATAGCTTATTGTAAAGCCAATCTTTTCTAAAATAAAGCATTCATATATTAAAAATAGTTTTTGTTTTGTTTTTTTATCAGCTTAAAACTGCTTCAATGAGGGTTTATGCTTTGTTTTGTTTTGTCTTCTGAAGTCCATGTAAGAATCTAGCTCTCTCGCCGAAACCGGTTTGGCTCAGTGGATAGAGCGTCGGCCTGCGGACTGAAAGGTCCTGGGTCCGATTCCGGTCAAGGGCATGTACATTGGTTGCAGGCACATCCCCAGTAGGGGGTGTGCAAGAGGCAGCTGGTTGATGTTTGTCTCTCATTGACGTTTCTAACTCTCTATCCCTCTCAATTCCTCTCTATGTAAAATCAATAAAATATATTTTTTAAAAAAAAGAATCTAGCTCTCTGTAGCCATGATGCGCTAATGGCAGTGATTATATGATGGAGCTGCACAATAATAATTTGCAATCTGTCATGTGCGAAATGTTGCAATGAAGCGGATAAACCCTGCCCACTGAAGTGTGCTCTCTATCATTGCATTAGATGTAACAGCACAGGAGGTGCAACAGGATATGTAAAAGCAAGGTGTTTCTTCTGTGATTAGAACTTTGATTACTAAACATTAACTTCTGCCAAATGTTTTAAAGATTTTTCTTATAAGTTGAACTGGAAGTTTACAGGTTAATTAAAATGATACACCACAAATGCAGAAAATCCATCAGTGAGGACAAAGAAAGTTTGCTCCACCAAGTTCTGTTTTACAACCTCAAGAAGAGTTGAATAAATATCATGTTCAATTCCACCCATTATCCTATTGCCTCTTATTTGCAATGAATATGGAAAAGATGAGGAGAGGCGTTTCGAAATGAGAAAGGCGATGGCACGCACAGGCCAAATAATATTATCACAATCCTTATCTCCCAACGGAGCCAGAAGATGGGAATTGTTCTGCAGAATGGCCCTGGTAAAATTGAGGGTTTTTCCCCTTGAATGTTGTGAAGGAGAGCAGAATATGCCACCCCAAAATATGACTCTTTGGCATCAGGATTATTTTGAGCTGGTGATTAAAAACAGACAGACAGACAAAGGAGAAGCTCTGAAAATGAAGAAGTTTCACTTTTGGAAAAGATATTTCTATTGACAAGGGAGAGCTGAATGTGCAAGCCTGTCTCCCTCTGTGCCGTGGGAAGAAACCCTCAGTGATGGAGAAGGCAGGGATCTCAATCTGCATAACACTTTGCATGACTCCCACGCACACAGAGGCATGCATGTTATTAAACTTCCCTTTGCCCCCTCTCCTATCCATCTGTCCTTTATTATAGGGTAGGGGACCTCAGTCGAGAACCACAGCTGAGATAAAGAAAATCTTCCAGGTGTACCAAATTCACAGCATGGGCACCTAAGATGTAGGGTGCCATCAATATTTGTCCCTGGAAACCTGAATCAGTTACAAAGAGCTACATGGCAAAGCATAGCAAGGCAGCAGGGTTTTGCACCGGGAGCTGCAGCCTGGGACTAAGAAATCCGCCTGCTAACTTCACGTACACGAACAGTGTGTTTGTGCGAGTCCAGTCTCTGAAACCTGGTAACAGGTCCTTCTGGCCAATCTGAGGCCCGGCCCCAGGCAGCAGCATCAGCTCTGGTCCTTCAGGATGGACAGCGAGCCTTACCACATCTGCATACACTGTTTCAGTATTAGGCTCTCATATACCTCAACGAACAAATTTCACAATCAGGACAGCCAACTTATTCACCCACCTCCCAATTTTTCTTGCATTCATAATTCCCTCTCTGCACCTGCACACCCTCCTTCATTCTCGGCAAACACGGATCTACGTGCATCACGACAGATCAGTGGCACCTTCTGGGCCAGTGGCTCTCAACCTCCTTTCTAATGCTGCGGCCCTTTAGAACAGCTCTTCTTGTGGTGACCCCCAGCCACAAAATTACTTTCACTGCTACTTCATCACTGTAATTTTGCTTCTGTTATAAATCGTAATGTAAATATCTGTGTTTTCTAATGGTCTTAGGCAACCCTGCTAGCGTTCTCAACCTGTGGGTTGCTGCTGTAGAGCCTAAGACCATCGGAAAACACAGATACTTACATTAAGATTATATATATATATATGTATATAGGCAGCACAAGCAGAGTAATGCAATAAAGGTTTGGATTGTTTACAGGTTCGTCATTAAAAATAAATCTACTATTAACATTTGTGTACAAATAGAATACAAGGCACCCAGTTAAATTTGAATTATTTGTAACTACCTACATACATGCACACCAACATAAAAGACTAATACTGCACTGATACTAAAAATTATTTCTTGCTTATTAGTATTATAAAAGGCCAGTGACCGTAATGCTGTAACAACAAATGACCTGTCACCAGGAGGTGCATTGATGGGTAGTGGTGAAGCAGGCTTTGGTCTCTTGGCGAGTTTGGTTCTGGTGCGATTTCGCATGCTGGGCCTCTAGTCTATAATAATCAAAGCATAATAGGCTAATTACAGCCAAACAAACCTCCTGACTAAGCTGGATTGTGAGGGCTGAGGCAAGCCGCTATGACTACAATAACTGAGCCCCTGGCATGATTTTATACATCAGGCCTCTAGCTTGAAGTAAATTACCATTACCTAAACTATGTATTTCTTTCTTTAATCTTATTTCTCAAAAGTGTTTACATTCTCTAAGATGTTTTTTCACTATTTGCATATCAAATTCTTAGTTTATGTTTCATTCTGGAAGAGTGTTTGGCAATATCCATGTAAAAAATCACATTCTTTAAGGAATAAAATCCATTTCAAAGATAGTAGTCATAGAAAATGCCATAATAATTATTCACTTAAATTTAAAATTCCTTTCCTCTTTATTAGTAAAGTCTTTTCTTTTAGTGGCAGCCTTGACAATTAAATGATCATTATTTTATCATTTTAAAAATATATTTAACAATTTCTTTTAAGCAATGGAGCACTTAAATAACATAGTTTGCTTTTCTTTTTATTTGCATAATCCTATTGCTAGAGATGTTGAAAATTAAGTATAAAAATTAATAGGCTTTCTTAACAAATTATTTAAAAAGCCCCCCAACTGGCTTGGCTCAGTGTCTGAGCATTGAACTATGAACCAGGAGATCAGAGTTTGATTCCTCCTCAGGGCATATGCCTGGGGTTATGGGCTCAATCCCCAGTAGGGGGTGTGCAAGAGGCAGCCCACTGATGATTCTCTCTCATCATTGATGTTTCCGTCCCACCTTCCCTCTCCCTTCCTCTCTGAAAACAATAAAAATATTATTTAAAAAAGTAAACAAGAATTTGGTGAGTGTGTGTGTGTGTGTGTGTGTGGGAGGGCTTAAGAATTAAAGCATGATCAATACTTTAAATAAACTGAGAATTCTCTCAACTGCATTTGTTAAAGAGCCAAGGAAGTTCTGAATGCAAGGGAATTCAAGAATACAAAATATCAACAAAATCATGAGTATAATTGCTTAATTCAAACAGTTTACATGAATTAAGAGTAATAGCTCATGAAAATTGCTGTAATATCAATAGAAAGGACATAGCTGCTATTAGAGAACCATTACCCAGAATCTAGGTAGTGAGGAGACAGAAAAACAGGGCTAGGGAGGCAGTCAGGGACAGAAGCCACGTGGAGGCAGGGGGAAGGAAAGTCAGGCCTGGCAGCAAACAAAGGACCTAGAACTAGCGAGGCTGAGCTAGGCTGGGCCCGGAAAACTTGACCCTGGGTCTGGCCAGGTGGGAACAGTGACGTCACCTTGGACCTGAAGTGGCAGTCCTCAATCAGGTCCTCCCACAGGGGGAAGTTTGAACTTTGATATATCTGCATATTGCCAGTTTGAAGGGACCAATCAGAAGCCGGCGGAGTATGTGAATATCCTCTGGACAAAGCTTAGGCGGTAGCCCGCTTGGGGCTTCCTTTCTGCTGTCTTGTGGCAGGAAATCCAAGCTTTCTTTCCCCCAATAGATTGGGCTTTCTTCCCACCATTTTGTCCGTGAATGCATTCTTCAGCTTTAAAAGACAAGGACCACAGCACTTGAGTTTCAGTAGGGACACCCAGAACCTTCCAAGAATCACTCAGGACCTGTTTCAGCTTAGAATAAACATTGTCTGTA
Source organism: Nyctalus aviator (assembly GCA_036971965.1). NCBI lineage: Eukaryota > Metazoa > Chordata > Mammalia > Chiroptera > Vespertilionidae > Nyctalus > Nyctalus aviator. The sequence goes on from CM072925.1 coordinate 169,115,469, forward strand.
CCTCTGTGAGCAGCCCCAGATATTTCTATCTATATTAGCTCAGCCACAAACAGTATGATTGTTCTCACTAATTCTAAACTTAGTAAGAGAGTCTCTGCAAACATTTGCTATTGTTCCTGAAGTATCTTGAGATTTTACTTGCATTAGACATATAAGCCAACCTTTTTCATAACAAAATACTGCACAATCAGAATTTTTTTCACTGCAATTACTTGCAACCATGGCAATGAAGTAAAAGCAATGAATAATAGCGATTTATTATCGCAGTTTTTGTTGTTCAGGCACGTGAGGATTCGCTTGCTTTTTTGGGATTATAATATACTGCTGGTGGAAGTATATTCAAACAATCATTTGAGCTAAAAGCCTCATGATGTTATACACTTTGGAAGGCCATTACATCTTTTATTGTGATTATTTTATATTCTTTTCTGAATTTCCCTTAACCATAATTGTTATTTAAATCTCTGTTTTGTAGTAGTTGTGGAAATCACACATTCTCATATGCTTAGCTCTTAGCTTAGGCTGGCTTACTAGTGTATTTGACTTTCTAATGATTTCTGAAATTGAGTGAACAATTGCAAATTCACTAAAAGCTTTAAAGGAAAAATTTTTCCCTTTATAAACATCCACTCTTCAGAACAGTCATCATGAGATGTACACTTGGGCTTTGGCACTTTGGCATTCAAAACATACAAATAGAAATATAGATAATGGCAAGTATTGCAATGAGTTTTTAAATAAGTGATGATCTCAGGAACACATGAATCTATTACTCATAATTCCTACCTGATCATAAAGTGAGTTAAATTATTAAAAAGTTTGCAAACTTACAAATTAAAAATAAACTGAAAAAATTATTAAATACTATGGTAAAAAATAACTTTACCTGCTGAATTTATGTTATTTATAATGTAAGGTATTTTGAATATCCCGACAATGTACACATAGGGTACACACTTAAAATCACTCAATAAAAGATGTGCTTATAATGCAGGGGATGCCGAATACTCTATATTTAAGTTTTAATAGGCATTGCTTTCACTGTTCCTGAGTAAATTCCCTTCGAGTGAAAAGGTTAGATGATATGGTGAGTATTTATTTAAGACTTGTTAAATAAATACTAGCTAAGCCACTGAATGAGACAGGTTTTCACATAAGTTTTTTCTTTCTTATTTTATTAAATTATTATTGTTTGTTAGAGAGGAATCTCGTTCCCTCTCCTGGTTTGGAAATGGCAATCCAAGACTAAGTTTGTGAGAAAGACAAGGGCTGGAGGATTGAACTTTTTTGACTTGCATTCCAGAAGGCTGGCCAAGGACAGGCACGCCCCCCCCTCCCTGCCCTCTCGCCATAGCTGCTTCCTTTCATAGACACACAATATGCAAAGCCCTGGACGAGCTACAGATGGCAGGAGCAGATGTTAGACTCCTCAAAGTCAACGTCACCTACAAATAACAAGAATATGTTCATTGGGCCAAAAACGTCCCTGAAAAGTTTATTCCTGAGGAAACAAGTAAAATAAAACAAACCCAACATTACAAAGCCTCAGAGAAACAATGATTGGAGCTCAGCTCAGTGTGACAGTGGCATACAGCCTTAGCGGCCAGGACCCCAAGCAGGTGAACACACAATGAATGAGTCTCAAAGATGCTCACCTGTCTCTGTGCAGGTGTTTGTGTGGACACAATCTCTCAACTCCTTTGAGTAAATACCAAGCTGTGTGATCCCTGGATATTCCGGTCGCACTAGTTTTTAGTTTTGTAAGAACCACTACCCTGTTTTTCAATATACTCCGTACTTCATCTTTTTCAAAACCCCCAAGCTGTACAACAGCAGCGAGTCCCCTCTTCACAGCTCTGAGTGGCTGGGATTAGGAATAAAACGCTGGCAGGAAGCAGGCTCTCCCGCTCAGTCCTGGGAGGATCATGGCAGAGCCGCTGCGGAAGGCCATTTGGTCTCCGGAAAGGCCGCTGGGGGGTGGGGGCGTATAGAGAATGTTTCTATGAAGTTTTCTCAATGTTTTTATAAACATAGATCTTCCGAAAACATTTAAGTCTATAAAGAAAAAAAAAATCCGAGGACTCACAGGGAACTGCAAATCTGCCTGTGTGACCAGGGACAGGACCTGGCGTGAACCCACTCTCCCGCAGAGAATCACAAAACCCTCTGCCTTCTGTGGCCACAAGCTAACTGAGAATATCCAGTGAGGACTACGATTCGCTATAGGAACACTGAAAACAAACGGAGCATACATACATTTACGCAAAAGACACTGGTTTGCCTGTAAGAGAACTCCGCACGACAGCCCCTCACACGATGAGGGCTGCACAGCCCAGTGTGCATTTGCCTCCCAGGGAACCCGAGGGGAGATGGTGAGGGGAGTGGCTCTGTGCATGTTGACCTGGGTCAGTGGTCGGCAAACTGCGGCTCGAGAGCCACGTGCGGCTCTTAGGCCCCTTGAGTGTTTAGCAAAGGCCAGCTTAGGAGGACCCTAATTAAGTTAATAACAATGTACCTGCCTATAGAGTTTCAGTTTAAAACACGTGGCTCTCAAAAGAAATTTCAATCGTTGTGCTGTTGATATTTGGCTCTGTTGACTGAATTTGCCGACCACTGGCCTGGGTGATTCTAAGGCTCCAGAGGAGGCTCCGGAGGGAGCCAGGCAGCCACAGCGCACCTTCTGAGCCATCAGCATCCACCTGCACGGAAGAGGGAGGTGAGGATGGGAAGAGGAGGAAGGCAGTTGGCTGTCCTGGGACAGGAAGGACCCCGTCCCCAGGAGGACAGGCTGAGGCTGTGGCTCGGGCCTCACCAGCCATCCCTGCAAGGTGAGGTCTATGGACGTGCTCCTGAGGAAGGAAGCAGACTTCTCTGTGAGAACAGCATTTTCTGGAGGAGCGTGTGAAGAGGAAAATACTGTTGAGGACAGTTTAAAATTACAACATGCCTCTGAACAGTAGTGTTTCCCTTTCCAACTTCACACAAGGATGACTATCACTAATAGGGGCTCCTCAAAGTTTTATTCCTAAATTGATTATATAACTAATATTTTTACTTTATTGGCTATTGTAAGAACAGCTTCTTAATTAAGATCTCTTAGTTATTTTAACTCTTTGTAATTTAACAAAATAAATCGGTTTATTCACTTTTTTTCCCCAGCACTTACCATTAGATTTAAAATATCATAAAATAGTTATCATTCTGCAGATTGTTAAACATAAAAGCTTGCAAAGCTTTTGCCTCTGTCAATTAGCTAAATCTGCTATGAGAGATTTCCAGAAACATCTGTATTTTTATTGTTATTGTTATAAAATTCAGCACAATGAATTTCAGTTACTTTTTGAAAGTACTGCAATCCCACAATAAACCCATCTCATCAATATAATACCTCTTACAGTAGTAATGGGGGAACCGAGTTGTTTTGTATATATTTTATGTTTTTATTGCCATGATGATACTCTTCTTTTGAATCGCAAGTCGTTTGTTAGTTTGAGTGATTGCTTGATTGTGATGCTTTGTTCTATTATTTTAAAAAAGTTAAAGCATGTTTTTAGTTATTTCTAGGGATCCTGGAGAAGAAGCATATCTAGCTGGGAAATAGTCATGAAATAATTACATGGGAAATGTCATCAAGTTTATAAACTAGGTGTGGTTTTATTAGATAGAAGATTTGTTTAATAAAAAAAACTCTCAATTTTTTGTTTACAACTGATTTATATTTCTACTACCTTAATGTCAATCATGAGATCATACCAATAATCAATAAAATTGTCCATGATTTGATAATATTTCAAAACGGGATTTTTATGCTAGCATCATAAAAATCTTATACATCTGACCAAAATGGTTTTTGTTACAGAATACTTTATTACCCATTTTTGTAAATGTTTACAATACTATGGTTTAGGGTTACTTTTTGCATTAAATATATTAATGGGATAGAACTAGATGGTAGATTTGGGTACTTGAAAGGACTTATAACATGGTATTGGAAACTTTTCCAAATATAGTCTAGCTAAGTCACTGAATGAAATAGGTTTTCACATGTATTTTTTTTCCTTCATTAAAAATTTTGTTGTTAGAGATGAAGAAATTTCCATTTTCAAAATCAGACTGGCTCTATCTGAACCATGAGATATTTTAAATTTCTATTTAACACTTCATTAAATCACAACAGAGGATTTAAGGCAATTGAATATATTCGGAGGTTAGGGGGATCTTTTCATGTAGTAACACAGAGATAAAAGGCAAAATGTATTTTAGTCAATGTTGAAAGGAGCCTGAAAAATGAATTCTCAAATCATACTTATGTCTTGAATGAGCAATATTTCTTAATTAGATAATAGAAGTAATCTCTGGATTGCCATGTAAGTGGACAGTGTATTTGTTTTGGTGAACATAATATATATTTGGACTGGAATTACTATACACACTAAAAATCTAGCCCATAAGCTATAACTTAAAATGTAGCATTTTTGTAATCTCCCTTCTACTTCAAATGTATACTTGATTTAAAAAACTATTTCTTACTGACAAACAGTAAGAAGTCAATACACACTAGCCATTATTATTACCGCTGGTCCCACAGACGTGCGGTTGGTGCTTGCCTCTCAGAGCTCCTCGCCCGGAGATGACACCAGGTTATTTGCTCTGTGGCCCGAATCAGGGGAGCGGCAGACACACTTCCTGGTCTGATGGGTTTCTACCCCAGGGGAGTCACGCCGGGGTCCTGAAGACAGACTTCTGAACGCAGGGTGTCCACACCTGTTGGTGTCTCCATCAGCATCAGGTGTGGCTCTGCCTTGGCACTTAGGAGAACAAACGGAAGGTTCTGCAGTCTTTACAAATCAGAATGTGCCAACACTGGTTTGGCTCATTGGATAGGGTGTCGGCCTGCGGACTAAAAGGTCCCAGGTTCGATTCCGGTCAAGGGCATGTACCTTGGTTGCCGGCACATCCCCAGAAGGGGGTGTGCAAGAGGCAGCTGATCGATGTTTCTCTCTCATCGATGTTTCTAGCTCTCTATCCCTCTCTCTTCCTTTCTGTTCAAATCAATAAAATACATATATTTTTCAAATTATTTTAAAAATCAGACTGTGCGTTTGCCTCATGCCTGCGCAGTGGACTTGTGTTCTTAGACATTCACTGTATTCCCAGATGGGGAGTATAGAGCCAGCATTTCAGGGTGTTCTAAGATGTGATATACAGAACAAATTGCCAGCAAGGCCAGTATATGTTTAAGAGATTTAATTGCTGTGTACTTCAAACATTTCTTACACTGTGCCATCTGGCAGACAGAAAGGTTAATGAATTTTTAAACTTAATGAGATATGCCCAGCATTAGGGTGTCTGAAAATTAGATGCTAACCACTGGTAAATGACAGATTTATCAATAAATACCCCACAAAATTAAAATCTTTTTTTTTTTTTGCCAGTAGTGTAGCAACACATTTGTAAGTGGTAGTAAAAGTGGCTTAGACAACTGTCAGGATAGAAATAATAATTGATAAATACAGTAGATCTCTTTGCTATTTAAAGAAATGTCATCCATAGTATCATGACTTTTTTTAAAAAATGTAGTTTTAAGAAGTGTTTTTGATACTGAATACAAGATTTCACTTAAGTTTAAACAAATTTATGGACATGTTGGAAAATTCTGATGATGGTTTCAAATGCTCTTATTTTATTGAAAAGTTTCTCTGTCATTCAAAGAAAATACCTTGTTATGAAAGCTCCATTTCTATTGCAACTGCATTTTGCATACATTAAGTCTGGCAATAATATAAAATGACTGGCCACCTGCGGTATTTCCAAGGAGGGTAATCTGTGCTCTCCCTCCTCACCATCTTAGTCTCCCTGCATTATAGTTCTCCCCCAGGACGAATGCACTAAAGAAGAGATGTCTGCCAAAAAGCAAAATGCAGAGAATTAGGCAGAATGCTGGCAGTAAATAGCAATCCATTTAACAATATGAAAACTGGAAATGGCTGATGCAGTCTGTTGAGTAAGTTGGAGAAAACTCTTTCAAAATGAACACATATGTGAAAATTACAAATAAAATATTATCATAGTTTTAGAATCATAAATGAAAATTTATAAGACATAAGAACCAGTATAACCAACAACCAATGTACATGCCCCTGACTGGAATCGAACCTGGGACCCCTCAGTACTCAGACAGATGCTTTATCCACTGAGCCAAACCAGTTTAGGCACAAGAAATCTTTTTTACTGATTATTATCAGATGAACAACTATAATAAAACACCACAGAGGCTATTTACCTTAGAGATTCTGGGGGTGGTACCCAACGCCATTTATTCCCGGAGTCCTAGTCTGGGATGAGGATTTGATGAACGTATGTAGCTTGACCATCTTGACTACTGCTACATTCATCAAAGCAGAAGACTGGTCTGGGAGGGGTTACCCTACTACTTATACTTCATTTTCTTTCTTTTTTTTTTAATTTCAAGGTGCATTTACAGTCTCACTTCATTAAGGGCTTTTTCACAGTACACTTCCCGTCTCATTTCATTACTAGTGTTTGACATAAACCCTCGTGACATAATCAACCAGATGTGTATGGTTTTTGGAACACGGTGTATCAATAAGTCTTCATAATTTTTAAAAGTTTGTGAGAATGGCTTCAGTTCGAATAATTCTGCATTCCTCTTTTAGGTCCTGGTCTCTCAGATGGCGCCCCGGATGCGTTTGTGAGGATCCTGGTGGCACAGGGCCTGACAGGGGCCTTCGGGAATAATTACCACTAATATGAACATACATGCCACCAACAGCTTTCAACAACTGCGAGCAACGAGGAGCTGTTTCTCCTCCCCAAAATCATACTTCACATTTCCACCAGCTACCAGGACCATCAATCACGGCATCTTGAAATCTTGACAAAGTCTCAGTTCTCCTGGAAAGTGTGTCAAAGGGCATCTTGCAGAAATGCTGCAGGCTCATGAATATGTATAAGCACTGTGGGGAATCAGACAGCATCCTCCGGCTTTCCGCTCCTCACCTTGCGGGTGCGGATGCGGTGTGCGGTGTGAAGTGAATTTCCGTCAGCGCGAGGAGGGAGACCAGAGAGCCGATGTGATGGCTCTGACATCCCCGCGGGTCTGCGCATTAGGGGGGCGTTTCTATTTCTACTTCCAGGAAAGTCTCGCTTTGGCAAGAATGTGCACTTCGCATGCTTTCCTCCGAAAGGCATGCTCTGGTCCAACGCTCCAAAGGCATGGTGGGGATTAGTTTGCCTGTGATGTTTAGTGATTTTGAAAAATGTACACGGGAGACGACCAGTTACACCTGCTGACATAGAACAGGAGTGGACGTTCAAGTTGTGGCTCGGGGGCCATAGTCCACATGTGGCAAGCGCTGCAGGCTCCGTCCCATGTGCCGTGATGGCCACAATGTGCAAGCCTGACCAGGGCGCTGCTTTCCTGCAGGTTCTGGCTGTGCGGACCTGCGGTGACGCCACACAGTGGGAAAGGCAGAGTAGGACAAAAGCACATGCAAGGGAACTAAGGCTAGCTCCACAGATGGAAAACCATTTTTTAAGCAGTACTTAACAGGAGGGTTAGCTTAAAGATTTGTAAAGGAAAGAGGACACACTGTAGAGAAACACAGGTAAGAAAGTATAACAGAGTAGAAGGACTAGACAAAGAGACCACTGCAGCTGGAGCGTGGACAGTGAAAGTGTATTAGGTAACTGAGTACAGAGGTCTGAAGCACACAAGAAACTGGGGCTGAGCACGGACCTACGAACCTGGAGGCCATGGTTCAGTTCCCGGTCAGGGCACAGGCCTGGGCTACAGGCTGGATCCCCAGTAGGACACCTGCAGGAGGCAGCTGATCAATGATTCTCTTTCATCATAGTCATTTCTATCTCTCTTTCTCTCTCCCTTTCTCTCTGAAATCAATTAAAATATATGTTTAAAAGACATGGACATTATTAGCATATAAATGGTGAGTCCCTGAGAGTAGACAAGCATTTCCTCTGGAAGAAATGAAATATATATATATTTAAGCACTAAATAACAAACCTGCAAATTCAAGTGTCCAGAGGAGAGCTAGCCTTAATCACTGTGACCAAATTGTATACAGTTTCTGTCTCTTGTTCCTTGACCTCCCTTTCCTTATAGCAATTACTTCAGAAATCGGTAAATTGTAAATTCTCTCTCTGTTTCTTTGGAGATGTAAACATTTTAAAAGGCATCTTCACCGTTACAATATGTGATTATCGTTCTCAAGGATCTGGAAAACAACCATTTATAATGCGATCACCAAGAAAGGGAGTACAGTGAGTCCTCACTTAATGTAGTCAAGAGGTCCTTGAGAACTGCAGCTTTAAGCAAACAGCATCTAAGGAAAGCAATGCTATCACTAACATTACAATAGACTAACAGATAAAAGCATGCTGTTCCTGGTCACAGAAACATCACAAACTTCCAAATAAAGCCTCAAATATGTCTGATATTAAACAGTGAAATAAATATAGGTTCTACACAGACTTAACAAAGATTTAGACATGCCAATTCGCCCAACATGCATGTCATTGGGATGTGGGAGGACTCTCACATACCCTGAGAAACCCATGTAGACATGGGGAGAACATGGAACAGCGTTGAGCAAACCAGTATTATCTGAGGACCTTCCTTAGCTCCATCTTTCAGTTTCTGCAGAAGAGAAGCCTCATTTTGGGGAGCACCTGGCTCCTAGCTGTAAACACCTCCTGTGTGAAGATATTAGAAGGCTCTCTTTCCTTTGTGTGAAACCAATTAGCAAACACACATGGCCTATGATCTCCTCAGCTCTTAAAATCCCCATCTCCCGCCTTCTGCTTCAGAGAAGCTCTGATCTCTCTCCTGGATTGAAATAGGAGTCTTCTTTGCCTGCCCAACTCTATCTGGTGTCACAAAATCAGACTGAGAATGTGTGTTGTAATGACAGAGAAAACCAGAATACTACAGCTTTATGGAAGCAAGGGATGGAATGGCTCGAGAAAGAAGGACTGCCCTTAGTTATCTAGACTGCTGAAGCATCAAGCAAGACAGCACTGAATACATTGTATTGGGTTAAATAGTAAACAGCACCTAAGATATAAATGAACATATTGTTATCAAAGTGCACAGAGTGTATGGGTGAAGGCTAGCTTGAAAGGGGTTAAGGAATAAGTGGAAAGTGAATGGAGATGCTAAGCGTAGGTAAGAATAATGTACACAGCCTCCGAATCTAAGTTTGCTTTTAAGTTGTTATATATTTATACGGTTAAGAGAACCTATTGAAGAGATTCATTTCTGCTACTTGCCATTTGTACAGCCCAATCACCTTAAGAAACCCTTTAAGAAATTCTACAACTACACTGTTGACTTCATTTGTAAAATTTAAGGATCTGTCGTGTTATTACTAAGAAGGGTTCTTTTTTAAAGAATTTTACAGGTTCATAAGATATGTAAGTTCTATGTGAACTTGAAGGCTGAGAGAAATATTATTAGCAGAAGTATTTGGGCTAAAGCCAGTAAGAGGCATAACATCGTTCTGATCTGGTCACTTACTCTGTTTCCTGCCAGGTGAATTGAGAACGGCTCAGAAGCTGGTTTACTGACACAACTTCCACTCAAGTGTCCTCATCCATCCCCTGCTCAACGTCTCAGAGGGTAACAGTATTTCACTGCTTATTGTTAGTATTTTGGAATATATTCCTAAGACAGGATTTTGACCAGAATTATTTTTAAAGCTATGTAGCCATTTTTATTGGGACAGCAAGTAATAATGGGGACCATAAATGCCCAATAGGTGAAGAGGTATTAAAACTATCATTTATAAAACTTAATTATTGTTGTGAATTTGTAACTCAAAAATAGTAAATATTAGCTCCTATAAATCCATATAACCTCTTTTAATATTAGGCAGCATTATGTCAGACAAGAGCTTTATTAACCTAGAGAGAAAGGTAGTTAATAGGTAACAAAGATGAAATTATACTTTAGAGTTACTCTACCTACAATGTATCTTCCCGCTACTTCTGTATTGGAAACAATCTCTGTTCTCAGTGGGGGTCGGGATAGTTTTTATTTTCCTTGTTCCCAATACCAACGGTGCAATAAAATCACCCTGTATTTCTTCGCCACAATCTGCTGTCTCTCTTCTATCTAAATCTTCTATGGCACAGTCACAATAGAGGATAAAATGGGTGATACCTTTTGGTGTATTTAACATATGTTCTTGCAACTGATTCAGATTATAAAGGTCTATCAACCAAAGGCATTGCTGTTGTGCAAGTAAAATTCTTGTTCTCCCCATTCTTTATTTTTACATTCATCATAAGAGACTGGATATAGTATTAACATATCATATCATGCCAAAACCCATTTGGCTCAGTGGATAGAGCGTCGGCCTGCGGACTGAAAAGGTCCCAGGTTCGATTCCGGTCAAGGGCATGGAACTTGGTTGCAGGTACATCCCAGTAGGGGGTGTGCAAGAGGCAGCTGATGGATGATTCTCTCTCATCTATGTTTCTAACTCTCTATCCCTCTCTCTTCCTCTCTGTAAAAAATCAATAAAATATATTAAAAAAAAAACATATCCTATCAAATTTAAATTCTCTCATTAAGTCCACGTGACTGAAAATATCAAGTCATAGTCCTTCACTCATATATATGCTAGGTGTACCGGTTAATAATGTGGACTTTGTAATCAAAGAAAACACAATAATTTCAAGAGAAACATCAAAAGTGCTTTATTCAAAGTAATGTCCATCGCTAGCTACACATTTCCCCTTTCAGGTAATTTGTGGATACTGTCCCAATAGAACTTTTCCTGTTTTGAGGCAAACCATTCAGAGACCCAGTTTTCCACTTCTTTGTAGGTTTTGAAGTGCTGCTCAGAAAGTGTGTGTGCCATCGATCAGAACAAGTGGTCATCTGAAGGAGCAAGGTCTGGTGAATATGGCGGTGGGTTCATATTTCCCAGGCAAGATCTTTTAACGTGTCTTTAAGTGGTTTTGAAGTGTGTGATGGTGTGTTAACATGAAGCAAAATTACTTTGCTGTGTCTTCTGGCACATTCTAGTGGTTTCAAGATCAAGGTGTGGTTCAAATTGATTATTTGTTATCAGTAGAGATCAATATTAATGGTTTCACCTGGTTTCAGAAGCTCATAATACACCACACCTCCCTGATCCCACCAAACACAGAGCTTTGTCCCCTTTCTAAGTGATTTGGCCTCGCATTAGATGTCTATGTTGACCTGGCTTAACCCATGGTTTTATGCATTTGGGATTCTCAAAATAAATCCACTTTTCATTGCCAGTCACAATTCGATGCAAAAAAGACTTTCTTTCATGCTGTTGAAGCAACATTTTACTGATGACTTTTGGTTTTCCATTTGTCTTTTGTTCAGTTGGTGTGTCACCCATTTTCCTACCTTTAAAATTTTTCACATGGTTTGTAAAAGATTGAACATTGTTTGCTGAGCAACGTTTAATCTTTCTGCAAGTTGTTTTATAGTTTGACACACATCTTTATTCAATAACACTTATAATTGTTGGTCTCCAAACTTTTTTGGTTGACCTGGATGTTGTCTTTCACATAGAAATTATCACTTTTAAAGCTTTTAAACCAGAGTTCACAAGTGTCTTGAGATGGAGCATGTTCACCATAAGCTTCCAGAAGTATATAATGACTTTTAGCAGCACTTTTCTTCAAAATAAAGTAATGAATTAAAATTTCCCACAAATGCTTTTTTTTTGGCACAAAATTCAACATTTTTAAGCATAAAAATAACACCTTCAGCAAATTTGACATATGAAGTTTTGAAGCTTGCTGTCAATACAACAAAATAACATACATATCAAATCTCATATACACTGAGTGGCCAGATTATTATGATCTCTAAATGTTCAATGTGTGTGTGTGTGTGTGTGTGTGTGTGTGAATTTGTGCATGGGTGGGGTCTGGCCAGCCTGGCCAGGGGGAGGGGACATGGGTGGGTGGCCAGCCTGCCTGTTGGTCAAACTCCTGGTAGAGGGGACAATTTGGATATTAGCCTTTTATTATATAGGATATATACTGAATGGCACATTATTATGCATTCAGAGATCATAATAATCTGGCCACTCAGTATATCAACCTATGTGTAACTCCATCTATTGAAAAAAATCCACATTATTAACCAGTAAACCTAGTACCCAATACTTATGAATGATGGCATCTCTTCCAGTTCCGTGGATACACATCTAAAATGTATGGGTGAGATTTTGGGGCCTCTGCTTGATAATATAGCTGTGATGGCAAGAGACGTGACAGCCTGCCACTGAAATCAGCCCGCATGGGGATGCAGAAAGGCTGTGCTTCCCCTACAGGAGGGAAGGAATGGCTGCACACATTACGGGGCTGCAGGCGCGCCTGGGATAGCAAGTGGGTATATCACTCATCACCTGGCAGGGAGACAATGCTGAACCCCTCTCAGGCTAACTCATTCCTGCCAAATCCGTGCCACGTCTCTCTTGAGGGACTTTCTACTCATAGAAAATAGGCTATTTGTCCCAGAGAAATACACCCCCTTCCTGAACCAGGTCTTCTCATGTGCACAGCTAAGGCATGAAGAGAACAGCCCATCAGTAAGAGCAGCCACTGCATACCTGAGTTAAATCCCTTTACCCCCAAGGGGCAGTCCGCATATCTGTTGTTGTTTTCTCCGTATTTACATTTTACTCTGGTATCTCCAATATGCTTATGAAGGCAACACATGTGTGCATCATGGAGTAGAAAATATAACATTATGTACAACTGAAATGGGTGTCAAACTGTCACCAGAGGGCTGATTCAGAAGTATGAACGGCCACACATTATTTTAGAGCCCCATTCTTCTTACAAAGAGAGCGGCAAGAGTCCTGTCTTTTTTTCTCTTTCTTTCTAGAATTCACACATCTTAAAGCATAAAATATTGTTAACAGTTTGCAAAGATTTAGGAGGTATTCTGGAAATATTAGCCTAGGAAAAATTCATTGACTGTAACCAGGAGAATTTCAAGATTATAGAGCATTTGTATTTGTGGGCCTACAGTCATGAACAATAGCTCATGGAAGAAAAATTACATTTATAGCAAAATGACTTATTGCTCAGTTTGAGGCAAAATATACAGTTCTTTCCCAGGCTCTCCTAAGACCTTAGAAAATTTAAAAATGCCAACAAAACTTTAATGCTACGATTCAAGCTAACATTATATATATTTACGTGTAATTCCATGGGCTACTCCTATATTAATGCTATACGGACCCACATCTCTGTGGATGGTAGCCGAGTCCCTACCTTGACCCACGAGATCAAGATTAATGTTATCCTTTATGTGTTACAGTTTTCTGGCACTAACCATTTTCTATTAGTTTTATGAACAGGCAAAATCCAGCACAATATTTTCCCATAACTATGAAATTTGTTCAAAGCACTACCGGTGTCAGGTGGGCAGGAGACACCCTAGTTACTTCTAAATTCCCTAGATAGTTATGGTAATTCCTTTTTAAAAAAATATGTTTTTATTGATTTTTATAGAGAGAGGAAGGGACAGAGATAGATAGAAATATCTATGTGAAACATCAGTCGGCTGCCTCCTGTGCACCCCCTACTGAGGACTGAGCCTGCAATCCTGGTATGGCATGTGCCCTGACTGAGAATTGAACAGGTGTTCTCCTGGTTCATGGTTCGATGCTCAACCACTGAGGCACACTGGCCGGGCTGTTGGTGATTCTTAATAATGCGGCAGGGGTAAGTCATGGCTAGTGGGAAACTGTAGAATGGTTTTAACATTTTTAGCGGCTCTTCAGTCTAATCATTAGGAATGAAAGGGATATTTTCTGGCCCTGCCTGGGCTCCTCAGAGGTTAGAGTGTAGTCCTGATACACGAAGGTTGAAAGTTTGATCCCTGATCAGGGTAGATACATGAATCACCCAATGAATGGATAAAAGAGTGGAACAGTAATCAACATTTCTCTCTTCCTCCTCACCCCCCTTTAGAAACCAATAAAATATTTTCTGTAAATGTAATCCATGTTAAAGTAAAAATATCAGCCCTTTGGTGGTAATGGATGTTTTCATACCTATGCATCCTTGTTGTTTCTGGAGATTTTTTTTTTTATAACTTGGTCATTTAATATTTGAGATTTCTTGGCACAAAGCAAAACTGCAAAAGAAAAATACATATCAACTTGAGCAGCGTTTTTCTTCCTTTCCCCTTCATTTCACACTGTGCCTGTCCTCGGAGGAACACTGGAGTAACGGAGATGCAAAATTTCTGTTCAGCAACTTCAATATTTAACAAGTAACAAAAGTAAGGCCAGTTAAGCTATTAATTTAAACAAACCTCTCCTCTCTTGGGATATTTTTTGTTTCACTGCTTCAGAACTATGAGAGGAAAAGCCTTCATGTTGTTTTCATGTAAGTTTGACTAATTTCACCACATGAAAATACAAAAACAAACAATCAGAGCTCTCTCTAGCTCTTTCTAACTGCGGCAGTGATAGAAATGTCTTAGTAATAAAGGGTTAGTTAGAAATCAGTCAATAAGGATAACAGGACGGTTTGTGAATCCTAAGGCTGGGCCTCACTTTCAGGATTAGCAAAGCCTGTGGCCTCTCTCCAGCTGCTCAGGCGAAGGCCCCTCCCCTGTGGTTTCCCGCCAGGATTTCACTCTCCCGCCCCATCAGTGAGACCGGAAAGCAGGCTGAAGCAGTGCGGGCTCACTTAGGATGGAAACACGTATGCCCACACACCTCACACACACAATCACACAAATAAAAGGAAAACGGAGGAGGCGTCTAATGGAAAAACATGAACCACCCATTTGGACAACAGTTATTTCTCTATTTGATTCACCTTATATACCAGAACCTGCATTGTCGACAGAATGGCTATCATTATGCCAGGACTTGCTAACTACCATCAACACCTTCCAGTAGTCAATTGTAATCAAGAGTATATGTTCATCAAAAAGAAAAAGAAAAAAAAAAAGGTGTTCTTTTTCAGATTTACATAACAAAACAAGCTTAGAGTATCAATAATGTGGACATGAAATGTTTTAAGCTTTCATAAATTTTTGTTATGCTACGAAATGTCTCTTGCCATTAAACCAAGTCAGAACACATCCAATCTAAATTGAAAAAAAAACTACATCTTTCATTTCCAAAGGATAATGAGATAAAGAGTGGATTTTCTAACACTCACTGGACAGCTAACAATAACAAATGTTACCTTGGAAAAACACTCTTTTGGATAAACGTGATTTTCACTGAAAAGGTTTGCATATTTTTACATGAAATGAATGACATCTCCTCTTAAGTAAACCAAAAGCATGCTGTTACAGCTCCAAGGCTACCGAAGAGTCACCTGTCCATCATTACATTAAGTGGGAGCACTGAAATATGATGGATGCGATTATTACATATACTTTTATATAATCCCCATGGCATACATGAACTGGCCCGTTATTGTGGAGGGACACTTACTTCGAGTTCTCTAGGTGGCTACGATAATTTACCTTTGACTTGTGAAACAAGATGTTTTCATATTCTTGGTACTTTTTGTTCATTTAATGAACCAAGCACAGACTACATATTTTGAAAATGTCATTTCTTTGTAGCAGATACATTTACTTAGAGAAGGCTATGAAATACATCTGACTGAAGTCCACATTACATGTGTCACAGTCCTCTTGTACTTTTTCTATTACTTGAAGATGTCAGTGTTCCTGAGTCACATTTCATTTATATTGGGTAAATTCTGAATTAATGTAGTTATTAAATTCTATTTTACTCAGTAACAGGGAACCAAAAATAACAGTGTTTGAAATAGTGAATAGTTCCTCGCTCCCTTGTGCTAAATATTGAATGTAGGGGGTCTGTGCAGATATGTGAGGCTTCATGTTATGCATGGATCCATGTAGCTTTTATATGGATGTATACGTGGCTATATGTCAAGATCATTTCGTGTTCCAGGGAGGATGCTCAAACCCAATAGCATTTGCTCCAGAAGGAATAAGGAAAGGGGAGGGGAGAAACAAGGGGCCCGCTCTTCCTGATTCTTCTGTGTGTCTGCTCACACCCCATTCTGCTCGCACCCCATTCACTGGAACGTAGTTGCATAACCGCCTCTAATTAAAAGGGAGGCTGAGAAACATGGCCACTTGTAAATCGTACTATCCAAAAATAAAACTAGTGGAGACTGATATCTGAGGGTTAGTCGTGAGCAGTTACTCCTGTCCTCCTCTTCGGCTTCCGGCATACACTATGCACTATTTGTCTTACACACAGAAAATTCCACCATCTGCCCAAGAGTGAAAAACCCTAAAATCTGTTCCAACCTTCGCAGCCCGTTCAAAGTCTAGTACCCCTCACTGTGCGGTGCAGGGATGCATATGCCACAGTGAATAGAGGCAGGAAGCCACACGAAAACATACAGCCGCTGCTAGGCCACGGCAATGACAACAGCATTCCACTAGGCAGGAGTAACGAACACACCTTCCTCTGACAGAGGTCACATCCCGTTATTAGCACACTGGCAGCCTGACTGCACTTCCTGGGAAGAACCCCTTCTTCACTGTCTCCTGTGCTCCATCTGGCCTCAGAGCACGTCTTCACACTCTGGCCTTCCCCACAGCCCCTCCGCGGTGGCCATCCGGAAAGAGGTCCTTTCTGGGGGCCCTGTGGATTGGAAGCCCGATGCTATGGGTACTGAGAATGGAGGCTGCAATTCCCAGTCAAAGCAATAGTACAAAAGGAACAAGTCCTTTTCTGGAATTATCTCTATAATTGTTAGAGCCATGTGAAGAGCCACTGCTATGTTCTCTCTAAAAGAGTCTGAAAATATACCAAGTGAAACAAATATACTAGTTTCTCTAAGCCAGTGTCCCAGTCTACCCAGATCGACAACCTCATTATTCAGCACTGAGCGGGAAAGTCCTATCAAACATTGCAACTAAGTCAGGAACTATGCCTTAGACTCTCTTCTCATATCCCTTCTCCTCTTTTTTCCTGAAATTTAGGATAAACAGCCACACTTTGTCTCTTTTCTAATAGTACTTCTTACCTTTACCTCTCAGGAAAGTAAGTGAAAATAAGTGATTTATCCCTTCTTTCTTTGACCATTTTTGATTGAATAATTTCTCCATCAAACTGTTTCTAATCCAGTGTTAAGATGATTCTTTATTATAAAATTAGACAAATTATAAATAGTATAGGCCCTCAGAATTGGGTCTTCAGGTTTTATATTCCTAAACAGCAGGAAGAAATAAGAGAAATTATAAATGCTTTTCAAAAGTATTTGGATTTGCCTTAAAAGATGAAATGGCATTGAATCAGAAATAAATAAACTCATGGAAAGTTAGCATCCTCTTATGACAAGATTTGTTTTTCTTATAGATGAATCATTACATTGCTAATATGTCTTAAGAACATTTATCAAGTCTTAACAATTCTTTACTTTGAGAAATTTCCAACTATTATGTATATCTCAATGGATATTAAAAAGAGTCTTCCACTATGTACATGCTAAGAAACCAATGTTGCAGAATCAGAATATTTAATCCACATGGATTGTGTTGCCTGACAAAAATTAATATATGCACTAAAGAGAAAAATAATCAAAATAGGAAAATAGGGGTAGTCTACATTTTATCCGAAAAGTACACCTATTTTGGCAAACACTCATAATCACCCATGGACACTAGTATGTTGGTGAAGACTAGGAGGTTGGAAGAGAAGAGCCAGCACACTGTGGAAGCAAAGGCAATCTGAAACTGGCCACACTGAAGAGGGAAAAAGGAATGTTTCATGGAACCCGTGTCCCTCCTCCTCCGGTGGCAAAGCTGAGTGTCCAGAGAGACTCCTGGCTTGTGATTCCTCCCCCGGGAGAAAGTGAGAGCAGGAGAGTGAACACCTCGCTTCTCCAAGTGTGCAGGTGCCCCAAGGAGACCTACTTTTATCTTATCTCATCCAGAGAACTAAGATGTGCTCCTCAACTGTGGGCATGGAGTGGCTGTGAGAACAGCCGCCGGGGCTCCTGGAAAGCACCAGAGAACCACGGATCCCACTCACTGCTCTGTGAGCCCCATCAGACAGCCTGCCCTCAGAATGCTGTGGGGCCTTGTCTATGGATACACCCAACTGGCCCAAGGACCTCTGCAGGGCTCATGTCACCCCACACTCCCATCCTATCCCCACTGCACTGTTCACACCCAGTGGTGAGAAAACAGACCTTTGCAGGCAGCTAATGGACACCTGTAGAAAGGTAGCCTGACTCTCCAAGGTCAGGAGAAAGCAAGTGAGAAGGACCTTTGTGGGATCTAGAAAAGGCATGAGATTGTAAGACCCCTGCTCCCCCTCAACAGGCAACAGAAAGTGTGGAGCGTTGAATATCCATAAAGCAGACCTGAGAAAGCCCCAGGATGCTTAACAGGGCTGGCAGGCGGTATACTCTCATGAACCAGGTCAGCGGAGACTGGAGGGGGATGTGTTTGCTTCTTCCGATGTGAAGACAGAAAGGCAATACTTCAAGAAACATGACAAAACTACAGACGTGACACCACCAAAGGAACACCATTTTCCAGGAACAAATCCCAGAGAGAAGACCCATGAGCTTTCCAACAAAAAATTCAAAAACAGTGGTTGAGCACTGACCTATAAACCAGGAGGTTATGGTATTTGTTTAAGTATGCATCTATATGTATATATGAATATATTACTATTGACTCTCAAATAGAAATTTGAGTGCATTAATAATTAACAAACAACATTTTCTAGTAAAATGTACCATGTATATTGCAAGCAAAAATGTTGGTTTTAAATTGAAAACACCACTCATACATCTAGACAGAAATATGCTTTTTTTAAGTAATAATTTTGTAATAAATGTCTCTTTGCCTATGTTGCCTGTTCTGTTTATCAGAAATTGATTGTGACGTTCAGGAAAACACCTAGAAATAGATAGCCGTCACAATAGGATTGTAAAGACTACTAGTCCTTCAAATAATGAGGATTTAAAAAGGAATTTCTTGGGCAAATTATTTTGGAATATTTCCATTTTAGAGATCTGCAGTGCAATTCAGCAATTTAGAGGACCCAGCAATTCCCAAAATTTCTTTACAAGCTGTCGTTTTTATATGCAGCACTAATTACACCCCTCTGAATAAGTTCTGCCAAGCGTGTTTGGAGAAATGCTGATCTGAAACAATGTCTAGATGGTCAGATTACTGAGTGATTTATAAAGATGAAACGCTTAGCTCATAATGCTTAGTTTCTAATTGATGTTCTTAAAAGATATCTATAAGTGTGTTCTGATTTTAAAAAAGACACAAAAAACTTCTTCTCCTGATAAAAATAACTGTCCCAGGCGACAGAAGCAAAAATAAACCAGTGGAACTACATCAAACTAGAAAGCTTTTGCACAGCAAAGGAAAACATCACCAAAATGAAAACACAACCACTAAATGGGAGGAAATAATTTCAACTCATATATTTAATGAGGGGTTAATATCCAAAATATATTTTAGAAAAAGCCCAACAACTCAATGACAGAGAAACCATACACTTAAAAACTAAGATAATATCTGGATGGACAATTATCCAAAGAAAACATACAGATGGCCAACAGGTGCATGAAAAGATGCTCTCCATCACTCATCCTCAGGAAAATGCAATTATAATCACGGTGAGATATCACCTCGCAACTGCCAGAATGGCTATTATGAAAACAAGAAATAACAAGTGTTGGCAAGAATGTGGAAGAGAGGGAACCCTTTTGAGCTGTGCGACATGTGTTGCAGGAAACAAAGCCTATGAAGTACAAAGAGGAAAGAGATCAGAGGTAGGAGAGCGTTCAGACCACAACTTGACCCTGGGGAGCCCTGACCTGCACACGGGACATCATACTGCCATGGAGCCTTCTGCGTGGGGAAGAGGAACAGACAGACACCCAGTCCCCAGAGGAAGTGACAGAGCTTCACATCCTTCAATCTTCTACACTTTGTAACCAAATATCCACGAGTGTAATCCTGATATTTCATGAATGTAATCCTGATAATCTGTGAACGTACCGGCACAGAGTGTTACATGGTAAACATTTCTTGCTGCTTGTCTCATTGTCTCTAGCGATTGGGGCTCTCCCATTGCAGTCATTTATAAGTTCAATTTTATTCATTAACTAGAGACATGGTGTACAAAATACGTGCACAGATAGGGTGCTTATGCCTGGCTGGTGATCAGGGCCAATCTGTGGGGCGGCCGGTGGAGTGATTGGGGGCCCCACCTGTGACGGTGGGCGTCTCCTTTGCACTGAATAGTCACCGCCTCTGAGTGGTTGATCCCTCAAGCAGAGCACCTGTGGTGCCTTACGCATTTTTGTTTTGCGTTCAAGACTAAACAAAATAGTAAAATATTAGTGTCCTTAAATCTTTAAAAAGCATTTGATAATGTAAGCGAGGCATCACGTTGCCTTTAAAAAATACAACTGAGCCGAAACCGGTTTGGCTCAGTGGTAGAGCATCGATCTGTGGACTGAAAGGTCCCTGGTTCGATTCCTGTCAAGGACATGTACCTTGATTGCGGGCACATCCCCAGTAGGGGGTGTGCAAGAGGCAACTGGTCAATGTTTCTCTCTCATCAACGTTTCTAGCTCTCTCTCTCCCTTCCTCTCTGTAAAAATTCAATAAAATATATTAAAAATAAAATAAAATAAAAAATACAATTGAAATATCCAAAATACATTTTGTAAATTTATATATATGTGGAATAAAGAGAAATTATTCCCTCAAAGAATTAAAATAGGACAGTTTTAGGACTTAGAGCACAAGGACTATAATTGTGGGTTCTTCACATAAACTAAGATATTATTTATCATGTTAATATTTCAAATGGTCTTGGATTCACCTTTAAGTCAATATGAAATATTGATATGTTTACTTTTCACTCTTTAAAGAAAATAATTTACCTTTTCCTTTTACCTATTCTGTTTTCTTAGGATAATTACTCTCCAATAGATAATGTTTAATGATATAGAAATTTTTATCTCCTTATTTACTGCTCTATCCATGAATATTAATTCTGCTTAGTATATTGTAGGTACTTAATAATTGCTCATTTGATAGTCTTAACGTATAATTATCGTAACATATAAATCTATTTGAGGCAGTTTTCTTATATAGCTGATGCTTTTCTCACAAGTAGTTTGGAAGAATCTTCCAACTTTCTAAAGCTAAATAATTACCCCAAATGAAATAAATTAAAACAAAAAGAATCACTTTATGTCTCTAACAGCTTCTGCAGGCCAGGAATTTAGGAGGAGCCTTGTGCGGTATCTGAGTCCATTCGGGCTGCTGTGAGCGACATAAACACTACAGAGCCTACGGCTCACAACAACAGAGATGCGTTTCTTCAGCTCCGAAGGCTAGGAGCACAATATGAAGACACTGGCCAAGCGGGGGCCTGGAGCAATCTCACTTCCTAGAGGACTCTTTTTTCCTTTACTGCCAGGTACAAGCGGCAGAGGACCTCGCTGGGGCCTCTCGTGTTAGTGCACTCATCTCATTGAGGAGGATTCTGCCTGCTTGACCTAAGTACCTCCCCAAAACCCAGCCTCCAATGCCATCCTCTTGGGGTTTAGGATTCCAACAGAGGAATGTAGGGGACACATGAACATCCGGTCCACGGCACTCAGGTACTATGGCTAAAATTTTAAAAAAGCAGGTATAAATTCAGAGCCCCCTGCAATGAAATGGTGACTGGTCCTGTGGCTGAAGGTCCAGCTCGCAAGCATCTTCCTCTCCCCTTAGTCCCCCTTCTCCTCCCTCCCTTTAGTCTCGGTGACTCTTTGTTAAGTGTCCCTGGTGAATTTGGGGGGTTTTCTTACAACGTGGTGGCCTCGGGGCAGCGGAAAGGCTCACCTGCTGCCAGCGCCTTCAGAAGGCGGCGTTGTGATTTGCAGAGTGAAAGTCGCATCGCTTTTATGGCCAATTTCAAAGGCACACGGTCTCCGTGAAAATGCGCTGTGAGAGGAAAGCTCTGAAATAGTCCATTTCCAAGAGAAGCTGACCCAGACCCCACCGCTCACTGGGAGGAATGTCAGAGAATTTCACACACATTCTCCAGCTCCCACAGAAGTCTAAGGAGCTGCATAGAAAGGAGTCCTGGAGACACACGGCAGTTATTGCTTGTTTGGTAACGTGTAACTAATGGAATTGAGTGAGCAATATGAGTATCTAAGGAAGCCTATGCTCACCTCTAAATGGACATGCAACTGAAACAATAAAGGTAAACCCAATGGCCTATTGACTGCACATGTAAAAGGTTATGTTTATGCAGTGTTTTTGTATGGGACAAGGGTAGCATTTTTCTTATCATTTTTAGCTTGCATGTCCAATCGGGTATTTTAATATTCAAATTCATGTCTTATTAGTAGCTTCAATTATACATAACATGAAAAAGATGGTATTTAAAAACAAAACGAAACAAAACAAAATAAAACAAAAAAACAGGAAACTATACCAGGCTACTGTTTTGTAACTGCGAGGTCCTGATTTCCCTGATCTTTCTGTTTATTCCTCACTTAATCATATTATTTAAGGGAATAGAGAGGTACTGGTATTCCTCAATTCTAAGTATGTCATTACTAACTTCCATTCTCAATAAAAGTGTTGGCTGGGCAGTTAAAGAAGGTTATGTCTAAGTGACTACTTTCAATTTCCAAATTAGTTAGAATGATGTGCAGACATTCTTCTTATCCAAGCCAATATTTTTCTAGTGGTATTTTGTTCAAATCCCTAGGCAGTAGGTATGCTGGGATTAAAGGAACTAATTAACTAACCGACTAACCAACTGAACTCTCCTAGAGCGGCCTTGTCCTAAAACTGTCTTCTCTTAAAACCTCTCACACAAACCATCCTTCAAAGGCAGCCTTGAGAACAGACTCCAGAAAGCCGCTTGCTGTTTAGATTGACACATCCTATCACACCAGCCATCACAAGCAGAAAGTAATCATCTCTGAAGCCAGCCCCCGAGGGTGTCTTTTCACATGAGTTGCCAGTGCCCTAGGAACAATGCACTTAGAAGAAGCAGGGACTTGTTTTTCTCTAAAGTAAAATTTAAAAGAAAGACAAAATGGCATGGAAGTAATCTATATATATATAAAAGGCTAATACGCTGTGTCCTTCCAACCGGTCGCTATGACGGGTACTGACCACCAGGATCTGCTGTGACGTGCACTGGCCATTTACAGAGAAACAGCACAGTGGATCTGGTGCCCACAAAGCAATACTCGGCTTTCCCCAAGTGGGACACAGGCCCCGCCAACACCTCGGAGCCACAGCCCACCAAATCACAGCCAACACTGCCGAGACCTCATAACACAAAATGCAGCCCACAGCACAGCCCAGAAATGGCTGGTGTGGGCACCGGAATGGACAACACATAGCAACGCCCGGCTTCCTCGCCCTCGCCACAACTAGCCGCCTTGCAGCCTCTTCAGCCCAGGAACACGACTTGCTTTACATCCAGGTGGGAACAGTTCACACTTTAACTAAATGTCTGTGAAGCATTCTCCCACGCCTCATCTCATTTGATCCTCACAGAAGTCAGGAGACTCGGGGGAATCCTATTTTCATTAGCCAGATAATGGAGATTCAGAGAGCTTAGAAACTTGATCCAACTGAAAAGGAGTAAGAAATGGTGGACCTTGAAGATGACTTCAGGTTTCTTCACTGTGCAGAATATAGTCAAACACGGCTGCAGTTAAATATTTTACCCTTTGTTCTCCCTGCGTGATCTACAATAATAATCTGCTACGTGTTGGTATTTCCTGCTGTGCCGCTGACAATTACCTGAAAGAGAAACTAGGGTGCTTCACTGGGCTGGAAAAAGTTTAGCTAAGTCAGAAAGGAGTTCTAATTAAGCAAGTTTATCTATATCTATATCTATAAAAGGCTAAGATGCCTTGCACCAGTGAGAGCCAATTGCAAGCTGCAAGCATGTGTTTCGATCTGTCATTGTCCACTGTGAATTTGGCTGACACTTCTATTATAGAGAAAGGGCGAATAGTGATATTAAAATATTTCTTCTAATTAATGTCCTTTCACTGTGCATTAATTCATGCACTGGGCCACTAGATGACAATAGAACAGGATGTCCTTCTTGCATCAACCCTTTTTGTGGAACCTGAACATGCAGAGAAGTGAGTGGTTACATGAAAGAAGCGCTCACACATGGAGAAAAGAACAGGAACAGTCAATGATAGTTTATCTGTTTATAACAGTATCTACCTAGTGCTAATAACAGCACAGGAAGAAAGAGTAGTAATTTGCATCTCAGTTTTCATGTGGAAGATTGGGAATGGAGTGGTAGAAGTAAAATGAGTTTGCCCATAAAGAATAAACCATGCAATTGACTTACATTAACACATTGAAATATTATTTTAAAAAACTTTCTGTATCTCCATATTCACTATTTTGCTTCTTGAAATATTTAACTGCTTAAAAACATTGAATAAAGTTTGAAACGATACTATTTTCATCAAGAGAGGAGAAATGGGTCAACATAAGAATAAGCAATCCAGTTAGGACCTGTGGCATAAAACATTGTTTCTTTAGGTCACTATAAAACATATTTGTGTTTTGCCTTTTAGACCTTATACTTCAGATTAAAAACAAAAACAAAAAACAAACAAACAAAAATCAACTTAATGAAATTAGAAGAAATTATCCAAAGGAAGCATTAGGCAATACATAAAAATATGGGCTACTATTGCATTTTTCTCTTTGTGGAATATGTTCCATTATTATATATTTTCCCCAAAAATTGTATGGGCTTTGGAAAAGAATTATACTTGTATGCACATTAAAACCAAACATTAAGACAGTTCAACCCACTTAAAATTTAAATGAAGAAAACAAGTTTCCCTGCTTTGTTTTATTTTTTTCTTGTTGTTTTGCATTACAATCTATTTATTGAGCCTCTAATGCTGGAAGCCATGCCCCATTCTAGGCTCTGGGGCTAGAGCGCTAAGCAAATTAGGCACAGCATGTGCATTCAAAGGTCAGAGGGCTGAGTGGGGGATAAATAATTAAAATAAAACTGATATATGCAAAAATTATACACACACATATATAATGACTAAACCTCAGGTTCTATGAAAGAAAAATAAAACTCTATGAAAGAGATATTCCACCTACTTTAGTGCTTTTAGTAAAATACTCAGAAAAGATACTAAAAAAATAAAGATATGAGTAGAAGGCATGGTTATTTTTAATCAATAATTAAGTCACTTACTCTTCTCAAGCGTGTCAAACTCACGGCCTGTGGGCTGCATGCCTCATTTATTTGGTCTGTGTTAGCCTTTCAGTTTGACATGCCTGCTGTACATGGAGGACAACATATAGTAGCTTAAAAATCATTCAAAAGTATATCCAAATATTTGAATAAAATATATTTGTGAGAAACCTCAAACAGATCTTTACTCATTGTTTAATTTTCATAGGTTGAAATGTTTCAAGAAACATTGGATTGAAAGTTGGTCTAGGGCAGGGACTATCTTTCATTCGTTTCCTCCCTCTTGCCCTCCCCGCTCTGGCACTCGCTTTGTGCTCATTCTCACTGTAACACCACAGAGGGCATTTCTAACAATAGAACTAATCAGCAAGACCTCATTAGTACCCTGCTCTAATAAAAGGTTTGCCTATTATTTTAAATATAGCTGATATTTCTCTGTCTTAGAGGAGTATAATCATTCAAGTGGTATAAGTTACTTCGCTATAAAGAGAAAGCTAAGCATAATTTAAAATCATATTAACCCTTCGGAGTATGCTATTTTAATAATCCAGTGTTCAGTGCCACCATCTACATCCCAGGATTTAGCCACTAACTGCACTGCCTGATAGAAAATGGTTTAAATAAGAGCTCAATCTCCCCCCAGACATTGAAGGCCAGGAGTGCTGAAAACAGCTTACTCCTCACTTAAGAATAAATGTAAGCAATATAAATGGTTTTCAATATCTAAATCTGAATTATTGTAATATATATAACAAATGTATTCACTTTACACAATTAAAAATGGTACCTACTTCTATTCTATACAATTAGATTCGCATGATATGATGAAGAAAAAAATTAAATGAAAATAGAGGCACAATAGTTTGTTGGTAATGTTCAGCTAATATATTTTAATTAGTAATTATAAACTCATAACACATAGGGTTGTCACTTTTCTGAGTGTTTAAATGGAAAAACTACAAGTATATCAAATGTGTAAGTTAAGTGAAATTTATAAGAAATTTTTTGTCACTCATTTAAATCTAAGTGGCATAATACTATTCTTAAGGAACCATGAGGACAAAATAACGTGCATTCAAACAAAAGCAAAAGGTGTGTAAACGCAAAAACCAGTCATTGTAACATGCTTTCCGTTTGCTGGAAAGTTAAGTGACTTCAGCAAAGGATTCACATCCGCTGATGGGCACTTGGGCTGTTTCCAGCCCTCCACTCTGGTGAGTGGTGCTGTTATGAACAGAGAGGCGCCTATAGCCTTTCTGATTGGCGCTCTGCTTTCTTGGGACATATTCCTAGAAGTGGGATACATATTTTCCATATTCTAAAATTAATTTAAAAAACAAGGCCAGCAAGGTAAACATTTCAATGTGTAAACGTCTCTGGCATTTTCCCTCTGTCCTCCAAAGAGCACTGTATGGCTGGTTATTAGGTTTGTTTTATCAGGTTTGTAATGGATGTGATGTATTCTGAGGTGAGAAAGGAAGCGAGAAGAAACCTAGGGAATTGAATTAAGTTGTGTAAAAAGATGGAGGTGCTCAGGATCAAGGGCTAAGAAGATAGAGTTTAGAGAGTAAATGGGATGAAAAACAACAACATGCTTTTCTTCCTCTAGCACAGAGCAGCCTGTCAGCTCGGGCCATTGGTTAAACTCTGTAAACTGCTCTGCAAGGACCATCATTTGTAACAGTGGTAAGAAAGCAGTGACCTCCACTGGGATGCTGAATTCCTTTTCCAGCATTTCGCAACTAAAATGTATGTTTGTCTGACTATATGTACTTGCGTGTGTGTCCACATATATATGCTTATTTACTTATTTTTTTTATGGTCAGGTACCATTAGTTAAAAATAATACATCTTTCAAAAGTAAGTTTGATTTTCGATAAATTCTCCTATACGGGGAGTCAACAAACATATTCTATAGGAAAGGCTAGTTTTTAAAAACCTATTTAATAAAAGATAGGTCTTTAATAAGTCTTTGATACAACCCTACAAATAAACACAATGGATTAAACAATAATGGATTTAAATAAATTATATTTTTATTATATGCAGACCTAGAAGATGAATCAAATCTATTATATTTTAATAGAATATCTCTTGTTTTTTTTACAGTTTTAAATAATTCTTAATGAAAATAAATTACTGTTCTGTGGTATGCATGCAAAATATATAGATGAACATCAATGGCAATTATGGATTCATGGGGAGAAATAAAATCAAATAAAAATATTTTTAAAATAATAGATTGAAATCACAACAGCCAGACCACATGGCACAGATTTCTTGAACATTGTCCCAAGTGCTGCAAATGTTCTGACTTCAAAGCATGGGTGAGGGCTCTCTCATGCCTTCTGTGTTGTCCAGTGTACTGTTAGCGACATGGAGCAATCCGACATGGCTATGGTCATCACAAAAAATCCATGGGCCCCGAGACTGATCCAGTCTGACCCAATTAAATCCCAAAAGTCGGGGCTATGCAGCTAGAACACAGATTGCCACCACTTCATCTAAGAGAGAGAGAATACAACAACCCTGGAGCCAGCTGACAACAGTGACTACTTATGACAAGTGCAGAGTAAATTAAACAGTTATTTTAAAACATTGTTTAGTAAATAACTGTGTGTTTTTGGTAGGGTTTGGACATGCTTTAATAATCCTAACAATTTGTTTGCATGATCCTAACTTCTTCCAACAGTATAATAGTTCTTTATATTAGTAACTAGATGTCTGGTGCATGAAATTCATGCATGGGTAAGGTCCCTAGGCCTGGCTAGTGATTAAGGCTGGTCTTAACCTTCTGGCTGCTGGCCTGGGCCTTCCTTTATTCCTAACCACCCCCTGGTGGTCAGCGCATGTCATAGTGAGCTATTGAACTTCTGGTCTTTTGACAATTTGCAGATTAGGCTTTTATATATATAGATAATCTGATGTAGGT
This sequence comes from Nyctalus aviator, assembly GCA_036971965.1. Classification (NCBI taxonomy): domain Eukaryota; kingdom Metazoa; phylum Chordata; class Mammalia; order Chiroptera; family Vespertilionidae; genus Nyctalus; species Nyctalus aviator. The sequence continues at coordinate 169,143,705 of CM072925.1, forward strand.
ATTAAAATTTTGAGATACTTCCAACATCAACCTCACCCCAGGTTACTATGGTTGGCAAGAATCTCCAAAATACTTCAACAGAGGATTTTAGCAAGTAAAGGCATTCTTGGCTCCCAAATGTGAAATAAATGCATACACATCACCAGTGGGGAAATTATGAATAAAAGAGGAAGAAACATTAAAAATAAAGTTGTACGGATTGAACAAATTTCACTGTATTGGTCTGAGCACTGAATTCGTTTGGAAAGGCAAACTGTCTATTTCTCCCTCTTGATTTCTCATCTTTTTCCCACACTGACTCTACCTGCAGCCACATCTGACTGAAAAGGATCCGTATGAAGTTTTGGAGGAGGAAAGAAAAAAATCAATATATGTCATCTTAAAGCTTCTCCTGTGAAGAAACACAAGTCACTCTAAACACCCTTCACCAGGTAAAACAGGCGGACTGATGGTGAGAGGGTAAAATATAGCTGCACACTTACATCTTATGGACCATCAAAAATAACTGTGGCCATCTTTTATCAGAAATACTAATTCCACATAAATATACAATATGTGGAGCATGTTATACTTGCAAACTGAAGGCATGCATTGGTTTTCAACAACTGTTTCTGAAATGGAGGCTTTAATGCTGCTGCTGAAGAATAAAAAGTTGCCTGCCAAACGCATGTCCTATGAAGTGACAGCATGATGACGGGTATAGGTCTTGCCCTTTCCTCCTGTCCAGAGATAGATAGGAAGGGTCTGTGCACATTACAATCCCATCCCCGCCTTTCAGCAGATGAATCCGCTGGAGAAAAAACACGCCTCTGCGCCATCTACTTCTGATCAGATGGAAAAAAAGTGAAACCTCACATGCAGAGGAACAAAACCAACATTCATATTGAATGCTATAAGTAATCAATAAATGCACACACTTTAAAAAATAATAAATACAAACAATTTTTTTTAGCAGAGAATAAAGGGGTAATAGAAAACTTTTGGCTTCTAGAACTGTGATGTCCTAAGATTTTTTATCTTAATATTAAAAAATCAAACAACGAAGCTCGATCTAGAGGACACATCTACCCCGGATGCTGCCGTTGGGACATGCGGAGAAGCCCTGTGTTTGGCGGTCCTGGTTCTCCATGCAGCTTAGGGCGAGGCCTGCCAGGAAGAATGACTCCCTTGCCCAGGACACGCCCATGACCTCCCGGGGAGTAAAAGAGCCTCTGGACACAGAATGGTGGAGGAAGCGGAGAAACCTCTGAGAATCCCGCACCACACGGACAGTGCGGCAGAGATGTACGATGGGTATGACTTCCTTTTTCTCTTGTTCGTTCCACAGAACAGGAAGTAAAACTCATTGTTCCCCTTTATCCCCAGAATTCAGGACTTGGCCAGAATGCGTGGAGGTGTCCACTCCCGTTTCATTTCAGCGGGCATTTTGACTTGACCTGTGGTCTGGAGTCTGCAAAGCCCGGGGTCCCTCCGTGGAGTGAGCTTGAACCCCGCCATTCTTTGCCGTGTTAGGTCTACATGTAAGTATGCCAGCCTCCTGTGTGACATTAGTGTCCCGCTACTTTATTGTTTTCCCTGTGATCTTCCCCATACGCGGGTGTCAGGCCATTATTCCGGGTCTCAGCAATAACTTTCCTCTCCCTTACCGGCAGGCACTGAAGTTTATTTTTCCAAAATCATTTCTGTGCCTCCTCCTGCATATTGTGAAGCAGATGGGGAAAGAGATGAATCTTCCAGCAAAACCAGATGACTGCTCACTCAGGAGGTCTACTTCTGTCAGATCTGACCGGGAACAGACAAACTAACGAAGAAATATGTATGTGTTTTATATGCATCCATGGTGGTGTGTTCTGTGCACGGCAATGGGATGTGAACGGTGCAGGAAGGGGGGTTGGCCTGGATGTTGGAAAAGCTGGGGGAATGAAGGTCCGGGGGAGACACCAGAGAGCAGAGCATCTGCGGCAGGAAGGCCGGGAAAGCGATCGTGCGGGAGCTACACCTGCAGGAGGTAACCAGGCGGTTGACCGAAGGGCCTGGGAATCCCAGCAAGGCCAGTCCGTCCCCAAGGCCTCCCTAGTCTGTGTGGGGAGAGGAGAGGGGATGAGGATCAATGCTTGCCCAGGAGCTGCCATGATGTCATGGCTACAGCCCTTTCCATCATCATGACGCCCCTTCCCTTCCGCCTTCGGTCTCCCGGAGAGAACTCACTGCAGTGCAGAGGAGCCTCTGGAGGAAGGTGGTGGTGCCGAGGGGACAGGCTACCACGCACCCCCCTTTGTCCCGGATGCTGGGGGCCTGAAAGGGGCCAGGGCTCGGTGCGGGCCGCTGATGGGAGGCCAGGCCCGTTAAGTGACCCGGGAGGAACCGTGCGGTTCCTGGAAGGCAAAGAGGAACGTGGGAACACGCTGCAGGGGCGGCTGCCAGCGGAGACAGTGACTGCTGGCTTCTCAGTGGGCTTTTCCTTCATTGCTCCTTTCCCTGACCCTCTCTGCCAGGCGCACAGCCCGGCGCCCTGGCTCCAGCCCCGGAGCTGGGGCCTCGGCCTCGGCTCCCGGGCAGCACGCTGGCCTGGCGGCCTGGCTGGGGGCTGCACCCGGGGCTCGCCGGGGCCCCGACATCCCCGGCCCGACTCTCACCCGCACTCCGGTCACCGCACTGCCTGGCCCGGGCACTTAGATTGGAAGCTGGGGGACAGCGAGCAGCGGCCGGGTGGCCATATTTAACGTCAGCTCCTGAAATGGGATCTGTTTCCCGGATGAACGGTTTTAAAGGGTAAACTAATAAATGAATAACCTTTTACAGAGCTTTTAGGTATAAGACACACACCTAGAACCTATAAAGTGATAAACATGATGTCATAGACATTGCTGATTACATAGAAGCTTTGTGCTTTTTTTACATACTTTTTACAGCATCCTCTCTAAACAATGGGGATAATTGTTATTATTTCTAAGAACTATGTGAGTTGAAAAGAATTATTTTATTACAAATTAAGGTGATGATTAAAAAACAAAAATGTATTATTTTGAAAAATTACATAGTAATCATAAACATTTTATTGTGCATTTTAAAAAATTTAGAATATTAAATAATATCCCATGCGGCCCACAGCAGCCACATGGGAACTACGTATGCTGTGGAGCCCGTTCTTAAATAATTTTAATTATTTAATTAAAAACAAAGTATTTTATACTTTGTTCTTTATCCTGCTTTGACTTAAATTTATTTTTGTGTGTGGTTGTGTCAAATGTATTATTTCACCGCCCTGCTCAACCCCCCAGGTGACATTTTTAAAATGTAATACAAATGACCTTGGCTCAATATTCATTGAGTATCTACTAGAATTATGCTACAGAGAAAATATTACGGTAATACTAAAAAAGCCCAATTGTAATACTATCACATTCCCTCCCTACAGCGTTCCTGGTGAGTGAAGGGTTAAGAAAAGGCTTCAAGCTCGTGGTGCTGATTCCCTTACACTGGAAGGGCCTGCTCTGCGCAGTGAAGTTCTTACATGATGGCTGATGGAATGTTTAAACTATTAAAAGCCTGCAAATCTCACAGGCCTCCCACCAGTACAACTTAATGACAGCTTGTCTGTGGAATTAGCTTGTTCAGTGCACACATCTGAAAGGTCTGAAACGCAGCAATTACATAAAGGCAACGCGGAGCACTCAGTGACATTTCCATAAACACACCTACTGCGCACCATTCTCCTATTGGCGGTCTTCAAGTTCCAGAGTCAATCAACGGGAACGGTCCATTTCGGAAGGTTATAATTCACGATTCCTTTCTCACAAACGCACCACCTCGGCCCACAGCAGCCACATGGGAACTACGTATGCCGTGGAGCCCGTTCTTAATTGCAGCTCGCCTCCTCCCCCGACAAGCAGGACGGCGCCTTTTCATACGTCTGTTTAAGCTGTGTGGCCAGGAATTCTCCAGGCCCACGAGCTAGCAGAGTGCGACAAGCAGAACTCTGAGGATGCAGCTTGAGTGAAATGACGTTTCTAGCTCTTAGAGACTAAAAGCTGTGTGACAAAGAATACTGGGGTCCTGCTGGCATGGCTCAGTGGCTGCGCACTGACCCAGGACCCAGGAGGTCAGGGTTCGATTCCCTGTTCCTGCTCAGGCCTCGATCCCAGTAAAGGACGTTCAGGAGGCAGCCGATCAGTAATTCTCTCTATCATTTATGTATCTATCTCTTTCCCTCTTCCTTCCTCTCTCTGAAATCATATATATATATATATATATATATATATATAAACATTTTTGAGGATCGATTTTCTTATTTGCAATATACCAAGCCTTTTGAATGCCCTATTCTCTTATAATATATATATATATTATAGTTTTATAGATTAAATATTTTAATATCCATCAAATATGAGTCCTGATGGGACTCACATAGATTTTTCTCAGTAACAAAAAAATGAGTGTGATTTATATCAAATTTTTAATTAATTAAGGGTATTTAGGTGTTTGTGGGGGACTGCTTTGGGTTAATGTGGTAAAGGGAGAAGTTAAGAGACCTGATATTTCTGCTGAATAGATTTAAAATATATTTTATTGATTTTATACAGAGAGGAAGGGAGAGAGATAGAGAGTTAGAAATATCGATGAGAGAGAGTCATCGATCAGCTGCCTCTTACACACCCTCCACTGGGGATATGCCCGCAACCAAGGTACATGCCCTTGACCGGAATCGAACCCGGGACCTTTCAGTCCCCAAGCTGATGCTCTATCCATTGAGCCAAACCGGTCCCAGCATCTGCTGAATAGATTTAATCTGAGTAAACCACTTCAAGCGTTAGTTTGATTTCTTTGTATTAACCATAAAAGGTCAACTTAGATGATCACTTCACATCCTTGTTTTTCTCACAATTCTAAATTGAACACCCTGATCACTCCGTTAGGTGACAGAGAGATGCCACATGCACTGGGGACCGAGCGGGCCTGGTACGTGGGAGTTCCTTCCTCTCTGCTGGGAACCCAGCGCTGCGAGGCTGACCGACAGGAGGGCACAGAATCCATCAGGAACGGCCCTTCTCCCGTGCCCACCACGTTCTCCCTGTGTCTTTACCGGGAGATCATGGCGCCCATGTTCGTAAAGGGACAACGAGCCGCTTCACAGTTTCTTAGTCTGAGAACTGGAGAGCCCAATGTCTTCCCTTTGGAATCGCAATGAGATGCTTTCTCCACAGATTTAAGAATCTCCACGCAAACCTACTGTGTACACGTCAGCAGGGATTCGTGTTGGACGGAATACATGTGTCCACGAATTATCCTCATCCTTGAAGTGTCAAGAGTTGAATTAATAAAACACTGTTAAAATTTATAATTATTAGCATTATAAAGATTTATTTGAATTTAAAGAAAAATTAAAGTTCTATTTTTGATAAGGAGTATACAAATATAAAATTGTTTCTTAAGTAATTAACTTTTTTAAAAAATATAATTTTTATTGATTTCAGAGATAAAGGGAGGAAGGGGGGGAGGGGGAGGGAGAGAGATAAAGGAAGAGAGAGAAATATCAATGATGAGAGTCATTGATTGGCTGCCTCCTGCAAGCCTCACACCAGGGACTGAGCCCACAGCCTGGGCTTGTGCCTTGATCAAGAACTAAACTGTGACTTCCTGGTTCATAGGTCCATGCTCAACCACTGAGCCATGCAGGCAGGGCTAAGGTAATTCTCTTTTTATAAAAGCCTTATAAAGGCATCATTCACAGAGCATGAAATGTGCTCTTTTTAAATGTACAGCTCAGTGGTACATACACAGAGGTGTGTGTTCATGGAGTCAGTCTAATTTTAGAATACTTTCATCACCCCAGAAAGAAACCCAGGCCTGTCCCAGCCCCTGGAAACCCTAAGCTAGTTCTGTCTCCACGGACTGGCCTGTTCGGAACTTTTCAGGAGGGCGTGGTAGCAGTGGAGATTGCGTGTCTGAGGGTCAGCAGCACAGCACGTCTCAGAAGACCCTCCTAAGGCCCCTCTCGTGACTCACAGGCACTGCTCCAGGGAGGGATTTGCTGGGGTTGCGTGATATTTTTCATTATGCACCGAGATACAACAAAACAGTATAAAGTGTGCTAACTGATTTAATATGCTCCGATTGGTGGCTACAGACTAGTTCAATCTGAGTAAATTCTGTTTTCTAAACAAAAAGGATTTAAGCAAATACAACATCTTTACACAAATATTTCACAGGAGAGGAAAGACAGAAATGGCTAGAGTACGTAACACATTCCAGACTCTACATTAGAGGAATGCATAGACTCAGAGACACCGAGATGCAGTCACAGGCTCTTCCTGCACAACGTAAGAATGCATTGAAGTAGATAAAGCAGATGAAGGAGATAAAACCAATGCTGCCAGGACTGACAGAAGACATGCGGATCTGGTTCACTCTTCCTGGAGAGCAACCACCTACCAAGAAACAAAAGCTAAAGCTGTTCATGCTTCACCAGGCCAAGTTTACTGCATGCTCCAGAAACAACAAAGAAAGGACTTCATTAAAAGTACAATATACTAGAGCCTCGGTGGACCAATTCGTAAATGGGTGGCCTCTTGGGATTGGGCCAAAACCCGCAGTACAACGCTGCCTGCAGTTCCTACCCTTCGCTTCTGCTCCTCCTAGCCCCCTGTGCCTGGAGAGGGACTGACTGAGTCAGCCATGAGCCCTGAATCTGCACCCTCCCTAGGGGAGTGGCCTGCAGGACTGTCTGCACTCGGATGTTCAGTGCACGTCATAGAGGTCAGTTGAGCAGCCTTAACATACCATTAGCATATTAAGCTTTGATTGGTTGTTCGGTTCTGCCACTTTGTCTATTTGCATATTACCCTTTTATTATATAGGATTATTATATAAGATTCATAGACCCAAAGATACTATTTTTGTAATGTCCTAAGTAAAGAAACATCCATGCATTTTATGATAAACTATAGTATTCCATAAACACTAAAGTCCATAGGAAAAAATCAAATGTATCACTTATTCATATCTTGCAATGTATAATGCACAATGCCAGCCTGCAATGGTGTGTATGTTGTCTCACAGTGAGGTGGATTTTAAAGAGCCTTTAATTGTTATGTGCAGGAATAATAAAAGTGCTCTGACATTGTAATGTGTATTTCAGTGCTGATAATTTTATTTTCTTAAGATCTGTCCTGAAAATGCAATGCAGCTCCCATACCACTTATCACACACACACACACACACACACACACACACAAAAGCAATGTGTGTCACCTTGGGAGGCCACTTGATGAGGCCACTTTGATGAGGGTCAGTCAGGTGCACAGCACATGCAATTTGCTAAAATCAACTTAAATACATGCTGTGAATTGAGATGTGATGCATTGTAATGGTGATATTTTAATAGCTCTAATTATGCCTCACTTCTAAAAAGCTTCCTGCAAGCAGTGATAAAGTACGATAGCATCAAGGGATGAATTTCTTTGATAAATAAAAATAGACAAGAACGCAGCACCTGGAAGAGATGGATGCCTCTTGCCTCCTTCCCTGTGCACTCGAGCAGAAGAGCTTCCCTGGTCTGCTCATCTCTGTCCGGGGACAGGACGCTTTCAGAACGGGGGCGGATCAAATCACATGTCTGAGTTTTGAGTTAGGTGCCATGTGCCACCCTCTGGAAGGATACTAGAGACTGGATGGGAAACACAAGAACTTGATCTAACAGAGGAAGACAGGTACTGGTCAGATAGCATGTTCCTCTTAAGCCGTATTCTTTAACACCTGTCAACATAGGCATGAGAAAAGTGACATGTTTATTTATACCACATTAACATCTGTTAGCACCATCCACAAGGGAACAGAAGTCACGGAGAGAAATGAGGTGATTGTGTGTGACAATGTCGAAAACATTTGTCAGCTTTAGTCATTGTCTTTTAAAGTTGTATTTATTTTGTTGTGTTGAAGTAAAACATCTAATTACTCTCACAGGAATGGGTGGGTCTTTTTTTTTTTTTTTTAATAGGGATGATGATTCAATTGAGATAGAAATACTTGGTGATATGAATTGTCCAATATGATGACTAAAGTCAGGGACCTGAATGGCAAAGCGACCGGTTGTTCGCAGTTAGGGCAGTATGCATATTAGCCTTTTATTATACAGGATGGATTACTTAAAGTAAAATAAATAAAGACACATACAAAGATTGAAAAGTATATCCAACCTTTGTTTGTTGTTTAAACTTAGATGAAGCTGGCTGGGCTCCCTCGGAAGACGCTGTGCTGTGAAGATTGTGTACGGTAGTTTGTTTTGGGAATGATTCCGGAAACACCAGTGTTAACACAGGCACACATGACTTATTTCAACCTATGGGAAATATATGTATAAATGAAACCCTTTCTATTCTTCTTTGTGAAATGAAATGTTATTGGGAGTAGTATCAGTGTGGACCTTTATTCACAATTGCACTGTCATACCACACTAAACTATCCAGAAAACGTACTGCCACACAAAGCTGTAGGAAAGAAAATCATTATTACCCTAAAAAATGTTAAAAAGGTACGTGCTCACAGGTGTCCACACCCCCGTCGTTCGGTAACGCCTTCCTCTGGCCCGGGGCCATGCAGAGAGCTCACTGTGGATGGGACTCTGGAACGATGGGAAAGGCATAGTGAGCGCACCAACGCCCGCACACAGCTCCCTCCGCACGGCTGTCATCCAGGGGATAAGCGTGAATGTTAGCATCCCACCAACTCCCAGACGCACCACAATCAGTTCTCTTTACTTTTTACATCAGTGGATTTTCCATCAAACGGGCCAAAATGTAAAAGTCAAACACAGACTAGATCTCAGTTACTCAGACCACAAAACATACATGATAATTATATGATGTTATAGAGGCACTAACTACTGCTACAGTAGCAATTGTATTGTAATACGCATGTATCCAATCAGCATGCTGTTCACCTAAAAACTGCACAGTTTTATGTGTCGCATGCATTTCGGCACAAAATGTCAAACAAAGGAGTACAGAAAGCAAAATACACATAGGGTTTTTCACTTGAAAGGATGATCTAACGGAGAGTACTGCATATTACAAATTAAAGCGATTAAAGCTCCTTAAAAGTTAAAGGAGATAATAGAAAAAGGAATAACATAGAATGATGCAGAACAAAAATACAATATGGTAAGGCAGTGCACTTTCTGGGAAGGTCAGCTACTCTGGTCAGAAAGGGAAACTGGAGAGTTGTGGGTCTGGGGAGATGGAGTAGTTTCAGGAAAGAGTCCAGCAGGTGCCATCTCTGAATCAGAGTCCCAGTACGTCTTTACTTCGTCAGTTAACAGTGATTATGCTTATTCCGAGATGATCTGTTTTCTACAAAATAACTTCTCCCTTGATAATAGAACCGGATTGCTGGAAACTTGGAAGTAAGAGAGCAGAGCTCAGCATGTCCCTATAATTAGCCATAGCACAAGCATCCCAAATGTGATCAGACTGACAAGGCATCCGACTTCACATCGGGCGGCTACCCTCGGCAAGCGCCTGTGCACTCTGTTACATTGTTTTCTGTGCCCAACACTCGGCTCGTGCTCCAAAGCAGTGACTCGGCACCTCTGCCCAGCCAGCTCCTGGCAAGTGGGTTTCGGTTGGTATTTGAGCACAAATAATAAACTGGGGACAACATTCCTGTCTGCCAAAATCTGTGGTCCACTTATGTGTGAGTGGCAAGGTTAAAAATCCATTCCTCCGCAGCAGAATGACACCAGTGTTATTTCATTAGTGCCCGTTTTATTTTTTTCTCCCATCTGGCGGCTTATGGGTAACGTATTGCACAATAAATAGAATGTGCTGGGTAATCTTTATCATGAAAATGTAAGTCTTTTGTCTCTAAAACGTGCCTTACTACAAAACGATGTAACATAATAATTAACTTAAATAATAGTGTTTTAAAGAAGTATTTCATTAGAAAAGAAAGGTATAAGCATATAGATAAAATTTTAAAGAATAGAAGTGGTTGCCTAAAACTTTAGACATGATTTTATTCCAGTTCATTTAAAACATAAAAGTTTACACTGGGCTATCTAATATCTAGTCATTTCAGAAGGCAGGAATTTAGCTAATGTTGCTTAGACTTAGGTACACTGTTTAAACACTTTTCAAAATTATTTTCTTGTTATTGATACGATTCAGGCAAATTATTCCTTCTTCTTAAAAAATGTGACAGCACCCATTTTGTTTTGGCTTCACGTGTGCAGCTCAGTGATTAAACAATCATATACGTTACGTGTAGCTCCCCTCGTTATTTCCAGTACCCCAAGTGGCACCATACATAGTTATTACAATACTAGGGACTGTATTCCCTATGCGTTACTATATGCCGGGACTATTCCATATCTACCCATCTGTGCTTCTTAGTCTCTTTACCTCTTCCACCCCGTCCCCCAACCCTTCTCCCCTCTGCCACCACCACTTCCCTCTCTGGGTCTGAGTCTGTTCCAGTTTTGTTTGTCCATTGATGCTGCCTTTAGGTCCCACATAGAAGTGAAACTGTATGTCATTTGTCTTTCTCTCATTGACTCATTTTATTGAGCATAACGCCCTCTAGGTCCGTCTGTGCTGCTGGATACGGTAAGACTGCATTCACTTTCATGGCCGCGTCCTGCTGCACGGCCTGTCTGTGCCACGGGCTCCAGCCACTCGTCCGCGGACGGGCCGTGGGCCGCCTCTCTATCCTGGCTGCTGCACACGATGCTGTGGTCCACGTCGGGCTGCAGATGTTCTTTCAGGGCGGTGCGTGGGTTTCTCTGGGGAAGGCCCCAGAAGTGGGATACCGGGCCACAGGCAGCTCCCTCCTTAATTGTCTGAGGAAACCGCACACTGGCCGCCACAGCGGCCGCACCGTCTGCAGCCCCAGCACAGCACACGGGGGTCCCTGACCCCCCGAGCCTCGCCAGCGCCTCGTCTGTGCTTCTATGGATGGCAGCCATTCTGACAGGTGTGAGGTCTTGTGTCTACCAAGCGTGAGTTTAATTTGAATCTCTTGGGCGATTTGGTGAAGATGAGGATCTTTTCGTATTTCTATCGGCCATCGGCATGTCCTCTGGAGAAGTGTTTATTCAGGCTGTGCAGCCTTACCCACTCCCCGAACTGTCCCTCTGCTTCCGCTTTGAAGTTTTCACTGGTTCACTTTGTTTCCAACCCTGGATTTGAAGACATGTTTCAGGACACAAATTTTCACTGCTAAGCGTTTTAAAACGATCTGGAAAAGACTGTGCCAAACCACCTGTAGTTTCCACACCAGGCTAATGAGTAAATGAAAGGGTACAAAGCGCATTTTAATGCAATTCTGAATTAAATTAGTAATTACCCTCTTATGTTTCTTACTATTTCATGCTTTTATTAGATAAAACGCCTCCAAATTAGTCCACTTATCTAGAGACTTTTAGAAACAAAAGCTATAAAATGCACTTGTAATGATTGTGCTTAAAATTGGAAAAATGTCCAAAAGATGCATTGGCTTCTAGAAATGAGTGAATAATTGAGGTGAAATTATTTGGAAAAATGGAGGTCTGGCATTATAAATGTCTGAATCATAAAGCTTGATAAAACTTTATTCAGTTATTCTGAAATGCACACAGTAACCTGTCAAAGACTAAATGAATGTTGATTGGTTATATTGAAAAAAAAGAAAAAGGATCGGTTACAATTTGGATACTCAAAATTTCATGACTGAAAAACAGTAGATGAACACATCATTCTTATTTTTTTACAGGGACACAGTTGAAAGTTGATGTTGGTAAGGGAAACAATTCATCTATGAAATGAGCTAAGCAGAATCATATCAATCACACACACATTTTAAGACACTGGGTATTCAGTGGCTGTTTTATTTTATTTTATTATTTTTTAAGTATATGCTTGTTGGTTGCAAAGAGGAAGGGAGAGGAAGAGAGAGAAATGTCCACGATGAGAGAGATGGATATCAATGATTGGCTGCCTCCTGTACGCCCCACTAAGGTTAAAGGCGGAGACTCCGTTAGGGATGCTGCTGTTCCTTCCTTACTCCCAAGTGAGAGAACACACCCCTGTCCCGGGCACAGGGCGGGCAGCGGAAACCGCCTCCCACAGCAGGACTCCCGGGAGGACCAGGACCAGGTGTGGGCGGCCCGTCTGCCCGTGGCTCCGAGGTTCTGCTTCTTTACCAAGCCCCGGGGCCCGTCCTCTCCGCTCTCACGTTTGTCAGATGGCTGGTAGCAGAACCCAGGGCAGCTGGCTTTTTTCCGATCTAGTGGGAAAGAAAGGAGCTTCTTTACCAGCCACGGAGTATGTTAATCTTCATTTAGATCTGACCAATAGAAGACACGTACCTACCTTTATCTTTTATCTATCTATTTAATTTAAATATGTTTTTATTGATTTCAGAGAGGAAGAGGGAGAGAGATAGAAACACCAGTGAAGAGAGGGAACCACTGGCCGGCTGCCTCCTGCATACTGCCCACTGGGGATTGAGCCCGCAACCCCGGGCACGTGCCCCATCGCGGAATCTAACCATGGCCTCCTGGTTCATGTGCCAGTGCTCAGCCGCTGAGCTCTGCCAGCCGGGCCAGTGGGTAAAATTAACATTGGGAATATTCCGTCCCGTGTCCTGAGGCAGCGAGGCCTGTTTCTGCATTAACTGCACCGTGTGATTGCGGCTGACCAGGACCCACCTCTGGGCTGGAGGACAAATCCAGCTTTCTATGACTGACAAGGTCTGGGTTAGGAGAGAGAGGGTGTCCATGAAACAAAATCAGGGACCTTTTAAAAGGAAGGAAGCAAAAGGAGAAACTCCATGTTAGGTTTGCAACAAACAGCATTTGCTATAGAGGTGATTTTATTTTTATATTAAAGAAAATACGGAATAAAGTGATCCAGATGAAAATAAACAGGTTTTATGGATTTCTGACATTTGCAAATAGGTACATGTTGTCAGGGAGATTTAAAATTATATTATTCCTTCAATAAATGCAGTTTGACTGCTTAATATTTATTGGAAGCTCGCAGCTAATGGCACTGTGAAGATAAATAACATAGCTGCTTGGCAGAGATAGTCCAGAGATGGAGTGGGAAATGCATACAATTAGAATAGCCTAGTATTTCCTACAGGAATCTGTGGCCAAAGCCTTCTGTAAACTCACTGCAGTGAGGGAATTCATGTGGAACATTCCACGCAGGAGGATAAAATAAACCACGTAAAGCTCATCTTCCACCTGAGCCTATTATTCCATATTGTGAGGCACCTTCTGGGCGGAAGGACAGCGGGACACTCACACCATTACGCAGCTGCTAGTTCCCATCTTCACGGACACAATAACGGTTTCCTGCTCCGGAGGATGTCATACGCTGCGCATTGGAAGGGAAATAGAATTACCTGTGTTACATCTGCAGTCAGAAAATGCTTGCTGACTTTTCAGATGTAGTCCACAAGTAATTTAAACACTGGGGCAAACAAAAGGAAGTTTGTCATTGGCTTTTATGAGTTATTTGTTAGAAACACGCACAAGGTGACAATAACTCATTTCCCAAGCACTGCAAATCTCCCCTGACCCCTGCCTCTGATGTCCTGTGAAGTCAAAGCGTCCCCCCGTGACCTTTTCAGTATTCTGTAATTTGATTCGCTCGCCATACCCAACTTTCCTGTTTACCACCGCAGGAACCTATGATTGGAACAGACAACCAGACAAAATAGAGAATACTGAAAAGGTCAGAGTCAGCGTCTTCGCTGTACGGCGTTTCCAGGACATGGAGAAATATTTACATTCTGAAAAATGCTTCCGGTGACGAAGTGTCAAAAGAAATAACGGTGGTCAAGTTTTCATTCCCTTTAGGATACATTAAAAGGCAAAGAGACCCAAACAGCCTCAATTACTACAATTAGTAGTAATCCCTGCGTTTATTCTTTTGTGTGTGTGTGTGTGTGTGTGTGTGTGTGTGTGTTTAATGGCTTTCTTGTCATTATGCCAAAAGTAATGAAAACTTTAGAATGACAAAAACAGTTCTGCTCTTATTTTGTTGTTTTCTAACTGATAATTCATGGGGATAAGAGGTGTTTTCAGGTTTGGCAGAGTCAGATAGAGCTGGGAAGTGCATTAATGAATGTATTTTAGGGAGGGAAAATCATTATACAGTTAACAGATGTATAATTAGCCAGTTTTATGACCAGTTACAATATTTTATATTTTTTTGCTTGTTAAGTGGAGCTACCATTTTCTCTATGAGCATGTTTAAAACTATATTTAATCTGCATGAGTACCTTTGATATGCTTTCAAACTCCAGAAGCTCAGCACAGGTTCCCACTGTCTGGCACTTTGTGGAGAGAATATATTTACCTTCTTACTCAATAAGTACGTTTTTAACGGCTACTTTGCTTCCATCATTATTTTGAAAGATGTGGTAGCTACCAAGATAACTTTCGTCTTGTTAAAACATCAGACAAGAAAGATATATCAGAGGCACAGACTGATAGAACAAAAATGATTAAAAAAATAGTATCTCCTCAGAGCATTGGTTTTCTTTGTGAAGTCTGTGGACTTTTAGTTAGAACTTGAAAAAGAAACAGCATTAAACACAGTATAATGAATATATGTGAGACGCTTCAAATTCGAATAGACAGAAGAATACATTAGCAATTGGGGAGAATGAAAACTCTTTTAAGAAGGTAGGTTGAACTTGACTACAGATTATTTTCAACACTACCCTCTGGATTTTAGTGGGGGCAAAAACAACTCACTAACTAACAGCAACAAAACAGTAAGTGGGTTTTTTTTGTTTGTTTGTTTTTTATCCTGTAATAGAGAATTACCCAGGAAAGAAGCTATGAGATTTCACTACCTGCAACAGATGGAGAGGAGTGCACATAGGCCATCCACAGGAAAAGATAATCCCTGCATTAATGAAACAATACATACCGATCATGTTCACACATTAAGCTCCGTTTTTTATTGTGCACGTTTTCTGCCAGGCCTGCCCGGAGTCCACAGGGTAAACTAGCAGAAAGGTACATCCAAGGGAGATGCGTCTTGTGGTTCAACCCCAACACCCTCAGCTATGTCCGAGGACACACAGTCTGGGTCACCCTGATCCCCTTTCTCCAGAATAAACTCTCTCCTTTCGAAAGAACAATTTCAAACCACACACACTGCATATTTGGTTAACATCACTTGTGATATATGTTTTCTAGAAATATGTCTCCATCGGCAATGCCATTCATCATGGAATTAATGGAAATAAGTTGTGTGCCATTTTATTTTGTTGTATCGGTATAGGGTGTAGTGGTAATAGGAGTGTCTTTGATTAAATTCCTCATTTTAATGGAATCGTGGTTGCTCTTTAGCTTGAGGTTTCAGATCTCTGTTCCAATTCACAATCACTTGCTAGTTGATGACCCTAGCTATGTTTTATTATGCTATTCCAAATAAAGTATGGCTCCAAGAGCTGCTCTTAATACAGAATACATTACCCGAAGCAGGGGTAATTCGGGCTCTGGAGTTCTTTGTCATCTTTACAGTCTACGGTTGCACTCGCTGAAATCACCAATTAGGTAGGTATGTGTTTTAAGCACCTGGCTTCATTGAATCCCACGGCAATGATGGCACAATGACCGGCCTGAAAATGAACTACAGGCAATCACACGCAGTGACAGGTGCAGAAGACGTGTTCACATGGAGTCAGAGGCAGCAACAAACACTTCTATTTCTCTCAAAGGTGGGGCAGGACTGGACCATTTTCCAACAGGAAACTGCAGACAGACAGCCTGGCAGTCTGATCTTTAAATTCCAAATTAGCAATGAGGTGCCCTGACTCCACATGGAAGAAGCACATGAAGAAGCCAGGATGCTTTTGTGTCTTTATGCTCGGCATCGGTTCTGATGGGAAAACAAGGGACTGCAGAGAGAGTTAAACCTAAGAATCGGTGGAGACTGAACACATATACTCCAAAGCACACAGAAGCTTTGACTTTCTTAACTGACGAGTCCTATTGTCAAAATTAGAAGCAAAAACAGTCCATTCAGGAAACCTAGTAAAAACCCAGGAACTGTGAGTCTTTTATTCAAAAGAGGACTGGTTCCTGGCAAAGACTCCATGGATGGCTCCGAGCTCACAATGAAAAAGGTCCAAACACTGTCATTGCCTGGCATAATCGGTACCAGTGTGACCCGAGAAGTTTTCCTCCAGCTCTAACTGGGTGCCAGTCCAGAATAGAAGGCGCTGCCCTTCAACTGAAACACAGACACAGGGTTTCCTTTCTTCACCAAGTGGAAGTGTTCTTAAAGGCAAGATGTCACAATTACAGAATTATTATCTGTAGTAATGATTTGTCTATATTTTGTGAGATGTCCTCAGATGGATGACTATGTTAGGAGGAGGAAAATGATTAAAATGTTATAACAGAACTGCTGTTAAGGTTATAAGAGAAGCCAATGCTTTGAGGCCATAAAGTGTTATATTACAAAGTCATATTTCCAATATTAAAATTTAACTATGGAAAAATTAATTGTAATAGTAAATTTAGACTTTTCAGTGCCTTTGCATTTTTTAGCTAAAGGTCTTTATTTTAAAACATACACCTTGTTTTAGTGTTTTTCAGAGAAACGGAACCAGTAGACAATAGATAGAAAAAGATATGAGGAAAGTTAGTCTAGGAATTTGCCTTCCCTAACCCCCATTATGGAGACTGGGAAATCCCATGATCTCCCACCTCCAAGCTGAAAAACTAGGAGAGCTGGTGGTGTGATTCACTCCGAGCCTGAGAGCCTGAGAGTCCAGAGGCTGAAGGGGTAAGTCCCAGTCTGAGTCTGACACCCAGGAGCGCCAACGTCCGAGGGCGGGAAAACCTGAATGTCCAGGCCCAAGCCCAGAACATGTTTGCCTTCCTTTGCTCTCTCCAACTCATTCCCTCAATGGCTGGATGGTTCCATCTGCTTTGGTAGGACAGTCTTCACTCGGTCTACGCAGTCAAAATGCTAACCTCTCCTGTGACTGGGAGACACCCAGCAATGTTTACCAGCTCTCTGGGCACCCTCCCCCGGGAAATTGCCATACAAAAGCGATCACCACACACTGGGTATTTTAATCCCAAAGGGGAAAAGTCATACATTTTGATTCTGTTGTTTTGCATTTGTTTTTGAAAAGCTCAAAACAAAAATACATTAAAATATCTACATTTAAAATCTTCATAGAAAAGCGATAATACCTACAACAATAAGAAATCATTTCCTCTTTGTGCACTTGGTGCCATGCCAAAAATGTATTTGTCTGACCCAATGTCACACACATGGAGTTCCTCCTATGTTTTCCTCGGTCCCTCTTAAGAGTTCTACATTTTAGTCCATGAGGCCTAGAGGTTCATATGTTTGTTACATATGAAGATGCATCTGTTCCAGCACCATTGCTTCAAAAGCCTTTCACTCTCTATTGCACTGCCTTTCTAACATTGTTCATGGTGTTCTTCAGGTCATCTACATCCTTCCTGATTTGATGGATATTCATTATGTTAATGACTGAGAGAAAATGAGGGGTATTCTATTTATTTATTGGCACACATCTGATCTCTTCATCAATACTGCTGTCTTGGGAAAACTGCTGCTTCCATTTCATCCTTGAAGCCCCAGTCAGTGCCTCTTCATTCAGTGGCTCACCTTCATGTGAAAAATTCTACGGCACATCGTAGCTCACTCTGGAAAACTACGTAAGTAACAGAGACCATGCTGGCAATGTTTCACTTCTTTCCAAAGAACTTTCTGGTTTTGCATACTTACATAAAAATTATTTAAGATGGCGAATCAGACATTTTAGATCACCCAATTTTTCAGAAATATGATAAAGTCCAGATCACACTATGTTTTGTGACTTATTGTTATAAATATATATATATATATACTCTATTATCTAACAGGTAAATTATATATATATATATTTTTTTTTTTTTACCCAAGACTTCCAGAAAGCTCAAGACACTGAGTTTTCATACAGGATCAAAGAAGGATAGCTTCCTAAATAATACATTTTAAGGGGGCAATAAATACACAACTTTTTCTCTATAGTTATACTACTTGAATCTTATTCCAAAGGAAATAAATGCACATTTCTTTTCTCCACTAAACAAGTGGACAGTGTGAACTGTAAAATACCTAATAAATATCACTGTGAAATATGCAGTATGAGAGTTCCTAAGATCTACCATAGTAAACATCGTTTCATGTGGCTAATGGGAGATTGCGTCCGAATTTCAGGCCTTGAAATGCAATGAGTGTTTGCACTGTGGTGGTACTGGAATCACTGGTGCTCTTGAATAGCAGCACACGTGAAATTGCCTGAATTTGCCAGCTTCTATATTAACACTTCGAGTCAGTGGGTATTATTTCAAAGGATTGTCTATTTTGCAGTCAGTGCGATATTAGGAATGTCTCCTCTAGGATTGTTCCGGTAGCTTGCCTGTTCCGGGCTGATCCTCCTTGCTGTCTGGCTGTCTGTAATTATTCCTCCCTCTGCGTGTAATGAAATGGAG
Source organism: Nyctalus aviator (assembly GCA_036971965.1). NCBI lineage: Eukaryota > Metazoa > Chordata > Mammalia > Chiroptera > Vespertilionidae > Nyctalus > Nyctalus aviator. Next base: position 169,162,225 of record CM072925.1, read on the forward strand.
TGCCTCCAGGACTCTGTGATGGCAACACTGAACAGCATTGTTTCCCCTCATTATGGATCTTGGCAAGGATAGTGTTAGACCACGAGGCAAAATGGAAAGGTGGATTTAATTTGCATCAAATAAATACATTAAAGTTAAATGACTCAAAAAAAGATGTAAATGAATCACAGATGTAAATTCCTTATTAACATCTAGTTAGTAATGCTTAGGAATTTGCTTTTCTTCTAGTATTCAATCCCTTCTCCTACAGAAAGGAGGACGTGTGTCCAGTGTCAAATCACTGTGACCTGGACTCTAAGGGCGGATGTAAAGCCCATGTCCGGGCCATTGTTTCTTGCTCTTTTGTGTCAGGTAGCAAGCTGTATGCATGCTATTTTCATGCTTCATCTTTTCTAGATGAAATAATAAGTACTCCTTGATTTTTATGAGTTAAGCAAAGAGCAGTAAGAAATGCAGCTTTGAGGGGAAGTCTTTAAAAAATACACTAAATTAAAACTTCTCTTGTAATTTCAGTGTGAATAATTGATTTTCATATTAGGTAGTAATAAAAAAAATGTTCATGAACTGAATAATTATTGCCTTTAGAAATTACTGAAGTTTTTGCAAGCATCACATACGTACGCTAAAAATTCTGTCCTCTTTCAAAAATATTGTGATATAGTTTAAGTGAACAATTCTGCAACAAAGAAAACCTATGCAATTAGCTACCCTACTTTGACTTGAAATACCCTATTATCTAACAGGTAACTTTAGCTGGTAGCATTTCCATTATCACTAGTAATTTTCCAACACCAATGCCAATATTTTCTAACTTGTCCAAGCTCTTTTGGGGGTAAGAAATTTATTTCAGTAATATTATTTCAGTAATATTATTTTCTGGTAATGATATAAAACTGGTGTTTAAGTACAAAGCCCCTAGTTCATATTTTAGAGACTTATCTTTGAAGGACATCTTCAAAGGTAGTTGATTCAGATTTTTCCAGTTTTAAATAGCAAGAGTCATGTTTCCTATTTAACTCGGAGATAACAAATAATTCTTATAATTACTTTTCTTTAAAGTGCATTAACACTGTATTTAAACCTTTTGATACCATGAATTGACCAAAATCCAAGATGATTATTACAGATCAATTGGCTACATATATGTTACTTGCTCACTACAATGCGAAGTGGCGTACCCTTCAGATCAGACAACATGAATCATTAACAAATGTCTCTTTCCATAACTCAGTACCAGGTTTAATTGGACAACGACTGCATCAGAATATTTGAAACCAGATTAATTTTAAACTGATTTATCGTGACTTAAGCTCTATTGACTTTCATCCATTCATCCACTCATTACAAATTTACTTAGCAAAGAAGGAAACTAATAAGCATGCCCCCCTCAAACCTCCCACTGTAGTAAGTGTAGTAATTAATCCGCATGTCCTCTGAGACTGACGTTAGAGAAATGTCAATGTAAAATGCAGTCCCAGGCAGCTAGCTTAACGACCAGGATGCATCCCGAGTAACGCACTGGCAGGCAATTCTGTCAGAATGCAGACATCACGGGTTGTAGGTACAGAAACCCAGAAGGCGCAGCCTGCGACACGCCTATGGTCTGTGGTACAGCCCGTTGCTCCTAGGCTACACGCCTATGCAGCATGACCCTGAGAAACAGCATGACACTAAGTCCCGCATCGGAGCCATGATGCGATGTGCGGTGCTGGAAATGCAGGGCGTATGGGGCAGCTGCTGGCACAGCATGGCGTGCTGTTTTACAGCAGAGCCCTCTGAAACAACTATCTAGTATGCAAACACATAAACGGTAAGAGGCATTAGTTATAATGAGCAAGTACTATGCACTGCGCATGGCTGTCCACACTAGGACCGTCTGCACCACATCGCCACCTGCAGGTCATGTGCTGCGCTACGACGGTACTAGGTTCTACAGTACCAAGGTGATGGTTTTCCGGCTCCATCATAACAGAGGATCACTGGCACTGGCCAAAACGTGATGCAGAGGGTGCAGGCTGGGCTAAGGGACACCCCCTACACGAATTTCATGCACTGGGCCGCTAGTATTACATAAATTAACATTCATCTATTTTTAAAATATGTTTTATTGTTGTTGTTTTTTACAGAGAGGAAGAGAGAGGGATAGAAAGCTAGAAACATTGATGAGAGAGAAACATCGATCAGCTGCCTCCTGCACACCCCCCACTGGGAATGTTCCCCCAACAGTGGTACATGCCCTTGACCAGAATTGAACCTGGGACCCTTAAGTCTGCAGGCCAACGCTCTATCCACTGAGCCAAACCAGTTTTGGCAACATTCATGTATTTTACTAAGTAAATATCTTAACAAATAGCTATCACTTGGAAAATAAGCTAAATCTTTGCCATACTGATAAGTCTATTCTAAAATATTCCTTTTTTTTTTATTAACTATGCTCCCATCTGTCACTAGCATTAGCTTTCTAAAATAAGTATATAATCACCACTGTCCTGCTTAAAACAAAAGATAACAGAAACATGTATGACTGACTATATCTCACTATTAGTGCTTGATTAATATTTTACCATGAGATGGGGTATAATACACATATATGAATATATATATATATATATATATATATGAATATATATATATATTCATGCATAATAATCATCATAACACATATGGCCATTATATATTATATTATATTATAAATTATAGCTCAAACATGCTCAGGGTGGCAGAGGCAGCTATTGGCCATATAATATTTATTTCCCTTATTTTTATAAAAGTCTTAAAACGCAGATGGAACAGTGACATCTGAATAAGAACTGAGTTTCCCTGATGATCCTGCACTCAAGTTCCAGATCTGATGCACTTCCCACCAGCGAGGCACTGCCATGGATTTGGGGAAACGTAAGGAGAACTTTGACCCTCCCCTTTTTTTGAGGGTTAGGTTTTCCTATGACAACAGAAACAGAGGTCTTTTAGCTAGTCAGTAGCTTTGTAAGCTGTATTACATTAAAATAAAACCCGTGTGTAATTCCATTTCTCCTTTTTATTTTTTCTAATATACATTTATTGGTTTCAGAGAGGAAGAGAGAGGGAGAGAGACATAGAAACATCAATGATGAGAGAAAAACATTGATCTGTGGCCTCCTGCATGTCCCCTACTGGGGATCGAGCCTGCGAACCATGCATGATCTCCTGGTTCATTGGTCAACGCTCAACCACTGAGCACACTGGCCAGGGTCTCCTTTTTATTTAAATTTAACAGGCTCAGAATAGATCTGGAGTCTATATTCTTGGTTCCAATGTTTTACCATCAATTAAAACTTGCCTGATTATACTCAGCTTTATTAAAGCCTTAGGTTAATCATAATCAATCTTTTATGACAAATACTTATAAAATTTTTATTATTATTATGTTTAATTTAGTTTAATAAACAATTTAACTTATTAAATATCATTAAGAATCAATTGGAGCCGAAACCAGTTTGGCTCAGTGGTGGAGCATTGGTCTGCGGACTAAAGGGTCTCAGGTTCGATTCCAGTCAGGGGCATGTACCTTGGTTGTGAGCACATCCCCAGTAAGGGGTGTGCAAGAGGCAGCTGATCGATGATTCTTTCTCATCGATGTTTCTAACTCTCTATTCCTCTCTCTTCCTCTCTGTAAAAAATCAATAAGATATATTTATTTAAAAAAAAGAATCAGTTGGACATAAATATAATCTAAAACAGACAGAGGTACATTTAATTTGCAATAAATATATAATTGTTTATTAGAAAATAGTCCAGCACTATAAAACTAGGAGACACACTATAGTTAGGCACACAGAGAATAACGGTGAGTACAACAGCTACAAATGTAAATGGATACAAACGTGTTGAATTAGCTATTCAAACACTATGTGCTACACTGCCCTCAGTGATGCAACTTTCTAAAATACTGAGAAACTTTTAATAAAATTAGACATTTAAAAATATAATTTCCCTTTGGCTTACATGCTAGGTGCATTCCTAGTAAATTCAAACATTGTAAAATTGAAAACAATGTAAGAATTACTTGAGCTCATGTGTGAAATTCTAAATGCATAGTCTCATATAAATAAGAATAAATTTTCATTTACCTGAGTGTATAGCAAAACATTTACAAGTTCCATGAGAGCTGCTACAGTTTTTTATGTGCAAATCAGTTGTCATTTCAGGTTCCCAGTAAGTAAACATGAATAACATCTTGCTATTTTTATTAAAATAATGCAGATACATTTCCAAAATGTTGCCTAGCAGGTAGTTCTGTGCATACAAACACATTATATACAAACAGTGCACACAAACACAGTGCACACACACACACACACACACACACAGGCCTTGGGAACCCTTCCCAAGGTTCTTATTTCCCCACTTTCGTCAGACTCAATACTGTTAACTCACTTTAAAATAACCGAACTACAACATAAGCTTCAAGGTCCCGGGAAAATGCCAAAATGAATCCCTTCAGCTATCCTATCTAACAAAAGCCAAATATGCAAGTAGACCAAAATGGTGAAATGACCAGTTGCTATGATGCACACTGACCACCAGGGGGCAGATGCTCAATGCAGGAGCTGCCCCCAGCTTGCAGGCCGTAGGCCAGACAAAGCAGGTGCCAGCCGGCCCCCTCCGGATCACCAGCCTGTCGCCTCACAGAGCAAGGCAACAGGAGGCTGTGGGAGTGGGGCCGGTGAGTGGGTGGCGCCAGGCTGGCCAAGGCGGGTGCCACCAGGGCCTACCTATCTCTGGCCGGGCCTGGGGACCCTAGCCATGCACAAATTTTGTGCACCAGGCCTGTAGCGTGTTATAAAACGGTCACATACTTGTGCCAGACCACCCTGCATTAGTTATTTAGTTATTTATCCACGTTTTTGTTCTCAAATGTTCCTCTACCTTCAACTCCCTCAGGGGTTCAGATTCATCAGAGATGCGTGTGAGTATCTCGTTTGTCTTCCTGACCTCTTCATCCGGGAAAATCTAATGGCATGCCAAGTATGCATTATTTGCTGAATAAGTGAATCAGATTTCCTACATTTTTGCTCTTGTTTCGAGTTTCTTTCTTTTCCATATTTCCTAGTTAATAACTACATCTTTATAGCAAATAAAAAATACGACTTAAAGTTCATTATTAAAATTGTTGAGTGAAGCCAGACTGGACAGGTATTTATTATAGTTAGCTTAGCAAGATGATAACCTTAACATATCAATTTGTTTTCCTCGGAGTGGGAGAAATTAGTCAATTATTGGATTCATTTATATTAGTTTTAATCATCAGTGCTTTGTTGGTAAAAAAAAAAAAAATCACTGTAGTATATTCTAAAAGTTTTATTTTATTGTTTAAGTACAAAAAAGAGTGATTTTAATTCACATTAACATAATTATCTTTGTATAATGATTTTAAAGTCCTAACTTATATAATAGCTGACATTTACACTCAAATATTCTTTCAGGATTATTCTCAATTAAGTATTTTAATTACTACGAAACAGCTGAGTAGAAGAATGCAGAAGACTGCTCTGGGCTTCCTCTGAATTCCAGTTCACGGGAAGTCCAAGGACTCATAAATCATATTTTCTTCATGAGCAAGAAGAATTCCACTGATACTGCCGTAAGTCCTCATAATTACTTTCCCTGCTTTATTCTTTATGGCTTTTGTTAAGCTACTGTAAATGAATCGGAGAGAAATATGGGAAAAGCACATTCAGTCCTCTGCACCTGTATATTCACCGGGGGAAGGCAGAGAAACGCGTTTTCCGGGACATTTAGACATAAAATGGCCTGAAACCACTGAGAATCCCTCTTACTGTTTCGGAGGGCGGAGGTCTCTGTGGCTCCCCCTGAGTCGGTATTGTGAAGTGGAGAGGACACCGTCTCTTGCATTAGACATATTCTATTTTAAATTCTGGCTTTGCCTTCCCTGTGTTGTTCCGGACAAACAATTTAAGCTCTCAGAAGCATAGTTTTGTCAATTATAAAAAATAAAAATAAAAATAGCAATGCTAAAATGTAACCTGGAAGAGAATTGTGTTAACTAAATGAGATAATTGATATAAAATAAAAAGATTATGCTCGATATGAACCAAAAGTATAGGGCATGACCACTCGGAGGGAGATAATGCAGCTCTGGTTATATCTTAACATAGTTACGGTTCAAAAAGCTTAAAAGTGCCCGGCTGGGGTGGCTCAGTGGTTGAGCATCATCCTATGACCAGGAGGTCAGGGTTTGATTCCAGGACAGGGCACTTGCCCAGGTTGTGGGCTCCATCCCCAGTGGGGGGATGCAAGAGGCAGCCAATCAGTGATTCTCTCTCATCATTGATGTGCGCTCTCTCTCTCTCTCAAGTTAATAACATACATTTTAAATAAATAAATAAATAAATGTGACCACCATGTTGTGCCACACTGATCCTAGAGCATGCTGCTGAACTTGGTTTGAAAAGACTATCTGCAGCAGGCTATTTTTTTTTTTTAAGGTAACTGATCTGATGCTGAAAACTTCTAAGCTTTAACTGAGCAATTTCAGATAGGATCCCTGCTTACTTCCGGGCAGGGTGAGCTATGGGATAGCAGCAGACTGGGACGTTAGCTATTGCTCTGCTTCGGTCTGGCCTGGGGGCCGCAGACATTTTAATGAATACAGTGCATTTTAGTGTACAATGTCATCGAAAGTTCTCTTGGTGTCAAATTTTAGAACCTAATATTTGGAATTGTATATATGAAGTAGCGAATGAACAGACATCACTGCTGTTAGAATATTTATTGACAGTTATGCCTCAATTAAAACAATATTTCACTGTTAAAATAATTAAACAAAACTTCTAAAATTTCACACATTTATAGGGACTGAATCAAGTCTTATTTAGTGACAGCTCTTGGAAATCTTTAAAAAAAAAAAAAAAGAAAAGAATGAAATCACAATTAGTGGAGTAAAGCTAGTCCCCGCACTAACTCAATCATTGACAGCGAAAAGCTCCATTCAGTTTACTGACAGTTTTTTCTTCTTCTGCCTGGGCTTTAGTGATGGATATTGGTAAAATACCTCAGAAATGTTTCTACTGTATAGATGTATCTCAGTTTTTTAGTCCACTCATCTGCTGATGGGCACTTAGGCTGTTTCCAAATATTAGCTATGATAAATTGTGCTGCTTTGAACTTAGGGGTACATAAATTGTTTCTGATTGGTATTTCTAGTTTCTTGGGATATATTCCCAGAAGTGGGATCATTGGGTCAAATCTAAGCTCCATTTTGAGTGTTTTAAGAAAACTCCACACTGTTCTCCACAGTGGCTGCACCAGACTGCAGTCCCACCAGCAGTGCACGAGGGTTCCTTTTCTCTAAATCCTCACCAGCACTCGTTATTTGTTCATTTGTTGATGACAGCCATTCTGACAGGTGTGAGACAGTACTACACTGTCATTTTGATTTGTATCTCTCAGATGATTAGTGACTTTGATCATGTTTTCATATGTCTCTTGCCTTCCTTATGTCCTCTTTCAAAAAGTATCTATCTAGGTCCATTGCCCATTTTTTTTTTAAATTGGGTTGTTTATCTTCCTTTTGTTAAATTGTATGAGTTCCATGCAAATGTTGGAGATTAAACTTTCATTGGTAATAACATTGGCAAACAGATTCTCCCATGCAGTGGGCTTTCTTGTAGTTTTGTTGATGGTTTCTTTTGTGATACAGAAGCTTTTATCTAAGGAGGTAAAAGACCTGTACTCAAAAAACTACAGGACATGGAAAAAAAGAGATAGAGGAAGACATAAACAGCTGGAAGAACACACTGTGTTCATGGATTGGTAGAATCAACATCATTAAAATGTTCATACTATCCAAAGCAATCTATAGGTTCAATGCACTCCCCATTAAAATACCAACGGCAGCCAAAGCGGGTTTGGCTCAGTGGTAGACTGAAAGGTCCCAGGTTCGATTCCGGTCAAGGGCATGTACATTAGTTGCGGGCACATCCCCGGTGGGGGGTGTGCAGGAGGCAGCTCGTCGATATTTCTCTCTCATCGACTTTTCTAGCTCTCTATCTCTCTCCCTTCCTCTCTGCAAAAAATCAATAAAATATATTTTTAAAAAATACCAACGGCATGTTTCACAGACCTAAGATGAACTATCCAAAAATTCATCTGGAATGAAAAAAGACCCCAAATAGCTGCAGCAATCCTGAGAAAGATAAACAAAGTAGAAGGGATCTCAATACCAGATTTCAAGCTGTATTACAAAGCTACTGTTCTCAAAACTGCCTGGTACTGGCATAAGAACAGACATATAGACCAATGGAACAGAATGGGAGAACTCAGCAATCCACCCAAACTATTAAGCCCAATTAGTAGTTGACAAAGGAGGCAAGAACATACAATGGAGTCAAGACAGTCTCTTCAATAAATGGTGTTGGGAAATTGAACAGGTACATGCAAAAAAAAAAAAAATGAAACTAGACCACCAACTTACACCATATACAAAAAATAAACTCAAAATGGATAAGGACTTAAACATAAGGTGGGAAACCGTAACAATATTAGAGGAATCCACAGGCACAAAATCTCAGACATATACCGAAGCAGTATCTTCTCCAATACAGCTCCTAGGGCAATGGAAACTAAAGAGAAAATAAGCAAATGGGACTACATCAAAATGAAAGGTTGATCTTTGTATGTGCCCTGATCGGGGATCTAACCTGAAACCTTCGTATATCAGGATGATGTTCTAACCAACTGCACTACCTGCCCAGGGCGATCACATATCTGGAATACTGACCTCCGGCCCCCCATCCCACCCCCCTGCCCTTATTAGCTTCTTCTGAGAACAGTAAGCTGGCTATGGTGGCACACACTTCCTTTCAAATTGCAATCCCCATGCTGTTCTCATCATCTCATTCTTCCCCAAAATTTCCTGAAAAAAGGTTGACTCCTACTTTTCTCTAAGTAAAGGAAGAGTAATTCTTATCATAGTACTTGCTTTAAATCCTATTAGGCTTGTTTGTTTGTTTGATTTTGTTTTATTTTTAACCAACAACTTTTATAGATAATTTTCAGAAGTAAAAATGTTGTACATATGTACATGTATATATCTGTTTCACTTGGGTTCATTTCTATAGAATTTCTAAGAATGAAAAATAAACGTTTTGATCCCCGAAAAAAAAATGTCTACTAGTACTCCTCTGTAAAAAATAACTCAATAACAATACTGCCGCAACTTGGAATTTACCGCAAACGTAGTCAACTTTGTGTTTAGGAAGAATCAAGAATCAAGGTATCTTACTTGATAGCATCACTATAAAGCATTCGCCAAGGCTGAGATTCTTGGTGACACAGGGTTTTGTACTTGAGAAAACTTTACATTAAAAAAAATACTATAGCTTCACACACATATATTTGCAGTTCCTCCTTGGCAATTGACTTCCAGGGCGGTCTCTTGGACAGCTAAATGCCACCACAGCTGTCACAGACACTGTGAGGACCAGCCTGATGAGGAAAAACATGCATTATCAGGGTGAGCTGAAGGAAACAAATGAAGGAAGTGAATTCTGTCCTTGCATTTTCACAACCAAGTCTGGGCTTAGGGACACTTAGGTATATCTGACTCATCACCAGGGTGCTGTCTCATTGCATGCGGAATGAAAAGACGCTTAGAACACAGACTCCGTAACTGTGTCCCAGGGCACACAGCTGGGCCTGAGGGGAGCTCCCCCTCTAGTCCACAAGTCTCATTTTAAAGAAAAACAAACCAACAAAACTACACACTAACAACAACAACACAACTCGTTTCCAAAGAGGCTCCTTCGGACACAGTCTAATTAGGAGAAAATGACCTTGAGGCTTACTCTGCTTTTAACACAGCAGCCTGGCAACTCATGGCGGACATGTATGTCAGCTTATGATGGGTGTTTTGAGAAAATTCTGAAAAGCAATATATGAATGAAATGTTGTTTTCCGGTTATGTGTGGAAAATCAGAGCCCCCAAAGTTGCTCTGTAACCCCTACAGATTCCATTTATGAGTCTATTAAAAGAACGGATCTAAAATACCCTGTTCAAGACTGCTGAACTTCAGAGGGAAGGCAGGGAAGGTAGGTGGTTGAGAAGAGACCAACAAATGAACTTGTATGCATATACATATAACCCTTGGACACAAAACATTAGGGTGGTGAGGGGGGGTTGGAAGAGGTTAGTGGGGGAAAAAGTGGACACATGTAATACTTCCAACAATAAAAATTTAAACAAAAACACACAAAAAATTAAAAATATACTGTTCAGAAGGGATTATGCTTTTTTTTTGAAAAGCACATATCCTTGATTATAAATTTTATATCAGAGAGATTTAAATTATGAGAATATTTATTTTAAATTTTATGTGCACTGAAAAATTCTGATGTGCCAAAACGTCACCCTTTCTAATTAGTGTTTCCTCGTCAAACACAATTTCAAAAGCACAATTTATTTTTTTAAATCCAGTATTTTGGAAAACTAAAAATGGAGCTTCTTGTCTAAAATAATAACACTCGTTGAACATCAAGCTTTCATCTCACATTACTGGTGAAACGTATACGTTGTAGGGAGAAATTCTGAAAATGAGTCTCATATCTTATTTAACTTGCCAATCCAACTAGAGTGTCAAGAAACACTTTCTACTAAAACTAAATCCTCAAATATCTGGTAATTAGATCAGGATCTCTATTATCTATAGAGACTGTAACATAACTGGTACATGAGTAAGTTCACCATATCAGATCTTTTACTTGTGCTTTTGGAACAAATTTGGCCCTGGGACTGGGTCAATTTAATATGTGCACTTTGGGTTGTGAGTAAATGTGATGTGACACTCAGGTGGGCACAAATCAGGGCATGATTAACAAAATGGCCAGAGAGTGTGGCAGAGAGGAATTTTAGGAAAAAATGTAATCTAACAGTCATAAAATATGAATTTTAATCTAACAAACTGATTACTTACTGTGTGACTGAGAAAGTTACCTACTTTCAAAAGAGATGTTCTGAGGATCAATTGATGAAGACAAAAAGGAAAGCTGATTTGAAAATAAAGATATAAAAAAGATAAAGCTGGACAGTCTTATAGGAACCAGGAATCGTTCAATGACGTCTTGTAATTGGCAGAGGCCAGCAATATTGCTAAACATCCTCCCGTGGTCAGAAGAGCCGCCCCCACAGAAGGCTAATCTGGCTCACAGTGACACTGAGGTTCAGCAGCCCCATGGTGACCGAGTGAGCTTTACCCTCTGACCTACATTACCAATGATCTAGGTTATCCTATGATCTGAGTAGTCCCATGATCTAAGTTATCCTATGGTCTGAGTTATTCCATAATCTAGTAAATTATCTTATAATCTAACATCCCATGATCTGAGTTATCCTATGACCTAAGTTATCTATTATCTAAGTTATCCCATGATCTGAGTTATCCCATGACCTGAGTTATCCCATGACCTGAGTTATCCCATGATCTAAGTTATCCTATGATCTGAGTTATCCCAGGATCTGAGTTATCCCATGACCTGAGTTACCCCATGACCTGAGTTATCCCATGATCTAAGTTATCCTATGATCTAGGTTATCCCATGATCTAAGTTATCCCATGACCTAAGTTATCCCATGATCTAAGTTATCCCATGACCTAAGTTATCCTATGATCTAAGTTATCCCATGATCTAAGTTATCCTATGATCTGGGTTATCCCATGATCTAAGTTATCCCATGACCTAAGTTATCTTATGATCTAAGATTGGCATGATCTTAAAACTAAGCTCTGACATTGACTAAGAGCATACATGGCTTATGCAGTTCCCCAAACTGAAACTACCATTTCCATTTACAGGAGTCTGAGTGGCACGGAATGATGACAGCTTGGGGCACCCAGATCGCGCCATGTCAGAAGGCAGTTTATCTGCAGATGAGAGCAATGTCTTTTTGAATCAGATGCTCTTGCTGTCTAAAATGAGGCAGGTCACTAAACTGCTGTCTTGGGAGGAAAATAACACAAACACAGTAAAGGCTCTGATATTTCAAAGCAACGAGCACAGTGACACCCACTACTATTTTTAACAATTTGTGACCTTTGGTCATTCCTGTTCTGTCTCCTGCTGGGAGATGGGCCTTGGGTTCCTGGGTGCCAGGCACCTGAGTTAGCATTACAGAGCATCGGTAGAGTAAGAGGAAAAGCTCAGGCTAAAATGACTCATCTGTCAACCTCGGTTTCTCTGGTCCTGCCGTCTCCATGGCAACAAGAGAGATAAGAGTCCCCCCCACCCCCGAGGGACATCTCAGGTGGCAGGGGAATGAGGTGTGTGGGAGCGCCAGCATGGGCGGAAGACAGAGATCTGCTCTCTCCGTGGCCAGGACCACCTGCTGGTCCTTAGCTTCTGTCTGAAGAGAACTCCAGGCGCCAAGTGACTGGCCAGCCGCGTGGGCTTCCAGGTTGCCTCCGCAGACTTTCTCCCCCGCACACTCTGGTACCTGAAAGGCTGCGCAACCCCAGATTCATGTATTGAGACCCTGACACCCTCTGATGGCAGTGCTGGACATGGAGCCTTCGGAAGGAGATTGATTGGTTCACGAGGGTGGAGCCTCCTGGATGGGATTCCTGTCTGTGTGAAAGGGGTTCAGCAGAGCACCTGGCCCTTCTCGTTCCATGAGAAGACGGCCATCTGCAAACCAGGGAGCAGGCCTTCATCCACAATCCGACCTTGCTGGCACCGTGACCTTGAATTTGCAGCCACCAGAAGTGTGAGTGATTTCTGTTGTGCATAAGCCATCGGGCTATAGTATTCTCTTGTGACAGCCTAAACTGACTTCCAGTTTAGGTGAAGAGTTTCTAGCTGTTTTTAGAACATTTGAGAACCTCTCTTAGCCATCAAATATTTTTTAAAAGTATGTTTTTATTGATTATATTGATTTCAGAAAGGAAGGAGAAGGAAAGAGAGATAGAAACATCCATGATGAGACAGAACCATGGATATGCTGCCTGATGCACATCCCACACTGGAGAACGAGCCTGCTATCCGGGCATGTGCCCTGACCGGGAATAGAACCGTGGCCTCCTGGTACATAGGTCGACATTCAACCACTGAGTCATGCTAGTTGGACCACCATCGAATATTTTTATCAGAAGTCCACATAACAGTTATACTTCACTATTTGATGTTTGAGAGAAAACTTGGTGACTAATAATAATGCCAGGGAAAGTCCAAAACTATTTCTTCTGGTTTGTTTTTGCATAGCTGTCTCAGCGGACCAGGGTAAAAGTACACATATTCTTATTGGCTTGTCTTCATCTGAACTAGTGATTTCTATTTCAAATGCCTTGTGTATTAAAAAAATACTACATATATAACTGAGGGATACTGATACAAATTCATTACCATTACCAATGCATTCCAACCCTATAATTGGTATTAAAATAATCTGATATTTCTCGAGAGTGGACACTGAAAATCAAATTTTGAAAACATCATTTACTCACTGGAGGATTGGTCAACTTTAGAGCTTCAATTTTTTTCCATTTCTTTCTTGATTTATAATTTGTCTTTACTAGATTTAGCATTTGAGCTTATAAAAATAGTAATGTAAACAAAAGCATAAATAATACTATTCCCAAAATAATACATGCCATCTGATTATCACCAGAAAGAATAGCTATTGACTAAATCCAGTTAGTGAGAGTAGCACGGGTTAAACGTGAGTTGGTTCCAGAGGATGAAGGCCTGGTAGCCAACTTTCAGACCTACTGCTCTCTCAAGTGTTACCTTCTCTGAAAAAGAAAAAAAAAAAAAGGAAAACAAAAGAGGAAAAGAAGAAGAAGAAGAAGAAAAAAAAAAAACAAACCCTCTAACTTTTCATAAGGTTTGTGGCTTTTGTGACTGCCATCTCCTTGGCTGTTCAGAAAAATCACTTTTATTATATTTCAAGTCCAAAAACTCTCTCTTTGTCTGTGACACTTTTTTTTCAATCCAGTGAAAGAATCCAAGCCAATTTTATGGCATTTTCACCCTCTGCTCCCTTATATAATTCTTCCTACTGCCTTGCGGAAAGCAGCACAAAAATTACTGGTCAATTGACAATTCATTCAGTTTTGCAAGGCACATTTCATTTCTTTTATGATTTCAAAGATTTTTTTTTTTGAGTGGGAGGGGAATTCTACTTCTATTCACAATCAGGATGGCTTTATATTCCTTGAAATTTCCATCCTGTGAAATACCTTTGCTGACAGGTACTGAACAGTGCTAGCAATCTGAAGTCTCAAGGGCTACAAAACTATTAAAACTTCCAACCTGGCCTGTGTTGCTCAGTGGTTGAGTATCAACTTATGAACCAGGAGGGCAAGGTAAGCTCCCAGTCAGGCACACGCCCAGGCTGCATGCTTGATCACCAGTAGGGGCATGTAGGAGGCAGCAGATCAGCGATTCTCTCTCATCATCGATATTTCTATCTATCTCTCTCCTTTCCTCTCTCAAATCAATAAAAATGCATTTTAAAAAATACACTTCCTGTAACCAATTGGAAAATTATTCTTGAGCCTAAATTACAATTACTGTATTGGCAATTTACTACTTCTGTTAACACATTACAGCTTTTGTAGAAAAATTAATTATAAAAGTGGGCAACTTCCATCTCAAATTTCACAATTATTTTATTTCATGGATGGCTATTAATAATATTCAGGTAACAGGTACCAGTGATATCACTATACACCTTTTTCTACATGATATTTTGGGAAAGATAAGCATGTAATGACTTTTTCAATTTCTACTTTAAAGCAATAATAAAAGCACACACGCACACACAAATAATAGGGAATGATTTTCAGAGCAAACAGTTATCATTAATTGGGCCTCCTCTTCCAAAGTTAACATGCCATTGTGAAGACATTAAATCCACATGCAATGGATATGCAATACTGACATTATAAAAAATAGGAAGAGTCTATGAATTGACCAATCGCAGTTAAGAGCGAGAGCAAGTTTTTAAGGGAACTGTTTGTTGTATGTTTAGTAAGAACTATTATTTTGTGCGAGTTCATAGATACTTGTGTATTTTGTTGCTACAAGTATTTTTTAAATTGCTATATCAATTGCATTTTTCAGAGTCTGTCCACGAAACACATTATAAACAAACTGTATAATCTACAGAATTTATAAACAAAAGAAGCACAACTTTAAACAGCAGAATAGGGCAATCATCAGGGAGGCTGTGTAAGTAGTTGTGGTCAGAGAATTTGCATTTATCAATCACCTGCTTTATGTTGAACACTGAAAATGGAACTTTGAAACAGTTTAATATATAGTAGTAGTTTAGTTTTGGTGACCTAAAAAGGAGAATGTTGTATTATGCATTAACCATATTACTGTGCATGAAAATTGCATATTGTATATCTTACTGTTTCAGAAATAGCAATGGGGTTAAGCACAAAAGTGATTTGTTTTTTTCTTTATGTTTCAAAAGTCTACATTTCAAGTCCCGTGGGTAACAGTAACGGTGGCGGTATTAGTGTACTGAAATATACATCAAAATAGGGAGGACTTGAAAACAAAGAAAAGAGAAAGAATATTGCATTTTGCCAGAGTTCTCTTCTATTTGTTCAGACAATGACTGTTATTCCGTTCTACTTTTATTTTACTCCCATTGAAACTTTCCATCATGTGATCTTTTTAAAAAAGAAAAGGTATAACATAAATTAGAAGCTCTTCCAGTGGAGAGACTCAACAAGTTAAAAAAAAAAAAAGTGACTACAACCATCTCATAAAGGAAGTACTTCCCTAGGGGAGCTTTCCCCACCGTGGAAAACCCTATGCCTTCAGAACCAAAGAAACGATACAGTCATTTGAAGAATTTGAGAAAGGAGCTGCATTGTAAAGAAAAATAATACAATGTGTGAAACTCAGGCAAATATAAGATAATGATTGTGATAGTAGGAAGATTTTGGCAAGTTAAAGATGGATTATCAAAATTATAACAGTTTCCCCCCCCCCCCAATTCTACAGCACTGATAGACCCGCATTTGTATTATTTTATCTACAGTGTAGTCTTTTGATATCACTCACAACTGGATTAAAGAGCTTGAAACTGAATAAAAATCAATTAAATTAAATAAATATTTATTAAGCATTTACAATAGGCAGAGCACTGTGACAAGAACTCAACAGATCCATGCTCTATCGCACTGATCTCAAGACCTATGGATGAAAAAAGTCAGAAAACAGAATTAGGCAGAGACTATTTTTTAGTGACTTAAGGAATCCATTTGTGAGATTGGGTAGCTGCCTAAAACCAGCTTTCAGTGCCTTCTGAATCTTTTAATCAAATAGCATTCCCTCTTGCCTCAATGAAGTTTGCTAGTTTGGAAATGACTGAGGCACCCATAAAAATACCACAAGGACTGTCTAAAGAGGGATTTACGAAATACCGCGGAATCACAGAATGGAAATCAACAGAAAAATTGATGATGTAACCCACAGAAGGGAAGAGCTTCATTTACACAATCCATCCATCTAGCTTCAAAGTGAGTTTCAAGTTAAATGTAAATCTCTTAAGATGGCATCAATATTCCAGTTTGTAATTTATAAAAAAGCTGTTTTAGGCAGCTACCCAATTTCCCTGTGCACCATTAGCATGAGGAGTAGCTCACTATCCAAGTTAGTACTGTGCCAATTTTACTTTTTCCATAGATAGCAGCTTTGCAGATAACTGTGCAATGCAAATAGACTCCCAATTATCTTTTAGGCTAATCAAACAGGCTTCTCTTTCATTAACTTGCTTCTCTTTCTTGTTTCTGGAATCTCAGCGCTCTTTTAATTGAGACTGAGCGATCCAGAAAGTAAAAGAAACACTAAGTTTCCTCCAGCTGACCTTTCTGTGTCCACTAGCACCTTCTAGAAATGAAAAAGAAAACCCTCATGTTTTGAGTTAGATGGCCGGGAAGGAAGCAGCCTGCAGTCTCTGACGTGCTGTGGAGCAGTTGCACTTCAGTTCAGTAACCGCAAGCTGAATCCCGCCCACAATCGGAGTGACCTTGGAAGGGGCCCAGGGTTCCCAGTGAGACCCTCACCTTCTCTAGACATTACATGAGGCCTACGAGGCTCAGAAGAGGCTCCGGTGAAGTCACATCCGGACTCCTAACCACAGAAAACATGAAACGACGTGTATTGTTATAAGTTGTTAAGTGTGTGCTAATTTTTGATGTAGCAATAGAAAACTAAAACCACCTCTCTCCTGTACCTGTATTAGACTATGGCATGTGATGAAATACTTATAGCCATCCTACATAATAAAAGGGCACATACCGGGATTGTGGGCTTGATCCCCATTAGGGGGTGTGCAGAAGGCAGCCGACCAAATGATTCTCTCTCATCATTGAGGTTTCTCTCTCTCTCTCCTTCTCCCTTCCACTCTGAAATCAATAAAAACTTTACACAAGTCAGTTAGATCATCGGTTACAAAGTAATAAAGTTATTCTCCAGGAACCCTACAGAGCACCATGCAGAGATTACAGCAGACTAGGGGTCATCGGATTGTTGTGAGCTGAATCACGTTCCATCGAAGTTCACAGCTTAAAGTCCCAACACTCAGTACCTCAGCACGTCACTGTGTTTGAGGCAGGGCCTACCAGGGTTAATTAAGGTAAAAGGAGGCGATCTGGTGTTTCTAATATAACATGACTGCAATTCTTAGAAGGGATGAGGAGACGGAAAGCACACAGACCAAGGGGGACCACATGAGGACAGTGAGCGTGTGGCCATCTGTGAGCCAACGGGGAGCATCTCGAAGAAACCAAACCCCCGACAGTCGGATCTTGGACTTGCAGTCTCTAAAACCGAGAAGGTAAATTTCTGTTGTTTAAACCACCTGGTTTGAAGGAAACTGAGGCAGTAAGGGACAGAATTGTGCTGGGAAGTGAACTTCCACTTAGAAGTAATTCAGTCTTTATGCCATTAAATATTGCTCTGGGTTGAAAATCAAATATTCCTAACTTACCACCGCACTGGCCCGTGGCTCGGGTGTTACAAAAGCGGGGATTACAGAGAAAAAATCACCTGACTTTCAAAGGCTTTGGTTCTCTCCTGACGTATCTGTTGGGATACTGCCATATATAAATTTATACTTTCTAGTGATAGAAATTTATACTTGAACAACTTTTTGTTGGAGATGTAAGAGGAACATCCGGTTAACTATGGGGTATGCAGTAAAGGGACCACAGAAACATCCATTCACCTATTTTTAGGTGGAGACATTGGAATTGGAATAGAATTCTATTTGTTCAAGTACTGCAATAATAAGGAAAATTGGTGTGATATTTAATGTCCTAAAAATTAAACAAGTTCAATTATGAAAGAATGTCCTCAATTTTTAATTTAATTTTTGGGTATATGTATTTAAATATGTTTGAATTTTTATTTGGGTTATTTCTAGTTGTTTGTACTTGCTTTTTTATGGGATGTATCATTATTCTATTTATCAATCCTATCATTTTTATTATTTCTAAACTATGCATTTCTGTTTTTACTTAAATTTTAATTTTCTTGCTTTTCTCAGGGGGTCCTGATATTAAATATTATTCAGCCTTAAACAAACAGGAAATCCTGCCATATGTGACAATATGGCTGTCACTGGAAGACATTTCAACAACATGAATGAACAAGGAGGACATGCATTTAGAATGAACCTGAATGACATAAGCCAGAGACAGAAAGAAAAATACTGTATGATCTTACTTACAAATGGACTAAAAATAAAATGAATTCATAAACGTGGAGAGTGGTAGCTACCAGAGGCCAGGAGGGGGGGAATGGGAAGATGTTGGTCATAGGAAACAAAATGTCGGTCATGTAAAATGAAAAGAGTCTAGAGAGCTAACGGTGACCACATTCATGGCTCTGTGTCCTATGCTGCTGTTGTGCTGAGAAGGCATGTCGGGTGCTCTCACCTCACACACACACACACACACAGAGTAACTGTGAGTAAATGAATAATTAGTTAGACTATAGGTATTCATATGTGAAAACATCCTACTGTACACCTTGGATATACACAATTTCTATGTAAAACATACTAAGTGAAGTTTAGTGATTTATCGGAGATGAGAATAAAGCTGTAGTGACGTGAAGGAGACCGGTGGTGGGGGCTACAACAGGAGAGAGAGGTGCTGATTAGCACCTGGCACATGCTCACCTCCCCATTTCCTCAGGCATCTGGCCCAGCATTTTATGATTATACATCCCATTCCAAGACTTAAAAACAAACGTAGAAGAAAAATGTCATTCTTCATGTCTTTGCGATGAATTTTAGGGGTTTTGATGATTTCCTGACTTTATTGGATATATAGGTATCGAAATAAACACTCAGAACAGCATCTTTAGATACTAAGCCACCGGAAGCTTTGTGAAGCAGTATTTCTGACTTCATTCCAGTTTATGGGAACTTTCCACCAACCAGAGGGAGCACAGAGAACTCCGCTTTTACAGCCGGGAACTTCCACTGGAGAGAAGGCACCCCTAAAACACACGGCGAGCCCTCCTTACATACCTCTGCTCCTTTGCAGCATCACAGCTGCCTGTGAAGCTAAAAATGGAAGCGGCTCTGCATTTGCTTCGGTGTCCTGATTAAAGTGTTGCCGAATGGAGGAAGGCTTGGCCTCGGTGAGGACTGGAATAAGCTCGCCCCTTTTATTTCCGCGCATCACGGGGAGACTCGCCTGTCAGCATTTTAGCCCAGAAGCTCCACAGCCAGGCTGGCGGGGGTTTGAGAGATCAGAGCACCGCATCCTTAGATGACTGATTGCAGGTGTGCCTTCCATTGCTCTGAGCTTGTTCCAGGCATCACAGCTATTTATAAACACAATGCACTCAAAGGGAGTGTTTTAATAAGGTCCTGTAACGATGGCATCACACACACACACACACACACACACACACAAATCCAGCTTTAAGGACACAATGGTCATGTTCCCTCCTGCTGTTTTTTTGTGCTGTTTCTTTCAAATCTTACTATCAGTTGGACACACTGGTAGGAATAAAGAAATATTTCTCTCAACCTAGAGCTGATTTTCCTTTATACAAATAGGTGATGTTTACAGACAAATTATAAGCAGTAGGAACAGTTTGGGAGCAGCTGTACTTGAGGGTGACTTGTGCCGTTTGGTTTGTTTTAATCCGTTTCCATTTAATTTCCTCTGCCTGGTGCTCCGATGTGTTTGTTGTCCAAGGAAGCGCACCAGCCCTTTCACCAACATCAACTGTTGAAGAAAGGGGGTCAAATAAACTTTCCACTAAAGCCCAGGTTTATAATCAGTGTTTTTGTTCCCTTGACTGAAGGGGATCTTGTAGGCAGCCTTCGGGGTCCTGTGGACTCTATACGGTGTCAGAATTTTTATCAAAAACTCAAAACCTAGCCTTAGGCCTGGCATACTAACATGGGGAATGGGTCCATGGCAAATTTCTTTTCAGAAGGACTACGGAATGTGAACCAACTACCCTGAACCCTCAACTCGTTTCACCTTGGTTGGCGTTTTGGGGAATCCTGAGTGTCAGTGTCTCCTGCAGCACCCACAGGCCATGTCAGAAGGTGGCTGCCACACCGCAACCATCTCCAGAACTCTCTGTCTCTTTCCTAAAAAAGATCGCAGGGTTGAAATGCCTGCATGTACTCGGGTCCTGCAATGCTTACTGACATCCCATGTAACAGACCTGTCCTGAAGCTAAGATGCTCCCACTTCTACACACTTAAAGACGTAAAGGGGATATAACAAAGGGGGATATAACTCTTACCTGGATGAGGATGTACACTTAGTACAATGTCACTAAAATGTTCTGAGGTCAGAATGACTAATTTTTAGCTCTGTTCTTCCTTAGTCATATGGGCACTGACATATTATGTACTTAAAATGCTGATAGCAGTGCATCCTGATATTACATTGTCCTATATAATAAAAGCCTAATATGCTAAGTGTCCAGTCATCAAGTCAGCCATTCAACCAATCAAAGCGTACTATGCTAACGATATGCTAATGCCCACTATGCCGTGCACTGACCACAGGGGACAGATGCTCTGACAAATAGGTTAGCTTGCTGCTGGGGTCTAGCCAATCAGGATTGAATGAGACAGGCCTGACAAGCCCTGGAGCCCTCTCCCACCCGATCATGTACCGGTAGGGTCCCTCAGCCTGGCCTGTGCCCTCTCACAATCTGGGCTGAGGGAAAGCCTCCCCACCCCCCATGTCCAGGGCCTCTGATAAGATTATAAGAAAGGATAAATGCACCACCCTAATCCAGGGCTTAGTATAGCAGATGTTAATTACCAGCCACCACTAAAACACTTGAAGGTGTGAGAACAGATGGAACCGTGTAAGAAATATGATATCAATAGAGTAAAATAAGCTGAGGGGAGAACTTGGGGGAACATCTGGTCAGCAGTGAGGAGGGTGGAAGACAATGAGGACACCAGGAAAGCACAGTACAAGAGGTAGAAGAATCTGGAGAGAACAGTCCTATAGAGGTCAAGGGTAACAAAATAATAATAATAATAATAATAATAATAAGCCAATTGTATCATCTTTTATGCAGAGACAAAAGCAGGGAGCATGTGCATAGGTCACTGGATTTGAGATTAGGTAATTGATATTATTTTAAACATTTTAGCAGAAGGAAGGAGCTAGAAGAGAGTGGTAAGAAAGAGATAAGGACATGCTTCTGGGACAGAGAAGCATGAGAAGAAAGTTGAGGCTAATGAGTAAGAGTTAGAAAAACAACAACACCTGAGAAGGTCAATGATGAAAGCAGAGGGAAAGAGGAAAATACCTACAGTACATCTCATGCATGTGGCATGTGCACCAACATAGATACTGACACTGATTTAGGCTCTGGGCACTCAGCAGAGCAAAATTACCACCAAATAAACACCAACCAAAGACAGCCACAATTCCTGGCCTAAGATAGGTCTTAAGGGAATTCAAGGAGCAAAAGGAGATGATGAGAGTCCAGAAGGCGATGCTAACATTGGACCCAGGACAAGTTCTCTGGGGGAGGGTGGTGAGGTGGGAAGAGATCAACCAAAGGCCTTGGATGCATGTGTGTGTGACCCATGGACACAGACAGCAGGATGGAGAAGGCTGGGGTGGGGTAGCGTGGGCTAGAGGAGGTCAACGGGATAAAACAGGGGACATACGTATTGTAATACTTCCAACAATAAAGATCTAAACTAAATAAGCAAATACAGCAAAGGGAACAAACATTAGGGTGAAAAAAAGCAGTGCGCTGAGGGTGGGAGAGGTGAAACCGAGGGAAATGCTGCTCACCACGTGTGTTTGCTCCAAATGCGGATCCCACTTGTTTGCTGACATAAAGGGCCTGGCGTTGAAAAGGGAGAAAGTCAGACACTGCTGTGACTGAAATGCTCCAAGGAGTAGAACAGGATGGCTTCCGGATGACACCTCCTGCATCCCTGGTCCTCACATGGAAGGTCCTGACCAGGAGTGCGACCTCAGTACCAACAGTGAGGGCTCCCACCAGATCCCATCCCTCCTCTCCTGCCTCCCTCAGCCTTTGTTCAGAAGGCGGAAAGAAGTAGAAAACATATTCGCTGGTGAACTCATATAAATCATCAGTGAGGAAATACGAAACTGACAATACATTGTGTTAAGTGCTTTGTTTGTTTGTTGGTTAGAAATTGTAAGTAATTGAATGTTGCTGCTTAAAATCAGATGTCAAAAGAATGCAATCAATAAGCTATAAGCGTGGAAGTGTCTCTATGGTTTCTCTATCTGTGAAATGTTTTTCACTGGGATATAAGCGTTTTGCTTTTAGGAATAAATAGTATCTGACCTAAATGTTTTTGGCGGACAGTCAGTTCTCTGCATCCATCCTATCTGTTCTCTTTCAGGAGCCTGCCTTTCTTCATGGCAGAAACGGGTTCTGTGTGTCCCAGATTACCGAAACGGGCATGCAGGAATTTAGCAAAACGCAGTGTTGCTTTGTGAAGTTCAACCAGTGTCTTTAACATAAAATTATCTCTATTGAAAACGGTTTGGGAAATACATAAAATTTGATTTAAACCTCTGTTGTAAATATAATTATTATTATACCACTGCCTTGATACAATTAACCATGCCTGGAATTTCTGCATTGCATAATGCCTTTGAGGATAATATTGCTTGTGGCTTTCTTGTTATATCTCTAGAATGGTGTATGACAAAACACCATTTGTAGTCACATTACAAAGCATTTTAATAAAGATCAAAGAATTAGAATGTGTGCCATAATTCAACACAATTAGACACCAAGGTTATGCTCAATTATTTCACTAGCAGTTGTGCTACAATGGTCTGAAACATCTGACGAGGAAGGGGTATGTATCCAATTTTAATCAGCACTTAGATGCTATAAATTAAACAAAATATATTAACTTCTGTGCCCTGGTTCATGTGGCTTGGTTGGTTGAGCACCATCACCAGTTCAATACCTGGTCAGGGCATATAGGAAAGTTGCAGGTTCAATAGTTTCATTGATTTCAGAGAGAGAAAGAAAGGAGAGAGAGAGAAACATCCGAGATGAAAAAGAATCATTGGGTTGGATGCCCCACCCTGAGGATCCAACATGCACCCTGGGAATTTGCCCCGACGGGAAACCGAACTGTGACCTCTTGGTTCGTAGGTTGAGGCTCAATCACTGAGCTACACCAGCTGGGCTCTACCTCTTTTATCTATTCATTTATCAACCTATCATCTATACCTCCACTTAAACTGTTATCATTCATCAATAGTAAATACAAAGGACAAAACTTCATTTGATTAACATTTCAGATAAGTGTTTTCTTTCTGAAAAATACCAACTTTGAAACTCATGGCCTTCTTAAACATTTTACGTGGAAAGGCTAACAACTTTTAATTAAAATAAAAGTTAAGCAAGCATAGGCTTCTGATTAAAAATATATTTTAGGTCAAATAAATTAAATACAGCTACTACATCTCAGATATTCTTACATATTTTCAATAGTAAATGACAAAATTTCATCAGTCTTCCTAAAACATGACTATGAGTATAAAACTGCATGCTACCTATTTGAGAGTTAGCAATATAGGTTGTAAGGAGAAGAATTCTACATTCTACAGATGTTTGCATATATATATATATATCTCCTCACTGGAGGATATTTTTTTCCATTAAGTTTTAGAGAGAGTGGAAGAGAAGAAGGGAGGGAGAAACACAGAAATATCGATGTAAGAAAGAAACATCAATGTGAGAGAGACGCATCAATTGTTGCCTCCTGACCGAACCGACCGGTAGTGAAAGTATTAGAAACAATGATATAACTGACATTTGTTTTTTAAATTATTCTGCTTTTGAAGGTAAAACTTTAAATTATACTTTCGATCTTGCTTATTTTTGCATAAAGAATATGGCTTAAATATATTTCTGAATGTTTCCACAAATAAGCTGAAAAAGACAGATAGTAATTACATTGTGTTTTTGTTCACTTTGTGGAAGGAGGAGAGGGTATCTTCCTAAGAGTTTGAATGTTCCTGTAACTTTAATAACCATTTTTAAAAACCACAATTTCATTTATATGCAAAGTAGGACAGCCTTTCTCCCGTCTTTTGTCAATAGATGCTTTTTCCCACTCAAGCAACCCTGTGTTTATTCTGTAAGAAAATATATATTCATGTGGGGGGAAAAATCTAGCTCTTCCAATTTTCATTTAATTTGCATTGGTGTCTTGGAGGTACTCTGAAGCCTATTTTTCTTCCTCACTAGAAATGTCCTGTTTCCTCACACTGCTTGAGTTATAAGTAACTTCAGAAGCTTACTATGATGTACCCATAGTAAGAAGGCAAAAACATATTTCTTTTGTCTATAAATTTAACTTTAGAAGCAAAAAGCACATTAACAAGCAAAATGATAAACCTTGATATGGGAAGGAGAAATTAAGAGGCATGGACGGGAGTAACATTTCACAGGCTTTATTTAAAGAGAAAGTACGGGTTACCTGAAGCCTGAAATGCTAATCTAGGTTCAATGTTCTTGAAGCGTTTCTCATTTCCAATTCGCTGTGAGAGAACAGCAAAATAATACTAGACTCCATGCTGGAAGTCATAATATAATATTCCACAGAAATTGCATTAGTAGCTGCATACTGCCTAGGCTGGTATATTTCTGCAATAACAGCAGGTGAGATTTAGGGGTAACACAGCAAATAAAACTCCATTATTGTTCCTTTCATTTAAGATCAAATACAGGTCTCTTCTGAAGTGGGGTATTATTGCTACAAGGGAAAACAACTGAATTATTTCTGTTTTATAATTGTGCTTCTATTGGCATTCATGTTTTATTTACTGAAGACTTATAACCATGAGGTGAACTTTGGACAACAGATGAACACCACAGATTTTTCTGCTCAGCAGTAACAAAAACTAGTCAGAGACAGAGAGGGAAGAAGGAAGTAAGAAGGCTGGCTGTGAGGAAGGTGAAGGGAGGGCAGGGAATTGGGGGTGGTTACAGGGAGGGGAGGGAGAGAAGGAGAGGTAGGGAAAAAGAGAGGGAGGGAGTGGGGAGAGAGAGAGGAAGATATGAATTGTTTATTTCTTGAATTTTTCATTTAATATTTTAAAAATATTTTTTATAGCATTTTAGAGAGAGGAGAGTGAGAGAGAAACGTCTATATGAGAGTCAGGGTCCATCAACTGCCTCCCGCACTTCCCTTCCTGGGGGGCAGCATGGCCCTTGACCAGAAATCCAACCTGCAACCTTTTATCCCACTGAGCTACCCTGGTCAGGGCCCATCCGTGCTTTCAGACCGAAGCAGGGTCCGCGCACACAGAGCCATGCCTCAGGGAGACGGCCGCCCTGTGCTTCCACCAGCATTCTAGCTGGCCGAGCAGCCCCGTGCTCAGTAGCGCGGGTCCAGCCTCAGACATGCTCCCCGAGGCTCCAGCTCCGACCGCTAGGAATTCTGCGGGCTCAGAGCTTTCCGAGTCCAGGTCTAACGTCCCTGGAGGGAGAGAGTGAAGTCTCCAGTTACATTGTATGGTGCACTTTCCCAAACCCTTTATCGAATTAATTTCCGGCAAGCCAGTACTGATAACTATGATTTTGTTTTTTTTCCCCAAAGGACAACAGCAAAAACTATTCAAAGCAAATTTAAACTATAGTAAAAAGTCCTCTCCTCGGGGCCAGTTCTCTTAAAAATATATGAAGCCTTATTTCTGATCGTTCTTTGCCTTTCCCGTCATTTTCCTCTCATGCTCTTGCAGGAAATGCTAGTCTGAAAGATAAAACTTCAAATAGCAAGATGAGAGAATACAGATATTTTTAAAGCACTTAGAAAATTGCTAAGTGTATGCAATTCAATTTTTAGGAGCAGCAAGGTAGAAAATGGGTCTTATGAAGTGTCATTATGGAAATGTTCCATTTTGATTAGTTAACAGCTCTGATGTGGTCCTAGATTAGAGCAAACTGAAGCAATTGAACCTTTTCTGTATTTTCAGAGTTTTAACAGGTTTACTGAAGGAAATGGCTCCGGCTCTCCTCCGGGGAGTGCAGTCCTTCGTATTACCGATTCTCTGATCTGTGTCACATAGACAGACGCCGCTGACAGCCACCGTTCCCCGTCCGCCCATTTCTCAGAGGCTTTAGTCTCCCCACATCCCGTACATTTCCCACCTGATCCTCACCGGCTTTGATTTATAATTCACAGGACCCACCTCCTCAGGCACACTACCGACGTCTCTCCCTGTATGTTATTTATTCAACCCTCATGTCTTCTTTGGTGAGCAATAAAAAATTCAGTTCCAGTTGAGGAAATACATGGGAAAGTGTATCAAATGTAAAGGAAAGGAAAACGACTCTTGATGAGTTTTTATGATAATATTCAGCAGGTTTCCAATTTTGAAAAGAACAGGTTTAACAAGACCTGACAACAGGGACCTAAGACTACCTTTGGCCTTTATATTGGTGAGGTCCCGAGTTCTTCCCTTTGGGGAAGGCAGGCTCAGGCCTTTAAACTGGCTTAACCCAGGGTCCTGGGAGATATAATCTGATCTCTCTTCTTCTTTAGGGACAATTCAAGAGTTAGTGCGTCGTTTCTCCATTTCTCCTAAATTACAATTTTGTTTCTTTTAAACTATGTGTGTTTCTTGATTTCCGTTTAATAAATACCTTACTTTTATTAATCAATGTCACCCCAAATACATTAATTAAAAAAAACTCAGGTAACTTACTTTGAATAATTTTATATCTGGAAGAATATTTCTGCATTTTATTAGAATTTTTAATATGTGTGGCTAAATCACATCACGTCGGATCTTGGAGAAAGCCCTTGGATTCTTCTACTGATAAGCATAAGGACAGCAAGGACATTAGACAGTTCGATGCTTTTTATAAATACCCACATTAGCTTCCTTCTAAGTGAAAATCTGAGATTGCAAGGAAGTACGTGAAAAATAATAAACACATAATCCCATAAAACAATATATATATATATATATATATATATATATATATATATTTACTAGTTTCCTGAGGTTATTTTTACATATGAAGCTCTGCCTGGAGGACATGTCCTCTATGTATATTCCTTCAATTCTAAAAAGAACCATCTCTTCTTAGGTCCTATCAAAAGTCTATAAGCTGAGACTATATTCTTGATGTATTTGTTCATAATTAGGCTTGATGACATGGCATATGCATATGTAACAAGACATTGTAAAAATCTGCAATAACTAAACGAATTATACCTCCCTCAGTTTTTTGTTTACTTTCTTATTGTTTTCTATTTACATTTAATGCACTAGGGCAGTGGTTGGCAAACTCATTAGTCAACAGAGCCAAATATCAATAATACAAGGATTGAATTTTCTTTTGAGAGCCAAATTTTTAAAACTTAAACTACATAGGTAGGTACATTGTTATTAACTTAATGAGGGTACTCCTAAGCTGGCCTTTGCTAAACATTCAAGGGACCAAAGAGCTGCATGTGGCTGGAGAGCCGCAGTTTGCTGACCATGGTGCCAGGGTATTTGATTCCTAAGTCCCACAAGGGGAGGATATGACTTAGCAGTAAGTAAAGAAAATAGTTCTGATTTGGGGATTAAAACCTATGAATGATAAACCGGTCAAGTTCAATGTTGGACCATTTGTGCAATTTTTCTAACATGTCTGTGTTGATTCCCAAAATAGCATACTTTGTTTTGTGTGAAAATAGACAAAGAATTTTAAAATGAATATTTTCAGTTATTAATAACTTTCTTATTTGGTGTCTAAGATTAGAATCATGAATGTCTGAGGTAAACATAAAATGCAATATTGATTAAGGATTATTTTCTACTTGTTCTCAGAGAAACACCAAATGTGGGGTATTTTGAGTCAATTTGGACAGGACCCCATGTTATCTCATACTACATAATGGCATTACAATTGAGATCACTTTGTCTGTAAGAATGGTTGGCAGAGAATGTCATATTACAAAAATTGTATCTCTTCGGCATTGTAGTGGTTTTGTACGCCTTAGGACTTTTGCTTTGAAATTGCAAACTTAACTATATAAATGGTTTGAAAAACTTAACTATATAAATGGTTTGAAAATAGCTCTACCAGGTAACCTTTGAAGATTCATGAAACATAACTACATAATAACGGCCTATTTAAAATGCTCTGAAACTGAGGCCTGCAATCTCAGGGTCTATTATATTAAAAACAGCAATGCCTTTCTGAACAAAAAGATAAAGGTGCTTAGAAGACTCGGGTTGGGGGTTACTTCCGCCCAGACGTGGAGCATGTGGAAGCCACTCCTACAGCCTGTGCGCCTGCCCGGCGATGGAGCACAGTGAGCGTGCCAAGAGCAGCGGCATCGCTAACACACAGCACTGTGTGTGGGTGGCTTGTGGTTGTGTCTGTGTCTGTGTGGATCCCTCCCCTGAGCACGCACTGGCCATCTCTCTGCACGGGCTCGCCACAGACTGTGTCATTCAAGGCCCTGTGTTCTACTTGGGAGTGCCAGTTAGTGAGCTAAGCACGTTACACAGACAGGTGTGTAAGGGATTTCCATCGCGGGGAGTACCTTCAAGGGGAAACCCCAAACCCCGTGAGGCTCCCATAGAACACCCTGTTCTGGGCTCAGGGGGCAGGGCTGCAGGGTGTTCTTTTTTTTTTCTCATTTAAAACTTGCACTTTTTATTGTTGTCTTGCATAATTTCCTTTTTAAAAATATATATATTTTTTTGATTTTTTTACAGAGAGGGAGAGGGATAGTTAGAAACATCGATGAGAGAGAAACATCGACCAGCTGCCTCCTGCACGCCCCCTACAGGTAATGTGCCCGCAACCAAGGTACATGCCCTTGACCGGAATCGAATTTGGGACCTTTCAGTCTGCAGGCCGACGCTCTATCCACTGAGCCAAACCAGTTTCAGTTAATTTCTTTTTTTAAAAATAAATCTTTATTGTTCAGATCATTACAGTTGTTCCTTTTTTTCTCCCCCATAGCTCCCCTCCACTCGGTTCCTACCCCACCCTCTGCCCTTACCACCCCCACATTGTCCTCATCCATAGGTGTACACATTTTGTCCAGTCTCTTCCCGTGTCCCCACATCCCTTCCTCCCTGAGAGTTGTCAGTCCACTCCCTTTCTGTACCCCTGATTCTGTTATATTCACCAGTTTATTCTGCTCATCAGATTTTTTATTCACTTGACTTTCAGGGTGTTCTTCTCGACTCTGAACTTCAGACTTCTCTGCCCAGGGCCCACTCTCCTGACTCACCTAGATCCGTGCTATTTTGTTAGATTTATATCTACGTATTTACCAGGGCTTCTAATGTAAATGGCATTGTTTTTAACTTCAAATTCCACTTCTTCATTGCTGGTGTATAGAAAAATGATTGATTTTGTATATTAACCTTGCCTCCTATAACCTTGTCATGATCCCTCGCTAGTTTCAGAAGCCTTTTTAGTTGATGTTAATTCTTTTAGATATTCTACTCAGGTGATGGTACCATCTGGGAACAAAGAGTGTTTTATACCTTTTTTCCTCAACTGTGTACTTCTGACTTCTTTTTCTTGTCTTATGTCATGAGCTACACCTTCCAGGACAATGTGGAAAGGCAGGGGTGAGAGGGTTGACCCTCACCTTGCTCCTGTTCTTAGTGAGAACATTTTGAGTTTGTAGGTAAGTATGATGTTTGCTGTGGGTTTTTGTAGATACTGTCTAGCAAGCTGAGGAAGTTTCCCTCTATTTCTAGAGTTTTCATCATGACTGCATAGTGCAATGTACCCAATGCTTTTTTTTCTGCATTTAGGATATAACTAGAGGCCTGGTGCACAAAATAATGCACCAGTGGGGTCGCTTGGCCTGGCCTGTGGGATTGGGCTGAAACCAGCTCTCTGACATCCTCCAAGGAGTCCTGGATTGTGAGAGGGTACAAGCCAGGCCACGGAACCCCAAGGGTGCACAATTGGGGTCCGGGGAGGGGGGGGGATGTGGGAGGTTGGCCAGCTGGGGAAGGAATGTGAGAGGGCTCCAGGGTATGTCTGGACTGTCTTGCTCAGTCCTGATCACTGGACCACAGCAGCAAGCTCACCTACTGGTTGGAGTATCTGCCCCCTGGTGGTCATTACATGTCATAGTAAGCAGTTGAGCAGCCTTAGCACATCATTAGCATATTATACTTTGATTGGTTGAACAGCTGACCCAATGACTGGACACTTAACATAGTAGATTTTTATTATATAGGGTAACATAATGTCTCTTTCTTTAGTCTGTTCATGTGATAGATTAAACAAATTGATTTAAAAATATTGAAGCAGTCATGATACCTGGGATAAATCCCATATGGCCATGGTTTTACAAAAATATTAAATATTTACAGATATTTAATTAACATTATAAATAAGATTATGCTGAAATAAAATCTAACAGGAGCAAGAATAGAACATATTAAGAAGACAAAGAACAATAGAAGGAAAAACTATTGAATAATTACTATAAGAATTTTGCTGAATTTAATCAGCATCGATTCACAATTTGCATTGAATCTTCAAATATGGGTGAAACAGACCTAAAAGTTTTGTAGAGAGCTACTACAGAATTTTATAAAGGAAGTGAAATTCACTCATATCTAGCTATTATGAAATATAGAAAAGAATTAAAATTCACTGATATATATATATGATTTTAAAAATGTTAAAAGATGATGAAAGTTATCTCATCAAATAAGATATGACCTTTTGATACAGATCTTTTAATAATAATTTATTCATGAGATGTTTCTTCTTTTTACCTTTATTCCGTTTGCTATTTGATCCCACCACAGAAAGAAGAGCTTTCCCAGGGAGCTGCTGTGCACGGGGCTGCTAATCAGCGCGGCCATTTGATGCTGAGATAGTTGAAAGGGCGCCTAAAGGCCTTTCACGATGGCATTCAATTTATATGAATCTCACTGGGAAGATCCTCTGATGAAAAGTGAGTCCTGGGTTATAACAGAATTATCTGAAATCTCTAGCATTCATACATTTTTTCTCCATATTGCTCTGAGCTCACATTTGAGAGGTTTCTCACGGGTGCCATTTATGGGACATTCAGAAGGATATGCACCCATTCCCCATGCCTTTCCACACCCCCCATTTCCATACAGCTTTGTGCCACTGTAACTTCCCTGGTGCTCAGGAAGTTATGTCTTGTGCAAGGGCTTTCCCATGTTCCTTCCACCCATTGTGTTCTGATTGTATTCTCTCTTCCTGGCTCGCTCTCTCTAAAACTTCATACATGATAAAAGGGATCTATTCAAGCCCTTCACATATTTTTGTATTTGGGGATTTTTTTTACCCATGTACATTTTTCAATATGTGTAGATCATATGTGTAGACTATAGATGGGCTTAACCTGTTTCTGATTTTGAATAATTCTGAGCCACAAATGAAGTTATTTTTACATTTCTTAAACAGAGCATTACCTCTGGTACTAATAGTTGGATGTAAAGCAATGGATGTGTGCTGAAAGTGATTAATTACATGAATTAATTACATGAATGTATAATTACATGAATGTCACATTTGAAATGTTCTCCTGAAATGTTTTTTTTTCACATTGAATGCTCACTTTCTTCAGCAAATAATTCAGATCCGTGCATTGCAATGTTTCTAGTCTTCAACCATTTTCCATGTGAATGATCCTTTTTCATCTATTTTAGCTTTTCAAGGTAATTTCTTGATCAGATCCCTTGATTCCTAGTGTGAAGATATGCCTCTTGTCCATTTTATATCATCCATCCAACATTCCTTTCTCCAAAGACAGGGAAGAACAGTAAATTAGAAATATAAAGTCTCATTAAAGCAAGGGTCTGAAGTCCCCCTGTACATAGCTCTCTGTGGTCACACCACTGAAAATGACTGGCCATGCTAAATTTCAACGGATGATCCATTCTCTTCTAGGCACTAAAGAACAAACAAACAAACAAACAAAAACACAACAAAACAAACGAACAAACAAAACACAAGACATCCTCAGAAGTAAAGGCCAGAGGGTACGTATATGCTATGTTGCTTTTGTGGCTATCTGTCTTTTTAAATAATGGGGAACTGGTGCTATGCGATCACAGATATCACATATCAAACCAGGTGAAGCACTCTTATTCTACATTTGAAGACTGATATTCCACTCAATCATATTTGTCTAATTTTCTCTTGGCTTTGTAAGTAAACCAATGTTTACTAAATAAACAGAACATTCCCCCTCTCCAACCAACCTTCATGTGCTTTAGCCATCTTTCTTTTTCATTCAATCTCAAAATTTAAGTTTAATACTTAAAGGACAGCTTGGTTTTATGTCTGTTTGCCTGGTTGGTTGGTTATAAGTCATGTATTTAGCAGAAGTTAATCTTACAGTTTTTTTATTTCATAATATGTCTTCTCAAAATTTGTTGTTTTATGTATCTACATCTTGCATTTTTAATGATGTGCTGACACTAGAAATGCTGAAGATGTAGAAAAGGCATGATTTTAAAATGTCATACTTAACACACAATGATATTCAGTAACTTCTACCAACAGAAGCTCACAGTACCGCTCATGAGTAATCTGTTTCCTTTAAAAGAATGCAAAACACAGGACTAGGATCACCAGCAGACTACGATAGGACATTCCTTCAAAAAGTGACCACTATCAAGTCATTCAAATGTCCTTCACTCTAAGTTCTCTTCCCCTAATTTCATTAATTTGGGCGGGGGTGGGAGGTTGGCCTGGGGGAGGGCAAAGGAAATTTAAAACTTGATCATTGCATCCAAAGTCATTAGCCTTTGAATTCACAGCTTGAAAATATAGATTGATAACGTGCCATAGCTTGTCAGGTAGGTCACTAAATCTGTACACACGGCTAAATCAGATCTAGATGCGTTTAACACTTTCACATTTATTTTAAAAGGGGCAAGTTCGGCAGAAAGGTGACAACTTTTAAAATAACACTGTGACCTTAGGTTGCTGCTTTAAAATAACCTTCAAAACGCGTAGCGGTGAGTAGCAGCTGATACTTTCTGTATCCCATGCTACAGAAAGACACCTTCCACCTTCAGTGTCTTCGCCGATCACAACTTCCCTGAAACTGTAACATTTTAATAAATAACACCTCCGGTCCACATGTTTTCCCTTCAAGAGAAATTCTAATGAATTCATCCTTTCTGACATTTGCATTTGCCTTTAAATGCCACAAGATAACAGGGCTTGAATCATTTCAAATAGCTTTTTAATTAGAGACCTAATTACTCTTGCAGAAGGTTAAGCTCCACACGCAGGAATGAAACTGTTTGCTTGCACTTGGTGTGAAGAATGGCCTTGTGCTCTTGGCTTAGGCGCCTGGTAAACTTATTTGATCACTTTTTCTGAGTTTCAGTGTACGAAAAAAGTGTGCCTTTCCAGAGACTCTGGCAGTATGCAGTGTGAATCCAGGAATGATATTTTAATTGACTGTAGAATCAGAGAGGGAATAAAAGGCACTTGGCACAAGAAATGCCAGGTTAGTAGCTGCTTGTCCCGCCTCAGAGGCTGCCCCAGGAACACGGCTCTTCAGTCTCCAGGAACCCTGAGGTGCTGCTCCAGAGTTAGCCACCGATCAATTTTTTTTTAATCACTTTTTCTTTGGAGCTGTGTTCTGAGTAAGGGCTCAATTAATAAGTTTTGGAGAAAAATATGACAAAATTATCTCCTATTTGGGTATTTGTTAAATGTTTCCTTCCTTCCTTTCTTCCTTCCTTTCTTCCTTCCTTCCTTCCTTCCCTCCCTCCCTCCCTCCCTCCTTCCTTCCTTTCTTCCTTCTTCACAGCCAACCTCCTGTGGCCAGCCAACTCTCTGTGACCCCTGACCCAGGCTAGCCTGCCCTGACGGTCCATATTGGGCTAGCTGGCTAACCTGTGGGCCAACCTCCTGCTGCCCTGATTAGCCACAATTGCTAGCCAGGCCAAGCGACCCCTCCTATGCACAAATTCGTGCCCCAGTCCTTTAGTTTAATGTAATGTCCTCAGATATTATATTGATGAGAACAGCTACACTCTTGCTCTTAGCCAAAAGGAGAATTACTTATTTAGTGAATGTGGTACGTGTGGAAGTGCATGATAACCAATGCATACATGAGATACTGAATTGAGCATTAGTCTTTTATATGTCATAGTAAGCTTTACGGATCAATAATTAAAAATTCATAACACACCAGCTATTTTGGATTTAAGAATGAGACCCCCCCTTGATTATAATCTCTTTAAGGGCAAGATATGTGTCTTAGATTTCAGCTATTGCTATTTTTTTTTAATACGAACAACATGGAGGGCAAAATAATCTCTATCCCCATCACCACCAAAGACATAATTGATGCATTATGCTTATTATTAAAATAAATATCTTCAATGTTTATTTTAATATTTTAAAATGTTATAAATTTAGCAAAAATTGATAACAATTTATCATATAAGATAGCTTAATTGGGTGATGAAATATTTTAACTTGGTGATTATAGAAGAAATATTTAAATTGGAACACTGCTTATTCTCAAATAATTTATAATACTCATTTACTTTGGTCAAGGCTGAATATTTGTTCGTTTTAGTAATAATGTCAAATTGTTATAATTTTAGAACTTATAATATTCTATCTTGTTTTATTTACTCTCTTAATTCTCTGCCCTACAGGGGTAGAATAAATATTAATCTCACTTAATAAAATAATAAATGATATCTCATATAAAATATAATATACTCAAGGGCAAATAACTAGTGAATAAATAATTCAAATTGAAACAATTTATTCAGATTTTAGTTCACTGAATCTAAATATTATATATATGTGTGTGTGTGTGTGTGTGTGTGTGTGTGCATATATATATGCGCCAAGAGAAGAGAACGACTGGAATGACCAGTCACTGTGACCTGCACTGGCCTGATGGGGTAGGGCTGGCTGGCAAACCTCCCAAAGCCCCTCCCCCCACTGGCGGGCCCTGATCGGCCCCATCTGGGTGGGCTGGTGGACACCACCCGTGCATGGCCCTGATCGGCCCCATCTGGGTGGGCTGGTGGACACCACCCACGCATGGCCCTGATCGGCCCCATCTGGGTGGGCCGGTGGACACCACCCGCGCATGAATTTGTGCACTGAGCCTCTAGCACAATACAAATCTCACTGAGTCCCTGAGTTGCTTTCTTTAATATATTTTTATTTATTTCAGAGAGGATGGGAGAGAGAGAGAGAGAGAGAGAGAGAGAGAGGTAAACATCAATGAAAGAATCATTGATGGGTCGCCTTCTGCATGCACCACATTGGTGATTGAACTGCAACCTCCTGGTTCACAGGTCAATGCTCAACCACTAATCACCACTGGCCGGCCCTGCACTGCATTCTTCAGAAAATAAAATTCAAAGTTGATAATTCTATTTTTCCCCCCTTGACTATAATCTCTTTAGTAAATAATTGTATAAGGGATGCATACTGTAGCTGGATCTGTAACACATATTTTAAGCCTGTATTATAATGGCCTTTGAATTGATAAAATAATTCACTAACACTGGGATAAAAAAGTGGCTAATATAACCAACTTTTTCAATATTTATATGGCTTTCCTGGAGAACTTTAAAGGTTTTATTAACTAAAATATTCATTGATGGCTTTTTTTATAACTATTCTTTTGGACCCAGACACTGATTCTTCAAATAGAGGGAGTAGAGGTAAATGATAAAGAGCAGGAAGTAATGATAATTTCTTCTTTAAAGACATGATTAAAAGGGCAATTTAGAATGAACTAATTAATGTCACTGATAATTGCAATATTATATGATATACTGAGACATTCTGTGTTATTTAATAGGTTTGGATTTGAAAGGAAAACTTCTAAAAGCTGGTTAATCCC
Organism: Nyctalus aviator; assembly: GCA_036971965.1. Classification (NCBI taxonomy): domain Eukaryota; kingdom Metazoa; phylum Chordata; class Mammalia; order Chiroptera; family Vespertilionidae; genus Nyctalus; species Nyctalus aviator. The sequence goes on from CM072925.1 coordinate 169,198,616, forward strand.
TCCCAGAAAGTATGTCTATGATTTAGATGGGAGCCACCAGATTCATAATTTTGGATGCAGTGGTAGGCATAAATGAATAATTTAGACTCAGCACAAGCCAGTACTCATGTCATTCAGTAAATATTGATTTTTAAAATAGGAATAAGACTTTGATAAAAATGACACAATAAAACACAACTGTCAACTTAAAAATTATGCTAACGTGGCTATGACATTAAGTAAATTATGAAACACTGATAAAGATGAAAACACTGGCACATATAGGTGTATACATTGGCAAAATGTAAATACTTAAATTTATTCATTGATTTACATATTGTTTTTTAATATCTTGTAACTAGTAAAAAAAAATCAGGAAAGTTGCAGTCTAGTGAACGGTACTTACAAATCAAAACTAAATCATGAGAATTTCAGAGGGAAGGTGGGGGAGAGTGATGGGAAAAGCTCAACCAAAGAGCTTGTATGTATATTTGCATAACCCATGGACACAGACAATAGGGGAGTGAAGGCCTATCCTGGAGGGTGGGTGTGAGCTAGAAGGGGATATATGTAATACGTTCTACAATAAAGATTAAAAAAATACCATTAGAATTTCTTTAAACACACACAGACACACAGACACACACAGACACACACACACACCTCTAAATCATGTTATTCAATAGAATGATGAATGCTACAACTAAGCGTATCATGGGTGTAAAGAGAATAAGAACAAACAATGATAAAAATCCTACAATTTTGGGTTCAGGAAAGAGTTCCTAAAAAGATTCAATTTATACCGATAAAGAACAAACACATACTAACTATATGGAAGTTGCAGTATAAATAAGGGACTTTCTTTAATACACAAAGATAAGATAAAATAGGTGGTTTTGCAGGAATTTCTTATATATTTGGACCATATAGGGGAAATGGACAGAGATCAGGAACTAAAATTGAGACTGGCTTGATGCATCAAATAAGGATTCTAGTCCTCTAGGGCAGTGATCAGCAAACTCCTTAGTCAACAGAGCCAAATATCAACAGTACAATGATTGAAATTTCTTTTGAGAGTCAAATTTTTTAAACTTAAACTTCTAATGCCACTTCTTCAACATAGACTCATCCAGGCCATGGTATTTTGTGGAATAGCCACACTTAAGGGGCCAAAGAGCCGCATGTGGCTCTTGAGCTGCAGTTTGCCGACCTCCAGGATAACTAATCTGTCTGAATAGTGGTGGACCAGAGTAGATTTCATAAACATTATCCCAAGACTAGTTATACATGACTCAGAGGGTGACATCCTCTCTATAGCCCAGGTTCTAGAGATATAACATTCGCAGATTTATTGGGAAACATGCCTCACTCGTGTTGTATATTTTCATAGACAGCTGCTCACACAACAAAGAGGGAAAAAGTAGGTAGATTCATCTCTGTGCCATATGTATCAGAATGAGATCATTTATTATATTTTAGAAGGACAAAAGATGAATACAATTTCATTATTAGAATGAAATAGTCAACTTACCAAATGATCTAGAAGCTTAATCAGTAAGTTAATATATATGGCAAGCAATCTGATAAGTAAATGGGATTGTTTATGTTAAAAGTTAAATTATTTGAAAGTTATCTCAAGAATGAATTTACAATTTATATGTTATTATTTAAGGTCTGAAATTTATTTCCCCTTTCCAGCATTAAAAAAAATAGATTTGTAGAATATTTTAAAAATAAAATTTCCAGGTTTCTTTATAGTTTTTCTCACTTATTCAGGTTCATGTTAATAAAATTTAGGAATAAAGAGTACAGGTGGTATGGAGAAGGCAAGACAAACCCTCTAAATATATGGGTTAAAAGATTAAACTTTGAAAATGAGACCAAAGTTTAATAGTAGCATCTTCCGTATCCGCTTCATAAAAAGTTTTTCTACCTTTCTCTGCACCCTGCGTCCCTAATAGTTTTCTTTTTTTTATACTTTTCCCCTCAAGCTTTGCTCTCAAGAAATGATCTCAAATTTATTATTGGCAATGTCTTAGAAACTAGATGTTTTGAAGGTGCGATTGTAATTTAACATGAATGAGAACAAACTAATTGCATAAAGGCTAAACACGAAGGTGTTCAAGAAAAAGAGCAAACATAATTGAGGGACTCAGGGAAAATATGGAGGTGTCTGCTGGATCTCTACAAAAGGTCTTTAATGATGCAGATAAACTGGGACTATGACCTCTCTCGATAGTAAGTACGGGTGAAGACAGGTTATGCTGGAATGTTATTGTTCTAGGGGAAAATAGAGAGTTTTATAATTCAGTGAACATTTATTGAATAACTAATGCATGCAGAATATATGTAAGAGGAAAGATATGGGACACAGACTATCCTAAAAAAAAAAAAAAAAGTACAATTCCTACTGTGGTACTTGATAAAGTACTGTAGTTAAGGAAGTATGTAACAGATACTAAATGTGGTAGAAGAATGCTAACAGAATCCATAAGTAGAAAAAAAATGTATCAGTGGGCTAGCGAGGAAGGCTGAAGAGAGGCAGTGGACAGAAACGGGGGCGGAAGAATACCTACTTATTACACAGCAATAGTCCTAATAAAAATTGGCTGACATTACAACAGCACAGATCATCATTCTTGTTTATTGCCTCTCCAAATAGGATTTGGGCAGGTGTTCCCTGTCAGTGAAGCACTGTAACACTGTCTGAGATCACCCTGGAAGACAGGATTTAGGGGTTTTCCAAAAGGTGGATGATGCAGCAACGTGAAAAATTATGTCCCCCCAGCTAAACGAACAGCATTGGGAAGCAGGAGGCCTGTGGACCTGTGTCGTTCTGATATAGACATTCTGAAAGACTCACAGCAGCATGAACAGCAGCAGCATTGCTACCTCCTGTCAAGACAAGCAGAGATGACCATAGCCAGGGCAGGGCGTTTGAAAGAAGGATGAGGTATGCTTTCTGGACACTGCAGAGCCTTCACAGGCACTGACTCAGAATATGCAAACATACAACTCTCTCTTCTCTATCACTTGTTCTAAATCTTCATCAACAGGTTATCATCGTCCATGTAGGACTGAAATTTGTGATAGGTCTTTGTCACCAACATATTGGTATGGCTAGAAGACTCTGGAATATCTTTGGTAAGTACCAGCATTTCTAAAAATCCAGCACAAATACAAGGAATTATATTACAAAACTAGAGGCTCAGTGTGCACAAAATAGTGCACAGTTAGGGTCCCTAAGCCTCTGTCGCTGGCCTCCGCTGCCCTTCGATGCTACGTGAAGCTCCCCGCCCCGGGGCATTCCACGATGTTCATGGCCCCATGGCTGCTCAGCGAGGCCCCCCGGCCCCGCCACTGCTCTGCGAAACTCAATGCCGCCCAGTGGGGCAGCCGCTGCCACTGCTCAACAGCCCTAGTCCCGCCTGCCACCACCACCCCCACCCCCTCTCCCCTCCCTCCCCCCCGCCATGGCGAGCGGCTTGGGGGTCAGGGGAGAGGGAGACTGAGAGATGTTCCATGCACCTCATGGTGACCGGTCGTCCTTTGGGTCATGAGGGCACCTGGCTCTCCATACTCCCTGGCATTACGTGAGCGCGTGCTCTGGGCTTGAGGCTCTGGTGTGCGTTTTCCTAGCATGTACCAGTGTAAGGCCTGAGCAGCACTCCACATTCGGGAGCACTGAGAATTCTAGCACTCGGTGCCCAGGGCTCTGTACTCCGGGGGCCAGAACGCACTGGTGTCACATACAGAGAAGGGAGGACCTGCTCCTTCACAGCATCTTTTCTCAGCCTGCCCCCAACTTCCCTCCCTGATTGTAGGGCCTCACATAGTGTCTCTGGACCAATCCCCCTTCCATCTTTTTCAAAATCAAATAGCAATCCAAGCTTCTGACTTTTGTGCTTCTAAACCCATGTGGAAACAAAAACAAAAACAAAAACACATTTTAAATTTTCTCACCCGTGGCGTCTGGGCCAGCCACCAAGTTAGCAGCCTTGCCGCCTCTTCCCCTCCAAAGTGACATAAACAAGGCCAAGGGCCTCGGGAGAAGGCAAGGTGCTAGTCACTGTGACCTTCCTGAACTCTGGCCTCGCCAGGCAGAACACCGTTACTGCTGTCCAATTGGAAACATCGCATATCCAGATATCTCTGCCAAGTACTGATAAACATTTTATATAAGAAGGAATGACTTATTAGATCAACTGTGCCTATAAATATTTAGTTTTACACTGATTGCTTTTTAAACATATTTATTGGTCAGTCCATTATTTGGTGTTTTGTAGGTTCAGAGAGAGAGAGAAAAAAAAATCTATTCCTTAACTAACAGCAAGTATACTCCAGCTACCATGTTATTATTAACAACTAACAGTAAATTCACTGATATACTTCCAGTTACCATAAGATTAAGTAGAAAATATTCAAAGGAGAATTAGATGAGTCATACAAGTAAAATCCATACCTCAATATAAACTTTAAATAGAATTCGTTAAGTGATATATAGAGATAGAGCTGATAATAGGAAAAACTTTCACTAAAGTATCAACAAATAAATTATTTAAGAGCACATCTGAAATGAAATCTACTATATAAATATTCATTATTGATGCATATTATAATATTGGGCAATATAGGTACCACTTCCTAGTGTTTATCTTTGAATTTGCCATCAGATTCCAAAACAACTATCTGTAAATTTTAAGAAAACAAATTATTCCCACAGATGAGAATATAGCTAAACCTATTACTTCATAACACATTGCTTTCAAACTCTAGATTAACTATTAAAATTTTCAGCACACTTTGCTTTCAATGCATGGTGAATTTTCTCAACAAAAGCATCTGAATAGAAATCTTGATGTTTGATATTATACCTAAACTAAAAACTATAACCATGGATTTTCACAATGGGTATTATTTCATAAACTTTAGTATAATAATGTCACGTTTAAGCTTTTTACTGATGAAAAAAAATTATAAACACATTGATAAATCTCAACTCAAAAATAAAATGGGTTTGGGTTGGATAATTGAATAACACTCTGACAACAGGATGTATTAGTAACCTTTCCCACCTACACCTTTATTTATTTTTATGTATGCACCTTTGACCCTCAGTATTACATTACCATTGAAGATTTTGTAAATATACGTCAGATGTACATGAGATTCTTACATTTAAGGACAATCAGTTTCTACTATTTACCAAGTTTTACTTGGTCCAATTCAGATGCCTGACATAACAGTTATTATTTTGGCAGATTTTAGTTCATAAAAGACAAAGATGCTCACCTCCCTTTTTTGAGATCTCCAATTTCAGCCATATTATTCAGATAGTGGGTACTTATATAATGGCTATGGCTACAATTTTATTACCACCACTACTTTTACTATCTTCCTTGGCTGATTAACTCCCTGGATACAGTGCCTCACGCACATTTTAACATTCAGTCATCATAACAGGCAAGCTATGACTGATATCTGTTTAGTGAAGAAGAAGAGGCAAAGTAGAAACAGAAAAAGTGTCTTACTCGGATCACAGTTCAGTTAGACTAAAGGCATGGATGTTTCAGGAACTGTACTAAACCCCAACAAGGAAGTAAGTCCGTGTGCTACATTAAGGGACAGAGTAGAAAACTGTAAGAGGGCCGAGAGATAGAAACTCTTGTTTGTAAAGCCGGAATGCTACCTCATGTTTCCTCTTATCTCAGATTTTCTGGAACTCTCTCCGAAGCCTCTCCATCCCCAAAGCTATCCATAAACTGATGAGCATCTGGGGCTCTGCTTAAGGAGACCGAGGACACGATGGCCAGTGAACCGAGCTGAGAGCGTGCTTCTCAGCGTCTGGTCTAAGTCTGCACAGGGCCTTAGGGGCCCCTGTCCTGTGCCTCCGTGGCCCTGTCCCCTCAGCTGTGATGCCACGCTGACTGAGCCAGGTACTTGCTGTTTAACAATGTGACCCTTTAACCTCTCCACCTGACCATCATACCCGGCCTCCCCAACATCTCACCCCGAAGCCGAGCCTGGGACGCTGCTACGGGCACTCAGCACATGAGGGAGCCAGTCACCCCTGGTGTCTGCCAGAGCTGTCAGAGCTGGGGGAGGATCGCAAGAGCACCAGGGCTCTTCTCTGGCTGCAGCTCCCTCCCCATCATTGTCCCTGAGCAAGAAGTAGTGCAACTGGCAGAGGCAGTGTCAGGAGAGAAGCTTAGGAACTGATATGCCCACAGATGTCCGTCCTAGGACAGCCTTAGGAGTGTCAAACGCAAGGAGCTGCCTTGGGGAGAGCACCTGATAAGGGGAAAGGCTCAGTAACTTACAAAAAGCTGGTGAATTTATGTCTAAATACAAGACTCCCTCCATTACCAGCAGGGAGCAGACCTGATGCTCCACCCCACTCCCTAAACAAGGGAAAACGCCACCTACAGCAGCAATCCTATCTAACAAAAGGCTAACATGCAAGTTGACCAAACAGTGGAACGACTGGTCACCATGATGCATACTGACCACCAGGGGGCAGAGGCTCAATTCAGGAGCTGCCCCCTGGTGGTCAGTGCAGTCCCACAGGGGGAGTGCCACTCAGCCAGAGCTGGGCTCACTGCTGGCGAGTGCAGTGGTGGTGGAAGTCTCTCCAGCCTCCACAGCAGCACTAAGGATGTCCAACTGCTAGCTTAGCCGTCAGTCAGACATCCCTGAGGGCTCCCAGACTTCAAGGGGGTGCAGGCCCGGCTGAGGGACCCCCGCCCCAGAGTGCTCGGATTTCATGCACCGGGTCTCTAGCGTGTGTGTGTGTGTGTGTGTGTGTGTGTAACAATATATATATATATACATGTTCATGGCCTCATCTATCAAAACAGGAGAGTAGCCTGAATCCCTGCTCGTGTTTCTGCCAGCCTCAGCACTTGGAATTATTTCAGTATGAGAGCATTCCTTATATTACATAAAATCAGAAGTTATACCATGTTTCTAGGGTTGTTGCTTTTATATCTCCATTTAGGCAGCCATTCATTTTATTTACTTTTCATGTTTTTATTACTACTCATTTTATTTTGGCGCCAGGCTTTAGAGATGATATTTGCTCAGATTCATCTCACTTTTTTTTTTTTCTGTTATGTTTTTCCTCCCTTGGGGCCACCTGGAAAAAAATCAATCTATAGACTTTCTCCAAATCACCTAACAGTTCTGCCTCATCTTCTGAAGCGTGCTGTTATTACCCCTCTGCCCTGGGTCTGCTTCTGCTTTCAAATTGGATTGGGGAGCGCATGCCGAAGGCGATGAAAAACAATTATTTCTCCCGCGGTCTGCTCAAGGTAATGTTTTTCAGAATGTCCTTTTACAGAGACACGGGATCCTAGCGTTTTAAGTGCTACAAGAACCAGGTGGAATTGTCCCCCCCATGATTTCAGCTGAGAGTGCTAAACGTCTCCGTGAGGAAAATGCTGGCGCAGGCATCATCATGGGCCAGAATGTGGAAAGAGAATGAAGGTCTCTCACATGACAGGCACCGGAGGCAGGAGTGTTATTACAGCGGGGAAGCTGGAGAGTGATGGGGCAGGTGGGGAGAAGAGATCAACCAAAGGACTTGTGTGCATGCATATAGGCACAACAATGGGCACAGACACTGAGGGTGGGGGAGTGAGGACATGTGACAGGAATTAGGGGAGGCTGAGGGAAGGTCAATGTGGGGGGGGGGAAGGAGATATATGTACTTCTATATCTAACACTTTAAACAATAAAAAAGACTTTAAAAAAAAAACTGATTAAGAAAAAGCCATTCACCTCTTTGGGAATGGTTCCCAGTGGTCACAGAATCTCCTAGGCCGGGCGGTCTGACGGGCTGTGTGTCCCTCTGAGACTGTTCTAAACTCCTTGAGCACTGTCTACACACTCTGGGTTTGTCTGTTTGTTTTTCTCTCCAAAGGAAGTGAAATGCAAGGCAAGGAGAAGAGTGGGAAAGAGGGTAACTGATGAATGTGCACTGAGTGGCAGGAGAGAGGGCGGTGGGCCATGTAAGCCAGAGTGTACTTGAAAATGTACACAAGTTAGTATTTGTGTAAAGGTTAAGAGATATTAGACCTACTTTCCCTTTTCCGATGGACACTAAAGCCCATGCCTTGGTATTATCAGACACCATAACACAATTCAAATAATTACCAGAAACTTGTCACCTCAATAGTATTTAGCCATTAGGTATCTACCAAAAATTTCAAAAAAAAAAAAAGCAAAGATTTGTTTACCTAGTCTTTTGCATAAGCTATGAGGACTCTCTGGAATTATTCAACCTGTTAATTGGAATATTTGGAAGATATTCAATTAAAAAAGAATTTTGCTCCTTTTTTTTTTTTTTTATACAAATTTGCAAGTAGTCTTGCAGCAAGGAATGTTATCGTAATAAGTCCACTGATACTTGTTACTGGTTTATTTGGGAGAATGCATTAAAGAGTACTGATTGTTTTATTAAATAGAGCTTTTTAAAAATATTCTAATGATTTCATAGAGGGAGAGAGATAGAAACACAGGCTGATGCTCTCTTCACTGAGCCAAACCTCGGAGGGCTTGCATAGAGCTTTGCTTCAACGGGGTTATTGTGGCATTTAATTTCACGAAAAGAAAATATCTTACAATTATTTTTTAAATATATTTTATTGATTTTTTAAAATTGATTATGGTCTCACATAATTGTCCTTATTCCCCCATTTTTAAGAATTTGTCACAATAAAGGTTAAGGACCAAATTATCTTTGAAATGTACAAGGCATTAGCATCATGATCATAGTATTTATTGATCATTTGCTATATCTCAGACACAGATGTCAATGCACGTTGGCATGTTACAAACTGTTTTTCACACCGTCTCTGTGAAGCAAGTACCTAACGCACAGAGTGAAAGTAATCTGCCCGAGGCGAGGCAAATAGGCAAGCAGGAATGCAAACCTAATCTTGTTCCAGACTGTGCTCTTACCCGCAGCTGCTATCACCTTGCCTTACATACATGTTTTTCTAGAAAATTCCCTCATACTTTCTTATCTTCATTTTTTTATTCATTCCATTTATCACCAAATTCAAATATTGTATCTTACTGAACTATGTTTTCCTTACCTATTATATACTATATACTGCATGTCACATGTTACATGTTACATATCATGTTATATATCTATAGATACACCACACTAAGTAGAAACAAGGCATGTATGAATAAATACTCCATAGGAAAGGAAATCTGTGATTGCTGTGAGGGGAGGGGAGCTGTTTATAAGGAACAATAGATGAGGAAAAAAACCTGAGAAATCAACAAACAATCTAAAATATCCCAGGTGTTCTGGAACAACTATCATTCACCCTAAACTGCAGGCCTTTTTTTCAAACAATGCCATCAACCTTTTAAGCCAGCGTCCAAATGACCAGATATTAAAACACGGCAAGATGTTGATATGCTCATTGGGATATTTCCTTGTCAGTGAAGCCATGGTTTTTGTCTAATCACAGCATGTTAACTCACATGGTTTCTCAAATTCTACTTGCACTTCCCTTCTCATTTTCATAAGAACGGAACACTTCTGTTTCCATAATAGAAACTACTATATAATTAGTTTAAAGTGACTATGTTAACAGCTTCGCAAATTGTATTTTCTTAAAACAAAACTCTAAAATAAAACCATTGTTATTTGAGAACAGATTATAATTTCACTTTTGTTTAAGCTTTAGGCCTTAAAATATGTTTCTTTGACAAAGTCATCACAATTATTCTTTTTTTTTTTCTACTGACATTGTGGATAAATAGCCTTTACCCTTATTAAAAGTACAATATATTTTTTAGGATTTCAATAGCTGCTCATAAAATTTATAATTATAGGGTGATCCATAATTCTATATTGTTTTCCCTGAACACATTCCATTTATGAAAACAAAAACATTCAATATATTTGAACCAAATTCATAGCCAAAGGTAGCAAACTTTATCTAATTATGAACAAGAGAGGTATTAATATTTGCAACCAAGATTCTGCTCATAGATTAAAAAATGGCTGCAGACTAATGGTGCAGGGGCAGGGTGGGTGAGCTGCATGGATTTACAAATGCTGGTGGCTGGCCTGACCTTTTGGAGTACATTATTTAGTTAACTTTTAAGATAGCATCTGTTGTCCTGGTAACCTTTTAAAGCCTCTAATTAGAACATCTCACAAATGGAGAGAGGATGCTGAGAGAACAGGTTTCTGGCTTCTCAGTTATTTTCCAGATGTGAGCTTTGTTCATCTGAGCTTTATAAAAAAAAGATGTGTAACAGCATAACGGTGAAAAGAGGTTAATGTGAATATCTGGAGTTTATTTAAGTACAATGTATGTCTCTTCACAAATATATATGTAAGAATAAATATAATTTTATTAATTTAGAATATTTTCCCAAAGCTAGACAAAGAAAATTATACTTTGTCATATTCATATAACGTGTTTTCCAGCTTTGAGAATTAAAACTGAATGGGGTGAATTGGTGAATAGGATCATATATGTTTCAGGTATAGATTTCTATGTTATAAGATCTATATATTTCTTTGTGCCCACAAAAAAAATTGTGTTTTGAATATCATTCAGTGTGATTTGCATATATTTTCCTCTATACTAGCTATTTCCAACTGGTGAGCTGCAGTAATTAAACACACACACACACACACACACACAATGCATGACTATTTAGTCAGGGGCACCTGACCTTTTTCCCCTTAGATCATCAAAGTAAAAAGTGACACCAATCAACACAACAACCATCTGGTATGAATGAATCACAATTATACCTATTTTTTTGTCAAATAAACAAAAATACAATATATTCTTTGCCACAGAAGTTTAGTAATTATTTATGTGTGCCATAAGATGAAAGAGCTGAAAATCACTGCCCTATAAGATGTAGAAAACTTCAATACTGGAGAATGGCAAGTCCTGAAAATTTGGCTCCCTGCGATGCATGCTTTCCGTCACCAGCCATTTCTCGAGTGATGCCCAGTAATCCTCTTACTCAACTCTATCGAGCTTCCCATGTGTTTATCCTCAAATGTCATGGCCTCTTCAAACTCAAAATCTTATCTACCTTTGTCATTCTCAGGAATAAAAGCCCTGTTCACTCAACACTGAGTCAAGTTTACCCTTCCTATCCTGACATAGTATGGGTGTGTGTGTGTGTGTGTGTGTGTGTGTGTGTGTGCGTGTGTATATCCTATGTAATGAAGAGGTGATATACAAATTGATCTTCACACCCTTGCGTCATCACAAGATGGCTGCCCCCAGGTTGTGATAAGATGGCTGTTCTATGTCATCACAAGATGGTTGTCCCCACATGATCACAAGATGGCCACCACAAGATAACTGTCCCCACGTTGTAACAACATGACTGGCAGGAGAGGGCAGTTGGGGGCAACCAGGTTTTTAGGGGAGGGCAGTTGGGGGCCATGGGGCTGGCAGGGGAGCAGTTAGGGGGGGAGGATCAGGCTGGCAGGCAGGCGAGTGGTTAGGAGCCAGTAGTCCTGAACTGTGAGAGGGATGTCTGATTGCTGGTTTAGGAACAGGCCGGAACTGGCAGTCAAACATCCTCCAAGGGGTCCCAGGTTGGAGAGGGTGCAGGCTAGGCTGAGAGGCCACCCTCCCTCCCCTGGGCATGTATTCTGTGCACCAGGCCTCTAGCATATTCATCCTTTATTTGTCTAGAAATGGCATGTCTGAGCCTTCCCACCCATCTTTTCCACAAGCTTCTTACGGTTGAAGAAGAACAAGCCTGGCACTGAGAAAACAGGGGCCATCGCAAAATGTCAAATAAGGAAGAGCCCAGGAGGACTCAGAAGTGAGGCCAAATGGACATCTGCTATTTGTAGGGTAAATGGGAGCGAGAGCTCAGGCTTTGCCTTATGATTTGAACCTTTAGGGATCACGTGACTCCAATCTGGCTATAGGGCCTGGCCACTTTCTTTTTGTGTCTCTCTTGACGGGCATGACTAGCTCTCTATCCACACTCTTCTATAATTCTTATCACCTAATTTCCCCACTTTATAGTAAAATATCTGTTTCTCTCTTTAATGCAATGTTGTATCCACAGCATGTGAGCATAACTGGCTACTCCTGTAGCTTGCAAACCTGCTTTTGACACTGATGATCCCTTTCCTCTACTGATTTATGTTTCTCTTTACTCCAGTGATCTATACCAATGGCTCTGTTTGCCAGCTTGGTTCTGTACACATAAATGCATAAATAAATGCCTTCATGAAGGTCATGGGGAAAAGATCATTTTTCAAAGAAATGGGATAATCTGGAATTTTAAATTTCTGCAGCATGTCAATATCTTAACTAGCTTTTCTTGACCTTATTTGATATTCTTTTTCATCTAGTGTTAAACCTTAAAAATTGGCAAAAATTTAGAGTTACATCATTTTTATTCCTTCACAATGCTAACATTTTTCCTTAGCTTCAAAGTTAATCTCTAGATCAATACTTCAGCATCATGTTTGTGATAATGTGCTCATTATTTTAAAGGTAAAGTATATTTTTACACAGCATTAATTACTCTAAATTCAGGCTGCACATTGACCAAAACCAACATCATAGACTTTTAAATTATCTTAGCTATAAAACATGGCACCATATATATTTCCATTAACATTCTTAAGTATTTGGAGACAAGGATTGATATGCCTCTCCTATTTCACCCAATCGACCTATTCTTAAGGCAAAAATGACCTTAGTATTTTCAAACATTACTCACTTGACATTTTCCAAATATTTAACTATTACAATCTTAACTTTTAATATCCTTCTTTTAATGTGGTGTCTATAATTGAATTTGATAATTTTAGTTACAATATTAATAAAATAGTGCTGAACTCAGGCCCGCCATTTTCCTCCAGCCAATAGGGTGGTCGCAACATTTTGCTGTTGCGAATTATTGGATGTGTCACCATTTTCTGTTGTCTGTAGAGCTCATATCATTTTAAAATTCACAATTAGACTAATTAATTTAAGTCATGTGCAAATTTAAGTCCTTACAATAAATGTTAAAAGGAAAAAAAGTTAACAACGACAGCAAAGCTTAAAAATATAAAAAAGGAAGAAAGGGCAAAATACACATTATTAAAGAATCAACAAATCTGGGTATTTGCGGGTAAGAATAAAAATAAAAGAAAAGCCGAAACCGATTTGGCTCAGAGGATAGAGTGTCAGCCTGTGGAAAGGTCCCGGGTTCGATTCCGGGCAAGGGCATGCACCTTGGTTGCAGGCACATCCTCAGTAAGGGGTGTGCAAGAGGCAGCTAATCGATGATTCTGTCTCATCGATGTTTCTCTCTACCCTTCTCTCTTCCTCTCTGTAAAAAATAAATAAAATATATTTTTAAAAATAATAATAATAAAAGAAAAGTGGAGAAAAGAGAGATTGGATATTTCAGGACTTGACATCAAAAGAAATCTTACTCACAGAACAAGTGAAGACAGTCAATAGAGCCAAATAAATCACTTTTGAGCAACAGTAATGTGTTTCTTTTTGGACTCAATAGGACAGAGGTGATAGTAGAAGGTTGAAGTGAAATGATTGGTAGATAGGTGCAACCACATCAGAATTAAAAGGGAGTCCAGACTCTCCCAAGTGAACTGAAGTGCATGTGCAAGCTAAGCTCCTTTGTAGGGGAAAACAGAAAGCATTAGGAATGAGCCTTGCAGATAAGAGATCAAACAAGGACTTTTGTGCATGCATATAAGCATAACTAATGGACGCAAAACACTGGGGGTGAGGGCATGTATGGGAGTGGGGGGTGGCAATGGTAAGGTATGCACACATATAATACCTTAATTAAAAAAATAAAAAAACAATAAAAATAAATAAAGTAATCTGCATATCATAAAATAAGACTGAGCCTTGCAGTGGTGGCATGCATGCAGAAAGGAAAAACAAGAGTTGGTGTAAAATGTTTCCCTAATATGTGAGTAAGTCTTTACAGTTTACCAAACACTGCTACATGCAGATGCTTATTTTCCCTCCACAGAAACCCCGTTAGGCTGGCAGGACAGATGGCAAGAGTTCTTGTTTACAGGCGAGGAGAGGGAGTGGGAGAGTAAGAAACAGCAGCAAAAAACTCCCAGAAATGAAGCTGAAGTGGTAACGGGCCAGGATAAGGTCATGCAGAGTGAAGGTAAAAAACTGGTGCAAATATGAAGAACATTACATACTTATTGCATAGAAATTGAGATGCTTAAATATTGGCTTTAATCCAGCAGTATTTGATTTAATTCTATCAACAATGATTTATATCTAAGATAAACTGTTAACAGACAAGGAAGCAATGATTAGAATAATAAATGACCTGGAAAAATGTCACATTAGTATTAATTGGATCCAGAGGTGGAATCAGGACAGAGATAATATTTCCCACTCACAGTATGGGTAAAATCCATAGATTGGTGTAAAACTAACATTTACATAACAATGTGTACCTATCATGGCATTTAAAAAAGTATTTTTATTGATTCAGAGAGGAAGAGGGAAAGAGAGATAGAGACATCCATGATGAGAGAGAATCATGGATTGGCTGCCTCCTGCAAGTCCCCCGCTGGGGATCAAACCCACAACCTGGGCATGTGCCCTTGACCGGAATCGAAACTGGGATCTTTCAGTTTGCAGGTTGACACTCTCTATCCATTGAGCAACACTGGCTAGGGCTATCATGGCACTTTTCAAAACAGGATCTGCATGCTCAGGATCCACACACTTTGGTACTGCCCAGTGGCAACAGGGACACTCCGAAGCTACCGGCAGAAGCTAAGGAAAAGAGGGCGACATATCCTGGTTTATAGCTGACTATCAACTGCCCTTCTCCCACCAGGACAGCCACTGGCCACAGCTGGCTGGGAGACAGGTCACGGAAGCTTGAGAAACACGGGTGGCAGAGGTTTGGCCTCGGAAACGACTAGCAGAGCATATGAAAGAAATAAATGCCTTTCCGTGCAAAGGACAAACACTCCGGTCTCTCATTGAATCCCACGGCAGTAGCATGATTCCATGTTGCTGGATCGGAGAGCAGGATTCTCCACATTCCCTGGGATTCCGTGTGCACTTAGTTAACAGTCAATACACACTTGTTATTTCAAACTTAACTTTCAGTACAATTTCCATATTTTTTCCATGATTCAGGAAACATTATTTAGACTCCAAATACCCCATTCTTTTCTAGTAAGAACTAGTGATTAAATAAATGAAAGCAGACATCGCATTTTTTGCAATGCAGTGTTGGTTTCCAAATTGTAATTGTTATTATTTACATCATGCCCATTCAAAATT
This sequence comes from Nyctalus aviator, assembly GCA_036971965.1. NCBI lineage: Eukaryota > Metazoa > Chordata > Mammalia > Chiroptera > Vespertilionidae > Nyctalus > Nyctalus aviator. The sequence continues at coordinate 169,213,906 of CM072925.1, forward strand.
AATTGGGATTTATTTCAATTAGTAATTCTGCATTCCCAGAAAAAAATACAGATCAGAGAAAATTATACCGCACTCCTATGTTAGTCAGCGGCGTGTTTTCTGCACTGGCCCTGATTTATGAGTTCATTTTTCTCAGCCTCATCCTTCTTGGAGATGAACTGTGTACAGTGGGGGTATAATTTATATCTGTGCTAATGACGGCTGTAGAACATGGGTGGGGGAAATGAAATCACCCTAATTTATAGGATACATTGAGTCAGAAGCTAAACAGCGTAACTGTGAGGACAACTAACATTTGCATAGCACTGATAACTAACAAAACACTTCCTAATGTTCTTTTAATTAGCAGCTACATTAACCATTTTTTAGGAATCTTTGCATCTTAAAGTCTATGCGTTGTCTGAGTAATATTGTAAGGCAATATGTACGTACACAGATGTAGAGAGAGTCATTTATCTCAGCCTGCTCTAATCACTACGTTCCCTCCCCTGGAAGGTAGCCGCAGCAGCTCCCTGGGGCTGCTGTAGCCAGCGGCCACAGACTGGGTGGCTTTTACAGCAGCTCTTGCTCTCTCCCGGTTTTGGAGGGCAGACCTTTGAGATCAAAGGATTAGCAGGGACATCCTTCCTCAAGGCTCAAGGAAAATATCCTTCCTTGCTGTACCTAGCTTCTGTATCTCTAAAGAACACATGCCCTAACTTGTAGCTGCATCACTCCATCATGTCTGTATGTTCGCGTGTGTGTGTGTGTGTGTGTGTGCACACGCGCATGTCTACACATCCTCTCCGCTTCTTGTAAGGACACCAGTCACTGAAGGTGGGTCCACCCTAACATACTCACACAGTACATCTTCACAAGCCCTATTTACAAGTAAGGTCACGTTCGGAGAGTCCAGACACATACACCTCCTGTGAGTCACTATTCGGCACACGCTACTGCAATCGTTTCCTGTAGGAGTGACCACACATGGAGGCCAGAACATCAGTGATGGAAACGGTTCTACCATTAAAGCATCCCAGGAATCTGAGGGAAAAGGGGCCCAAGACTAATCCCACCGTGACATACATTTTTCTAACTGGTTATTCACTGCCTAAGGATCAACTAAGCAAAATGACATAGTGTCTCTCAATTCCAGTGTTTACAGATGCCTCAAGAGCTTATAAAATTAGGATGCAGGGCAACTGCAATATTTAATTTGTGTTTTTTATTAAAAAACTAAATTTTCCAGCCCACAAATAACAGCTGTGAATCTTAGTGATGCCAGTTTAATGACTTTGTATGTGTGGAGGTCTGAGTGTGTGTGTGCACTTAGTAACAATCATGTTCTAAGGCAAACATACCTTTTCCTATTTAATAAAGTCTGGTTTTCATAAATTGAAGTACTATTTGAAAACGTAATTTTATTTTGTATCACCAGTGCGTCTTCTGAGTTTTGAGTTTCCCTGAGTATTTTCGGTCTTCATTCAGGATTACAAAAATCTAAGAAAAGCAAAGCTGGATCCAGCCATCACCCATGTCATCAGCCACTGCCCTGACTCCACACCGCTGCCCAGCCACCGTGCGGTAAGTACATTTTCCTTTTGTTTAGAAAACGGCATTTCGTTATCTGCGTGAAACAGCCTCATCAGTTACACACCAATTAAATCTGTCTCTTCGGATTGTATTAAGTTGCTTTGCTATAGTTTCCCAGGCTTTGCAGACATGGAAACATCATCGCAGGGACCAGCAGGGAGCCTAGCAGAGGCTCTCCTGGCCTCCAGGCCTGGCCGCCTCTGAACTGTCTCCACGCCCCCTGTGTGCACAGACGATACAGTGAGCTCACCCAGGTCTGTCCCCTGCTCATTGCGAGCACGGAGATATATCTTTAATCCACAGATGCTAATATCACAGAACTACTTCAGGGACCAAACTCAGCCTCTGCACCTGGGCTTCGTTAGGTAAGACACAGGGTCTGACCTTAAGCCTGACCTCAAACACAATGCGATCCAGGTGGGTGTCGGGTGTTAGCAGGAGGAGCTGGCACTTCACACGCAGGAGGTCAGTAAATACACTGAAGCCCGAGGGCTGGCAAGGTGGTGCTCCAGCACGGCCACCGGTGCTCGCAGCAGCCCACCCTGAGCAGGCTCTCTGTGGAGTGGACAATCTGGAGGCCTTAGGCTGCTGCAGCCAATGGAGGGACACAGAGGGACGGACATGCCTTCTGGGCTCCCAGAGCTGCCGTCCACATGCTGGGTTGTTGTTAAAGATCTGACTGCATGTCCTCCTTCTCTCACTTGATAACTGTTTCTCTGGGAGACTTCATTCAGAAACCAGACTTCTACTGGCTCCCTGACCTGCAGGGCTACGGAGGCCAGGTCTCTGAGTTTGCACTTTCCCTCTCTTCTGCCTAATTGATACCACCTGTGTGAGGCCACACACACCTCACATTCCACATGTCTGAGTCCAGACCCATGTTCTTCCTGCCAGACGGACCCTCTCCAAGCATATCCTATTTCATGGAATGGCATCACCGCCATCACAGCCATCACCACCATCACCGCCATCACCACCATCACAACCATCAACACCGTCACTACTATCACCACCATCACCACCATCACCGCCATCACAACCATCAGCACCATCAACACCATCACCATCATCACCACCATCACCATCATCAATACCATAACAGCCATCACCGCCATCACAACTATCACCGCCATCACCGCCATCACCACCATCACAACCATCACCACCATCACAACCATCACCACCATCACAACCATCATCACCGTCATCGCCATCACCACCATCACAGCCATCACTGCCATCACAGCCATCAGCACCATCACCACCATCACAATCATCACCGCCATCACCGCCATCACAGCCATCAGCACCATCACAGCCATCACCACCATCACAACCATCATCACCGTCATCACCATCACCGCCATCACCGCCATCACCGCCATCACAGCCATCACAGCCATCAGCACCATCACAGCCATCACCACCATCACAACCATCATCACCGTCATCACCATCACCACCATCACTGCCATCACAGTCATCACCGCCATCACAGCCATCAGCACCATCACAGCCATCACCACCATCACAACCATCATCACCGTCATCACCATCACCACCATCACCGCCATCACAGCCATCACCGCCATCACAGCCATCAGCACCATCACAGCCATCACCACCATCACAACCATCATCACCGTCATCACCATCACCACCACCACCGCCATCACAGCCATCACCGCCATCACAGCCATCATCACCATCAGCACCATCACCACCATCACAGCCATCACCGCCATAACAGCCATCACCTCCTTCACAGCCATCACCACCATCACCGCCATCACCACCATCACAGCCATCACTGCCATCACAGCCATCAGCACCACCACCACCATCACCACCATCACAATCATCACCGCCATCACAGCCATCACCGCCATCACAGCCATCAGCACCATCACAGCCATCACCACCATCACAACCATCATCACCGTCATCACCATCACCACCACCACCGCCATCACAGCCATCACCGCCTGTCCCTGGAAACACTGCAGACAGAGCACATGGGCTCTTCTTGCCATTGTGTTTATTTTTGATTCCACATGGTGGCCATCACAACAATGATTTTAATTCTAATCTCAGAGCTTCTCATTTACTGTACAAACTTTCTCTAAAAGTATTAATGTGGCTTCTCAATATAGTACAGTTGTAAGCCCCTTCTTTTTGAAAACAAAACAAAACAAAACAACAAGAACATTTTGGTGTTATCCCATAATGAGAATAAGTGTACAACTGCCATGGTACCATACCAATAAAATGGTATAAAACGTAATGGAGTACTGTTAAGAAGTATGGGTTTTTAGTTATGATGTTAAAATAATTTAAAATATAATAATTTAATAATTTAAAAATAATTCAATAATTTAAAAATATTGATGCCAATATTAAGAACATTGCCATGAAGTATCCTTTTTCCAGTACAGGAGAGTCAACATTTCTAACTGTTTCAGGACAGCATTACTGCTGCTTTTCTGCCAAAAGCCTTTGGAGGCATGCAGATGTGGTGGAGGTTCCAGAGGAGGTCAGGGATAATGAGTGAGAGGTGAGGAATTTAATACCTGTGCTAAGAACATGGACTGCCAGAGAAGTATAAAAGGGGTCTGACAGCATTATCTTTGTGTCAAAGTTTATTCCATTGGCTCAAATCCCCTTCAGGATAATAACCATAACGACACTGACAAAGAATGGAGGAAATATCATCACTGCAATTACACAGATGAGAAAAATACCCCAAAAGACTGAGGTTCGGGGATCTGGCTTTCACGGAGCTATTGTGGGCCAGAATTCTGTGCCTCGAAATGATTGGCTTTTTTTTTTTTTTTTTTTTTTTTTTTACCTGACAGCATTCACAGAGATGATGGCTACTCATTTGGTCAGCATGGAAAGCTGGCAAATTTTACAAATTATATATGACAAGAACATAATTTAAAATAAAAATCTCTACTTGTTAGTTTACAGTAGTAAATTAACTCGATTAAATAGAGTTTAATGAGCCTGTATGCTAACATATCTCTGTCCCAGAAATTAAGTTGCAGATGATCAAGTATTTTTGACATAACTCTTGATCTTTTAGAATGAGGCAGATCCTTAAGTAAACCACACTTACCTATTTTAAAAAATATTTTCTATCCTTTCAGAAACATGCATTTCTTGCATGTCAATAAAATTTCAGAAAGAAATCAACAAAAATGTAAACACCAAGCAAATATTTAAAGAAATACATCTCAAAAATATATTCTCCCTTGACATTCAGAATAGACAAAAATATGGAATGTTTTAGTTTAAAGCAATGTGATACTTTCTCTTGTTACATATTTGAAAAAGGTGACTTATAAATATTTCATTCCAAAGCATATTATTGAATGTATTTTAAGGGAAAAAAAATCTGAGAGAGTATATGCTATTTCCTACCTAGATGCAGAGAGACAGAATCTGTAGTAAGTTAGAAAGATTATCATGAGGCTTAAAATACAAGGCTTAAAATACATTTTTTAATCTTTTTATCCTCTTGGTTTAACCTATGTTCTCACCCAAAGAAGTGGGTGGTTGATTATTCTTCCACAGTAGCCTTTAAAAAGACTTCTGTCTCCTTCAGTCCGGAGTGGGTGTCCGGTGTTAGGAGGAGGAACTGGTGGAGGAAGATAAACTCATTTTGGGACTGAAGAAATGAAAAAGTACTCTTGATTTTGTGCCATTTCAAGTGATTGATTTTACTCAGGAGATCCCTCTTATGGGCCTGGGAGTTACTTCGCCCAGTGAGCCAAGAGGGGTTGGCTGAAAAAGGTCCTTGGAAGAGCCAGACTCACAGGGATCCAAAAACAACGATCAAATCAATAGCTTCTCAGCTTCTGGCAGTGGCCACGGGGATTTTATATCTGGTTGATTAAGGAAGAGGGGGTGGAATAACAAGGAACAGCATAATATTCGGCATAGGAATAGAAAATGATAAGTTAAATAATAAATCTACGTGAAGCCAACATTTAAAAATTGGAATTGCTATTTATCAGATAACTTAATGGTTATTGTCACATGACTTATGTCATGCAATTACCTCAACAGCTACATAAAAGTTTTTACTTTTGAAAGATGAAAAATAAGCCTAGATTGGTAAACAATTTGCTTGATAATGTATATTAGGTATCATCAAGTTATGTAAATAATTAAGTGTATAAAATTATGCCTGGAGTGGCAACACTCGAAGTAGAACCTGCTTCTTAAAAATGGAAATAGAGTTTGTTTTCTTTCCAACTCACCACTTAGGTATTTCAATGTAGAATTAGGATAATATAATTTTATAATTTAAAGAAACTTTAAGTCTATACAATTTATATAAAAATAACTACCCAAAATTATTTTAATTCATGATTTGATGTTTGAGAACAGTTTAAACTTACTTCCTTTGTTATTCAATTGCCGACTCAATTTTTATTTTAACGTATTTTCAACTTATGTTAATAGACTTCATTCTTCCTCAGGATTATGTATACATTTACCCAGGAGTGATTACAAAAATGTCTTTTCCAGAAATTACCATGGCTTCACTCTCAAGGTAAAGGACTCCCTCATCTCTGACTCTGACCTTTTCCTGACTCAAGTGTTGAGTATGCCTGTTTGGCTGCTTCATCATTACTGTTACCCCAGCAAGCATAAAACAGAACTCATAACTCTTCTTCTTTTTAATCCTTTATCCTTACCAGAGATATGTTTTTCATTGATTTTAGAGACGAAGAAGGGTAGAGGGAGAGAGAGAGAGAGAGAGAGAGAAAACATTGACATAAGAGAGAAACACAGATCGGTTACCTCCTGTAAGAGCTTCTAGGGGGGATACAGCCTGTAACCTGGGCACGTGCCCTGACCGAAATGGAACCCGTGACCCTTCAGAGCAGGGGATCATGCTCTAACAAACTGAGCCACGTGGGCCAGGGCATAACTTCTCTCAAAGAACCTCTCTTCTCTGTCTTCTTGTTACAGGGAAATCCATTAACGCTAACTGAAAAAAATAAAATATAAGATTGTAAGTTTTCTTGGTGGGTAGAACTGGGAATCACAGGAATATGTATTCATTAATGGTCTACCTCAGTCAACATCTGAAATCAGAGGTCTGATTATCAGAAATGTCAGAGTAAGAACAGAGTGGACTGAGTGGGGAAGGGTGACCACAACAAGAGGAGATGGTGGAGGTGTGGGAAAATGTTCTAAATAGGGAGAGAGAAAAAAAAGAAAACAAAACAAAACACTTTATTCCTAATTACTCCACAACTGGTTACGCTATGTCTTGATTTAATTCCATTCAAAAGACAACATTCTTGCCCTCGGGCCATAAACCAGCAGTGACATCAGAAACACTGCAGAATGGCCACTCTGACTCACTGAGTGGCATGGAAGGAAGCAAGACCTGTGGAAGGAAGGCAGAAAGTGAAGAAGGCGCTAATCAAGACAGGGCTCCAGACAACGAAGACTCTGGAGACAGGGGATTGGCCACACCTTGTGGGAGAAGGATTGCTTCTGGGACTGAAAGACAATGGGGTTACACATCCTTCTGGAATGACTGCACATCCTCTGGCCTGTGAGGGACAGAGCTGGCCACGAGGGCTCCACTCTATCTGGAACTCCCCAGCATGCATAAGAAGTGACTGACTCCTGGACAGAAAGGTTCTGCTCAAGTCAGATAGCCCGTTGGGTGACGCTTCACTGGAAGAAACTCTCAAACACATCAAAGCCACTGAACCCACAGACACTGTCCAGACAGGGATGGGGCTACTCCCTGGCAACCCTTCAAATGACAATACCAGCTGAGAAGTGTCAGAGGGTGAATGGCGAAGAACCTAAAGAGAAGGTGATGCTAACCACTGAGAAGTAACATTTCCTCTTATTTAACATGACCATTCATTCATCCAGCGACCCATACAACAGAGAAACGGCGACTAGTGAAAAAACTCCCAGATGGGGTCCTGAAGCACAGGCCCATGGTGCTCAATGTGTGGGCACTGAGCATCCTTCAGTATGGGTGCTCCTGGTGCCAGCCCAGGATATGTCTGAGCATCCTTCAGTATGAGCACTCCTGGTGCTAGCCCAGGATATGTCTGAGCATCCTTCAGTATGGGCGCTCCTGGTGCTAGCCCAGGATATGTCTGAGCATCCTTCAGTATGAGCGCTCCTGGTGCTAGCCCAGGATATGTCTGAGCATCCTTCAGTATGGGTGCTCCTGGTGCCAGCCCAGGATATGTCTGAGCATCCTTCAGTATGGGTACCCTGGTGCTAGCCCAGGATATGTCTGAGCATCCTTCAGTATGGGTACCCTGGTGCTAGCCCAGGATATGTCTGAGCATCCTTCAGTATGGATACCCTGGTGCTAGCCCACTCCTCTGACATGTGGGGAAATGTCTTCTGACAGGTGATAAGAATGATGTGGTAACGAATTGAGCCAAGGGCCTGGTAGAACTGGCCCCTGATTTGGAGGGCACACACAGTGCCCCACAGATGACCTGGGCTGTGTTGGCAGCCTTCAATAAATCCTAACGCCAGCAGGTGGCTTTCCCCTTCCTCCTCTGCTGGCCTGGTGGCTGCCAGAGCCACTGTCACTGAGTTTTGTGGGATGAGATGTTTTTCATCATTTTTCCATTCTTCTACTGAATCATTCTTGTGATTTGGGAAGAGTAACTTCAGGGCTTTTCTATAGACCTTGCCCTTTATAAACAGAGTATTTATTCCTCTACTTCCACTCCAGAGGCAAAAAAACTGGGTGGGCCCACACACCCAATAAACATTTTCTCTCATTTCCTAGTTGACTTCCATTGGGGAGCTTTTGGATAATACGGTTACATAAGGGGATATGGTATTCTCCAGCCACGGAATGGGAGTGAGATGTGAAGCAAACCACTTATTACATTTTTAAAACTCCATTTTCTAGCTTACGTGCATGTTTTCAGTCTTTGTCTCTCAGACTCTGCTAGGTAATGTAGCTTATTGAAATAACTGCCTATTTGAATAAGGGTCAATGGAAGGAAACTCTGGGATTGTATTTCCTGCTACTGATTTTCTCACTTTCTTATTCTAACCTAATGAGAATATTCCAAATTTGATTTCCTGGTTCTCGTAGCCCTGGAACCAGAAGTATATTATATTCTCTTTCTTAGCATCATCCTACTGCATCATTGGACAGAAGTCTAAATGAAAAAAAATATATATATATATGCCTCAGCCATCTCCTTCATGCAGTCAGCATTACAATTTGTAAGGGGAGAAGGTGATATCAGAATATCTACCCTTTAGCACAAGACCATCCTGATTCCTTCAGACAATTTTATATCTCTTTGCTCTGACTGAATTGAGAGTTGTAAATTTCAATTGCTGAAGAGCAGTGTCCTGAATCCAGACAGTATATCTAAATTACAGGTCTTTTTGTTCCCTATTCCTGGCTTCCTGCATAAATTAATAGATTTCATCTCTATTTAAACATTCTGGAAGTAGTTTGTTTATATTTAATCCACAAATACATTCCTATTCATTAGTCTTGTCTTGACACAATCATCTTTCTAGTCAAACCTCTAAAATGTTTCTGAATTTAATAATGAGTGCAAAGAGAAGCTTTTTAAGAAAAGTCCCATTTTAACGTGAAACAAAGTCTCAACGTGAGGTTGAATAGAGCTTTAGCCTAGCTCTCTAAAAACTCAAAAACCAGTCCATGTGTTGTCTCTACCTGACATAGTTTTTCTTTCCAGGTGAACAATTCAGCATGAATTGAAACCAGGTTTTCCTGTGCAAAGTTTTGGCTGGATTGGGAGGCATGGGAGTGGAATCGTTTCTTGCACCTTTTGGTCACGTTTATTTTTACACCAGAGGTCCATGCACAGATTTGTGGACAGGTGTGGTGCCTGGGCCTGTCTTGTGGTCAGGCCCATGAGGGCCGGGCCCATCGGGGCATATGGGCTCACATCCTATATAATAAAAGGCTAATAAGCAAAGGATCAAACAGCATAAAGACCTGACTGGTCACTCTGATGCATACTGGCCACCAGGGGGCAGACGTTCAATGCAGGAGCAGACCCCTGGTTGTCAGTGCACTCCCACAGGGGAGCACTGCTCAGTCAGAAGCCCTGAGCTGGCTCAAGGCTGGCAGGCACAGAGGCGGTGGCAGGAGCCTCTCCCGCCTCCTTAGCCACGGAAGGCTCAGGCCTGCTACCCAGCAGTGGAACGTGCCCCGAGGCTCCCAGACTGGGCTGAGGGGCCACCCCCGCCCCAACCCCGCCCGAGTGCATAAACTTTGTGCACCAGGCCTCTAGTTTCTGTATAATAAAGACAATTATTGGCAAACAAATACATTTTTTTTTCACTCTGATGGTTTTTGTTTTATGAATAAATCTTAATGTGCCAAGTTTTATAAGGTTTTTATAAAAGCCAGGAGAAAAAGAAAGCCGTCGCTATGTTTTTAATGGGTTCTTTAACTTTAAATAAAAAGCATGGCTTTCTGGAAAGTTCCAAGAAGACAGGGGTGGAAGTTATTCAAAGTGTCCAATGATCAAGGATCTCTCTCACCTGATGACAGAGTAGCACTCCCATGAATTTCTCAGGAATCGTAAACAGATACTAGGCCTTGAAATCTAATCTTTATACAAAAGGGAATTAAGTGAAAGATTAATTTTCCAGGTGAAATTCACCCTTAGTCAATAAGTTTCTTGTAGAGAAGACACACACCATTCAGAGGCAAAAGGAACCAGCAGTTGGATTGCTTTAAGCCAAGAGGCAGATGTCTTTAAGATCAGATCAGCAGGTGACATAAGCCACTTATAACCATAATCATATAGTAAGAAACAGGAAATAAGAATTGGTACACAAATTCAATAGTAGAGAGACCCTGCATTCTGATGTTTTATCCTCACCCTAATGAGTTAAAGGTAAAAAGCTTCAATTATTTGGTTCTTTTTACCTGGCTTGCCTTTGTTCTCTGCAAACAACAGAGAATTCTAAAACTATTTTATTTTAATGTTTGCATTCCTTGTTTGCTAGTTTGTTAGTGAACCTAAGTATATCCACATAGGCAAAGATCTGTGTTTGGCCAGACTCAGCTTGACACGCTGCTAGTTTACTAATAAATTATTCTGTATTTTAATTATGAAAGCTGAAACTGTGTGTGCCCTTATTTGGTCTAACTTATAGAATATTATCCCCAAATAGGTCCAAATTTATGTTTCTTGACTTATACTGGGATCTAGTTTAATTACTAGATCATTTCTATGGCCATATTCAACATTTTATTTTTATTTTTAATATACTTCTATTGATTTCAGAGAGGAAGGATGAGAAGGAGATAGAAACATCAATGATGAGAGAGGATCCTTAATTGGCTGCCTCCTGCATGTGCCCTGACCAGGAATTGAACTGTGACCTTCTGGTTCATAGGTCCACATTCAACCAGTGAGCCAAGCCAGCCAGGCAAGAGTCCATGCTTTGTATTAGAAGCAGAACTTGCTTTGAATGCGGAAAGAAGCCAATAGCATTTAAGCCAATGGCATTCAAAGACACCAGTGGCATTGAAACACACATATGACCAAGGAACTCTATCATATATGTTGTATTCATGTTACTGACTTGTATTACCCAACTCTTTATGCTGAAAATAAAGACATACAAGGAAGGGAAAGAGAGCCACCCAATGCTCCTTTTCTTTCAGTCCCTCTTTACTTACTAGTAACTCTACCATAGAGAGCATTGGTAGGAAGTATGCATATGAAATAATAAAGTGAAAAGACGGATGATATTTTGGTGTAGTGTTTCTGCTAGTCTGGTAGGACAAAATGCATATGCTTGCACAAACTATGAAATGCATATAGCTTAATTCTAGTGATTCTGCTTATGATTTAAATGCTGACATTTGCATTTAAAGTTGGCATGAAAAACATAAAGACGAACAGTAGAATTTGTTCTCATAATTTAAATGTTGAATGTTTCTCAACTTAGAATAACATTACAAACAAACCAAACAGACAAAAATCAACCATGTGAAATCCAGAAGATGTTATATGTTAGTACTTTATATGTTAGTACTTTTAATAGCACTACACTTTTCCCCTACTTTTTCATCAGGCCCACAAATAGCAAATCCTGCATGGACCTTCTCATTAAAAAAGGTATTTGTATTCTCATGGCTCTAAATTCTTAGCCAGAATTCAAGTACTGAGGTTGCTGAATCCAGGTATGGTCTGACTCCACAGTGTAACACCTGGTGCCATTCTTACCTCTAACAAAACTAAAGATAGTGCACTTGGGAAAGACAGTGTTTAAAGACAGACTTAATTTAAGACATTTAATGATATTAGATATAAAATGTGTTCACCAAAAAGAATAAAACTGTATGTAGGTCCAAATGACTCTGCTTTTTAGTAAGCAAAGATTTAATATATCGGTTTTAGAGGAAGAAGCTACTGTTAAATGTCCTGTAGCCACGTAAGTATTGAATACAATGGGTAAACTGTGCACCTTATTGACTCTACATTCACCTCATCAAATAGATGTTGAAAGGGTATGGATTTCTGGAATGGAAGAAAGAACAAGATATAATTAGGCTCATAAGGATTATTAAAAAAGCATTACCATTCACCACTGAAAATCCTTTCTTAGACCATGAAAGCTCTTTAAAGTCCTTCCCCAATTATAACCATTTATTTCTATTGATCAAATTATAGGTGTTATCATGCACACAACTTTAGTCAGGTTAAATGTCCAAATAAATACATATATCTATATAAAAGCCTAAATGAGTTTCTGACCATCTGCCTGGTAGCTATGACATGCAGTGACCACCAGGTGGCAGATGCTCAATGCAGGAGCTGCCCAGCTGTGGTTACTTGGCAGCTGCAATCTCAGGTGATGCACCCGGAACCAGAGAGGAGGGAGCACAATTTTGGGTGCGTTACCTGAGAACCGCCCTCTTGCAATCCGAGACCGCTTAGGGGATGTTGGAGAGCCGGTTTTGGCCTGATCCCTGCAGGCCAGGTGGAGGAATCCCACCAGTGCACAAATCCGTGCACCAGGCCTTAGTTAGTTCTTCAGTGTCGAACGAAAATCCTAGACCACAGGGTTACTATTTCAAATACAAAAGGATATTTTGTCAAAGTTGATTCTGAAACAATGCAGCCCTGGCGTTGCTCAGTGGTGAGTGCTGGCCCATGCACCAAAGGGTGGCCAGTTTGATTTCTGGTGAAGGACACATACCTGGGTTGCAGGTTTGATCCTCAAAGTTTTTTCTCTCTATATCCCCTTCTCCCTCTTTTTCTCTCCATCCCACTCTTTCCACTCTCTCTCTCTCTCTCTCTCTCTCAAAAACACAAAACAAAAAAAAAACACAAAAACAAACAAAAAACAAAAAACAAAAAACAAAAAAACAAGATTCACAAAACTATAACAACAATATAAATAAAATAATTTTAATGAAAATATAATGAATCCAAAGAGAAACCTAATACGATGTTCACATGTAAACAAATATCTAATTGTATTGTGTCTATAAAATATGGGCCTTCAAACTCAGTAAGCCTACCTACCTAAATTTGGGGAAAGAATTGATTTCTTATTTCAGCAAAACTTAAAAGAATAACATTTTTAATAATAGAAAATAATATAACTCTTTTTTACTTTTAAAAATGGTTTTTACTAGTTTGAGAGAGAGAGGAAGGGAGATGGAGAAAGAGAGAAACATTGATGTGAGGGAGAAAAACATGGATGGGCTTCCTCCTGCACTCCCATACCAGGAATTGAGCAGCAATGGGGCATGTTCCTAACTGGGAATCAAACTGGAAACCTTTTGGTACACAGGAAGATGCTCAACCAACTGGGCCACACCAGCCGAGACTGTCTTTTGACTTAAAATAATTAAAAGCTGCCAAAACAGGTTTGGCTCAGTGGATAGAGCATCAGCCTGTAGACTAAAAGGTCCCAGGTTCGATTCTGGTCAAGGGCATGTAACCGAGTTGCAGGCACATCCCCAGTGCGGGGTGTGCAGGAGGCAGCTGATCGATGTTTCTAACTCTCTATCCCTCTGTCTTCCTCTCTGTAAAAAATCAATAAAATATATTTTAAAAATAATTAAAAATTTAACTTATAAACCAATATTCCTGGAAAAGTAGGTTAATTTTGCTATAAAAAATGAAAATGAAACATATATGTCTGATCAATATATTTTTTCCAAAAAAGAAACTTAGCAGTCTATCAACTGAAAGCCACTGTTTAAAACTTTGGTGTCTATTCGATCAACAAATAGGTGAGGGAAGGGGATGCTGAGTTTTGTCCCAGTTATCTTTGATATATTTCAATAGAACATTAATGGAAAGTATTTTTTCTTTTTATTTCTTGAGTTTAAGAATAATAATCTCTTTTCTTTAGGACCTATGTGTATTTCTTACTTTGGACACTTTACAAAATTATCATTTTATTCTCTGTACTGGACTTAATGTAAATTTTGTGTGTGGTAAACATTGAGACATCTAACTTCCAATTTTTAAAGAGAGCTCTTGATGGAACAAAGAGAAAAGGGGCATTATGGGCTATATGTTTCCAGGAAGTACCCACCACAGTACAAAATTATCCCCCATCTTTCCACCTACCATTATTTGCAAAGCAGGGCACATTCGTGTCAGCCAGGTAACATTAAAACATACCTATCCCCAAACCTCACTCCCAGATATTCTGATTTCATTACTTTGGTGGTAGCATTCAAACCTCAGTATTTTTAAAGTCCCAGGTAATTGTACTGTGCAACTGAGTTTAAGAAAAATGGATTCACATTAGATAGAAAAAAAGGATCATTGCCATTTATTATTTTGTTTAACCATAGGCCACTGATATGCATTTATTTGTAATGTAATTGATGGGGAAAATGCTCTTCTGGATAACTCTTTTGGATAATATATGAGTGTGGGGTTCTTTTTGGTCTTAATCCTCACCCAGGGATATTTTTTTCCATTGATTTTCAGAGAGAGTAGAATGGAGGGAGGGAGGAAAGGAGTGAGGGGGAAATAGAGAGGAAGAGAGAGAGGGGAAAGGAGTGAGAGGTAGAGGGAGAGATAGAGACAGACAGACAGACAGACGACATTGATGCGAGAGAGAAACATCAGTCGGTAGCTTCCCATACTGACCAGGGCAGGGATTTAACCTGAAGCCCAGATATTTGTCCTTGACTCAGAATCAAATTTAAAACGCTTCAGTGCGGGGGCTGAAGCACTAACCACTCAGCTTACCAGCCAGCACTACATTAGAGTTTTAACAACAACATGTTATTGCTCTAATATCACTAACTAAAATGTTCATTGTTATAGACAGGTTTGTAAAGCTTAGTGGATAACTTCTGCCTCAGTATGGAGCTATATAAACCATATTTTGTCTTCCAGTCTAGGATGCAGAGATAAAAGAGGATGAGTTAATAGACTGGGGTGTGGTCTGAGAGGCAATTGTGTAAAGTGACATGACCCTTGGAAAAACACTTTGCCACGAAATTTTATACTTAGAATCTGAGTTCTATCTTTATTAGTTTCTTATGTTTTTTTATGACAACTCATTCACCAATAAATTATTTTTGTGAACTCTGTTTTATGGTGTTTTTTTCTCTCATTTGTCTTTGTTTTACTTTCTCACCTGATTCCTAAGAAATTATTCTAAATTCATTTATCGTTATTTCCTTACTGAAGACTTATTTCTGTCTTTAGAATATGAGGACATGCATATACTATACCACTCATTCTTGATGAAAATATATTCAACTCTATGCATACATTTATTCATATGGAAAATTACATGGCCATGCCTGGCTTACTATAAATGTTCAACTTATCTATGATAAGCATTTTGAATAAGACTATGCCATTTATTTTTTCCTACTCTTAAATTCTCTCACTCCCTACACCTATTTACCTACCCACTGGAAAACAGGCTATTTCTAAATTACCTGCTGAGTTGCTATAAAAGCTAAAACCTCTAACTAAAGGACAGCATATCCATGAAAATTTTATACTTAATTTATGCAAAATATGACTTTCTTAGTATACCACCACCATTTAGACACTCTTAACAAATGAAATATCTCCCAGAAGCAGCAAAAACGCTCACAAAAAAAACAAAACTGATGCTCTTATTACTTTTTTTCTCCAATTCTAAACAAAATAAAGCAAACAAGTAAAAAAAAAAAAAAAATCACCCGTCTTAAAAACGTATTGCTCTTTTCACTTTACCCAGAAATGCTTACTGTCCTACGCATTATCTTATTATTTTCATTCTGATTTGCATAAACTGATGTTACTAGGAAGAGAATAACTTTTTATGAAAAAATAATTGCTGAAAAAAGGAAATAAGCATCTGGGACCCTGTTATTGTCTTATGCTCTCAAAATAAATGGTACCAGCCTCACTGCAAATTGACCAAACAAAGCCATATGCAGGGTTTTTGTGTAAGCTAAATGACAACATATAAGAAGAATATACTACATAGCTTGCTCTTTAAAAGGAAACAGGCTCTACTCAACGTTGTTCAGTGGTTAGTGTCAGCCTGCGCATGGGAGGGTTCCATTCCCGGGTAAGGCATGGACTTGGGTTACAGGCCCCATCCCTAGCCCAGGTCGGGCACAATCAATGTGTCTCTCTCACATGGATGTTTCTCTCTCTCTTCCCCTCCCTGCTCCCTTCTTCCTTCTCTAAAAATGAATGGGGGAAAAAATATCCTCCAATGAAAATTAACAATAATAAAAAATTAAAGGAAGCAGGACTAACATTTCTTCAATATATGAGATGTTTCATATTAAATCACCTATACTAATAAAGGGGTAATATGCTAATTAGGGCGGACATCTTCCAGATGTCCATCAGGATAAAGCCACAGAGGCTACAAGGCCTGGCGATCAGGCAGCCGTGGGCCCAGGCAGCTGTGAGGCCCAGGGCTCAGGCAGCCTTGAGACCCAGCGGCTGGCAGTGGCAGCAGCAGGCTGATGGCGGGCGGTGCCTTCCCCTGCTCAGCCTGGTCGCCTCCAGCAGAGGGAGGCCAGACTGTGGCTAAGCTGTCAGTAGGAATCCCCTGAGGGTTCCCGGACGGTGACAGGGGCCAGGCCCTCCCCTCCCCATGTATGAATTTTCATGCACTGGGCCTCTAGTTATAAATAAAGCAGAATCTAACGGCATAACTTTACCAATTTGTATGGATATAATACAGTTTATATGAAATTACCATTGGACCATTGGTACATTAACTGAGATTTAAAAAATGAGAACTATTACCAAAAATAATTAAAAGTATTTCAGATAATCATTAAGGGTAAATATATAGAGCAAACTGAAAAAAAAAAAAAAGAACAAGTGTAGTGACGTTAATGTCACATTCAGAACTGGGCAGTAGAGCCCTCGAGTGTAAGCCAGACTAAAATCTAGTTTTCCAGATGTGAGCTGTTAGTCTCGTGGGATTAGAACTAACGTGAACAAAGCATTGCCTTTCTTTTTTGTCTCTGAAAATCCGACATGAGCTCACCTTCCCGAGGCATGAAAGGGGGAAGGTCCGCCACTGGAGGCTGGGGGCTTTTGATGCCAGATCGCTCTGCGCGACATAGCATTGTGTGGAGAACAGAACGCGAGCCCTCAAAAAGGCAACCTCACATAGCATGAAAAGGCCCTATTGTTCCGTTTATGCACCATTTCTCAAGGGAAGTTACTTTAACTGCAGTTGTAGCCATTAAAATGTCTAAAAGAAAAAAAAAATTCTTAAACACACTCCTTGAAGATACAATAATTTTTGTGTTCGCAATCAAAATGTGAGTTGTCTGTGTTCTTTCTTACGACTATCACCTCTTCTATTGTCACTGAATGCCTGTTTGATATATTTTATGTCCTTTCTATTGAACGGTGAGTAGCGGACAATTTCCATGTAGAAAATCTCCAGGCTGCTTTGGGAAATATGCACAATTTCTCCTGATGAGCAGAGTAGCCACAGTTCACCTGGAGGAACTGACATGAACAGAGTGGAGGAACAGATGCCCAAGATTATTTGAAGTCACTATAAATCAGGCACTAGAAATTAACAACTATTGAGGAGCAGTACCTATCCCCATGACAACGTCTATTTTTTCACCCACTAGAATCTCCACGAGGGGCAATCCTTTGCTGGACAATGGAGAGAAAGCACACCTTCCTGGCTTACTATCGCCAAGGCTTCCTATGTGCACATGGGTATTTGAAAACCAGCACCATTGTAGGACACCCGTTTGCCAGGTCCTAACTTCTTTACTGGTCCATCAGCATTGGCCCGGAGACCCCGCTCAGAGCCTCCCCTCAGGAAAGCATCCTGGACACTAAGCAAAGTGACTGTGACTCATTTTACTCGTGCGTCTTATAGGATTCGTCGTGTAAACAAACATTTGTCTGCCCATTTTTTCTCGTCCTTCATGCAGCATGGTCCTTGATCACAGCCATTCACAAACTGTCTCTAGAGAGCATGACCCAGTACAGCCACTGAGTGATATAAATGCATAAATGAATGAAAACATTATGTGTATGCCATGTGTTCAAAAGTCTAAACTTTTAAAGTAAACTATCCTGGATTATTACCAATTTTATCCTAGATCATGAACTAGTTAAAGTACAGTTCATTATTTTATTAAATAATTTCTTTATTGATTTCAGAGAGGAATGGAGAGGGAGAGACAGAAACATCAACGATGAGAGAATTATTGACCAGCTGCCTCCTGCACGCCCCCCACTGGGGATCAAGCACAGGACCTGGGCATGTGCCCTGACCGGGAATCAAACCATGACCTTCTGGTTTGTAGACTGATGCACAGCTAATGGGCCACAACAGTCTGGGCATCTGGGAGAGGCCAACGGGGGAAAAGTGGGCATAGGTAATACTTAAAACCAGTGGTCCTCAACCTTCCTAATGCGCGACCCTTTAACACAGCTCCTCACGTTGTGGTGACCCCCAACCATAAAATTATTTTCGTTGCTACTTCACAACTGTGATTTTGCTCCTGTTATGAATTGTAATGTAAATATCTGTGTTTTCCGATGGTCTCAGGTGACCCTGCTAGCGGTTCTCAACCTGAGGGTCGTGACCCCCCTCTGAGAACCGCTGCTGTGGAGAAGCTCTGCACGTCGCCGCATCGGAAAGGCTAAGAACCATTGCTGTAGTCAAATTGTGTAATGACTATGCACAGAGTCATAAAAGGAAATTAATTTTCCATCCACACCCAAGGATATGTTTTAATGATTTTTAAAATGAGAGGAAGAGAGAGAGAGAGAGAGAAAGAGAGAGAGAGAGAGAGAGAGAGAGAGAGAGAGAGAGAGAGAGAGAAAGAGAGAAATATATGGGAGAAAAACATATCAGTTGCCTCCTATATGTGTTGTTGCAGGATCAAACCCACAACCCAGGTATATACCCTAATCAGGGCTTGAACCTGGCACGTAGCAGTGTTATTCACAATAGCAAAGATCTGGAAATAGCCCAAGTACCCTTTCATAGATTAGTTGATATAAAAACTGCAGTACACTTACAGAAGGAAATGCCTCACGGTCATAAAAATGAAGGAAATCTTACCCTTTGCAACAGTACGAATGGACATGGAGAGAATTATGCTAAGCAAAATAAGCCAGGCAGAGAAAGACAAGTAGCATGTGATCCCATTTATATATGAAATCTAATGAACAAAATAAACCGATGAGCAAAATAGAACCAGAGACGTAGATGCATGGAACAGACTGACAGCTGTCCAGGGGAAGGGTGAAGGAGGAACTGGGTGAAAGAAGGTTAAGGGATTAGCCAAAGGGCATATATATCCATAACCTACAGACACAGACAAAGATATACTGATGGCCAGAGGGGAGAAGGAGAAGAGGCTGGGGGGAGGTGGGCAGAGGGAGAGAAATGGGGCCATTGGTAATAGGATCAACAATGAAAATAAAGTTTAAAAATGTATTTAAATTCACTAATGTTCTTTTAAGGAAAGAAGAAAAACGTAAAGACTGCATGGTTCTGAGTAATACTCAAGTAGTCACATCTTCCAAAGGGAGAAATAATTCACATTTGGGATAAGACTCTAAAACATTCACATGTGATCCTCTGTGATAATAAGATGATATGAATTTTCACATTTTGGAATGAACAAAAAACACTCTAAAAATCACCACACTGAATTAGACAAAGGCTGAGTGATTGTATCCGGGGTAACAGTTACTTACACCATTTCCCTGACAAAAGTTATGATTATTTTATTCAACTTTAAAATGTAACACACTTCAGAGAAGAGACCTAACAAATATTTGCATTGCTTGATTTCTGCATTTATTTGTGGCTTATTTTCATACATCAGTATGCTTAAAAACGGGCTATTTTCCCTTGGCGAGTGTGGCTCAGTGGTTGAGCATTGATCCAGGAGATCATACTGCACCTGCTGGTCAGGGCACATGCCCAGGTTGAGGGCTGGATCCCCAGTAAGAAGGGTGCAAGAGGCAGCCAATCAATAGCGCTTCTCTCTCACACTGATGTTTCTATCTCTCCCTCTCCCTTCCTCTTTACAATCAATAAAAATATATTTTTTAAAATTAGGTGTTTTCCTTCACACTGGAATGGCTGCAGCTGCCATTCTGTAAAATTAAATGTATTTTGGGTAAGCCATATGGGATTGCATATATGTAACCGTCGTGAAATAAAAAATAAAATTTTCAAGTGCTTTTGCTTTTATCTATAGTTTCAAACTTAAAGGATTGCTTGCTGTTTTAGTGCTAATGATTGAGTTCATGAAATATAAGTGGCTCTTTTCTCAGTGACAACAACTGAGTCGAATATAATGTACACACACTCCATGGTCATTCCTTTCCTACGCCTGAGGAAGTCTGACCCAGTCTCATCCTGACTGCTCAGCTGGGAGTCTGGGGTTCAGTGTATATGCTCTGCACACACCCCATTCCCTGGCACAGCCTGAGCGGCCCCAGGCCTGTCACAGTGAGTTCCCGGTGAGAAGTGCTCCATGCCCTCTGAAACCCCGTGCTAAGAGCTAAGGAAATGGGTGTCTGCTTTTCCGTCCACAGTTTTTATCAGAGTGTTTTGCACCAGGCGAGCCCCGGAACTGTGCTGTAAGCTAAATGCAGGTCTCACTAAATGGCAGTTTTGACCTATGAATCATGGAATGATCCTTTCAATGGAAATATTCGTAAATAGCTAAGAGCTGAATAATTCATAAAACAAAAATAAGATAATTTATATTATTTTAATATAATATACAAATATGTTCTATATTTTAATACATAGTTATATTGACAATAATGCTGGATATATCTTCTATTGTAATTATACCTATTTCATATTTGAAAGGTCATGTACTGTACATTACAACTATTATATAAAAGAGCTTTAACATAATAGACGTTCAAATTAAAATTTTACATCTACATGTTAACTTTTTTAAAACACTGAATGCTTTATGTATTCTTAAATATTTACTGCACTAAATATGTATTGATGTATAAAAATAGCCTCTTAGGTGTTAACAGCATATGCAAAGTGAAAACAAATTTACCTGTATATCTGTTAAAATATACTTTAAAATATGGATAAAGGCACATATACCCCAATAAAAGAAATAACTAATAAATGCTCTCATAAGAGCATAGAAGTGTATTTGGACACAGGGAAGGGGAAATAATATCTACATGAAACAGATCTGTCACTAAAGTCGTTTTTTGAGGAATGCCTATGATAAAAGAGTGAAATTATCTATTATATTTATTGTTAATTAGTAAACAATTTACATTCAGTCATCCTGAAAATACAATTGAAAACCCAGACAGCTGTAAGATAGAAATTTCAGGGTACACATGAGACTTCTGTTATTTAATAACCAGCAAACAACTAGACAGTATGAAGACTTTTCAATGAAACTGCTGCTTTATCATTAACTACAAAGTCATTGTTAAGAAGCAACAGTCTTCTAAAGTGATATGTTCCAATCATAAAGGCCCTGATAATTTGATTTTCCTAACAATAAAATCTATGACTCCTTTCTTTTGGCATTCAATAAAGAGAGTGTGTGTGTGTGTGTGTTCAGGAAGACAGAGTACTACTTTTAAATTTTTATAAATGATGCTGAGAGGAAAAAATGACAGTCTTCATAATGATGACCTATTCTTCATGGTTTCAAACAACAAAGTGTATGTCAAACAAATAAAATGCAAAAATATTGTAATTCAATACATTGGTATCTATAACAAAATATATGTCAACAACGCACACTGTAAATATTTCTTATTAAAATTATTGTCAGCTGCTGTCAGTCAAGAATACAGACATTTTATCTTTACCTTTAGGTGAGCTATGTACAAGCACTATTTAATATATGCTCAATACCCTTCTGTAGTAAGCTGTAAATAAAACAATGGATATCTCAGAGTTCTATGCACCTCCATTGATTTGAGCAAATCAATATCTTAATATTCTGAGTTATATGACTCCTAACATTACTTATGAGAGTCTGGCTTTTATATAGAAATGTGTAGGAAGGGAAATAGGTCAAACACATGAGACTTCCCACTCAACTGAGCTCACAGTTCAAATGGAGAGAGTTTTTATCAGCAGCTACAAAAACTGCTAAGAAAAAGAGGAAACATAGGAGCTGTTGCGTGACTCAGTGGTTGAGCATCGCCCTATGAACCATGAGGTCACGGTTCGATTCCTGTTCAGGGCACAGGTCTGGGTTGCAGGCTCCATCCCCAGTGTGGGTGTGCAGGAGGCAGCCCATCAATGATTCTCTCTCATCATTGATTTTCTATCTCTTTTTCCCTCTTCCTTCCTCTCTGCAATCAATAAACGTTATGTTTTTTAAAAGAAGACAAAAGAGCTATTGAAGCAGGTGGGTTTGCCACTAAACAGACGGGCTAGGGAAAGAGTGGAGAGGAAAAAAAAGGAAAGAAATGAGCTCAAACAGGAAAAATAGTGAATATTAATCAGAGTGAGATTCCAAGTAAGCAGGGTAGAGTGAAAGGAGGCGTGAAGTCTGGAGTGGGCGAAGAAGACGAAGGTATTCCGTGGAAGTACACTAAGCTGGCATGATGTTTAGATTTTTCACTTCTTTCTCATTGAAAGATCTCAAAATCTGAGAGCACGCCCTAAGAATTAATCATATTTGCTTAAGAAGATAGTTAGTTACATTTGTATTATTTCTTAGTTCCTAACAAAATGTAAGAAAATGCTGTGCTTAAAATACTTTATACTCACCTGAAAATATATATCAGAAGAATGAGTTACATGAGTATTAATTATTGAAAATACTTTATCTTGATATTTTCCCTTTATATTTCATATTTTATATGCATGCTGTATTCTTTTGATTTATACACTCAAATGTCATTAAAGGTTAGGCAATTTTCACTTATAAATAAAGAAGCTGGTGTAAAGCAATCATTCTGGTCAGGTTTTGGAACTGAAGACATTGGAACACTTTTATTTTTAACATTCTGTGAACCCAACAAAAACAGTATGTGTACCGAATAAAGCACATGAGACCTGAAAAATTCTACAATGACATAGGTCAAGTACATGCTAGATCGGGAAAATTCCAGAAATTTACTGAAATAATCATTTTTAAAAAATATACTTTGATTTTTTTACAAAGAGGAAGGGAAAGGGATAGAGAGCTAGATACATGGATGAGAGAGAAACATCGATCAACTTCTTCCTGCACACCCCCACTGGAGATGTGCTCACAACCAAGGCACATGTCCCTGACTGGAATCGAACCTGGGATCCTTCAGTCTGCAGGCCAATACTCTATCCACTGAGCCAAACCAGTTTCAGTTACTGAAATAATCTTGATTTCAAAGAAAAAGCTGAAACTTACCTTTTGATGAAATATCAATTTCACTTTGCTGCACATAAACATGGCAAATTAGAACAACACATCGTTTAACCATCACCCATGTAACTAAGCAATATCTCTTCACTGTTGTAGAAGCCATGGCCCAAACATTAACCACCAGTAAACCAAGCTCCCTCTTCCAAACTCTTACCTTTCCTTCTCTCCTTTGCACCAGGATCGCTTAAGGAATCCGCTGATCAGGACTTGACTCTTGTACCTGTTAGCCCAGATCTACAAAAAGAAATGATGTGATAACCAAGATTTGTATCATTATAAATTCATTGTCCATTAGTTCCTGGTAATCCAATTGGGCTCAATAATCAATTACCAATGCTATTCTCCAAAATGATTAAAATCAAATTTACATTTTCAAAGCCATTTTTCTCCCATGACTCTATAATCCCTACCTGTATCAAAGATAAGTCTCACTCAGCCAGTTTGGCTCAGTGGTTGAACCTTGACCTAGGAACCAGAAGGTCGAAGTTCAATTCCTGGTTAGGACACTGAATGTGAAAATAGAAACCTGAATTACAGGATCTGATTCTGCTAATTCTTATGAATTTGACATAGTCCCAACTTATAACTGCTTAACTTTGAATCCATTATTTTTTAAAAGTGGGCAAATAAATGTTTACAAAATACGCATTTTGTAAACTCTATAAACACATAGCTATGAACATAGATATCTACATAATTACGATGCGGTTGCTGGTTGGGCAGTTTGCATATCAAACTGGTAGCTCATCTATCACAATATTCACATATTAAAACACATGCTTGATGTCTGATTCAATTAGCAGTTATCTAAGCAGTCCAAAAGGCATGAATCACCTAGCTCATTTAGAAGTTAATTGATTACTTACAGAGAAACTTGTAAACAGTCAATCTAATTGATCTTGGAGAACGAACCTAATATATTGTCTAAAGACAGGGGACTTAGCATGCACTTGTACATGTACTCATTTTGCAGGCTATTCTCCAGCACTGATTGTCTTCCCAAAGAAATGTGCCAGTTCCAGTCCAGTCCTGGGGCACTCTGACAAAATCTACACCTAAGGTTACCGCCAGCAACATTCACTCTCATTACCTAAAATATGTAAGTGATAATAAACTACAAATATGTATATTCAAGATATTTTTAAATTCAAGGCTATAGTTCTGTTCTTTTAGGCTGGTATCAATCATATTGCTTTTCTTTAAACATACAAAACCATCCTATTTTCATTTTTTTTCAAATTTGGCATGGTATACAATGGAATGCCATTAACATGAATACACAAATGATCAGACACTTTGATACTTCATTCATTATAAGCGTACCAAACTCATATATTTATGCCTATGTCTCCAGTCATCGTCTTGTCTAGACTGCTTTAATTTTTATGAGTTTGTCAGCCTGACAATATAATCTTGACATACATTAAACAAAACATAGGATATATATATTTTTTCCCCATAATTTAAAGTGTACTAAAATAAAAACAAGTGCACCAACCATTTATACAAAGACACTGAATATTATCTGAACTTCTAAGGAGCCAAAACACCTTCCTGAATTCCTCTCTTTTCTTTCCAGAAGTAATTATTAGGCTGAATTAGGTGATATTGTTCCTTTGCCTTTTTTTTTTTTGTCATGGGAATGACCTTCAAATTACTGAAAAGTCAAGCAAGCACTGAACAACCAGTGTAGGTGCTGCTGGGTAGTACGGGAGTGGGGTCATAGAGGCCCCAGGTAGGCCAAACATGGATGCATTCAGATATTATGGGGACTGACTGACTCTAGAGCAACACAGAATGAAGCAGTGGGGAGAGTTTCCTTCAGTGTAAGTTCACATCAGAATCTAGCAATGGCCCTGCAAGGAAAGGACTATGTGCACACATTTTGTTTGCTTCATGGAAAATCTGCCTCTGGTGAGAATTGTTACAAGCAAAGCTACCCAGCCCTAGCCAGTTTGGCAGAGTGGCTAGAACATCGGCCTGCAGACTGAAGGGTCCCCAGTTCAATTCGGGTCAAGGGCATGTACCTGATTGCAGGCTCCTCGCCAGCCCCCGCCTTGGTTGGGTGCATGCAGGAGACAACCAATTGATGTGTTTCTTTACATCAGTCATTCTGCCTATCCCTCTCTCTTCCACTCTCTATAAAAATCAATGGAAAAAATATCCTCGGGTGTGGATAATAAATAAATAAATAAAAGGAAAGCTATGCAGAGGCTCTTAGGATGGGGACAGAGAACTCTGAGCACTTGGGATAGTGTGGCTGCTTATCAAGCAGTATTAGAAGTATTTCCACATTTAAACAACTGGTATTGTCTCCTCTCACATTACTTACACTTTATTTCATTCCATCATCACGTGGTATTAGCTACTCAAAATGGCACTAGTATTTAGGAGTTTTCTTCTTGATAAATAGTCATGTTGTTTCCATTTATGTCACTGTATGAACAATTGAATAATGCTAACATAGATGATTTTGTCAGATTATCTGGTAGATTTCTGTAGAATTGTATATATAGGGAATTTATATTTATATAGGTATATACTTAGAAGTGAAATCTATGCTTCTTGGCTCTGTTTGTATCCAATTTTGTAAGTAATATTAAAAGACTTTCCAAAGGTTTTGAACAGATTTATACCAGAACTAGGAATATAAAGAGTTGTCTGTCCCATATCCTTGACAATACTTATTTCCTTCTGGCAGATATAATCCTTAAATTTGAAGCCTATATAATTTTATTAACTAATGTCACCCCAATAAATTTGATAAATAAACACTGTGTGGCCTGATATAGATTGCAGTTATTTAATAAGCTTTATTTTATTCGGAGAATAATTTGACTAAAATACTTGAGATACTACTACATTCTATGTTCCATGTCCTCCGCTGCTTCTCATGTGACAAATGACTGAAGAGCTAATCTGGGGGTAATTTCTTTCCTGAGAGGCAGCTCTCTGTCCTTTCAAAACTCCGTCACTGGATTTCAGTTTGCAGGACCGTCCCTTGATCTCACTGCTACTCTGAAATTCCAATAATTAAAAGACCATTCTTTTGTTTGACCATCCTCATGGTGATTCCTGTGACCAGTCTCTCTACTCTTGTCTTTTCAGCTTTCCTCAGTAACAGGGGAAGGGCTTGGCATTTCGTTGCATCCATTACAAGAAATGTGTCATGTTACCGTGGAGCTAAGTGACACCTGACATTAGTTTAAAATCAAGTAAAAGAGATGTGGCCGCTGACTCAGTTATGACACTAGTCAATAAGAGTGACACAGATGAATATGTTTTGGAAATTACAAATTGATATAAGAGAACGGGACAGGTAGATACAAAATTTGATACCATTTTCAACAGTCATTTCTTCTTAAACTGTGAGAATGATAACATTATTTGGCAATGATTTTTTATCTTTCTACCAATAAGTAATACACAATGCACACTACTTTATTATTCTTGCTCTAGAAAAGTAATTTATCTTTTAATTTGAAGTTTTGGACTTTT